>CM046301.1:44489927-45768993 GCA_025267735.1 Mactra quadrangularis | reverse complement strand
CCCCCCCCCCACCCAACAGAAGTATGTACCTAATAACTGGTGATAACAGTTAAATCCTAAATACAGACTAAGTCTTTCCAGGAACAGTGATTTGCCTAGGTTGAATGGGTCGCTGCCATATGACCTATACAATGTGTTGCTACGCTGTTAAATCGAACACCCCAAAAGAGACATTAATTTAAGATATTTCATTATTTTATCTATTGCTAGGCAACGGCAGAAGCTAACAATTTAGCAGCAGTATCTACAGCAAGAAGTCAATATGTCAAAAACATGGAAGAGGTAAAGTTTTTATATGTAGTATTTTTTAGCTCACCTGGGCATAGCCTGCTCAGTTCAACATTAAGACACACTTAAGTGGATGTGTTTATTATCAACTATTTCTTTTAACTTCTGGTCAAAAACATTTGGTCTACAGTTTCCATATTTGGCATGATGCATTAATTACCTCATGGTCCTGAGCCGCGGCCGTGGGTTAGAATTCGGAGATCGCAGATTTGATTCGATCCCGGTAGGTCATACCCTATACATGAGTTGTCGGCCTCATGGTAGGGTAAGTTAGTACTGGTGATAGAAAAGTGTCCAGGAAACCTATAGTAGGAAGAGCTGACCGTCGTGTATATAACTATAATATGTGTTGAATACGACGTTAAAAACTAATTAGAAAAAAAAACCTCATGGTCCTCTACAAAGATTATGTTCTTTAATTTTATACATCTGAAGTGATGTTCTATGTTATAATCTGTATCATCTGTTCATCCATTTGCTAGTAATTTTGTGTCTAGACCATAGTTTTGAACCGATAAAGGGTTTTTTTTCAAATTACTTGTCACAAATCATTGCTATGTGAAGATGAGTTCTGTATCTGTAGCTCAAAGTTTCAGGCCCTCTGGGGGCCAAGGTCATTTATTACAGCTCATACCTCTTGAATATATATGATTGCTCCAATTCAGGCTGCTCTTATTATAACATGGATGCAAGTTTTTAAGACTGTTGTGGAAGTTCAAGATATTTAGGACCTTAGATAGAATTCTCTACCTACATGTATGTGAAAGCTTCTTTAAGAGTGAAAATCTGGAATTTCAGGATTTTGAAAATTTTGAATTTTTATTTATTCACAGGTATGTGGTGGCGACAAAGCTTATATTCATCCAAATGAATTAGACAAAGAACATCAGCGTTGTTTACGTCAGGCATTAGACACATTTAAATCAGCAAGAAAAATGGGAGGTCCTGAATTCAGTTCAGGTTATGCCGAACAGTTAACTAATGAAATATGTGATCAGTTTGAAAACTTTCAGAAACATAATGAAAGTAAGAATATATTCAGTGCTGCTCGGACACCAGCCGTATTGTTTACAGTAATGATTGTAGCATACATGACGAGTGGTGTATTCAGTGTACTTGGACTGGAATCTATTGCTAACATTTTCAACTTTACTATGATTATATTCTTGATGTTTTTAATATCTTGGTTTTATATACAATACTCTGGTGAATATAGAACACTTGCTATACAGATTGATCAGATTGCTACTGTCATATGGGATCAGGTTAGTTCTCTGATTTTCTTATTTGTTTACATACTATCTGTCGTCTCCTTGATCTTTAGGTATACTGTTTAAACTAATATTGCCTCATCAATTATTTTCTGCAGCCAAAAAATAGAAATAATTCAAATAGTGCATAAGATAAGTGTTATATTTCTTTTACTGAAAATGCCCACATTAGCCTGGGATTTGCAATTGTAAACTCGGACTCTTGTGCACAAATTATTTCCAATTCTATTCCAGCTATTGACTTGAAACTTTGCAGGTTGATAGAATTTATTGTGCAGATTCGCAGTGAACAAGAAACATAACTCTGCTTCATATTTTTTAGAGTTATTGCCTTTTGTAGCATTTTCTTGTCCAGAGCATAAGCCCAATTCTTTTTAAGTTTCTGACTTGAAACTTAGCTGGGGAATAGAGCTCTTAGAAGAGAAGTGTTATGCAAAAGAAGCTTAACTTTTGTCTGGAAACACATCCCACTCTCAAAGTTCTTGTTTTAATTTTTATACCCCCCCTTCCAAAAAAATTTGGGTATATACAGTCCTCTTGTCAGTCCATTGGTAGGTCTGTAGCTTTTAATTGTCCCCTCAATTTCTCAGCACTTATTTTATGGATTTGATTCAAACTTTGGTTAAGGTCCATTGATTTTTTGCAGAATTATGGCCCTTAGACCAAAAATCGTGTCTGCTCATTTTCTCAGCACCCAATTTCTGGACAGAACCCATTGGAGGGTACTTTATCACAGTGATAGGTCTAGTTTGTTCTTGTTATGATATAGTCTCTAAATGTGTTTGATTAATCAAAATCTCTATATTACAGGCACTTGCGCCAATTTATGCTCAGCTTATGCAACAAGGTGCACAACTTGCTGTTCGTCAGGCTACACAGGTTTCACAGGGTCGTCCTAAAAGAGACTAAAGAAAAAAAAAATAGAGAAAACTAAAGAGAAGACCAGTGTAGAATGGATACTAAACAAAGACATAAAAATGCACTCAATTAGTAGTGAGCTGTTTGATTGTTAAAATGATTTAATTGATTAACCCTATCTACAGATATAATTTGCTTTTTTTATTTATTTCAACTTATTTATCTTGCTATATATTACATTTCGTTTAAGTCACCGATGATAAAGTGGTTGATTGTTATATGCAAAATTTATATTGTGTTTGCATTATGATTGCAAAGGCTGTCTTAAAGAATTGTTTAAAGCAGGACTGTTTATCATGGCAAGATCATGGAATTTTAATAATTTGTTGTGAAATAATGATAGTCAAAGCTAGATAGTCAAGTGATTATTACACCTCTGTTGTGCTAAAATACCTACCCCTAGGTGAAAGTGACTGGACTTAATTTTCAGAATTTTTTGTATCTGAGTATTGGCTTTGTTTCCTTTATAAAAAATGATATAAGCCATTTTTAAAATTTTAAACTTTCACTCGAGTCTTCTTTAGATGACTATGTTTAGGTATAGGAATTTGTTTAGAAACATCAGTTGCATTATTAATTGCGTATTATTATATTTATTCAATTTTTGAATAGAAATTAATATAATTGTTGTATCAATTAATAACATATTAATTAATTAATTAATTACATAATGCTAATGATCATAACAGGAAAAAATTGACCCATTGTTGTTTAATGTTAGTCTGGCAGACAGGATGATACTTTCTGACAGAAGATTTTATATTGTATGGTGGTATATATCTGCCACCAGATATCTATATAATTAATTTGTTAACTTTATGGTTTACTTCTTAACTGGTTAATTATTTACCAGTGAGAAATTTTAGATAGGGTTAGTGATTTACTAGTAATGTAAATAGTTAACCACTAAATTAACTTGTTAGTTATTTGGTTTTCTGATGGCAGAAATGTGCCACCATAGTATTTCATTATTTCTGTAAATTTGTTAGCATTAAATTGAATGTTCACACAGTAAATTTAGTGATTGTTTTAGTCTTCTCATAGATTACAAGGTGCTAGAGAATAGGGATTGGGATGCTGGTTTTAATTTAAATAGTTGGTAGGTCATTGCAACCTTAGTTTATCAACGTGTAAATAAAAAGATGGACATATGCTAGACTTGTTTGGAACTGACCTATCAAATTGTTATATATTAAAACCAGCATCATATTGATGAACTCAGAAATTATTTCTGTACAAGGAGAAGGAAAATAGGTTGAAGAGTTGAGAGAAAGGGGGCTGGATGACATGCCTCATGAGTGAAAGTTATCAGTCCTGGTTCTGAAGTTCAGGATTTTAGAGACCAGAGAACAGATTATTTTTCATATGTATAAGCTTCTTACATGATAAAATTCAAGAACTTCAGTACTTTTTTATTTTTGAACAGTCACAACGGAGAAAGTTCAAAATTTTCACTGTTGTTGCTGTTAAAAAATTCAGAAAAGACAGGGAAGTCTTACTGGCTTACAGACAGAGTGAATTAATAGGATATAGATTATAATGTAACAATTCATGTACAGGGAAGAGCAAAATTGAGAAGATGGGAAGTGGGCAGGATACCCCACCCAATTATTCTGCTTTAAAACAATCTCTAGTAAATTTTTATATACATGTTTATATCATGACTATTATCTCTCATCTCTTATATCAATAATGTGTTATACACAGTATCCAAGCATTGTTCATTTTAAATCTATCAAAGTTATCTAACATGACGCCAATTTTTCTCCAAAATTCCACCCAGAGTCAGTATTATGGCACTTCATTGATACAAAATTTGTTGTTTTTTTTGTTTTTTTCGGTCCAATATTTTACCTGACCAGTTTCTGAGTATTATTTATGTTTTGGAATACTTTTTTATCATCATATTAATCAAATTTTTCCGTATTATTGAAGTAGCGCCATTCCAGGGGCTTAGTCCTTTTATTTCAACATACATGTTTTTTGTAAAACTTGAATGTTCAATTTTGTTTTCTTTTGTCATATGTCAAGTTGGTTTAACAATTATGTTGTTTTGGAATAATGTGTCACTGTGTATTATAAGCTCAATTACTACAAATACCTCTCACTATTATATACCATTTTGTATTTATAAAATATGTTGGTCAAAAAAGTTTTGCTTTTTATTTACTGTAGACTATGGCAAACACTGTCTTTGGAAAGCTTGATTTTTGTGTGCAACCCAACCACAGGTAACTGTAACCAATGTTACCATGCTCAGTCGTATTATACAATACAAGAGCATGGTAAACTTTTAATACTGTCCCCTGTGATCACAGCATCTATTATCTTTAAATTTTGTAAATCGGGGTTCCACACTGATTGCCCCTGACAACCTATATTAGGGTTTACAGCAACTTGTTATTTCTTGTTAACATTTGGTTTGGGTTAGTTAAACATACAGCTGGTTGTTAAACCAGGCAACCTTGTTTAAAATGAATGTCTAGCCCTGTGAAAGCTTTGATTATAGTAACATTGTTCAGATAGTGTTTTACTTATATGAAGTATGTTTATTGTGCTATTACTTGATAAAAAACCTATGTTGACTATTGCCCTATCAGTGAGGATGTATGCCAGTTTTTATGACTGGTATACTGTAATTAGATTTGGTTTTATTTTTCTTCAATATTATAACTAAGAGTTTACCATGACTGGAAATCATGCATAATCCTAGTATTGTTATAGATATCTTTATCTCACTATAACCACCTTTCTTAGGTTCATAACCTTATTCATCCTAGTCATACAGTACATCGTGCAGGGTTTGACACTAACAGAGTTCTGAGGATCCCAAAAATTTTCGGCGGAACCCCAGTGATTTTTAGCTGGGTATTTCATCAGGTTTCTTGAAAATTTGCTATGTGAATTTAAGTTTCTATGAATTGGTAATCCCAATTTGTGACTGCATATCTATATCTATTACTTTTATTGGAGGAATCCCTAATGTTAAGAAGAAATCTATTGAGTACCTGACTAGAAACTCCTTTGGAATCCTAAGTAAAAACAATAAGTATCAAACCCTGTTCATGTGTATTCTAAGTGCTATTTGAAATATATTCATTATAATTAAAAGTGCTATTCAATGGCATAATTTTATTGTATAACTTCTGTTTAATTTATATATAAATTGTGATAATAAGATTTAAATAAAAATGTTATAAATAAAAAAAATGAAAATAAATATACATATATAATAATCATGATTAAACATTTTTAATGTAAAATTAAAAATTAAATTTAGCTCATGATATATATTACTTTCAAATAATCCATTTTTACTTGGAATACTTATTCATCATCACTACCTCCACCTTTTTATAAAGGCCCATAACCCTGGCGCACTGTTTTAGGAGTTATTCTCCTTTTTTACTTAGAAAACATTCAAAATCAAGGTTAAAGTTTTTACAAACTTCAATGCTATCAAAGATTTTCAACTCAAACTTGGAATACTTATTCATCATACGCGGAAAACCCGAGCGGGGCCGAAGGCCCGCGAGGGCTTTGAGCGCTTTTAGACAACGTGTATGACGTACGTTAATTCTTTAAAATTGAAAAAAAAAACGATAAAATTAATGAAAAATATATAGTCTTATGAGTTTGAAAAACGTCTCTAGTATATGGGGGCCGCCATTTTCATCAATTTTATTAGACGCTTAATCAAACATCTGCTAATCAAGATTAAAGACGCTCTATAGAAAATTGCACAACAAGCGTTCAACGATTCGGATCAATAAATGAAGCAACTGGCGGCTTTTCATTGGATAAAAATATTGGCAGCTTACTCGTGTCCTTTTCCGCTTACAAAATAATTTCAAATGTGCTTTTTTACGATTTTATTCAAAGATAACAATTCAAATATATTTGGTCGTTTAATTCGTTCGTTTCCACATTAAAATATTTATTTATGACTTTTTACATCGGAAATAGTTACCAACGCACCGTTCGTGACGTCGCTAAGAGACGTTCATGATAAAACCGGCACGCTTCCGTAACTTAACGTTACCGGGCATTGTTTTAAAAAGGAAATCGTTTCTATCTTAAAAAATGAATGTTTTATCGAGGCTTTTTTTACCTTCATCTCTATTCATAAGATAAATAAATGTGTACAATACATTTTTATTTTTTATATTTTTAAGTAGATCTAACTTATATAAGTCTGTTTTCCGCGCCATAGGTAGCACCTAAGTTCATATTAACTACTTCCTCCTTACTAATAAAACCCATTCACTAATTAACTGAGAAAAGTCGAGCATGCTGTCTCCTCTGACAGCTCTTGTTTAATCTTATTGTATGTTACCCTTGATAGAATGTACTAGTTATTTTATTATTTAAACGATATATCATGATTGTCATTGATTATTTAGAGAAATAAGGTCAAACGTTGACTATTTCCTTTCTACTATTGAAATTCAATGTATATGTATAGCAATACATGGTCTTACAGATTTCATTTCATTTGACAGATGTGTCAAGCTCTGACTATAAATTTCTTACTAAAGTTATTTTTATTCACAAAATTTCATACATGTTTTTCATACGTTTGTTAAATTTGTTTGAGATAAGGGCATTTATTGTTAATTTAAGTTTTAATGTTAAACACCATCACTTATAGAGGTGACTGTCCACATTCTGGTTTGAAAACACTATACATGTATATATAGGGTTTCCAATCCTGGACCCTGCCGGCCGCCTATGTTGTAGACATCATGCATGTTATATTTGACATAGTATAGAAGATCAGGTGCATTTATTTATCCTCAGTTAGTTTAATCTGGTGTAAATATTCCTATGAAAAGTGTGTTAGTAAAATTGATCTATGTAACTGGATTGGACATCGTGGGACTTTAGGTTTGACTTCATGGTCGCCATTCCTAGAGATTGTATCAACAAAAACTTGACCTGAGCTTATGATATCATTTCAAAATGGCTGACATAATTGTACAAACTTGTGTCAGTCAGCTGTGAATGTTCAATCCAGATATATAGTTCAATGGTTGGTACTTAGTACAATTGTCCAAAGTCTTCAATGTATTCATGCATGTGTTCATAGTCTTTGTATAATCAAGTTTTATAGATTATAGCTTGACATTGACAGTTGTCTGATTGCTTGTTAGGACCTAACTTTGGGTTCTGGTGACAAGTTTTTGCCACAAGTTGTCCAAGTGGGCAACCATTATAAATAATAACCTATATATTATTCAAAGTACCATTTTGTTTAAATAAGGAAACATTTGGTTCCGGCAAGTTAAACTTGATGGTCATCCAATTAGGCAATCTACTTGAAAGGTTATTGTCAAGTCTGTATTGCCATGATTAGTCATTATGTACAAATATCATGTTTATCTTTGTATGGTATTTTTGAAGGTATTTCACACTCTAAGATACATCACATAGTAGATCCCAACATTTTAGTTAGTAAGTACATCACATGTTTTTACTACATGTAAACTATTGAAAATGATAGAATTGTTCAGTTCTGTTCAGTAAGTAATGGTTTTATTGATCAAAGATGCTCACTTCTTAGGTGTCACAGTCCTCTATATGGGCCTCATGCTAGCTTATGCTGATAATAATATTTGAAGAAAATAATTTCAAAATTCTAAGAGGGCTGATCAATCGGGCTATGTATAGTCAATGTTTGAGTTAGCTATGCATTTGTACTAGTGTTATCTTATGTATTGTTAAATTTGATTCAACTCTCAGTTGGTCATACATTAATTCCACTGGTTTAATACACACTGGCAGTACTTTTGTACTCACAATAGATTTAAATCAGCAGGCTTAATGTATTTAAAATTTAAAGATAACATTGTTTTAATTTGAGCACCCTAGGGTAGGTTTTTACTTACAATGTTGGGTATTTTATGGTGTGACTTGTCCTTTAGTTTTTCAAGTCCTGTAACACTGTTTATTGTGTCATTATTTATTTGAAAAAATATCTATTTTTATACATAAATGTCCTTAATTCTTGTATTGTGGAATTGTTCCTTGTGTACAAACAATGCATGATGTAAAGTGTAGTGTTATGCTGTTTGTGAATTTATTTTTGCATATTATTCAATTTTTATCAGTCAATTTTTTATGTGACTTTAAATTTGGTTTTTCTCTTTTAATTTATATAATACAACTGAGACTGAAATTGAAATTCTCTTAATATGAGAAATAAGCCAGTAGCTATACATGTAATTGGAAGGGAGGTTGATAACTGCTTTTCAGTTTGGAATTATTGGTCCTATACATGTTTAATGGACTATCGATTAAGGTATAAAGCTTATTAATTTACTTTCCCAGAAAAGTAAAACAAATCAAGTACTGTTGTAATTGAGATGAGACTTTCTTATTAATCAAGGTCTTTTGTGTTGATCAATTCTGAAAAATTGTTAAAAAATGACATAGAAAACATAGTTTACTGAATAAGCTTAGTTTATGATAGTTTATTATGGTAATTAGTATGATTGCAATACAGAATTTTGAGAATCAAGTCTATGACCCTTGGTAATAAATGGGACATGTTGGCAATATTTTACATTGTGGACTAGTTATGTGTATAGCTCATTATGTTCACCTATTGACAAATGTTGTAGTAAATTAGTCACAATCATGTTTATAGATCAATATGTTAATTTAGAAGTTTCTTGTAGAAATGGTCTTATTTCACACATAGGTGGCAGACACAGTTCTGAGTCAAAAGCACTTTATTTATTATACACATGCACAAATGATGGTAAATATTGTTTTCCATTATCAATGAATTAACTGTTTATTGATATTGCTGCTTTTGTGTCGAGCTAGCAAAGTCTGCATTAATTGTGGTGGTGACTATGAATTTATTTTTCAGTGTATGCAAAACATGTTGTTGTCATTGGTTAGAGTAAAACCTTAACTATGCGTGCATGAATAAATATGTGAAATCAAATGAGTTATAATGAAGAAACTGACCCCTAATTGATCTTGGGTAAAATTCTATCAATTGTTTAGCAATAAACCTTATACATATGTATAACCAGGGTCAGTAGCGCAGTTAGTAGTGGGTCTAAATTTCAAATCTTGTGTCTCAAAGTGGAATCCCACCCGGGGAGGTTGTACCCTACCATGAAAATTTGACAATTATGTCAATTTTTCTTCATTAATAAGGTATATGGAGGAGTTTCCGGCCTTGTGGAAGGGTAGGTTTTTTACTCGGAACCATGCGCCTATGATCTCACATTGTATTGACTTGATAGTTAATACTGATAGTGATGCAAATCAAGTTATATCGTAATGTATATCCTCATTTTGATGTTCACTGCTTTCTTGATGTTAGAAATGTTAGCTTGTTTTTTAAGACTAGATTTAATTTTACCTAATTTATTTTGAAGTCATTTCTTCACATCAATGTCTTAGTTTTCAACCATACTCATTATTAGGATATTGTTTGTATATATTGATGATATATATTTTGGTTCACATTATTTAGTATATCTTGCATCAAGAATTGAATCATTAAATTTTATTGTCTTGATTTAGAGCAGACGGTTACTTTAGCCTACAGCTTTTTTGGTCTCATTTTTTGGAGTTATTTGTGATTTGAGTATGCAAATAGATTATTTGTTATTAAGATATATTTAGCATGATTTGACATACCTGAAGTTTTTGAATGAAGACAAGAAATTAACATTATAATTTTTGATACAAAATGTTTTAGCTAGATTCTTAAGCAAGTGCATACAACTTAGAATTAATCACTCCCAGGTCCACTTCCTGGTTCCCCAGTAAAATTAAAGTAACCATTTCATGCCCAAGGATTCAATGAGGTGGATTCTGGATGTGATTTGAACCAACACTGATCTGGCTACCCAGTGTTTACCAGTCCAGCATCATATTACTTGGCCATGACATATATAGTTCATTACTCTAGTGTAAATGTTCAGAATTTTATATAATTATCGTGTATTGTAAAATTAAGCTTATATTATGTACTAATTTCTAAATTGTGCAAGAATTTATTCAACATTTTCTCTATGTACTTATAAATGATAAATGTAAAATACTATATACATTTTATGAATATTTTATATATAGATATAATATAGTTTCAATCTAATCCAAGGTATATATTATTATACCGGTATTATTATTGCTAACTAACTTGCTATTTTTTGCTAGTGTCTCGTACTTACTTGCCAGTTTGTTTGCTTTTGTCTCATGGTACAATAACTTTAGTCAAGATTGCCCAATATTGTCTATTAAACATACATTGAAAGATCAAAGTGTTGCCTGCTTAAACTACCCAAATTGATGGAATATTTTACTTTGCATCAATCTTTTTTCTGTTCTATATATGCTTAAAATTACCCTTTTCAGTTAAATAGTATTGGGTTGAATTATCAAATTAATTTTGGGTTTCTTTTGCAATAAACAACCAGTGATTTTTGTCTTAAATTAGCGTTAATATTCTGCCTCTTTACTAATTGAAGACATGATAAAAACCAAAATTTCATTATCAGCAAGATTTTGGGAAGGGGCACAAAGTTTAAGTGTGGCTATTTACTACCTGTTTTCTGTTAGTAACCCATGGTCCATGCCTTTCCTTACATGTATATTAGGTATTGTCAGACAATAGCAAAGCTAATGTTATTTTGTTTACTTGTATTTCTGACTTGAAATGAACTTTTGTATCGTGTTTCTATTAAGATTTAAGTTTATAACATATGTACCATGGGACAAAAAAAGTTTATTTTCATAGAGTGTACTTCATTTGTTTATAAGTTAAAGTACATGTCCAGGGTTGCCTACAAGACTGTATTAATTCACTCTTTAATGCAATGCACTTACTACAGTCTTGTGGGCAACCCTCGATGTATAATGATCATAATAACTCCATGTTTTCTAGCTGTAGATATCTGAGAAGATGTAAAATTCTGTATTGATTATATTATTTTATAATGTTATCATGTTAAAATTTGTCTAATTTATAGATAAAACCTCCTACAGATGTATGTATAGAATGTTTTTGCAGTCCAAGATTTTCCCATATAAAAAAGCATATGCTGGTTGAAGGATCCATTCTGTGTTTTATTGTTTTTTACACCCTTTTAATTAAGAGTCATGCCCCGTAGAATGGATATAAAAACAGCAAAATCTTGGTTAATGTTAGGAAGTGAAGTTTGCTTCCTTTGAATTGAATAAAATAAACTTCAGGATCTTGGTTAATATTTGTCTGGTTTCCAGTCGTACATGTACTTTGACAGGTAAAAGAAAAAACAGCAGCAGAATCTTGATTGATATTAAATATTGTAGATTTCTCCATTTTATTAGAATCAAAAGAAAACAAATGATCTTTGTTAATATTAGGTGATGAAGAGGTATCTCCCACTGGCACTGGAGTCCTCACATTCTTTAAAATGCACGCACATATAATATTTTGTCAACAAACACAATTAAAAATCGCTCCCGTATTCATCACCGTGTACGAGTTATGACTATCATTATAATATTCACATGGTATTGAACCATTTCGACAGTAGGTACGGTCTGACAGATTTATTTTACCTTTACCAATATATTTGGATGCAAATATCGGTCTTGTTTTGTAGATTAAACATTTCCTTACGAAACTGACTATACAAAAACTTTATATCTTAAACGGTTATTATGAAATTAATCGTAATTTCAATACTATCATTTTGCAGCGATTGAGAGTCACTGTTCACTTCCGGTATAATCATGACGCGTTTACCGGCGTAAACTGATTGGTTGATAAACTCCTCGAGACTTTTCCCGTACCTTGTCAATGAAGCGCGCCAAATTTAAACCCAATCGGAGCGCACTGCCTAGGTAAACATTTACGTGTCCCAAGTTCTATAAATAGAATATACACGTAATCAATGATATATGCTGCGTCTATGTACGAAATCATTAATATCCAGGGAACCAGGTTAAGTTAAACCGGAAGTCAGTAGTGACGTTGAATCGCTGCAAACTAGTGATTCTGAAATTAATATAAATTTCATGAAAACGGTATCGGATACAAACTTGTAACTTTGCATGATGTTAGAGTAATGTTAAGTCTTTAAATTGAGACCGACATTTTCTTTCAGATACAAGTCTAATTGAAGAAAAACGGTTTGGGCCGTATGCACTGTAAAAAACGTTCAATACCATGTTTATTATATATGTATGTACAGAGAACTATATATAGTGACGTTCGCATTATAATCATAAGATATGGACTCTGGTGCCAGTGGTATCTCCCTTTGAAAACAAAAAAGAGAACAACAGCAGAATCTTAGTTTATATTAGATATCAAAGAGTCCTCTCCCTTTGATTAGAATTAAAAGAAAACAACTTTAGGATCTTGGTTAATATTAGGAAGTGAAGGGTTTCCTCCCTTTGATTAGAATTATGAGACAACAGCAGCAGGATATTGGGACGACTTGATTTGCCCGGGCGGCTCAAACCGGCGTACGCCGATTCAGAAACGGCTACCGGCGATTCGCTTTATTTGCTCTGAGATTGAGCCGGGTCAACAACCGGCGCACACCGAATGCGCCGGTTTCGTTGGAGCGGTGAGCGTGTGACAAATATGGCTATAAATAGATACAGGATTAACAGGAGATACCATTATTATAAAAATTTACTACGATTATGGACAAAATACTAATTGATGTGTTCAATAAACCTCTCTTACGTGTCATTTATGTAAGAGTTATATTACAAGTACACATTTTACTCGCCAGACACAAATTTAAATTTTTAACTACTGATATGGGTTTATTTACACACATTGCTTGAAATGCAACCGTTTGCAACAGTAATTAGTTAGCCGGATCGCTTGATTCATATGTCACACCGGGACCAGCTGATCGGCTATCGGCTTACGCCGGTTCGTAAGCCGCCAGGGCAAATCAAGTCGGCCCATTGGTTACATTAGGTTGTGAAGATTTATCTCCCTTTGTTAAGAATCGGACGTTAAAATCAGGAGGACATTGCTTAATATAAGGGAGTAAGGAGTTACCTTTGATTAGAATTAAAAGAAAACGGCAGAATTTTGGTAAAAATTAGGTAAGAAGGCGTTATCTCCCTTCAATTAGAATAAAAAGAAAACAGCAGGATCTTATAGTGCGTACAAAATAACAAAACCTGTTTGCATAAACATTAAAAATGAACCAATCTATTCCAGAGGTAGGCAGTATTGAAAATAAAGTTGTAAAGTTCATTCTAACAAAATTAGTGTGGCCGATAAACCACCACCCCTTTGTCAATCATCTTTGTAATGGTAGTACGCATAACCACTACTCCAACAAGACACTCATAAAACATATTAAAATGATATGTTTTATTGTCATCCTGTGCATCCCGTGTCGTGGATTTGTTCATTGTATTGATTATATAAGCTGTTTTTGTTCGAACGATAGTCAACATTGGGCAGTATAATTTCTTTCCCTTTGATTAGAATCAAAATACAACAGCAGGGTCTTGGTTAATTTAGGGATTTTATAAAACATCCCTGGTTAAGATTAGGAAGTGGGTGTTCTCTTCCTTTGCTTAAACCAAAAGAAAACAACAGGATCTTGGTTAATATTAGGAAGTGGGTGTTCTCTCCCTTTGCTTAGAAACAAGAAAACAACAGGATCTTGGTTAATATTGGGAAGTGGGTGTTCTCTCCCTTTGCTTAGAATCAAAAGAAAACAACAGGATCTTGGTTAATATTAGGAAGTGGGTGTTCTCTCCCTTTGCTTAGAATCAAAAGAAAACAACAGGATCTTGGTTAATATTGGGAAGTGGGTGTTCTCTCTCTTTGCTTAGAACCAAAAGAAAACAACAGGATCTTGGTTAATATTAGGAAGTGGGTGTTCTTTCCCTTTGCTTAGAATCAAAAGAAAACAACAGGATCTTGGTTAATATTAGGAAGTGGGTGTTCTCTCCCTTTGCTTAGAACCAAAAGAAAACAACTGGCTCTTGGTTAATATTAGGAAGTGGGTGTTCTCTCCCTTTGCTTAGAAACAAAAGAAAACAACAGGATCTTGGTTAATATTGGGAAGTGGGTGTTCCCTCCCTTTGCTTAGAACCAAACGAAAACAACAGGATCTTGGTTAATATTGGGAAGTGGTTGTTCTCTCCCTTTGCTTAGAACCAAACGAAAACAACAGGATCTTGGTTAATATTAGGAAGTGGGGTGTTCTCTCCCTTTGATTAGAATCAGGACACAGCAGGATCTTGGTTAATATTAGAAAGTGTGGTGTTCTCTCCCTTTGATATTAGAGTAAAAAGAAAACTGCCAAATCTTGGTAAATATTAGGAAGTGGGGTGTTTGATAGATAATGTCGAGCCCTGTTTTAGTTAAAATAATTTGAAACTCAGACATGGTGAAAATGTTAGAAAATACAACTTTGATTATAAACCAGTTTTCATAGAAATTTTCTGAGGACATAAACATAGCTTTCTATTATGGGAATTCTACCTTAAATGAAGTTCCGTATACTTATAACCAGGTTCAAAAATGGAAGCTAAGAAAACTAATTACAATATGTAAATGAAAAACTGTATATGACACGGGTTATATTTGACTTGTAGAGTGTTGGTCATCAGTATTTACTGGAATTTCCATGAATGAAGTTATATTCTGAGACAAATCCAGAAAATGTTTCAGGGCGATTCACACACCGAAAACAGAGCTATTGTGTGGGTCTAGCCAGTGTGGGTGTATCCAGGCTCCCAATTACCCTCTAGCTTACTAAGTCGAAGAAAGTACAGTTCCATTAATTGAACTAGATCATAGATACACTGTAATTATAGATGAGTTCATGTTTATTCTTCGAAGAAATTTCAATAAAATCAAATGTTCGTATTTTTCAGAGCATTTGTTTAAAAAAAAAGGTAAATCGATCCCCGATGAATGTTAACAACTGATGATCGAATCTTTAATGAATCGTGGAGTGATTTTACAAGAATTTGTACAGATGAATTATTCGCATCCAATGGCAAAATGAACTTGCTTTGCAACTTTTCCCACGTACAGTGCATTTGCTTTTATTTTATGTGGCCCATCAAAATTCAATTGAGTTTAACCGGGCGGGCCTCCAATTGAATTTTTATGGGCCACATAAAATAAAATAAAAAAATACAGTTGGTGTCAACAGGCCACAGTTGCCAAGTTACGAACGCTTTGAATGTATCGTTATTTGTCCTTTAATTCCTTAAAAATAAACATTGTTACACATCCTTCCATCGTTCGCCACTTGCCAAATCGATTATCATACCGTGAAAACCAGTTGGGTCAGGGGTTTTTTGACTCGTCAAAATTTTACACTATCTTTGAAAACAGTACTTTATATCCCTAGTCGAGAACTTAAAACTATGTTCCTCTCGGCTCACTTTGGAAAATTCTATTTCCGTCCTCGTCGTTGTTTGAGCTTAAATATGGTTTATTATTTTTCGTTTAGAATGCTGACCGATAAGACTGTTTGTATTATTCTAACTCAAAATTGTAGGGCACTGCACAATGTCCATTTTCTCTCTTTCATGTCCCTTCCCCCTTCCCAATGAAAAAATAGTCTCAACGAAGCAACAATCCTCTGATGCACCCTACCACCTTTTCTGTCTTTCTGTCATTATCCGAGTTCTTGAACACTGTGAATAAGATAATACTATGTACAAGTATTAAGATTTCATTATCGCCGAGTACTGACGAGTGGCTGCCACTTCAGCAGTAGCTTCGCTATAAAAACCACTTTTATTATTGCAAATGGGTTTTTTACGGTTTTTAAGTTCAAAATTCTTAAAAGAAGAATCAGTCCCCTACATAGACATATGAATAGACAATGGTCCCCTATATACGAGATCATACTTCCGCTTAAAACCATTGACAATAAGGTCCAAATAGATCAACTTTGCTGTAAAAGAAAAAGATTTGTTGACGTGCCATAACATATTCAGCAGTGTAAAGTCAAGCCCTTTGAAATATTCAAAATATGGGCCCTGTACGTAAAGAGGGGGACTAAGTCCACATATACTTAATGTTCGAACATTCTCTCCTTTATGAAAACCAGCAGGAACCGTCCCTGAAGAAGTTGTATACGTTCTTGAATTTGTAGTATTAAAATCTTAAAACATGAAACGTAAACGATGTTTTAATTCCGTTATGTACACTGTATCTTGATGTACAATTATTTTCTCCAGAACATCGAGTATATCAATTACACAATAATTCTATGTAAGATATGAAGTCCTACCGAAAACTATTCGATACTTTGTCAGCCTACAGGATAATGGTATGTAAGATAAGATATATTAGATTGTTTACAAATTTAAGATAGTTGCCATAGGCCTTTGAATTTCTGATCGATCTATGACAATAAATCAGAAATACATGCATTAAATTAGTGCAATCTTTTTTGGAAGTATCTCCCCACAGTAGTTACATCTCGCTTTGCTACAAGTTTATGATTGAATAAAGGGAAATAAACGATTAGGGGAATTTGTGGAAGCAAATGAATCTAAAGACGATATTTGAATTCTTTCTTGGGAAAAAATGGGTTTGATCCCCAAGATTTAACATCTGTATATTTGTGTATAAATTAGTATTAGCTGCGTGTCAATGCAATGAGCACACGAGCATTGTCCTCATGAAACTGAGTATTAGACACCAGCAAGAACATAACTTCAAGCTATACGGTTATAAGTATCGATAATGTAGACATTCCGTTTGAAGAAACTTCCGTTGATCTTCTTGATTGCTCCGCAGCGTTGATCGCCCTCACCATTTCACAACCTGGCTTGATACCAGTTAAAAGTACGGGGAGTTAAACCGTTTAAGAGTCGTAGAACTCTTATGGTATAATTTAAACCAAAATGTACAGCACTTCGATTGTTTAACTAAGTCTTAGGTATTAATTTTATCAGCAATCATTAAACGCTCATAGCTAGATTTTATAAATAGCAAGACACGTATTTTGACTGCATTTTGAAAAAAACAAAAACACTTTGTTTAAACTTTTCATTCATATCCGATAAGATTATAGACTCTTAGGCATAGATAGGCTAAAACTACGTCTGCGATCAAATCATGGCATGACGCGGGTTTAGCGGAAAACGGTCGTAACTCAATATATAAGAAGAGTGATTAACGACCTTTTTGCGCCAAACTCGCGATGATTATTTTCACAGTTGAAATTAAATGGTCTTGAACGGAATCAAAAGTATTGAAAAATGAATCGAAATTCAGGCTTATTGTGTAAATATTTATCCGACCCGATGATTAATACCTACATCAGGGGTGGACCGCGGCGTAAGAGTGACATGTCATTATGAATAGTCCCGGTAATAGGCCTACATTATACGTCCTATGTGTAATTAAAAACACATTGAAACTTGTATGGAACAGTCTTGTACTTTTGGTGACAGTCTGATAGCTGTTTAATTACACCAAAACATATTTGCAAGGATCTCATAAAAATTGCAGACACCTCTCTGTGAACAATTGTTGATACGCCCGAGGTCACGCTGACAGGTCAATGTGTCAATTAAACAGCTCAGTGCACTCTGTTTTCGTTTATGAAAACAATTAATGAATAAACAATACATTATCTACCTAATTTGACCAATTAAACAAAATAAATGGTCCAAAAATACGCAAATTTGGATATCCATGTACTAATTTTATAGAAAATGACAGCGAATTTCTCTAATGGGTAGTTTGATCACATGACCTGGTGAAAACCTAACTGTTACATGTGACCGTTGTTAACCAATCAAAATTATTGTTTTATGGTGAAGTATTCGGAAATACATTGAACGAGAAAGTGATCGTTTGTTGATCTAATTTCTTTTCAGAAATGCCGAATAAACCGAAGAAAGAGAAGGTTTGTTGAAAGCATCAGTGATTATATTTTATATTCGTGTTATAAACGGACGCAGACCTTGCCTCATCAGCGCGAATGCGATCATAGAGTGCAATGTTTTCACATGTTTATGTCGGGTACTACGGTGTAGTTTTTATTCGTTTTAATACTTTGTCTTTCAGACCACAACAAAAACAAATAGTAACAGCAAAACAACGGGGAAGGAAAATTCAGACAATATCGAAAATGAGGTCAGTAGATTTGCCGTTTTCTTTAAAAGTCAATAGAAACCGCTGCAATTTCATGCACAAAATCCAAAATGGCGGACATTTCATGAATAAGAAAGTTTGTTGCTAGCGGTTTTCCGTTTCATACTGCCTTCTCGTCTAAAAATTATGATAGAAATTATCAAACTGTATTGCTACTTAGAAAAATATATATGGATATCTCAATTGTTTAATTATTTGTGTGATTTTATTGATCGTTCTTTCGTACCTGAACTTTTCGTACCCAGGGTACGATGAGTGGATTTAAATTATGAATTCTAAATTTCGTACTGTCCAGTTTAGTGAGACAACTTTGTTATGCATCATTTGACATGAGATTAAGAATATTGTGCACACAGTGTTTAATGAACATGACCAAACTAACTAAAAACTTACAAAATTTAACAAAATTTACATTTATAGTGGTGTCCGCTAATATCGCGGGTTCGGTAATATCGCGGTATTGTCCCTTTGTTGTTATTATTCCTGATGCGCCACCTAGCGATGATTGCAGTGACGCCATTTTGTAGGTCACACGTCATCAGTTACGTTTACAAACAAAAATTGATATATGCCGTTCGAAATGGTGAATAAACTTACTTTTTTCTTAACCATCAATAAAATTGAAATCCCGAAAATGTTCTGTACCACCATGTCACCTAAAACTGCTTTTATTCAAAGAAAACCCAGCCCACAACTCTGAATTTTTCAAAAAGTTCGTCTGCTGCATTATTTTTATGAATAAAATGGCTGCAGTCAATGAATGACGTATGTGGGCGGGACTAAACGCTGACGAATTCAGTGGAAAAAATAAGAGGCCCACCGAGGGTTGTTTAGTTCCCGGTGCAAAAATTGCGTTTACATAAAAGATATTTTTTTAATGGATTTGTATCACAGGTCTTGTAAAAATAAAGCATTCTTGAATAAAAAATATACTAAATTGAGACATATCAAGGGTTTAAAGGTTTAAAAAAAAAAAAACTACCACAATGTGCGATTAAAGGAAATATCATTCAAACTCTTTGTTTAAAACCTGTTTCTTCCATGTTAACAGGAGCCAGCTGATAAAATTATATTTAACGTTCCTTTGTCAAAATAAAAGTTTTTCCAATGTGTTTTAAACTTTTTTGCGATTATCTGTTACTTCTTTTAATCAACTTTGTTCATTTTTTTACGTGGATTAACATTTGGTAGGGCCTCGACGAAATGCCGCGATATTAAAGAACTTGGAGATCATGTAAGTAGGTCAAATATGGCTGTCAATTTCTGGAAATTCCCACGCTTTATTGACATGGATTTTAAAATGATTGCTGCCAGTTATAGAGGGAAGATGACACAAAATGATAATACATAAATATTTTAAAAGTAACTTATTATTGTTTTATTGTTTTTGTTGAAACTGTTAGTACCGCGATATTACCGAACTCCATCCTAAAGATTATCAAATTAAAAGCTGGAAAGTTGAGAGGTCTACTATGTAAAGATAGTAAAGAATGCCATTGAAGTAAATTGGGAGAGAAAAAAAAACATGTCCTCACTGGTACTGGTACTCCAGGGTGGTAGGCAAGATACCCAACTGTGTCATTAAAGGGTTAACCGAACTGCTGTTGGAAGTGACTGTGAAGCCACCTTGGATAGAATCTAGTTAAGCGGACCCCCACTATTGCGCATGCTCAACATTGCGTTGTTTACAAATTTTGGACGCCATTTTGTTTTTACTGATGCAGTTTTTTATTCATTTCTTAAATGAATTATTTTTTTTAACTATTTTTGTATGCTTTTTTGTTATCCAATTTTAATATCAGCGGGGGTGTGGGGGCGGTACCCCCCATAATAACAGAAAATTAGCGGCATTTAACTTAGCGCGTCTGCTCATAGAAACAGAACGCTGCGCACGCATTTTTATATTTACTTCCGGGGTCCGCTAAACTAGATGTGTTCCGTCACCTTTGATCACTGCACTCTTTCCCTTCTTACTTTTCCAAAGAGCTGGCCTGGCTGTCAGTAAATGAACTGTCCATGCAAAGGTTTTTGCATGGGTTTGTCAAACACTTCTGAGAACAGTAGCATGATACTTAAAAAGCAAGACACCTTTGTGGGTCATTTGAAACATGACATGTGTGAGTGACCTCAGTGGCTTAAATAACAATTGTGTTGCATAATAAGTTAAATGCTTATAAGCTGTCCAGAAAACTTCATTTTGCACAATTTTTGATTTTACTATTTCATAGCAAAGCTGACTCAGGTCTGTAGCGCAGCTGGTATTGTGCTAGGATTTTTTATATAGTGTCCTGAAGGGCTTACGGTCATTTCTCCACTAAGTCATTTCTCCCCTGGTCATTTCTCCACTTTTTACCCTGGTCATTTCTCCACTTTTTTATATGTAAGGTATATGTATATTATCACATATGTAGATGTGATTTAAGTTAATTATGGTCATTTTTAACATATAAATGTAATATGAAATGTTTATTTAGTACAATATGATAAAGTACTAGTATTATTTTGATAAAATCAACTTATATGCAAGATTTATCAAATATGAAATGATAGAAAGGCAAGTATCCATGTAATTTAGTCTATTCATAAGAATATACTTTTGCTACTTACTTGCTACTTGTTCATGGGCCAAATGGTCTTAGAATATGAATAAAGTTACTTACTTACTTTTGGAAAATATTTCACTACTCTATCTAGACGTGCAATAAAAATATCTCTATGTATTTTTAATTGATTTAATGTCTCAATATAACAATACAATAATATGGGTAATTATCACCTTATGCAATACACCTATTATATATAAAAGTGGAGAAATGACCAGGGGAGAAATGACTTAGTGGAGAAATGACTTGTTCCTGTCTTGAAGGGGGTACAGGTTTGAATCAAACCCAGGGCAGTTATACCCTTCATTGAAAATTTGATGATAGTCTTATGACTTATTTTTATTTAACCTTTATACTATCTTGTTACCCATTAATGACTCATGTTCAGAGTACTTGTCAAATTATATAGTAATTATCATCAAAATAAATAATTGTACTCTATTTTGTATACTAACATTGTCATGAGGCTAAGATTATATAAGGCTTGAGAATTTTGACAATCCTGCACCATTAATTCATGTGATATTTGACCTATATATTTGTCCTAGATTATGATGACATTGTTCATGTAAGCTTTTGTCTAAATAGTGCATGAATGATATTATTATCATTTTTTATGTGTTGTGCTTTATACATTTCTCTGGCTTTAATAGAGGACACAGAGTATTTTTGTGTGGCAAAAAGTAAAGAATTGAATACTGTTAGTCTAGCAGAAGTTTATCACTTTTTGTGAGTGGTTACCTTTTGGACAGTGTCTTTAAAATGAAAACTGTATACCTTCGCTGCTTGTCATTATATGACATTTGAAAGGTGATGTATATAATATTATACAGGTATATAATACAGTTGTCACCTTGATGGTATATACATGTTAATATTAATATTGTAATTGTATACATGTATAGTCAATGTTCTTCAGCCAGTACTGGAGAAGGAAGTCAAAATTGTTTTTGTGTTTTCAGTTCTATTTAGACTAAGTCTGATAACTCCTGTGTATAAACAAAAAAATCAAAACAGCATTGTTGAGCATAATGTGACTTTATTATGTATGATATGTGCTTTAAAATTTTCAATTAATATTTGTTTTGGATTTGTTGTTTTATAATTTACAAGCAATGTGATAATTACTGTGGAATTTGGATGAACTTAGATTATTAAGTAATCATTTAAAGGATTATAATTGGTATTAAAAATGAAGGTTGGTTGAATTTGGTTCCTATCAGCATGCACGAAGTAGTAGTGTTAATATCTTTTATAGGTTAAATTTGTATTTATTTGCCATACATTCATCTCAAGTTTTTGAACTTAGCAAACATGAAATTGTATGATTCTAAGACTAGAGTTGACATACATATTGAGCTGTACAGAGCAGCTTGTTTCAAATTATTTCAGTGAGGCAGGCCTGTAGGAATAAGGGGGGGACTAGCCCCTCCCCCAATACTTTTGAAATTTCTTACCAGACAAGTCTACTTTACAAAAAATGTTGGCCCCACCCTCATCTGAAAAATGCTTCCTATGCACTGTAAGGTGACTAAGGTCATTATTTTACTGTCAGCTTGTTTGTCATTCCATACCTTCGTATATACATAACATATTGATTGATTTCATTTTTTGTATCTTTCATTTTAAAGGCTAAGAAGAAAGGATCAAGTCCAAATCAAGAAACACACCCACCTGCTACTAACATAAATAAATTGAAATTTACTGGACCACCTCATGTAAAAAAGGATAAAAGACAGAATTCTTCTAGATTCAATATTTCTAAAAACAGAGAGCTGGTCAAGTTACCCTTACTTAAAGGTATGTTATAGTTATACTTTGAATTTTACAGAGCCGCTGCTAATAGAAGTATGTTTTCCCAGAAGACCATTCCAATTCCAGCTTGTATGTCATGGACTATACTCGGTATTATATTTTGAATCAAATAATGCTCATGGATTCAATGCATATTAAGTTCATAAACCATCAAGTTGACTTTATCATGTGATCTTATATCTTATTTAAATGAACTACATGTATTACCCAATCTTCAGAGTTGATTTTGTATTAAAATTAAATTTGAGTCAATTAACAGGAATGGTGATAGTATTTTTTCACCATAACTGATTGTTGGGCACAATGCATGTGAAAATGAAGTTTATTGTTGTATGGAGGTCTTAATTATGTTTTGTGTATTATGTAATTTAAGTGTCATATGTACTCTGAAGTATTAGGGCTATTTCATGTTATAAAATCAGGATAATTGATCAGTTGATAAAACCAGGATGTTAAAATCAATTTTGAGTGTACAATCGCTATTGTATGATAATAATGCAGAATGGTACATGAAATTACTTTGTTCTTACATTTATATTAAAGTAGACTTTGATATTTGTAACAATTGCTAATATTTTCTTTAGCAACATAAATTGATGGGTCTGGGCAAAACTAGTCTTAACTTCATGCAAATCAAGAAGGATGTAAAATAGTTTCGTGCTGAACCATCAATTTGATTGTAAGCTTTCTTTTGTATTTAGAATATAAGATTTTAAAGTGGTTTATTGTGGTGCCTGATATTAATTGTTGTAATTTCCTGCTGGAAACAAATGGTTGGCATGCTGTGATGAATTACATTGTGTGTTGTAGTAAATAATGGAATGATTTCCCTGTCACATTTTTGCTCAATGTGTGATTTCCTTAACAGCAATGTTGTTATGCCAACATGATTGTTTCTTGAGTGCCTGTGTCTTGTCTGTCCCTAAAGAGGCGATGTTTCGCTTGATGGAAATTTCTCCATAGTTTTTAATGTCAAATTCATTACACTAAATCATTTGTGTGGAATGTGTTATGTCTCAATCAGACTGTCAGTTCACATGAACTGTTTTAAATTTTGTAATTTGTGTTGAGGGAAAATATTTTGAAAAATAGGTCTTGTCTAGCTTGTTGAATGATGATCAAATTTTGCAGTATACTCCTTTGAGACATACTCTGGTTTGTATTTGGTCATGTTTACTGTATTTATAATAGGAAATTATCTGGAATCTTAGACTTATCTTAGTTATCTGGATCAAGTTTTCAACTTGTATATCTCTTATTCTGTAGAGAGTTCTTATTACTTTTCATGAAAAACTGATTATCATGGTGACATGGCATGGGTGGGAATATAATTGTACTCACTGACATTGTCTTTAGATGTCTTCTCTCTATGTAACAGCTACTCCCTCACATATTTGGTTCAATTTGTTATGATTTTTTTAAAAATTACCTTTTTAGTGTCTGTAATTTATGTTTTTAATATTGAATTAAAGTTGATTGCCCAGTTGGACAATCTGTTATATTTTTCAATTGCCGGAACTCAACGTTTACTTGTACAATGCAGTAACAAGTTGCCCAAACCCAAGTATAGGTTGTAGGGCTGCGTACCTTGAGCCAAGTCGCGGTACGGTATGTACCTAGGTACGGCAGTTAAGGTTCACAATACGTACCTAGGTTCAATTTGGTAATGTTATTTATAATAAAGATTCTTTTGTATAATTGTGTTTAATAAATCAACAAGTAACCATAAGAGTATTTTAATTTGCTAACAAGTTTATACAAACATCTTTTCTGTTCTTTGCCTATTTGAAATACTCATTAAACAACAAACTGAACATTTTCATAAAGTCATGCATACTAGCAGGTGTTAGTTATCTTAACTGTTTGTCAAGGATTACCATAATAATACAATAGTTTTGATAAATACAGTGTAGCTATGAAAGCATCATAAGAATTTTTAATTGAATTCATAAATTACATGAATATGCATAAAATTTTACATTTACAAATGTCAATATCGACAAAAAAACGTCTGTTGTTTGAAGATTTGTTTCAACTTCGTGTGCCCGAAAACAGTGACTTTTGTTTGAATTTGTTGGTTCCTGAAGCATTTTTGTTATATTAGGAAGAACAATTAATAAGCTTTTTACATTACTTATGTAAATTTAAAAATTTTCAATTTAATATGCGATAGCGTGGGTCGCGAAAATATATTACATTTAGATTACAGTGTAACCTGCATTAAGCGGCCAGGTACGGGAAGTGGCCAGATTGGCTGTTTACAGCAGGTGACCGCTTAAACCAGGTTTAATTAAACTGCATCAAACAGTTCGTTCCGACTGTATACAAAAAATCGCCATTTTTGAATGTCTTTGCTTTGTTTATAATATGATTTTAAATGACATGCTTTTACGTAATAATTGTGGCCAAATACATATATACATCGGGTGTAACATTACTCTTTTTCGATATTAAAATAAGCTTCAAATATTTCCGATAATTTTAGACAGGTTCCGCCAAAAAGCGGTTACGAACTTGACGACGCTGTCGCCATTTTGTTTACGTTAAAAACCCGTAATCCGGTCATTTTCCGTATAGCTCACTAACTTATTTGATCGTCGTAAAAAATATTTTAATAATGAAATTAATTGTAATTGCTAGTTGTCAAACCGAAGACAACCTTCTCATAACCTAATTTAACTAATTGAGTAAAACTAGCGGATTAAGTGTTTATGCAGAGCTTATCATTTATTGATTTTCAATGATGACAAGTGTCATTTGTATATCGGAAATCAAACGTCACCTGACGACGCTTGTATAATTAATTTTGTCTGTTTAATGACTCAACTGGATGGGTTGATAACATTGTTTGTGACAAGCTGTTAATTTCAAATTGATTTGACCGTGACCGCTAAATCCAGGTAAATTGACGATTTTTGAAGGAGTGTGTGGCAGCAAATTTAATACTGATAATCTTTAACAAAGACATCGTTATTCACGCGTGAATAATAGTCGCGACTATAAACAAACATACGCGAATTTTGATTGGCCGTTAATTATAAAAACTTTCTCTAGTTAAGCTAACTTACGCAATTTGTTGAACGATTAATCTAACTAAGAGACACCTTTAGTAATTTTTCAAACAAAAACATTGACATTTAATGAGATTCTTATCACGTAATTAAACATGTTCCCGTCAATACATCGTCATAAAAATCGATAATTACTTAGTATTTGACACGTCCGCTAAGATATTACAATTTTGGTGACACGTTGTTAATTAAAAAAAATGAAAAAATTGGGTCGGTAGTGGCCGCTTATTACCGGTAAATTGACCGTTTTTAGAGGAAATGACTGGCCGCTGGCCGCAGACAGCAGGTGACCGCTTATTCCAGGTGCAATATTGCACGATTTTCGTCGGGAGGAAGCCAGACTGGCCGCTTACAGCAGGTGACAGCTTATTCCAGGTGGCCGTTAATGCAGGTTATACTGTATATCCATATGACCATAGGGATTCATTTTGACGAAAAATATTACTAATTAAGACATAATTAAGTCGTAAAATGACGACAATGAAGTTTGTTTAGACAATTACTTTTGATGAGTTTTAAAGTTTTGTTTATGATTTAATAAGATTCACTTGTTGGGAGTTTTGGGCGTATGTGCCGAAAATGAGTGCGATTTTAAATTGTAAGCGTTAATCGTACAATTGCACGTCTTTAAACCACCAACGCATTTTAATCCATCAATATACAACGCTTTTATTCCTTTCACGATTAGCAAACAACATTTTGATTACACTTGCATCGGTAAAATACGAAAATTCGTTGAAAAATAGTTTTTGTTTTTTTTCCAGAAAAAATCGAACGGAAAAAATAAATACGAACGGAAAAAAGTTATGTTTGAATTTTCTAAAAATAAATTAATAAAATAATGGGAGTCATAGTTAATTTTACGTTAGTCTAAAAAAATTTATTTCCTGCGATCGTCGATTTTGTAGCTTTTCAAAACCTGCCAATAATTAAGCGTATAGAGTCAACAATTAAAAAACGAGGTCACACTTGTTTTAAAATTTCTTTAAAGTAACCATTAAATTATAGAAGAGTCTATGATTACACGATTAGACATAGCAATTATGACATTGTGTTATTAGGCTATCAAACATCGACAAACTGAAAAATGCCGACACATATATTAAATTGTTTACATCAGTTTCAATTCAAAATTACAAACACATGTTCGTCATCAAACAAAAGATTAATATACCCGATGTACATGGCAGTTTGTTACGTAATAATTTAGGATTACTACAGAAAATTAATATGATATACACACATATACGAATGGCATATAGTAACTGATTATCACGACTAATTTATTTAATTTGTGTTAATTTGATTAACTTGTGTTTGTCGTCGTCTTGAAATGAGATTTTGATTTAAAACTCGTTGTTAATGACCAATAGGAATATATGTTAGACAATATTTAAAAAGACCGCGGTTCACTCGGATTTTTAGGTCACGGTACGGTACACTCGTAGCGGCCACCTTCGGTTACGGTTTCACGGTAGTTCGGTGAACCGTTGCAGCCCTAATAGGTTGCTAGGGGCAATAGGACGACCTTTATTGTTGAGCCTTGCAAATGGAACCATAGATAGCAAGAAATATAAATGAAAAATTCACAAAAGATCGCTGTAAAATCATCATTCTATACTGTTATAAATGGGTAGGTTATAATACATAACTCACCATCTTTGTCAGTTGTACTGCATTATATGATTATGAACACTACTTTGCTTGCTCCAAAATGTTTCTATATGCAATTTTTAGACTTTTTGAAAAGTTGTTATTTACATTTAAATCTGTGAACAAGCAGTTTTAATTATGTTGTTTTGTTGACTTTGTTTGAAGTGTATAAATTTGTGAGTATTGTGCTGTACTGCTCCATAAGGATGCATTATGTGCAGACCCCAGAATGTGACTCTTCATCCCTTTAAAAGATTGGTTTTTGAATCTAAATTAAGTCAAATTTTAAATAATTCCCAAAATTATTCATATCTAGATAGTTTATTATATGCCAAAATGTGTTTTTTTGTTATTTATATTACCAGATGTGCTCTAGTAAACTGTTAAACTAAGAACTTCATTAGATTACTTTGCACATCTCATACAGTAACACTAACTTAATTCAAGTAATATTATTTCTAGCTCAATGAAAATTATAAATTCATGTGACAAATGATATTATTATATTCCTTCAACATTTCAATTAAAACAAGATTCAGATTTCCTCATCTTCTGGGAATATATCATTATTGATTTTACTTGTGTTGCAAAAGCTTATTTTTAGTTTCTTTCATTTATATAAGATATGTGACAAGTTGTGGGTATAGTGAAGAAAGGTCATAACTCAATGTAAGAAAAGATTGAGTTATGTCTGTTTTGCGCTAAACTTGCGAAGTGTGTTTTTTTGTTGTCATATTAGATTGCTGAAATGACAGCTAGATTCTCCAGATGTTCTTAGTATTATCTTCCTGCTTAAGTCTTGTCTAATTAATAACATGGAACTTGTGGAGATTAGACACCAATAAAGTTTCCTTGTAGTTGTGTTTTAAGTTCAACACGTATGAGCCATGTGTGGAATTATTTGCCCATGGGAAAAATAGAACAAATTTGTGTTGATTTGTCACACTGGAAGTATTGCATTTAACAGGTCAAACTAAACTTTTACTGTCAAACCTCTTTGAAGTTGTCAAAATGAAAAACACTGTATGATTGAAAAAAAAATTATTGGATGCTTAAATGTAAGTGTTGTATTATACCTCGTGGCAGAGGTATAATACGACACTTGTACTACTTTGCCTTTAAGTTAGCTTTTATGGCAACATGGTAGAGTGTCCGCTTACGACTCGAGAGGTTGTGGGTTCAAATATCAGTTCAGACCATGGATTTTTATCGGGTTACACTTAAGTTACAAGCTTAATGAAGATAACTGGTAGCTCAGGTTGTTTACTTGACATGTGCAGGGTTATAACCTTGAACATATTTAAATGCCATTTTGAAACTACCTTAGCGTCACATGTGCAAAAAAAAGTCTTGACCTGGTTGTAGTAAACAAACCATGATCATGGAGGATGATTAATGTCTTGTTTTTAGTTAATCAATTTGAAATGCACAATTCAATATTGGTGAACTATAATTAGTTAAAGTTAAAACATAAAAAAATGTTTTTACAAAGCCTTGTCTGTTTATGACAAGACCTTTTTTGCATAACTGTTACATGCTTCGTCTTGAATATGTAGCAAAAACTTAGTATTCTTGATGGACCCCCACAAATCATTCATGAATGGTCAAGGTGTTCTCAATGGATTGTTTATTTGACCTATACAGAATTAGCCTGCCTTGTTTTGGTATGTAAATAATGACCAGGTATGGTAGACTGTATAATTTGGTGAAGCATTTCATGTCTTCAATGTCTTGTAATAAGTTATTAATAGAAGATGTTGCCATTGAGAACTAACTAATTGTACAGTGTTACAAAACAGGGTTAACAGACCAGTAAATCACCTTCAGAAATGTGAGTTAATATTGACAACTGTAAAGTTTATATTTACAATAATTTAAATTTTGCGGTCTAAGAACTGTAACTGTTTTGATTTCTGATGTGAAAATTGATAACACAAAGTCATGATGTAACATTATATATTGTGGTCTATATCATGACAAACCATCTTAGATTTTTATACTATGATATCTAATACCTGCCTTAGTCTCTGATGTAGGAAGTGATATGAAATGTTTGAATGTTATTTTATGTATTTGTTGCAAAAATAATGCTTGGTCATTGTTTGTTTCTCAAATCATCAAATGTCTATTGGTGTAGGTGTTATTTTAGAAAATATCTTGGAAAAAAGGGCGGTCCAGACAGAAAAATGGTGGTAGGTTGCATCAAAAGGGTGTTGTTTCAAAGTAACCATTTCTGCATAAGGATGAGAAAAAGGGGCTGGTAGGAGAAGAAGTGGGCTTGAAGCAGGGCCCTGCTTTTCTGCTTCTGAGTAAACCCTGCTGTTTCTCTTAGTAAAATATTTGACTCCACTGTCTAACTGTGTAATTAAGAATGATTATATACTACTTAAAAAATTTATGTCTATCCCTGTTGTCTGTTATTAAACGGTGAATCTAGGAACAATACAAATATGTACCAATCTGCTAGATTTTAAAATTTGTGATACCATAATTTTTATACGCCTGTTTTGAAAAAACGGTCGTATTATGTTATGATGTTGTCTGTCTGTCCGTCCGTCTGTCCGTCCGTCCGTCTGTCCGTCGGTGGACAATTGCTTGTCCGGATGATAACTCAAGAAAGGATATAGCTAGGTTCCTAAAATTTTATGTGTGGATAGCCCTTGGGTGGAGGAGATTCCCTATTGATTTTGAGACCCCAGAGTTAAAGGTCAAGGTCACTGGGACTTAAAATAGGTAAAACTTGTCCGGACAATAACTGAACCACCAATGTACCTAAGTTCACCAAATTTAATGTAAGAGTAGCCCATGTGTCAAAGATGTTCCCTATTGGTTTTGGGGCCCCTGCATGAAAGGTCAAGGTCACAGTGGCATCATATGGGGAAAAAACTTGTCCTGACAATAACTTAACAACCAATCTACCTAGGTTCACCAAATTTTATGTGAGAGAAGCCCATGTGTCAAGGATGTTCCCAATCGGTTTTGGGGCCCCTGGGTCAAAGGTCAAGGTCACTGGGACATCTAATTGAAAAACCTTGTCCGGACCATAACTCAACAACGCCTGTACCTAGGTTCACAAAATTTTATGTAAGAGTAGCCCATGTGTCAAAGATGTGCCCTATTGGTTTATGGGGCCCTAGGTTCAAAGGTCAAGGTCACAGGGGCATTATATGGAAAAACTTTGTCCAGACAATAACTGAAACACCAATGTACCTAGGTTCACCAAATTTTATGTAAGAGTACCCCATGTGTCAAGAATATGCCCTATTGATTTTGGGGCCCCTAGGTCAAAGTTCAAGGTCACAGTGGCATCATATTGAAAAACATTGTCCGGGTAATAACTCAACAATGACTGTTCCTAGGTTCACCAAATTTTATGTGAGAGTAGCCCATGTGACAAGGATGTACCTTATCAGTTTTGGGAAAACAGGGTTAAGTTTAAATCTTAAACCAGAAGATATCAAATTACCAAGCTGTGACTTCAAATGTTCTATAAATATGTCTAAAAGTCAAAACGGCAAACAATGAAACACTAGTCCAGACAATAACTGAACCACCAATGTACCTAGGTTCTCCAAATTTTATGTGAGGGTAGCCCTTGGGTAAAGGTTATGCCCTATTGGTTTTGGGGCTCCTGGGTCAAAGGTCAAGGTCACAGGGGCATCATATTGAAAAACCTTGTTTGGACAATAACTCATCAACTACTATACCTAGGTTCACAAAATTTTATGTGAAGGTAGCCCTTTGTCAAGGATGTTCCCAATAGGTTTTGGGGCCCCAGACCCAAAGGTCAAGGTCACAGAAGCATCATATGGAAAAACCTTGTCCAGACAATAACTGAACAACCAATGTACCTAGGTTCACTAAATTTGGCGTGAAAGTAGCCCACGTGTCAAGGTTATGCCCTATAGGTTTTGGGGCACCTTGGTCAAAGGTCAAGGTGACAGGGGCATCATATTGAAAAACATTGTCCGGGTAATTACTCAACAATGATTGTACCTAGGTTCACCAAATTTCATGTGAGAGTAGCCCATGTGTCAAGGATGTACCTTATCAGTTTTGGGAAAACAGGGTTAAGTTTAAATCTTAAACCAGAAGATTTTAAATTACCAAGCTATGACTTCAAATGTTCTATCAATATGTTTATAAAGTCAAAATGGCAAACAATGAAACACTTGTCCAGACAATAACTGAACCACCAATGTACCTAGGTTCTCCAAATTTTATGTGAGGGTAGCCCTTGGGTAAAGGTTATGCCCTATTGGTTTTGGGGCTCCTGGGTCAAAGGTCAAGGTCACAGGGGCATCATATTGAAAAACCTTGTTTGGACAATAACTCATCAACTACTGTACCTAGATCACCAAATTTTATGTTTCAATACTCTTTGGGTCAAGGGCGAGAACTTTTGGTTCTGAGGCCCCAGGGTCAAGGTCACTGGAAGTTTGTATGGGAAAACTTTGTGTCGGTGATAAATCAACCATGGCTGTACCAAGGTTCTCAAAATCTTTGCTTTGGATAGCCCTCCTGTTAAGAATGGGACCTATTCTGAGATCCCGGGGTCATTGGTCAAGGTTACAGGGACTTTATATGAGATAGAACACAGCATGGACTGCACACGGGCGTATAATGCCCCGCCCAGCGGAGCTTTTGTTATTTATGCACTAAAGACTCAACCAATAGAATTCCTAGGATTTGGAGGGGCTCTGAATCCATGATAGCTGTTAGCTAATTTTATGTCCTGAAGAATCAAGGTTTTCAAGATATATTATCATATTGTCATTATATCATGTAAATAAACTAGCCTATCTGAGTGATATATATATATATATATATATATATATATATGGGGAAGAAAGATGACGAAAAACCAACGAATTATCTTTCGGAAACACTGGATCCAGTACGGATTCAAGAACATAAATATAATAAGATAGATTTGAGAAAGAAAAGGTTCAAACAGTGTTAGGAAAATATAATAAATTTGCCCGAGCGCTTTCGACAACAACGTGTCTTCTTCAGGGGCTAACAAAGAATGAAAATACCGTGTTGAAATCATTGAAGCACGTACATGTATATATAGTTTTAGGATGTGTAGTCAATCTACTGTGTACATAGAAATAAAATTAAATTTAAGGTAGACCGGCTATTGTGACGTTATGAATTTACATTTGAAATTTAAGTATCATTTTTGTTAATTCCATGTGGATAAAGAGTATTGACATGCTCACCTCAAAGGAAATCAGTGAAGACAACCTCAACTATCTTATTGTCACTAATCCAAGAGCTGGTCGTTTTTATCTCCTCCCCAAAATTCATAAACCTGGTAACCCTGTACGCCCAATTGTCTCCGCTAACGGTCATCCCACAGAACGGATCTCAGAGTTCATTGACCTCCACCTTAAACCACTTGTCTCTAGATTACCATCGTATGTCCAAGATACCACCGACTATCTTACTAAGTTGTCTTCAAGCGACATATCCGATGAGACATTGCTGGTCTCACTCGATGTGGTTTCTTTATACACCAACATACCACACGAAGATGGCATAACGGCATGCAGAGATGCTTGGGACACTAGAGATACGATGGATCCACCAACCGAATCTCTAGTGGATCTCTTAACCCTTGTACTCAAATGCAACAATTTTGAATTTAATGGAGGCCACTACCTTCAAGTACAAGGTACAGCCATGGGTACAAAAATGGCTCCATCATATGCCAACATCTTCATGGGTCATTTAGAAAGACAGCTACTCATGTCAGTCCCTCTCAAGCCTCACATATGGCTACGCTTCATTGACGACATTGACATGCAATGGCGCCATGGTCACCAAAACCTACAAGATTTCTTACACAAAGCAAACTCATTTCACAAAAGCATTAAATTTACAAGTGAAGTCTCAAATGAAAATCACGTTTTCTTGGACACTGTGTCTCGTATTGAGGGGAACCAGTTGGTTACAGATCTGTATTCAAAACCAACAGACAGCCACCAGTATCTGCTTCCAACAAGTTGCCACCCACGTCACTGTTGCAAAAACATTCCGTACAGTCTTGCCTTGAGAATAAGAAGGATATGTTCTCAAGAGGCTGACTACGAGATGCGCATGAACGAACTGTCTTCTCATCTCTGTCACCGAGGCTACAAAAGCGACAATGTAGACAAGGCAATTGCCAAAGTAAGTAACATACACAGAGATGAACTCTTAAAATACAAACCTAAAGTAACACAATCCCGAATACCATTTGTAGTAACATACCACCCAGATCTACCTAATATACAAGACATCATAACTAAACACTGGCAAATTATTGAATCAAATACAAAGCTTAACCGTATTTTCCCTGAGAAACCGATGGTAGCATTCAGACGTCCTAAAAGTCTCAAAGACATCCTTGTTAGGGCAAAGGTCACACCCATGCAGGATAGTCTAAAAGGGGAGTCAATGCCGTGCAATAAACCACGTTGCCAAACATGCAAATCGATGCCCACAACACAGACTTTTAAATCAAGATCTGGGGCCATTTCCACCATAAAAGGACGCCACACGTGCAAAACATCCAATGCAGTTTATCTGATGACGTGCAACGTTTGCAACAAACAATATGTTGGCGAAACGTCCATGGCACTTAACAGACGAATGAACTTGCATAGATCGGACTGGAATACCAGGAAGTTCAATAGGTCTCCGGTTGCTGCACATTTTAATGAGGCGAATCATTCATTTAATAACATCGTACTTTGCTGCATCGAAGCCAACGATAAGTGGACCGATGAACAACGAAAAATGCGAGAAACATACTGGATCCGCAGATTAAATACTCTTTATCCACATGGAATTAACAAAAATGATACTTAAATTTCAAATATAAATTCATAACGTCACAATAGCCGGTCTACCTTAAATTTAATTTTATTTCTATGTACACAGTAGATTGACTACACATCCTAAAACTATATATACATGTACGTGCTTCAATGATTTCAACACGGTATTTTCATTCTTTGTTAGCCCCTGAAGAAGACACGTTGTTGTCGAAAGCGCTCGGGCAAATTTATTATATTTTCCTAACACTGTTTGAACCTTTTCTTTCTCAAATCTATATATATATATATACCCTTGATAATTATGAAACCGGTTGGGTTAAAATATAAGTTTTAAACGTCTATTTGGATGATGTTTTTTGTTTTTTTGTATTTTGCTTGTTACAGCATATTTTAACCTTTTTATATATATATATATATATATATATATATATATATATATATATATATATATATATATATATATATATATATATATATATATATATACATGTCCTACTTTTTGTCTTCACCATAAATCAAACTCTGATACATGACAGATATGGCTTGTTTGCTCTTTGTATCGAAGGATTAGTGTGTCAGGTGCTTTAAATTAGCTTTCCAACTGCCTGCAGTATGATTTTAATGCAAAAGAAAGTTTCCTTAACAGGATTTGTTGTTCCTTAAATGACTTGTAACTCAGTGTATTTTTTAATTGGGTGGCTGTGTCATAGATTATGGTCTTTTTGCAGCCTCCAGCTCACCTAACCAAGCTTTCTTGGACATTTGTCTATAACCTGTTCTCACATTCCCTTCCATATGGCTGACGACATGTCCATTTACCTTGTTTAAATAGAGGAAGTAGACAATTATAATATCATTATAATGATATAGTATGACCATTTCAGATGAGGTTCAAACCAGCAACCCCTTTTGGATACTAGATTTGAAATCCTGCTGGTAGTCTATTGTGCCACAAACCTGCAGGCACCACCAAACATGGGGGACCGATGGACAAATCCTGTAAAACTTTACAAAGACTGTCTAGATATGCAGGTTTACAGGATAGAATATTGTACAATATTGAGATTTATGACCATATTTGGTTGTAAATCCAATGATAATAATTGCATACCACAGGACTGTTATCATTTTTCTTCCAGTCTCTTACATTGTATCCTGTATACAACTGACCTATCTCTGTCTCTATAAATACCTAGGTATACATATAATGCTATTGTAATTTATATTACATAATAATTTACATGAATTTTATGATTCCTATGTTGCCAATGAAATTACTGCAGCAATGTTTATCCATGTACATGTAATACTAAATTGATATCTAAAGTACACCGATACCTTTGTTAATAGTACAAGAAAGTTGCTAATAATTATCATAAAATATCTGAAATCTCTTTCTTTTAAAGATTTAACACTTGTATGGTTGCACCTCAAGTCAATGACTTCTTTGTGCATGATTATAATGCTGACTCAGCAAATTTTAGCAATCCTTGTTTTAATACTGACATTTGGTCTAAACAACAGTTACTGTATATATATCACTGTATGGATATTTAGGTCATGTTTATTGACTTGTAGGAGTTTGTTTGTATACAAGTAAATCCAGATATCTTGTAGCTATGTGAGACCTATTCTTATGTGAGATTTGACTTGTCAGAATAAGTATAGGTGGTTAGGTTATACATTCACTGTATCATGAGTATGATTAGTTAAAATATGGGTACAGAAAGTATTTATTTTATTTGTTGGTTCAAGCCAGGGTTTGACACTTGACTAGGGATCCTGAAGTCAGTTATTTAGAGATTTCTTCTTAAAGTAAAAGTTACTGATTCATCCAATAAATTACACAGACTGTGAATAGAGATTTGCAGAAATTCTAATTTTCAGCATTTGGGGGGAAGTTTATTTGTTGTATAAGGCAAACCCTCATTCCAGTTATCACCTTACTTAGTCTGAAGCCCTGGGAATGTCAAAAATGGATTTGTTCTAATAAAAATTACTTATCTCCTGAGTTTGGGCTAGTTGATAATATTGTCTTTTACTATAAAACAATCAATTCTATTACTGCTCCAGGAAATATAAGGCATTGGCCATGTTTCAACAAAAATGTCATATAGACTCGTGAAGGCACTTAATTGTAAGTTTGTATACATGTAGTTACATTCACTTAACATAGTCAAGGTGTTAAGTTACTAGTTATTATGTTTATTATATGTAAAAAACTCATGATGTGCAACAACCTATTATTGCAAGCGTTTTCTATAGTTTCAAATCACAGTGCTATAAATAGTTCAAAATGCATTTTCATTGTTCAGTTATTTTCATACTGTTAAACATAATTGTGTTTTTTATTGACATAATTTTTAAGTTGCACTTAAAACATAATTAAGTTGTGAGGATATGAAGTTATTTCCCTGTTTTATGCTGCAGTGCTGTGTTCCATTAATGTCTGAGACAGAATTGTGTGGTTTAATGATGGTTAGCTCACCTGAGCAAGAAGTATAGGGGGTAAACTATTGTGGGCAGTCTATTGAATGTCTGTGTCGGACTGTGTGCTTGTGTGTGTCCATAACAATTTCTGATAAAATCTTCTGGTCAAAATCTATAGGCTAGGATTAGAGCTTTAATACTTGGCATGCTGCATCATCCTTAGGTCCTCTATAATAACTGGTCAAATTATGCCCCTAGGATAAAATTTTCCCTGGCCCTGATGTTACAAGATTTACATAGTTTTTACATATGATATAATTTAAAAAAAACATCTCCAAGACCTAAAGGTCTCAGGCTTTCCATATTTGGTTTGTAGCCTAACTTCAATGTCCTCTACAAAATTTTACTAAGTATACCCACTTGGGTCAAAATTAGCTCCACTCAGGGGGTCACATACTCTCCATTGCATCGGTTCGAAAGATTCACTCGTACTCGTTCACTTTCTACCTCTGCTAAAATACTACGTGCAAACTGATATTTCTATTTTTAGACAGATACATAAACATTTAAATCGCAAGACTGTCACGTGGTTTTTAAAAATAGATGCAAAAAATTCTCACGCCTGTAATTTCAAAATGTCGAAATGCAAAGATGTTGGACAGTTTTGCATTAGTTAGATAATGGAAATTAAGCATTGATCTTTTTGAACATGCATCTCTGATCTTTTAACTGTAAACATAGAGCAACTTATTGAACTTAAATACAAAGTGTAGCCACGCTATATATGACGTCATACGAGGTTGCATTCGTCACTAGTGTGATCATACCATATAAGGCGTTGTTTACCTGTTCAACCAATGAAAATGCGTATAAAGTTTTTCAGCTAAATTGGAATTTGTTCAACTTTCATTGGTCGTTCAAAGGTTCATAGTAAAGGTCAATATCATAAATCAACTAGTTTTAAGGCAGCGGGTGAATGTAATGTATTCACTGAGCTGCGAGGGGAGTGTAGGGGTCACAAAGTTTCACACATATTTGAAATTGTTTGAAAAAAGAACTTGTGTCTGTGGCTATTAGGATCTAGTTTTCTGGTGAGCAAGCCTGTGTCCAGGATCTAGTTTCCAGATGAGCGAACCAGGGTCCAAGAACCTCTTGTATTGTAATTCTGTATTAGAAACAATGGAAGCTTGTAAATTGCTGTTTGATTTTACACCATTTAATTTTGTTTGCTTAATTTATTGAATAATGTAATTGCTGCTCTGGTTATTGCTTAGTAAATAATTATTGTCATCTAAGCTTTATTGATTGCAGTCTTCTTGTCTGATGTACAAAGGCTTGTCACGCAATTTATTAATACAATTAAGCGATGAAAGCTGTTCTCATATTTTCATATTCTTGTATGTTAGAAGTCATCCGACTTTATAGTCATGTATAATATCCTCTGGTCATAGGAATCACATGCATGTAGGTGACCCTCATTTTATTCATTAACACCTGGATGGAGTGAAGCAATTGCTGGTAAATTTCTAGCTCTATGAAAATACTAGTGCCGTTGGTTAGATTGCCCCTGGTACCTCCCCATTCTTAAGCAGCCAATCTACCCCACTAAACCACTTCCTGCACCTACAGATCATTGCATTTAGACTTAAGATTGTTACCACTCTGGTCATTCAAAACTCCTTGGCCATTCACTATGAATAGCCTTGGACATATTTAGTGTCACGTGACCAACTAAATTTCCACAAAGAATTGTTTGTTTTGTTAAATCATTTAGGCCATGATCAATGTCTTGTTCCTAGTTTGAAATACACAATTCAATAATATTGCTGAAGAATAAGTCATTTATATAACATGAAAATATGTTTTTACAATTCCTTTCTGTGTTTACTACAAGAACTTTTTTGCATACAATGTTGCCTGTGCTTTGCCTCATTTATGAAGCAAAACCCAATATTCTTGGTAGACGCCCCACCAATCCTTCCATGATGATTTATTCAACAAATGGTCAAGGTGTTTTGAATGCTAAGAGGATGCAATCTGGAGACTTGATAAATCATAATGTAGAAGCTTTACCACTCGTGAGAACTGAACTGGTCAGTCATGAAAACCAAAACAGATGAGTACTCTGGTTGGTCTATACTTAATGCTTTATCAAGGCATAGGGTGTTAACTGTTGTAAAAGTGATACATATTTGTATGTTAATTGTTATTCCTATTATTCCTATCTCTCTCTCTGTTCAGTATTATAATAGTGAATCTAAACTATCTATTGACAATGGTATTGTAGTATCTATTTATGTTTATTAACCAGTGAAGCATTGTTTAAATCTTTTGTTGACATATTTTTACTATTGAATCGTTACCTTTTTATATGTATTGTTGTATATACGTTAGCTATCTATGTTTAAAGGAGATAATTACATTCCTGTATTTTGTTTATTATTGAAGTGGAATGAGGGGGGGCGGCTATTTTACATTTATGTACACAGAAGCTTACTATTTACCTATACAAAATGAAAGTTATTGACTTAAAGTTATAGAACCGTTAACAATGTGGTTTATGTGTGTATAAGTTATTAACTCCATATGAATATCATTACCATTGTGCAAGCTGTATTTATTAATTGGCCATTACTGAAAGTTCCGAAAATGAGAAACTGTCCCGACTTTAAGGCTATGATTATTGTGGGTTTAACCGTATGTTTTATAGATAGTTTATGGTCTATTCGCTGTAGGGTACCGGTGACTGTTGGCAAAAGTAGTTGTCATTTTAATTTAGGGACTTTTTCTGTCTTCTTTGGAAAGAGAATTTAAGGCTGTTGAGTTTTGGGTAGAATTATTACTGAACTTGCTTGTTTGGGAGAAAACAGACTTGAATATATAATTTTTAATTTTGGGAACACTGCGTAATTTCAAGAAAGTTTTAAATTAGAAAGATGCTTTGAAGAGATAATTTCAATTTTTTGGAAAACAGCATAATTTCAATAAAGTTTGAAATTAGAAAGATGCTTTGAAGAGATAATTTCAATTTTTGGGAAAACTGATGATTTCGAAGAATTTTAGAATTGAAAGACACTTCTGTTATGTTGAGACAAAAAAGCTTCCTTATTAAATTTATAGGCATAAATCATGATATATATATATATATGTATAATAGTGTATGGTAAATTTTAGATCTAGCATAATATATTGCTTGTTGTTGCCGTTTCTATATTTGAAACTTGAGCATATCTATAGATAATGATTAATGCTAACATTACTTTGTTCCATTTATTTGTTTACCATATATGGAAGCAATAAGTGTTTTGTAACATTATCGTATTGATCATATGTTATATTATTACTGTAAAGCTGCTTGTTTGCAGATTTTATCTTAAATGTCAACTTTTCTTTTGTAAAATTTTGTTTAACATTAACACCTCTGATTTAAATACACCTTACAGTACTTTTGTACTTATGTTCAATATGAAAAAGATGTCCATATTTATGTACAGGGATTATCAAACAGATATTAAGTATTTAAATCAGCAGGGCTTATACTATGTGCCACTGACAGTTGAATAATATTTAACATAATACAATGTACACTCAAAATTGTATAGAAATAGTGCTGTAGTGTGGCATTCTCAGATAATGAATATTTGTGCAACTTAGATTTATAACTGTTAAGATGACTATTGTATGTATAATGAAGTACCCTGTTAGTAATGAAGAGATGATTTAAGGGTGTTTTTGTCTCTTTTTAATTTCTCACAACCTATTGGACAGTTTACCTTAAATATTAAGACTTCATGTTCTTAATGCAATGATGCTGACTGGTATTTTTAAAATTATCAGAAAAATAACCAAATCTTAAAGAGAACCAATTCTATGAACAAGAACCAAACTTGTAAATGAGTATCTTTTATTTTGCTGTTAGTAAGAAATGGTAAAAAAATATTTTCCAATATTATATCTTTTTTGTTTGTGTATATATATTTGTAAACATTATGTATACATTTTACTATTGATTTTAGACATGTGGGAATTTCTACTATAACAAAATATTGATTACGTAGGTAGTGAGAAGTATTCTTATAAATTTTTGTCTTTGAATAAGGTAGTGGGAATTGTCATTTTTATTGGTATTTGGGATAAATTTCCTGAATTCCAGGAATTTTGAGCTCTGAGAATGTGTTCTTTTCCTATGTAAATGTTGTTGAAATAATGAAATTTAGAAGTTTCAGGATTTTGAAAAATGTTAGAACTTTCACCCTTGGGCATGTATAATTATGTTTTTCAAAGAGGTGTTGTACTTTTATACCAAGTATGATGAGTGGTTGGCTATCTAGATTGAGCACACAGGTGGCTGTTCTGTCAGCTCTCTTAGTGATGCAGTTTTCATCTCACTGCATTTTCTGGTGAAAATGAAAGTAGAACATTACAGTATAATAGGAGAATATAAGACTGCTTCTGCTTGTCTGATACAGTCATCACATTTTCCCACTTGCCCAAAAACTGGGACTACTGGAAATTTATTGGGGCAGGAAGAACTTTCATATTTCATAGTCAGGCTAGTTGATAGCGTTGCCCTTAACTATATTTCAAATAATATAAAACTATTATAAAATAAATAAGGCTTGTGCTCAAGAAAATTGATGGCAATGACTAAAATTGATTTTATAATATCATGCAGGTTTGAATACATAAAGTACAAGACTGCAAGTGCTTCGTAAACAATATATTTATTCTTCATGAAGAATTTATTTGCCTCTCAGTATGAGTGAAGGTAGCAAGATGTCTTGCTCCACTTGTATAAGCACATTCAGCTGTCAGTTGTGCATACATCAACCCTGCTTCTGTACATATATATGGGTATATATTATTATTGATTATGAATACATAAGGACTATAGTGAGTATTTAAATCTACAGGGTTAATTTATGCCCATGTCAGTTTAACAATGGAAATTTGAAAATTTGTTAACTTGCAGAGACAATGAATAGACAATTACTTGAGACAAATTATAAAGTATTACACATTGTTATTTATATGTATGGTGAATAATTAATGAAACATCAAGATGAAGAGCTAGTTCAATTGATTGAGATCTAACACTATATGTTAGTCTAGAGTCTTATAGAGGCGAATCCATGGCAGAGAATGGCCTGATGGCAAATGTCAGCCTGTTTGAATGAACAATGTCCCGGGAGCTTCAAAATGGCTCAAATTTTGTTGCTATATATTAAGAAACATGTATAGTCCATTTTTTCTCAACTGTCAAAGTTTGAATATTTTCACAGTGAATGATTACACACTATCTCAATATCACGAGTGTTAGACAACTTGCATGAAGTAACCATGAAATTATTCATGTTTTGACAGTTGAGAAAAAACGAACAATATATTAATGTAAATAATTTTACTGTATACATTAAATGCATATTAAACACATTTGAAATCAAGGGTTAGATAATAAGTTTCTTCATATTTGACTTTTACTATATAGTTGAGCTAGTTAAGAATTTGCTCTTAATTAATTAGATGTATATAACATTATAAATTGGGTCAATGCTCGAGAAAATTTTAGGGAACAACTAGTGCTCCCGTTAACTTATGGCAATGAATGTAAGTCTTGTTCCTTAAGTTGTAGAAATTTTATTTGAAATTATTTCTTCTCATTATTTTAGAAATTGCTTTAATCGTTCTTATTTGAAAGTCGTGTCATATTATTTCCTACAGAATTGTCTTAATTTTAATTACGCTGAGAAACAATCCTAGAACAGGTTGAATAACATGTGAAAAATGCAAGCTGGACATTTTTACCATACTGTGTATCCAGTGTTACAGTGTTTGTCTCATTATGAAACCTTTAAGTTCCTTTTTGAGATAATTGATAACATGCTTGTTTCTTTATAACAATGTGACAGGTCGTAGTTCACGTTTACTCAGCATTCAGCATCTTTTTTATAATGAACTTGTAGGTTTTGTTGTTGTTGTTTTTTGGTTGGGTTTAACATATTGTATTGGTGATATTAAGGCGGTTAGTCAATCTACTCGCCGTTCCCCTGGAAAAGCTAAACTTCAGGATTTAGCTGTTAACCAGTTCAGACCTTTTTTTCCTTATATAACAGGGGCCGTTTACAGGCGCCTTCCCCTCTTGAAATGTCTTTAAAATCATGCAGTTTTCCCCAAATTTGGAGTTTAACTTGGATTTTTTGTTCCCCTATCAATGAAATTGCGATAAAATTTCCCCAAATGTTCTATACAAAAAAGGCCCCAGGCCACTTCCCCAACTACTGAAAAAAGCTCTGCAGTTACTAGGGGCATACTTTCGTCAGTGACTAGACAACTGACTAGACAAATGGCTGTAGAAATGACTTCACGACAGTATTTTCTGCCTAGGATTTGAACCTACAACCCCTCGATCAGTAGACTAGTGTGCCTCCGACTGATTTAGCTGCTTGGCTAAACTTGTAAGTATGTCTTGAGAAAGTTATGCTTGATGCAAGGTTTTCTAGGGCAGGGCAAAACAGGGGATAGATGCTTGTAAGTAAATATTTTTTGCGTAGGGAGGAGCGAAAAAGAGCATGGTGTAGAGGAAATGGGAAAGATGCTGTGCCCTGCTTTAAAATAATCACTATTGTAATAACAGATAAACAAAATAAAATAAAGCAGGGCGTCAAAGTATTTGATGGGTTCTAGAAAAAAGGTTCTAGACTAGTCTGGTGCAGACTCATCAATTTGTGTTAGGGTAATAAAACTTTAAAATATTTGAAACATGGCTATGGCTAATTATACCCCCGCAAACGAAGTTTTCGGGGGTATACTGGAATCACCCTGGTGGTTGGTTGGTTGGTTTGTTGGTTGGTTGGTTGGTTGGTTGGTTGGTTGGTTGGTTGGTTGGTTGGTTGGTTGGATATGTGGTCTGTCCCAAAAAATTGAAACATTTGTAGTATGCTTATATCTTAATGTATTTGAATAGAAGCTGTTATATACCATGATTTAATGGTGTATACAAAGCTCATGTAACTATGGAAACATATCTCACTTGTTTAAAATATTTAATTGTGTTACATATTTTAAATCTAATTAGATAACTGTATAGTTTGCTTTTTTTCTCAATAGATTTTTTTCTTATCTTATTTTATAGAATTTGCACAGGCGTTTACAGTTGATGTTTATATGCATGTTATATCAATTCCAATTCAAAATGGCCGACTTGCGGCCATCTTTAATTCTTTTTAATTTAGTTTAATTACTGTATGCTTATTTCTCAACCGATTTTTTCCTAATTTAGATAGAATTTTGCACAGGCGTTCACAGTTGATGTGTACATACACTTTAACTCAAATCTAATTCAAAATGGCGGACTGGCTGTCATTTTTTAAATTAATGCAGTCTTTTATTGACTTATTACCATACATATTTTGAAAAGAAATTGCATACAAGGTCTCACTGATACAGTTGATCAGTATGACTATTCTTCATCAATTTATATTCAATATGGCTGACTTGCAGCCATTTTGAATTTTTATTTAAATTACTGTATAGTACATGTATGTGTTTTTTTACTCAATTTTAGCCAAATTCGCTCCTAAGTCTCTGATGTAGTTGACTCGTACATGGATTTACTCTGGATGCAAAATCATAATGGCAGACTGGCATATTGATTGATAAATTGGATTTTACGGCTTATTAATGCAAAAAGGTCACATTACGCTGAAAACATTTGATGATACTATTACTTCAAAAGATAATGAAGATTTTAAGTCCTTTATTTTTTGATAAACATTTATTTCCTTCAGGTTTGGTTTTGTTTTGGTTTTACGGCGCACCAACACAAAAAGGTCATATCGCGCCGAAATGAATCAATGACACTATTTATTAAAACGATATTAATGATGTAAAGCTCTATATCTTATTATAAACATTTATTTCCTTCAAAAAGTTAAGTATCGCATATGATGGTACAGACTCAAAAAGTTCTTTACGTGAGTTAACTTTAAAATGTTTGTCACGGATGTCTTTAAGATCCTGACAGTCAAGGAGAACGTGTTTGACATAGAAATGCTCGTCACAGGGTTTACATTTAGGTGCTTCCTCTCTTTTGAGAAGTTATGAATGTGTTAAACTGGTATGACCAATTCTACATCGCAAATCACTATTTGATCTCAGCGATTAGAAAATATGATGGTAAAGACTCAATGAGTTCTTTAAGTGAGTTTACTTTAAAATGTTTGTCACGGATGTATTTAAGATCCTGGCAGTCAAGGAGAAGGTATTTGACATTGAAATGCTCGTCACATGGTATACATTTAGGTGCTTTCTTTCTTTTGAGAAGGTATGAATGTGTTAATATAGTATGGCCAATTCTACATCTCGTAGTAACTATCTCATTCAGTGCTCCAGCTAGACTTTGGGGAGGGCAGGGCGTTTTTAGGAAATCAGGGCACTTTTTAACGCGTGGTCGGAGTACAGTTTATTTCTGTTTAAAAAAAATTTAAAACTAAGTGTTTGTTAGTGTGTTATCAATTCCCTTTTGTGATAATTCATACAGTACCCATGACAGTCTTTTTGTAATTTAGATGAAACAGAGTCTAACTCTAGCTTCTAGACTGTGTACATGCATGTAGACAGTTACAGAAAAATTCAAAAGGTGTTCTCTATGAACAGATTCGTGTGGGCCTGTGTCATAAAATGTTAACTGTGGTAAGTGCTTCCTGGGCATTAGCCAGTACAAACTCAAAAAATATAAACAATTGTTCTAAGTTCACAATAAGCTTTGCAATAGCTCTTCTACTTGTACCACTTTCACTTAATCACATAACATAACTCTTTGTGCTTATGACGTTATGTAAAAAAAGATTGTTCATTTGGCATTTTGGACAACTCAATTAAGGTTTTAATGTGCATATTAGGGCTCTACATAAACCAAATTTTTTGGAAGAAGTCACTGTTTATCAGCTGATAATAAGTTCAAGTTTGATGTCTTGAAGTTATGTCTAGTAAATTGGGTGCATTCTACCTATGAACTCATGTATCCGAAATTATGCATATCCGAAAAGGTGTCTACTTTTGTAAAAGTTAGATGATCGAAATAAATTACTTTATGAGTGAAGAGGGCTGTTATTAAATTCAAATAATCAAATTGTTTTATTCACGCATTAGTAAGGTGTATATGTTTATGATTCAAAGGGATCCAGGAAAATTAAGAACAAAAATCGTCAGACACATACGAAAATTATTGAGGACGATTGCAAATACTGTGGACATCTAAAACTTCTAATGAACGGTCTTATCAACTAAATAATGAAAGAATAATCATCAAATGAACAGTAATTTAATTTCTTCGTATAATAACCTCATGATTCGCAAATTGAATGAAAAATTTGATATATTTAACACAATATAGTTATGTACGGAAAAGTCCGGAATTGGACTTTATCATATCCTCCAACGAATTAAGAGAGTTGATTGTTGACTTATATTTAAATGATGTTTCACTGATAAGCTGCAGATAAGTAACAATAAATGTGTGAAAGACTAATTACATACACTTCTGATGTTATCAGATGATTGTTATACAGGATGACACTAATCCCCTCGTTTAACAGATTAACAAAGTCTATTGTCATAAACAATGACGTAAACAACAGACGAATTTACTCGTGCATGATAATGATCTTTGAATTTTATGATTTTCGATTTTCTTGAGTCAAAAAAAGGGCAGGGCGTTTTGAAAAAGGGCAGGGCGTCATGTTCAGGGTTCCCACGCTTCCTTGAAAACGGGAAAAGTCCTTGAATTTCAAAATTGCTTTTCCAGGCCTGGAAAAGTCCTTGAATTTCGAAAAAACGTGGAAAACCGGGAAAAAGTCGGGATTTTTGCACGTACCAGTCAGGGCTTGAATTAGTCCAGAGACCTAGGGTTTTGACGCACGGAAATTCACAATATACCCTCGATCAAAATCGTCCGTTCGTCAATTTGACTTGTAGGTATTTTGCCTTCAAGAGTCATAGTTGAATCAAGATCTCGGATCGACAACAAGTAGAGCGTATGTTACGTCCGCCTATTTGATGTAATCGACCAATCAGCGATGTGCGCTACGCGGGGGTTGCTTTTAGTAAACACGCTTCAAAAGCCGATAACAAGTAACTCCTATCTTTATCTATCACCCCTGTGTTTTTTTGTGGCAGGGGTTGCGAAAGCGCCGGACCGCCGGACATGTCCGACAGTTAGATCGAGCCGTCGGTCCGGCCGACCGGCGTTTTTTCTCACGACATTTTTCGCCGATTATTCGTCCCATACTTTGGTACGTAACATACCAGGCCGAGTCAGTATGCGAACCGTTCCAGGAATATTCATAGGATGCGATTTCTAGCACTAAAACGGCAAAAATCGCATTAAAAGTTCTTAAACTGTATGACAAAAAAAGTTTGAAATCGGCGACAAAGAGTTAAACAAATTTTCATAGTATACTAAAATTAAATTCCCTAATTGATCGTCGATTGTTAATCCAGATATGTGTTGTGAAAAATAAGACCGCCCACGGCGATTACATGCTAATTACATATCAATTAAACCTTATTGTCGGTCACACGCTGGGAGATTAACTCGCCGACAAAAGGATGCGCAAGGATGTCATAAAATCGACAAAGGAGTCGCCAAGTTATGTTTTCACGCGTGACTACGTTCGAATATGCCTAAGTTCTTTGTTTATCGATCACCCCTGTGTATCAAGACCAATCGGCGTCCGCTCAAAAAATCAATAGTGCTACATGTCGGCCCGATAAGATTGTTTACGTAATCAAACTGTTGCAATTAACAAACATTTGACAAACTGTGATATTGCATTGATTAAAGCAGATAAGCTTTTGGATGCTTGCCGTTAAATTGATAATTGTATTTAATTATGAGCATGTTGTGACGCAGTTTAAATAGACGTAATAGCCAGTTTGCAAATGTTGTTATAAATTGACAACAATAATAAACTCTGATTAAATGATAATAACAATCGTTAAATTCCATATCAAAATAATCATTAATACAAATCATTTTACAACGAATTAAGTTTTTTATTTCATACTGTCATACATTTGAATTTTTTTCGCGACCGACGCTATAGCCAATTAAGTGAAACATAGTTCAAATTACGTTGTAATTAATGTTTTATCATTTAGATTTTCTTAATGTAGCAATAAGTAAGGGGAAGTTCGCTCATTTTTTCGATTTCAAGAATAAACATCAGTTGAAAATATATGTGAAAATTAAAAAAAAATATTCGTCACAATCTATCTGTTAAAATCGTGTTTTAGACTCTAAAAACAATAAATAGCATCTATTGATTCTTGAAAAGCATAATTAAACTAAAGGTTTGATGTTTATAGCTGACTGTAGTTTTAAAGAAAATGTTTAAACAAAGAAAGGTCAAAATTTAGGACATTTATAACATATTTTTAAAATAGCCCTTTTTATCTCTGTTGGTGAACATATACCAGCAAGCAAACATGCTAAACCAGAAGATCTGATCAATTGACATGAAAATTAGATATTTTTAGTTTACTATTTGATACAAAATCAGGACTTTCTGTGAATTTTACAAAATTTAAGTTACAACAAAGGCATTGCCATACTGAATGTGCTTTTATACATGGGTCTGTTTGTCAAATGTGACAGAAACTATAATGTTAATGTTGTTTTATATAATCTCATGCAGAAAATATGAGACTCCAACTTTTGACTGTTTTGTAATTTTCACTATGCTAGTATATTTGTTATGCAACCTTTATATTCATCTATCTGTTGTTCTTGGGAAGCACAAGCAATTGTAAAAGTAATTTGAAGTATTAGCAATCTTAACCACTTGACAATGGAGCTTGATGTAAATTATTGAATTAAGTAATAGGCGATAATCCAGAGCAGTCCTTGAAATTTGCGAAAATTTCCTTGAAAAGTCCTTGAAAAGTCCTTGAATTTTTTTCATAGAAAAGAGTGGGAACCCTGCATGTTTCAAGGGCAGGGCGCGGCGCCCTGCTAAAAAGGGCTAGCTGGAGCACTGTCATTGATTAGCAAATATTATTGACGAAGATGAATCAAGGGTTTATGGCTTTATGTCATGTACCTTATTAAATATAGCATTATTCCACATTGTTTGCCATTTTGAATTGCTGAAGTCTATTATGTACTGCTATTTTTATCCAATTCTTATTTTTGAACTTTTTTTGATGTATTGATATTTTATCAAATACATAATGGCTGATTGGCAGCCATTCTGAGTTTTTCTTTTTAAAAAGCAAATGATTTGATAATTTTTGTACAGACTTTGAGAAAGTAAGCAATTGTTTAAGTTGATGTGCTTGGCATTTTCTTAAGTGGAATTCAAAATGGCTGACTGGCAGCCATGTTGAATTTTCTAATATCTTGTACAGCAAACATCTTTTTTTTCTCGCCTTATTTTGATAAAATTGTGCTGACAAATTCTTGTTGATGAAATTTTTATATGTATTATTTTTTATGTATTTCAATGGACCAACTAATTTTTCTGTAATGTTGAGAAGAAAACATCTTATTTCGTTATAGCTACATGAGATTTTAGATATTATTTTAACTTTACTACTGTGAAAATAATGATCGGTAATTTAAGCTTTCTTATGGGGTATTTGTGAAATTCTTGATACAAGATATTGTAAATACTAATTGTTTGATTTATATTGTGTACATTGCTGACTACCATTTTTACAATTGCCTTATTTTTTACTTATTTATCAAAAAATTACAAACACATTCTACATTTTGCTCATCTGGTTACAACATACTCATGATGAGTTTAAATGTGATCACTCTTTGTCTGTTGTTCCACTTTACATTTATAATGACCAAATGGTGTTCATTTTCATGTAAAAAAATCATTTGAAATATGACAACTCTGTTCGTTTTGCTTTTTCATAAATCTATAGTGATATTGTAATTTGCTGTTTATTTCCAATTTGATATTTGCATCCTATTCTTATTATGGTTTTTATGCTTCTTACAACATTTACCCTTTTGGACTTCCACAATGTTGACTTGCTTTTATCTTGAAATGTTGCTGTTGCGGGGGTATTTTCGCCAATGGTGGCAGTTCTAGTTGATATAGTAGCAAAAACCTTAAATTAGCAGAATCTGATAATTCCAGTGTATTTCAACTGCTTCAATCATGTGACTTCAATTGTTGCTTATTGTACAACATACATTAATTTTGTATTACATAACAATGTTGATGCGAGTCTATTTGTATTGTTTTGTGTCAATGACCCTCATGTATTATGTATTAAGTTAGATAAGATAGATTATACAAACCAGGAAATAACTTCTAAATCTAGTTCTCTATTGTATGTCATGTGACTTTTAATAATTTTTTATTGTTTTTATATCATTTCTTTGTTTAGTTTGGGTTAACTCCATGGTATGATTTGTCTGGATAGTAAAAAAATGGGGTTTACCTTAATAAACATTTGGTTAGAATCCACCATGTTTCAAGCTTTTGACAGTCATAAAAATGTCAGATTTGAACAAAGTTCAGCATTAAATACTCACTACAGTACTTCTGTACTACTTTCTATGATAGTTATCTGTATAAATGTATGAGGATTATCAATCAAATATCAAGTATTTAAATCAGTGAGGTTAATGTATTGTCTACTGAGTGTTGAATAAAATTTAACAATATTACAACTACTGTTTCCTGACCTGTATTGTATCACATTGTGACTGGTGATATGCTGTCCTGTGAATGTCTAAACTGTGGCCGAGTGATGTAGTTATGCTGATTGTATTTATACATTACTGTGTACTTATTGTTGGATTAAGTATTCATATTTTTGTCTAGTGTTAATTGAAGTTGATGTTTTTTGTCTTGTTTTCTTAAAGCCCCTGTACGAAGATGTATTCATTTACATCCTATATAAAGATTGTCTTAAAACTGTAAAGCCATTAAAATATATTATCCATTAGAGACACAATAAACCTGTTGGTCAAATTTTGCTTGCTAATTTTAAGTTTGACAAAGAACCCACTTTCAGGGCATTTTTTGTCAAAATTGTGAAGGGGCCTGGGCCTGTTCATTTTGTGAAAAAAATCACGATGCGTCATAAAATTGTGAAAAAAACTGTAAAAAATGAGAACAATAAAGCTTCTTTCAGACTTGAATAAGGGACTTTAGTCAGTTATTTCCCCTTGTATACTCTTTAAAATAGGTAGGTCTAATTAGTTGGATTACTCGGATTTTACCCTTACTTTTAAATGTTAATTTGGCAAATGTAATCTTAAATAACTTTTTTGTATATCATTTGATTTGTTTGAAATTCAAGCTAATTATACCCCCGCTTCGAAGAAGAGGGGGGTATACTGTTTTACCCTTGTCCGTGCGTGCGTGCGTGTGTGCGTGCGTGCGTGCGTCCGTCCGTCCGTCCGTCCGTCCGTCCGTTACAAAATTTCCGTCACAGTTTTCTCAGCAACTATACCATGCAGCAGCCTGAAACTTTGCATATTGCTTCATCCTATAGTCCCATGTGGTGTAAAGCGATTTCATGCTCCTCGCTCATCTACTTCCTGTTTGTCGCATATTTTTAGATTTTGGCGGGGGTATCACTAGTGAGCATTAGCTCACAGATTTACTTGTTATTTTTAAGTTTAAGAACTATCTAAATACAATCACTTCTGTTAATTTCTTCATTAACAAGAAAGATATTAGAAGAAATATTTTGTTACCCTTACATAGGAATTCAATGATAAAATCAGAGAATTCCAACTGTAAGGACCTACTTACCAATTGGATTGCTTCAGATTTTATCAGGGAAAGATAACTGACTAAAGTCCCTAATTGACTTCTATTTTGTTCAAGACAAGGTTTCTCAAGTGGTCTTACAATGGCTTTGTTGTAACTTAAAGTTAGTAAAATTCACAGAATATAGTGATTTTATATCAAATAGTAAACTAAAAGTATTTATTTTTCATTTCAATTGATCAGATCTTCTGGTTTAGCATGTTTGCTTGCTGGAATATGTACATCAACAGAGGTAAAAATCATAATGGGCCATTTTAAAAATATATCATAAATGTCCTAAATTTTGACCTTTCTTTGTTTAAATATTTTCTTTAAAACTACAATCTGCTATAAACATCATACCTTTCGTTAAATCATACTTTTCATGCAGCAATAGATGTTGTTTAATGTTTTTTAGTCTAATAGATAGATTATGTGACGAATATTTTAAAAATTTCACATATTCAATCGATGTTTATTCTTGAAATCGAAAAAATGAGGGAATTTACCCTTACGTATTGCTAAATTAAGAAAATCTGAAAATCAAAATGATAAAAAAGTATTTAATTACAATGTAATTTGAACAATCTTTCCCTTTATTGGCGATAGCGTCGGTCGCGAAAATGTATGACAGTACGAAATAAAAAACTTTATTCGTTGTAAAATGATTCGTATTTACGATTATTTTGACGTGGAATTCAACTATTATTATTATCATTTAATCAGAGTTTATTATTGTTGTCAACTTTAATTGTCTTTAAAAAACGCATTTGCAAACTGGCAATTATACATATATTTAAACTGCGTCACAACATGCTCATGATTAAATACAATTATCAATTTAACGGCTAGCATCCAAAAGCTTATCTACTTGAATCAATGCATTATCACAGTTTGTCGCTTGTTTGTTAATTGCAACAGTTTGATTACGTAATCAATCTTATCGGGCCGACATGTAGCACTATTGATTTTTTAGCGGACGCAGATTGGTCATAAAAGGTGACAAAATACACAGGGGTGATTGATAAACAAAGGAGTTACTTGTTATCGGCTTTTCAAGCGTGTATACTAACTGCAACCCCCGCGTAGCGCGCATCGCTGATTGGTCGATTATATTAAATAGGCGGACGTAACATACGCTCCACTTGTTGTCGATCCGAGATCTTAATTTAACTATGACTCTTGAAGGCAAAATATACGCGGATCAAATTGACGCACGGACGATTTTGATTGAGGGTCTTAAAGGGGTATTTTCGAATTTCCGTGCGTCAAAACCCGAGGTCTCGGGTCTAATTCAAGCCCTGCAAAGTCCTGATAATTTGTGAAATCTCTTTGAAATTGTGAATTTTTTCCGCTGCATTGTGAAAAAAAAGAGCAATTTTGAATTGTGAAGGGGCCGAACATCGGCCCCTGTTATAGAAGGAAAAAATGCCCTGACTTTAAAGTGGTCAGTAGACTTGCATGTGCTACTGACTGAGCCAGCCAGGTGGGCTGTTATTTTAATTGAAGTTATAAATTGTGCTCACCAGCATTTTTAACTCAAATTCATTCAATGATTCCATACAGTTCATGCGGTAAAGCAGTTGATAAATTTGACAATATTATAAATTTTCCTCCATTAATAAGATATATGGAGAAGTTTCCAGCCTTATGGAAGGGTAGGTGAGTACTGGATATAGACAAGGGTCCAGGATAGCTAGGTTAGATGCGCCGGATGTCGCAAATTACCTAAAAAAATTGTGTTGAAACTATGTTAAGTAAAAAAATAGTCTTGATCAAGGGACTTTAACAAAAAATGACAGATGACTTCTTTCATGATATGATATAGTAGCATCCTAACTTATTGTTTGAGAGTTCATAGTGTATATATATACCTTCCTCCTGGTTAATTACTCATGCATAATTAATTAGTAAATAATTACTGTATAGCGGGTATTATCTGCGGGGGTTTTATTTTGGCTTTATTGGCGGAAAATGAAAATGCACCAAATATAAACACCGCGAATACAAACCTCCGCAGTATTAAGTCGCCGCCATATTGTTTACTAAGGAACATTACTCTTAATAAAGTTTGTATTCATTAAAATGTGCATGTATTATCCCCCCTAAAAATCAAGAATTATGTTGTGAATTAGGTGAGATTTATTATGTAAATGAACAAAATTTAGTATTTTGAATAACACAAAGGAATTGATTCAAGTTATGTATGTAGCAAACGAAAATACAGTCCGACAACGCAGTCAATCTAACAATTAGACGACAGGTTCCATCAAATCAGTTACGAAACTCGAAGACGCTGCCGCCATTTTGTTTACTTTATGTCGGTCATTTCCGAATCTTCACAAGTTTAGCTCAAACACTTATTTGATTGTGGTAAAAAAACAAAGTCATCTTTAGTATTGCAATTAATTTAAGTGCTTGCTAGCAAACCGAAGACAAACTTCTCATCACATAATTTAACAAATTAAGTAAAAAAAGCGCAGTTAGTGTTTATGTAGCTTATTATTTATTGATATTCAATAGAAAACTATTGTCAAATTTCGTCACATGACAACGCTTTATAATTGATTTTGTCTCCACTAGGTGCGTTGATTATACATTGTTTGTGACAAGCTGTTAATTTTTAAATTTGTTGGACTTTGACCAATGGATTCAGGTAAATTGGTGATTTTTAAGGAGTGTGTGGCCGCAAACTTTAATACCGATAATTTTTAATCAAGACAAAGGCGTTATCCACGACTATTAACAAACATGCGAAAAATTTGATTGTTCATTATAACAAATTGTTATTATTATAAGACTCTCGCGAGTTGGGCTTACTTATGCAATTTGTCGAACGATCAATCAAACTTAGCGGCACCCAGGTAATATTTTTAACTAAAACATTCACATTTAATGGCGATTCTTATCACATGATTAAACTAGTCCCGTCAACACATCGACATAGAAATAGATAATCTGCTGTGTAAGCGTTGGTTTTTCACACATCTGCTCATATTGTGCAACTTTGGTGACACTTAGTTAATTCAAAAATTTGAAAAGTCGTGGTCGGTAGTGACCGCTTATACAGGTAAATTGACCTTTTTATTGGAAATGACAGAGTTATGTACCTTTGACCATCTTTCACCGGGAGGTTTAAAATTGGCGCTCAGAGTAATTTCCGCCAATATTTAGCATCGCCAATACAAAACTCTCTTGTTTACGCGAAATTTTTGCCCCGCAGAAATAACCCGCTATACAGTACTTAGTCTAAAAACTTGTCATCACATTGTAGAATTGAAGTATAAGCTGTGAAGTATTCTATGTTGTCTTATATTAAGTATTCTATGCCATCTTATATACAGTGAAGTTCAGCTGTAAAGACCTGACTTTGGTTATTGCAGTATCATGCATTTTTTGACAATTTTCAAGCCCCCATATGTTAAGTGTAATCCTATATTTAGACCATTCTGATATTAAGACCATCAATGTTATTGCAGACTAAGAAATTAGTGGGTGTCCAGTTGCCCAGGGCAACCACTTTATAGTTTGGACAACCAAAAATTTATTACTAATTCTAGGAATTTAGCTTTCCCCTTGGCACTCTACGAAATTAGTCTGGTTACCTGTTGACTGGTAAAAAAATCATAATAGATTTTGTATAAAAAATCATACATAGATTTCTTGTAAGGTTTGTTTAATAATGATTATGTGACCTTGAACCTTTTTATGACAGTTATATTACAGTTATATTTAAATATGAACGTAAACATAACATTTATATTACATTCGTTTAGATGACGTCTTGCTTTAAATTACATAATGTACACTAAATATTATGTATGCATCATTTTATGATATTTCTATGTTAGTTTATAATACTGTTAATATTTTGTTCCTGTTTATCTTTTTATGCAAACTTCAACAGTTTCAACTGTTTTTAGTTTCGTTTACTTTTGATAAGTTTTTATCAGTTAACTTCCTTCTAGAAATAAAATGGGACATCTTTAGGTTATGATATGACTGAGATTTTTTGTTTGTGTTCTTCTACTATGAAGCTTAAATGACATGCAAACTTTCAGTAGGTCCTGTGAAGATCTAAATTTAACTCGACCTAACCATAGGACCAAAGACATTTTTCATTATATTGATGAATTGAAAACTGGATGAGACCAAATTCTTTGGAGGACAGTTGGTCATGTTAACCTACAGATTTAGATGGACCTTTTAATTTTTTACAGGATTTTGTCTGTTGATTCGACAGGTTTGGTGGTGACTGCTGACTCCTTACAGATCTTTAGACTTGCTTGATATTAACTGAGCTAGCTGGATGGGCCCACAGGGATGAAGGGAAAGGTTTTAACTGCCTGAAGCAATATATGACTGAAAATTCTGTTGAATTTGTGGCATAGAGAGCATCACACATTTGTATTATTATACTAAACATAGCCGACATAACAAACTTCATTATGAATATTATTAATAATTTAAATATATTCTCTCATCTGATATAAAATTTAAAATTTATTTTTCCTTCAGAGATAAAAGCACTTATATTACAGTCAATTAATTATAAAGCTATTTTAAAAATCATTAATGCATTCATCTATTGATTCATTCTTCAGTTTAAGGTATACAATCCCTAACTCCCAAATTTTTAGACTATTGAAATATTACATCTAGAGTAATAATGTTTGGTGTTTTTTATTGTTTAGGATGTCCCTAAACTTTTCACCAGACAAAATCTTCAAATTAAATACAAAATTAATAGTTGTGGCATGTTTAAGATTATGCCCCCTTACTGTTGAAAATAGAAAATCTCGAAAAGTGTTGAATCATTTATAGACATTTATTCAAACATAAAATCAATGTTAACATTATAGGAATGGTATCAATCAAACACATATGTGTAAACAAGTAAACATTTAATGCAATTTGCCAAGTTTGTATTGTTTTTTCTGAAAATTATGGCCTCTGAAGTCCTCGGCAAGGGTCAAATTAGCCTACAATATTATCAACATGACATTTTTAACACATCAAAAAAATTTTAATAGGCAATCAATATTCACCAAACTTGCACAATCTTGTCTTATATAATAGATAATACTTGAGAAGAAATATGAGTGACTTTTACCGCGTACTTTTTGAGAAACAGTTAATGAGATTATCAATATTCTCGGAAAAGTGTTAATTTCAAGCACTAAAATAGCATGGAGTATGTATTTAGTAAATTTTAAAATGTAACAACATCAACAAAACTTACACAATATGTTCTTATAATATAAACAATGTCAGAAAAGAAAATTCAACACTATTCAAAGCATGCTAGGATATATAGAAGATCCAACTTTTAGGCCAAGGCAAAGAATTTCGGTGTCACGAAACTTGAAAAAAATGAAATGATGAATTTTATCTTCTTTAGTGTCAAAATAATATCTCAAATGAAAGGTGCTACTATAGAAAACTAATTGCAATATAATTTATACATACTTACAGAAAAAAATAAGTCAAATCATAAAAATAACTTTTAAATTGTGACTTGAAATATTGATATTTTTTGCTAATTTTGTAATGAAAATGTTCAAGTACAAATCACTCCTACAATTTCAGAACAATACATTTTTACTCAAGTAGGCTTTATTGAATCACAATTATAAAGAGACTTTCCCATATTGTTCTTTTCAATCTTAAAAATGTACAGCTGTTCCTATATTATCTTATGCATATCAAATTTATATAAATCTTCATGTACACAAGCACAAAAAATGAAAAAAAATTATTCAAGTATTCAGCTTGTTTTGGGATGACATTTTCAAGAATTATTTTTGTATTTGTCATGCAAGGTTGACCTAGGCTGTTTGTCATTGACATTGTGTTTAAAAAGTCCATCTTCTCCATCCAATCGGTCAAGGTTCAGCCCAGACCCAGCAAAATTTTCAGCTTTTGTCATCCGTTGCAAATACCACTAGAAATAAGAACTTTAAAAGAAGATATGTTCCTAGTATTTTCTCTAGAATTTAGGTTATTATAGAACGCAACTGATGAAGAAACAAAAATGAACTAAAATCTTTCATTGTCAAGGTAATATCTGAGCAAATAACTGAGAGCCCAAGAATCAACAGCAGCAACATGAGCATTGTATGTAATATAAAAATTATCAGAGACCAGAGAGTCTTGTTTATATATGCAGTCCTACTAGAATACACTTTATGACATAGAGCTAAAATATAACAAATATCAATAGCACACCATGAAAATCTGTCAAATGGATTCACTTTGAAACTAACCCAGGAAAATCAAATCTTTTTTCATTCTGGGCTGTATGAATGACATAAGCAATTTTTAGAGCTACTCGATGAAACTGTCTCAAGCTGTATTGCTGTCAACTGTTGACACTAGTGATCTGTTCACAAACATTTTGTCACCAACCATAGACATTTCTGTAATCTATTGTGTTGCTGCAGTAATAGGAATCAATGGCTGCACCTAAGGTGTAGGGTATAATCTGACCAACAACACCAATCTGAGTTGAGTTATCTACACTATCTGAAACAGAGACAAGTAGAATGACTACTAAATGATAAAATTTAAACAAGGAATTTTTCTTTAATATATAGGTACAATATTGACATACCCATTGACAAACACAGTACCCAGGAATGATGAAGACTGTCTCAACAGTTTTAGAAACAAAAAATACACAACTTGCAGCATTAGGTAAATCCCTTGACTAACATCTGTATTTTCATGGAGTAAATTGTATTTATGCACCATCAATACTGCTGAGAAGATCAAAAATTTTAAAAATATAATCATCAAACTCAAAAATAATTCTTGTACTTACTTAGATCAGTAACTGAATCAAAATTTCAAATGTCAAGTACCAATGTCTCCTCATGGTACAGGATCTGGTAATTTTTCAATATCTATATCTGGCTGAAATCTTATGCCTGAAAATGAAATATTTACATCACATGATAAGTTGCATACTGACAATTTAGTTTTTTGTTTGTTTGTTAGGGTTAAAGGTACTAGTTCACAGATTTGGTTTATTTTTCTATAATTTCATAATACCATTCAATGTCTGTAATTGTACTGCATGAAACACCATTATTTGTAGTTGTACGTCAATTTTCACTAAAAATGTCATTATCAGAAAACTATATTACTGTTTCCAAAATTGTTTCCATACAACTTTGATAGTTTTAGTAAAAGTTGATATTTAAGTTGAAATCTGTGAGTGAGTACCTTTAACGCCATAGCAACACATTGTATAGGTCATATAACAGTGGTCAGTCAACCTACTCACTCCTCCTGGAAAGCCTAAATCTCTGGATTCAGCTGTTAACTAACCAACTACACTAAGAGCATACTTTCGTCAGTGACTGACAACTGCCCTAGGCTACATAATTAAAATTCATTGGTAGTAGGGAAAATGACCGTTGAAATAATTTTATGACCAAACTCCAAGAAAGCATGCAGCTTGCCCTGCGCGGAATGGAACCCACAACAACACACAAGCAACAATTACTGATACAGAGTCATAATATGTATCACAGATTACCTGAAGTTTGGAGAAGGATCTGGCAACAAAGCAACACCAAGGTCAAGATGTATGATTTCTTGATTGATTCAGCTTGCCGAGTCTCTTCAAGACCTTGTCCTTAAATTAATAAATAAAACATAAGATTTTCCCTAGCACCAGGACTGAAATGGTATCTCACATAGTTGCAAAATGGAGTGTATTTTAAAATAGCAAGTAACCTTTATCAGCTAATAAACTTTGCAATGTAAAATTGCAATTAAATATCACTATCTAAACTAATTTAGGCTCAAACCAGTCTTGATGTGTCCAGTGAGATTGATAGTAGCTACAGATTACAGCCAGTTTGGAAGGTATATGCATCTCTGACATCATGACCTAAATTTTGACCCATTAAAAGTTTATGATAGATCATTACAGCCTTGTCTAGAGTGTTTTTACTTATTGTATGTATACCCTGATTTGTCTGCTACAGACAGACAGTGTTACACATTATATTTGATAATAAATCTCACAGGCAACGTTAAATACAGTACTATGCTGTACATATGTTACACTGCATATAAATAAAATCAACTCACTAAGTGCTATATTCAGGTAAATTTGAGCCATAAAGTAAATTGGGGGAATAAAAACCAAACGCCCTGACTGGGAATCAAACCTGGTTCTCCCGGGTGGTAGGCAGGACACTGTATAGTCACCTATGATCACCACAGCCACAAAAAACATTACATCTTGCATTGGCTCAGCACAATAAATTACACACTAAAAACTATCACCCAACTTATATCAAATCTAGGCATATAACAAATAAACATTGTATGTTTTAAAAAGGGCTAATTTCAACATATTCATACTGATATGATAGAGAAATAAATATTTCAGTTCAGAATGTAATTTCTTACCTGTGCATAGAGTCTAGACCGTGTTGACGACGAAACAATGGTGTACCAGTACATTTTTACCCTGTGTGCTAACAGTTTTACCAATAGGCACATTATTTACGTAACATCACTCTTCATAACAGCATTTATCAAATAAATATCCCGAAAGTCCACGTTTTAATTCATCAACAACAACGTCTGTAAACAGTAAACCATGGCACCGGGCCAAGTCGACATCCTTCACAAAACCTCAGTGCGTCCGACTTAGTTGACGGCCTATTCTCCATTCTTCAACCTCTGATGGTTGATATTTATCAATTACTATCCCAGATAGATTGTTTTGTCGTAATAAACTTTTGTCGGAACTAACATAACGTCTTTTTGAAAAACGACCGCGTTTATTCGTAACTGTCTCCGCCATGTTGGATAACTCGATTTTACCTCGTTGACAGTAGGAAATCCCGCTACGTCATACGTCACGAGGTTGTTATAACTAAAAATAGTACAGTTACGAGCGAATACGAATATGACGATGTTTATCGAACTGTGGTTTACGGAAATGTCGACATAACACGATCTTTACCGATTAGTTAGGGATCGTATACCTTAATAGTCATTTCTGAATTGATAATCAATTGTCAAATTGAATGACATATTAATTTCTAGTTGAAAAGTCATTTTTATACGCCCGTTTTGAAAAAACGGTCGTATTATGTTATGCTGTTGTCCGTCTGTCCGTCTGTCCGTCTGTCCGTCTGTCCGTCTGTCCGTCTGTCCGTCTGTCCGTCTGTCCGTCTGTCCGTCTGTCCGTCCGTGGACAATTGCTTGTCCGGATGATAACTTAAGAAAGGATATACCTAGGTTCCTCAAATTTTATGTGTGGATAGCCCTTGGGTGGAGGAGGTTCCCTATTGATTTTGAGACCCCAGGGTTAAAGGTCAAGGTCACTGGGACTTAAAATAGGTAAAACTTGTCCGGACAATAACTGAACCACCAATGTACCTAGGTTCACCAAATTTAATGTAAAAGTAGCCCATGTGTCAAAGATGTTCCCTATTGGTTTTGGGGCCCCTGGGTCAAAGGTCAAGGTCACAGTGGCATCATATGGGAAAAAAACTTGTCCTGACAATAACTTAACAACCAATCTACCTAGGTTCACCAAATTTTATGTGAGAGTAGCCCATGTGTCAAGGATGTCCCCGGTCGGTTTTGGGGCCCCTGGGTCAAAGGTCAAGGTCACAGGGACATCATATTGAAAAACCTTGTCCGGACCATAACTCAACAACGACTGTACCTAGGTTCACCAAATTTTATGTGAAGGTAGCCCATGTGTCAAGGATGTGCCTTACAGGTTTATGGGGCCCCAGGTTCAAAGGTCAAGGTCACAGTGGCATAATATGGAAAAACTTTGTCCGGGCAATAACTGAACCACCAATGTACCTAGGTTCACCAAATTTTATCTGAGAGTAGCCCATGTGTCAAGGATATGCCCTATTGATTTTGGGGCCCCTGGGTCAAAGGTCAAGGTCACAGTGGCATCATATTGAAAAACATTGTCCGGGTAATAACTCAACAATGAGTGTACCTAGGTTCACCAAATTTCATGTGAGAGTAGCCCATGTGTCAGGGATATACCTTATCAGTTTTGAGGAAACAGGTTGAGTTTAAACCTTCAACCAGAAGATATCAAATTACCAAGCTGTGACTTCAAATGTTCAATCAATATGTTGATAAAGTCAAAATGGCAAACAATGAAACACTTGTCCAGGCAATAACTGAACCACCAATGTACCTAGGTTCACCAAATTTTATGTGAGGGTAGCCCTTGTGTTAAGGGTATGCCCTATTGGTTTTGGGGCTCCTAGGTCAAAGGTCAAGGTCACAGGGGCATCATATTGAAAAACCTTGTTCGGACAATGACTCATCAACGACTGTACCTAGGTTCACCAAATTTCATGTGAAGGTAGCCCATGTGTCAAGGATGTGCCCTACAGGTTTATGGGGCCCCAGGTTCAAAGGTCAAGGTCACAGTGGCATAATATGGAAAAACTTTGTCTGGACAATAACTGAACCACCAATGTACCTAGGTTCACCAAATTTTATCTGAGAGTAGCCCATGTGTCAAGGATATACCCTATTGATTTTGGGGCCCCTGGGTCAAAGGTCAAGGTCACAGTGGCATCATATTGAAAAACATTGTCCGGGTAATAACTCAACAATGAGTGTACCTAGGTTCACCAAATATCATGTGAGAGTAGCCCATGTGTCAAGGATATACCTTATCAGTTTTGAGGAAACAGGTCAAGTTTAAACCTTCAACCAGAAGATATCAAATTACCAAGCTGTGACTTCAAATGTTCAATCAATATGTTAATAAAGTCAAAATGGCAAACAATGAAACACTTGTCCAGGCAATAACTGAACCACCAATGTACCTAGGTTCACCAAATTTTATGTGAGGGTAGCCCTTGTGTTAAGGATATGTCCTATTGGTTTTGGGGCTCCTAGGTCAAAGGTCAAGGTCACAGGGGCATCATATTGAAAAACCTTGTTCGGACAATAACTCATCAACGACTGTACCTAGGTTCACAAAATTTTATGTGAATGTAGCCCTTGTGTCAAGGATGTTCCCAATAGGTTTTGGTGCACCAGGCCCAAAGGTCAAGGTCACAGAGGCATCATATCGAAAAACCTAGTCCAGACAATAACTGAACCACCAATGTACCTAGGTTCACAAATTTTTATGTGAGAGTAGCCCAAGTGTCAAGGTTATCTCCTATAGGTTTTGGGGCCCCTGGGTCAAAGGTCAAGGTCACAGGGGCATCATATTGAAAAACATTGTCCGTGTAGTAACTCAACAATGACTGCGCCTAGGTTCACCAAATTTCATGTGAGAGTAGCCCATGGGTCAAGGATGTTCCCTATTGGTTTTGGGGCCCCTGGGTCAAGTTTAAACCATCATCCAGAAGATATCAAATTACCAAGCAGTGACTTCAGATGTTCAATAAATATGTTAATAAAGTCAAAATGGCAAACAATGGAAATAATGCTATATTTAATAAGTAACATGAATTTAGTTCACCAAATTTTATGTGAGGGTAGCCCATGTGTCAAGGATGTTCCCAATTGGTTTTGGGTCAAAACTGGGTCAAAGGTCAAGGTCACAGGGGCATCATATGGAAAACCCTTGTCCGAACAATAACTAAACAATGATTGTACCTAGGTTAACCAAATTTTATGTGAATCAGCCCATTTGTCAAGATGTAATGTGTTGATAGCCCTTTGGTATTTTTGGTTCTGAGGCCCCAGGGTCAAGGTCACTGGAAGTTTGTATGGGAAAACTTTGTGTCGGTGATAACTCAACCATGGCTGTACCTAGGTTTCAAAATCTTTGCTTTGGATAGCCTTCCAGTTAAGGATGGGACCTATTCTGAGATCCCGGGGTCATTGGTCAAGGTCACAGGGACTTCATATGAGATAGAACACAGCATGGACTGCACACGGGCGTATAATGCCCCGCCCAGCGGAGCTCTTGTTAAAACATGATAAAGTAATGAATTATTTTATAGTATAATAAGTACCCTATCATGTAAACTATTATTATGACATAAACATACTTGCCTGAGAGGTTTGGTACTTCACTTAAAGTGGTTTATGAAATGAGCATTTGGTAATATTTACAAATCTATTATTAGTAATATCTGTGTGATTCTATTTATTGTAAAATATACTGGGTTCTATTTATAGTAATACTTAGTGTGATTCTTTTATAGCAACATCTTGTATGGTGCTTCCTATCAGAGTTTGTTGGATTAATGCAAGACTGCTCTAACTTTAAATTTAAAAAAAAATGCTTTTTAAAAAATTAATACCATGGTATAAATGTTAAATACCTGGTAAAAGAGTATTACAAGATTTGATTATTTAAGGAACAAATAGGGCCTGATAGGGCATTATGTTTAAGGTGAAAGATATAAACAAACTGAATATGTTTTACTAGCATCCTTTATTATATAGTGTTAGAGCAGTGTTGCATTCACCCAACAACTGATGTAAATAAAAATAAGCTAATCTTTTCTACCTATTGATAGGTTTTATGATAAGTTTACAAATGTTATAACTTAAGAAGATTAAAAATATTACCTGTAGTTTGGTGCTGTTTTCTCATGGTATTTTTGGACTAGGCTATGGGAAAAATATTTATGATTCTTGTTTACTGACAGCTGTGGTATATGTCCCTTTCTGTGATTGGTTCATTTTTATACGCCCGTTTTGAAAAAACGGTCGTATTATGTTATGCTGTTGTCCGTCTGTCCGTCTGTCCGTCTGTCCGTCTGTCCGTCTGTCCGTCTGTCCGTCTGTCCGTCTGTCCGTCTGTCCGTCCGTGGACAATTGCTTGTCCGGATGATAACTCAAGAAAGGATATATCTAGGTTCCTAAAATTATATGTGTGGATAGCCCTTGGGTGGAGGAAGTTCCCTATTGATTTTGAGACCCCAGGGTTAAAGGTCAAGGTCACTGGGACTTAAAATAGGTAAAACTTGTCCGGACAATAACTGAACCACCAATGTACCTAAGTTCACCAAATTTAATGTAAGAGTAGCCCATGTGTCAAAGATGTACCCTATTGGTTTTGGGGCCCCTGCATGAAAGGTCAAGGTCACAGTGGCATCATATGGGGAAAAAACTTGTCCTGACAATAACTTAACAACCAATCTACCTAGGTTCACCAAATTTTATGTGAGAGAAGCCCATGTGTCAAGGATGTTCCCAATAGGTTTTGGGGCCCCTGGGTCAAAGGTCAAGGTCACTGGGACATCAAATTGAAAAACCTTGTCTGGACCATAACTCAACAATGCCTGTACCTAGGTTCACCAAATTTTATTTAAGAGTAGCCCATGTGTCAAAGATGTGCCCTACAGGTTTATGGGGCCCCAGGTTCAAAGGTCAAGGTCACAGGGGCATTATATTGAAAAACTTTGTCCAGACAATAACTGAAACATCAATGTACCTAGGTTCACCAAATTTAATGTAAGAGTACCCCATGTGTCAAGAATATGCCCTATTGATTTTGGGGCCCCTGGGTCAAAGTTCAAGGTCACAGTGGCATCATATTGAAAAACATTGTCCAGGTAATAACTCAACAATGACTGTACCTAGGTTCACCAAATTTCATGTGAGAGTAGCCCATGTATCAAGGATGTACCTTATCAGTTTTGGGAAGACACGGTTAAGTTTAAATCTTAAACTGGAAGATATCAAATTACCAAGCTGTGACTTCATATGTTCTATCAATATGTTTATGAAGTCAAAACGGCAAACAATGAAACACTTGTCCAGACAATAACTGAACCACCAATGTACCTAGGTTCTCCAAATTTTATGTGAGAGTAGCCCTTGGGTAAAGGTTATGCCCTATTGGTTTTGGGGCTCCTGGGTCAAAGGTCTAGGTCACAGGGGCATCATATTGAAAATCCTTGTTTGGACAATAACTCATCAACTACTGTACCTAGGTTCACAAAATTTTATGTGAAGGTAGCCCTTGTGTCAAGGATATTCCCAATAGGTTTTGGGGCCCCAGACCCAAAGGTCAAGGTCACAGAGGCATCATATGGAATAACCTTGTCCAGACAATAACTGAACAACCAATGTACCTAGGTTCACTAAATTTGGCGTGTAAGTAGCCCATGTGTCAAGGTTATGCCCTATTGGTTTTGGGGCACCTTGGTCAAAGGTCAAGGTCACAGGGGCATCATATTGAAAAGCATTGTCCGGGTTATTACTCAACAATGATTGTACCTAAAATCACCAAATTTCATGTGAGAGTAGCCCATGTGTCAAGGATGTACTTTGTAAGTTTTGGGAAAACAGGGTTAAGTTTAAATCTTAAACCAGAAGATATCAAATTACCAAACTGTGACTTCAAATATTCTATCAATATGTTTATAAAGTCAAAACGGCAAACAATGAAACACTTGTCCAGACAATAACTGAACCACCAATGTACCTAGGTTCTCCAAATTTTATGTGAGGGTAGCCCTTGGGTAAAGGTTATGCCCTATTGGTTTTGGGGCTCCTGGGTCAAAGGTCAAGGTCACTGGGGCATCATATTGAAAATCCTTGTTTGGACAATAACTCATCAACTACTATACCTAGGTTCACAAAATTTTATGTGAAGGTAGCCCTTGTGTCAAGGATATTCCCAACAGGTTTTGGGGCCCCAGATTCAAAGGTCAAGGTCACAGAGGCATCATATGGAAAAACCTTGTCCAGACAATAAATGAACAACCAATGTACCTAGGTTACCTAAATTTGGCGTGAAAGTATCCCATGTGTCAAGGTTATGCCCTATTGGTTTTGGGGCACCTTGGTCAAAGGTCAAGGTCACAGGGGCATCATATTGACAAACCTTGTCTGGGTAATTACTAAACAATGATTGTACCTAAGTTCACCAAATTTCATGTGAGAGTAGCCCATGTATCAAGGATGTACTTTGTAAGTTTTAGGGAAACAGGGTCAAGTATAAACCTTCAACCAGAAGATATCAAATTACCAAGCAGTGACTTCATATGTTCTATCAATATCTTTATAAAGTCAAAATGGCAAACAATGAAACTTTTGTCCAGGCAATAACTGAACCACCAATTTACCTAGGTTCATCAAATTCTATGTGAGGGTAGCCCTTGTGTCAAGGATATGCCCTTTTGGTTTTGGGGCTCCTGGGTCAAAGGTCAAGGTCACAGAGGCATCATATTGAAAAACCTTGTTTGGACAATAACTCAACAAGGACTGTACCTAGGTTCATAAAATTTTATGTGAATGTAGTCCTTGTGTCAAGGATGTTCCCAATAGGTTTTGGGGCCCCAGACCCAAAGGTCAAGGTCACAGAGGCATCATATGGAAAAACCTTGTCCAGACAATAACTGAACAACCAATGTACCTAGGTTCACTAAAGTTTATGTGAAGGTAGCCCATGTGTCATGGTTATGTCCTATTTGTTTTTTGGGCCCCTGGGTCAAAGGTCAAGGTCACAGGGGCATCATTGTCCGTGTAGTAAATCAACAATGACTGCAATTAAGTTCACCAAATTTCATGTGAGAGTAGCCCATGTGTCAAGGATGTTCCCTATTGATTTGAGGGCCCCTGGGTCAAGTTTAAATCATCATCCAGAAGATATCAAATTACCAATCAGAGACTTCAAATGTTCAATCAATATGTTAACAAAGTCAAAATGGCAAACCATGGAAATAATGCTATATTCAATAAGTAAAATGAATTTAGTTCACCAAATGTTATGTGAGGGTATCCCATGTGTCAAGGATGTTCCCAATTGGTTTTTGGTCAAAACTGGGTCAAAGGTCAAGGTCACAGGGGCATCATATGGAAAACCCTTGTCCGGACAACAACTAAACAGTGATTGTACCTAGGTTAACCAAATTTTATGAGGATCAGCCCATTTGTCAAGATGTAATGTGTTGATAGCTATTTGGTATTTGATGTTCTCTTTTGATTTGGAAACCCAAGGGACAAAAGTCAAGGTCACAGGGACTTAATTCATATTGAAACATTTTCCGGACAGTTACTCAATAATAATTGTACCTACATTGTAGGTTTTCCAAATTTTATTTAAGGGTAGCCTTAATGTCTAGCATATGCCCCTTTTGTTTTAGGTCCCTGGGTTAAAGGTTAAAGTCAAAAGAAAAATCATGAGGAAAAACCTTGTCCAACAACCAACTTTACCTAAGATTTACCAAATTTTATGTATCAATACTCTTTGGGTCAAGGGCGAGAACTTTTGGTTCTGAAGCCCCAGGGTCAAGGTCACTGGAAGTTTGTATGGAAAACTTTGTGTCGGTGATAAATCAACCATGGCTGTACCTAGGTTCTCAAAATCTTTGCTTTGGATAGCCCTCCTGTTAAGAATGGGACCTATTCTGAGATCCCGGGGTCATTGGTCAAGGTCACAGGGACTTTATATGAGATAGAACACAGCATGGACTGCACACGGGCGTATAATGCCCCGCCCAGCGGAGCTCTTGTTATTGGTTAATTTTAAGGGGTCTCTAAGAAGTGTCTGTTTCATCAATGCTTTGATTCTTACCATCAGAAAACAACAATAATCTGTATGTTGTACTGTAACTTTTGGTCAAACAATTAACATCAATGTTTGCATACAAAGTGGTTTAAATATCTAAGTTATTGGTTTTTATCTCGATATTTAAGACCAACCTCTTGTCTGATTATACTTTATATGGTTTCTGTTATATTTTTTATGAGAAGATGTTTTACTGATTGATAGAACTGTTTTGTGTCTAGCTTTTAGTTAGCTACAGTCTATGATGACTAGTTTTTTGTGTTTTTTTGGGGAGGGGGTGTTTAATGCCGTAGCAACACAGCTAAAAGAGCTGACTGAACAGCCACCCACAAACCTAATCCAGCTAGCTAGCCGGCCATCATACTTGATCTTAAAGTATAATCGCTTTTTTTGACATTTTTTTAAACCTTTTATTTTGGTTGGGTTCAATGTCATAGCAACATTGTATACTTACTGTTTCCGGAAAGGCTAAATCTTCAGATTCAGCTGTTAACTAGTTACTAGGTGCATTACTTTTTTATAGTACTGGTCATCTAGATAAAGAATCAGTGGTAGAAATAATTCATGACCAAACTCCATGAAAGTATGTGGGAATCAAACCTACAATCAGTAGACTTGTTTGCTATGAACTGAGCTTGCCAGACAGCTTCATCAAACTATAACCAAAGCTATGGTTCTTGCTATTTAATGTGCAAAAGCAAGTCCCGTGCAGTAGCCTTGCAGTTCAGGGGATGTTCAAAATTGCTCTTTTCCCCTTCCCCTTGCACTGACCTAAGATGGAGAAATGGGGTTACAAATGACTGGTTCATTTAGTGCAATATGTAACAATTCTCTTAATTTAGAGTTTCTTTCCCATCAACTAACCATGTACCAGAGGTCAAATCAGTCTCAAATTATCATGTAAATGTATTATACTCCCTAGAGTTGTTTATTAATGATCTAGAAATCCTTATAATCTATCTAGGCCAAAATGACATAACAATTGTGTCAACTTTCTGTCCTTATTTTTCTAGCTTTAATAATAATATAGAATTTCCTGGTTAATAATATACACTTGACATTCTTCATAAATTGTGACACGGGTAATAATTGTGAAAAAGAGGACTGTAGCATTCTAGAATTTTTCCTCTCGGAATTCTTAATACATTGTGACATGGGTAATAATTGTGAAAAAGAGGACTGTAGCATTCTAGAATTTTTCCTCTCGGAATTCTTAATACATTGTGACATGGGTAATAATTGTGAAGAGGAGGACTGTAGCATTGTAGAATATTTCCTCTCGGAGAATCATGGTTAAATTCTATTATGATTACTAACTATGGTAATATTATGATTGTATTGTTTGATGGATATTGTCATAGCAACAAACATTGATTTCTTATCGCCAGTTTGTATTAATATTTGTACTGAACATGATTTCATTTCCTTTTATGACTGTTGACCTCTGCATGTATGGATATTTACAAACGTAATCTAATTCTCACTTACTGCCTTAATTATTCAGTCTAAACCCCATGACTTGTGAAAATTGATTAGGGCTTGTGAAAATTAGTTATTTCATGTAGTTGGACTGGTTGATGATTTGTCTTTTACTATGTGACATGATACAAACAGGCTGGTGCTCAAGAGAATTCATGAAATTTTGCTAATTTTAATAGCTAGTCAATGTTGATTTTGTTTGCACCAGCACACAAATGGTCTAGTGCAATGATTGTGGTCTGCTCTGTTTTCCTCTGCTTATGTGTGTATTATCAGGATTCAAACTTGGACATGAAATTTATTGCATGTTATTGTTTATTTCAACTCGAAAAAAAGAAGAAGAAAAACAACACTAATTTTTCTTAGTTTAGGGCCGTCATAGGAACTTGGGGTATCAATGTATCATCAACAGACAATCTAATATTGATTTGCAAATTTGGAATATCGTTACAATCAAGCATTTTATAAAGCTAGGAATTAAAGGACTTTTTATATTTCTGAGTTTACATTTTTTCTGTTATGTAGTCAAAACAAGAAAATATAGTTTGTTTTACTTTGTTTTATGTTTGAAACAACTTACAACATCATGAGGGCATTATATAATATATATATATATATATATATATATATATATATATATATATATATATATATATATATATACTGGAGTTGTAGCGGCTTCGATTACACTCACTGTCTGACTGACATACCGATGTATATAACCGATACTTGCCCTCCGATATATCGATACAAAGTTTTCAATCAATGACAGCCGTATCCAGCATGTGAGCTGTTAATTAGTTCATCCCTTGTTTCTATCGCAGCGTTGGTCTTTTTTGATACCAAAATGGCGTGGAATTGTTACATTATATCATTCTATAAATACATGTACACTCACTTACATAAATATATATGGTTGCCAAGGTTTTATTTTTGTTTTACAAACTGTGACATTTTGTTCTTAAGTCCATTGATTGTCACTTGTACCGTCTTTACCGACTGGTTTTCAATAAGAGTTTATTTTAAATGGCAAGGTTCAGGCAGAGTTTTAAGACATGAATTTATACATTGATATCGGAATTTTAAGACAAATAAAAGGTACTTTGGTTTTTCTTTTTTTATGTTCTATTCCATATGTTATGCCATTGTTACGCCATTTTGCATTCTTTTTCCATGGAGATAGTTTGGAATACATGTAATTGGTTGTGTATAGTTTTTGACTATCTTGTATTTGTTGTGCCCTATGCGGCGCCTCAGATATGACTCACAGTGTACTGGTCAGTTGTCGTCTGGGGCTCGAATCATCAACAGTCATAAACCTTTTTTAGTTGTAAATCCTTCTATATTGTATTGTAATATTATCCCAGAATACGATTCCCTGGTGCACTATACTTCAAATTCTAGATTGGCACTGAAAGTCTGAATAGACTGTGAATATCTGTAGTGGCATCTAAAGAAATTTCTCAAAAACACAGGTTTCAATTTAAAATTGTGGTTATTATGCATCATTATAGATGAAATAAAGACATATGTTATAGATATATCCAAATTAATGTATTGCTCATAACCCTCCCCACAAATCCTATCACTTTCAGTCATGTTAAGTATTCACTTGAAATTTCACTTATGTCTGAAGACTTTCTTATCAGAATTGTGTGTTGGAAATTCCGAGCACCAGAAAATAGCATTCTTGCTTTTGTTTGGTCTGTTTCTCTGTAAACCTCAATATGCTAGCTTATATATGGTGATTAGGTTACTCCATATTATTGTCTTGTTTTTATAATGACTAGCTTCATCCAACCTACTTAAGGTCATTTAAGATAACTTGAGACAAAACTGACCGAGATTTTATTCAAGCAATGTCTCATGCTATCCTAATCAAATTGTACTTTTAGCTGTTATTCTTAACAAGCTGTACTTTGAGCTAAGCAAATGTTACAATTAGTAAACAATGCTTTGTGTGGTAAAACTTCTGTGTAATAGTCTGATTTACTTGTGAATTTCTATAGAATTAGTGAAGTCTAATGTATTGATCATATTTACAAAGTATTAAATGATTCCAACCATTAAAATTATTCAGAATTCTCTTGTCAGATTGCATTACTAGTGAAGTTATACTCGGCATGAGAGTCCTTGTAAGAAATATTCCATGATGTGACCACATGTTGCATGTATACTATACCGTACAGTTTCTAATTAGCTCCCCATTACGGCATTCAATCTTCTAAAAAGACGTTCTATGAAAACTTGGTTTATATGTCCATGTTCTTCCTTTGGTTCATCACATGTTTTTATTTGTTTTGACCCCCTCTCTTAAAATGGCTGTCACAGGATTTGTAATTAGGGTTGTTAAGAGGATTTGTGAATTTCCTTTTAGAAAAGTTGAAAAAATTACCTTTCTTATGGTGCCTCCCTCAATAAAAAATGTTTCAGGGGAATATCCCCATCCCCTTTGTTCTTGGAGCTTGAAGGGATCCCAGTGACCCTCATCGCAAGAAATAATAGGGTAAATGAGTGCAGAATAATGGTGTAAAATGGGTTGCAAGATAACATGTTTTCTGTCTCTGAAAAGTACCTAATTTTGGGAAAGGGAAAATTTAAGTGATAGAAATGCAAATTTAGAGGTTGAAAAAGAGCAAAAAAGATTTTTTGAGACTTACATTATAACAGATAGAATTAAATTTTTCCAGTTTCTTAACGATTACAAGTTTCTGGAATAGCTTGTATTGTTTTCTCGCTTCTAAAAATATGTTTGTTTGCTAAGTAAATTAAAGTTGCAGCAATTTGTATTGATTGCTTAGTATGTTGAAACAATTGAGCACATAGTTTTTGTTGTGAATGCAACCAGCATATGACAGATTTATTCTATAGGCTCATTGACTATAACACCATTGTTATGTATGTTTGTTTGTATTGATACAGCTGAACTTCGACAACATGAACATCTTTACCCTGGTATAACATAAACATATATTAGGTTTAAAGGTACATGTACTAGTTCACAGATTTGGTTAAAGTTTTTTCATATTTTCAAAAAAAACATTCAGTGTCCAAAAACTAATTTTTAAAATTTTCAGAAAAACTGACCTATAGATTGCAAAAAATATACAATAAAAATTACAAAAATGCACTAAAATATTCTATACCGTGACATACGGGTAGATTTTTACAACCTGGAACTACATCTTTTGAAGTGGTATGTCAATTTGCACTAAAATTGTCATTATTATAACACTACTTTTCTGCTTTTGAAAATGCTTCCATACAATTTTGATAGTTTTAGAAAAAGTTGATATTCAAGTTGAATTCTGTGAATGAGTACCTTTAAGCAACTTATAAGCACTGTCAATCCTTTTCAAGCAGCTTGGCTCGCTCAGTCGATAGCATGCAAGTCTACTGAAACATTCTCTACCATCATTCTTCTTCCTACCTCAGATTCTCAAATATGATGGGCAGTTGTCAGTCAAAAGAGGTTGAGCCTTTCCAGGGTCAGTGAGTAGGATGACTTGACTGCTTGGCTGTTGTAGGGCGTTAAACCCAACCCAAAAAAGAAGTTGTCTGTTGTGAATTCTTAGTAAGAGAAGATAATTGGCCAGTTTCCTATATCATATTTCCATATCAGTAGCTAGTGCTTTGACCCCTGGTACCATTGATTTGATATCACATTCTTGTTATTTTTGGTAAAAAAGGGTACCAAAAAACAAAGCACTAGGAAGCGTTTTTCTTAGGAAACTGACAATATTTTCACATGATATGGATGGCTTTAGTTGCTTTTGTTAAAAGATGGATGATATTCAGAGGTTGCCATTGTTGAGGTATTGACCCAGCCTCATCTCTTTGGTATCCACTAATTAGTTAATTTAATATTTCTTAACTGATGTGAACCCCTCCCCCTTTAACTTTTTCTCTAAGTGTAAATGTTTTTAATCAATGAGGATGTTCTGTTTTTTGTTGTTGGGTCATTATGACCAGGTGGCTTTAAAGTTCTCAACTAGTGTTATTATCTAACATTAGTGATAAAGTAATATTTGTTTCCACATGTTGTTGGCAAATTGTTTTTGCATCTCTCAGAGCAATAAATGCTGGTAGTTGTTATCTTCTGCATAATTGTTTCCTTAATAACATTCCTGTAGTTTTTGTTATGTTTGAAATATTGGTACTTGGTTGTTGAAATCTTAAGTTGTTCTTGGTCAACTCTGACCTTTGTGTAGATTGCTTACGCTGATAATTATAAGTTTTTAGAACTGGTCTTAGAGCTCAGGAATTTTGGGACCTGAGAACTCTCTTTCCTTATTGTAAGCTGCTAAATCATATAAATCAAACAAATTTACTCAGTTTATATCATTGACAATGCTAACAGTGTCTGAACCCGGGTCGATAGCGCAATTAATAGCGTGCCAGGATTCAGAATCTCGTGTCCCGAGGGGGGGGTATGGGTTCAACAATCAACAACTTATCATAATTTTTATTGAATATGGAAAATGATGGTTGTGAAACTAGATGGACTGGTTGACCACTCATGACTAAATTCTAAGACTGTATATTCAACTTTTGTATTTTCAGATGCCACCCCAGCAGAAAGAGAAGAATTGTTCATACAGAAATTACGACAATGTTGCGTATTATTTGATTTCATGCAAGATCCTCTCAGTGACCTTAAATGGAAGGAGGTTAAAAGAGCAGCGCTTAATGAAATGGTCGAGTTTGTTACACAGAACCGTGGTGTTATAACAGATGCAATATATCCTGAAGCTATTCATATGGTATGTTATCATTCATCGCTGGTAATTCTGCAATACATTAATCCACTATGCTGCGTTATGGACCGTGGGCCATTTGGTTAAGAAAAGCTTGTTATCATGAATAATTAATGGGGCAGTTTCATTGGTTCTGCAAGGAAACCACTGCTGAAAACTAGCCAATGAAAATATGTTTTATTATACTGGGTTTAGCACAGTGTCAACTCAATTTAGGTTATTCTAGGATGACAAGGGCACCTAACGTAGGTTTCCTGTACCATTGTCTATAACCAGTACTCACCTACCCTTCCACAAGGCCTAAGCAACTTCTCCATATACCTTATTATAAAATGGAGGAAAATGAACATTATTGTTTTGTTAAGTTTTAACGGAAGAGTATAACTGCCCATGGTGTGATTCAAGTCTGTACCCTCTCCTAGTCCTAAATATAAGACCCTACATAACTATTTTACCATACGAACGTTCTTCTGTTATGTAGGGTCTTAACGGATTGCTTCAAAAATGCATAGCAAAATATTTTTTTCAAAAAGTAAATGAATGTGGGTCAAATTAGCATCAATCGATAGATAAAAGTTTACTTTTATTCTTTCCAAAAAGCAAAAGATAATAATCAGTTTTTTCGCTTACGAAAACACTAATTACTTTTCCTGCTAACCAGGGAAGTGGCCACTCACTACCATTTTGAACTGAATTTCGGTCGGTAAATAAAGTTTTGCTTCGCTTAAAAAAATTTTAATCTCCCCAGAGAAGTCGTTCTTACTGCCAACAGTCAATTCTATACACGGAACGATCCAGATACTGGCTTTTATACTGTATCTAATATATTCATTCAAAATCAATTCTTACAAATGACGTGACCCAATTTAAATTCGGATTGCCTTGGCTATTGCCTTGGCTATTATTGCACAGTTATTGTGACAAACTGAAAGTACTCGTTAATAAAGGATTTTAAATGGATTAATTTGACTGTCTAAGGTTAGAATTTGGAATAATTATACTTTTATCATGTGTTTTTTTCATTTATCTTTCCATTGGTGTATCGTTTTATTGCAAATTTTTCGAATTTAAGCAAGTAGAACGTTCAGACCTGAATCAATGTCTGTACACTAAAATTTTTGCTATGCGTTTTTGAAGCAATCCATTAAGACCCTATGTAACAGAAAAATGTCCAAATGATAAAAAAGTTACGTAGGGTCTTATATTTAGAACTATACCCTCTCCGTGAAACCAGATTCAAAATACCGGTGTGCTTCTAATTGTTTATGATAGTTATACTTAGATAATGCAACAAAATACATTCTAACCATGAAATTTCATGTTGTTACCCATCTAAAATGCCTTCATTCTTAACTCCTTGAGCAAGAAACTCTGTACTGCTTGATATGAAAAGTGATAGGCCTGAGTGATGATGTGTACTGTATATCAAACTTTATGTATATTTCAGTTTGCGACCAATTTATTCCGTACTTTACCTCCTTCGTCTAATCCTAGTGGAGCAGAATTTGATCCAGAGGAAGATGAACCAACATTAGAGGCAGCTTGGCCACATCTACAGGTATACTTCACTTTTATATTACCACTGTGCACCTTTTTCACAAAAAATATTACGAAAAATGTTATCATAGTCAATTTCATAATTTTGCAGTTCAAAGTCAGATGGATTATAAACATTATTATAATATGATATTCAAAAGGTATACAATATTCTACTCAATGATATAATATTTGAAATAGATTGGCCAAAAAATGACAGTATCATGTATGTTTCTTGCTTTTTACTTATGATAATTTTTATTGTAAGGTTTTTTGTGAAAGGCTTCACAGTGGTCTTGTATGTGTAGTTAGTGGCTTGTCTGACTAGAAATTCTGCTAGTGAAGTGGGGATGATTCCTTGTTCTGGCATACATGGCATAGGCATGGATATAAGTTTCAGAATAAGTGCTGAATGTAGTAATAAGAGAATAAATTTGAATTACTTTTTGTAATTTATATAAAATCTGTCTATTTCAGCATTTTGAAAGGTTTTCTGTAAATTCTCAAAACTTTCCACTTACCTACTTACTTACTTACTTAGTCCTCTTCTCTCCAGGTTGGAGCATAGGGCCTCTACCACAGGCCTCCATCTTTTTCGGTCAGTTGCCCGGGCTTTGACCTCTCCTAACGACATCTTGCTCTTACGCGGCTCAATGTCAAGGGTCCTGCGCCAGGAGTTCATGGGTCTCCTTCTTTTCCTTTGGCCCTGTGGATTCAAATCCAAGGCTTGTCTGGCAGTGTTTGGTTGCTGTCGTCGCAACGTGTGACCAATCCATCTCTACTTTTTCTTTGTAATGGTGTTGATGATGGACCGTGTTTGGTTCTTGCCCAGAGGTCTTGGTTGGAAATTTTGTTTGGCCATCGGATACGTAGTATCTGGCGTAGTTTCCACTTCCACCTATGCCTAATTGGGTTTGGTAAAGAAATACTATATTTTTCTACAGCCATTCATATTCCTAGCTCTGTATTGTGCCTGTCCAAGTAGCTCAGTCAGTTGCTAGCAAGTCTACTTACTGATCAAGGTGTAGTGGGTTTGATTCCCAGGCAAGGCTAGTGTTGCAAAGGCTGGGAAACTTTCCGGTAATTTTGGAAATTTACCTGGTAATTTTCGGAAACTTTAAAGGGCTGGGAAATTTTGGAAATATTGAAAAAAAAAATTATAAAAGTTATTTGACAAAATTTGATTTTAAAAGAATGCATTTTTATTTACAAGAAAATTATGTAATATGAGGGTTTTCACTGTTGATGTCAGCAGCTGATGTCAGAATCTCACAGTCTACTTATGTTAATCTTCACACTTTATGGATGATGAGGTTGAGACATCTGGCATGGAATTTATAGACTAAATATGTTTAATTATTCTACACTTGATTGGCTACAGTTTGATTTTGTAATATTTTAGTTTATTTACAAAATTGGAGTTACCAATTCTTTTATTCAATGTGATTGTGTTAAATTGCTTTAGTTGTTATCACTATTCATTTTAATTTTATTTTGCACCATTTTTAGCTCGACTTTTCGAAGAAAATGAGAGCTATTGCTATCACTTTGGCGTCGGCATCGGCTTTGGCGTTGGCGTTGGTTTTCAGGTTAAAGTTTTTTGAAACACTTATAACTTCAACACTATCCAAGTTATTTTATTGAAAGTTGGTATCCTTATTAAGTGGGACTATATTAACCATTCTGTGAAAGGGGATAACTCTGGATGAATTATTTTATGAGTTATTGCCCTTTTATAATTAAATAATTGCAAAATATGAGGTTAAAGTTTTTCCTATGTAGAATATCTTCAATACTGATCAATTCATTTGACTTAAAGTTTGTATACTTATTTGTCAGTACAATATCTACACGACTGTGAAGGCACATAACTGTGGATGAATTATTTTTAGAGTAATTGCCCTTTTATACTTAAGAAATTGCAAAATATGAGGTTAAAGTTTTTCCTATGTAGAATATATTCAATACTGATCAAGGTATTTGACTTAAAATTTGTATACTTATTTGTTGGTACTATATCTACCCGACTATGAAGGGATGTAACTGTGGATGAATTATTTTTGGAGTTATGCCCCTTTATACTTAAGAAAAATGCAAAATATAATGTTAAAATCATTTCTATATGTAATATCTTTAATACTAATCAAGATATTTGACTTTAAGTTTGTTTACTTAGTTATGGGTACTATATCTACACAATTATAAAGGGACGTTACTTTGGATGAATTATTGTTGGAGTTATGCTCCTTTATACTTAAACATTTAATATTAAAATTTGTTCTCATGGGATATATTTAGAACTTATAAATATATTTGAATGGAAGTTGGAATGCTTATTCATCAGTTCTTCATCTATCAGACTATAAAGGGACATAACTCTAGATGAATTACTTCAGAGTTATTCCCCTTTATACTTTGATATTTAAGGGTTATGTTTGCTCAAATTTAATATATTTTGGTTGATAGAAAGTTAGTATACTTTTTCATCAGTACTACATCTAGTTGAATACAATGGGACGTAATAATTGATGAATTATTGTTGGAGTTGTGACCCTTTTCAACTTTTTAATTCGGGAGAAAGTATTATGAAGTGAAATATTTTCAATACTTAAGAAGATATTTTTGAAGTTATGCCCCTTACTTTAATTTTGAATTTTGTTCAAATTGAAATACAATGTATTTATAGTTCTTCATATAGATATTTAAATGAAAGTAGGTATGCTTATTCGTTGATACTATGTTTACTTAACTCTGAAGGGGGTTACTATGGATGAATGTTCTAGGAGTAATGCCCCTTTTATATTTTACAAATATGAATTGGTAATTATTGTTTGACTGAATTATATACTTTCAAAAATTATGCCCTGTCTTGAAATTACTTTTGTTTAAAGATAAGCCTTGCCATGAACAAAACACCCGAAAAGTCGAGCGCGCTGTCCTTGGACTGCTCTTGTTAGCATAATGCCACAGCAGTGCATAAATGTTGATGTGCTTTGAATGAAATCGAGCTAGACATTTTTTTAGAAATCATTTAAATCTAGTGAAATTATAATCAATTATTTAACAAACTATAGAAGCAATGATTATGGTAGATTTATTTACCGCCGGTCTGATGACCGGCGGTATATTGGAGTCGTCAGAATCTGATGACCATGGTAGGAGCAGTTCATGATTTCTTTTACTTGCGTCCTCCTTTTTTTATTTACAAATGTTGACAGTGCTAAATTGTAATAATTTTTAGTTTTATAGTACTGCAATAAAAGTTTCTGCTTTTGGGGGCATTTTATTTTGGTAAATGGAATGGGAATGATGAAGTTTGACATAACTTGTTACAGTAAAAATGTTCAAAGCATTCAATATGACTATTTTGTGTTCTGCATTTCATTTTGCCAACATTCAAACAATATGTCTCCTCATAGACCTTTATCTTAATGTATACTACATATTAAGACTTCATAAATCACTATTGTTTTGTTTTATACAAAAAAAGACAAATTTATACGAATTTCTTAAAATTTCCAATTTTCCCCAATATTTCCCAAAATTCCTGAAAGTTTCCTTGAAAATTTCCCTAATTTGAAAATTCCGGAAATTTTGCAACACTAGGCAAGGCATACTTTTGTGGAGTTTGGTCTGTCATGATATTATTTGTACCACCAATCTCCTTCAACCTCTGATTCTAAATCATGTAAGGCAGCTGTCAGTCACAGACAGAAGTATGTGCCTAGTAGTATTATTACAAGACTATATATATACATATATCATATATATCTTGTATTTATTTCTCTTTGATGAGCAAGGAAATATATTACAGTCAAACCTGTGTATTGTGACCTTCACTCAGAGTTTGCCTAAAAAGTCACATTAGACAGAGGGTCACAATATGCAGGGTACAAATACAACTCAAGTTTTGTGTACACTATTTATTTAACAAGCTATTCAGAAGTATAGTAAGATTTCTTTCAACTTACGAAGGTCACGGCGCCTACCTTTGTAAATATGGGCTAAACCATTATAAAAGAGGTTGTTACACCCGATTTCAAAGAATTTAGCAACATCATAAGTAATGTCTTTACATTTTTGACAATTTTTCACGTGCTTACACGTATCAGACATGATGAACTAACTAACACTTTAAAGACATTTCGGTCGTTATATACACTCTTTGTGTGCACGAGATTCACGAGGGAGAACAATTTGGTTAATTTATATAACACTGACACCATATTATAAATAAGACTGAAAAAAACAGTAGCAAGGTTTTAGTCTGAAACAATATTATGCTACTGGAATTTGATCCTTATACTTTTAGGTCTGGCGGCCGACGCGTTACCACTGGGCTATGGATATCAGTTAGTAAAAATGCGTCAAAGTAATTGTAATTAACGCTTGCTAAATGTAGTATTGTATTGCACACCTGTTCATCGCATTCGGATCTTCTTCATGAATATTCAATGCACTTTGACCTTCGTAAGGTGAAAGAAATCTTACTATACAATGTATCCAACACAAAGGTTATAAAGGTCTATAAAATCTATAAAATCTATAAAACCTATAAAATCTATAAAATACATGTTGCCCTAAGAAGACAAGTGTTCATCAAGTTTTTGTGGCACTCAGGAGGTTCTGCTTTGGAAAAAGTCACTAATTTTTGTCTGTTTGCATTTCACTAAAGACAGTTCTACTAATTTGTCACTCATACTCGCGGCTAAATCCGCTAAATAAAAGTGTGAAATTATCCTGTGTTGACTACTCTTCCTTGACACGGTCGTAATACACAGAGTCGGATGCGTTTTCAGCCTCGATTTCATAGGTCGCTTGTCGCATTAGACAGAGAATCGTAATATATAGGTTTAATATATAGGAAAATGTCACAGGAGACACCAAATTAGGTCGGAATTGACTGATAGTCGCATTTTACAGAGGGTCGCTAAGGCAGGTTTGACGGTATAATGTCTTTAAATTGAGTTTGCTAGGTGTAAGTGTCAGTGATAAGATATATTTAATTTCTATATCCTTTGAAAGCATTTCTGTATCAAAATATTGTTCATTTGCCATAGCCTTATCATTTCTCTTGCCTGACATACCAGACAGATGTGATAGCTTAGATTGCAGACAGAGGTTTCATTATTTATGATTGATTTAACCTTTGGAAAAACTGTTTTCAATGTGTTTAAGAGAATTTTTTTAAATTTATAGTAAATGCAAGTTGGAATAAAGGAGTTATTGCATGAAAATTCCCCTTGTAGATTTTTTATGATGTCATTATTTTCTCTTCCCTTTTTATCTGACATGTCTGTACAGGAAATGTGACTTTGTGCATGTTATTTAAGAAATTAAGAAATTTTCTCCTCAACTTAACTACCACAAGGATTAGTATTGTTGATAACGTTAGATGAGTTGTAGACTGTTGCATGAGGATTTCAGTTTAAGTTTCTATTTTGACTCTACATGTATATTCATCTAATGCCCAACACCCTAAGTTTGTTATGGACTTTTTGACTGTACATTAACTGTTGTTTGTAGAGAACTGTTACATTATTTTGTATCATTTACATTTTCAGCTGGTGTATGAATTCTTTTTGAGATTTTTGGAGTCACCAGATTTTCAGCCAAATACTGCTAAAAGATACATAGATCAGAAATTTGTATTACAGGTAAAATATTTTATTATAAATGATTATTAAAGATGCTCTAAGGCCACCCAGCAATAGCAAGATAGTCTAATGGTTAAAGGATTGTGGGTTGATTTCTTTGGCCACTGTAGAGCAGTGGTCAGTCACTGACAGAATTATGCACATTCTGACTGGTTAACAGCTAAAGCTAATTCCAGAGATTTAGCCTTTCCAGGAATGGTGAGTAGGTTGACTGACTCCCATGATATGCACATATGCATATGTGCCTATACAATGTGTTGCTGCAGCATTAACCCCCCCCAAAAAAAAAAAGATGCACTAATGTATTGCAGCATAAGTTTTTACCAATGTATGCCAATGTTTTAAAAATCATGGTATAACACGTAGTTGTGGTTAATCTAAAACAGAACTACAGGCACTACACCCTGCCCCTGTTTTGCTCCCCCTGTCCCTTTTTGCTCCTCCCTATGCAGCAATAGTTAAGATTTTTATCAACTTTCTGATGCACCCTGCCCCTTTGACTGAATTATGGCCCTTTTATTGTTAGAAAATTCTTAATTAATAGCAGTTTTGCATTCAAAGTAAAAAAGCAATGAAATTTTACTCATATAAAGGGTTCTGCGTATCGATGATTGATTATGTTTACATGAGCTTCTGGAATAGCCAAGCACACTGTCTGGAGACTACTTTTATTGTTAGACATACTTTTAATTAGCCTCTGAGATGTATAAAAGTTGTCAATCAGTCATACATAAAATTTTGAATACTTGCATCTCTGTGTAATCAGTATGGGAATTACAATTTCTGGTGGAAAAAGAACACTAGAAGAGTAAATTGATTACTGTACAAAATGGTATTAAGTAGATAAAGACCACAACAAATTATGGTTGGACAATTAGACTAGGATATTGTTATATTTTATTCAACTGTCAGTGGTACATACATTAACTCCACTAATTTACATTGGTATGGGTAACTATTTTATCAATAGAGAGTAGCGTTGTAAGTATTTAAATCCAGGGGGTCTGAAAAGGCAATTGGCTTTTACAACTGTCAGTGGTGCACACATGAAACCCACTGATTTAAATACTAGATATTTGAATCCCATATATAAGAACCAATATTTATGCAAACTGGTGCTCAGACTGACTATTTAAATCACTGGTGTTAATGTATATGCCTCTGACAATTGAAAAACATCTAATAATGAAAGAAAATGATCTTATTAATAAACAAGATTTCAAGTCGTATTATATGAGATTTCTTTATGATTTATTTTCAGTTATTGGAATTATTTGATAGTGAAGATCCCAGGGAAAGAGATTTTCAGAAAACTATATTACACAGAATTTATGGAAAATTTTTAGGGTTACGAGCTTATATTAGGAAACAAATAAATAATATCTTTTATAGGTAGGTGTATAATCTATAGAGTATGTTGTTAGTGTCATTCTGTATCTGGCAAGTTGGAGAAAGGTTTCTTTGTGGAGGCTTGCCAAAAGATGAAAACTTAAAATGTGTTATAATATTCACTGTATATATTGTAGTAGTCATAGGAGTTAAAATTTTGCTATATTCTGGTTCAACAACTATAGTGGAAATTCTAAACTTCTTGAAATATATTCTCTCTCCCCCCACCAATACAAGACACATGGTTAACAATATAGTCACACATTTATATATCAACAACTATGTGTATGAAATTTATCAATAACAGAAGGAATGTTTGAGGAAGTAAGTAGGCTTTATTTGCAAACAGAAAATTTAACTAAAAGATTTCATTCTCAGGGTCAAATGTGCAAATTCTAAACTATGCTACTTAAAAAGTTCTAAACTCTGCTACTTAAAACCCCTTAGAAAGTGAAAATAAAGTAAGTGCAAAATTTAAGTGCTATACACTAGTAGATTTGAAGTAAATTAAGCAAAAATAGTTTCTATAACTTATTGAAACTTTGTAGTAGATCTAGTGTGAAATTTAGAATCTGAATCTTCAGATTATTATTTCTTTCATATATTATTTACTAACATTCCAAAAGTTATATAAGGATTTAAATAGTTATTTAAGGATTTCAGATTGTAGCTTATATGTGACCAGAACTTTTTTTCCTTATTTAACAGGGGCTATAATATTTACAGGCGCTTTCCCCTCTTGAAATTTCTTAAAAATCATGCAGTTTTCCCCAAATTTGAGTTCAACTTGGATTTTTTGTTCCCCTATCTATTATATTATGATAAAATTTCCCCAAATTTTCAATCTATAAAAAGGCCCCAGGCTCCTTCCCCAAATACTGAAAAAAGCCCTGATGTAACTTTTACCAGAAATATGTGGTGGAAATGTTAATAGTCTTGAATCAGTGATTATTTTCACATTAAGGGCAAAGGTGATGTGGGCATTTTTCAGGGGATATAGCAACTAGAAATTTTGGGAGAAATAACTTGTTTTGTCAAAGGATAAATTCTGTTGTTGTGTTTACAAAATAATTTAACTATTGAAGCAATGTATCTATATTTGTAAAGTCACTATGATGCTATAGAAATGCCAAAAAATGCATTCAACATTACACATTTTTTAATTGTGGGGAAGTTTACTGCAGCCAATGGGAAAGCTATATACATTAAATAAGGGAAATGTAACGAGTTGCAAAATGTGTTACAGAAACGTTCAGAGTTACTTGCAAATTAAACAAAAATATATATGAGATATTTAATTCTTCCTCTTGGCCAATCAAATTTGAAAAAAAATTAAGAAAACAGCTACCTTCATTCCTTGGTGAGTGGGTGATTCTTTTCTTGCCCAAAATGGGGTCAAAATTCTGCATTTGAGAGAAAATGAAATGTAGACACAATGTTATGTTATGATGCTTGTAGAGAGTAGTCATATTTTATTTTTTTTGTTCAGTTTAAATGGTAGCAACACATAGTGTAGGTCATATCACAACGGTCATATTTCTATAGTAATAATACTGATACAAATAGTCTGAGAATTATCGTCATAATAACTGTTCACATCTGTACATATCTTCTCTGATCATCAGTGACACACACGCATCTGTAATCTGAGAACTTGTTGTAGTATTGTTTTTTGTAGTTGTTTGAACATACACAGTCTTGATTCTTAGTAATGACATCTAATATTTCTTGGAAACATTATGATTCTATAAAAAAACATTCCAAGTTTTGCTAAGGTTGCTACTATTTAAAAGTTACCATCTGGGAATTCAGCAATCTGATTAAAACCTGATCTAAAATTGTCCGCTTGCATACTCAGCATATTTTACATCTTGCAATATATGTGTCATGTTTAGCTGACCTTTTCTAAAGCAGCTCAACATGAATTGTACAATCACAGCCCATGAATGATTTGTACCCTCAAATAGCTTGGATAACTTTGGATTAAAGTAAGAAATTCTGAAACTCTGATGCTATTAAAAGAGATTATTTTCTTATCACTTTGTTGTGTACTAAAAAGAAAACAAACTTCAATGTGTCAATTGTGTCAAATAGTTCAAAATGTCGATATTTCACAATAAACCGAAAATGAATGTATTTCTACTACGCGCTTTGACTATTTATTTGTCTTCATCCAGTGAATAAGATTGTTAAAAATAAAGTCATAACATATGTTGTCATGACTTCCAAGAAATATTAGACGCCAAAATTGATGTTACAATTTGAAGTTTCATATTGCTTAACATACGACTTTAAACATCAACAAAAAATCATGAGTGCATCAACCCATATGGACAGTCATCACCTTAACTTGGTTATAGGTTTCCAATTGTTGCGGAAATGCAGGGCTTGAATTTAAGCTTGCATACTCGCAAAATGCGAGTGGATTTTGAAAATTGCGAGTAACTTTCATTTTAACTCGCAAATTTTCGCAAGTTAAAATCAACGCAAAATATTACCGTCTAAACTAACGAGGCTTCAATCAGCATTGAAACGGCCAGATATATCGATAGTATTTTATTGAAGATTCATCCTATGAAAGGTCGATATTCTATACAGCAATAACGCCCTTGTTCTATCTACAGTGAAATATACTACTCTGATGTTTTTTTATTGCATATAAGAATAGAAAATATGCATGCTATTAAATTTTGAGAAAAAATGCAAGTGCAAGTTGATATTAAATAAAATTGTTTGTTGGTAATAACTTCCACCCATGGACTATAAGATATACTTACTATTTTCAGTTTTATATATGAAACAGAAAGACATAATGGTATTGCTGAACTTTTAGAGATACTTGGAAGGTAGGATATTGTCATTTCATCTATTTATTCAATCTCAATGTTCTATTTATTTACTCTTCGTGCATAAATCTTCGACCAAACTAATAGAGAGTATATTGTATTTTGTTTCCCAACTGAATGACAATTGTGGTTAGATAAGTGAGAAATGTATGCTGTGATCAACACATTTGTTACATGATTTCAATCTGAAACACCTTAGCTAAGCAACTTATGCTGATATGTTACTAGGGTTGGGCAAATCACCAACTTTTTTTTGAAACGGGTGTTTTTTATGGCCAAAGGATGCACTGAATCCAAATATGACCTTCAAAATTGTCTCCGGTGACGTTTTAGGTTCACTTTTTGCGAAAATTCAAAATGGCCGCCAAAATGGCCGATTTTGGTTATGTAGAACTATTTTATATTATCACCATAGCCTGTAGTATATCATTTTGTAGGTTTTTAAGAATAATAATCACATTTTTGAGGTTAAGAATAACAAAATATGTATGGGAAGCTATATTTATTGATAATTTATATAATATTTCAGCCAAAATCACACAATTTCGTAGAATAATATCTACTTTTGCATTAAATCAATTTCCTATAAATCTTTTCATTGGCTTTTCAGCTTGCATATTACTATTGTCATACTTATTTCTACTTTTGATTATATTAATGCTACTAAGAATGAATTTTATCACATTTATTAAGAATACACATACTAGCTTTAATAGCAATAACCAAATTGCATTCATCAAGCTATGCGGCTCTTTCTGTTTTATTGTATAATGACTTTAAACTGTTATTAATAATTAAAAAAAACCATCTACTGGTTTTAAATGCTTTACTGTTTATAGATTTTGATGCATTGCAGATATTGTAAATGTTTTCCTTAATCATACAAATTTAATTTTGAAATTATTCTATTAAGTTGAAGATTACTCGAACAAGCTTGTACTAGCTGTATCTGTACATTTATTCATGTATATGAAGTCTTGATTTCATAGTTGTGTAAAAAATTATGAACCTTTAGACAAATATATTCCTTTTCCATGAATGGAAATGTTAGAAATTAATAATGGCAGAGGTGAAAATAGCATAGTTAGCATATATAACTTTGATATCGAAGCCAAACATGACCTCGAGATCTCACTTGGCCGAAAAGGTTCTAAAGTAACATGATGCAAGGTCATTAGAAGGACTTCAGACATAATTCTAACTTTAATTGATAGTCTATGGAGACTTTAGGAGCACAGTTCCGGTTGCTCTAATGGAGTTATCAAGACCACTCTTTCAGTACAATTTTGAATCCGTTGCAGCTTTTGATTTAATACTAATAGGCTGGTAGTACAATGTTTAAACCATGCAAAAGTCAATTTTGGAGTGGAGTGTACAAGACCATGCACAAATACTTCCATTGATTTCTGTGTCAAGTGCCTATGTTTTATAAGTCTTTAGATATGTAATTGCTTATGTGAAAGCTGATACTCCTTTGTGATGTAAGGTTAAGGTGAAGTGATCTGGCCATAATAACACAAAGGTATTGCGTATTGTTCACCTTCTTTCATGCTATATAAGGTCCATTTAGACATTGTTGTGTAGTTTTATTCACAATTTTTTCCTTCTAAATTAGGTTTATTTTCATCTTTAAAGTTGTCATTCAATTTAAAATATCATTAAGCATCTATCAAGTTGTTGAGATTTGTTTTAGTTTGATGGATTCTAGCCTGTTTATTGAAGATTATCCTGTTGTTGTCCGCATGGACTTATAGATATGCTTGTTATGTGTTGAGTTGATTGAGAGCTGATATGTAACATGTAAAAAGTACCGGTCCATCACAAGAGCCTTCGAACTTGCAAAGAGAGGCAATCACTATAAAAGCTTACATGATTAAGATATGTTATATGCTCACATAATTGATGGAGTGATAAAAACAAAAGAAAGATATCTATCTGCTGAATTATATTTTGAACAAACTAATATTGGTCCATTCACACTGAAATCAGTTGATTTGCTAAGGATTCACAAACAGAAAAACGATTGATATGTGAAGTAAGATATCTAAGAGCCACAACTGTGTCGCATATACACCAAATGCGACACATAAAAAAAGACAGTACACTCAAAATGGAAATACTCCCTGAAAACAAATTAAACCAAAAACACAAAACTAGAAAATGATGTTTTGCTTAATATAGACAGTGTTTTAAAGCAAACTCTTTGATCATGTAGCATATTTTGTAATTGTCTTACAGAATAATCGAAAATATGTATTGTCTTGCCGAAATATTGTATAAATTATCAATAAATTAAGCTTCCACTACTTAATTTTGGTATTTTAACCTCAAAAATGTGTTTATCAACCATAAAAACCTATAAAATGATATATTACAAGCTATAGTGACAGCATTATATTGTCCCGCAGAACCGAAATCGGCCATTATGGCGGCCATTTTGAATTTTCGCAAAAAGTGAACCTAAAACGTCATCGTAGAACATTTTAATTATGATATTCAGACTCAGCACATAATTTGGCCATAAAAAAACCCGTTTGGTTTGCACCTTTTAAAAAAAGTTAATATTTGCCCAACCCTAATGTTACTGTGTTCAGCCAACTTGACTAAACAACTTCTCAGTCATATCTTAGTGGCTTATATCATTCAGGTGACAGTTTAGTGTCAATAACATCATCATGACACATGACATGAATGGTGAATTTCTCAGTTTGCCAAGTGTCATGTATTTCACGCATGTTAGTTCCAGCAATGGTACAAGAAAGCATCAATGACTCTTATATTCTAGTGATTATTAGCCAGATTTTTCAACGGAAAAATTCAGCTAATAGTTTGGCGTAACGCGTGCAGGTGGTTAAAGTTTTTCTTTACTGTATATTTCTGCCATTTACTGTCAGATCTTTATGAAACTTCATACAATGATAACATACCATGTGGTTAACAGAATTAAAAAGTAACCACAACTCTACCTGGCTTTATTATGGATTATTTCACTTTGTAATTTTTGTTTTAAAGTTTTTTTTAAATCCGGCTTTAATGTGGTTTCCACATTACATTTCTTGCTCTAGAACTTAGAAAAGGAAGGCAGAAAAAAGGGGCAGAATGCATCAGAGTTGGTGTTTATATTAACTATTTCTGCATCGGTAGGAAGAAGAGCGAAAAAGAACAGGGTGCAGAGTGCAGTGCCGTGCTAATCTGCATTAGAATAATCACTGTGGTCCTTGAATATACTTGTTAGTGATACTACTGTTGTAATTTAATTGGAAGAATGTTTTCAGTGTTAGTACTGATTTTTAGAAGAGATTACCTTATGTACTTCATATGAAATCTATCTATTTCAGTAGTTTGAAATTAGGTTTTTAGTACATGTATATCAAAAATTACTTTTCTCCGATGAATTCATGATTTCATATTTGTCTATTAATAGCTTTGTTTTTTAATATTTACTTTTTTTGTATTTCAGTATAATCAATGGATTTGCTTTGCCTTTAAAAGAAGAACATAAAGTATTTTTATTGAAAGTTCTTCTACCGTTACACAAAGTGAAATCATTAAGTGTATATCACCCACAGCTGGCCTATTGTGTGGTACAATTCTTAGAGAAGGATCCAAGTCTCACTGAACCGGTATGTAGGTTTCTCATTTGCACCAAAAAAATAAGATAAATAATAATCCTGCTTTCTTTTAAGCTGTGTGGTAGGTCCGTTTATTTTGACTGTTGCTGTTCCTAATACACTTTTAAATATATTGTTTTTGAGATTTTGCACAATTCCAGAAATTTTGAAAATGATTTTCGTAGAGTTTGTTCAGATTGGCTTGAGACAGATTAATGCAACATACACTTCAGTAACTTCACTACTTTTAATTAATTTAATGTATGCAAATGATATTTACATATTACTTTAGTCTCGGGTCAAACTTCACGTAGCACATATTCAATTAGAAGAAGTAGATCTATAAAACCACAAACATGAAAGAAAAATCATATTTACAAAATTAATTCATAGTTTTAATTGTTATATACTGTAGGAGCAGTAGTCCAGTGGTAGGACGTGCGCTTAGGGATCGAGAGGTCCTGGGTTTGAATCCTACTAGGGGCACTGCTAATTTCCTTGAGCAAGAAATTTACTTGCGATTGCTTTGCTCCACCCAGGTGTAAATGGGTACCTGCAAGGGTGGTATAATTCCTTTGCACCAATTTGTCCGCTGCACTGTTAAGACTCCCCAGGGAGATTGATTGATAGATACCAGTAGCCCAATGACCAGGGGTAATAGCCGTAAAGTCGGTAAACGTGTGTAAGCATGAAACTAAAACTATAAAATGCAATTACTTTTTTTACTTTTAATTTGAAATAAATAAACCTAAACTCCGTTTATAGTAATTCTTTATTTCATGTAAATGGGACAATTCATCATGTTAATTTTTGTCTTGTAATTTCAGGTTATAATGGCATTGTTAAAGTTCTGGCCCAAAGTTCATAGTCCCAAGGAGGTATGTATATATTTAGTGGGGTAACTCTTCCATGGATTGAAGGATTTCAGCATTTTGGAAAATCTCAGTGGTTTAATCAAAAATCACAAAATCTTTGGAAAAACTATATTGTAATAGTATGTAATGGAGCAATTAGGTCTTAATTAAGCAATTTTTTTACATAGAGATAAGGTTTTTTTCATAGAAATTATTGTATATACATGATAAAAATTGTTCAGGATCTAGAAAGGTTTTTTATTCAATGTAATAGTTGCTGAAATCAAGAACTTTTAGAATTTCAAGAATGTGACAGTTATGGACATTCACTTAAGTTTTTATTGTATTTTATTTCTAGGTAATGTTTTTAAATGAGTTAGAAGAAATATTGGATGTGATAGAACCTGCAGAATTTACTAAAGTTATGGTACCTTTGTTCAAACAATTAGCCAAATGTGTATCAAGTCCACATTTTCAGGTAATTTCATTTTACTTAAAAACTTACTACATTTATTTTAACAAAAACATATATTGAGTTTTTTAATCACCCAAATTGATGGATGCACCACTGACGTTAAATAAAATTTGATAATTGGATCGGTAATTTAATATCACTGTAATTTCTTAGATAAAGGGTAACAGGTTACACCATGACTCATCATGTGTGAAAGTAAGCATTTGTTTACAACAGAAAAAACCCTGAATAGGTGCATACCAGGTGGGAACTCTTGTATTGGTGCATCCCAGGTGGTTTGGTGAAGTGTCTGCCTGATATGAAGTGGCAATGGCTACACAAAAACAACTGCAACTTGAAATTATTGTAGATTTTGTACATAGTGATTATTGAATATGAGAGACAAGTGCAATAATGATTGGACTGAATGTGAACTACAGTACAACATCTCTTGAACAACACCCACTTGGAGAGACTAAAGTGTGTTGCTGTTCAAAGGTTGTTGCTCTGCAGAGGTTAAATTCAAGAATTACGTGAAAGGAAAATATCAGAAGCTGTTGCTGTGGAAAGGATTTGTTCTATAGAGGGTCGCTCTGCAGATGTTATACCATACCTTGTTGCTTGATATTCTGCCATTTCACAATGGAAAAAAAGATGAAAATCACAAAAATAATTCCAAACCTTTTGTATTCAGCATTGTTTTTTAGGCACAAATGTAACTGTGGATATTAACTGTCTGTTATCTGATTCAGAATGTTTCTTGAATTACTTTTTATGATAATAAAATCTTTCAATAAGATTTTCAAAATTTTGAATAATTGTCACACAAGTTCAGTTCCCAGACCAGATACCGTTGTGGAATTAGGTTAAACGTTTTCTTCGGCAACCCTCCTTTATAATCATGGATGAAATTTTCACAGCTGATCCTGAAGTTTAGGAATTTTAATCTGAGAAACAGTTCTATTCCTATGTAAAAGCTTCTAAAATCATGAAAGTCAGACAATTCTGGATTCTGAAAATATTGAACTTTCATCCATGGCTGTATTAATTTGTGCATTTGTCAAGCAGATATTTTACAGTCATTTATATCATACCACATATATTGCATCAATATACTAGCCACCTGGCTAGCTCAGTTGGTACCACACAAGTCAACTGATGGAGGGGATCGTAGGTTCCAGATGGTAAAATGTATATATATATCTATTAATGCTGTTGATTGAAGATGCTATATTTTTACAGGTGGCAGAGAGATCATTATATTACTGGAACAATGAATACATTCTTAGTCTAGTTGCTGAGAATATAGATTTTGTTCTACCTCTTATGTTTCCCTCACTCTATAAAACAAAACATCATTGGAACAAGTAAGACATAACCAACGTTTTAAGTATTCTGCCAGCTTTTTAAAGCATGTTTTTTTATTCTCCCATATTTATAATCACTTGGCTTGTTTTCTTGTCCATATCATTTTTTTTTTTAAAAAAGAGAATACTTTTGAGTGTTTTTTTCTTAGATAAGTGATACAAATTTATCATTAACTTTTGAAAGCAACAAATTGTTTTTGACAAAATTTTCTTGTAGTTTTCCTAGTATTAAGTGATACAAATGAAATCAGTAAAACTATTTAAAGTCTTAAGAATTAATAATAATTTAATGATATGCCAATAAATTTTTTAATGATACATGTTATTTTTGAAAAATTATATTTAGTAACAATTTACCTTGTTTGTTCTGTTTTGAAATAATGTTTGATATTGGTAATGACTTTATAGTTCTGAGTTTGTAATCAACTCGGCTCTTAATATCTGATATCCATACTTTTTGTGCCTATTATAAGAAAATTAATGCCTCTGGTTTCTTAAAAGTTTTATTGTGTATTTGACAGTTGATTTTTATTCATTAATAACTATGAAATTATAATATTTGAATATCTTTGTAATTCAATGATGCAAAAAGGTACATGTTCTTGTTTGTGTTTGTGTGAAAATCATCTTTAAAGACCTGTTTTTGGCTGGCGTTTACTTCTGCATGAGCAATTTGTTCCCAAGATTTGAAGAGTCCAAAAATACCAAGTTTTTTTCATATCTGTGTGATTGTTCATATTTTGCCTGAATCATTATGTTTTGTTTTACTGCATGTGGGAAACTTTGTATTTTTTTGTCCATTACTCTATGTACAGTAAGTTATGACTTACAAAAACTGTTTTGACAATAGACATAATTTGGAATGCCAATTTATGGATTTTTCCATCTGTGCACAGGCTGTACAAACAAGGCATTTTACACATTAATGCTGAAAAGCACACAGTATGGATTAAATCCTATTGTTCTTTGTAAACATATTTTCTTTGCAACAGTAAAAGTTTGTTGTACTGCAAGGAAAACCCAAATACTTAAGTTCCAGAGTTAGTCTATTGTTTCTAATATATGCGTGGAACTTTAACCTCATTTTTGGTAGGTTTTATTCGACCATAGATTAATTTATGTTGTTGCTGTTTTAGTCGACAATTTACTGTACACAGTGTGTATTTAAACTTAAGAATGATTTTATGTAAAGGAAAAAACAATTTGTTACCATAGATTTCATTCTGTATAACAATTATACCAAATTCATGCTAAGTATGTTGTTGCTTTTATTTGCTACAAAGATTCTATACACTATGTTTGGACGTACATGAAGTTAAATACAAATATGTTAAAACAAATTATCATTGCAAGACTTGTCTACATGGCTTTAGAGCCATGTATACCAACTGTTCACTAATTAAGCCACAATAAAATTTGCTTGCTTGATTATGATACCCTTTGTCTGGCTGCTACTGATTTGATGTGTTCCTACCAGTGTGGGTGTGTTGTACCAGGCATGTCCCTGTGATAAAAAAGATCCTTTGAGATATTTTCTCTCAAAATAGTATTTGTATTTGATTGTATATTTTATTTAATTGATAAACAAATTTTAGATTTTATTTTTGCTTGAGTTAAACGCTGTAGCTACTCATTGTAAAGGTCATATCATGGTATTGAGTCAATCTACCCACTGTTTCTGGAAAGGCTAAATATCTAGAAAAGCTATTATATATTTTTTGAAAGAAAAGTTGCAATTTTAAGCATTAAATTACCATTGGATTTTTTAAATTGTGTTTAGAATTGGCATTGAATGAATTATGTTTAATGTTAGTATCAAATGAATGAAAAAGTTTAAAATTGGTATCAAATAAATGAAAAACTATAAAGTTGGTATCAAATAAATGAAAAAGTTTAAAATTGGTATCAAATAAATGAAAAACTATAAAGTTGGTATCAAATGAATGAAAAAGTTTAAAATTGGTATCAAATAAATGAAAAACTATAAAGTTGGTATCAAATGAATGAAAAAGTTTAAAATTGGTATCAAATAAATGAAAAACTATAAAGTTGGTATCAAATGATTGAAAAAGTTTAAAATTGGTATCAAGTGAATGAAAATTGGTATCAAATAGATTGAATATTTGATATTTTCATCAGAATGAAATCTAAGATAATGAATTGTTAGTTTTCCTTGTTACTCTATAAAACATTATTTGTGTATTTTATTAATGATGTGTTTGATTTTAATTCTATGTTTTATGTTTCCGTCTTTGTTTTTTTCCTACGTTCAGGTTGCCGAGAGAGCTCTATATTTTTGGAACAATGAATATATTTTGAGTCTAATCAGCGACAATGCATCAACTATTTTACCAATCACTTTTCCAGCATTGTATAGAACAAAAGAACATTGGAACAAGTAAGCAAGCCTCGCCATGCTTTAAATTCTGCCCCCTCTTCATTTTTGTTACTTTTATTTTTTTTTGTGCATGAAAAAAATGCATGTTTTTGAACCCATAATTATTTAATGCAGAGAATACTGTTTGACCTAAAAAATGTTGTTTGTTTCTTGCAGTCTATGAAATTAGTTGGTGTCTGGTTGGTTTTGACAACCACTTTATGGCATGGGCAATCAAAAATTTCTTTTGGGCTACCAAAAGTTTGTAAATAAGATACTGTGCCTGCCGCAAAAATGACTTGGTTGGACAACCATTTGCATATCCTCATTTAACTGTTGTGTATCATGTTTAAACAATTTAGTAATATTGAGTCAGCGGTAGAAATTTTCATACAAATACTTCTATTTAAGAGAAAAGTGCCAGAGACTCATTCGAACCTTTGGTTAGAGTTTATTGTTTTCTTAAAATAGATAGGGATGCATTGCATCCGGTACACAAAATTTTCTCATTGAAATTGAAAAAAGAAACAAACATGTTTTTGGGCTTGGTCAATTTTATGTTGTAATTAATAACATATTTTTATGATCTTGACTTTATTTTGAGCATATAGACTCTGTACTTCAAATTCAATATATTAAATACATGTACAATGTATAATTTTTTACTGTTTATAAAACAATTATTGTATTAAATCTACCTCTGAGAATCAATCCAAGAAAGCTATTTATTTGATAGTTCATATTCAGAACTCAAATTTATGGGTTTTTCCAGCTGTAAGATGCTTGTTTGCTCTGGATGTATTTGATCATTGTGAAATGAAGTCTTTTTATATATTATTATTGCTGAAAGGCTAGCAACATAGATTAAGGCCTTGATTACTCTGTGTATACACATTAATAGTTCAACTTTATTCAGTAAGCGCAAATCCAGTACAAACAAAAGTTTCTGTTGGAAAAAACCATCAGTTTTAGTTTCTAATCAAATCTATCATGTGACTATTGTTATTTTTTATAGAACAGTGTCATGGTGTCTGTACATTGAATGACATATTTCCAATATAAGAATTTATCACCTGTATTTAAACATTTGTCATTTTGATTCCTACAATTGGAGAGTGTATCAATGTCTAAGACATTCAGATTTTCTGGTTTCAAATTACCAGAAATTTTTGCTTTGGCAAAGAATGAATTATATTAAGCATGCAAGATTGCAGCTGATTTGACCAAGGTTACCACATTAGACTGAGCCCCTGAGTAGTCAGCTTTGCATTGGTTTGAATCCCAACAAAAATTCATCTATTTGTTTTTTAAAGCTACAAAAGATTTTTTTCCTAATTGTAAGTTTTCTTAAAAATGAAGAAATAAAGTGAGCATAACAAATTAAAATCTGGTTAAAACTTGATCTAAAATTTTCCATCTGACAAGCTTGCAGAAATAGTCACATTCAAATGACCTTTGCTATTATAATATTCATGATGCAACTTGAAATGAATCTTGCAATCACATTCTGTGAATAACACACTGTCAAAATTACTTGGAACACTAAATCTAAAAATAGAAATTTAAAATGACAATGCTATTGATAGTGTTTCAGCAAGTTAAAAGCTATGCATTAATTGGTTGACACAAAGGTCATCAGTCTGAATGTGACCTCTGGTGAGATGTCAGGAGATCCTGTAACATTGGGTTTTCATATTATTATATTCTGAAATATTCAACATTAAATATTTTCATGAAGTTATTTGCAATGTTTATATTATAAGGTTATAATGTTATAACATTTGTTGTATCTATTACAGAACTATACATGGATTGATATATAATGCCTTGAAGTTATTTATGGAAATGAACCAGAAATTATTTGATGATTGTACACAACAATATAAAACTGAAAGACAAAAGTAAGCTATTATCATAATTGTTTTATATAGGTTACAACAGATTCAATTACATTAAAACAAATCATAATCTGGTGGAGAGGGAATGAAACAGATCTACATGGTGTAAGAAAGTCATATCAATTATATCACATTGTCAAATAGACTATCAAAATACATGTAGATGACAGCAGCCAGAACTTCTAAACAAACTTCTGATAGGGTAAAGTTTTTGGATGAGGGCAGGTATACTTTTAGTTGTCTGTTTCCAGCATTGCAAGATAGAGGGTTGGTGAAAGAGAAAAAAAAGCTTGTCTGGCATGAGTATTTTTGAGGATGGTCTAGATGTGAAGATTTAAATCAGCACAAAATATGAGATGGGAACTAGATAAAAAAAACTATCACCTAGTGCTGGTGAAAATTAAAGTCAATAACTGGACTAAAATGACAGGTGTTTTGAAGTAATAACATTATATCTGGATTTTGTATTTGATAATTTCAGAGAGAAAGAAAAATTAAAGAATAGAGAAGAAACTTGGGTTAAAATACAAAATCTTGCGAAGGGAAATCCGCAGGTGAGCGTGAGTGCCTACTAACTTCTTTCATAATAACAACGATCATCTATATAACAATCACAAATCTTATCATTATAATATATCCTGCACTTTCTTACTGTCAGTGATTCTAGCTTTTGATAAAAATATTGAGATTTTTTAACTTACTCAGCTGAATGTAGCATTTATTTTTTATGGGGTTTTATATCTAGTTGAAACAAGAAAGGGAATCCTCCATTTTTTGGATTTTGTATATTTTCTTAACATTTTTTAAAATTTCTTCCTAATTGAGGGCCACCACTTCTTGAATTTATGAATCAAATAGTATGCTCATTTGTAAAAGTTGCCAAAACTGGCCCTGAAGTTTAGGATTTGCATTTCATAAAAAGTTGGTTTTGTGTGGAAAAGCTCGTAATATTGTAAAATTTAGGAATTTTGAACTTTCACCCATATAAAACTACATTTTTCCATTGGCTTATGTGCTAATTTTGTTATAATCATGTTGTTTGAAGGTGCATCAACAGCTTTTGCTTAGATCTTTCGATGAGCCCTTAAATTCCATGTTTCAAAATTTAGTTGTTTTAAGTAATAATATTAAGTCTTATTTTACCGTACATTGGCTCTCTGACAGTGAGATTCATTTGTTTCTTGCATCAGAGTTTTTCACTTACTTTTGTCAGCACTGTGTGATTAGTTTTTAGCTCGACTTTACGTAGTAATGTAGAGCTCTCCTACTCGCCCCAGCGTCGGCGTCGGCGTCCGCGTCCGCGTCCACCTTTCTGATTAAAGTTTTTGTGCAGTAAAATACTTTCTTCTATATCTTTGTTATTTCTTAAGATATTAACTTCAAACTTTAAATATATGCTTCTTATTATGAACCACATCTCATGTGACAAGGTTCATAACTCTAAATATATTTTTTTCAGAATTATCTCCCCTTGAACTTAGAGTTTTCTTTCAAAAATGTTTGTTTTTACTGCAACTGTTTTATTCCTTTAGGTATTGACTTTAAACTTTAAATGTACATTCCTTATTATCAACCACATCTCATGTGACAAGGTGTATAACTCCAAATATATTTTTTTAAGAATTATCTCCCCTTGAACTTAGAGTTTTCTTTAAAAAGTGTTTGTTTTTACTGCAACTGTTTTATTTCTATAGGTATTGACTTCAAACTTTAAATGTACATTCCTTATTATCAACCACATCTCATGTGACAAGGTGTATAACTCCAAATATATTTTTTTTTAGAATTATCTCCCCTTGAACTTAGAGTTTTCTTTAAAAAGTGTTTGTTTTTACTGCAACTGTTTTATTTCTATAGGTATTGACTTCAAACTTTAAATATATGTTTCTTATTATCAACCACATCTCATGTGACTAGGTTTATAACTCCTTATACATATTTTTTACTCCTGTGACAAACACTAACTAAGTCGAGCATGCTGTCTCCTCTGACAGCTCTTGTTATATAGCCTTTCAAACTTATTAACCTGCCAGTATAATAACATTACACAATAATTGTTCGCATAGTGAATTGCTCTATTATATTGCATTTTTTTAAACTTCACTGTACATTATACCATTAGTTTTAGAAAACAGTTGTTGCAGTCTGTTTTATCCCCCTGTCTAATGTTTACCCTACCCTGGTAATAAAAGTCTGCTATTTTTCCCAGAGTGAGATTTGCCAAGGCCTTTATTTCCTCTTCCCTGAATGTTCGTAAAACTATTGCAAATTCTTTGTCTTGGTCAATAGACCCCTCCCCCTCGTCAGTAACTACAGTACTTTCTTCTGTCACATTCCATACGTACCCTGGGCAATTAGACTGGCAAAATCTCGTTTTTATGAATATGCATGAGGCAGGGGAGACTAATCTTCTTCCAATGAAATTACATGATAACATTTAATACTCTTCCATAACAATAAGGTCATACTGGGATTTTCTTACTTAAAATAGAAACCAGCGCACATGTTTATTTTATCAAAATGATTGCATAATTTCATTGGCTAGTTCTCCGCAGTGGTTTCCTTGCGGAACTAATAAAATTGTCTCATTAATTTAATTATGATTACAAGATGTTTCTAATCAAATGGTCCACAGTACATAATGCAGCATAGTGGAGTAATGTATCGTTAGGTAACCGAAGATGCCCTCCCTCGGAGACAATTGAATATGATTTGTGTGCTCATTAATTGTTCGATATATTCATAGGAGCATGCAAATAAAACTCGCCATAGTATTGGTGATAGTTAACAATATTATTATAAAATATTATTTAAAGATTTACTTTATGGCCTACTTCACATAAACTTCCTGTAAGCACAAACAGTTCTGATACATTAGTTATGCTTTATTTGTCTACTTTGGAGTCTAGGCATTTATTATTATTCTTTATGTTTTTGTAGTTCAAACCCCTTAAGTTTTTTTGACAGGTTAGCACAAACTAGTCTTAATCATTTCTTTATTTACACACAGGGGCTTGATAGAAAATTTTAGCTCAACTTTGATGAAAATGAGATCATATTAAAGTCGGACAACCTGCTTATATATTTTACTTGCCTGAACCAAATGTTTACAGGCAGTAACAAATTGTCTGAACCCAAATATAGGTTGTCAGGGGCAATCAGACAGCCTTTAATGCTTTCTGCTTTAATAGTTTGTCTTCTATAAAAGTTTAATCAGTTATTGTCTTTGATGGTATTTTTGTTTTTAGTAAACTTATGTAAACATTAGCACATTATTATGGCTTCTTAAAATAACTAAAAACCCATTATCCTTTAGCTTTTTTTATAACAAAAAATTCTCTTGAAATATTATTCTATTAGTACAATACAAATATTTTGTTCTCTAAATGCTGCTGACTGGAATACAGATCTTGGATCCTATACAAGAGGTAGTCAATCATGATTGTAACCATAGGTGGTCTGCTTTGTAGTTAAAACACTATGTACGTATAAGATAATTGTATTACCAAAAAATGATAAAAATTTTTACCCAAGTTACCCAAATAGAGGTCAGTTTCTCCATTATAGCTTATTATATGTCACAGATTTATACATGCATGTATAGCTAATGCCTTGCTTTTTTGAATGACACCAATATTTTTGATATGCAGAAAAATAAATTTATACAGGGATTTCCAATACAACAAACAACACAGATATTATTTAAGTGGCAAAAAGGTCGAAAAATCAAACTGGCCCCTATTTAAGCTTAGTTAAAAAGTCTATCATATTTTGAGTAATATACCTTATATATGTCTATATAGTGTTTTTGACTGGGAGCTGTGCCGGCTGTCTATGCTTGGAACATGTATTATATGTGTTGAGTAAATGTAGCTTGCATTTTGAGCCTTGATAATACCTCATAGTTTTAGTCCATTATGTTTTATATTTAACCTTTAACATGCTGGAGACCTAACAGCAAAGCCTTTGCTACCAATAATCTGGGTCTTAAGTCATGTGATCTACAACAACAAAAACTAAAAAGGTATACGAAAATTTGTTGCCATTGATTTTGTAAGATTTACAACATTATTAAGCCCTTAAAATAACTTCTTTCTTTCTTTCCCCAAAAAATGTCATTGAATCCTCATAAGTTATGATCATAAGCTCCACATCCTCTGCACAAAAAGAGAATTGAGCTGTAAGCTAGGTTGTGTGCCAAAATAGTTTGTGCAGTGGATTCAGAGTTAACAATCTTAACTCATCTACTTATGGTGTGATTCCTGACAAAGAAATGTGTTAAGCTATTCTATGCAGTATTTTTCCTATGTTAGGAGGCTGCAAATTATTGAAAACAAGTTTGTTTACTGTACATTCTAAAGGTATTATGACAATTAAACCCTAGTATAGAGCCCCACTTGTCTGCACTCTCCTAAAAACTAGTGTGCTTCTATTCTGTTGGCTACTCAGCTTTGCATTTTGACCTTGGGCCAGCAACATTTACATCAGATACTACAAACCCATAGCCATTTCGAACACCTTGACCATGCATTGTTCCAAAATGGCGTCTAAATATGTCCTAAGTTATTCATAGTGAAAGGCCAAGGAGTTCCGAATTACAGAACTGTATGGTAAGCAGGATGTAGACACTCTAGCTGCCTACCCCAGAAATCTACAGATAATGTTAAAATCTGGACCAAGTCAAATTATCTTCCTTGGTTTGTCTATGAACTGCTAAAAAATTCAAGACAAGTTCAAAGTTAGAATTCAGCATGTTAAAGGTTAATGATTACTTTTAGTTTGACTTCTTTGGTTGCATCTTGTACTAACTATGTATATTATTGTATTGTTGTTTACAGTTTAAAGTGTTTGGTCAACAGAATTCAGAACAAATAGGAAATCCAAGCACACCTAATAGCATGAATGATGACGATGAAGTTGTTTTAGTGTCTCTTGAAAAATTGGAGAAAGAAGCTGTCGAGGTAATATTGAAATACAGAACAGCCTTCCATTCCAACCACTTCTTGAGAAATAACTATTCAATATTTCCATTTTTTAGCATGCATTTTTAAACATGAAATATTTCTTCTTTCAAGATTTCTTTACCGTGGCTCAAAGTTTTCAGTATAAATACCAAATTCTGTATTTTGAGAATCAGTTACACAGTTACATGTAATTTTTATGAAATTGGTTTATTGTAGTGTTTTGAAAGTAGGTTTCAGTATTTTAAAAATTTTCATCTTCCACCCATGAGTCTACATTAAAGAAGTAAATTTTACTTTCATTCATATATTTTCAAATCGCTAAGTGCGCTGTTAGTGTACTCAGTCCTTGGTGCAGTTGGCTATGCTCAGGAATTTGTGGAATCTAATTTTTTAGAAGGAATCTCTGGTTAGAAACCAATTTTTGCTGACTATACCCATTCATGAAAATTTGACTATAATGTTGATTTTCCTTAATCAGCAAGGAATATGAAGTTGTTGGCCTTTTGGAAGGTTAAGTTAGTACTGAATATAGACAAGGGTCCAATAAAGCTAGTTTTAGTTTGGGCATATTTGTTACCACAAAATGAATAAATTTGTGTTGACATGGCATTAAATAAACTATAAAAAACAACAAAAAACATTTGCAACTGCTTCATCCTTGCACAGTCAAATTATTATGAAAGGTTGCTAGAATGACCAACTATAATTTTATTTGTCAGAACCTAATGTTAACTTGACCAAACAATATGGTTCATTAAATAACATTTATGGGATATAATATAATCTGTTCGCTTGATCTGAAAGCTTGCGACCAAAACTTGTCGCCCAAACCCAAATTAGATCTTCATTGGAAATCAGCTGACCATTAATGTTGAGCCCTGTTTTTTCTCTTCATGTGATGAATATATTATTTAGTACTGTCAACAAAAGCTGCCTTGACAAACTAAACAAATGTAAATGATCTTAGAATTTTCCACCTGGCAGTTTGGGTAATGAGTAGACATCTCAGAACAGTATTGTTTCTAGTATACTTGTATAAAGAAAAAAATATATCATCAATTTACATGACTGATCAGACAAAATGCATTATCAAAGCACATGAGCGACCAGAGTTAATTCTTAATACATATTTTATTGATTTTCTATTTAGTTTGCATGTTTTTTGTAATATTTTATTTGGTACTAAAATCCTATTTCTTGCAGACTGTCAATCATTTCCTATATTCCTAAGTTATTCTATAGTTTAGGTTCCATTCTTTCATTCAGTCTATATTAATTGTTCTCACTTTATGTAGTTGAGTATTTTGTCTCAAGTCCCTCTTTCAGAAGAGGTGATGCTAATTGCCATCACTTAGCTGCTATGGATATTGGCAGACTTCAGCTATTTATTAATAATATAACTGATTATTTTATCTCTCTTGTTATCTTTTGTGTCTGAATCTCTCTCCAAATTTATCATATTTTTTCATGGACTTTTTCAAACTGTCTTATATTTTGAAATTAAAATTCCTATATGTGTTGGTTGACAGCCTGTTTTTGCTTAAATAGTATAAATTGTTGTCAAAAAGTTGTAATGTGTTTCTAAATTTCTATATAGGTGTTATGTGACTTATGTTTATTAGATAAATTGATTGGTTTTATGCATTATTATCTTGGAATTTTGAAGAAAATCAATCTGATTAAAACCCGATCTAAAATTTTACCACTCGCTAAATTAGATCTGGCCTTTTCCAAACGAAGGTTCAGGTGACCTTTTCTCATCATAATATTCATGACGAAATTGTTATGATACGTAACTTGTTTACATCGTCTACGTCACGCAATTTGAAATCAGCCACCCAATCGCAGACTGTGAATAATACCGCTTTTAAATTTGCATGTAAACCTTGGTCTAAAAATAGAAATTACGAAATCAAAATGTGATTAATAGTGTTTTCGTCTAGATGAAAGCTACGCATTGATTGGTTGACACAAAGTTCATCTCGACGTGACCTTGCATTGACTAAGTAGAGATCCAGTACGACAACGCGAGTAGAACAGGATCTCTGTTTACGGAGATTGGAAGAAAATAAGCGTATATATTGTTCATTTTTTGTCAACGTATTAATTATATCCATTATTAGCTTAACTTTTATCATTTTTATCATTTTTAACGCTTATGTTATGTAATGTTATGGTATGTTTTGTAATGTTATTGGTTTAAAATGAAATTTTCATTATTGACCTTTCTCTTTCTGACAATAATTAGCTCTGCAAGTTTATTGGGTAAAATATATGTGTAATCACTATGTGCTAGATGTCATGTATAGTTTTTGTCATGGTAAAGTTTTCAGATTTATGTACATTTTCTTGTTTTATTTCTAATGTAAACAGAGATATATATTTGACTGTTCAACATTATGTTAGTGTTGTCACTATTCTTATCAAAGATTTTGTGATGGTTTTATGACTTGTCTATTTGTAATGTCTTGACTCATTTGACATTGACTTAATGTTTTGACCTAATTATGCATAGACCTAAGTATGCATTGACCTAAATATGACTTGACCTAAATATGACCTTCACAAATGAAGGTTAAAGAGTGAGCCTGTCGGTCGGTCACTAGGTTGGTTGGTTGGTTGGTTCAATTGTTTCTTCTTGATAACTCATTACCCACAAATAACTTAAGATGGTTTTAGTACTTATGAAGCATGTTTAATTTGGGTCACTTAAGGTAAAAAACTAAACCATGCAGTCTAAAACTAGTTCACTACAGTATTTTATAAGTTAAAGTATTGTCCCATTCAGTGATAGGTCTTGTTTATATTTAATAAGATTACACAACTTATGTGATTTTTTGCTCTTAATTAGGGCAGATAATTATTCTTGCATTTTACTATTGAAAAAAGTTATTAAAAATTAAAAACAAAGTATGAAATTTCAAAATCGGCAAGATTTTTGGGGGCACAAAGTGTAACTGACTCTTCTCAGCCAACATCAGAATGTTTCTTGAAGTACATCTTATGTCAGTGAAGTCTTAATGAGATGTCTCAAAATAATTTTAGATAATTTTTTAATAAATTTTTTTTTTACTTGTTAGAATAATATCATGCTAAATTTATCATTCCAAATGCAGGGGCTGGAAATAAAAATATCTCTGCTCACTTCAGTGTGTATTTATTTGTCTTTTGTTCTACACATGTGCAGTTTGGTTTGGCCTTCTTGAATTCAAAACTACCTTTGTGTTTTGTGGTATTGTCTTTGGAATGGTGAAAAATTACTAGTTTATTTAATTTCTAAAACATATACCTTATCAGATACTTAAAAATATGATACTTTTTATAAAAATTTATTAATATTCTTTTTGAAAGAAAGGGAGATAACTTTTCACTTTTAAAAGTCAATGAGCATTGATATAGAAAAATTAATCAAGTGCTTTAGCTCAAGTTATTTGATTCAGGCATTCACATGAGTGTCTATGTTAAATTTTATTACTGAATTAGAAAAACTGTTTGTTATTTTCATTCTATCATAGAAAAATGTTTTCTCACTTCTAAATAATTCAAACATTAAGTTTTAAAAATGAGAGAGTACATTACAACATATATATGTATTTGTTCAAAATCAAAACATAGGTAACACTAGATATTTTGAGGTTATTAAACAGGGCAAGTATGCCTTCCATGGAAGAAAGATCACATTTTTGTGTCAGATATTATACTTGTTGCTTATTAAGGCCTAAAAAAAATAGGTTTGTTTCGGGTTTCCCAACCGACCGTATTTTTCGCCGATTTCCGAATTTTTTTATTTTTTTTTTAGTTAACATTATGACCAGAACGTCAAAAAAGACGGGAAAACGGGCGAAATGGATTCTATTCTTTCCTACTTAGTTGTAAATATGTGGTTGAAGTTGTAAATAGACGTACATAGTAGTAATCTCCGAGCTGAATAGTCATTTATTCCGCGAGAAAGTAACGTAGACGAATTAACGGCAGTCGTCAATTTCGATAAGTGGATTGATCAGGAAATTTGATTTCTAAATGCCATGGGTATTTCAGTAATAATAATATTTATTTCAAGAAGCAGTATTGACTTATAACGTAACAAATTGTCAAATGCATATCGGGAGAGTCTATATTTTAATTGTTTACGAGTAGCAATTGAAATCAATATTAATCCTTTGTTTGATAACAAACACGTTGTCAGCAAGTTTTCACACTTAATCGATGTGATAGCGTATGCTTTATTGTGTGATCATGGTGTCTAATTTGATTAAATTGTTATTTAGAATAAATTCTTAAAACAAGCGTGACCTAGGTTTTTAATTGTTGACTACATGTTAAACAAATGTTTGCCGGTAATGAAGGTAAACGCTTTCGGCAATCGCACAAAACATATTTGTTTAAGTTTACTGATACTTGCCAATCACACCCACCTTTTTATCGTTTTATTTAAAAAAAGTTAAAACATTACTCTGTCCGTTCATATTTTTCTGAAAAAAAAAACAACACCTAACGATCTATTAACGAATTAACGTATTTTATCGATGAGCGTAAAAGCTCTATGTTGTTTGCTAATCGTGTAGGGTGAACGCATGATGTTGTCTATAAATATTTATGTATAAAAATGCAATATCGTCTTCTTTACAGTCTAGAACATGCAGTTGTCAGATTTACGCTTATATTTCGATTATCACCTAATTTTCGGCACATACGCGCGAAAATCCCCTCTGAATCTCTTGTCTAATCATAAACAAACTAGTAAAATTACACGAAAGTAATCGTCAAAACAAACTGTTTTGTCATCAAATAACAACTAAATAATGTTATTATTCATAGTTTAATATTATATTTCGTAAAATGAAGTCCCTTTTAACTTTTTTTGCGTACTGTCATGTATTTTCACGACCCACGTAAATTTAAGTGAAACATGCTTAAAACCACGTACATAATGTAATTTTTTTTGTTAATGGTTCAAATAATTCAGGAAACTATGCTACAGGAAATTACAAATTTGTAGTTGGATAAAATCTCCGAATGACAAAATTTTTTAAGTGTCAACAACATTCATTTTGGTAAAATTTTAAGCATGTTCATATAATTTGAATTCAATAAACTCTGTAATATAAAGTGTCCCCTTTTGTCCCCTGTATGTATTTCTAATAATGTTTCTTTTGTCCCCAGTATGTGATTCTAAAGAGTCCCCTTTTGTCTCCTCTAAACTCTATATGATATCAAAAAACATATTTTCACTGCATAAAGTCACATACTTATTTTTAGAAAATATTGTAGATGAATTGAATCACTAACATAATGAATGCTTAGAAAAATATATGTCATATTTTGATTTAATCACAAATATGAATTAAAACAAAGAAACATGCATATACATCCAGATGACAGATGTCACTTTCATTGTTAGCACAGTCTGACTGGTTAAGTCCATATTTATCCCTTGGGTTGTCTTAACATTTAAATCACTTTCTTTAGATGATTTTTATAGTGAAATAATATTATCCTTTAATGAACTTTTATTTAAGAAAAACATTTAATAATGCAAATATAGTAATTTTGACTACAATTATAATTGTTAAGAGAAATCAGGGAATTAGGTATATTTCATTAGCTATGTTTGTGGAGAAATGACAAAACATGTCAAATCACTTGTCCGTAGGACAAGTCATTTTCTTTAAGATTTCACCAACCATGGTAATGGGTAAGGGATTAGAGGATAGTTTTCATACTAAAAATCACCAGTACAACTTAATTAAGATTCACCAGAAATAGAATATGTTTCTTATCATAGTCATAGTCATATCAAACAGGGTTTGTTAAATCCAAAAATAACCAACATTATATTGATTTTAACTGTAAAAAAAATCTATAAAAAAAAAAAATTCCGACCTACCGACCCGATTTTTTTTCGGGTAATGAAACCAGAAACATAACTATTTTTTTTAGGCCTAAGGAACAAGTTTCATGTGCCAAGTGTCTGCTGTTTTTGGACTGCTGATGCAAATTTGCATGGATATGGATATTTGGCATGCTAGGAAGTATGCTGGTATGGATATTTGCTCAAAACTGGAATATATTGACAACATTGAGACTGCTTTTTTAACTAGTGCACTATCTCATCAACTTTATTACTATTCATAGTAACATATGCAATATAGAGTGAAACACGCATTTCCACTTTAGAATACATGTAAATTGTATTATTTTCTATATTTCAGATAAGTAGGAAAAAGCCAAAAGACAAGCCTTTACTGCGGAGAAAATCTGAACTACCACATGATATCACTATGATTAAAGCTTTGGATGGACATAAAAGACCGGATGAATATTTACATACCAATTCGGAGACAAATAACTGATGGCGGGAGCTTGGTTTCCTAGTATCAATTGTTGTAATTTTCCTATGGACGGATGAACCGTTGTATACATTATATTAAAATACCATTATATTGGTATACATACACATATATATATATATAATATATTTGATGGCATCCTAGCTGGGAACATATTATCTGAAAATATGAAAATAAAAACATTTTTAAAAAACTTATATTAACCATGATGAATATACTTGCATCTTATATTCAGGAGATGAGAGAGAAATACAATGCATCAGAAAAAGATTCGTGGAAAATAATTTTCTGTGTTCTCAAGAAAAAGTTTCACACATTGTTGTTCTTCAATCATGATTCATATTACTATATTATCAACATAACTATTACTTGTATACAGAACGTCACTTTTTTACTGTACAAAAAAAGTTAGAAGTTCCATTTTTAAAACCATTTTTAACAGAACTGTAACCTAACTCATTTTTTATCACTATTGACTTGTATTCCATAGTTTTGTAGTGAGGACTTTTTTATGTATTGAAAAATTGTTATTTATTTTTTTTATGCATTCATTATTTTAGACATTCGAATTTTAGCTCGCATTCCAAGAAACATTGAAAGTGCTGTTCCGTGGCTTACTTCATAATACCTCCGTGTCAAAATCTTCATAGAATGTACATGTTATCTTGTATACTGTGCTCTCTGATTATTTGTCAAGACCCTTTCACTGTGATCGATTGTCAAGACCCTTTCACATTGCCCTTTTTTCTGGTTCTTGATATTTTATTTGTTGATATTTCAATAACATCAATACTTTTATGAAAAAAACATTGTTGATAGTAATTGAATTGAAAAGAACATTGTTTATGGTAATTTAATTGAAAATAACTTAAATGTTAATTAAATGGAAAAGAACTTTGTTTATGGTAATTGAATTGAAAAGTGTAAAATGTTTGTAGTTATTATCATGTTTTCATCATTGGAAAAAAATGAAAGTCTTAAGAATGATTCACTTGATTTGTTAGATTATTCTGTGATATGCATGGGTGAAAGTTCTGGAAGTTCATGAGTCTTGGTTACTTGAAAGAGAGTTAATTTATTACGTAAAAGCAGTCGAAATCATTAAAATTTGGGTTTTGGAAAATTTTGAGCTTTCACCCATGGGTATGTAAGGAAGTTAATAAATTCATCTACTAGAAGTATGTTCATGTCAGGGATTATATGTATTTGTTCATCATTTGATATTACCTTGTTTAAAAAGGTAGTCATCATTTGATATTACCTTGTTTAAAAAGGTAGATAATTTTCTTCTTTTGTGGCAACATTGTAAGAGCCAGTTTTTTGCTTTATTTTTGTGGACAAGGTATTGTTTAATTTTAATCAACTGTAAGTAGCGAAATACATTAACCCTGCTGATTTAGATGTTCAATATTTGTTTGATAACCCCCATTTATAATAGGGTATTTATTTCATAGGCCATGAGTACAGAAGTACTATAGTGAGTATTTAAATCAGTGAAGTTTTATGTATGCAACAATAAAGTTTATTGTATGTTGTTATGCTATTAACTTTAAAATTAAATTTCTGAGACCTGTCAAGCATTCATAGTGATGTTAAACTTTCTTGTATAACCATTGTACATATCTAGAACTTTCACTCATTGCTAGTCTTATTGTTTTGCCACACTCTGTACAGAATGTTCAGATACATTTTATGTTTATGAAAATATTTGTGCAGCTATAAACATGCCAATAGTATTTATACTAGATAATATTAAGATATGTTCAGTAGTAATGGCTTAGGTTTCATTTAATTGAAATATTCCTATTGTTCCATTATTTTCTCAACTGTCAAAGCATGAATAATTTCAATGGTGACTTAGAGTATTAAATTTATGGTCGTCTTACATTTGTGATATTCAGATGTTTTCGCTTTTTTTAACCAAGTAAAACTGTATATGGTGTTATAATTTAGATATTTCATTTCTGCATGTATGTAAGAAAATTCATCAAATTATACACCAAGATAACCAGTCTCAGTACAATGAATGCATTTAGTCACAGTAAAATTTGTCATCATGAAATTATTCAAATTTTGATGATGAGAAAAAAATGGCCGATACTTGTCACATCAAATTATTGATGTGTGTCATAAACAGTTGTGTAAACTAAAATTATATAGACAGATGATTTCTGAGTTTTTACACTAAAAATTAAATTACAGTCTGATACTATATAGTTAACTTTAACAAACGATAGTACTTATTTATGATGTGTCACTACTACTTCACTTTTCTAAACAAAATATGGCTAAAATGGAGAATTATCTCCCTTTGATAAGCTGTTTATAAGACTTTATAAGGGAGATAATCTAAAGGGTTAAAATGATATCTGATGAAGGAATTAACTCCCTTGATTATGCTTGGTAAAACTGTAAGGGAGACAACCATGAGATTTTAGATTTAAGCTATCTGAGGAAAGAATTATCTCTCTTTGATAACCTCATTGTTTCACTTGGATAAGGGAGATTAATTTAGGAAGGATTAAATTTTTGTTTGGCTGTTTTTTTATTTGTTTAGAAAATCATATCTTTTTATTGTAATTTACTATGTAAAATTTAGTTCTGCAAGCTTTTCCCTGTGATGTAGATTTTGTTTGGTGATAAGTATGTATGTATGTAACTTGTGTGTGTTAAGATATTAACTATACTCTAAGCTCCTTGGTTATTTTATATGAAAAAAATACCTTGGTTTAATAATGAGAGAAAATAGTTTTTAACATTCATTGAATAGAAATTTGAATTGTAGGGAATGTGTTTTTGTGGAAATATAATGTGAGCAATAATAATAATTACAAATTTATTTATTGTGGAAAACATATTAAGATATTCATTTGCATATAGGGAAGATTTCATAAAGTTTGTTATGCAGCAATATTGCAGAATGGCATTCCATTTATAGTCAATTTATTTGATAAAATTGACTGAGAACATCCATGCATAAACAGTGGTTGCACTTCTTGCTTGCAAATTATTTGCAGTGCATAATAACTTCTTATTAATTAACTGCTAATTTCTAAGGTACATTTGCATAGAAGATTGCCAAGGTGTTTTGGAATATGTAAATGACAAAGAGGTATTTCTGACAGGATATGTATGTACTGATGATCATAATGTGTGTTTAGCCTGTCAGATTGACCTGTAGAATATTGATAATGTTTTATATATAATATGCTTTTTTTTGGCATATTTATTGATTGCTTTGAGTTGTATAACTATACTGTGTGTCTTAAATATATAATTGTAGGATAAAACATTCTCTTTACCCTGTTTAACTTATCAACAATGTTAATTGAAATATATTATGAGAATCAAAGTTAAGTTACCTAACCGCCCTAACCTTACTCCCCACCCCCCCCTGTTTACCTTTCTTTGTTGCTCATACCATGTAATCCTTAAAGATAGGTAGATTCTAACTAATTATTGTATGTTCCACAATGCTGTATTTCTTATTCTTGATGTACAATGATATTGTTTGATATATATGGTTACATAATGGTCTATATATATTCTATGCTGGTCATAGAAATTGGTTGTTGTATTGTATTGAAAAGAACGTAATTTAGTTGTACATGTATAACTCTTTGAGAAAACAGGATCGTGTGGATGGGACCCCTTCCACATATAATGTTTAGTGTACAAGGATTTTCTTGTAACATATTTATATATAGTGATAGTATATCAATCTTGACTGCAGCCAGGTATTACTAAAGTTCTCAATTTGATACTGGTCTTATTTGCAAATTCAAATATATATAATTATTATTTATCATCAGAAATTATCCATAATTTTTGCATGCATGGGTTCAAGACAAGTTTTTTTGGTCTGGTTCAAATTTTTAGACCTGAGATAGGCTTATATTATGTGAAAGCTGCTTAAATTACATTGAACAGTTTATTTAGTTTTCTTGGCACAATTATGTGATATAATGTATAACAAGCATGTAACACATAATATAATTACATCTGTTTTGAGATATTGGTAACTTTGAATTTTCACCTACGTAACAGGAATATGTTTAATGTCATACAAACCAAAAAGTGCCAATAATAAAAGTGATGAAACTCGGTGTACTGTGTTCCTTTTGAATTTTGAGACCAATCTCATTCTGAGATTAGCACTTTAAAAGCTAGGGCAGAAATGTGTGGGTGAAAGTTTTCAAGATTAGTTCAGAATTTCAGTATTTTGGGGACCCAAGAAACTGTACTTATCCTATGTAAAATTTGCTGAAATCATAAAATTCAGGATTTTGACAATTCTGTACATCCACTCGAAAAAAACTCAACCAGTTATTGTTAGATTTTATTTAAATGTTAGTGGCACATGCATTAATCCTGCTGATTTAAATTGATTGTGAGTACACATGTACTGTAGTGGGTATTTAAGTCAGCAGGGTTAATGTATGCGCTGAAAATAAAATTTAACCATATAATATACACATATATATTTAGTGTTTTTAACACTTATGTTACTTCAGTAACAATGTAGATATTTAAAGGACCAATTTATTCCCATGAGTGCTTGTTACTCTAAGTCTAGAGTAGTCTATACAGTTATTTTTATTTTAAATTCAAAATTTGTCTATTTTTTTTCGACATCTTTGTTTTCAGATAATCATGCTTACTTTGAATGTGTGAACAGTAAGTCATTGTCACAAAGTTATAAATTATAATGGGAAAGATATGTTTTTACATGAATACATGTCAAGTTAAAACTATCTAAATTCATGTTTAATTTCTTCTATTCATTTTCATTGTCAATATCTTTCTCATGTCAGCATTTATATTAATGTAGTGTTTAGGTTTTGTTTTCAATGTTAACTTAACTATTTTGGCATGCATAGGTGGTTGGCACGGCTCTAAGTCAAAAACACTATATACATGTAAATAGTGGGGGGGGGGGTTTCCTCAGAACCATGCCAGCTGTCTGTGATGGCATGTAGATAGTAGAGTGCCTGAAGTCATAAAACTTACAGACAAATTCTGTGCTTAAAACTCAATTCTGTTCTTAAGATGTAAAAACCCAATATTAGTAAAATTTACATGAACTTGTTGCGGCTGGAAAAGTATTATTGATATGGTTTTCATGACTTAATATTGACTACAATTAGGTCATTTAGTTATGAAAAAACTCCTTAAAGAACAAAATTGAGTTTTTGACATTTTATTTTGTTTTTAAGCTAATAGCTGAGGGCCCTGTTTTTTTGATAAATAAAATTAGCCCAGTCTATGATGAAATATTCAATTTCTGTTTGCTTTAGACGTTGGTTATCATTCATATATCTGAAAAAACTTAATTATGAAAAAAAAATTTTTTCAACTTGTAAACACTAATGATGAATGAATGCAAGTTTTATGTATCTTTAAGGTATGAGAGATTTATCTAAGTGATTTTTTGAATGTACATAATTATGTGAAAGAATTAATTTCTTGAGCAGTATTTTTACACATTTATAGCACATGAACATGTAGTTTAGTTCACTTAGCACTTATTTATATAATATATCAGTATTGATCTTTGTTTTTTAATTCTACAATATTTTCAACCCCACTACCATCGTCATTTACTCTTATTTCTCATTATTTCATTTTTATTTCAGACTCGATAGTGATTAACCTAAGCAGCATGAATTTGTTTCATGATCAAGCTAAAATAAATTTGTAAAATAGTAATTATAATTAATTTGATTTCTAATAAGATGTTATATGACATGCATGTTGATGGTTCTATTATTTAAACTGTAAACTTTTAACTCAGTCCCACTTCTATGGTCAAGTGGTTCAGGACACTTGGATACAAATTATTGTTACTTGATGTCACTTATAATGAGTCAATGATGACTCTTTATGTATGACATATGACTTGACTGTTAAAAAAGGGAAGTAGAACAAAAACATTTTTTTAACTCAGGGTAATAAGGGACTTTAGTCAGTTATTTCCCCATGTATACTCTTTAAATAGGTAGGTCCAATTAGTTGGATTTCTCGGATTTTACCCTTACATTTCAATGTCAATTTGCTAAAATCAGTCTTTAATAACTTTTTTGTAAATCATTTAATTTGTTTGAAATTCAAGCTTCATGTAAGTATTTTTAAGGTAAAGAACTATCTGAATTTCATCACTTCTATTAGTATCTTCATTTACTAGAAAGAAATTAGATAAAATATTTTGTTATCCTTACATAAGAATTCATTGATCAAAATCGAGGATTCTGACTGTAAAGACCTACTTACCTATTGGAATGTGTCAGATTTTATCAGGAAAATATAACTGACTAAAGTCCCTAATTCTAGCTTCTAAGATTCTTAAGATTTTGGGTTTACAGTACAACCTCACTTGAACAACACCCACTGGGAGGGACTAAAAAGTGTAGCTGTTCACAGGTTGTTTGCTCTGTAGAGGTTAAATTCAGTTAAATTTATGCATAAGGGAAATATTCAAAGCTGTTATTGTGCAGAGAATTTGTTCAATAGAGGGCTGCTCTGCAGAGGTTATACTGTATACTGATTGTAATGGTCAAGTACTGGTGTTAAATTAATGACAATCATATGAAGTATTACTGAGAAATAGCAAGTAGATATTCTCATCATTAAGTTCAATTCCTGTCAATAATCATTATTCAAGAATTCAGAGAAAATGATGAAAAAAAGTTTTTTGCTGAATTTAAAACTTGTGGTTAAATTTCAAAACATTTGTTCTTCGTTTACACTTGTTGTTTTTGTTTCTATGGAAATGTTGTTGAATGATAAAATACAAAATACTTGAATTTCTCTCTGTCAGTAACTTGTGAAATTTCTTTTAGTCTGACATGGTTTAAATATTTTTGTAGCTATGTGAAAATGATTAAACAGAAACAGTTGATGGTGATTACAAAAGCTACATTGATTATCCCTTGCCCTGATTACAGTGTCCCCTAAAAGTTCTTGTACAGATAAAATATTTGAGAGGATTTTATGAAGCCTACCACAGGTTATTTTACAGTAAATGTACATTGTAGTTTAATCAAGTGACATAGTTTGAAGACTGATTTAAAATCTACTCAGATGACTCCTTGTTTCTTTTTTCCCTTCGTGCAAAATGTTAGGTTGTTTATCATAAAAACCAGCACTTTGTCAAAGAACTTTTGGAGGGTTTGATTAGTTTTATCCTAAAAACAGGATTTGTCTTAGGACTTTTAAAGGGTTACCTCTGTATATATATACTTAACGAAACTTCTAAGTACACCAATTTCAATGTTGTCAGAAATTTTCATTTTTCAACATTTATGTCCGATCGTTAATGAAAATGTGTACAGGACTATACTGTCGTCTGCTTGCATGGTTTTCATGCTTTTTGACTGATGCAAAATGGTTTTGTTGTGCATGTGCAGAAAAGCGGAAATGCGCACATGCTCATCGTGCAAAAATTACACGTTGTCAGTTTTAGTGAAAATCATTAGTGCGTTGATATGCACAACGAAAAATCAAGAAATGGCTCGAATGTCGCTTCAAGAACGAGAAATTGCCGTAGGTCTTTTGCCAGACGGAGCGTCATCTGCAGAATATGTCTTCTAATTGCTAATTTTCTGTTCATTCAAAACAATTAAAAAATCTTCATATATCAACCCATGCCCGACAAAAAATGGTTTTGCATTGATAGAGTAGCATGAAAACTATGAAAGCAAAGGTCAGTATGGTCCAAAACACATTTCCGTCATCGATCAGACTTTAATGTTGCAAAGTAAGACTTCATACAATACTGAATTCGGAGTACTTAGAAGTTTTGTTAAGTATAGATTACTTGTTATATTTCTGTGATTCAGTATTTTTTTACACTTTCCTTTTTTGTCTAGGTGAAATGGAAACAGAAAGGTAAAATTTATTGTATGATACATTTAAATGACATAAATGTGAGTCAAAAATGTCTGTACTAGAGGAGTTACAATAGAGAGGCGCAGCATTGACTCATAACTGATTTTCTATTTAACTAACTGTGACATTTTTTATACAATTTGAATAGTGGTATTAATCAAAATAGTTTTTCAAAATTCAATGCAAAATTAGATTACACTCTTCTTTATTTACAGGCAGTAGAATTGTTTTTGTGCTGACCCAAAATTTAGTTTTTTCATATGGAAAGTAGTAGATAAAATTTTATTATTACTGTCTAATACATCAATAACATAATCAAATGAGATAAACATTGTTAAGGATTCATGCCGTTACATGCTTACCAACTTTAAAGCTATTACCTCTGATCATGTACGCTAAAAAATGTTAGTGATTATGGTACTTAGTATTTGAATATATTTTTCTGTCTTATTTATACATGATTCAACTTGATAGTATATTTGAGTTGCTCCTGTTTCTGATGCTTTCATGTCATTTATATCTGCTCAAAATACTTCTGTTGTTCAAATATATTGTTGAATACATGCGAATGAAAATCTTTGTAATTTTGAGTGAGTACATATTGTAAATCTATACTTGTGATCATGTTATTTGCAATACAGGGAATAAATCTCTGAACAATAGATTGTCTTGGTAGCATCTTTGTTGTTTATTATTGATTTTAACACTTTCAAAGTGTCACTGCCTTAACCCACTTGAAGCCTTTTCGGCTAGCTTGGTCGTACGCTCACAAGTCTACTGATTGATGTCCCTAATGACTGTGTTCATGGTGATTTAGTTTGGTAGAATTTGGGGCAAAACTAGCTAAACCTAGATTTGAATTGCATAGAAAATGTTTTAAGTGTTTTTGAATGCTGGGATGTAGTTGATAAGAAGACAGGCGGGTACCACCCTGTAACCATTGAGCATTTTGAAGAATTCAAGATGGCGTCCAAGATGGCAGACAATTATGTGAAATTTTAAAATACATGCCCAGAAATGATTGTTTATGTACCAAAATGTCCATAACATGTACATAAATGTTAAGTAGATATGTTAGTAAAATAAAAGTGTAGTCAACATCATTTGGTTATATTAATTTTTAAATTGGTATCCAAAATGGCCACTGTTTGTACAAGAATTGCAGTAAGAGGCAATATATAAAGAGAACTGTGCACTAGTATATGTCCTTACTATTTTTGCAGCTAATAAATATTCAAATTGTGTAACAGGATGGCATCCGCCAGTTTTCATATTAACTACATCCCAGCATTCAAAAACACCAAAAACATTTTCTATGCTATTCAAATCTAGGTTCGGTACAAATTTGAATCAACTACTGTATATGTCACCATGAACACAGTCACAGATAAGGGAACAGGTCGTTTCTCCACTATAGTCCGGCCAACACCAAGGATGACCTTGCACGAGATGATGTAGAAAATGTTATTCAATTTATTGGTAGTCATGGTCTTACTGATTCCAAATCCGATTGATGCCACTTTGTCATCCTTGGGCAACTCCCAGAATCCAAGATGGCGGCTAGAGGCTAAATTATACTTGCAAAATGTATTTTTACACATTATGGTCTTAAAATGAAGGACAAAAGTGATTTCAACATTTACAGATCGAGTTGGTTAAATTTTGTTATTCTTATACAAACTTTTAAATTCAAAATGGCGGCCAAATTGGCGGGTTAAGGCTATTTTCCCAGTATCTAAAGAACAAACTGGCAGAAAGAGACTTAGTGCTGTAGAAATTTATTTACTTATAGAATAGTTCATGTTATTAAAGAATCCGATTGATTTCACTTAGTTATAACCTATTATTAACAATTATAAATCCAAAATGGCGGCTAAAATGGCCGATATGATATAATAGTTCAGTATATAATATACGAGTACATACATGGACGGAAACAAACACATTTGGGTTTAAGTTTCAATGTTTGTTATATGATTTTTTGAATCTTTATAAACTCTCAAATTTGTAAAACTAGTTAATCCCACCTGATAATCTATTAGCAACTCAAGATTCAAGGTGGGGTCAAAGATTACAATTACGCAGCAAATTCAACCAGTTCTATTTTTTTAGCAATAATGTATTGTAAATAGTGAAGTGTTTTCATAATGGCCTAGTTATTTGGCTGAAAACAGACATATTAGCCTTCCCCTGTGGCCTCGGTTTATAATGACTGTCTTCAGCCGAATACAGGCCGTTATGGAAACACTTAATTCACAATTGTCGCAGATAGGGTCCCAATAAAAAACGCTCAGATTGTACCAACATTCAAAATGGCGGCATTTTTGTGGAAGAAAAAAACAAGGCCTTCATGAGAAAACTCGGTCACTATGAGATTTGGAAGCAATCAAAATGCCTGAATCTCATAAAAGCCGAGGTTAAAATGAAATGAAAATTTGATAAATAATTCGAGGGTTGCCCGCAAGATACTAGGTCTTCAACGCAATGTACTTAATACAGTCTTGCTGGCAACCCTCAAATTGTGATGGACAAACTAATTTAATTTCCAAAATATAAGCCATTTAAATAAAGAAAAACGGGAAAATAAAATTGGGTTAATATACATTTTACAGTAGACAATTTAATTTAGGATTATTATAAAGTGCTATCGTTTTGTTTAAGATTGCAATATGTGTGGATATTTGAAAAGCTTACAATCCTTTTAGTTGAAATATTTCGATGCAGTGAAAATAAACTGAAACATGTCAATAGCAAAATAAGCATTTGCCAAAAAATGAGGAAGAAACTAATTGACTAAGCTCTATCAATGTCATTACACAAACAATGATACAGTCTGGCTTGACTAAACTTGACTTTATTAGAATATGTGCTTAAATGTTAAGTTTGCTTCTGTCTAATAATATTACATGACGATAGCACAATTTCTCTGGTAGTTTTGTATGTTGATAACAACATGTTCAAGTGACGACACAAATAATTGTTGACAGAGTATTTTGAACTCAACACTCTAAGCATATGCAATGGTAAACTAAACATATTAATGATTATTGTTTTTAGAAAGTATCCAAGCGGGTACTAGCTTATGGCCAAAAGATATCATAAATGTCTCCACTTTTGATGTAGAATAGGTGAACTAGCTTTAAAAGCATATTTTATACCCATACTAATAGTGTACCTTCTTTACATTGCCAAAAACTGACTGACTTGTAACATTACATTTTGGACGAATGTCAGTTGACCACATTGTTATAGTGTCACTCCAACAAAATAGATATCTCAAAAGAGTATCAGCACACCAATTTCGTCAGATATTTTTGGTGCTCAGCAAATTGCAGCAGAAGTGACCATTTGTTGAACAATTTTGTTGTCTGTGCTTCTCGTACTAAGTCTTAAAGGTTTATGCGATTAAACATATATGTAATGTTACCGAAAAAATGAAGAATCACAATATATTGCAATGCATCGTCTATAATGTTTGGAGTGGAACATATTTAAATATTACATACGAGATCGACAAGTTGTCTCAACGAACCATCCTTCTTTGGGGGAGTCTTTGCAGTTGATAGTGAATATACTCCAAATGTGTTTAGTAATCAGACATGTTTAAACTTTTGGCACTTATGCATCAGATCTGTTATGTGTTCTTTCAAGATATTTAGTGTTAAGTGAAACAATACATTTTTAAATTTTCTACTTGGCCATGTTTTGTAATTAATGAATCCCTTAAAACCACCATCTTGCACAGTGTAACACTATTTGCTAAATCATGAGCTAGACACTGGGTTCAAATAGCAGTGTATACGCTTATAATAAGAATTGGCATCTACACCACGTAATTTCTCTCAATCCTTGTAAATAAAACCAAATTCTACTACACACTTTTGATGGAAATGAGCTTTTGTTATATCTCCATTTTTTATCAATGGCCAGAGTCACTTACAATGAAATAAAGAACATTCAGTTGTGATATCTGATGTCTAGATCGGACTTGAAATGATCCTATTGCAATTTCTCTTATTTACTATCAAAATGTGTTACAATGTCAACAGGATTTCTATCAATTGCTTTGGCATAAATATACTATTGAAAAATAATAGAACATGCACACAATACTTACAATGTCATTATTTTTTCTTCTTTTTTATAACCTCCTTTAAATACATATTGATTATTATTGAAGTGGCAAACATATTGGGAAAGTGGTCGCTATTCTAAGGATATCACAACATATGTTGTTCAATGAATTAAATATTATCAGAACAGTGTCTCTAAATTGCCATCTTAGAAACAATTTGCTTCCAGAGTCAACTGACAAGCTAACAAGTATCAACGATTTGATATTCGCAAGACCAAGAGATATAAAAACCTAAACATAATGCTGTATACCCATTAGTTAGGAGTTATGTCTTTCATTGGGAATTGAAATTAATTTTCAAACTCTAATCATTCATTTTGACCACCATCTTAAATTCTTGAAGTTATCCAAGAATACCAATGTGGCATCAATCAGTTACATAAACAAAAAAGGATTAACTACGAAATAAAATGTATTGAAATCATTTTGTATACCCCAGTCTATGACTTAGCTCATTGTGGTTGATATATACCCGACAGCTAGTTATTTACGCCATAATAGCCGCCATCTTTGATTTTGGAAATTGCCCAATGATATTAGTGTGGCATCAACCAGTTTTATAAACTAAACTCAAGAGTAATTCTTACAAAAAATGCAATAAAACTTTTTTGAAATGCCTCTATGTACGATCCTGCTCATTGTGGTTGATATTCCCGACAAATGTAGCTTTTATCCGCCATTTTGTCCGCCATCTTGGATTGGATGATAAACGAGGGGTACCAAAATTGCAAAAAAATAAAATTGCAGATTATGTTAGACTAATTTCAGCTATTTAAAATTAGACTGTGATAAGGGTGGATTTATTATACATTAATCAGCTTTCATCCGCCATTTTGTCCGCCATCTTGAATTTTGGGAGTTGCCTTAGAGTGCCGAAGTGACATCATCCAGTTTCGTAAACTACGATGTTTTAGCTTCAAGAAAATGCAAGAACATTTTTACATCCTTCCATGCACGATTCAATTGATTTGTGTAGTTCATATACCGGACTAATATATACCCGACAGTTAGTTATTTACGCCATTATAGCCGCCTTCTTGGATTTTGGAAATTGCCCAATGATGCCAGTGTGGCATCAACCAGTTTTATAAACTAAACTCAAGAGTTATTACTTCAAAAATGCATTAAAACTTTTTTGAAATGCCTCTATGTACGATTCTGCTCATTAGGGTTGATATTCCCGACAAATGTAGCTTTTATCCGCCATTTTGTTCGCCATCTTGGATTGGATAATAAACGAGGGATACCAAAATTGCATGAATTAAAATTGCAGATAATGTTAGACTAATTTCAGCTATTTAAATGATAAGACTGGTTAAGATGGATTTATTATACAATAATCAGCTTTCATCCGCCATTTTGTCCGCCATCTTGAATTTTGGGAGTTGCCCAAGAGTGTCGAAGTGGCATCATCCAGTTTCGTAAACTACAATGTCTTAGCTTCAAGAAAATGCAAAAACATTTTCTACATCATTCCATGCACGGTTCAGTCGATTTTTGTAGTTTATATACCGGACTACTAAGTCATTTCTCCCCTGGTCATTTCTCCACTTTTTAGTAGTCATTTCTCCACTTTTTAGTAGTCATTTCTCCACTTTTATATATAATAGGATTATAATAGGTTTATTGTGTAAGGTGATAATTACCCTTATTATGGATTGTTATATTGAAACATTATATCAATTAAAAGTACCAACTGATATTATTTAAGCATGTTTTTATACAAATATTTTGTTGGTTTATGCAGGGAATTAGATACATAGATGTTATCTATGTCTCTGGTTTATGAAGTGTCATTGATTGTGATGTGTTTATTCAAATCAATTCTAAGTGAAAGTGGTTGCTCTTATTTGCACTTGTTAAGTATATTTTTTTTTCATCATTTATTTTCAATAAACAGTGGTAATTAATACAATTGTCTTAATTTGTATAATAATTTTCCTTGAAATAACTCCAGCAATTTCATATGTAGTGATTTATACAATTATTTCCACGCATTGATACTATAACCTTGTATCAAAACTATGTGGTTAAAAAGACAATGAACGAATTGATTTATTTCATTTTATTTTATTTACAAGCAAGATTATCATTCCTTTTTATATTTAAAATATTTCAATTTTAGTCAGTTACTAAACTATATCGTAAGAAATCTACTAAATAACATTCAAAATTACATTTTAATTTGCACTTCAATATAAATTAATTTCATCAAAATGATACAATTTATTTATCGTAATATACTAAATAAACATTCTAAATTATACTATTTTAGTACAAAAATGAATATTATTTACAAAATTAACATGTACATAATTCAATAACATACCTATATCTTATATAAACCTATTATATATAAAAGTGGAGAAATGACTACTAAAAAGTGGAGAAATGACTACTAAAAAGTGGAGAAATGACTTAGTGAAGAAACGACAGTAAGCCCACAGATAATGACTGTGTTCGTGGTGATAAATAATTCATTCAAGTTGTCGTATCCAACTTCTTGTAGTTTGTTTGTTTGTTTATTGGGTTTAACACCGTAGTAACACATTTTATAGGTCATATAACGGCGGTCAGTCAACCTACTCACTCATTGAAAGGATTTAGTTGTTAACCAACTACTAAGCGCATACTTTTGTCAGTGACTGACAACTGCCTTACATAATTAAAAATCATTGGTAGGAGGGAGAATGGCCGTAGAAATAATTTTTTGACCAATCTCTACGAAAGTATGCCCCGTCCGGGAATCGAACCTACGATCCCTCGATCAGTAGACTTGCGTGCTACCAATTAAGCTAGCCGGACAGCTTTAACTTCTTGTAATGATTCTGGAAAGTTCTGGAAACAAGTAGTAGTTGGGGGAACCAAATTCTGATAAGTACCCTCACAGGTGACTGACAACTGTCCTACAATTATTCACAGGTGAGTTGGAAAATTACAGAAGAAAATATTTTATGACTTTTCATTGGTATGTAGATCCCACTTGTAGATGCATTAAAGAGGATGTCTGATGATCCATCTTTTTAACAAAAGTTACAAAAGTCAGATACCTTTTAAAGGAAAGTAATACATCAGTAAATACATTATTCCCTATTGTGGAGTTGCCCCACTCCTAAAGAATGAAGTGCTGATACATTGACATGCTTACTCAATTACCTACTGATAATTATTCTTTTGCATGCAGCGACAAAGGAAATCTAAGCTTTTTAAAGGAAATAAGTTTTTTGGCCTATTTCCAGCGGGTCCATACCTGCCTTTTCCCTATCTTTGGACTTGCCTGTACATAATCTACAAGCGGTGACCCTTTTAAGCTGCCCGGCTAGCTAAGTTAGTAGCACTCGAATCTACTGATCGAGGAGTCGTGGGTTCAATTCCCGGGCGGGGCATATTTTCGTTGAGCTTAGTCATGAAATAATTTCTATGGCCATTCTCCCTCCTACCAATGAGTTTTAATTACGTATGACAGTTGTCAGTCACTGACGAAAGTATGTGCTTAGTAGTTGATTACAGCTAAATTTAGAAATTTATTCCTTTGCAGGAGGAGGAAGTAGGTTGACTGACCGCCGTTATATGACCTGTACAATGTGTTACTACGGCGTTAAACCAAGCAAAAAAAGTAACCCTTTGTTGTTATTGTTACGGTAAGATAAGAATCATATTTCGCGATCATGGTTTTATAGATTGCAATGTATCATTAGGCGATTAAATCCCTTGTAGACAAATGTTTTATACATGTATTATTGTGCCTGAGGTGTAAATAAGCCAATAAAGATGTCGCTACTTCAATGTTGTCATTTTGTACACATGACAGTTAAAAAAAGATTGACGATTGAAATAACTTTAATTGTCTAATTATGTAAGTAATGAGGATTATGTTAATCATTAACATTTGAACTTTACCATTCTGTGTGCGACCTTCTTATTTGTATAACAATGCATTTACCCACAAATACAATCATGTGCTCTTTTGTTAACACCTTGTTTGTGGGACAAAATGCAACTGTAAACCTTTGTCAAATATGCTTTAAACCTAGAATTTTCACTAAGACGTTGAAAAACGTAGTAAGCTGCAACCGGTATAACCATATGCAATGTATACATGTACATGTATAAGTAATTTCAGTCTAATAGCCTTTTAGACTAGGGTATAAACACACAAGTTTGTTCACTGATTTCTGATTAAATCTCAAAATGGTAATAAAACCCACTTAGGAAGCAGTATTTCTAATTATGACTATCTTAAGTGCAAATCAACATACAACTTCAACAAAAGTACGTACGGAGACCCTAGGCTAAAGTAATATTTTGAAATATTTTTTCACAATTATTTCGTTTAAACGCAATATCATTTCGTTTTTACAAAAACTATTATATTTCGTTTTTGTCGAAATAATTATTGTTCATTAGAAAAAAATATTTCGTATTTAAGAAATAATATTTACTATTTTCGAAATAATTAAATATTACGTTTAAACCGAAATGATATTTCGTAAAAACGTAATAATATAACGATTAAACGAAATAATTGTTAAAAGAAGTATGCCACTTTAGGGACTCCCAGGGATTCTATTTAACAGGGATTTATAACCAAGTGATTTTGTGAATTTTCACGGTCGTCACCGACTATAACTGGCTGAAGCAGACTGTACAAACTATTCCAGAGTTTAAAAACCTGATTTATGTTTTTGTACATGTCTTCCATGCAACTTGTAAATGTTTCTGAAGTTTTTGACAAAAAATGTTGCAATTATGACCGAAAATATGACTTTTGGTGATGTAAATTGGGGCTAAAAATGGCAGATCGGCGGGAAAATGCATTATTTTGTGAAACAGTCTGTTGGCGTAATTTACCTAAAAATCATCTAGAAACACATTTTTCCTAACATTTATGTCAGTTTGAATGGTACTGGTACATCATTTCATGTGAATATCTTTATTAAAACCTTTTTATACTTGTTTTCCGTATGGGCCGGAATAATAGCGACGACAGTGAAATTTGATGAAAATCTATTACATTTACTTATCGTTACAAATACCTGGTATATAAAATCCCTAGGACTCCTTACGAAAGCTCCAGCTTAGCTTTCTCTAATATGTTGTGTTGGATATAAATCTTTTACTGTGAACAACGATAAACTGATATAAAATATCACAAAGCTAGTCTAGTATATTTTTATGAAAACTTTAAGGCATGTATATCCGGGTCATATACAGGGGCGGATCCAGGATTTTTTCTAGGGGGGGGTGGTTCGAACTTTTCTAGGGGGGTCCGAACCTCGAACCACAATCACATTATACATATTTTGCAGAAAAAAACGCAACACATTGATAATAAAAACTACATAACCATTAAATATATGTTAAGCACCGAGAAAAATTGCTTCATACTACTTAAAATGACTAACAAGCAAGAAATACACTAATGGACATGTACATTTTCCAAAATCTAGGGGGGTGGTCCGGACCCCCCTGACCCCCACTGGATCCGCCCATGATATATACATTTTATGTATCATCACATAATTCAAATTTATAAAAACTCACAAAAACGCTATTTTAACTTTATACTGTGTATTTAAAACACTGTTCTATCGTGTACAAGTATGTATGTAGAATAATTCACCAATGACTTGAATTAATTAACACTGATCTGATTGTAAACCTTGATAAGTCAATATAACATGTCTCTCTGACTGGTACTCTAGCGTAGAGCACTTATAGTGTGGATGACGTGCACTTCAAGTACACTAGGGTGAACTCAACTGTAGTTATGTTACTCAGTAATGTTTATACCCTACAAACCCATTTTGAATTTCAACAAGTTATCCCGGGCGTTAAAATCCAATATCTGCTTGATTAGATGTGAAAACATGTGAAGCGTTTTATGATGGTTAATTTCCTTTTTTCATTATTGGTGAAATAAAAGAAAAAATGGCGAAAAAACTGTTTTCCCTATATGTCACCTACACTCCCCACTCTTTAACCATCAGTTCTCAATAATACCCATCCTTTCTCTCTCTTGTCTGTAACCCCCCCCCCCCTCTCTCTCTCTCTCTCTCTCTCTCTCTCTCTCTCTCTCTCTCTCTCTCTCTCTCTCTCTCTCTCTCTCTCTCTCTCTCTCCCTCCCTCCCTCCCTCTCTCCCTCTCTCTATCTCTCTCTCTCTCTCTCTCTCTCTCTCTCTCTCTCTCTCTCTCTCTCTCTCTCTCTCTCTCTCTCTCTCTCTCTTTCTTCTTCTGTCCCTTCCTTCCCGTCGTCTATCTCTCTCCTTTCATTTTCCTCCTCCTTTAATTTCCTCCAATGTTTCTTTCTCACCTCTTCCTCCTTTTCACCGTCTTTGTTTTTCGAACGACAAATTTTGTATTTACGGTTGTTCACAGTATTTTTACAGTTCGGTCTCTATATCTGTATCTTTTATTTTTTGCATTTCAATCCAGAACTGTATTTTAGCATTTTCGGTCATTTTTTTGCATTTCAGTCTTTTTATGGCATTCCGACCCGGTGCCTTTAATGCCAATTCTTGTATTTAGAGACAGGAGACGTAGTGTGATCGACCCTGCAATGTTTGGATTACTAGTCAAGTGTTACATCCATTTGGGAATTCATCCTGATGAGATTACATTTTATTTCATATTTAAATTTACTATTGCCAATTTTCGCGCATTTCTTTCATTATATACAATGACCACATTATTAGCTCACCTGAGCAAATGCTCAGGGTGAGCTATTGTGATCACTTGATGTCTGGCGTCTGTCGTCTGGTGTCTGTCGTCTGGTGTCTGTCGTCTGGTGTCTGTCGTCTGGTGTCTGTCGTCTGGTGTCTGTCGTCTGTTCACATTTACCTTGTGTATGCGATAGAGACTGTATTTTTCATTGTATCTTTATGAAACTTCGTCAGAATGTTTGTCTTGATAAAATCTAGGTTGGGATTGTTTATGGGACATCTGGGGTCAATAACTATGTCATGGGGTCAAATCTTAGATAAACCTTGTGTATGTGATTGAGGCTGTATTTTTCATCTGATTTCCTTATATTTGGCCAGAATGTTTGTCTTAATGAAATCTTGGCTGGGATTGTATATAAGTAATCTGGGGTAAAAAACTAGGTCACGGGGTCAAATCTAGGACAAAACTTGTTTATGCGATAGAGGCTGTATTTTTTCAACTGATTTTACTTATATTTCGTCATGCGTCACACGTTTGCATTGATGAAAGTTAAATTGTGATTGTTTGTGAGTAATCTGGGGTCGAAAACTAGGTCACGGGGTAAAATCTTAGAAAAATCTTGTGTATGTAATAGGCACTGTATTATCCATCCGATTTTCCTAATATTTGGTCAGATTGTTGTTCTTTATGAAATCTAGGTTGGGATTGTATTTTTTTTGTCTGCAAAAATATTTCACTATGGTTCTTGACTCTGACCAACTAATGCACTTCCTGTTTTGTGATGTTTGTGTGCACTGTTCACAGGTGAGCGATATAAGGCCATCTTGGCCCTCTTGTATATCCTTTTATGTACAATGTATGTACACTTAACAAGACAACTTTTTATACATCGACTTGTATAACATGCAATACATCATCAGGTGTCACGGTTTCTCTCATTAAATGGATTTAACTGGTGAAGTTTCAACTTTAGTAATTGGGTGGTTTTTTTAAACAATTATTTTAATCATTTATATTATCTTCTTTAGGTGATGACACAAATCTATAATGATTTTAAAATTACTACTTCACTTTCGCAAATATTATCATTAGATTTCTTCATACAATTGGTGAATTTATGTCCTTTCTTCCTTAAATAGAAATAAATAACTACAATGAAAATAATTACGGTGATAACCGCAGCTATGAGTACACCATATGGAAATGGTTTTGGCTCTGGTACACTTGTTTGTGTAGGATAAAGGCCAGATATACTTGTTATTGTAGAAGTTGGCTTTGGAGAACTCGTTATTGTAGAAGGTGAACTTGAAGAACTCGTTATCGTCGAAGGCGGCTTAGGAGAACTTTTTATTGTGGAAGGTGACTTTAGAGAACTCGTTACTGTCGAAGGCGGCTTGAGAGAACTTGTTATTATAGAAGTTGGCTTTGGAGAACTCGTTATTGTAGAAGGTGACTTTGAAGAACTCGTTATTGTCGAAGGCGGCTTTGGAGAACTTGTTATTGTAGAAGGTGGCTTTGGAGAACTTGTTATTGTAGAAGGCGTCTGTGGAAAACTTGGTAATGAAAACGGTTGAGCATCTTCTGATGAACTGGTTACAGTGATAGGAGGTTGTTTTGAAATACATTTTGGTAACGACGACATTTTACCATCCCGACAGATCAAAGGTTCAGAACTTTCTTTAACAGAGCCATGTTTACATCTCCAGTTCAATGTCTCCTCATGCTTCAAATATCCATCAGCGTCAATATTGGAAATAACCATGTTGGAACCAGTACTAACGTAACAGTTACAATAACAAGCCAACAAGTTTTCACTTGGTGCTGGCTCCCATCTATGATCTTTACACTTGACATAATTAGGACCAGTTCTTGTAGAAGAAGTGTCCGTTCTACATACTATGAATAAAAATCCAGTGTCTGTAAGTCTCTGATTACCAATACAAGAAGAATTAAAACCAGGGTATGGATCACATGTAGATGGCTTACACTCTGGTTTGTCACCCCATCCATTCTCACCACAAACAACTTCCTTACTACCTTCTAGAACATAGCCACGGTCACAGGTAACATCAACTACTGCACCATATGCATCTCTCTCATGAAAAGTATTATCTTGAAAAGTATCACCATTAAGTACATCACCAAATTCACCACACGTTTTTATCTTACAAACTGGAGCATAGGATGGATTCCAAAAACCATCACCTCTACACAACAGCCTTGTAGCTCCAATAGTATCATAACCCTGGTTACATTCAAATACTAACTTGGTTCATTACTGAGAAATCCATTTTCCGGAGGTTCAACATGTTTACAAGTAATCAATTCACATGTCAAACTGCCATATAACCAAGTACCTTCATTACAAACATACAAAGAATTGCCTTGTTGTATGTAATCATCACCACAAAAAAATCTTACAGCTGTACCATTAGGATATGGGCCTGGTGTTGTTATATTGTTTGTAGTATACTCAATGTTTGGTAAACTGAGACAGTTTGCATTCACCACAGCCATGTCTGAAAGTAAACAAGAAATGTCTTTAAAAAAGACAAACGGCATATAATTAAGAGAAAGTATTATATGTCAAAGTGAATAAACGAAATACCTGCATCGTGTGCAATTAATTATTGCATTTCACATTGCATTTCCGGTTTGCCATTGATATGTCCCAAAATAAATGGATCAATATCGTCGCCAGATATCTTTCCTATGCAATTTCAGTGTGCTTTACGTATTTACTGCTGTATTGTTAATACAAAATTTATTAAGAATACTTATCAAGTCAGTTCTTGTTCAATTTTACGTATGTTTTATGAAGCATTATAATCTATAAAGGCATTATAATGCTTATAATCTAAATTCAAAATAGATTGTCTAAAAAATTTTACACTATATATCATTTTTAATGTTTAAAAACATATTACAATAAAAACATGTCCAAAATACTAGAAAATTTACAAAAACTGTTAATTTTATCAAATGGAGATAATTTGTATGCTCATGTATACTGATTAATAAAGATATTGTTAGTTGCAGGCTATTCAGCATACTAAGTGAAACAACTCTCAACAAAGTCATTTATCTACCGTTCGTTTCACATAAAGGCCAGTCATAAAATTCTTGTGTTATGTGAAAAAATATTTACTATAACCTGACACACAATCATTAAATTTATCAATTAAAAATCCTATGTTCGAATAAATAACCTTGGTGGTGTATTTCTTCTTTTATATAGCTTATGAAATCCACCGATTGTTTTTAATTTTCAAAATCTGCCCAACACGGAGAAACGCTCTTTTCAGTTCTTGTGACTTATTTTTGTTATTTTAACCGATATTGGGGGAGGGGATTCTCCTACGTAACTATGCAAAATTTTGCATTTGTGCAATACAATGAGATTATATAAATATATTGGGTATTTCGAAAGCCAGCTTAGACTGCTTCGTCAAACAAAAAATATGGCATAAGTTACAAATCAACACATTATAACACACACTCAGAGGTGAAAATGGTAGAGTTCAAATTGTTACATTTTACACATACTAAGAGCACCGGTTAAAGTATACATGTAGAACTTTCTTATGGCGCTATAATTAAGTACTTTAAGTGAGTATGCGAGCGGAGAATTTTGGATTGGATCTTAATCTAATTGAGCCTGAAAAATGAACTAAAACAAACAAAAATGCCACCAATTATATATGCCATAAATAGGTGTCACTATTTTACCTAAGGTGTAATATGGGCATAATGTACAATTTATTATTTAAAATTCGAATAGAAATTTATTTCACAATTTCAAAGTCTTGTACTCCCCGAGAATTCCAGAGCACATGTTAGCGTTTAAAGATAATTACAATGTATCGCCTATCTTAATCCAGCTAATGTTCCTAAGCATTGTAACATAATTACTCTAAACACGTTTAGCATATCCACTTCAAATTCATGTGTGGCTAAACAGTATCAGTTCGAATACGGTGTTGCATATAGTCACCAGCACTAATTCTAACGAGGAAGTTAATAGCAACACTTTGTCTAGAGATATCATTTAATATAACGGTCCATGATCGTATAGTTTAATATTCGTAATACAAAGTCCAGTGTCAATACTTAATTATTATGGTACAATAATAATAACTTTGGTGCGAGCAGCCCACGAGAGCGCTCACGCAGCCTTCAACGTTACTTTCTCGTATTTTGACTCTTACTGAACTCCCCTAGCATCGTAGTTATGATATATATACTGAAAGGATAAAGAAACGCAGGGTAACATTTCTTCCGATATTTTTAAAACGCGTTCTCCAAATAAAGTGATTTTTTTAGGATTGAGTAATTAGATCATATTACACCTTGCCATGTATCGAAAATTTAGTCACGGTTCAGTGCGCAGTTCTGGTAAATGGAGGAAGGAAAAACAAGAATCTCGTGCACCGTGTTGTTCTGGTCTCATGCAGCGTTGTTCAAGTAACTCTGCGTTAGTCTTTATAAAGACCAACTGCTTTCCTAAAATTAATTGAGAATTTGATTCGTTGTCCTACAGGTTCAAAAACTGTAAGGAATCGATTACGGGAAGTTGATGTAAGAGCACGTCGCCCCTACGTAGGTCCACAACTTACCCCTACTCGACGTCAGCGTCGTATGACCTGGGTCGCTGCGCATGCTCCACGACGGTTTACACTGAGGCAGTGGAGACAAGTTTTCTTCACGGACGAGTCTCGATTCTGCCTTTATCGATCTGACGGCCGTCAATGTGTCTAACGACGTCGTGGCGAACGTTTTACGGATGCTTGCGTTGTAGAGAGGGATAGGTTTGGGGGCGGTTCAGTAATGGTGTTGGCAGGAATCTAACACGGTTTAAATCACGATTGGTTGGTAATGATGGCAATTTAACAGCAGCTAAGTATAGAGATGAGATCATTCAATCCCATGTTATCCCTTTCTTACAGCAGCATAATCTAACCCTCCAGCAGGATAACACTAGTCCCCACGTAGCAAAGATTTGCCAAGTCTTTCTGGACAATAAAAACATTCAACTACTAGATTGGCCTCCATATAGCCCTGATTTGTCCCCGATCAAGCATCTTTGGGATCAGTTGGATAATCAAGTTCGAAAGCGCCAGCTCCTCCTGCTACTCGAGAGCAGTTGACCAGAGCTCTGATTGAAAAGTGGGACAACATCCCCATAAGACGGATAAACGCTCTCATGAACTCTATGACCAGAAGAATAAGGACCGTGACCACAGCAAACGGCGGACACACAAAATATTGATGACTAAGATCAATTTCAATTTCAAAATCCTATGGGTCCATTCAATTTAATCGCCAGTACAGCTAAACCAATTGATAGATGCAATATTCAGACTTTGGAAATTTTTAAGCATTACTTTATCAGTAAGTATACAAAATTTCGTTTTAAATGAAGCCCGATATCATACTTAATTTCTGGTTTATAATTCACCCTGCGTTTCTTTATCCTTTCAGTATATATATGGTATATAAAGGGGTCTACTGATGAACTTAATCTCCCAACTAATATGCTACTTAACAGTGATAATGGAGGAAATAATTGATATGATGTACGTCATAATAAGCAATAATTCTTACAGTTAGCTAAGACGTGTTTGCATAGGATCTACTAGCTCGAGTGCAACTTTCATATTTGTAAGCAACGTATCAATTTCTGTCTGAGAAGTACAGATAAACAACCTTTGTGGTCATATAAGATTAACATAAACCTCTGCTCATTTATGAAATTATTACTGAATAAACATTTACTTCTGCTCGTTACGCCATAGCATCATCAGACACCGCTTTTAAATAAAATGTTAAAAACTTATAATTTTATATAGTTGACAGAAAAGACGTGAATGTAAAGTATGGCATGACAAAAAATACTAGTTAAAACATGTCATCAAATTTAAACAATACTCACAAGATATCCAATACATCACAAAACTAATAACCCACATAGTTGAAATTATATGACTAAGACTATGCCTCATTGTGAACGAGAGGATGTTGTTAATATGACAATGTATAATGTGTATATTATCAAGGTCCGGTTTCAAACTATTTATATCGTTAAATTTTAATGAATATTTTTATTTCGAACTATGTATATATACGGATATGAATGTAACGATTTACATAAATATGAATGTCATCGAAGAAATAAGTAATTGAACAAAAAGCTTACAGCTTAATAACGTTCATTACCAGTTAATGAGCTTAATAAATTTTCATATTTTATCATGGCAATCATTTAGATTTAGAATAAACAAAATTATTACAAAAAATAAGTAGTCAAAAAATAAGAAGAGAAAACGCTGACTAATTCCTTTGAAGAAATAAACAATTATGAGATATGATTATGTTGGGGAGAGTGATAAGAGATGTAAGGAAGAATAAAGTGATGTGCTTGGCAATAAGGCCACAACAAGTTGATGATATGTTCTACGGATTTTTCTAGAAAAAAATGGGGCGTGCGAGCGATAAAAAAATCTTAATTCAGTTGCTTTATATAGCAGTTTGACCAAATTTTTATGAGCGAGCGAGGAAATAAAAATATTTTTTTGTAAAAACCGTCAAAATTAAGGTGCGAGCGAATCCATAGAACATATGATCAATTTGTTGTGGCCTAACCGATGCATTAAATTTAATTTACAGTAGCATGATCTGGTATAATGGATCATATAAATCTTCACCTTCACGAATACATCGATGGACAGTCAGGAAAACAGCTGTATCTAACTCGTTACTGAGCTTAGGGTCTCCGTACAATGGCAAGTAAAGTGTAACGGAACAGCACAATGACTGAAGTGGCTGAAGTACTATATATATATAATACAAGAAAATATTGATGCAAAGCATCAAAGAGCGCAACAATTAATAACATGAAAGTACTGCTTAATATAAACTTGTAATTCTCTAAAAGTGAGACATTAATTTAAAAAAATATTGCTTATTAACCGCTAATTAAAGCAATTAAGTATAATTACTGAAACATAAACACCCTTTATAAATGTACAAAATATATAATAATAGGGTTATAATAAGTGATGGTCTAATAAACCTTCTTTGTTTATGGTGCCAAAGTTTTTCGCAAACGGTTTATACCGTCCCCAAACATGATCTCGAGCGTGCTTTCTATAAATAGACGTCGAAGACCGTGAAAGTCGAATACGTGTTAAATTAAACCACAGTTTAGAAGAGAAGCTATTATTTACTTGTAGAAATTCCTATTAAAAATCATTTATTAATGGTAAACAAAACAAAAATGTTTACAGAACACGTCAGATAAATAAATGCATTGACTTAAAATTCCTCGTTTAGCTGGCTTGCCACATAAAGTACGTACGCTTTTTAGTCTAACTTTGCTGACTTCAATGGCCGCCTCCATGAATGAGTTAGACAGTAATAAGGGAGTAACAGCCGAAAAGTTCCGCATGCACAGGCATATTCAAAACGCATTCGGAACTCCTCGGCCATTCCCTACAAATAACCTCGGACATATTTAGACGCCATTTTGGAAAAACCGGTGTTGAAGTTAACGAATACACGATCGTTAAGGCGATGACTGAAGTTATGCTTTTAGTCCGTAAATTTGAAATAACACATTTCAATGATACCGATGAACAATATTTGGTTCAATTCAAAACAAATAAATATGTTTTGACAAAGATCTGTGTGTATACTACAAGAACTATTTTGTGTAACCGTTACGTGCTTCGCCTCGCGTAGGTAGTAAAATCACCAAAATCCAGTAAAGACCCCCCACGAATCCTTCCGAGATTATTCATTCATGAAAGGTCGAGGGTGTTCCGAATGATTCAAAACGCATTCCATATAAAAGCGCACACTTCGGTGTGCGCTCAACAATACAAGTACTGTATATCATATCGTTTACGTCACGAGTTGTCCTTCTTACTGAAATGAAGTAACCGCTGCGAGGACTTTGGTCCTGCTAGATTAATTTTAGTCTTTTGTTTGGTGACTTATGACAACTGTTTGCATTTTTATATAGCTTAATCATAACTGGATTGACTAATATTTTATATACAATCCGTTAATTCCTGAAGCCAGTGTGTCTATGCATTTTACAGTGTAAATGCTTGATGTTTTTTTCTGTCTTAATGTTGTGTATCTTTGTGATAATGTATCTTAATCGTTAATATGTATCTTTACTGTAATATGTATCTAAACTGTTATATGTATCTTAACTGTAATAAGTAGCTATCTTTACCAATTTTAATGATAATCAGTGCAATATTATCTTGTTTTATATATGTAACCATGTCTTTCATATATTAGATACTTACTCATTTATTATATTTATGCTGTCGGTGTGAAAAGCCCATCAGTGCTTAAGATAAATTGTTATATATGTATATATATATCTGACTTATAAATAAAATTTGCTTGACTTGACTTGAGTTTTGAACGGAAATTGATAAAACCAATTTAAGATGTGAGACAGCATTTTTCAAACTGTATTGTATTTAATTGCAATGGCATAAACATATTCTAGTTAAACGTGTGCATGATTAAAAATATCAAAATAAAAGTAGGTATGCTTATTCATTGATGCTACATGTACGTCTACTTAACTAGAAAGGGACGTTATGTATGTTATAGCATTCGGAACGACCTCGGCGATCATCTATTAAAGCAATAGCTTTTACGTGCGCACGTTACAATTGACCAATGAGAGTTGTCGAAATTGGCGGCCATTTTGTTAGGTGTGCGCACGTACAGCTATTGCGTGGCCACGTAAACGTTATTGTGTGCGCACGTAATAGCTACGCGTGCGCACGTAATAGCTACTGCGTCGCCACGTAAACGTTATTGCGTGCGCACGTAAATTTTAAATATTTCTCCTTGTCACCTCTATACCACCGTATAATGCGCAGGGAATTAGATTTTTTCAAAATAATTGACGAAATGGCCGGATCTTGACATAATTTGACAACATTTGAATAGTACCGTAATTATCATATATTGAATCATGCATCTAATGAAAGTTTATCTGCATTTTAAGCTCTAAACAATACCACTAGTGATGAGTAGAAATGTAAGTCAAATTTGTGTCATTTTTTTAGTTCAAGTTTTGTCAGTTGTCTATATCATTTAATGATCACCTTGAATTATTTGAACCAGAGACATATGTCTCTGTTTGAACTACTTGGCATATAACTGAAGAGCAAAGGTTATGGCATAATTTGATTGCCCTGTCCTATCAGTTTTGTGCTTATTTTAAGTAATCAAAGCGCTGAAAGCGCTGAAGTTTAGCGCTTTCAATTTTGGAGTTTAGTCACAATTATCTCCAATACTTAAATTAAAAAAATCCGAAGTTAAATTAAAAAGTGGTTACGATGCATTTTGAACAGCAAGTTCTATGTTCGATTCTAATCCAAATTATGCAGTATTGCAACATCGTGTTGTAACGTCATCTGAATTGCTTGGTTCTAGAAAACCAGAAATAACACTCAAGCATCTTGGTTCTAGAAAACTAGAAATAACACTCAATCATCATCTTCCTTGTCACAACTGAGCAAAAATGAATTGGATCATTTAAAAGATAGGAGTCTGGTTTTTTTCTCTACACTTTTTAAACTTATAATGACGGACTGTACTCTAAACAGTCACAAGTATAAATGGATAAATTTTGTTGAACGAATTCGCGACGAATACAGGCTAAATTATATTTGACTAACTAAAAAATCTATGGTTCCAAAAACATTTACAGTCAATAATAGAAAAGATTTTGTCTACCTAGTGTGTGCAAATATTGAAAACCAGATATAAACACTTTAAACACATTTTTAGAAGGAATTTGTTTTCAAAAAATTCCTTTTTATGTCAGCGCTCTTCGAAATTTAAAAAGAACGAACAACACATTCAACTCAATAGAAACCATTGAGTCAATGCGACAAAGGGTCATTGATTGTTGTACACAAAATTAGTATTCTACTCTGCAAAATGAAAGTCGATGTCATCATTATTGTAATTTTAAATCTCTATTAGATGTTGAAAAATACCTTTCTCTTGACATACAATATAAGTACAAAATTGCTATGTCTAAATTTAGATTAAGTAACCATAAACTTAAGATTGAAACTGGCAGACATAATAATATACCCGAAAACAGTCATTATTGTGAATATTGTTCTTCAAATCAACTAACATTTATAGATTGTGAATTTCATGCTTTTTTTCATTGTTTAAAATATTCTGACTTAAGGAATAAATCTCTATCCCAGCCAGCATGACCATATCGGGCCGATATACAATTAATGTCGGCATGTCGGCAAAATGTGCTGACTTGGGGCCGACATCGGACCGCTGCAGTGCCGACATACTCAATATTTTGAAAAATTATTAATGCAATTGAATTGCTTACTTAATTATGTTAACAAATAGTCATGTGCATGATTTTAAGTACAAGAAGCTCATTAACCCCATTTCATGTTACATCAAAAAAGTATATCGGGTCTGCGTCGGATGAATGAATGTAACTATTTTGTACATCGGATTGACATCGGTACGATAGTGCATTTTCTGCTACACCTTCATATATTGTTAAATCGTTAAAATATTATGAAATAAATTTATTCTGACGAAACACCTCTGTTATCTACTTACTATATTTACGTATTGTCATACCGGCAAAATGTGCCTATTAAGGGACCGACATCGGACCGCTGCAGTGCCGACATACTCAATATTTTGGAAAATGCTTACTGCAACTGTATTGTTCACTTAATTATGTTAATAAATAGTCCTGTGTATGACTTCAATTTCAATTTCTAGAACCACACTAACCCTATTTCATGTAACGTCAAAAAACGTACATCGGGTCTGCGTCGGGCCTACATGGCAATGAACGCAACTATTTTGCATATCGGATTGACAACGGTACGATATTGCGTTTTCTTGTTTACCATGAGCAAATAATTGTACATTTTGGTATGAATTAAAAAAAAATGAAATGAAATGTTGTTTGCAATTGAAATCAATATTTTTAAGTACATAAAAAACACTCTTATATAATAATATTATTTTAAATGAATAACTGGCAAATATTCACTACATTCCTTCTTTCAACTGAATGAGTGCCAAAAAACTAAAGTCAAAGGAAGGTGATGAAGGTGAGCTTTATTTTCTTTTGAAAGTAGATCTAATGATGATTTAACAAATGTGTAAACACTGTTAATTACTTCATTTTAACCATTTGAGCGATTGAAAAATACAAAATTTACCTGTTTGTCTTATTTTAAAGTAAAATCATGGTTGAAAATATTTGTCACATAATTTCGCGACATGCACTAACAAGGCCGTGATTATCATTTGCTTTTTATAGTTAGAATATACTAAATATTCGCTTCTAAATCTTTTTTGTAACAAATTCGTTTGTTTTTTTGCATACTGGCTGTTTCACTCCACGGTTTATTAATGTACATGTACACCGCTATTGTTTTGATGTTAGCCCAAAGTAGGCAAGAAATATCGGGCCGATATTGTTTAGACATCGGCCCGATATTGTACTACCGATGTCGGGTCGACATCATTCCTATTTGCAGCCGAGGTTAAATCCGGCGTTGGGCAGTAATAGAAAACCATGAAGGTTTGCTGTCGCTCCGATATAGAATAATTTCTACTGTTGACTGACATCACACCGCTATTGTTTTGATGTCGGCCCGATGTAGGCAAGAAATATCGGACCGATGTTGTGTAGACATCGGCCCGATATTGTATAACCGATGTCGGGTCGACATCATTCCTATTTGCAGCCGAGGTTAAATCCGACGTTGGGCCGTCATAGAAAAGCATATAGGTTTGCTGTAGGACCGATATAGAATAAATTCTATTGTTGACTGACATCACACCGCTATTGTTTTGATGTCGGCCCGATGTAGGCAAGAAATATCGGGCCGATATTATGTAGACATCGGCCCGATATTGTACTACTGATGTCGGGTCGACATCAAACCTATTTGCAGCTGAGATTAAATCCGACGTCGGGCCGTCATAGAAAACCATATAGGTTTGATGTCGGGCCGATATAGAATGTTGGCTGGGATTTTCTTGGTATAATTCTGGAACAACTTTATTAGACTTTTATAACCTAATGTCATCTAAGAACTCAGACCACATTAAAAAAGTTTCAATATATATATATATATATATATCATCTCATGTTAGAAATATGTGAGTAATAATTTTTGTTATAACTGTTTATACTGGATATAACTTGTTATATATGTCATACTATTGTAATATCATGTATTTTGGGCCGAAGGCCTTTGTTTACCAAATAAAGTTATATACTGTTACTGCGACCAAGAAATAGTGCAGCAGAAAATATGTATACTATCAAACGTAGATGAGTTGAAAAAAACTGATTTAAACAAATACTTAAAATTATGATATTTAATGGGGTTTTTCACATTAATCAAACATTTTTTTAACTGTGTACGGAGAGTAGATTTTTTGTATTCTTGCGCATTAGTATACAACAAATTGAACTTTTTTTCTCGGATTATTGTTCGTTTTTTCTCAACTCATGTCAAAACATGAATAATTTCACGGTGAATGCGTTTGTTAAAATTATTGTCGTAATACACCCATGGGTTTCCGAAAGTGTGTATTATGATTGAGTAAAGCTTCTTATGTCGTATGACGAGTTTTAGTCAATGTGCATGTAAAATGAAATATGAAACACAGTTGACTATGATTGATGAAGAGATAATGAAAGATATCGAAATAGTAACTTTGAAGTCTTATAATCGTTCAAAAATTCCTTCCAACAGTACTTTCAATACTTTGATTTAATTACAGACTTTACAAGGTCAAACATGGTCTTAAACACTATTTTAGATATACTTCTTGGTAAACATCTATCAATGATTTAAACTTAAACACTCAATTATTTATCAATTATTATACAGATCGAGTTGTCCACGGGTTGATTTTCCCTTTCTCCAATATGCATCAGCTAAATCTATTTAATATTAAAATATATGTAAACATACAGTAATTTCTTACAAAAAAGGTTCTTAATATATAATTTTAAGATAAATCAATGAATTTGGCCGATGTGATAAAAAAAATTCAAATGATGTTTACAATAATCAGAACCGCTAAAATACATGTATTGTATTTCGGACCGCATTTAAAGTAGATGGCCACTATCTTAACGTATATATTATGGAATGTCGAGTCTATGAACACAATGCAATTAATAAAATTTCATTTAAAGCAGTAATTAAGATGAAATTAATTTCAAATTTACACTTATTATCAAGAATTAACAATTTCAAATCTGAAAGTAGAATTTATTTTCTAGTGTTGGGAATCGGTTCAAAATTTTTTAGCCGATTAATCAGCTAAATTATTGACTGACCTAATGGAAGAGTAGATGAGTACTGGTTATAAAAAGCGTCCAGGAAAGCTAGATTAGGTGTGCTAGCTACAAAATACTGCATTATAACTAGCCAAAAATTGCTGGGAAATGCAGCAATGTGATTGTCACGGCGAAAAACCAAACAAAACAGTTAAGTATAATCTTTTCCAGAAAAGATGCGCCTAACTACAAAATTATAGATAATAGAAATCATAATTTCATAAGAAAGACAAAATAACATGTTAGCAAATATAGGAAGTTAGAAATGTAAGGTTCAAAAGACATTTTTTACACGTGAAAAATATTACTCGGACACGAGAAAACATAATCCATTCGAACAATGAAATGTCGGCAGTAGAAATCGAAAATCGAAATCGATTTTGTCGCGTGATTTTTGCCAATTGCTACCGAAAACTACCCATCACAATATCACGGCGTTGAGACGTATATATGTTGATGGTGAAATGTACATAGCTTTTGTTTTCTGTGTGTTGGGTGTCATAGCACTGTGATCACACCAGTCTTGAACTATGTTTAGGTCTTCTTGCAACATTGAATGTACTAGCTGTATTGAGTTTCCAGTTACAGTTAGAGTAGTGTCATCAGCAAACATGTCAGTTGCTGAGTGATGTAGGTGTAATGGTAAGTCATTAATGTATGTAATGAAAAGGAAAGGCCCCAAGACTGATCCTTGAGGAACACCAGATGATATGTAATGTAATTTTGATAGGGTTCCTGAAACTGAGACCTTTTGTGATCTGTCTTCTAAATATGACTTGAACCATGTTACAGCATTATTTGAGATATTGTAACATTCTAGCTTTTCAATAAGTAATGAGTGGTTGACCAGATCAAAAGCTTTTGTTATATCGAGAAATATAGTTCCAACAATTTTGTTGTTGTTAATTGCTTCTATCCAGTTGTTCATTAATAATGTTAATGCAGTTTCACATGAGTAGTATGACCTGAAACCTGATTAACGTTGATGTAACATGTTGTTGTCTTCCAGAAAGAGCCTAAGATTATCTGAAACATGTTTTTTCTATTACTGAATTTTGACAATATTGGTAAGATTGATATGGGTCTGTAATTATTTCTGTCCGACTTCGGACCTTTTTTGTGGATAGGATTTATTTTGCTGTTTTTAATGACTTTGGAAATGTGCCTTGTTGGATACTAAGATTAAATGTTTTTATAAGGGGTTTAGTGACTGCCTTACTGCTGAGTTATAAGAATGTAGCACTAATGTCATCTAGACCAGTTGCCTTGTTAACATGTAAGGTTTCAAGAAATTCTTGAACAAACTTTTCTGTCAGAAGTGGGATTTCAAAAGATGTATTGCTTATTATATTATTTGTAACATGATCTTTAATTAACCTTTTATAATTATCAGGATAGGTGCCAATGTGTGGTGAGCTCTTAAATGTATTAGCGAAATAATTATTCATTTCATCAGCAGCAGTTTTAGAGTCAATGATTGGTTCATCATTTTCATCATTTATAAAGTGTGTTTGGGGGTCTGTAGAATGTCCTGACAGTTGTTTCAGATTTTTCCATAGTTTCCTTATGTCAGTTTTGTTTTCATTTATAGCTTTATTACAGTATTCTTTTTTAGCAGACAGTGTCAGTTTTCTCCCTCAAAAACTTATACACGGCGAATTTTTCATCATTTTTCAACTTTCTGGCTTGTCTCTTTCCTTAATTGCTTAAGCTATTTCATTATTGAACCAGTCTGGTTGATTTATATGTTTTACTCTTCTTTGCTTCATTGGTGCGAGATTTTGAATCAGTGGAAATTCCCTTTTTAATATTGACAGCGTTCTGCTATATAGGGTTGACTAGTACAAAAATCGACGATACATTTATAAGTGCTTGGCTACAATCTTAAAATCACGTTACTTTATACCCGGAAAATAACAAGTCCATTATTCTAAGTAGGCCTACTTAAATCTAAATTTCATTGTACTTGTATACGACCTTGTGTATGTATCACCGTTCGCCGGTCGCGTGACACGTGGTTGAAAGTTAAACAATCCCAGAATAGTATAATTATTATCTATAGTGGGGGGGATTAATAAGCCTGACCTCATGGGTACATTTTTACAAGAAATCGCCAACATTTCTTATGAATGTTAAAATGTTCATCTTTAAGGGAAGTTATTGTTTTATCTTAAACATCAGCTGTGAGATCCGGATTCAAATCATGAAAGCTTGTCTTGTAGCACAATTTATAAAGAATCGTTGTTTATCTCGGTGTATGATCGATGTTTAATTCACGAGTGGGCTAAGGATGCAATATTTTCATGAGTGGCATAGCCACTCTGTTTAGTATAATTATGCTTTAGACTGGCGTTATTTATTATCGAAGTCTGATATGCCTTCAAAACGGCACATCCATAGTGAAAATAAATAAAATTTATGTTTCAAAACGTTAAATATAGATTTTTATTCACCGATAAATCCCGGTATTCGGCTGGAAAGTGTATAATAAAATGAATATGTCGATGGCATAGAGCTAAAAAAAAGTTCAGAGGTACTTATCGCCTTCTTTAATGATAATGTCTCTGGATACCTTTGACCCAAAAACATACTCTGAACTAGCTCCCTTGCTTCTATCATACTTATATATTTCTCGATTATGTTTTGAAAGAAATATAAATTAAAACAGCCCATATTTTTTACTGGGTTTTAATGACTTGCCAACACAATTAAGGCCATTTTACGACGAACAGCGCACCTAACCTAGCTTTCCTGGACCCTTGTCTTTAACCAGTACTCACCTATCATTCACAAGCAGCCCGGAAACTTTTCCGTATTATCTAATCAATGGAGGAAAATTGACATTATTGTCAAAATTTTCATGGAAGGGTTTAACCTCCCCGATTGCGATTCGAACCAGTACCCCCTTCGGGACACGAGATTCCAAACCCCGGCGCGCTACCAACTGCGCTCATGCGATGATCGACCCGGGTTCACATATTTTGGCACAGCTGTCTAGGCCAAACTTTTGACCTACATTTTAACCAATACAATTTATTCTGCTATACATTTTGTCCAATGAAATCCTCTTCGGATTAGAGAAATTAATAAAATGTATGATATAATTGGCTATTTGTATTAAACAGGTGCGTAGCATGGACAGTAGTTGCTGACTATTAACTCTATGTATTATGAGTAACTCACTATTCTAATTGATTATACATTTGTCGTGGTACGCTCATGGCGGTATGTCTGAACAGCAAATATGCCTGTTTATACTTCAAACAAACTGATCCCCTGCATAGCGCCGAATATCTTTCAAAAGATAGTTTTTGTTAAATGGTAAAAAGTTTATAACTACAACATTAACCATGACTTATATAGTTTACATATACGCTATTATTATCATCCGTATTACGCTAGTAATCTTTGACACACCTTATCCACTGGTAATACCCATAATGTAGTTTAAAATTCATTGCAAAAATTTAGTCTATTTTTGTAAAAATACGTTAAGATAAATTCATTCATGCGATTTAAACTCAGCCCCTTGTTCAGTAACTACTGTTAGCTAACGTTACGGGTACGGGAGAACTCAACGCGAAGACAACTCAGCCCGTGCAATACTCAACTCAAAGTTGGGACAACTCAATCCGTTAGTAGGAGATTGAGATGTCTTGGGTAGAGTTGTCTATGGGTTGTGTTGTTCCGATATTTCCGTTACGGGACGTTTTGGAACTTTCAAGGTAACTGGACACGCTGCAGGAAAATCCCTGATTACACTGACAAAAGAAAATTTAAGGTAATTTTTGTTTTGTTTTGTTTTTTCTGTTTGTTCAAAACACCATTGCATCCACAAAATAAGCACTAAGCCTTGACCCTTTTTGAAATAAAATTTCCAGTTAAACAAAAATCCTTTCTGAACTAACACTTGAAGAAGGTATAGCCAAATACTTTTTCTGGTTCTTGATATTTCATTTGTTGATATTTCAATAACATCAATACTTTTATAAAATAATGATTGCCTGCTAAGAACTTAGTTAATAGTAATTGTTTTGAAAAACATTGTTTATGGGAATTGAATTGTAAAGAACTTTGTTTATGGTAATTGTATTTAAAAGAACTTAAATGGTAATTAAATTGAAAAGAACTTTGTTTATGGTAATTGAATTGAAAAGTGTAAAATGTTTGTAGTTATTATCATGTTTTCATCATTGGAAAAAAATGAAAGTCTTAAGAATGATTCACTTGATTTGTTAGATTATTCTGTGATATGCATGGGTGAAAGTTCTGGAAGTTCATGAGTCTTGGTTACTTGAAAGAGAGTTAATTTATTACGTAAAAGCAGTCGAAATCATGAAAATTTGGGTTTTGGAAAATTTTGAGCTTTCACCCATGGGTATGTAGGGAAGTTAATCAAATTCATCTACTGGAAGTATGTTCATGTTAGGGATTATATGTATTTGTTCATCATTTGATATTACCTTGTTTAAAAAGGTAGATAATTTTCTTCTTTTGTGGCAACATTGTAAGAGCCAGTTTTTTGCTTTATTTTTGTGGACAAGGTATTGTTAAATTTTAATCAACTGTAAGTAGCGAAATACATTAACCCTGCTGATTTAGATGTTCAATATTTGTTTGATAACCCCCATTTATAATAGGGTATTTATTTCATAGGCCATGAGTACAGAAGTACTATAGTGAGTATTTAAATCAGTGAAGTTTTATGTATGCAACAATAAAGTTTATTGTATGTTGTTATGCTATTAACTTTAAAATTAAATTTCTGAGACCTGTCAAGCATTCATAGTGATGTTAAACTTTCTTGTATAACCATTGTACATATCTAGAACTTTCACTCATTGCTAGTCTTATTGTTTTGCCACACTCTGTAAAGAATGTTCAGATACATTTTATGTTTATGAAAATATTTGTGCAGCTATAAACATGCCAATAGTATTTATACTAGATAATATTAAGATATGTTCAGTAGTAATGGCTTAGGTTTCATTTAATTGAAATATTCCTATTGTTCCATTATTTTCTTAACTGTCAAAGCATGAATAATTTCAATGGTGACTTAGAGTATTAAATTTATGGTCGTCTTACATTTGTGATATTCAGATGTTTTCGCTTTTTTTAACCAAGTAAAACTGTATATGGTGTTATAATTTAGATATTTCATTTCTGCATGTATGTAAGAAAATTCATCAAATTATACACCAAGATAACCAGTCTCAGTACAATGAATGCATTTAGTCACAGTAAAATTTGTCATCATGAAATTATTCAAATTTTGACGATGAGAAAAAAATGGCCTATACTTGTCACATCAAATTATTGATGTGTGTCATAAACAGTTGTGTAAACTAAAATTATATAGACAGATGATTTCTGAGCTTTTTTACACTAAAAATTAAATTACAGCCTGATACTATATAGTTAACTTTAACAAACGATAGTACTTATTTATGATGTGTCACAACTACTTCACTTTTCTAAACAAAATATGCCTGAAATGGAGAAATACCTCCCTTTGATAAGCTTTTTATAAGGGAGATAATCTAAAAGGTTAAAATGATATCTGATGAAGGAATTAACTCCCCTGATTATGCTTGGTGAAAATATAAGGGAGACAACTTTAAATTTAAGCTAACTATCTGAGGAAAGAATTATCTCTCTTTGATAACCTCATTATTTTATTTGAATAAGAGATTAATTTAGGAAGAATTAAATTTTTGTTTGGCTTTTTTTATTTGTTTAGAAAATCATATCTTTTTATTGTAATTTAATATGTAAAATCTAGTTCTGCAAGCTTTTCCCTGTGATGTAGATTTTGTTTGGTGATAAGTATGTATGTATGTAACTTGTGTGTGTTAAGATATTAACACCATTCTAAGCTCCTTGGTTATTTTATATGAAAAAAATACCTTGGTTTCATAATGAGAGAAAATAGTTTTTAACATTTATTGAATAGAAATTTGAATTGTAGGGAATGTGTTTTTGTGAAAATATAATGTGAGCAATAATAATAACAACAAATTTATTTATTGTGGAAAACACTTTTGGGTGGAATTACTTTGAAACATGATGTGTGTATGTACATCTAATTTGAAAATAAGTTCAGCAATGTTATTCTGAGTACTTAGGATGTTTGTTATGAAAATGACTGCAAGCTTTGTATAAAAATGAGATATTCATTTGCATATAGGGAAGATTTCCTAAAGTCTGTTATGCAGCAATATTGCAGAATGGCATTCAATTTATAGTCAATTTATTTGATGAAATCGACTGAGAACATCCATGCATAAACAGTAGTTGCACTTCTTGCTAGCAAATTATTTGCCGTTCATAATAACTTCTTATTAATTAACTGCTAATTTCTAAGGTACATTTGCATAGAAGATTGCCAAGGTGTTTTGGAATGTGTAAATAACAAAGAGGTATTTCTGACAGGATATGTATGTACTGATGATCATAATGTGTGTTTAGCCTGTCAGATTGACCTGTAGAATATTGATAATGTTTTATATATAATATGCTTTTTGGCATATTTATTGATTGCTTTGAGTTGTACAACTATACTGTGTGTCTTAAATATTTAATTGTAGGATAAAACATTCTCTTTACCCTGTATATATAGATTACTTGTTATAATTCTGTGATTCAGTATTTTTGTCTACACTTACCTTTTTTGTCTAGGTGAAATGGAAACAGAAAGGTAAAATTTATTGTATGATACATTTAAATGACATTAATTGTGAGTCAAAAATGTCCATACTAGAGGAGTTACAATAGAGAGGCTCAGCATGGACTCTTAACTGATTTTCTATTTAACTTACTGTGACATTTTAAATACAATTTGAATAGAGGTATTAATCAAAATAGTTTTTCAAAATTCAATGCAAAATTAGATTACACTCTTCTTTATTTACAGGCAGTAGAATTGTTTTTGTGCTGACCCAAAATTTAGTTTTTTCATATGGAAAGTAGTAGATAAATTTTTATTATTACTGCCTAATACACCAATAACATAATCAAATGAGATAAACATTGTTAAGGTTTCATGCCGTTGCATGCTTACCAACTATAAAGCTATTACCTCTGATCATGTACGCTAAAAAAATGTTAGTGATTATGCTACTTAGTATTTGAATATATTTTTCTGTCTTATTTATACATGATTCAACTTGATAGTATATTTGAGTTGCTCCTGTTTCTGATGCTTTCATGTCATTTATATCTGCTCAAAATACTTCTTCTGTTGTTTAAATATATTGTTAAATACATGCGAATGAAAATCATTGTAATTTTGAGTGAGTACATATTGTAAATCTATACTTGTGATCATGTTATTTGTAATACAGGGAATAAATCTCTGAACAATAGATTGTCTTGATAGCATCTTTGTTGTTTATTATTGATTTTAACACTTTCAAAGTGTCACTGCCTTAACCCACTTGAAGCCTGATCGGCTAGCTTGGTCGTACGCTTACAAGTCTACTGATTGATGTCCCTAATGACTGTGTTCATGGTGATTTAGTCTGGCAGAATTTGGGGCAAAACTAGCTCAACCTAGATTTGAATTGCATAGAAAATGTTTTTAAATGCTGGAATGCAGTTGATAAGAAGACTGGCGGGTACCACCCTGTAACCATAGAGCATTTCGAAGAATTCAAGATGGCGTCCAAGATGGCAGACATTTATGTGAAATTTTAAAATACATGCCCAGAAATGATTGTTTATGTACCAAAATGTCCATAGTAGACATGTTAGTAAAATGAAGTGCAGTCAACATCATTTAGTTATATTAATTTTTAAATTGGTATCCAAAATGGCCACTGTTTGTACAAAAATTGCAGTAAGAGACATTTTCTATGCTATTCAAATCTAGGCTAGGTACTAATTTGAATCAACTACTGTATATGTCACCATGAACACAGTCACAGATAATGACTGTGTTCATGGTGATAAATAATTCATTCAAGTTGTCGTATCCAACCTCTTGTAGTTTGTTTGTTTGTTTATTGGGTTTAACGCCGTAGTAACACATTTTATAGGACATATAACGGCGGTCAGTCAACCTACTCACTCATTGAAAGGCTAAATCTCTGGATTTAGCTGTTAACCAACTACTAAGCGCATACTTTTGTCAGTGACTGACAACTGCCCTACATAACTAAAAATCATTGGTAGGAGGGAGAATGGCCGTAGAAATAATTTTATGACCAATGTCTACGAGGGGTCGTGGGTTCACTTCCCGGGCGGGGCATATTTTCGTGGAGCTTGGACATGAAATTATTTCTATGGCCATTCTTCCTCCTACCAATGATTTTTAATTACGTAGGACAGTTGTCAGTCACTGACGAGAGTATGTGCTTAGTAGTTGATTACAGCTAAATCCAGAAATTTACTCCTTTGACAGGAGGAGGAAGTAGGTTGACTGACCGCCGTTATATGACCTATACAATGTGTTACTACGGCGTTAAACCAAGCAAGAAAAAAAGAAAAAAAAGTGACCCTTTGTTGTTATTGTTAAGGTAAGATAAGGATCATACTTCGCGATCATGGCCATATAGATATCAATGTATCATTATGAGATTAAAGCCCATGTAGACAAATGTTTTATATATGTATTATTGTGCATGAGGTGTAAATGAGCCAATAAAGATGTCGCTACTTCAATGTTGTCATTTTTTACACATGACAGTTAAAACAATATTGACGATTGAAAAAACTTTAATTGTCTAATTATGTAAGTAATGAGGATTACGTTAATCATTAACATTTCACCATTCTGTGTGCGACCTTCTTATTTGTATAACAATGCATTTACCCACAAATATATAGTGCGTACAAAAAAAACAAAACGTGTTTTGGTAAACATTATAAATGAGACCATTCATTTCAGAGGTAGGCAGTATTGAAAATAAAATTTGTGTAATTCATTTTAACAAAATTAGCATGGTTGATAAACCACCACCACTTGGTTAATCATGCTTGTTATTGTCGAACGCTTTCCATTACACCAACAACTAAGACACAAGAAAAATATATCACAATTGTTTATTTTAAAGTCATCCTGAGCATCCCTCATCGTGGGTTAGGCCATTGTATTGTTATTATAAACAGTGTTTGGTTTTTTTTGTTCGAACTATAATCATGTGCTCTTTTGTTAACACCTTGCTTGTGGGACAAAATGCAACTGTAAACCTTTGTCAAATATGCTACTAGGTAAGGTTATAGAAAGGCCCATTAATTGTCTACCCCTTAATTCAGATATGCCTCCTCATGATGAGAAATCAGTAAAATTCGACATCTGTTTTAGCCGCATTTTGTAGTAAAATATTTTCTTATTGTTAATTGGGTCATTGACAATAGTCTTAAGTATACACTGCGTTTCGTTGAATTAAACCTAGCATTTTCACTAAGACGTTGAAAAACGTAGTAAGCTGCAACCGGTATAACCATATGCAATGTATACATGTACATGTATAAGTAATTTCAGTCTAATAGCCTTTTAGACTAGAGTATAAACATACAAGTTTGTTCACTGATTTCTGATTAAATCTCAAAATGGTAATAAAACCCACTTAGGAAGCAGTATTTCTAATTATGACTATCTTAAGTATCTTAAATCAACATACAACTTCAACGAAAGTACGTACGGAGATCCTAGGCTAAAGTAATATTTTGAAATATTTTTTCACAATTATTTCGTTTAAACGCAATATCATTTCGTTTTTACAAAAACTATTATATTTCGTTTTTGTCGAAATAATTATTGTTCATTCGAAAAAATTATTTCGTATTTAAGAAATAATATTTACTATTTTCGAAATAATTAAATATTACGTTTAAACCGAAATGATATTCCGTAAAAACGTAATAATATTACGGTTAAACGAAATAATTGTGAAAAGAAGTATGCCACTTTAGGGACTCCCAGGGATTCTATTTAACAGGGATTTGTAACCAAGTGATTTTGTGAATTTTCACGGTCCTCGCCGTCTATAACTGGCTGAAGCAGACTGTACAAACTATTCCAGGGTTTCAAAACTTGATTTATGTTTTTGTACATGTCTCCCATGCAACTTGTAAATGTTTCTGAAGTGACAAAAAATTGTTGCAATTATGACCGAAAATATGACGTAATGTGATGTAAGGTGATGTAAAATGGGGTTAAAAATGGCAGATCGGCGGGAAAATGCATTATTTTGTGAAACAGTCTGTTGGCGTTATTTACCTAAAAATCATCTAGAAACACATTTTTTCCTAACATTAATGTCAATTTGAATAGTACTGCTACAACATTTCATGTGAATATCTTTATTAAAACTCGTTATACTTGTTTTCCGTATGGGCCGAAATAATAGCGACGTTATATTAACGTCGTAGTAATGAAGGTAATTTTACTTCGAAAGCGATATTGTGAAAAACTGAGAACGTTCACTTCCCTTTTTTATTTTATTAAAATGACACAAAAAGTGCGTAGACTTCAAAAATCGCGATAAGAATTTGACCACCGTTCTGCTTTAATTTGAAAATAACCATTATAACTCGGCAATTGGTGAAACCTTCTAGACGTGAAAACCCTAAATCCAGTGATAAAATGTACAATCTTTACGAATGACGTGATATTTGGATAATCGGAACAAAATGATTGTATGCAACAACATTTCAGAAACATTTCGGTATAATAATCTTCGTCCTCGGACATTCAATACTTTAAATATATGGGTTTAATGTAGTTGCATGCCTGTTTTAGCGCGAACAATTGTGACGTCCGTGACGTCGTGAAAAAACGACAACGTCGCTAAGGTTACCAGAAAAACAAACAAGAAGCATGAATGTGTATGCCTGCCAACTTATATCATAATCGATGAACATAATATTTTTTTTGTTTTTCCCTCCGAGTAAGGTACCGACCCACCTTAAAACACTGTTCTATCGCGTACAAGTATGTTTGTAGAATAATTCACCAATGACTTGAATTAATACAGATCTGATTGTAAACCTTGATAAGTCAATATAAGGGCCCCGTTACACCAAACTAGTTCTCAGAACGTTCGACCCCGTCCTAAAAATATCGCGAAACTGATTGTAAACGAGTTAGAACGTGCCGTTTAAGTCGATAAATATCAGCTATACGATCATAGTTCGTTCAGAACCAGTTCCCGTTGCGTGCATTTCGTTTTTCAGCCGTTTCGCGTTAAGTTAAGAAATTGCAAAAATATCATGTCATATAGTATTTTTACTAAGAATATAGCATGGTTTATTACCAAATTTGTCCTTTACCTAGGAGACATATGTCTTTACCGAAAACATATACATTTATAAACATAACCATTACTAGATGATAATTTTACTCAGCGGGAATGTTGCATATTCATCAAAATACCTTGTCCCACTGTTTGGGTCAATTGATATTCAGATTTATTGTCGCCCTATTCTGCTCAAGGAATGAGAATTCTGACTTTCATCATAAAGCATACACATAGGCCAAACAACTGCAATAGTTTGAACTTCCACAACTTACATCATAAAAATAATTACGCATTGACTTTGCTGTACCACAAATTCACGTGAATTACGTTACCATTTTCCACAGGCTTGCTGGCATGATGTTCATTGCATTATATATATGTATTTATCTTCTGGGAGCTACTCAATGTATGTAGCACAAAATTGACAAATGAGATTGGTTGTTAATTAATTGTATAATCCACACATCTCCTCAGAACGGTATTCACTCAATAAAACCTAGGTTTAGTGAATTACGTTACTAGCTGTTTTCATGCACACTAACATTACCTATATCCACTTACTAAATTCCATCTAAACTACCCTCTTATAAACTTAAGTAATAACCAAATGAATTAACATTGCCTTGATACAATTAAATAAACAGCCCAATAAACAATCGATTCGTGAATTACGTTATTGTGAATTACGTTACCGCAAATATCAGTTTGTCGCCGAAATTAGGACCCAGGGTCAATTATAACAGGTTAAATTTACAGCAACACATAAGAACGTTGAGGTGTCAATATATACATATTTGTTCTTGTTATGTGTTGGTTGTTTGATAGGTAGAAATGATCAATGAATTGAAAAAAACTCATCATCGGTGTCACACATGGTTTGTATTTTAATTTTAGACATTGTTAATAATTGATTCACTACAGTAACGTAATTCACGGATAAGAATTACCAGGTAAAACTCATCACAAGTATTTACTTATTAACGAACTTGTTATTAAAAAAACTTCTGATTTTAAGTCCGTGAAAGGTTGAAGTTTACATTTTTAAACAAACTTTTTGAGTGCTGCAACATAAATTTCATGTGACATATTTTCTCAATTGCTTAACTTAACGCGAAACGGCTGTTTTATCCCGTCTGTAGTCCGTTTGCATCGAGTTCAAATCGGGTAAAATTGCTCGTTCTCGTCACGAGAAAACGTCTCAAACTAGTTCAAACCCATTCGTAGTCAGTTTTAACCCGTTCACTACTAGTTCTTCTAAGCTCCTTTACACTTGACTATCCCGTTTAAGACAGTTCAACTCGCTCTAGGTACGTTCTTAACTCAATCTTAGTGCGTTTTGAACGAAATAACGTCACGTTTTGACCCGATTTGCTATAAATATCCAGGACGTTTCTTCCCGTTCTCATTCTCGTTCCGCGCTTCAAGCTTTGAGGACACAATTCCTTAAGCATCACTGTGACCATAATGCCTCCATAAATGAGTAGAACAAGACAGACAGTGCGTGTTAAGACAATCGCTTCCAAACGATCCAAACTCACCTACACATGTGAAGCTCTTGAATACCAGCTCAAGATAAGCCACAATATACTAAGCCTACTGAGCCGGTCAACAAAAATGAGAGTGTTTTTCTTCCACCATGTAATTGTATTCTTGCTGCGCTTCTATAATAAAGAGTACAAAGCCAACATTCAAAGCATTAACGACTTCCATGGTTCTAGGCTAAGAGCTTGGGCCCAGATGATACATTTGTGAGACATGGTCTGTATTATTACCAAACCATATCAGAGCGTATTGTAGACGTTATGGACGTTGTACGAACTGCATACGAACGAAATAAACTTACTAAAAACGAGTAGAACGTACCGAGAACCTACTGCGAACTTTAAGAACTCTGTGTAAACGTGTTGCAAACTGGTTCAGAACTTCGTATTTTGTTTTTGTGCATTTAGACGGGATAACAACGCACTATGGACGTAATTAGGTCGAGTTAAGCCTGTGTGTAAACGGAATGAACGAGGTACAAACGGAACAGGTCAATGTGTAACACTCCCGTTACACCAAACTCGTTCTCACTACGTTCTGAAAAATTGGACCGAACGAGTTCCAACTGTGTGAGAACGGAATGAACGTAGTAGCAACTTGCTACAGTCTGTGTACGAACGTGATGAACGAGCTCGGGCGGGGTTGAACGAGAATGGGGTTTCAGAACTTTGAGTCGACTCAAAAAATTTCTGCGACCACCCCGTTCTGCAACTAGACTGAGTAACAACGTACTGGCAACGGAATGGACGTACTACTAACGAAATTGCCGTACTAGCATCGTACTCGGGACGTGACTTGTCGCAGTTCGATCGGGCATCAATTTGCAGTACGTTTACACACCGACATGTTCCGTTTGTAACTCGGTTCATTCCGTTTGCACACAGACTTAACTAGTTTTGATTACGTCCATAGTGCGTTGTTATCCCGTCTAAATGTATGAAAACAAATTATAAAGTTCTGAACCAATTTGCAACACGTTTACACGCAGTTCTTAAATCTTGCAGTAGGTTTTTGGTACGTTCTACTCGTTTTTAATAAGATTATTGCGTTCGTATGGAGTTCGTACAACACAATAACGTCTATAGTACAATCTGGCAAGGTTTGGAGTAAATACAGACCATTTCTCACCAAGAGATGGATGTATGTCTTAGTTTTCTTCTTTTTTTCTGGCTTCTGACTCTGCCCCAAATCTTCTCCCGAAACCTGACTGTCTGAGTCATTAGAAGAAGCAGGAGATACAACACCCTCATTTTCATTGACTGGCTCAGAATTCTTAGGCTTAACTAGAGGCTGGTCTTCAAAAGCGTCATCTAAGCAGGTGACTTTTGGAAGCAATTGTCTTAACATGTGCCGCCTGTCTGGCTCTGCTCTTTTTTGAGGCATGGTGGTCACAGTGATGCTTGACAAATTGTGTCCTCATAGCTTAAACCGTGGAACAAGAATGCAAACGGGTAGAAACGTCCTGGATATGCATAGCAATCGGATCTGAACGTGATGTCATTACGTTCAGAGCGCTCTTAGAACGAGATGGGAACGTTCTTAGAACGAGTTGTTCTGTCTTAAACGGGATGGTCAATAGTAAAGGAACTTAGAAGAACTAGTTATGAACGGGTTAAAACGGACAACAAACGGTCCGGACTAGTTGGAGACGGTGTCTCGTGACGAGAACGAGCAATTTTACCCAATCTGATCCCGATACAAACGGACTACAGACGGGATAAAAACGAAATGCACGTATTGGGAACTGGTTCTGAACGAACTATGATCGTAAAACTGACATATTCCAACTTGAACGGCACGTCCTAGCTCGTTCACAACCAGTTTCGCGATATTTTTAGGACGGGGTCGAACGTCGTCAGTACGATGTCACTCAGTCTAATTGCAGAACGGGGTGGCCGCAAAAATTTTTTGAGTCGACTCAAAGTTCTGAAACCCCATTCCCGTTCAACCCCGTCCGAGCTCGTCCATAACGTTCGAACACAGACCGTAGAAAGTTGCAACTACGTCCAGTCCGTTTGCACACAATTGGACCTCGTTCGGTCCAATTTTTTCAGAACGTAGTGAGAACGAGTTTGGTGTAATGGGGGTATAACATGTCTCTCTGACTGGTACTCTAGCGCAGAACACTTATTGTGTGGATGAAGTGCACTTCAAGTGCACTAGGGTGAAAAATTTAGTGTGAACTCAACTGTAGTTACGTTACTCAATAATGTTTATACCCTACAAACCCATTTTGAATTTCAACCAGTTATCCTGAACGTTGAAATCCAATATCTGCTTGATTAGATGTGAAAAAAAATGTGTAGCGTCTTATGACGGTTAATTTCCTTTTTTCGTTATTGGTGAAATAAAAGAGAAAATGGCGAAAAAAATGTTTTCCCTATATGTCACACTCCCCACTCTTTAACCATCAGTTCTTAGTAATTCTTATCCTTTCTCTCTCTTGTCTGTAACTCCCCACTCTCCCTCTCTTTCTTCCTCTGTCCCTTCCTTCCCGTCGTCTATCTCTCTCCTTTCTTTTTCCTCCTCCTTTAATTTCCTCCAATGTTTCTTTCTCGCCTCTTCCTCCTTTTCACGGTCTATGTTTTTCGAACGACAAATTTTGTATTTACGGTTGTTCACAGTATTTTTACAGTTCGGTCTTTGTTAGCATTTTGAACAGCCTCTATATCTGTATCTTATACTTTTTGCATTGCAATCCAGAACTGTATTTTAGCATTTAGGTCATTTGTTTGCATTTCAGTTGTTTTAGGCATTCTGACCAGGTGCCTTTATTGTCAAGTCTTGTATTTAGCGATAGGAGGCGTAGTGTGATCGAACCTGAAATGTTTGGATTACATTCACTTGAGAATTCATCCTGCTGAGGTTACATTTTATTTCATATATTTTACTACAGCCAATTTTCGCACATTTCTTTCATTATATACAATGACCACATTATATATCCTTTCATGTCCAATGTTTAGTACCCACCAAAAGTTTGGAGACATTTTCACTTTGTATGCCTACTGGATAGCTTTTAGCTACAATTAGATCGCTTTTTATTTTAGTTTTGCTTTATGATTTGCTTATCATTAATAATTATAACTGAGACTACAAAAATAGCATTACAGCTATGTTATGGAAGATAATTACATACATATGGTTTTGGTGGCTTTATGAGGTCAGATTCCGAATCTTATAAATGTGTAGCACTCATGGATTTGTTTTCATTTTATCACAAACTATTCTTAAATGATACTGCAAAAATAATCATCGAAATTCAAGACTTGTAGTAAATTTATTTTGTATCCAAACCTTTGGTTGGTGCTGTATGTACAATTAACAAGACAACATTTTATACATCGACTTGTTTAACATCCAATACATCATCAGGTATCACAATTTCAGTTTCAGTTTATTGTGTTATATCGACATTTACATGTCTTTGACACAAGACATATATACAATCATATAATACAAATTAAACAAATAAAAAGAGAATAGATCCCAGAAAAGGAAAGATGTACAAAAAAGAAAATCAACATGGAATAGACATCAGATCATACATAATACATTTACATAATAAGCCCACAAATACACATGTTTGACAACACAACATAACATAAATACATATGACAATTACATTAATAATACATAAATGCATTTATATATAATCAAATCAAATCATACATACATACAACATATCACAGTATCTCTCATTAAATTGATTTAACATGTAAAGTTTCAACTTTAATAATTAGGTGTTTTTTAAGAAATATTTTTATCATTTATATTAGCAACTGTCCTATCTTCTTTAGGTGATGACACAAATCTATATGATTTTAAAATTACTACTTTACATTCTAAATTATTATCATTAGATTTCTTTATACAATTGGTGAATTTATGTCCCTTCTTCCATAAATAAAAACAAATAACTACAATGATAAAAATTACGGTGATAACTGCAACAATGGGTATCCAATATGGAAATTGTTGAGGCTCTGGTACACTTGTTTGTGTAGGATAAAAGACAGGTATACTTGTTATTGTCGAAGGTGGCTTTGGAGAACTCGTTACTATAGAAGGCGGCTTTGGAGAACTCGTTATTGTAGAAGGTCGGTTTGGAGAACTCGTTATTGAAGAAGACGTCTTTGGAGAACTCGTTATTGTAGATGGCGGCTTTGGAGAACTCGTTATTATAGATGACGGCTTTGGAGAACTCGTTATTGTAGAAGGCCGGTTTGGAGAACTCGTTATTGTAGAAGACGTCTTTGGAGAACTCGTTATTGTAGATGGCGGCTTTGGAGAACTCGCAGGTGCACTTGTACTAGTACGATGAACTTGAGTAGATCCAGTATAGTCAGGTCCATAGGTTACAGGAGGTTGTTTTGAAATACATTTTGGTAACGACGACATTTTACCATCTCGACAGATCAAAGGTTCAGAACTTTCTTTGACAGAGCAGTGTTTACATCTCCAGTCCAATGTCTCCTCATGCTTCAAATATCCATCAGCGTCAATATTGGAAATAACCATGTTCGAACTAATATTAACTTTACAGTTACAATAACAAGCCAACAAGTTATCACTCGGTGCTGGCTCCCATCTATGATCTTTACACTTGACATAATTAGGACCAGTTCTTGTAGAAGAAGTGTCCGTTCTACATACTATAAATAAAAACCCAGTGTCTGTAAGTCTCTGATTACCAATACAAGAAGAATTAAAACCAGGGTATGGATCACATGTAGATGGCTTACACACTGGTTTGTCACCCCATCCATTCTCACCACAAACAACTTCCTTACTACCTTCTAGAACATAGCCACGGTCACAGGTAACATCAACTACTGCACCATATGCATCTCTCTCATGAAAAGTATTATCTTGAAAAGTATCACCATTAAGTACATCACCAAATGCACCACACGTTTTTATCTTACAAACTGGAGCATAGGATGGATTCCAAAAACCATCACCTCTACACAACAGCCTTGTAGCTCCAATAGTATCATAACCCTGGTTACATTCAAATACTAAAAATGTTCCTACTTCATAACTTGGTTCATTACTAAGAAATCCATTTTCCGGAGGTTCAACATGTTTACAAGTAATCAATTCACATGTCATACTGCCATATAACCAAGTACTTTCACTACAAAGATACAAAGAATTGCCTTGTTGTATGTAATCATCACCACAAAAAAATCTTACAACTGTACCATTAGGATATGGGCCTGGTGTTGTTATATTGTTTGTAGTATACTCAATGTTTGGTAAACTGCGACAGTATGCATTCACCACAGCCATGTCTGAAATTAAACAAGAATTGTCTTTAAAAAAGACAAACGGCATATTATTTAGAGACAAGTGTAATATGTCTAAGTGAATAAAAGAAATATCTGCATCATGTGCATTTTATTATTGCATTTCACATTGCATTTTCGGTTTGCCATTGATATGTCCCAAAATTAATGGATCAATATCGTCGTCAGATATCTTTCCTATGCAATTTCTGTGAGCTTTACGTATTTGCTGTTGTAATGTCAATACAAAATTTTAAGAATACTTATCAAGTCAGTTCTCGCTCAACTTTGTTTTATAATGCTTATAATCTAAAATCAAAATAGATTGTCTAAACGAATTTACACTATATATGAACTTTAATAATTAAAAACATATTACAATAAAAGATTGTCCAACTGTTAATTTAGCAAATGGAGGTACATGTAATTTGTATGCCCATGTATACTGATTAATAAAGAAATTGTTGCAGGCTATCAAGCATACAAAGTGAAACTACTCTCAACAAAGTTCGTTTCACATAAAGGCCAGTCATAAAATTCTTGTGGTATGTGAAAAAAATATTTACTATAACCTGACACACAGTCATTAAACTTGTCAATTAAAAATCCAATGTTCGAATTGAATAACCTTGGTGGTGCATTTCTTCATTGATATAGCTTATAAATACCTCCGATTTTTTTTTAAATTTCAAAACCTGCCGAACACGGAGAAAGCGGATATTGTTACCATTCACAAAGGCCACAACAAACGGCGCGATGATCCTAACAGTTACAGAGCCATTTCGTTGTCATCATGTGTGCTCAAATTGTTTGAAATGGTACTGCTTGATTAAATGGAAACGCAAATACTGTATAATATCAATACCCAACAAGGCGGGTTTTAAAAAAGAGCTAGGTTGCCTCATGTCGTCCTTCGTATTGAAAGAGAGTATTCTATATGGACGTGAAAATAAAAGCAAAGTATTTGTAGCTTTCCTAGACGCTCGACAGGCTTTTGACCGAGTCTGGCATAGCGGACTTATGTATAAACTCATTAAAGCCGATATTTATCCTCATTACTATAAAGTTATTCGTCACATGTATTCCACTATGGCAAGCCGTGTAAGAAACCAAGGTTTTACTTCGGACTGGTTTCCTATTCTTCAAGGTACCAGACAAGGCGGATGCAGTTCCCCCATATTATATCTATTGTACATCAATGAACTTATTAATAAATTACAATCAAGTAACTTAGGCATCTGTGTTTATGACCAAAATATATCAAGCCCAACAGTCGCCGATGACATGCTGCTGATATCGTTTTCAAAGTCTGGTCTTCAGAAAATGTTAAATATTTGTGACCAGTACTCAAGACAATGGCGGTATTTGTACAACCCCACAAAGTGTTCTGTAGTGGTTTTTTTAACGAGACAGAGAATGAATACAACAAACAAAGTAGACAGTGGTATCTCGGTGACAACCTTATAAATGAAACTGAAAATTATGTGCATCTTGGAATACACTTAGATAAATATATGAATAACATAAAAAACATGAACAAATCAAGTAAAAAACAGCGATGTACTTTATTGAGTCTTATGAGTAATACATTTTATAGTACAAGTCTTAGTCCAGCAACCTAAAGAACTATTTATAAGAATATAGTGTTACCAAAATCTTTATAAGGATGTCCACTATGGAATAATGTACCCAGCTCGAGCATGTTGACTTTAGAACGATCACATCGTTATTGTGTTAAGTTTATGCAAAGGCCCCCAAGTTATACAGACACTGATCTGTCATTGTGCTTACTGGGGGTATCAAATATAGAAACTGAGATCAATCATCAAAAACTCCAATTTCTGGGGCAACTTTGTCGCCTTCCAACTAAATACCTGTCGAAGAAAATCTTTCTTAATAGACTAATTCATTATATCAACGACGAGAGGCAAGTCCTTGGCTTTATCCCAGATATTATGAGGTTACTAAATATATATAACTTAACTGAAACTGCGTTTATATGAAAATAAACGTTATAACTCGGCAATTGGTGAAAACTTTTAGACGTGAAAACGCTGAATTTAGTGATGAAATATACAATATTTACGACTGACGTGATATTTAGATAATCGGAACAAAATAGTTGTATGCAAACTGTGTCTAACTGATTCTATAATTGAGGGATCATTTAATAATTTTGATAATATGTTGAATGACTTGAGCTGTAATATAAACACTGTTTGTAATGAATTTGAATCGTCAATCCTTAAGTGTAGTGAGTTATTACGGAAAAGTAAACGTCAATCTATAAGCAAAAACAAAGCTTGGTTTGATGTTGATTGTAAGAAAGCTAAATATGTTGCCAGGAAATCACTAAAACGTTTTCGGACCAGCCGATCTGTACATGATTTAGATTCATATATAGAAAATAAGCAATTATATAAAAGTATGTGTAAAAATAAACGCTACATGCATAATAAATCCACGTTGAACAAGATTGACTCTCTAGTTAATAACTCACGACATTTTTGGCGGGAACTTAAAAAGCTTACTGGTAAAAAACAAAGTGTTCCAAATATTTCTTTAGATAAGTGGTACACTCATTTTAGTAAATTGTTTAATTCTGATGTTAATACACCAAGTGATACTATATTGTCTGATCATGTGGATGAAAATGGTTTGGATGAGGTACATGACCTTATATTTAACTCAGAAATTACTGAAAAAGAGGTATTAGACAGTATAGGATCACTTAATATTACTAAATCTGCCGGTGGCAATCTATTAGCTAAACATATAGTGTATGGTAAACGTGTTTTATTACCATTTATTGTTAAACTTTTCAACAGACTTTTTTCTCAGGGAGAATTTCCTAAGCAGTGGACTAAAATAATCATCATACCACTCTACAAGTCGGTAGTATACATAGCACGGACAATTACCGAGGGATCGCTCTTATTGATGTTTTGAGCAAGATTTATATCTCTATTCTTACCAAGAGGCTTACTTTTTATGCACAAGCTTATGACAAGATCTGTGAGTGTCAAGGTGGGTTTCGTAGGGGGTATTCATCAGTAGATAATGCTTTTATGTTATATGCTATTGTTAATAAGTACTTGTGTATGAAAAGAAAGTCTGTGTATGTTGCCTTTGTAGACTTCAGAAAGGCGTTTGATTCAGTTGATAGAAATTTAATGTATGAAGTATTGAACCGCAAACTAGTAAAAGGTAATTTATTAAAATCTATTATGTCAATATATGATTCTGTCCAGGGCTGTGTTAGAACAGATGAGGGTTATTCAGACATTTTCTCGTGCCCTATAGGGTTACGTCAAGGTTGTAGTTTGAGTCCAATATTGTTTTCTCTTTTCATTGATGATCTTTATACATTGCTACTAAATGATAATACTAGAGGTGTACAGTTATTTCCTAGTTTAATTGAAGTTTTTATGTTGATGTTTGCCGATGATATTGCTTTGATTTCGGACACTATTTTTGGCTTACAAAGACAACTTAATATTTTATGTGAATTCTGCAAAAAAAGTAAATTAACGGTTAATGTTACTAAAACAAAAGTAATGGTTTTTAAAAGAGGTGGTGCTCTGTCACGTTTCGAAAAATGGACCTATGACAACTGTATATTGGATGTAGTCAATTGCTTTAATTATGTTGGAATTTTATTTACCAATAGACTATCTATGTTTAAAATGGCTGAGGCAATGTCTGACAAAGCCAAGAAAGCTACTATAAGTTTATTTAATAGTTTGCATGAATTTTCATGTTTACCATATGATACATTTTTTAAATTGTTTGATGCAAAAATAGCACCTATAATGTTATATAGGTCAGAGTTATGGGCCTTAAAAAATGTTAATTGTATTGAAAAATTGCATTTATATGCGTGTAAACGTTTTTTAGGTGTTAAACCAAATACTTGTAATAGTGCTGTTCTTGGTGATCTTGGACGCCACCCATTGTATATATGTGAGGCAAAAAGATGTATCAAGTATTGGATACGTTTATTGTCATTGCCAAACCATCGATACTTGAAACTTTGTTATAATATGATGTATTATTATGATAATTTGGGTTATAACAACTGGGTTTCTGATGTAAGAAAGCATTTGTATAGTAATGGATTTGGTTATATTTGGGAAAGACAATTTGTTGAAAATCCTAAATTATTTTTGTTTCAATACACAAATCGTTTGAAGGATCAGTTTATTCAATCGTGGTTTGGTGAATGCGCGGATTCTTCAAAGTTACATTATTACAAAAGTTTCAAGTTTTCATTTAGTAAAGAATTGTATGTTTCTGCTATTGACATTGGAAAATTTAGATCTTGTATGGCTAAGTTCAGAAGCTCGTCACATGACCTTATGATTGAAAAAGGTCGATATCATGGTATAGACAGAGAATTCAGAACTTGTTTTTATTGTGAGAGTCTAGTAGAAGATGAGTTTCATTTAACCCTAATCTGTCCATTATACAGTGATATAAGAGTAAAATATATTAAATATACATATTTTAACTTACCTACAATTGAAAAATTTTGTAATCTGATGTCTAGCACTAATAAAGATGATATTCGAAATCTATCTGTATATTTGTATCATGCATTTGAGCGTAGAACTTCAGAACTCAGTTTCATATAAAATTGATTGTTGAAAATTTCTGTGATTTCTCTGTCTATTACTGATATTAATGATATCACTGCTGTATTGTTTGATTATAATGTACCTTCATATTATATTCAATTACTTCTATATTTATCATATGTACCATGTTATATTTGTAAATGCACATTGTTGTGTATAGGCCGGAGGCCTGTTTATACAAATAAATAAACTGTTAAGCAACAACATTTTAGAAACATTTTGGTATAATTATCATTGTCCTCGGCCATTCAATACTTTAAATATGTGGGTTTAATATACTTGCATACCTGTTTTTAGCGCGAACCATTGTGACGTCCATGACGTCGTGAAAAAACGACAACGTCGCTAAGGTTACTAGAAAAACAAACAAGAGGCATGAATGTATCTGCCTGCCAACTTTTATCATAATCGGTGAACATAATATTTTTTTCGTTTTTTTCTCCGAGTAAGGTACCGACCCACCTTAATACATATATCTATGAAAAGTCAATGTATGGAGCTTATTACCGGACACAGTATGGACGTTGACAGTATATCAGACGCTCAACAAATATTTATATTATACTTACAACGATTAACATAAGCTCAATACAAGATGTGATTCGTTGTATTTATATAAACAGAAGCATTTATCATTATGTATAAGCTATCTTGTTCAATTTTGTTTAGCTGTATGTGATGCATGCACCAACCCCGCTGATGTACATGAATATGGCAATCTGTCCTTTATTGTCCGTGAGTACTAAAGTATCGTAATGTTTGAATTACTATATAAAATCATCGAGGGTGATGTATGCATTGATTACAGATGTATAAAGCCGAACAATACATTCATGTACATTCCTATTTTTGTAATTTTGTATATACATGTATGCCATTGTATTGTATGTTTCTTATCTAATGTAGTACATGTTCTTTGCTCTCCGATCTCGGAGGTAATAAAAGTATATACCATGCAAAATTTTGCATTTGTCCAAAAGAATGAGATTATATGATATAATGGGTATTTCGAAAGCCAGCTTAGACTGCTACGTCAAACAAAAAATAAGGCGTAAGTTACAAGTCAATACATTATAACACTCACTTAGAGGATCGTGAAGATGGTAGAGTTCAACTTGTTACGTTTTACACATACAAAATGTACTAAGAGCACGTGTTAACGTTAATGGCGCTATAATTGAGTCCTTTAAGTGAGTATGCGGGCGGAGAATTTTGGGTTTGATATTAATCTATCTGAGTCTGAAAAAATGACCTAAAACAAACAAAAAAAGCCATCAATTAGGGACTTTAGTAAGTTATCCTTTCCTGATAAAATTCAATTGGTAAGTTGGTCCTTACAGTTGGAATCCTCGGATTTTATTCTTGAATTCCTATAGACCAGTTCATTGTTATTGTTATGAAGTCTTTAAATAGTAACAAGTAGCTGATAAGAAATACAGGTAACCATTTGGTTTCACCATTTCAAAGTCTTGTATTCCCCGAGAATTCCAGAGCACATGTTAGCGTTTAAAGATAATAACAATGTATCGCCTATCTTGATCCAGCTAAAGTTCCTAAGCATTGTAACATAATTACTCTAAACACGTGTAGCATATCCACTTCAAATACTTGTGTGGCTAAACAGTATTCAGTTCGAATACGGTGTTGCATATATTCACCAGCATTAATTCTAACGAGGAAGTTAATAACAACACTTTGTCTAGACATATCATTTAATATAACGGTCCATGATCGTATAGTTTAACATTCGTAATACAAAGTCCAGTGTCAATACTTAATTATAATGATACAATGATAATAGCTCTGCAGCGAGCAGCCCGCAAGGGCGCTCACGCAGCCCTCAACGTTACTTTCTCGTATTTTTACTCTTACTGAACTCCCCTAGCATGGTAGTTTTTGGTATATAAAGGGATCTACTGATGAACTTAATCTCCCAACTAACAGGCTGTTCAACAGTGATAATGGCGGAAATAATTGATATGATGTATGTCATAATAAGCAATAATTCTTACAGTTAGCTAAGACGTGTTTGCATAGGATCTACTAGCTCGAGTGCAACTTTCATATTTGTAAGCAACGTATCAATTTCTGTCTGAGAAGTACAGATAAACAACCTTTGTGGTCATATAAGATTATTGCTGATTAACATAAACCTCTGCTCATTTATGAAATTATTACTGATTAAACATTTACTTCTGCTCGTTACGCCATAGCATCATCAGACACCGCTTTTAAATAAAATGTTAAAAACTTAAAATTTTATATAGTTGACAGAAAAGACGTGAATGTAAAGTATGGCAGGACAAAAAATACTAGTTAAAACATGTCATCAAATTTAAACAATACTCACAATATATCCAATACATCACAAAACTAATAACCCACATAGTTGAAATTATATGACTAAGACTATGCCTCATTGTGAACGAGAGGATGTTGTTAATATGACAATGTATAATGTGTATATTATCAAGATCCGGTTTCAAACTCTTTATATCGTTTTGATAAACATTTTTATATCAAACTATGTATATATACGGATATAAATGTAACGATTGACATAAATATGAATGTCATTAAAGAAATTAGTAATTGAACAAAAAGCTTACAGCTTAATAACGTTCATTACCAGTTAATGAGCTTAATAATTTTTCATATTTTATCATGGCAATCTTTTAGATTTAGAATAAACAAAATTATTACAAAAAATAAGTAGTGAAAAAATTAAGAAGAGAAAAGGCTGACTAATTCCGTTGAAAAAAAAATGAGATTAGCTTATGTAGGGGAGAGTGATGAAGCCTGTAAGGAAGAGTAAAGTGATGTGCTTGGCAATAACCGATTCATTTAATTCAATTTACAGTGGCATGAACTGGTACAATGGATCATATAAATCTTCCACTAACACGAATGCATCGATGGACAATCAGGAAAACAGTCGTATCTAACTCGTCACTGGGCTTAGGGTCTCCGTATAATGTCAAGTAAAGTGTGACGGAGCAGCACAATGTCAGTGGCTGAAGTACCATATATATACAATACAAGTACTGTATATCATATCGTATACGTCACGAGTTGTCCTTCTTACTGAAATGAAGTAACCGCTGCGGGGACTTTGGTCCTGCCTGTTAAGGTACCAGTTCAATAAGACGAGATCACTGATCACATTCACTATGTCAAATAATCACCGTCTTCTACCTATCATACTGACTGCCTTCAATTGGTTGAAGTTTATAGCCAGGGTTGCATTGGATGGGTTGAATAAAAAATTAAAAGGTGGAATTGAAAGTATGTCTTAACATCGTTCTAATGGTAACAAGAAAGTATAAGATTACTCTTTTCACGCTTCAAAAATGTTCAACATAGACAAAGAGTCGAAGTTCAAGCGTGACACTCATTAACATCTCATTGTAATACAAATACGCCGGCCCGTGTAGTCGGTCGTTAAAGTCGTTCACAAATGTATATTGTCTAGCAATGCCTAACACCATGTGGCGCTGTAAAAACCACCTTCTCGCTTCATCATATACTCCGCCTTGAATACCTTAATGTCTAGGACGGAGCTTATCGATTCAAAGATAAAACAAATAAAAGCGTTTAAATTTCATACATTCAAGAAACGTATAAATTTAATATTACGATAGCTAAACGCTATAGTGTTTTGTAAAATCATAATATTTATATTAAACATCAATTCGGATAGACAGAACGTTGACCTAGTTTCTCCACGATTAATATATGCGACTCACTAACTATCTAACGCTGTATGCAAAGTAAACAACTTGCATGCCCAGAGTGAAACTCCGCCCACCAAAACTATTTAATCGAGTAAATACTGGTCGCGTACACGTACCGTTTTGTAACTCAAATATATTTTCTATGTGACACGCTAGCTTTTTTCTATATTATATAATATTATAACTGATTTGACTAATATTTTATATACAATCCGTAAATTCCTGAAGCCAGTGTGTCTATGCATTTTACTGTGTAAATGCTTGATGTTTTTTTCTGCATTAATGTTGTGTATCCTTGTGTAGACTGTATCTTAATCGTATTATATATCTTAACTGTGATATGTATCATGAATGAAATTTGTATCCTAATTTTAATATGTATCTTTACTGTAATAATATGTATCTTTACTGTAATATGTATCTGAACTGTTATATGTATCTTAACTGTAATAAGTATCTTAATGCATAGCTATCTTTACCTATTTTAATACATACTACTTCTCATCTCCGTATGATACTGATAATTGTCAGTGCAATATAATCTAGTTTTGTTTATATGTCTTTTATATATTATAATTATACTTAACTCATGTATTATATTTATGCAGTCGGTGTAAAAAGCTCATCAGAGCTTATTTTAAATTGTTATATATATCCGACGTATAAATACAATTTAGATCTACGTACTTACTTGATTAGGCTTGAGATTTGAACGGAAATTAATAAAACCTATTTAAAATGTGAGTCAGCATTTTTCAAACTTTATGGTATTTGATTGCAATGACTTAATCATAGTGTCTAGTTAAACGTATGCATGATTTAAGATATCTAAATGAAAGTGGGCATGCTTTTTCATTGATGCTACGTCTACTTAACTTTAAAGTGCGTTACTATGCATGTATGTTATAGAAGTTATGCCTCTTTTATATTTAGAACTGGTTATTATTCTTTGACTACTTTATTTCGTTTGATAAAGTAAGATAAACCTTGTCATGAGCAAAACACTCGAAAAGTCTAGCGCACTGTCCTTGGACTGCTCTTGTTAAATTCTATTAATTGATTTGCGTTATTTCATAGATCTATAATATTGCGTGACATCGTTCCTCCAGCACTTCAGTGCTTTGATTTCAATAAAGGGAAGTAATCGCTGCGAGGAGTTAAAATTTTTTTACTTCCGGTTCAATTTACTTGGTTTTGATTATTCCAGGAATAAAGGCGTTAACTTTCAGAACATTACAGAATGAGGGTTATTTGTTTGGTGACATTTTGTGTATCTTGTAAGTTTTGTTTATTCTTAATGGCATTTGAATGTTATGCTGGGGTACGGTCTAACGTAGACCATCCAAAACGAAGAGAATGTCTGACTCAGAGTGAGACGATTCATCCCCAAGACTTTTCGACCTTTAGATAGCAATGCAAAAATCAATTGGAGTAGTGTCCCTTTAATGCTACTTACGAATATTCATGAGCCACTGAAGTCGGCCCAACAATGGTACCTATTTATTTCGCTAAAAACGAGGTACAAAAACGGTATGTAGCATTGTAGGAACAAAATTTCGTATGAATGACAAAGGAGGACCACCAAATTATTAGGAAACCCCCAAATTTTCCCTAAGGCAGTGGCTAGAGTTACGGTACCGTAACTCTAGACACTGGTTCTAGAGTTATGGAAGTTCCGTAACTGTAGACAACCCTTCCAGGGTTGGCTAGAGTTACGGAAGTCAAATAACATGCGTATGTTTCAACTTTTTAACATCGAAAAACTTGTTTATATTCAATATTACTTGAAATAAACAAATATTTACCGTCGTGACTTATTCAATTGTTCAAACTCCCTGCAGCGGTTATCTCCCTTTATCAAATCAATAACCACTGCCACCACAAGTAAAATTCGTCCCTCAGAGAGCCGAAAAACTTTTTTCATCTTTTCTTTTTACAATTCAATATTTTCAATAATTTTAGTCTTCTCTTTGTAAAATATGATGTTTAAAGTACATAAAGATAAAAAAGTTTTAAGTATCAATTTGAGGAAATAACAAAGCGTGACGTAAGCACTGTGAGAAGTTTGGGCATTCTATAAATAGATAGTATTATTAGCATCACGTGATTTACGTGGTGGCAGTGATTAAGTAGCAAAGCGAGACGTAAGCACTGTGAGGAGTTTGTCAATTGTTATTACACCCGCCATTTTGGATATGACTAATAAACTTACCGGATGTTTAATATATGGCGATATGCCTTTCCCTAAACCCACCATTTTTCACTGAAAAAACTGACTTCAAAAATTCATAAAAGTGTATATTTATTAATTGTGTAACAAAAAATTTTCATTTGTCAAATGACAAATTTACAAAGAAAGCTTGATTGACATAATCATTAATAATATTATTGTTTGAAAAGGTGTAAAAAATATAACATAAATAACTTGACTTCATTCATATGTTACAAACAATGGCTTGGGGATTAAACATTTTAAAAATCTAAACTTAATTTTACTTAAAATAATAATACAAAATGATATAAAATACATTCCAATGAGTTTATGTCTGTCTGCACTGTGATAAATGTCCTAATATTTTGGGACAAAGTGGACCATCGTCAGGACAAGGACCATTATTGTTGTCCAATGAAATGAGGATTGAAACATATTTATATTTCATTTCTGAATACATGTTATCGGTGTTAAAAATCTCAACTAGGTCAGTGACTTTATTTGTAAACAGCAATTTAGGTGTACCCAGTTAGACTTCCAACCCATTTAAATCAATCGATACAGTAAAGGTTTAAACTGTCAAATAAATTTTTCTAAAAACAACCTCTGAAACAAGAGCATGTAATTTTTTTTTCCATTTTCTGTCAGATTTTAATAAAAACAGCAGGTCAAAAATGTTTGTGTTGGTTCTCTCGTTAAAAATGTCATTTTTAAACAATTTTCACTTTGAGCAAATGGTGGAAATCAGAGTTACATAATGAAACAGACATAGACTTCCATTAGCTGCACATGTGTTTTTTAATAGGTATATATTTGCAGTCACCAAATTTGTAATGTTGATTTATATTACCAACAATAAAGAAATATTTGACTTGACAGTCACCAATATTTTATAATCACCAATAATTAGCATTTTCAGTATAATTTATAATACACTTTACACTTTATTCAAAGACTTCAGCACAGAACAGTGCTTTTGGTCATAGAACATAATTATTTACATATATATACAAACAAGTAATAAATTACATCATACACAAATGTATAAACATGAATAATAATAAGACATTATATGTCAAATGAAAATTAAATAAATATGAATGTCTATATAAACAGATATCAATTTCCTTGGAAACAGAATAATATAAGTAATAATGTTATGGTAGAATATTGAATGTACTGAGTAAAAATATTATGGGACAGCTAATTCATTAAGAAGTTGCTTGCGTTTAATGAATGCTTCTTGAAGAAAATGTGCAATTTTTATTACAGTGTTATTTTTCTGTGAGGCCATTAAATTTGAAAATTTTTGCAGCGTTGGCCAGGATGTATTTCTTAAGTATTTCAGTCGTAAATGGGAGTACATAGGGCAACATAACAAAAAGTGGTATTCAGATTCAGTATTATTACTTAAGCAAAGGTTACATGTACGATTCGATCTTTCAATATTATGATGTCTACCAGTTTCAATTTCAAGATTATGAGAACTAAGTCGAAAGCGAGATAAAAGTATACGTTGATTATCGTTTTTAATCAGGTCTAAATATTTTTCAAAGCAGAACTCGGTTTTATATAGGTTATAGTAGCTTAGTTTACTGTAATCTTTTAAGGACGAACTCCAATGTTGTATGTATTGATCTCTGATTCTTTGTTTAAACAGACTTTTATAATTCTGAGTTTGATTGAAATTTTCAAAAATATAACTTAATTCTAAATTATCAAATAATGTTTTAACTCTAAATGCCCATGAGGATGTATTGTTTGATCGAAGCTGATCATTAAAAACATTAAACATCGGTGAAGAACTATTTGACATTATTTTTGTCCAATATGATAGGGCTCGTTCTTTAATAATAACGGATAAAGGGAATACACCAAGTTCTCCATAAACGGCCAGATTCGGAGTTTGTTGACGAACACCCAAAATGTATTCACAAAATTTAATATGTAGTTGATCGACTTCTTTATAATCATAAACCCCCCACACCTCGGACGAATATGTAATAATCGGTACGACCATAGAGTTAAATAAAGATAATTTGCTACGAATGTCTAATTTCACTCTGCTAAATAAGGATAGCAAGCTATTATATGCTTTTAATGCCTGTGCTGTTAAATTCTTAATCGCATATTGCCTGTTCAGAAAAAGTTAACCCCTAAGTAACAAAAATTTTCTACAACATCGAGTTTTTGTCCTTTAATTTCCCATTTGAAATTGCAAGTTTGTTTTCTTTTTTCAAATATGCATATTTTTGTTTTCTTTATATTGATTTTTAATCCCCATGAATCAGAGTAACGTGAAATAGAATCAAGTTGTTTTTGTAGACTTTGTGGATTGGTTGTGAATAAAACAATATCATCGGCGAATAATAACATGTACATTGATAGTTTAGTAGGATCGTCCATGGATAAGTGTTCAAAGTCTATGCAATTACTAATGTCATTAAGAAAAAGAATAAAAAGTAGAGGTGAGAGTGGTTCCCCTTGTTTGACACCTAGTGAAACATCGAAAAAATCTGATGTATTCATACTAGAACTTAGTTTTACACAGGATTTAACGTTTGAGTATATAGCTTTAAGCATGGTAAGCATTTTGCAGCTTATACCAGCGTTACAAAGTTTGATCCATAAAGCATCTCTTGTAACGGTATCGAATGCCTTTTCATAGTCTATGAATGCACAATACAACTTAAGTTTACTACTTAATACGTTTTGGATAATTGTATGTAATAAAAAGATACAGTCGGCTGTACCTCGATTATCACGAAAACCAAACTGTGCATCAGTGAATACTTCGTTATTCTCGCACCATTTATTTATCCGATTACGTAATACAAGAGAAAATATTTTAGCAACAATGTTTACCAACGTGATACCTCGAAAATTTGATGCGACAGAGTTATCTCCCCCCTTAAATATTGGAATAATAACCCCCTTACTCCACGGTTCAGGGTAAGATCCAGAATCAAATATTCGGTTAAAGATTGTTTCTAAGTAAGGGCATATGAACTCCTTAGAATCAATGAAAAAGTCTGCTACATTATTTTCAAAATCACAACTTTTATGACGTTTTAGATTTTTAATAACTTTGTAAATTTCTTGGGCAGTAATTCGACAATCTAGTTCTTCGATATTAACATGACTATTACTGTCTGCAACCTGTACATTTTCGAAATTGATGTTCGAATGTTGTGTATTAGATATATTTTTAAAATACTCAGTAAAATCAGGTAGATTTACTGAGTCTTCCGTGCGCGTATTTTTTGATATATATTTCTTTATATACTTCCAAAATTTTCGTGGATTATGTTTACTTAATTTTGTTAGATTTCGTTTTTCCTTATTATAGAACGTTTGTTTAGCATTACGCTTAGTTTTGTTATAGTTTTGTCTGCATATAAGGAAATGGCTCCGATTCTCGTCGGAAGGTAAATTTTTCCAAGCTTTTTTGGCGTCATAAAATGAGCGTTTTGCTACCTTACAATTATTATTGAACCATGGCGATTTCTATGGGACCTTTTTATCGTACGATCCATGAAATGTCCTACCATGAAGTTTGAAAGAAATATCGTACACTAGTTTATTGAAGTTATCCATGGTAGTATTGATATCGCACTCACCGGACAACAATTTGGATTGGATATCGTCGAATAAAGGTTTATTATCATTGAGAACAACATTAAGTAAATCAGGGTCATTATCTGACCAAATTATCTTGTCAAAGGGAGGTTGTGTTGTAGAAGACTGTGTAACATTACAGCTTAGGTTAAATGAAATGGGACAATGGTCGGAATATTCAGTCAAATCATGAATTTGCATATAAGACATATCAATAAAATTACGATAATTGGTAATTAGATAATCTACTACACTAGCTCCCTTTTGACGCGAAGAAGTTTTATAACATGTGAAATCTCCATTTTCGAGTCTACCATTGGCAATCACAATATTATTTTCTTTACACAATGATAATAGTTTAAGTCCAAAGGAGTTCACCTGATTATCTCGTGACATACGAGGTTGAATATTTAAATTATTTGTATCATCTAATGGCATGTGAACATAGCGATTAAGACCAATATCATCAATATAATCCTGTCTTAGTCTGATTCGAGCATTAAAATCCCCTGTTAAAAACACCTCACCTAAGGTACTATAATGGATTATGTCCATAGACAGTTGATTAAAGAAATCATATTGATATAATTCACATGATATATTTTTATAAACATTGGATTCCTCGAGAGGAATATAGCAAGTACAGAATATAAAATCATTCTTAAGACCAAAATGATTTTTTGGAAGTTTGAACCAGACAATGCCGTTAAAATTAATCTTAATTAGCTCTAATTTGTTGTGTAAAAAAGACTTATAATAAATGACAATCCCGCCACTGTTACGTTTGGCTTTTTTATTGCATTTTTGACTAGGACAGGATATACTATGATAGCCATCAATGTTAATGTTACTAGTTTTTGAGTTCCAGGTCTCAGTTAATAATAATACATCATAGTCACTGATAGAAGAAATTTTTATTTTATAAAGTCATTGTCATTAAGTTTAGAAACAAGTCCTTGAACATTCCATATAAGAAATTTTAACTGTCCATCAAAATCCTAGTGAGATTGACACTACTTGGTGTTGGTCTAAATGGTCTACCATTAATATATAAAGTGTCGTATACAAGTTTGGCATCCTTTCCTTCATCTTTGGCCTTTTTAAGCTCCGGAAGTAAATTTCTACGCTTTTCCTGGATCACTTTTGGGAACTGGTCACTGGTTTTTACAACAGTTTCATTTCTCAGATCAAATATTTTTTGTTTAATCTCAAATTTGTCAATATGATAATTAAATTTTGCAACTATTGGTCTTGTTTTACCATTCACAAATTTGCCAATACGATGCGCTCTGTCGAGTTTGATCCTTTCTTTGGCATCATTTATTCCAAGTTCATTTGTAAAAAAGTTGTATAGTTTATTTCGGCAGTTTTCAAGTCGACGTTCATCAGCACTTTTTCCCTCCTCAAAGTTGTAAAAAAGTAGGTTATCACGCATGGAACGTGATTGTAGATCCGTGATGTCATCCGAGAGTTTATCATTCTCAAGTTTCAGCAATTTACATTCTTCCAAAATTTTATTGTTCGAATCTTGACTATTTTTCACAGATTTTTCAATGGTTTTTTGATTTGCTTTTAATTCTTCACAAATTTGTGTGTCAAAGTTCTTGCTAGCTTCAATATTTAAAAGTTTGCTCTCATTATCATGTACTTTACTTTCAAGATCCGAAACTCTGACCTCAACTAACGACATCTTTTTCGATAGATCACTTAATTTTGTTTCAATAGAAGCTAATTTATTCAGTTTTTTATTAATTGCCTCAAGTTTATCTAGAATAACCTGATTGGCAGTACTTGGTGTTTGTGGTGATTGTCCAATCTGAGTTGGGGTCATAAACTGAGTATGAGGAGGTAAATAATATCCTACATTTGGATTCACTTGAGACAAGTATCCCGGTGAAGCTGGTGACGGTACACCACCAGGCGATACAGACGGTACTGGGCTAGACTCGGCCATAGTAGCTCTCTTGTCCGGTTGATCGCCAGTTGATTCAGGTGAAGCTTGAGATTTTGTTCTCTTTTGACCTTTCTTGTTTTTACCCATCGATATTATGAAAATGTTCACAATCTCAATATAAAGTTATTTTGCAAACAGCTTATATTGTAACAGTAATTATCCAGTACACTATCAAAATAAATATAATCCGTTTGGTGAGCAAAATTTACAATGAATACACAGAATATGTCATAATGGTCTATATATGTACGTTCATGAGAACAAAGAAAATTTCAATTTGTCCAAAAATCTCTTAATTAATCATATTTTTATCATAAACAAAGTACCTTTGTGTATTCCAAAAGCATTCATAAACATAATCCAAGTTTTTCCAAATTTTAGCAGTAATAGAAACACTTTAAATCCAAAAAACTTCGAGAGTCAAATTACCCGCGACTTGCTCACCATAACCGGAAGTGATATATGTCAATAGTAAGGTATTCCTAGTCAAACATGTGTGGCTAGGTGGCAGTTTGTATGGAAGTTTTATCATTTCAAGATTCTCAATTTTAATCAATTAAAACCTTGTTGACTTTTTCGCTCGACTTTTCAAATAAATGAAGGCTTATAAATGCTATCACTTTTGTGTTGGCATCGGCGTTGGATTTTAGGTTAACGTTTTTTTTTTAAATTCTTATATCTTCAACACTATCCAAGATATTTTATTGAAAGTTGATATTCTTATATCAACCATACCTTGAAAGGGGATAACTCTGGATTGATTATTTTTTTAATTATTGCCCTTTTATACTTAAAAATTGCAAAATATGAGGTTAAAGTTTTTCCTGTATACAATATTTTCAATACTGATTAAGATAATTATGTGAACTAAAGTTTGTATACTTACATGTATTTGAAGGTACTATATCTCCACCACTATAAAGGGACGTACTTGTGGATGAATTATTATTGGAGTAATTGCCCCTTTAGGCCTCAACAAATTGATCATATGTTCTATGGATTCGCTCGCACCTTAATTTTGACGGTTTTTACAAAAAAATATTTTTATTTCCTCGCTCGTTCATAAAAATTTGGTCAAACCGCTATATAAAGCACTTGAATAAAGACTTTTTTTGTCTTCGCTCGCTCGCCCCATTTTTTTTTCAGAAAAATGTCAGAGGTTCAAGTTTTTCCTATATACCATATCTTCTATACTGATTAAGATTATGTGACCTAAAGTTTGTTAACTATTTGTCAGTACTATATCTTCATGACTTTTAGGGGACGTAACGGTGGATGAATTGTTTTTGGAGTTATGCCCCTTTATATCTTAACATTAAAGATTAATTTTGTTCGAATTTGATATGTTTAGTACTTATTAATATATTTGAATGAAAGTTGGTATGCTTATTCATCGGTTCTTCATCTATGGAACTTTAAAGGGACATAACTCGCAATGAATTACTTTCGAAGTTATGCTCCTTTATACTCTAATATTTAAGGGTAAAGTTTTTTTTTAAACTGAATTTATTTAGTTTGATTAAAAGTTAAATATGCTTATTCATCAGTACATCCACTTGACTACAAAGCGTAAATTACTTTTCATGAATTATTTTTGGAGTTGTGCCCCTTTTCAACTTTTTAATGAAGGTTAAAGTACTTACAAGTGAAATATTTTTAATACTCATCAAGATATTTATATGAAAGTTGGTATGCTTTTTCATCAGTACTACATCTACTCGACTACAAAGGGATGCAAATCTTGAATTATTTTTGGAGTTGAGCCCCTTTACAATTTTTTAATTACGGTTAAAGTCTTTCGATACTATGGATGTATGTTTTAGGAGATATGCTCCTTTTACATTTTACAAATATGAATTGGTAATAATTGTTTGACTGATTTATTTCCTTAGAAAATTAAGTTCTGTCTTGAAAGCACTTTTGTTTAAAGATAAGCCCTTACATGAACAAAAAACTCAATAAGTGGAGCATGCTGTAATTGGACTGCTCTTGTTATATGATTCCAAAGACATACATTTGTATTTAATGCTGTGACTTAACAAACTATCATTACAAACGCCATTTTGGATCTTGAAAATAAATTACCTGTATGTATACAGAGTCTAGGACAATGATGTATTCTTCATTCTCTAATGTAATGTTTAAAAAATGCTTCATGATTGATATTGTTTTACTGGCTGTATTGCTAAAACAGAAGTTTGAAAAAAAGTTTACTTGAGTCCAGAAAAAGTTAAGAAGAGTTCAGGTTTTTAACAAAATTTAAACCCAGATAAAACCCACATCTGCATCTACTCATAAGGACTTTCAATCTTTCCATAGTTCAAGTTAATTCATTCATGTACTTAATTTTAACTTCTTATAAAACGATAATGTTTTATAAGATATTGTCATGTTTGAATGATTTATTATACCCCCGCTTCGAAGAAGAGGGGGGTATACTGTTTTACCCTTGTCTGTGCGTGCATCCGTCCGTCCGTTACAAAATTTCCATCGCAGTTTTCTCAGCAACTATAACATGCAGCAGCCTAATACTTTGCATATTGCTTCATCCCATAGTCCCATGTGGTGTAAAGCGATTTCATGCTCCTTGCTCATCTACTTCCTGTTTGTCTCATATTTTTAGATTTTGGCCGGGGTATAACTAGTGAGCATTAGCTCACAGATTTACTTGTTAAACAACCCTCTTATGTTATCAGACGATATTTATACAGGATGACACTTATTTCCTTCATTTAATAGATTAACAATGTCAATACTTACAAATGATGAAATAATGGAAAAGGTTATTTAATAGTTGATAAAGATCTAAATTTATCTTTGAAATTCATTGATTTTTTCTCATTTGTCTAATGTTTTGAAGCATGATTAGCTTCTAATACGGGTCATATATAACTACGGACCAAATCAACTTAGGAACAAGGTCGGGTATTTTATGATTTTTGTGCGTCAAAACCCTGGAGCTCTGGTCAAATTAGAGTCCTGAAATCAAGTACTTAAATTGCTATCACCATGTTTGTTATATTTGGCTAAGTTAAGTGTGGTCTAGTAAGATCCTTGTACCCTGCATTTTATTAAAAGTAAAACTATTTCTTCATTAAAGCCCCATTATCAAAAGTAACATTGTTTTTGGACTGCAATGAAAATAGACATTTATCTATTTCAAACACCTCTTATTAACAAGATTTTTGAATTAAGTGCAAATATTGCTTTGATATGTTTATGTTATTTATTGCGAATCATTGAAGTAAAAAGTAGATCAAAACATAAGGTAGAATTTGGTTGTCAATACTTGAAACAAAATGTTTGATCACAGTATGTTAAAGATGAAGTCTTGGTAGGGAAAAGAACTGCTTCAAATTACATAATTAAGCACAAAAACTATTTGGATCAGGTTTTTTGAACATAAGCATATAAATGAATAAAGTGGGCTCTTATAAAAGCATAAAAGCACCCCACCTTTTTAGAAATGGACTGTTAATTGTGTCTCTAATGCATGTTATATTCTGATAACTTTATGTTTGTAAAACAGTTTCCAAGTCTACTAATGATTGATATTACTTCATATAGTGGCTTTAATAAGTACAGGTCACAAAGGCGGATCCAGTGGGGGGGGGGTCAGGGGGTCCAGACCCCTCCTAGAATTCCCAAAATGCACCTGTCCATTAGTGTATATCTTGACTGTATTTCTTGATCTGCCCCTGGGTCATGTGTAAAACATAACTTGTATACTTGTACATGTATAAAAGAACTTATTAAGAACTCTACCATTTTCACCTCTTAGTGTCTATTGTTATATATTGATTTGTAACTTATGCCTTATTTTTGTTTAATTTCAGACATAGCTTTGGTGAATGCAAACTGTCTCAGTTTACCAAACATTGAGTATACTACAAACAATATAACAACACCAGGCCCATATCCTAATGGTACAGCTGTAAGATTTTTTTGTGGTGATGATTACATACAACAAGGCAATTCTTTGTATGTTTGTATCGAAGATACTTGGTTATATGGTAGTTTGACATGTGAATTGATTACTTGTAAACATGTTGAACCTCCGGACAATGGATTTCTCAGTAATGAACCAAGTTATGAAGTAGGAACATTTTTAGTATTTGAATGTAACCAGGGTTATGATACTATTGGAGCTACAAGGCTGTTGTGTAGAGGTGATGGTTTTTGGAATCCATCCTATGCTCCAGCTTGTGAGATAAAAACGTGTGGTGAATTTGGTGATGTACTTAATGGTGATACTTTTCAAGATAATACTTTTCATGAGAGAGATGCATATGGTGCAGTAGTTGATGTTACCTGTGACCGTGGCTATGTTCTAGAAGGTAGTAAGGAAGTTGTTTGTGGTGAGAATGGATGGGGTGACAAACCAGTGTGTAAGCCATCTACATGTGATCCATACCCTGGTTTTAATTCTTCTTGTATTGGTAATCAGAGACTTACAGACACTGGGTTTTTATTTATAGTATGTAAAACGGACACTTCTTCTACAAGAACTGGTCCTAATTATGTCAAGTGTAAAGATCATAGATGGGAGCCAGCACCGAGTGATAACTTGTTGGCTTGTTATTGTAACTGTAAAGTTAATATTAGTTCGAACATGGTTATTTCCAATTTTGAAGCTGATGGATATTTGAAGCATGAGGAGACATTGGACTGGAGATGTAAACATGGCTCTGTTAAAGAAAGTTCTGAACCTTTGATCTGTCGAGATGGTAAAATGTCGTCGTTACCAAAATGTATTTCAAAACAACCACCTGTAATCACTGTAACCTATGGACCTGACTATACTGGATCTACTCAAGTTCATCGTACTAGTACAAGTGCACCTGCGTCAGAATCTTTTCCATTCTGGATTTTCATAGTTGGAGGTGCTTTTCTGATTTTCATAATTGTAGCTGTTTGCTTATATATGAGAAAAAAAATATGTACACTTCTTAATTGTATAAAGCAATCCACAAATGATAAAGCAACTGAAGAAGTACCATTAAATCATCAAAAAGTACGAAATGCTAATACAAATGAGCTGCCACCTGCAATAGTGGTTCAAAAACCAACACCCAATGACAAAGAACTGAAGGATAATGAAGCAAATTCACTGATTAGATCAAGTAATGAGGTACCAATGGATAAATCACACGATGATGTATTGCATGTAAAACCAGTTGATGTATAAAAAGAATAAAATCCAACATAAATTGCTGCATAAATGGGATGAATGCAGGACCGACTTTATCCCCAATCCTTCAACTATCCTAATCTGTGTATGTGCAGGTGTGTGTGATGTCTTTTAGAGAACAGTTTTCATCTATCCTCCCTAAATTTGGCAAGAATGTTTGTCTTCTGGATTGCTTGGATAATTTTGACTATTAGGCCAATCTCCTGGACGACATTAGGGTTATGTCCTTTTGAATTTGCATTATTGGAGGGGAAACAGATTTCCAATTCTCCGCCAGGGGTCACTTGGACCCCTGACAGTTAGATTTTAGGGGCCCAGTTTGAAGTTAGGAATCCACATTAAACTTATCCACAAAGTACAACACAATCCACATTCAAATTTTTACTAAGGCTAAGCTCATTTCAAATAGCTTTAACCTTTCACAGATGAAATATCTTATGTTCAGGGCAGCTAAGTATTATAAATATACTCACAACCTGGGCCCGTCAGGTGTTACTATTTCTTCTGGATGGAATTCCTCTTGGATTGAACAACTAGGCGAGTGGGAATTTGTATCCCTGATTGGTACATTCAATGTCATTTAGAAATTCTGTTTATATAAGTTGTGTCAGTTTAATACATAATTTTTTAGCACTAAATAGGCGGAATTATAGTGTCAGTATTAGGATACTGTCTGTTTTAGATTAAAGAGGATTTTTGGTGCTCATATAATGTTGTTGGTATTTACTTCAACTTGTCTACTGACAAAAAATAAGTATTAGAGGACAAGTTAGACTAAGGAATTCCACAACTCTGACAAGAAATTAAGAGTATGTGATAAAGAAATATGAAGACTACTGGGTAATCAAGATTAATACATGTATTGAAGATTAATAAAAATACATAAATTCTGCAAAGTTGCAGTAATCACAGATGTACAAATTTTTAATAGTGATTTTTGAATTTAAAACTCTTCTGCAAGTGCTTTTTTATTTGTAAAAAAATTCACAAGGAAAGCTAGACTTTATTGAATTAAGCCATCTGACATTGACTATACAGGTAGAGTTTTAAGCCACATCATTACCTTTTGTATTATCTATAGTGCAACTTGATAAGCCAAGGCAAGGTTCAACCCTTACTGTTTTTATTAGAGATCAGGAAGGAATCCCTTGTCAATTTTCATTGATTCCTTTATAACATTAGGGATTGCTCCAATAATAGACAAGAAATTAGATACAAATTTGTAGTCACAAATTGTGATAAATAATTCATGAGTTTTAAAATTTATTTAACATGGCAATTAATAGGATGCTAATGGAAGCCCTTGCTAAGCATTAATGGGATTCCTCCCAATAATTTGGGATCCTGAGAATTCACACTGTTGAGGTTAAACCATACAAGGAATTAGAAATAATAAGACTGTTTGCGTGTGGAGTAACCATCCATTTGAATAGCAAGTACAGTGTAGGTGGAAAAAACTACTATGTGCAATTACATTTTATATTGTGTCAATATTTGAATAACTGTGAACATCTAATGTTTGATTGCATGAGTTTCATACCATTCATGGTTGTTTGAAAACAATGATGTATGATTTTTTGAATGGAATGAAAATTTTGTTCTAATTATGTCCTTTTCTAGTATTGGAAATACTTTGTACAGTTATTTTATCACAGCCTTGTGTTGTGTTCATTTTGTTGCCATTCGTAAATGTTACATTTTTAAAATTTAGAAAATTGAACATTTATATCTGTTTTAGTTTTCCATGTGCAGTAAAACTCAAACAAATTCTTTAGGAATCTCATATTTTTAGCTCCACTTTACGAAGTAAATGGCGAGCTCTCCTACTCACCCTAGCGTTGGCGTCCGGGTCCACATTTCTGATTTAAGTTTTTGTGCAGTAAAATATTTTTTACTATAACTCTTTTGTTTCTCAAGGTATCAATTCAAACTTTAAATATATGTTCCTTATTATCAACCACATCTCATGTGACAAGGTTCATAACTCCAAATACATTTTTCGGAATTTTCAGAATTATCTCCCCTTGAATTTAGAGTTTTCTTTAAAAAACTGTTTTATTTACCGCCGGCCTGAAGGCCGGTGGTATATTGGAGTCGTCAGAATCTGATGACCATGGTAGGAGCAGTTCAAGATTTCTTTTACTTGCGTCCTCCTTTTTATTATTTACAAATGTTGACAGTGCTAAATTGTATTAATTCTTAGTTTTATAGTACTGCAATAAAATTTCGTGCTTTTTGGGGGGCATTTTAAAGAACATTTTATCCTTAATTTATATTTTAAGACATTGTAAAATATCTGCTCCCCTAAATTGAGATTCAGGCTAAAAAACCACGAATCGTACATATTTCACGCACGTCTACGTGAACAGATTTGCTATAGACTCGTGGTAAATAAGCAAGTACGCGAGCTGAGAAATTTAGACCGGATTTATCGTGTACGAAGCGCTAAATGCATGATGTATAATCTGGCGTGTTTTAATTTGTATACATAAATTTCATTTATTCTTTAAAACATTTATATATCATGTTTAAAAGGAGTTTCTCCAAGAAGTTGCTAATTATCTTCTCTTCTAAACCCTGGTTTAGACTAAAACATGTAGACATGCGAGTACATTTTAGTAAACATAAATATATTGCTGTAATTAGTGGCCAATAAGCCGTATTTTTTAAGTTTGTAAAAAGAAATAATGTATTAATTAAATAATGTAGTAAATAAATAGATTTATAAACTGTGCCATAAAATCATGGAACACTTCACATGTTCTGTATTATACCTCAGAATACAGAATTTTGTACTCTTTTTGCCGCATATATCTTTGTTTTCTCTTTTGATTTATGTACACATAATATTACCACTATCCGGCGGTATTTAATGCTTTGCATTAATCTTTTCTTGTTTCTTTAGGTATTGGTTCATAACTCCAAATACATTTTTTCAGAATTTTCAGAATTATCTCCCCTTGAACTTGGAGTTTTCTTTAAAAAACTGTTTTATTTCTTTAGGTATTGACTTCAAACTTTAAATATATGTTCCTTATCATCAACCACATCTCATGTGACAAATACTTACTTAGTCGAGCATGCTGTCTTCTCTGACAGCTCTTGTTTTTATTAAGATTATTATTTACATTACAGGGTTTTTTTCTGAAAAAAGGTAATAAAATTGGGGGTTTATCATTGAATAATTATGGAATCAAAAAAAATGTCATGAATAGATGAAAAATGTCCTTGACAACATGTATCAAAACATTAAAGTGGAAAAAGTCATTGGCATAAATGAAAGACCATGGACAAGAATGGCTTTCTTAAATTCTTGCGTTTGAAAAATTCCATAGGTTGAGGTTGTTAAACCTCAATATGAGCCCAGTTGCTGACTTAAGTGCTTTTATCTGAAAAGTTGTTCCCTTCTGGTAGAAAGGGAGACTAATATTAAAGTTTCCTAGGAAAGATGGTCAAGGGAACTGTCAAATTGGTGTTTAAGGTTGTTCAAAAGGGGTACAACTTTTAAAAAACTGTACTTGTAGTTTATTATGTCCTTGTTGAGAATCAAACTTGTTTTTTATAATGCAGTGAAGGTTAAATATTAGAACTATCAAAATCATGGTCTTAATAGCAGAATGGTCTAACTATAGAGGCTTTCTTCTTAAATAAAGCATTAATTTGCTATAACAAAGTTGGTATTTACAGTAGAACTTTACTGTATCTTGTATTTTTTGCCTTTTTCCATGTTTTATATAGGTTGTTATCTTTTTATGTGCCTGTGAATGTATACATTTGCTTGTTGTCAATTTTTCATACAATCTTGGTATGATTATGGTTTTGGTTAGGGCTGTCATTGGAAGAAAATTTTGTATTGATATATCGAAAGGCAAGTATCAGTGATATATCGATATATTGAATCAAAGAAGAAGTTTCTTAGAAGCTGTTAGAATTCCAATACATATATGCTATATAATGTCCTCATGATGTTATGCATAATGTATCGGTATTCCAAGCTGCTAATCCATATCGGATTGTCTGTCAAGAATCAGTAATACATCAATTTCAAGATTTTCGATGACAGCCCTAGGTTTGGTTTGTTGTGTTGTTATATGTTGTTTTTTTCATGATGTTTCACATGATTGTGCTAAATGTATGTGTTTGTTTTTAAGTACAAGTGTCTAATTTGTGGTGTTATACATTGTTTTCTATTAACGGTGCCATATTATATTATTAAATGTTAAGAGGGTTTTTGTTACATTTGAAATTAATGGATATTTTAGGGAGTTTATTAGATTGTTCTTGGAAATCTTTTGCACAAATAAAAACATGCCTTAATTTCAGAAAAACAGAAAATTTTAACCCATCAGAAAATTCTCATTAATATGATAGATATCCAAGAGAAAGATGTATGTTTTTTTCTGCAATATTGAGAAATGATGATCATATATTATTGATGTCTTTGATTATTTTCATTTGTATAAGCTAATATTATGAATGTGCCATGTTCGTTTAGCAATATCAGGGTTGGAAATCAAAACCAATTTGTATCAAACAAAACATACACAAGTGTGCCATCAGAAATCATATGTTTTTTTTACTAATTTTTTATTTACCATGAATGAAAAAAAGAAGAAATTTACCATTTGTGCTTCTTATGATGTATATACCTTATAGATCAATTTTGTATTTCAAAAAGTTATCCCTGACATTAAATAAACAATTGGGTTGCATCATTTTTTCAATTGTGGTCAGAAAAAAACATGAAAAAATAACTGTTTTTTTTTGTTATTGGGCCATGTGGTTTGCCTTTTGTATGATAAAAAAGATTTTGATAATCAACCTTAAATATGCTTATGCCATAATTGTATTATAGAACTAAGTGCTTTTAGTTTGAAACTTTTTTTTCATATTATTTTTTTTAAAACTTTATATCAAGGGTTTTACTGGATGTAGGATCATGATTTCATATATGCATAAATCACAACTTGTTCACACTCACATGTTCATTTTTGTGTCCAAGTAAATGATTATCAACACTAAAATCATTTCACCACTCAGCATTGTAATCACTGTATGAGGCTGTTATATGCTGGGTCAAGTATATACAAATACATACTATGTATGCAAATAACTGAAAAACTAGCTTTACTAGGAATTTGACCTCCCAAATTTCAACAGGAACCAGTCCCTGTTTTAATTGATCTTGCATTCATTAGACCCTAGAATCAAAGAGTGTAAAATACTGTATGCTGTGAAATGTGTATATTTTTATGTTTTGAAACATGTATATAATTATAGTTTTTCATGTTAGCATTTATTTTTATCTGTGTTGTTTTTGTTGTTTGTTACTTCTATGTTATGTATAAACATTGTGCCATTATTATGATATTAGATACAAAATAGTAAAATCTTGTTATACAGACCTTCAACTCTTCATAACTTTTTTAGCACCTTCTTACTTTTTCCTATTTTTAGCTCTTCTATCACCAAAGGTAAACTTGGCTTGTCTCCAGGGGTCAGTTTTTGTACAGCTGAATATGAAAGTGTTTAAAGAAATCTTAATGTCAGATGCCCTTAGAATCTGTTTCTCGGGTGAGCAATCTAGGACACTCGGGACCCTCTTGCATAGTTAAACATCCTAATTATTTGGTAAAAAAATAAAAAAGACAATTATTGTGTCAGTTGTATTTGCTGATAAAGAGTACCAACAGTTTGAAGAAATTTTCACTTAGTAAGCCTGCTGAATAGCTTTTATCTTAATCTTGATAATTACGACTGAGACTACAAAAATAGCACAAAAGCTGTATTATGAAATATAATTACAATAAACATGGTTTTGGAAGCTTTAGAATGTCAGATGCTGAATCTATATACTATTAAATTTGCGAGTTTCCTGTTTTGTGGAAGAAACTGCACAGCTTTGAATAAATCTTTTGTTTGTCGCTGGAGCACCTATATACCGGCATATCAAGTTGACAATTCTTTTTTGACGAAGCCTCTTGATATTTGCAAAAACTGCCAAAAATCAACAAAAAAGTGTTGTTTTTTGTGTCTAAAAATAGTTCTAGATAAAACTAAAAATAGACACGTCAAACCAAACTCCCCGCAGCGGTTATCTCCCGTTATCAAATCAATAAGTAGCAAAGCGTGACTTAAGCACTGTGAGGAGTTTGCTAAAACCCGTGCTTGCACGGGCTCCCATCTAGTCTTATAAATAAATTGCATTCATGAAATTTGTTGTCATTTTATCACAAACCATACTTAAATATATTTAAAAATAATGATTCGACAAAAATAATCATCAAAATTCAAAAACTGCAGTAAATTTATTTTGTCTCCAAACTTTTGGTGGGTACTGTATAGGCAATTGCTTTGTAATGATTTCAGTAGATAAAAAGTGTGGAATGTTGCAAATACAACATTTTAGGCTGCTACACATTTCAAATTCAAAAACTTGGCAAGTGACTGCATACAATGTGAAGTAATTAAGACTTGTAGATGTATAGGTCGTTTGCGTTAAAGCTGGACCCCTAAAATCATGAAATATCTCTATATCTATCAGATATAATTAACTCAAATTTTGTATGTGATCATAACTAGCATTTTCCTTCTCAAATAAAAAAATTCAGAATTTTTCTTTAATTACATAACATACTTCCCATGGACATGCAATGCAAATTTTGTTAAATGGGTATGTGCCATAATCAGAACAGCCACATAACAGTAGATACAAAATAATAGCTAAATATTGGGCCCGGTTAGAAATTTTATTTGATAACAAAGTATAACAGTATATACAAACTCAAATATCATCATCACTGTCGTCTGTATCGTCAAAATCTATACACGTACGATTTTAAAGACGGACCTATGCTTTACAATTCAGTAGACCGTTGAGTGTTTATTTAAGCGACAAATTTACAGTAAACGCACAGGACTTTGTATAAATACACTGGAAATATGACAATGTTATAATCAGAACAGCTTATTTTACCTCCCGCCGGATTTTTGATAAAAAATTCCAAATATTTTGCATTGTACCTTATAGAAAACTTTTTTATTTATCTATTAAAAATTCTGAAAATTTAAATCCTAGAAGGAAAAATTGAAATAAGATTGTATTAAATTTTTTAGCAAAATCGCTGTTATAGTTTAAAAGATATTTAAGGCAAATAGGGGTCCAGCATTATCGCAAACAACCTATATCTTACAAAGATGAGAATACATGTAATCACTAGTCAAGATAAAAGTATAACTAACTCTCTGTAAACATGATAATATTTAATGTAAAAGTTATTATACTCCCGCTTCGAAGAAGAGGGGGGTATACTGTTTTACCCTTGTCCGTGCATGCGTCTGTCCGTTACAAAATTTCCGTCGCAGTTTTCTCAGCAACTATAACATGCAGCAGCCTAATACTTTGCATATTGCTTCATCCCGTAGTCCCATGTGGTGTAAAGCGATTTCATGCTCCTTGCTCATCTACTTCCTGTTTGTCGCATATTTTTCGATTTTTGCGGGGGTATCAATAGTGAGCATTAGCTCACAGATTTACTTGTTTGATGAGGCTTCATATTATTCTTACTTTTTTACTAACAATCTTCCAATTTTCTACCTATTTTTTAGACCAGTTGAAGACCTGTGTAAACATGTACTAGTAATAAATTTTATAATTATGAAGTAATTACTGAAGCTATTTAGTTTTTGAGTATTATTAATAAAATGTATATAGCCTAAGATTATGCATAATAATAACTAGATTCATCGTTGGTAACCCGCGATACTCATACCGGGGATGAACTAGATTATTATTAATTTAGAATATTGCTTTGTGTAATATAATGTTCATAAATGATTAATTCTATTCAACTGTCAGTAGTGCATATATGAACCCTGCTGATTTAAATACTTGATATTTGTTCAATAGTCCCAGTGCATGCACACATATTTTACTGCAGTATAGTGCGTACAAATTGACCCCGACCTGACCTTTATGAGAGAATATTCATTACATTGAATATGAATGTAGTATTAATGGTCGATAACAATCGGATTATATCGCCAAGGCTCGAATGTAATTATAACACAGGGATTAATTTTAAAGTTCTTTTTAAGTGTACAATGAGTGTCTATTACACATAGACCGGACCAGAGGATAATACGATGAGGCTAGCTACCAATTCAAAGGTCGTGGGTTTTAACCCCACAACTGCCATCCCCCATCCATTTTATTATTAATTGTAATCAAAAAGGTAAGAACACGAGTTTCCCGTTTGAATGCATTTGAATCGTGAATAGTTATACATGCGGACTGTGTATACTCTATACATGTCTTATTTTATCTTAAATACGTAATGAGCCGAAGTATACAGTAGGCGTGGTATTGATTTTCACCGGGATATGTGTAGATGATAATTAGATGCAAATGTGAAAGGTAAGGTCGGGGTCAATTTGTACGCACTATGCTTCAGTACTAACTGTTGATATAGATAGCCGTAGCAAGTGTACAGGGATTATCATTCAAATATCAAATATTCTAATCAGTGGGTTAATGACTGCAACACTAACAGTTGAATAAAATTTACTTATATTGTATTGCTATAGATATATTTATTTAATGTTTATGTACATGTAGTCCAGCTAAAATCGTGAAATACAGCTCTAACTAGATATTTTTATGTTGTCATATGCACATGACTGTATCTTTGATTTATTGATTAATGTTGGTTTTATACTCAGAAACAAGATCAATGTTTGTTTTGTATTAAATTTTCAGCTAGGAAGATATATATGACGGAGAAAGAGTTGCAATATATTTTTACTGCTGAAGATTGATGTTTTTTTCATAATATTAACAATTTTTCAGTTATCTGGAAACTTTGTCAGACACCCAGGTCCATTGTTCAGTAGTGTTCACACAGGATTTTGAGACTAGAGTTGTAAAGGAGTTGATGCTATCACTTGCACCATGAATGGTTATACCTTTCCAAGAAAATTTTACAATAATGTCGATTTTCCTCCATTAATTAGGTATTGAGAATTTGTCTGCCTTGTTGAAGAGTAGGTGATTAGGCCATGCCAAATTGGAATTCTGTTAAGTGCAACTCAAATTTGACAAACCTAGGTACCTATTCACAAAAACACACAAACCAAAAACGAAAACACAAATATTTTTACGACAAAAAACAATACATTATATATATTTTTTTTCAATGGAATAACATCCTCATAATATGAAACAATGGTCTTAATTTAATATAAAAAATTTAATATAAAATGACTAGTGTTGGTTTTTTTTCACGTAAAATATATATTGTATTAATGATGCAGTTTTGATAAATTGCTTCCAATGAATAATGTAATTGCCGAGCACAATTTCCTCTGAACTAAATTGTCGTATCAAATCCTGCAACATCGGAATTATTTTAAAAAAATTTACCAACAATTTTGTTTTTTTATTTTGATTGAGGACATTAAAACCTAGGCGTACACGGACGTTTAACAAAATTTCGATAAGGCATGGCCTTACTGGTTATAGACAAAGATCTAGGATAGCTAGGTTAGGTGAACTGGCTACCATAAAATTTGTGTTGACTCTGCGTTAAACCTGACAAAGAGAAAGAAACTGTAATAAACACTATAGGCAGTAAAAATAACTTCTGGGTATCAGTCCAAATGGCAGAAAAGTTGTTTTGACACTTGTTAGGACTGGTCTGGCACTCTTGGTTGGGCTGGTGTGACTAACTTTATTTGGCTGGTGTGACGCACTAAATTGGGCTGGTGTTTGATTAATATTTTTTTATTCCAAAAGATCCCCGATGGCTTTATTTAACATTTTCATTATTGAAACCTATGCTGGGACTTGTTAACAAATTTATTAATTCAGAGAAAAATTTAATGTTTCAGTCTCAATGACTAGTCAATGTATTTAAAGTTTCCAGAATGCTGCATCTTATGTATTCTTTCTATGAAATGTTTTTTTTTTGTATTGCTTTGTTATTTGCATTTATATGTAATAAATTTCAAGCGATGGAAATCTTGTTTTAATTAACTATTTGAGAGCGTGACTTCAGGGAATTTATGAAAATGCATTTTTATTGTTGAAGTTTCATGCTTACGCAAGTTGACAGACTTTACTGCTATTACCGTAGTTAATCAGGCTACAGGTATCTATCTATCAATCTTCTTGGTTAGGCTTTTACTCTACTTAGTGCTGTCAACATATTAGCACTACATAATTATACTACCTTTCACATGTACGCATTTACCTCTAGGTGGAATGAAGCAATTGCAGATTAAATTCTTGCTCAAGAAAAATATTATTATTATATACCGCATTTGTATAGCGCTCTTTTCATATTGAATATATGTTCAAAAGCGCTTCACAATCATATGCATAATTAGGAAATATGAGTTTAAATAAAAACGAAAAAGATTAAGAGATGATAAAATATAAAAACATAAACTGAAGACTAATATAAAACTAAGAATTAGTGATCAATGAAGTGCACATAGTAGTTTAAAAACAACAACAACATAACAAGTGGATTTTTAACTGTAAAAGATAGTGAATTAGTGATAATGGATTGTTGGTAGAACGGCAGCCAAAATGTTGATGGGGAATCAGGCTGGACACCATGAAAATCCATGATTGCAAGGTGTAAAGTTGGATTCTAATCCAAGGTCCCCACCCGAACATCCATCACTGTCAGTGCCCGCATGTCCCACTAACCATCATGCATTATATAGTGGTCAGATAAAGTAAAAGTGATAAAGGTTATGTTTAGATTATGAATAAAGGCAGCCACCAACTAATGGGAACCAGACAAGATGCCATGAAAAATTCATGATTGCAAGGTGCAAAGTTTGATTCCAATCCTAAGATCCCTCCAGAACATCCATCAGCATCAGCCCCCGATTGCTAAAATAAAGTTTAAGTGATATAGGTAATGATTAGATTATCAATGGAAAGGCAACCCCTAGCCAATAGGGAATCCAGCTATATGCCTTGGAAAAATCCACAAGGTGCAAAGTCGGATCCCAATCTAAGGAGCCCGCCAGAACATCCATCAGCGTCAGCACCTAATTGGTTAGATAAAGTATTAATCTTAAAGACAATGAGTATAAAATCAGTGGAAAGGCAACCCCCTGCCAATGGGGAATCTGGCTAGATGCCGTAAAATCAATAATTGCAAGGTGCAAAGTCGGATTCCAATCCAAGGATCCGATCAGAACATATATCATGCGGCCGCACATTATTTTGTAATAAACCTAGTGCATAATTATGGTTAGTAATTAAGAATTTCATGGTGTTAAATGTTCGTAATTTGGGTATATTTTAAGATCATTTAGCCAGATAGTTTATATTGACTAAAAGAATTTTCACTGTAGTATTAACATCACAACTGGACTTATTAATAAACAATTTTAAGCAGTTTAAGATAGGTTCATTTTGATAGCAGTGCCCCTTGGTTGGGTTCATTATTGTAATGTATTAATCATCAAGTGACTGCAACACTGCTATGACCTTTCTACTAAATTAATTATTCAGGAGGCTTGAAAAACATATATTTTAGGGGCTTGGCGCTAAGGGGTTGTAATTCAATTTTAAATATAGTGAGTTACGACTGTTTTGCACTAAGCCTGCAATATCTTTTGTATCTTCAACTTGATGTAAAATGTTAATTAGGCCCTATGTTCTTTAAAATTTCTAATCTGGCGACCATTTACTATTTAAGGATGTATATCATGGATTTTTTTTATAATGCATTAAAAAGATGTTTCAGTCTGCGAAATAAACGTATACATGTAGTCTGAGCCCGAGGCTATAAAAAAATAGGTTTGGCTATAACTTTTTTGAAATGTATTAACTAGGGATTTAAGACAAAAAAAATTGATTAAAAGAATAAAAAGAGCCTATGGTTATCAAATGCATTTTTGGGAGATAAAGCTATAAACATTTTTTACCAATTAAAACGATACATTTATCAGCATCCACTCTACCAAATTAGCGGATGTCCACTTGCCCGGACAACCACTTTTAGTTCGTAGCGGTAAGGAACATAGCATTATAAAATGAAATGATCGTACTTCAGTTTTTAAAAATACTAAAACATATACAGTCTAGACTGCCTGAGTGACCACTCATGTGTTAAGGGCTATTAAATTTTATAATATGCGACTGTGTTTTGGACTTCCAAAACATTTTTACTCAATAAGTCAGTTGAATTAAAAGACACCCTATTTCATGAGACAAGGGACAGTATATCAGAAGCTCAGACGAAGGACTTTATTCTGTATTAAGAGACTATGGACATGTAATTGGATTTCAAAACAAACGCTGCATTAACGCATGACCAAGTCCACCAAAATCGTTGTTGGTTTGGAACTTATAGAAAATGAGTGGTCCGAAGGACTACCAACCTTTTACAGTCATATATTTCCATATTCAATTGAAATGTGTTATTTGATGTGATATTGTTTATATAATTTTAGGATATCTTATTCAAATCATAAAAGAAACTGATTTCTTAACATTATTGCTAATGTTTTTTTGGTCCAGTAAACTATAATTAGGTCCAGTAAAATATTTCATTTTGCTGGACCGAATGTCAAATGTCGATGAAAGTTTGTCGTGAAGACTGAAATTAGCTACTATTGATTTTTTTCTGTGATTAATTTACTGTCATCACAGACGTACAGCAAGCGTATTTTTTTTATAATGCATTAAAAAGATGTTTCAGTCTGCGAAATAAACGTATACATGTAGTCTGAGCCCGAGGCTATAAAAAAATAGGTTTGGCTATAACTTTTTTGAAATGTATTAACTAGGGATTTAAGACAAAAAAAATTGATTAAAAGAATAAAAAGAGCCTATGGTTATCAAATGCATTTTTGGGAGATAAAGCTATAAACATTTTTTACCAATTAAAACGATACATTTATCAGCATCCACTCTACCAAATTAGCGAATGTCCACTTGCCCGGACAACCACTTTTAGTTCGTAGCGGTAAGGAACATAGCATTATAAAATGAAATGATCGTACTTCAGTTTTTAAAAATACTAAAACATATACAGTCTAGACTGCCTGAGTGACCACTCATGTGTTAAGGGCTATTAAATTTTATAATATGCGACTGTGTTTTGGACTTCCAAAACATTTTTACTCAATAAGTCAGTTGAATTAAAAGACACCCTATTTCATGAGACAAGGGACAGTATATCAGAAGCTCAGACGAAGGACTTTATTCTGTATTAAGAGACTATGGACATGTAATTGGATTTCAAAACAAACGCTGCATTAACGCATGACCAAGTCCACCAAAATCGTTGTTGGTTTGGAACTTATAGAAAATGAGTGGTCCGAAGGACTACCAACCTTTTACAGTCATATATTTCCATATTCAATTGAAATGTGTTATTTGATGCGATATTGTTTATATAATTTTAGGATATCTTATTCAAATCATAAAAATAAACTGATTTCTTAACATTATTGCTAATGTTTTTTTGGTCCAGTAAACTATAATTAGGTCCAGTAAAATATTTCATTTTGCTGGACCGAATGTCAAATGTCGATGAAAGTTTGTCGTGAAGACTGAAATTAGCTACTATTGATTTTTTTCTGTGATTAATTTACTGTCATCACAGACGTACAGCAAGCGTATTTTTGAAAAAAAATGCCTTGGATCTGTATTTAAAGACTCTTATTTTTTTGCAAGTCTGTTCGAGGATCACATGTGACACCCTCGACTGTACTATAATGCACTCCTTTCAGGACAGAAACTATTTTTCTTGAAAACGGTGACCTAAGTCAAGTAGAAGGAAACTCAAACTAATGTACATGAATAGAAAACAATAGTTTTAGTTTGATATATACCGATAGTCTTCCAATTAGTTTCCCAAGAGAGAGCAACATGGATACAACTCAAGTACTGTGATGGCTTTATTTAAAGAATTGAAATTGTTTACTTCAAAACTACTTAAACCACAGGAGCTTGACATTTTATATCATACTACGAAAATTCCCCTCCTTCATATAATAAAAACAGTGTTTTTATTATTTGAAGGAGAGTATTTTTATAGTATGATATAAAATGTCAAGCTCCTGTGATCTCACCAAATCCCCAATTTGTTTTTCCCGCTATTTTCCCATGTAAAAGGGCCCTTCCCTTTAGGAGTGAAAAAACACTGCCACTAACAGTCAGCTTCACAAATTGTTTTCTACTTCTGACCACAGTCCAGTGTCTTTCACTGTGCATTCCTAAACTACAGTTCAACATTTTTTAGAGCACAAAATCTACAGAACTGTTTTTTGTAGGGACTCATTACATTGTTTCAAAATATGCGAGTCCCATGGACCTATGTTTCAAAATGAATCTCCGGACTAGTAAATATTCCTTCGGACAATAACTTTTTTCATAGGTTACAGCCCGAAGGACTATAGTCCAAAAAAGTTTTTGGTGCAGACTGATATTTGAAAGAAGAATGAGATAAAGCAGTGTTGTATTAAGCCAACTATAGTTAATACAGCATGAATTGTGAGGTTATGACATTAAAGACAAAGAAACCCACCGTGGGTTCAATTCCAGATTGAGGCATACTTTTGTTGAGTTTGGTCATGAAACAAATTCTATGGTCATTTTCCCTCCTACCACTGATTCTAAATCATGTAGGGCAGTTTTCTGTCAATGACTGAAGTATGTGCCCGGAGACCGTTTAACAGCTTAATCCAGGGATTTAGCCTTCCTAGGATTAGTGAGTATGTTGACCCACTGCCATTATCTAACCTTTACTGTGTTGCTAGTACTGTGTTACAGGGCTGGACATTAAAAATCGTCCTATTGCGCCTGACTATATTTGGGTTCAGGCAACCTGTTACTGCTACTAAAGATAGGAATTAGGCACGTTTAAAATATAGCTGGCTGTGTATTGGGGCAACCTAGTTTAAAAATAAAGTGTCAAGCCCTGGAGTTAAGCCCAACGAAAAAAAAAAAAGACAAAGAAAAGATTCATTCGAAGTCTACCAAATATATCTTGGAATGATAAATATATTTTATACAGTATACACTATACAGCAACAATTAACATTTATGTATAAAACAAAGCTAAAAGCAATAATATTTATTTACATACACATATTCGCAGGTTTAGCAAAAAATGGTTGTAACTCAATATAAGAAAACAGTGAGTTAAACCGTTTTGCGCTCAACCCATGAATTATGCATAAGCAAGTATATAACTACATAATAATGTTAATTAGACCTTTAATTTCTCAGTATTATGTTGCATAGTAATTCAGCATGTAGCAAGTAAAAAATAATCTGGCCCAATCTCATGATAATCTTAATCTAATATAACTAATTATAGTACAGTTCTGCTGTAAAGTCCAAATTGGCAATTGCAAAACAACACAATTTTTGACAATCTTTAAGTTCAAAATGCCTTCTTCTTCTTGAAAGAAAATAGTTCCTCCATTTAGAACCCTCTGCTATTAATGCCATCAATTTTGATGGTCAAAATTGCAGATCTTAACTGTTGCATTAATTTCTGAAAATGGCATTACAATGTCATAAAATGAAAATTCATGGTTGGCCTGATGATAGCAAAACAATACAATTTTCTCTAAGTCACACAGCTGTAATGTATTGAGTCCTAACAGAATAAATGCATTCATACTACATTACACTACACTACACTAGACATGGGAGAAAAGTTAAAAATTTTAAGATGTTTAAGAAATCTAAGTCTAAGAAATTAGGATATGAAAGTGGTCGCCCAAATAGGTCATTTTAGTAGCAAGCACTATATCTTGTTTGTAGATTTTCGGTAGCCAAAAAGAAATTTATGGTTGCAAGGACACCCACTAACTTCGTACATTGTGTTAAAATTACTAAATTCCAAAATTTCAGCAACTCGGGAAAGGAACTCTTCATCAGATCCCAAAAATTAAAAACATTTTAACTTTAACACTCAGGAATGCAGCTAGCCAGTTACCTGGAAGGGGGCCCACTGACGTGGATAACGCCCCCACACCTGCACTCTAATAAAAAATCCGAAGACAACTCTAGTACTACATTTGAAGCACCTCCAGCATTCATTAAATAAATGATTGAAAGGATTCATGGTAGTGAATGACCAAGAAGTTCCATATGTCTTGTACTAACTAACAGGAATGATTGAGTAGTGAGCAAAACACTGCATCAGAAGTCTAGTGTTGGAAACTATGAACAGTTTTAACACAGTGTCATGTAATACTGTCATCTAAGAGCCTCCTCTGTCTAGTATACTAATCCTCGTCCTCTATCACAGGTCTTTTATCAACTCATACTAGATTTCATCAGTTGTTGTAGTCGACTTAATCTCTCATCAATTTCAGAAATCTCGGCTGATCTATCAAAATAGTCACTGTCATACCCTGGAAAGAAAACAAGCTTTCTTTTAGGGTACGATTGAACTTTGTTTTAACTGTCAGAGGTGCATACATTAGAGTTAAATACTCACTACTTCAGTACTTGGTGCTTCTGAACTCACGATTGATAAAATAGATGAGATTATTAAACATATATGGAGTATTTAACTCAGCAGGGTTAATGTATGCACCACTGAGATTTGAATAAAATTTAACATTATAAGTCTAAAACTGCTGAATTATGTCACATAAGATTTAAATGTTTAAAATTCTCCATTTAACTCACATTGAAATGAACACGGCTTCAAGATTTTTTGTAAAAATATGTCTTGTTGACTTAATAGACACCGTTGACTATGGCAAAATAATAAAATATTGACTAATAGGAATTTAGCTGATATAAAATGAATCAAATATGCTAGACACTTAAAATTTTTATGTAGAAGTCATAGTTAACAATGTACATGTATACTAAATTGTTTTCTTCTTAATTTTGACTAATTGAAATGATTCATATCATTTCATGAAAAATTATTTCATCAAGTTATCAGAAACAGATTTACGTTCTTTAAACTATAAGTACTATTATCTAACAACAATCAACAGTCTCATACAGATATTCTGTTAGGAAAGGCATGTCTACAATAACCAATAGCATTAAAGACATTATTTAGAAAACAAGCTCAACAAAGAGGGCTTTACAATGACCATGAGAAATTCATAAAATACGACACATAAATCTGACATAAATTTTCTCAATAAATTAATGGGAGCACAGCATGTGATTCATTGTATATTAATTTGAATTTACATCACATATATACTTATTTCAAGCAGCTTAACAAGTATTTCCTTAATCACTTAATTACTATGAATTTGTTGATGTAAGTATGTGAATAATGTCCTATTTGTAACATAAGCTTAACCCTGTAATAGTCAACCCTCTGTGTTTAGCCAATGTCTATATAATGTGGTTTATTTTTACTCCACAAGTCATTGTCTTAAACCTCTAGACCTAAGTCTGGCACTAGCAAAAACAATCTCCGTAAACAGATATCCTGTAGAGCCTTGTCGTACAAGATCTCTAAGATCTCAGAGGAGGGTCACGTCAAGATGACCTTTATGTGGACCAATCAATGTTAGCTTTCATCTAGACGAAACACTATTAAAAACATTTTGATTTTGTAATTTCTATTTTTAGACCAAGGTTTGCGAGCTGATTTAACAGCGGTATAATTCACCGTCTGCGCTTGGACGGTTCATTTCAAATTGCCTGACGTAGATGATGTAAACAAGTTACTAATCATAACAATTTCGTCATGAATATTATGACGAGAAAAGGTCACCTGAATGTGACCCTCGACTGAAAACTGCCAGATCTAAATTAGCGAGTGGGCCAGCGGAAAATTTTGGATTGGGTTTAAATCAGATTGTAGCAAAAACTAACTGCTGCAAGTGAAAACTACTTTTTATGTAGTTAGGCTAGTTGATAATATTGCTCTTCACCATGATACATAATAAATGAGTCAGACTAGTGCTCGAGCAAATCTACCATGATACATAATAAATGAGTCAGGCTAGAGCTCGAGCAAATCTACCATGATACATAATAAATGAGTCAGACTAGTGCTCGAGCAAATCTACCATGATACATAATAAATGAGTCAGACTAGAGCTTGAGCAAATCTACCATGATACATAATAAATGAGTCAGACTAGTGCTCGAGCAAATCTACCATGATACATAATAAATGAGTCAGGCTAGTGCTCGAGCAAATCTACCATGATACATAATAAATGAGTCAGGCTAGTGCTCGAGCAAATCTACCATGATACATAATAAATGAGTCAGACTAGAGCTCGAGCAAACCTACCATGATACATAATAAATGAGTCAGACTAGTGCTCGAGCAAATCTACCATGATACATAATAAATGAGTCAGACTAGTGCTCGAGCAAATCTACCGTGATACATAATAAATGAGTCCGGCTAGTGCTCGAGCAAATCTAAGTATTTTCATAATTTGGTTCACTGATAAGACTTTTCTATAAACTCCCCAAATAGTGTTATAATAAAAGGTTTGACTGTATATCTATGTGACTCACCATTAGGCTCTGGAATATTTTCCTTATTTCTAACAGATCTTGTTCTTCCATATTCTGAATCAGGAGTACTGGCTAATGTATACAATGGTTAAGGTTTAAAAATATCATACAGAACACAATGTCTCTCATAAAATATGCTCTTGATGTTAAAGTAGGTACATTGTACATACATGTATACATGTATTGTGTAGTGCAGAAATTTCAACTTGCCCCTGAGAATACAATGTATTGTTGCCATGGTTTCAGAATAAGAATAATTCCAATTGTTAACACTCAATAGTTAATTCATGATTTACTGTAGGGTCCATTGAACTATACACGCCTCATGGGGATGCAACCTATCCTAATCAAAGCGCTGTATACAAAGAACAGTTCAGTGATACAATGTATTAGTTTGATAGGTAGACCAGCAATGTTCCGGTTCAAAATACTTTATACAATTGACCTATATAAATACAACAGGTAAACCGGATAGACAAACACACTACTGATTTTGTTTCACACAATCACCACAAGTCAAAGGGGACATTCTTAAAACAATTCAATAACTGCGCTTAAAAGTTATCATTTGTGCACATTTATTCTACTGCATCTGTATGTAAAATAAATGATGTCCACTATTCAGATATCATTCAAAGTCATTTACTACAATCTTTAAACTTTTCCTATAGATTCATTATATTACATAAGATGATGTAAGATCTCTACTGACAACTGGCACAAACAACGGGTCGTGATTGAATCGTTGATACCACTCTATTACATAAGATGACATAATCATCCCTACTGAGATGACAACATAGCAGCAAATATTCTTATGCTTGAAATATAGTTTGGATTACTAGTGTATTAATACGCCTGTCACAGCAGACGATCTTTTTGAATTGCTCTATACATATATACTAAGGGACTACTTCTGGATTCGGTAAATTTTCGAAGTGGGAACGGGTCTGAAAAATGGTAAATATATTTGTTCAGGACTGAAGTCCGAACAAATAAAAACCATGGAACGGTTTAAAATAAGATAATAAACATGGATCAGCAAGATGTGAACTAGTTGTTATAGTAGTAGTAGTAGTAATTATAATAATAATAATAATAATGAAATAACAAGTAAATCTGTGAGCTAATGCTCACTAGTGATACCCCCGCAAAAATCTTAAAATATGCGACAAACAGGAAGTAGATGAGCAAGGAGCATGAAATCGCTTTACACTACATGGGACTATGGGATGAAGCAATATGCAAAGTATTAGGCTGCTGCATGTTATAGTTGCTGAGAAAACTGCGACGGAAATTTTGTAACGGACAGACGGACGGACGGACGGACAAGGGTAAAACAGTATACCCCCCTCTTCTTCGAAGCACGGGTATAATAACAATCATAAAAGTAATAATAATAATGACAATAAAGATGATGTTGATGACAGTGTAAACGATGACAATGATGGTGGTAGTGATAATTAAAATGATGATAATGATAAATAATATTAATAATAACAAAAAAACTTTATTTTATTTTTGTGCTGACCTATAACACAGTCCTCCTTACACTGGCAGACAGCAATTCTGAGAGTTGTTTATATGTGGTAAGAATTTGTTTTAAAATTGATCTATAAAATAAATTTGTACATATATATTCTAAATATACTCAAGTCATTACCATTCTAAGAAATCTAATATCAATATTTGACCATCATGATAAACAATTGAATGTAAAGGAAGTGTTGTACAGTACAGCCTCTCTTAAAGAACACCCACAGGGAAGGCCTACATGTACACTGTTCACAGTGTTGTGCTATTCAGAGGTTGTTGCTCTGCAGAGGTTAAATTTAGTTATAATTGGGCATAAGGGAAATATCAAATTTGTTGCTATGCAGAGGATTTGTTCTGTAGAAGGTCACTCTGCAGAGGTTATACTTTACATTCATACATCAATCAGAAAGTATTGGTATATCACAATAAACAATAATTATGTTAAATAAAAGGATATATTTTATTGTTTCTCTTTGTTTTACTCTCTGTTTTCTTTGGCTGAAATAAAGAGAAAAACAGACTTGAAAATATATTTAACTAAAAAGGAAGTTAACACTAATGAGTAATGTAGATAACATGTGTGTGTGTGTGTGAGTGCAGGGCTGGGGAGGGGGAGGTAGGATCCCTCTAAGCAAATACTGGTATTTGATCTATAGAAAACATTTTATTTTAAATCGCTCCTAAATTTGATTTGAAAAACTATGATTCCCTTTATAATATCAGGTTCACTCTTTTTTTTGTTCATAAAAGTTAAACTTAAGCATATATGGTAAGATTCTTCAAAATATTTACTGATTCAACTATATTTCAATTTTGAATAAGTCTCTGCAACAAATTAACACACAATTAGACTTATGTCAAGTATTACACATGTATATCAAATTCCTTGTTGAACATTCATCATAGTTAAGTAGAAAACAATTAAAATATGAAGTGAAAATTATCATAGTCAAATACTACAGTTTAAACTTCTCTTGAGTGACACCCACAGGGAGGGACTGAAATGTGTTGCTGTTCAGAGAATTTTGCTCACATAGGTTAAATTCAATTAAAATTACACCTAAGGCCCTATGGGAAATATCAAAAGCCGTTGTTGAGCCGAAGATTTTCTCTGTAGAGGACCTCTCTGCAGAGGTTATACAGTAATTAATATTATTTCACAAATATATATGTGACGCGTCATGACAAAACCTGCATTAATGACGTTGTCGGGAAAATCCACTATAAAAATTACGTCATAATAATTTTCGTCACGCATGTTTACGAGCGGACAGTTTTAGCTCGACGTAGATTTTACAGTTTACTCGTACTCGATGGATTGTTTTTAAAATAGGAGAGGAACGTGCCGTAAAGTTAATCCTAATATATTATGCTATATGTTAGAGTTAAAATAATTAATTTGATCGGATAACTACAGTACTCCTCACAATCCTATAACCGGTCATTTTTGAACATTTCCAGTGATAACATTTTTTTTCATGTAACAAATAAAATATTTTTGATCTTATATTTCGATTCCTGCTTAGTCAATGCATGTATGAAGAAAAGGGAAAATAAACTCAAAGTTTTGTGCTCCAAATACGTGTCTAAAACACAAGAGGGAGTTGTCCAAATAAAACGAACGAGCGACATATAAACAGAACGTTTGAGTAGGCGGGAATAGGAATCAAAATCCTTCTTAATTCGACACAATGCACCTTAAATCATTTAGCAAATCTATGTAGTAACATCATATCGTTAAATGTGCAAAATTTGAGTTAAAAATAACCATCACTCACTTCAAAATCTAAAAGTTTCCCTCCCAGTTGTGGTGAATGTACAGCATAATAAAGCAGACATTTTTATGACATCATCATGATGTAAATTAGCCAATAATGAATATAGGACTGTTCAAAAGTTAAGAGCCATCAGTGATTAAAACGATACTGTAGTATTCAGTTTATTTAGATGTATAATTTTATTTTGTTTCATAATGTTTTCTTTTTGCTATTATACTAAATGCTTTTAATTGAGAGTCGATGCGTATACGTAGCTTTAATGAACTCTAGATCTATATAACCTATGCAGATCAAGATTTAGATCTATGACAACATTAATTTATGTTTAGACTTTCAATCAAGAATCATGAATGGAAAGGAAAAATCTTTTGACAACTGCTTCTTTTTTCTAAATTCTGATTTCCACCACACTCCTCCCAATCTTATTTAACAAAAAAAATATGAAAGAAATTAAAGCATAACTACCTTCAAATCTAACAATAAGGCAGTCAATTTACTTAAAAATGTTTTAATCATGCATGATTCAATGCTGTATTTTGTATAATGAAATCTTTTGAACCATATTGATGTCGTGTCATACATTTTCACGACCCAAGCTAGATCTTAAATTCACATGAAACACTTTTAAATGTAAGTTTGTAAACAAAAACATGTTATTTGTTAATGCTTGGCGTCTTAATTTAGTTAACATTGCCCAAAGAAGCGACACATCAAAAGTTTTGAACCCGTTTTATTGTGCTTCCATTGTTGAAATGAATCCCCCGAATGACAGCGGATTTCATTTTGTAAACAATGTAAAACTGGTCCAATTTTAAGAATTTACATCCTTTACTTGGCATGGAAATCGTTCTGTATACATTTTTGACACCACTGAATGTATAATGAATAATTAAAATAAAAAAAGATAACTTAAGCTTAGAAATTTGAACCGTCCGGCGAATCCGTTTGCGGGAGTATATTATATATATATGAACATCATATACTCGTGACATCATTATTTTCTGAGCTTGATCAAGCAATTCTCTAAATTACTTTTTCCATAAAGTACCGGTACTAGTATTTTCGTTTTTCTAGCTATGTGTCAGTATGTGAAAGTTTGGAGGCAGACAAGACAGAGGTGTGCCTGCTTAAGAACCCAACTTTTGGTTTTGTTGATGACTCCAGACCGGCACCTGTCCCCTACCTGTCAGGGCATGAGTGAAGCCAGACAGAAGTACCTTGCGACCATATATCTGTCCTGTGTTACAGAAACAATTTTGTCCGAGTCCAAAAAGTAGATGTTATACATAATGTTGTATGAATGTTGATAGACTCAGATAGAGTCTAATACCTGTAATACTGATACTATTTGTTGTTTGATTTTTATTCTACTTAATAAAATCGAGAACAATAGACTACAGTTTCATCTCTGCTAACAGCACCTATAAAGAGCAGCAACCCCCGACTACCGGCATATTAGAATACCCCCGTAAATATTGCTCAATGTTTTACCTCTAACGAATGACACCTCCGCAAAGCGGTAAACGGCCATTAGGATAAATCCCGTTTGTTCATTATAATTAACCTCATTTCAGCGACACTAAGTCTTACAAGGTTTTTTATCACTAATCGATGATTATCATAGACCGGAAGATTTTAACAACAAGCGATACAAACAGGGGTTAATAAACAAGTGATATTTTGGTTTCCATGCCATCAACGAACGAATTTAGATGAAGAGCGCTTTTTTGGTAGGCTGACGTCATCAAATATCAGTTGTACACACGCCTAAAGCTAGTTGACATTAATAAATGAAAACTAATATGTAACTGTACTGATTATAAATTATGATAAGCTTATATTCTGAATTCAACTGGAATATTTGGGTGCAGAGATTGGCTGATTGAAGATTGATTGATGTAAACAATATAAATATAATACGCACATTTATGAAAGTGTGACATTTTCTTGTGTAGAATTCCCACAATACACATATCAAGGAAAACGCTTTTTGTTACTTTTATCACCAGAATTACAGTCTAAATCACTAGCAACTCAGCGATTACGAATTTGTTTGTGGACGAATTTTTAGGGGACGAATCTATACCTCCAACGTTTAAATTTGATTTATTAACTTACGGTTTAAAAATTAAACACAAATTCTATCAATTATTTCAAATAATTGTAAGAATTAAAAATCTTTTAAGTTTATAATAAGAAACGTAATAAGAAATTTTAAATAAGGAAGCATTTACAAATTAAAATGAGCATCCGAAATTTATCAATTTTAACGACGTAGACGAAAACTGATCACAAAATTTGTGGACATGACCCGATATTGCCCGAAGTTTGACAGCAGCTAAATTATGAAAATTCTACCTTTAGCGGGTAATTGTATATATGATTATAAAATAAATTGAATATTTTGGTTGCTGACGGAACAACGATAATTATCATTAAAACAGTAAAATGTAATACCCATATAACTATGCATGTATACATATCATTTGTTGTCTGTTTTTAAAGAACAGTATGACGTAACGTCATTTTATTTATTTTGACATTATTCTGATGAAAACCATGGGTACTTTAGATAACTATAGCGTCAAAAGTAAGCTGTATTTCCGAAAACGGTTTTCGACTTCAACCACAACAAACTTTTTTCTATATGAAAATGAAAAAACTTAAAAATCGAAAATTTTGTCATTAATGCAGGTTTTTCCATGACGTGACACATATCTTTATTTCTTACCACTTCTGGACTAGATAAATACATTGAAGACATTGTACTTCTATCATTAGGTCTTGATTTAGATGTTGGTCTACTCTGTCTACCCCTGCTGTAGTTTCTGAAACAATAAAAAAATATATATATTGTGCAGTAATAACAACAAGAACAACAATAATAAAGACTTTATTTACAAAGACAACACATTTACATGTATTATATGCTTATTTTCCCATGTGAGCAGTATTTACATGATATATACAGCAAAATCGACCCAGCTAGCTCTGTCAGTATTGCGCAAGTCTACTGATTTAGGAGTCGTAAGTTTGATTTCTGGGCCCAGACATACTTTAGAGAAGCTCAGTCATGAAATAATTTCTATGGCCATTCTCCCTCCTATCACTGATTCTAAATCATGTAAGACAGTTGACAGTCACTGATAGAAGTATGCACTTAGTAACTTGAAAACAGCTAAATTCAGAGATTTGGCCTTTCCAGGAATGGTGAGAAGGTTGATTGATCACCATGATATAACCTAGATACAATGTGTTGCTACTGCATGAAACCCACCCCCAAAAAGTAAAATGTTCGGCAAGTATGGTAAACATTAAAAATCGTTTATAATAGTGTAATAACAGTGACTTATTAACAATGTGTTGAGCAGTAAAGACAATGAATTAAAGCTTATCTACATGAGACAAAACTTAAATAATATCCTACCTTACACTTCCATATGAGCAATCAGACATGCCTCCATCACTCATTTCACCTTGACTTCCATCTGTAATGTAAATATGTCCGGGTTCAACTTTCAAGTATTTTACCATTAGGGAAAACCTACGGAAACCTTAATTCAGAGATTCTTCCTTAATTTAAGGGATTCCTCCAAAAAAGAACAACATGGATACAGGATTGCAGTTGCAAATTGTGATAAACAATTCATGGAAACTCAAATGCATATAAGCACATAGCAATTTTCCAGGGATCTTAATGGAATTCCCAGCTAAAACCACAGGGGTTCCTCCCAAATTTTTGGGATCCTTGGAATCCTGGGACACTAGTAGTGTCAAAGCCTGTATGTTTTAATCTAGAGATAAAATGACACTTTATATATGCTTACAAAGTTTAGCATAGTTCAACATGATTAACTTGATACGGGTTAACCACATTAAAATCAGAAACAACCTGTTTGACTTTTCTCATTACTGCCAATGAGCAGTAAATGTAATAAAGATACATTATAATAGCATGTATTATTTATCCAATATAGTTTGAGTGTCTTATGGTGATAAAAGTTGCTTGTACCTCGTTAGTGCAGATAGGAAAAAACCAATATTTTGAGTTGCAGATTAATCAATTATTTCCTAAATGGAAAAATTCCAACAGATAATAAAACTACTTACATGAAGTATTTCTTGAACGATTTCGACTATTTGCTGAAATATCAATAGAAACAATAATAAATAACAGATGAAGAGAGGTAATCATAGTGAATAGTGAAGCACCTAACCTTTCTTTATTGTGGTGTTTGAAATCAGTCACTAAATTCAATTTTTTTGGTATATGCATACGATATTTATGTCTTGTGAAAGAGCAATTCATTGGCTATGCATGAATAATTAAACCCATGAAGTTATCATAAGTCATAAAGGAAAAACTGGCACCGTATTGGACTTAGTTAAAAATCTATCATACATATATTTATATAGAGTATTTTTTTATTCAGAACCTTGCCAGCTGCCTATGGCTATGAGGCAAAGGTGAAGAATTCCTAGTTTTTTCCGTTTGTCTTCCAACAAGTGATATCTTTAAATGTACTTGTCTGGGGCTAAATGCGCCAGAAATGCAACATTCAAAAGACATGGTGAGAACTATGATATTAAATACAGTAATAATAAATAATTGAGTATATAATAGTTCACTGCTGAATTTAACTTAACATTTAGACATTTACATTTATATTTACTATAGAATATTTACAGCTGAAATATCACTCGTCTGTGGACAAGTGGAATTGATTTATTTACATGACCGCAGACATAATATGGGAATCGGACAAGTTGGGCATAGGAATTCCACACCCCTTTAACTGGTAGTGTATCAAATCAAATATGTCTAACAGTATTATCTATATAATGAATACAACTATAACCTACCAGATAATCTACTGTTAGCTAATCTTGTAGCAGATGAAGGTCTGGTAGATGAATGTGAACCACCTGATGTGTTGGCTCTTTGTTGACGTTTTCTGTAATATATGATGGGTGATCAATAAATTCACAGATGCTTATACATGGAGTTGATTAATAAATTCATAGACATTTGCTTATACATGGGGGTTGATCTCACAAGTTGGTAACTAGCTTTTATCTTTAAATATTTGCAAGTCTTTGTACAAAACAAACAAAAAGATTTTATATTTTTAATTAAAATTAACAAGTAGAAAAGTAAGAAAACATTTATCAACAAAGATGACTTGAATGATTTTTAGATCATAGGCCAATTTTCGGTCAAACTTACACAAGATTATGATATTTAGAGGTGGTTAATTAAACTTTAATCCACTCTTGTTCAACAATAAAATAACAAATTACTCACTTTTTCATAAGTGCTTCTTGTTTTTTTCTTTCTTTTTCTTTTACATAAGCTGAAGGATCAAATCTTGAATTTCTTCCATTGATAGGCGCCGGTGACGGTGTACGACTTCTATGAGAATAACTATGTTTATATGTATTAGATCTATCACTTAATTTACTTCTGTTAGCCGATGACGGTCGATCTAACGATCTATCCCGAGATCGATCCCTGGTTGAAAGTCTATCTGCCCATGACCTATCCCGTGATGCAGAACGTTCTCTATCTCGTGACAATGACCGATCTCTCGTTGATAATCTATCATAGGAATTTGTTCTTTCTCTACTGTATGACCTTGATGGTCGTGACTTTACTTTGTCCCTGAGATATAATTTAAGAAACTTCATTTTTAAAATATCAAATAGAAAAATGTAGTCAACCCAAGTTATTAATATAAGAAAACTATAATGTTAACATAGAAAATTAAATTTTTAACACTCTTAATGAATTAAAGTATTACAGTAAATCTTGCATAAGCGACCACGTCTCCTAAACGACCATTTGCACTAAGCGGCCACTTTGAGTTCCCACCAACCAATTTTACTATTTAAATCTTTGTCTTAAGCGACTTTTGTCTAACGCGACCAGCGACCGCTCATTTTGGTCGAAACTGACTGACTTATTTGTGTTAAACAACCGGGTCAAATAAATCTAATTTGGCAAAATCGTTAAAAATCGGTAATCAAAAATATACGTCGCCTCAATGTCTATCACCTAAACTCGTATGTCAGGCTCTAAAAATCAATAATTAACAGTCATAATTACTGTAAGATAAGAAGGTAGTGGGAACAATCAACAAAGTGACACTAATACTATCCAATTATAATGTAATTACATAATACACATTGAACAATTAGTCCCGTATCGGGGTCAATTAAAACATCCGTTTTGACCGTTCTATCACCGTAGAGAGTAATCATTTTCCAAAACATTTCTAGAGACTGCTAATTTGACTTTTTATACGTGCATAGAACGTGTAAAATAATATTTATTTAAAAATACGAACACAGAAACAATTTGTTCATTTAAACAAAGAAAGGTCAATATTGAGGACATTATAAACACGTTTTCCGAAAATAGCGTCACGTTCTACTTTCAATATTAACAAGGCCAACATTTTTACGCATGAATATTGCAGCGCTTGTTAGAACAAAGAAGTAGCTTGGGTGTTGACGATTATCACTACTAATTATCATTAATTGTTTAAATTTCACTGTTTCAAATGTAACAGCCTTTACTCTGATGACCTAAATATATTGATTGTTATAATGGCGAAAATTCCGGAAAATGCCCAGATTTTAACATGTACGTAAACAAAAACGACTGTTTCGCAGTTTTACTTAATTAAATATATAATTGCAATTTGAACCTGAATTTAGGATGTTAAGAAGAAAGAAAATCTATATTCCCATCATTGTATGTATTTGACGACATTTGAATGAAAATCCATCAGTCAAAATCGTCCCGTTGACAGATTAATGTTCTACGAAAATGACGAATTTTAGAATGTCAGGACGGTTTCAACGTCATAATCAACATTTGTCTTAAGAGACCATTGTCTTAAACGACCACTTTTTGTCTCTCCCTTGGATGGTCGCTTAACACAAGATCCACTGTATATTTCCAATTTTAGGCCCTAGCCATTATCAAAAAAACTTTGACATTAACCCTTATACTCATATTATGATAGCATGATTAGAGAATTCATTCTATATAATGAATAAAAGTAGTTCATGAATTCCAAAATGTAGTCCTCTAACAGAGATTTGTTAGCTCCTTGCTAAGCAGAAATAGTTCCTTTGAAACATCAAGACTCTGATGCCCCCTGCATCTTTTTTTCCCTGGCCTTCTCGGAGTTCTAGAATAATCACTTATAAAATGACCAATATTTTTTCTCAGACAGTAAACAAAGACTTAAATTCTTGTGATATATATAGGGTTTGCACTATGAAGTTAAAAGTAAAGATAATAAAACAGAATTTAATACAGCTTTTTTCTTTAAGTAAACTCAATTAATATCTCACCTTTTAAATAATGCCAATTCATTTGTTAAACTTTTAACTCTAATCTTTAAATTTCTTTCTGAAGCTCTTAATTCTTCAAGCTACAATAAAACAATGGATTATATAATCAACAAATATTCATGACTAAAAACCATACTTGTATTCTGCAAAGATATGAGGGATGAGGGAAATTATACCTGACACAAGTAAATCAAAGATAAATGTAACTGCTTTACACGGCAAGATTTTTTCTAAAGATTTATAAAAGAAATTATCACACAACTACTGGGTATGTGTAATTAGCTCTGTAAAGTGGCAAATTCACTTGTCTTCACAATACTGCAAAACTTGCTTAATAAAATTAAAAACTGGGCCAAAATCTGTAATAGGGCCAATAGCACTTTCTGACCCCTGTTCACATTACTACAATCTGATTGGTTGATAAAACAGGAATAATATCAGTTATGATTATAGCAAGAAATGACTGCCATTTTGTTAACAAGCCTGTTCTTCTATCACACTGAACTGTGTTCAAAGTTTAAGAATAGACAAGTTTACCTCTTCTAACAGATCTCTGTATTGTTGACTATGTTTACTAACATGTCTCTGATGTTTAGTTTTCTCTTTCATGAGTTCTTCTTCAAGTTGCCGTGTCATTGTTTTAAACATTTTTAATTCTTTCACTGCATTTCCCTGAGTTGTATTCTTCATTTCTCGACGATATTGTAAAAATTCTGACTCAATATCCTCCTTTTCTTTCTGTAGAGATTCAAGTCTAAAAGGAGAAAATTTGCATTAATAAATCACTAACAGAGAATGTGATTAAAACTATTTTGTATGTCTTGGAATCTTTTTAAAATTTTACCAACAGAGGTTCATGTGGAAGAGTGGATTTATCCAAATAAGTAGCTGTGTTAAATAAAGTTTTTATTACAATCATTACTTTACAATCTATCATTACAATCAAAGCCCTCTAAAAGTCTTTAAACAAATTCCAGTTTTTGGGATAAACATATTGACCAATAAAGGATTCTGACATAAGAACTAGATAAACATTGTCAATGACTAACTTATTTAATTTCTGGTATATGTTAAAACAAGCCTAAGGAAAATATGGGTAATACTTTGGAGTAAGCATAATTCGAAATGAATATCCTACAAGCTTAATTCTCTTTAAATAACCATTTCTGCATTGGTTCTGAACTGGTGTAATAAAACATAATGTGGCTTCTTTCAAACAAGAAACTACATCCACACATTTTAACTATGTAGTAGGTTCAAGAGTGGTATGAATAAGTTGTGGTGACTAATTCCATTTTTTAGCTATTCTAATTTAAACAAAAAAGAGTGTGGTGTAAAGTGTTTCCAAATATATGTTCAGTCGACTGTACAGTATTGTAAGATAACCCCTGATCACAGAAATCACCTTCCAGTAGGCGACCCCTCATAGCACCAATTTATACATAGGTGAAGTGGACCAACTGTAGGTAATTTCTTGCTGAAGGAAATAAGCAGTGCCCCTAATAAGTCAAGACCTCACCATTGTAAAGTGTATCTCCAACTACTAGACCACTGTTCCTGCATATATTTTAAACTCAATTAACAATAAGCTACAACTTTCTCATCAACTCAGTATCAAACAAAGATATAACAACTTACTCTTTCCTGAGTTTTTCTGTATCTTTATTTCTAACTTCAGATGGACCCTGCAATGAGATATAAACTAAACTGAGATCAAACTTGATTTAACAAGAATTTAACTTAGTTTTACATGATCAAAGATGTAGTTAAAAGTTAGTGACTTCATCAGATGTCTTGTGGTACTGAACATGGTGATTGGTCAGAGCAAAACTGGTCTTTGTCTTTCTTTTTTTACATGTAGTTAGAATAGTTGTTTGCTGATTCATTAGGGGTTAAAATAATCCAATAGAGCATTGTGAACATCTTTCTTCATTATTTTTTTCAAATAAATAATATTGACGTGAACATTGCCTTCAATATCTTGAGCACCAGCCATATGTTTCATAATAACAGACACAATTAGGGACTTTAGTCAGTTATCTTTCCCTGATAAAATCTGAAGCAATCCAATTGGTAAGTAGGTTCTTACAGTTGGATTCCTCAGATTTTTTCATCGAATTCCTATGTAAGGATAACAAAATATTTCATCTAATATCTTTCTTGTTAATAAAGATATTAACAGAAGTAATGAAACTTAGATAGTTCTTTACCTTAAAAATACTTAGCTTGATTTTCAAACAAATTAAATGATTAACAAAAAAGTTATTAAAGATTAATTTTGGCAAATTGACATTGAAATGTAAGAGTAAGATCCGAGTAATCCAACTAAGTGGACCTACCTATTTAAAGAGTATACAAGGGGAAATAACTGACTAAAGTCTCTTATTATCAACTCACTCAACTATACAAATGAACTAATTTTTACTAGCCCAAATCAGTTTTTACAAGTCCCAGGCTTTAGGCTAATGAGTTTCAACAATGACTGTGAACATAGAACAATGTAAGTAGTTTCTAAATCTGTTCTATGAAAATTCACATATTATGTGAAATTACACGGGATAGGTTTATAATAATGAATACAGCATTGTCAAAAATTCCATCAAAGAAATACTGAAAAAAAATATCAATGGCTAATTTCATCATGAAATTTCTACCTAGCCCTTTGTTCTCTGGTGCCCTTCTTATGCCAGAAGTAATAAGTATGTAATATCAAATAGAGAGTACCAGGGGGCAAAGCACTAGCTAGAGATATGTTTAGGAAACTTGACACAAGTCAGAGGGTCCTTCACTTTAAAACATTACCTGTAGTTTTAATGATTTTACTTCAGATCTTAAATTTCTAACAAGTTCTTGTAGCTGTCTTGGATCTGGTTTACCAACATATGGTAAAGGTAATGGATAATGTATTCTGAAAAAAAGAGACACAAAACATAATATAATAACAATCTTACTATTGAAAATTTGTGACAGAGTAAAAATATACATTTAGGATTATGTCAACATTCAATTGAAGATAACATCAGTCTTTGAAATTGGTGGGTGTGGGGTTGTCTGATACACCCATATTTTAATTTAGGCATACAAGTTTTTTTGGGGGGCAACAAAAAAACCCAAATAATATATAGTGCTTGCTGTTAAAAGGACAATTTTGGTAACTACTTTCATATCCAAATTTCATATACTGTAACATATTAAGATATGCATGTTGCTTTTGCCAATTATAGAAATTTCAATGAATAAAAATAATATTTAACTAAAGGGGTGGCCAAATGGTTACGACATAGGACTGGTCATCATTAGATAGCCAGCTCGGCGTTGGTTCGAATCCCATCCAAAACCTACCCCCTCTTGTTTCCTTGCAAGGAACTTTGTCCTACTAGCTCAGTACAGGGTGACCTCGAAGGGGATTTGAAAAAGATTAATCTAAGTTGTAATAAGTTGTTTTTCAATTGAGCTAATATAAATTAGTTATATAAATAGTACATCTAGCTAATAATTATATTCTTCACTCTCAGTGAACCTATCTACTAACTGTCTCCTGACAGGATAAGATCTATGAACTGAAGCTTTTATCCAGTACCAAGCACATTTCTTAAACTGTCTCTGGAAACACCCATTCTTGATAGTTGATACAGATGCTGACAAGAGAATGGTCCATAACATCCATATAGATGGTAAATGTTACTTTATGAAGGTTATAATCTCAATCTCAGTAAAACAGAAGATCTTCTAGGTCAGATTCAAGTTTAAATTAAATTGTAAGGCAAAGCACAGCATTTTTCACTAGGGCTGGGACGAGTACTCGAGTACCCGGGTATCGGGTCAGGTAAGGCTACTACCCAGGTACAAAGTTTTTACCCGGTACCCGTAAAATAAAACACTTCATATAACTAGTTTTGATATTTCGGCAATTAAAAAATCTGCCTCACCGATTAGAATTAATGAAATGATCATCTACTGAAAATCTCTATAGGCACTACTTAACAACAATATGGCCGAGGTCAATGTATAACATTTTACAAACCAACTAATATGAATCCAGGTTCTTGAAAAATTTCGCTAAAGTGCTGGATTTGAATCTATGTCTTATTTTGTTGTAATGGCTATATATCAAGAATTCATACGTTCATATACGTCAATATACGTTCCCCACTATCAGTTAACACTGCACAGAAAAATGTTTGCATACGAGGACAACCTAAGAAGATGCATTTTCACTACTGGTCGACAGTCTTGGAAGTGGAGGTACGGAATGCTCGGAACTACGTGTAGGTATGTTCAGACCTACTTCAGGCTTGGACTTAATAAACATAGGCGGTGGAAAAACAGATATTGGAATGCTAAGTGGCATTGTAACCTGGATTTGTTATATTTATTCATAAACATAATTACATCGGCGACACTCGAGTCAAGACATGCTCTCTGTTTTGTGATTGTAAGCCCTGCAACGCTAAACATTCTTTCTGACGGAACAGAAGTTGCCAGAATAACAAAGACTCTCTTGCCAATAGAGACAAATTCGGAAACCTCGTCACTATTTTATAAGCAATAACAAATGCCAGGATGTAGAAGTAATAACTCTTTCATGATTTATAACAGCGAGTACCCAGGTACCCGTGGGTAATACGGCCTCAGGCACCTGGGAACAAATTTTCTACCCGTCCCAGCCCTATTTTTCACTCAAATTTTCTGAGCAACTTACTGTGCTTATAATGAACAACAAATACAAAAATAAGCAAAGAAACATGTGCCATGAGGAATGTAATATATTTGATGATAAAAACTTTGTACCTATCAAACTCAACAGTGTATGTTAATATCAAATATCTTTTAGAATTCAGAGAAACAGTTCTTTGTGGTACGGTTGATTTAGCTGCACTGCCAGATTTTCTTTGACGCAATGATTCTAAGTCAGCATATGTTAACAAATCAAGAGATACACTCTCACTTGCCTGAAAAAAATAAAAGAAAAGATCTTAAATGCTTTATAAATTATTAACATAGTATTTGGACATAAATATAAATCATACATGTAAGCAGGATGATCATACTTATGATACTTACAGTAAAGATTAGATAACAATGTAGTTTGGAGACTTTCTTTAAGCTCATACTCACAAAATATGAGTGGATTTTGAAAATTGTGTGTAACTTTTATCTTAATTTGCAAATCATCACAGTTCAAATCGCCGCAAAAATTTTACTGTCTAAACTAGTAAGGCACAAATCACATTGAAAGGGCCAGATAGATTGATAGTATTTATTAAAGATTCACTGTAAAAACATGTTGGGATTTTTTTGTCTATCCCACAATATAGTAAAATGTAGCACTATGTTGTTTTTATATTGCATATATGAATAGTTACTATGTGTGCAATTAAAATTTGAAGAAAAAATGGGAGTTGAAATAAAATCAACTCACAAAAATTTGCGAGTCCATTTTTGGGTTAAAATCGAGCCCTGATAAGGGCAAAGCAGAACAATTTCAACAAATACTTTCTTACAAAAAAGTTATACCTGAATTATCCCTGATTCTAACATACTGACAAAAATACTGAATTGTTTAAAGTTTCCAGTTTTATGGGTTAAATCTTCAATATCTGAAATGGAGAGAACAATATTAAATAAAGACATATGTAGCAAAGGTACATAACAGCACTTGTACTCCCTTGCCTTCAAGCTAGCTTTTATGGTGACATGGTAGTGTCCCCTTACAACTCCAAAGGTACTTTGTGGGTTCAAATCTGTGTAAGGACCATGGATTTTTATCAGGTTATATTTGGCGCACAAGGTAAATAACCCACTATGAATTGTGTGATTGCACCCTTAAGATACATGTAGTCCCACAGACAATCAAACTCCAAGAATTTGAGGATAAATTCTGTTAAGGAGGGGGTGTATGTAGTAGAGATTTAATCACTTAATGATTGTGATTAAAATTTTAATACGGCACTTGAAACCCTTTGCCTTAAAGCTAGCTTTTATAACGATGTGGTAGTGTCCACTTACAACTTGAGAGGATTTTATTAGGTTACTTATACATTTTAGTTTTTAAAAAATTGTCAAATTAGTACCAACATATTTATACAACACTTAATCTGAAAGCAGGAGCCAGCTTAATAGCAATTAAGTTATTGTATCAAATGTACATAGAAAACATTTGTTCACATGTATATTTAGACCAAACCACATGAAAAGAATAGGCAGCAGTACAACTACAAAGCCAATTTTATGAAACATTGACATCAAAGTAAAATGGACATAAAATGTACAGAAAAACATTTAAGTATATTGACAAGCCCAGTTAATTGATGGAGATCACATGAATTGTAGTGGCAATATGCATAATGCAGCAAAAAACAACACTTCAACTGTATAATTAAAGTTAAGTGAATATTTACATGCAGAGTCAAAGTCTGCTCTCCACTGGTCAGCAGTAAGTTTGTCTTCAACTTCCACAGTAAGTAAACTATCATTCTTCACAATCATGGTAACAATATATTCTACACCACGAAAGATGTAAGCAGCTGAGACAGTTGCATCCTCATCCATCTTGTTTCTTTAATGTCACAATAATAAATTGGAAAAGATGAGTTCAGACAAGTTTAGGAAAGTGTCAACTGAAAATTGTAGATCGAGTCATTTCGAACAAAATGCAATATGATAGAAAGATTAGCAAATGGATCTGAAAGTAAATCGAATGTCATTGGAAATTTCATGAAATACAACAATAAATCAACCTCAAAACAATAAATTGAAATATTTGTAAATTCGCCGGATGGGAAACTAAGAAAGCCACGCATGCGCGTACGGGTTTTTCGTGGGGGACGGTCATTAGACAAACAAATCATTTCACATTTATTATTTCTATTTTTTCATTTTGTAATATTTTCAGTTACAATAAATCAAAAAAAGATTTTCAATAAAATATATTACAAGATTTGTGCGAATTTTAGAGAAAATATAATTATATCTCCCCAAAACCACACACGAGTTGTCCCCCTTTCACCATGTCTGCCGGCATGAGATTTGTAAACAATTTGCACAAACTTTCCTATAGACTAGCATTAACTCAAAGTATCGGGCATCAGAAAAGAGCAATACACATTTCTCCATTATTAAAAGCAAGAGAAGGTACCACTTATTTTATTCCTAATTTCTGATAAAACGTTTTGACCTTTTCATTTTATGACATTCGTCCCCTACCAGATTCGTACGAGAACAAAACCAATAAGTCGACCTCTTTGATAGAGTAGAGCCGGGTATTATCGGACATGCAGGGTTCTTCGAATTGCTCACAATTCCAAAAATTGTTGAATATTATAGACGATAATGATTAGATTTGGAACAACATTAACCCAAGCCAGGGAATTAGATCTATGTCTCTGCCCAAGCCTTCTATTTTGATGTCGTCAAAATACTGCAAGCACTTTTATAACGAAGTTTTTGATTGGCATAATAAAAATGGTTCGAACCGACGCTGGCGGTGATTGGTTATATCCAAAAATAAGTCAACTTTTTACTCTAATCAATATCAAACTCGCCCAAAGTACAAAAAACGAAAAAAGACCGCTAGAAACCCTAACTATGTGTGAAAAAGTGTATTAAATTAGCAATTTTGAATAATATCGTGAGGACGTCAATTATTGATTACGCTCCGCCTAGTTTACACCCACAGCAAATCAGAGCGTCGTTTCTCAACATCGAAAGTCGATAAGCCAATCAGGATCGACAGTACGTAATGATCTAGCAGGCTCCAGTATAATGTTGCCTTAGTTTTTTATGATTATTCACTTAAATTGTCATTTTTTCATGCATATGTTAAGCCTGATATCAAATTTTCTTCATTCTCAGTACTATAGCACAGTTAAATGTCCGTTAGAATATATAAAAAAACTCATTCCACAGATTCAAAATCTCACCAAAATGTTTAATTTAGAGTGAATTAGGATATCTGAACTGAATTGTAGAATAAATATGTCACATAGTTACGAGCCTTGACAGCCAATCAAAAACCACGAGAATATGAGAAAGCTCTTTAGTGATCCAGAGTAACAGGTTATCATTTTAATACATCAAATTGACCTATTTATCCTTAAGTTTCGCTATTTTTGTTGCTTGTATATTGTAGACGACAGTTTTGTGTATTTTTTGCAACAATATAAAATTAAGACATTCTTCTTAATTGTGCCTGATACCCAAGTATAGTCTTAACCCCACAAGAATACGAGAACACAAGATAATTGTCGTATGAGAAATGATTTTTTAAAACAACATAACAGCTCGATGAACCCAGATGATCTATTTTGTGTCCGATACAAGCCCTCAGGAATGTCCGATACTACACTCAACACGTCCGATACTACACTACACTGATTGCAATGTAAAAACACACGGTTACACACCATTTCAATGCATTACTGTTGTAGAAAATGAATATTTTGTAGCTGGTCTCCGGTTCAATTTATACAGTAATCTGAATGCCTTTATTTATATAGAAACCACTAGTGATAAGCAAGTCAGGAACAAACAAGACCGAGAGTGTCCGATATTACCGGTTCTACTCTAGTCTTATTCATTATGCCAATGACAAAAATATACGGTGTCATTCAATGATAATTCTCTGTTTCACGTTTGTGTATTGTTATTTTATCAGCAGAAGCATTTCATTTATTTTTTTCTATAAATTTTGTGATTCATACATGATATAGATATTTTAGGTGGGAGCCGGACAAAAGGTCCCATGGACAAAAAGTCCCATGTCATTTTTGACACGGGTGGACAAAAAGTCCCATGTAGTTTTGCCACCCTGGACAAAAAGTCCCATCTCAGTTTGTCAAGGGTGGACAAAAAGTCCCATCTCACCTCTGTTTGATCCCATATATTTTATATGATTCATACAAGTAACAAAGTTATGATTTGTACTCAATGACCACACTCTACTTGTTAACTTTTATATTATGCAAATCAATTAAATGTTACAGTCAAACTGATCACAATATAACTATTGAAAATGTTATTGTTTGTCACAACAATAAAAAAAACAAAGCTAGATGAAAATCAATTAAGATCCATTCAAGATAAGTAGTAATAACTAGGAATTAGCAATCAGTTATGCTTATTATACCCCCCCCTTCGAAGAAGAGGGGGGTATACTGTTTTACCCTTGTCCGTCCGTCCATCCGTCTGTCCGTCCGTTACAAAATTTCCGTCGCAGTTTTCTCAGCAACTATAACATGCAGCAGCCTAATACTTTGCATATTGCTTCATCCCATAGTCCCATGTGGTGTAAAGCGATTTCATGCTCCTTGCTCATCTACTTCCTGTTTGTCGCATATTTTTAGATTTTTGCGGGGGTATCACTAGTAAGCATTAGCTCACAGATTTACTTGTTATGAATTAAATAAATTTATCAGCTTTAAAAAATCATCTGAAGTCATCTGGATAAGATAGAAGTTGTTTTTACAACAATTAGAATTAATTGATAGATGGAGACAGTCCACCTATCACTGGGACAAAATATAACAATAAAAATGTTTAATTTTAACAGTTTGCATTAAATGATAATATATTCTATTGATCACCTAACAATGGGACTTAAATGAATGAGGACCTATCATCACATTAGTCAAATTGAGATGGTACCAGTTGTTCAGTCTGTAAAATTGACATGGGACTTTTTGTCCACCCCAGTCTAACTGAGATGGGACTTTTTGTCCAGGGTGGCAAAACTACATGGGACTTTTTGTCCGTGGGACCTTTTGTCCTACCATCATTTTAGGTGACTGGTCGGTTACAACTCTGCCCGTGTGTAGTCGGGGATTATCCTAGGGTGTGTTTTTCTTGATTTCTCGTACTTAAGGCATAAATGGCCATGGAAATTTTCAAATGTGAAGAAAATATCACACTTTCAGTCAAATGAAGTAAACAGATTTACTTGTGTCATGCCTACATCTTGACCAGTCACAGTGAAACTCAACAGTTAATTACTGGACAGTAGACCTTTGAATACCAAAATTTTACAGGATTGAACCAAGTCGTACAGGACTGCAGAAATTTTATATATCTAATGAATTGAAACCCAAGCAAATTCGCCTTATCAAATGTGGAAAAGATCAATTTATTTCTAGACATTTGGTCCTGCAGATCTAGATAGACCTTCTATTTTTTACAGGATTTGTGCATCAGTCCATCATGTTTTGTGGTGACTGATCTGTATGCTTATGAGCATCTAGAATTCACAATGAAATTGTAGGGTTGAGTTGTCTACAGGTTGAGGTGTCCTGACCCCTTTTTTTATTGATTTTGATAACAACTCACATGTGCATTAAAATGTCTTATTTAATTTCAGTTATTGAGAAAACAGAAGGCAATGTAACAACTGTAAGTTTTCGTTATATATCAATTTATTATAATTTTGATCTGCTGTAGCACAGTTATCTTAATTGAAAAATATATTGGAGCTCAATTAACCAAGTGTTTATGTGATAAGTCACATCTAGCTTCGATACTATAATACCTATATACTTAGACAAATAAATAGATCATAATTACATTAATGAACTTGTCACTCATTATAAATATAATTACAAATTGTATCATATCAATCTTAAGCATACATTCATCTTTAGGCTTAGGAGTCTGGACTTCAAATTTATCTAACTCTTTATGTCATGGGACTCTTGATCATTATACAGACCTTTTTTTGTTTCAGAATAATAATAATAATAATAAAGAATTAATCTATTCAATTATTTTTCTTGAATCAACCATACTTATCAGATACTGATAGTTCTCACTTGCTCTGTATATATGATCGAGTATCATTTAAAAAATATCAATCCAGAAATCTACATTCATGAAGACACTTTTGATTTGTTGATCTTGTATTTTCAGATTGAAGGAAAGATAGTTGATTCTCCAAGGAAGGGTAAAGTACTTGATGCTCATGGCCCTGATGGCTTATGTCCTCTGTGTCGGCTTAACTTGGATGTCAAATATACAGTAAGCTGTTTGCTATACTTCTTCTCTTCCTGTGCATCAAATGATCAAATTCATGTAACAGGTTTACTTGAATCATCTGTCTGTCTGTTTGTCCATCTTAGATATCAATGTAAAATAAACTAAACTTCTCTTAATAACCTGTTGGGATTGGCTTAAATTTTACAACTTAACACCCACAATACTACGCTGATCATAATCGAAGGATTTTTATGCAACCAAGACAAGTTTGAAGGATTCTGTGTTTTTGGTCTTGCTACTGTGGCAGTATTAGTTCTAGTATCAATGTTTTTTCTTAATTAGTCAATTTTGAGCAAATGATCAGAGTAAGATCAACCAAGTTTTTCCTGTAGTGTATTAGAAGTTCTTTCACGTAAATTAATTGAGCGGATTTTAGATTGGAGTATGCTTTGAACTGGCAAATAATTTTTGTACTAACTTTTTTTCTCAACTGAACCCTATAAACGGTATGCATACATTTAAGTAGGTTCAAAGCAATACTAAACACAGTCACTGCCTTAACCCACTAGTCTGAAGCCCAGGACTAGAGAAAATTGATTTGCACTGGAGAAAATTAATTATTTCATTTAGTTGGGCTAGATGATAGTTTGACCTCTGTATTACATAATAAATATGATTAGAACTCAAGAAAATTAAGCGATGACTGTAAATATATACTATTATTTTTGTGTTTTACAGGATGTTAAAATTATAAGTCAGTTTGTTCAAGAAGATGGTAATATTGTTCCTAGACAAATATCTGGTTTATGTTTCCCTCAACATAGAAGAATGATTCATCTTATAAATAAAGCACATAGTGCTGGTAAGCAAAACAGGCTTAATTTCTGTTTATGTTATCGAGATATTATCAGCTTCTAATAAAAAGCTTAAAGATGTACTTTGTGAAGTATTACTTACATAGAGTTATGTATGTAATTAGCAAATCAGGATGCAATGCGTGAAAGAATGGCTGGCGCCTTTACTTCTATGGTTTTTTTCCATAAATTTTTACATGATTATCACTCATCATTGAAGACTTAATTTGCCATCTGGCTAGCTCAGGCAGTAGCACACAAATAACAAGCATACTTATATGGAGCTTGGTCATGAAATTTTTCTATGGCCATTCATTCTCTTGATTCCACTGATTTCAAATCATGTCTAGGAAAGTTGTCAGTCACTGACGAAAGTATGCGCCTAGTAACTGATTGCATCACAGAAATGATGATAAGGTGAATTATCAACATTATATCATAATATAGTTGAATGATAGTTGTTTGAACGTTTTTTTCAACCCGGGTCGATAGTGCAGTTGGTAGCGCGCCGAGATTTGGAATCTCGTGCCCGAGGGGGTGCGGGTTCGAATCCAACCCAGGGAGGTTTAAACCTTCCTTGAAAATTTGACAATAATGTCGATTTTCCTCCATCGATTAGATAATATGGAGAAGTTTCCGGCCTTGTGGAAGGGTAGGTGAGTACTGGTTATAGACAATGATCCAGGAAAGCTAGGTTAGGTGCGCTGGACGCCGTGAAATGACCTAAATTGTGTTGACACGGCATTAAATCCAATAAATAAATAAATAATTTGAACGTTTTCATATTTGTGACCCTCTAGAAATCAACGGTTAGAGCTGAGATCAAGTACAAGTGCAGCATTATACCTCTGCTACATATTGTTTAATTGGTATAATTTAAAGTTGGTTTTTTTTAAATAAACAAAAATATTGTGTATTTACAGGTTTAATGCAGCATTTACGACCTCATGTGTTCCCAGAAGAATATAGTCATATGTCAGACCATGCTTGGAAGAAATACAATGTTTATTATACTGAAATTATTGAAGAATGATATAATCATGCTAATGTACCATCTCATTTAAATAAATTATTATTACTTGATAAGTGTTTGTTATTTATTTGTTGTTGCTATAACTTACAGTATTAGTACATTAACAACTACTGTGAACATTTTTTAGCTGGATTTTTCTATTTAAAAAATCGGCTTATCGGCAACAAATCTGGGCTTGCGGGTTGGCTGCCCGCTACACAATTTGTTTAAAGCTTTATTTATCATATATATTATCTTTAGCCATTTATGGTCAGATGTTGAAAAACGTTATACACTAATAACAAACCACAATGGCACATGATTATTCAGAATTATTATGAAATCACTGTAACTCTTCCTTTTTGCCTTTTGTAATATTCATGCTTAAGATTTTAAAATGTCTGATATCTCTGCCGTTTATTGTCAGATCATAATGAAACTTCAAACAATGATAATACATCTATACTATACTATCAACGGATTTATGAAACAGCCGTAACTCTATATTGCTTTATTATGGTTTATTACTGTTAGATATTTTTGTGATTTTATATAAAGAGAAAGCATCTGACACTTCATGCTTCGTATTATATTATTGCCTTTCAGTTTGTTTTTTTCATAAAGAGCTCTTTCATTCAATTATCTGATTACTGTAGAACATTCTATGATGAAATACAATGAGAAGTTAACAACATGCTATAATTGAAACTTTCTTGCTTTTTTAGCCGGATTTTTCAAAACATTCCGCTAATAGTTATGCGAAACACAGGTGGTCAGGCGGGTGTCCGGTGTCGTTAACAATTGTGTTGAAATTTTCAATTTAGCATATATTTCTGCCATTTATTGTCGGATCTTTATGAAACTTCATACAATGATAAGATACCATGTGATGAACAGAATTAGAAAGTAACCACAACTCTACCTGGCTTAATTATGGATTATTTCCCTTTGTGATTTTTGTGTTAGATAAATCCGGCTTTAATGTGGTTTCCACATTACATTTGTTGTGTTCAGTTATTGCCCTTTGTATGAACAATAGATAATACATATATTGATATTCGTTCATGTTGCTATAGCAGTAAGAGAAATAAAGGACATGTCTTAATTTATTTACATGAATATGTCTTTCATTTGCTGTAGCATAAATTTGTTTTTCAATTGCCCCATCAAGGTAAGGGTGTAGTATTGATTGAATTAACTTCCTTCAGTTGTGCCTACTCTCATTCAGAACAATGTCTTTTGACATTCTTTATCAGTCTGAAAGAATTGTTTGATAATCTTTTTACTCCTGAGTGTTGATTGAATCTTAACCTCATTCCAGGAAAGCTAAGCTCATCGATGTTGACTGATGGCATCTTATAAACTGGACATAAATAGTCTCAGAAACTCCCTAATGCATTTATTCTGTTCTAATCATTCAACATACTACATCCTTTCAAAGAAATCTCAACAAGTACCAAACTGCCCAGTCAGCTTTATCTGGAAAGTTATGTAGGATATACGTCAACTTAGGTGCAAGATCCATTTTTTTTTCACTATTGGTGAAAGTGCTGTGGCAAATTCACAAATACAGACTGGTTAGTGACGTTTTAGTGCCAAGCTTATCTACATCCATCTTATAGTTAGACTAGCATGGCTTTTGCCCATCATATATATAATTTTACATATAGTACCCTATTATTTATGCTATTTTTGTTGGCTCTGTTATAATGATCACCAAAAAAACAATGCTAAACTGCAAAGCATTTAAAACAAGTAAATCTGTGAGCTAATGCTCACTAGTGATACCCCCGCAAAATCTAAAAATATGCGACAAACAGGAAGTAGATGAGCAAGGAGCATGAAATCGCTTTACACCACATGGGACTATGGGATGAAGCAATATGCAAAGTATTAGGCTGCTGCATGTTATAGTTGCTGAGAAAACTGCGACGGAAATTTTGTAACGGTCGGACAAGGGTAAAACAGTATACCCCCCTCTTCTTCGAAGCGGGGGTATAAAAAAAGTTATCAAATGTTAGGTAAAAGCTATTCAATAGGCCTACATTCTGAAAATGTCTCCAGACTTTTGGTGGGTACTGTATATTAAAATATAACTATCAGATTCCAACTGTTAAATTTGATAATGAAAGTTTATTATATTTTTTCCCAGAAATATATACACAAATACTTCACATACTTTAACAAATGACATAAAAAATGAAATGCGAATAGAATAAACATTCTTATCACAAAATTATCACATTTAAAAAAAAGGAATAAATACAATAGTTTCAACATCAGATATTAAAACTCACTGAATGCAAGTTTTACTAAATACACTTCCATAGATTTTAGATGACTCAAAACTAAGAACTCGGTATCTGATGAAAATTTTTCATTTTTTATATTCATAAATAATTTTTTTTAAAAACATTTTAAAAGTTAGTCAATGAACATTGCGCTAAAACAAAGATAGCTGTAGTGATTTCAAATAGTAAAATAGTTGTTGCTTCTACAACATAAATGGAAGGTCTGAGTTCTTTTCTCCAGTGCCAACATAAACTGAACCAAACTTGCGGGTTCCTGGAACATGATAAAAGACAAATCCCAACCAGAGAGTACTTCTTAGGCTCATTAATCCACTTCCGCGTTCAAATTGTAAACTCCAAGATCCTGAAATGATAATTAGAAAGTTTTAGAAACAGTCAAAGAAATCAAAGATTACTCTAGTACTTTTGGCAAAATTAAGAGTACTAAACCTCGTATATCATATGACCATGGGTGAAAGTTATCAGTACTTAAACCGATTTTAGTATTTAAAGAATAAATTAATCAATGTAATTTATATTGAATTTGTCTATATCAGAGCACTTAGAATGTAGGTTTTCAGTATTTTACAAAATTTTCACTTTCATTCATGTAGAATTCAATGTTCAATTATATAAGATCCAAATTGATGCTTATACTTTAATTTTTTACAATCAATTGATGTCAAGAAAAAATTAAACCTAAGAATTCCCAAAATAAAACAGTTTATGAGCAAGAAACCTAAACTATTTAATGTGGAGATAAGACTTATGTAGAAATTTTATAAGTGGGAGGAATCCACTGTAATGAACTATATCTGAAATTCTAATATTTGGTTTTCCCTGTGGTATGTTCAAACTTTCATCGTTACGATAAAAAAAGTGTGTATCAAGAACAACAGTATTTAATCCATGTTTTGTGCCTTTCAGCAATAGTGTAAGAAAAACTTTGTTAGGCCTGTGCACATATGGAAAAACCCATTAATTGGAGATCTGAATTAGGTCTACTCAAGCCATGCAAGCTTGCTAATATTTTTCAGGCACAGTCAGCAATACATAGTTATATCTTATTTACTATCCAAATATAGGTAATACCTTTTGGAATGTCATCTTCCAATGTGTCCATGAAGTCTATTGATTTATCAAGATTAGCCTTTTGTAAGAGAGTTTTCTCAAGCAACAGTTTTGGTTCTCTGAAGTGCATATATGAGCAGAGCTTAGCTGCCTCTGATACTGTAAGACCTAGAATAAAATATTAAAGTGATGGTTACTATCTTGAGTCATTGCACATAATCTGATAAAAAGATTTCAAGCAGCCATTGTATATCTTGAACATCAAGAGTGATACTTTCTTAAGCAGTAGTTGTAGCTTACATTAATACAAGTTCATACTGACCAGAGTCAGTTCATAACTTCATACTAATAAATTATCATTTGTGCTTATTAATTCACTTATTCATTTGTAGCCCTTGAGCAGTGTATTGTATTACTCCATACGGCGTTAATCTGAAAAGCTTTTGCATTTGAAGAAAAATTAGACTTACATTTGCATATAACAATCTAAATACATTATGCTACAATTTGTTACTGCTATAATCCTGATTAACCTAATTCTTAATTGGTTATGATTTTTGTAGTTTATTACATTAAGTGTAGGTATTTCACAAAAATCGCATGATTCTTTAAGGTGACACAGCTCAATTGTTGGTAAAACCCTAAGTTTGTTAAGGTGGTATGGTACATCTGACTTTTTTTAGTTTTGTATATAAGTTTTGGTACCATTGTAAACTTGAAGATATTTCCGATTCGGATCTACACTTTATTTGACGTCATGATTGCTAATAACGTTACCATGACGTTGTAAACATGACGACCGCGTGCACTTTATACGTCAGTCGACAATGGTAAGAAAACGTCTATAATGTGTTGCTAAATCTTTATTTTCTGCATCACAACAACAAATGATACATCAATTTAAAGCTTACATCATTATCTATCTCCTGAACAGTGTAAATATACATTTTCTCTTAAACCTCTTACACCTTAAGCAACATTTAAGTAACATAATATCATAAATTATAAAGTACCTTCAAAACTTCTGTTTGGAACAACTTGGCCAGTTGGAGTTTTTACAAATGCACTCCTTGGTACAATCTTTACTTCTTCATCAATGTCAGCTACTACTGAGGCCAATCTATCCTCCTCTTTAATTGTGATCTAAAATAAGGAAATTCATAAACATTAGATAGGCTAAGTGAATTTAAACTAATTGGATAGTATGACAAAAATTGTGTTGTTTTTTCCTGACTATTGATCATCATTTTGGTTATTTGATGACATTACTCTTTTATAATAGTATTGGGTTTATACAGTGAGTGCTAGCATCTTATAATGCAATACATCAAAGATGTAACTTGTGGGAAGTGATCTCACTTCAGTTAATTATTAAATTCATATCAACATAATAATGAATTTTAGTTGTCTTTGACAATCTGTGAGTGTTAGGTATATTTTTTGTGGTTCAGTCATTCATTGGAATTCTGGAATATAAAACGGTTTAATTGAATTTTCAGCTTCACCTGTCTGATTGATAAAAAGTTCCTGTGTATTCATAACTAGTGCATAAATAGAAGCCATTCTTCTATATTTAGTCCCTACCATAGTATGATACAGGAAAATTTATAGACAGCAGTACAATGGTGATTTGATGAAACAACAGGGCTGGACATTAATGTTTAAGTGGTTGTTGGTTGGTAAACCAGCTGTACGTTTTACATACCCAAACCAAATGTTTACTATCAGTAACAAGTTGCCTGAACCCAAATATGGGCCACAGGACAACCTTAAGCCCTGCAACAACAAAATACTTGAGTAGATAAAATAATATTTACTGTTTCTTCTTCCTCTGTGGCATCCTCACCTTCTCCAACTTTCTTAGTTTCAACATGTTCAAATTCAAATGATGGATCACCAGTGAATCTACCTTTTGCTAGTTTACTTTGTTCTCTCATTGGTTTGGTGGCTGGTGGAAGTAATCCCCAACGTACACAGTCCTTACTGTAAAATACAAAAAAAATAATATAAAGACAGGCTTATTCAATTTCGTTTTGCAGAATTACACTGATGTATGCAAAGCACACAAGTTATAAACAGTGGTTGCTGTTTTCTAAAAACACTATCAACGTAGTCGAAGATCACAATGTATGAATCAAAGCAAACAGTTAAAGAATACAGGGTAGATAGATAGGGTACATTGAATGGGGGCAGATAGAGTACACCAGTTATAACTGTAGGTATGACCCTTTGTAATAAAGCGAGTGTGTTTCTTGATAGCTAAAACACAGTTACGTCTTAGCATGATCTAACTGCTGGGGTGTCCAGGTGGACATCCCTTGACGGAATAAAAAAACAGATGTAAAAATTTATACTTTACTGAACTTAGCTACTATTCTTTTTTATTTGTAAGCTCTTCTGGGTTAGAAAAATAATTTGTTCTCACCTGTAGAAGGTTCTGATTTCTGCCATTTCATCCTTTCCTGTTCCTTGTGCAATGAAATAGTCATCTTTAATTCCTAAGATTTTACCCCAGAAATAAACTTTTTTGAATTTGTTTTCACTTTGTAAAATTACGAGAGACGTTTGCAAAGCAGCTTTCTGTTCTGGACTGAGTATAATTCCACTGCTTCCAACATAGTCAATGCTTAAATGAAGCTCACAATGATCCATTTTGGTTTAAAAATACGCGAAATCACTAATTTGTCTGTTCAGTGTTATGGCAGCAAGTTTACTAACGAGAAGTTGTCACAGTTGCTAAGCAATTTGACATGCGCAAAGGGTAATTGCATTTCCGGTTCCGGTACTAATGTTGACGATTTTGCCACATAAACATTTACATGTGAGCAATTAATACACTGGGACTTTTCGATCATGTAAATAAGTGTTTGATTTAATGTTGAAATTTGTCCGAATGACTTTCGACCTAGTTCTATTTATGCCAGATGAGAGAATGTTGTTTGTCATACAATTTCGCGATGTTTGAGGTCATTCGGACTCGCATATTTTCGTACTCAAGTGTTTGTAAACAACTGTTTTCTTTTATAACACACATGTCAAAGGAATGGAAAATTTCATTAGATCATTATGGAAACATGATATTATCTTTCTCATTATTAAGGATTCTTACACAACTTTTAATTAGTGTATTGCAGTGTTAGGTTTAATTTTTCAGACCAACTTGCCCATGGGGCTAGTTCTGGCTTCCAAAACATTATAAGCCGCTTTTTTAACATTTTGATTTTCATCAGACCCGTTCATTGACAGTATAAACACGGGTTTATGAGGTGGATCAAGGTCGTTGTGAGGCGCGCACGCACTTTTGATGACAGCTTGATGAAAATCTAAATTTCTCTGAACATAGCCCCTACTTGGATGCAGCATACTACAAAACATGCAGAGAAGTATCTCCACTAGCCATACATACCGAAAAACCCAAGAGTTTAATTCAAAAAACTGATTTCATGACATTTTCTTTGGCTTGTAAATAATAACAGTAGAACAACAACAACAACACCCTACTTCCGGTTACGATTTATGGTTTATCTACGGGTAAATTCTGATCAGCTTCTATTCTCACACAGCTTTAGATGCCTCAACAGACCAGGTAACACACTTGTACAATGTTTAAACTTGGAAATCGTCTTACTGCATTATTTTACACCTTGTACATCGCCAGTTCTTTGATTTCGACTGAGGCACAGGCTGTCGGCATGAGACAGTCCCATCAAAAATATTGTATACACACACACTCACACACACACATATATATATAGTAAAGGTATGTAACTCATCACCACAGAAACCTCGAAAAAAATTACCTGTCTTATTCAACGGGCTCCTGTGTTTTTATTTCATGATCGATTTTCGAAAACTTGGTCTTATTTATCAAAAAAATGGTTGATCTGTTGATTGCTTACAAAAGCTTATTAATTAAAAGCTATTGAAGAAAGTTATGAGACGTTAAACAGGAAAATTGTCCAGGTCGTTACTGTCTGGACCTACCGAAAACCGTTTCCTTCTCGAACTTAACTCATAGATGTGTACGTGGAACTCCGATTAAAATGAACTAAAAACAGAGAAAATAATTTTTAAATCACTAGCCTCACTCACAGTCGCCTAAGGCAAATAACTTGATCACTATCATAACTTTTCCTTGACTTGTCGTGAGTTGTTTTCGTTGGCCTCCATTTTTAGAAAGAAGTCTAGGCTAAAACCGAACTCATACCGTTTTACGGATCATACTACTCTACTCGAGGACAACTCAACCCATTACAATTAACACGTTAGTAAATTTGAGCTCTAAAATGAAATTAATTCCGTAAAACTAAAGATAAAGAATAATTATAAATTATCAGGAAACAGTTTTATAGTTATCATAACATTTTATGTAATTTTAATCTATAATACATAGAACTACAATATCACTAACAACGTAATACGCTATCTTCATTTTTACGCCTTTCTAATTGTAACATACTGTATCTGAAAAATAGTAATCAATAATCACCTAATACGAGGGATGATCCAAAATAACGTGGACTTCTAATACTGCTCTTACAATTTTAACAATATTTTTTAAAAACTTATATGGTTGTAAATCGGAACATAAAATGAATCAAACAAAGCAATAAAATTACAAATATTTATAATCATAAGACCGTACCATGCGTTTTCATAACCAAGGTAACGCCGATGCGGCGCGCGCCGTTATAATCACTATGTTTGAGAAACATATTGTATTGTTTCTCAGAAAATAATGAAACAAACAGCGCGAAACTTAACCAACTGAATTGTGGGTGTATACATGACGTCATGTTCAAATTTAACTTCATTTGATCAAGGCGTTATGGAGAAAACAACATTCATAACACGATCTCATCAACGGAACGAACGTTAAAATATTGTCACCTGACCGGATGGAAGTATGTTGCATCATAAAATTTTGTCACAATCTCATAAAAATGCCAACCAAGACGTTTAAGTTGATTGAAAACTCTAAAAGAAAAAAATCCAGTCAGTAGAAGTTAAGTTTTTAAGTGACACGAAAAGTTTGGGTAGGGTAGAGAAAGCTTTCAAGAAAGACAGGGTGGGTGAAGAAACGGGAAAAACGAAGCGACGGCAGAGAAATCAATTTGGGAAGCATTGAATACGGACCGAGGTCTAACCATTCGCGATTTGGCAGATAAGCTTGAAATGGGTTACGGTACAATCAAGGGCATGTTTATCGGCAGCCTGCAAATGTCAAATGTGAATCGATTTTCAAATCTATTTGCCGTTATTTGACATTGAGTACTGTGCTGTGTGAGTGACGACGCCATTAATGTTACGAAGACGTCGTTGACGCGCGCCGGGTCACTGATAGTGATAGTTTTCTAATGATCAGTACTTTTTACTGAGTCAGTATTTTGCTCTGATATTTTCTAAGAATATGCAGGACATGTTCTTATTTATGTTGGTGTACATTGTTTTCTGATTGTACCAAGCAAACGTTAACTGTAGCAAAAGTCCACGTTATTCTGGATCATCCCTCGTAAATATATTAACTTTATCATTAACTCACTTTTAAAATTCATTCAGTTCTGAACGATGATGTTTTGTCCAGAATAGCTGTTTGAATATAAAAATGCGTTTATTTGTAACGGGTTGAGTTGTCCTCGGGTAGAGTTGTATGATCCGTAAAAACGGTATGAGTTCGGTTTTAGCCTAGACTTCTTTCTAAAAATGGAGACCAACGAAAACAACTCACGACAAGTCAAGGAAAAATTATGATAGTGATCAAATTATTTGCCTTAGGCGACTGTGAGAGAGGCTAGTGAGTTAAAATATTATTTTCTTTGTTTTTGGTTCATTTTTATCTAAGTTCCACGTACACATCTATGAGTTACGTTCGAGAAGGAAACGGTTTTCGGTAGGTCCAGACAGTAACGACCTGGACAATTTTCCTGTTTAACGTCTCATAACTTTCTTCAATAGCTTTTAATTAATAAGCTTTTGTAAGCAATCAACAGATCAACCATTTTTTTGATAAATAAGACCAAGTTTTCGAAAATCGATCATGAAATAAAAACACAGGAGCCCGTTGAATAAGACAGGTCATTTTTTTCAAGGTTTCTGAGGTGATGAGTTACATACCTTTACTATATATATGTGTGTGTGAGTGTGTGTGTGTATACAATATTTTTGATGGGACTGTTTCATGCCGACAGCCTGTGGACTGAGGAACAGTTTTCGGATGTGTCAAGTATTCGTATACTACGCTCTGGTGACTGCCATCCAAACCCAGGCCCAGTATATAAATTCCCATGCGGTGTTTGCCAAAAACCATGTAGAACAAACCAGAACTGCATAGCTTGTGATACATGCGACACTTGGTACCGCATCAAGTGCATGAACATGTCAGACACAGTCTTCGAAGGATGCAAAAATGTAACATGGATTTGCTTTTCATGTGGAATCCCGAACTTCTCAACAACCCTTTTTGAAACTCACTTTGCTGACTCTATAGCAACATCCATAGCTACAGAAAACTCATATAGCATACTCTCGGACGAGCCTGGGAGACAGCCAACCTCACCTAGCTTAGGCAGCCAAATATCAACCAATTCTTTTACCTCTATTTCATTAGACAATTCCATTGGATCCCCTCGACATACTTCATCTCCATTAAAAACTTGTCAAAATCAACCACGCAGACCTGATCTGCGGAAAAACACAATGCGGGTCCTGACAGTCAACTTCCAGAGTATGAGGGCAGAGCGATCCACATTCTGGCTTCTTCTCACTGAATCAGATCCAGACATCATAATTGGATGTGAAACCTGGCTCCATTCTGGAATTTTTGAAAGAGAAGTTATACCAGTGGGTTACAACATAATATCACATAGAGACAGACCCCAAGACCACCATGGAGGAGTTATTATCATCGCCAAAGATGGTATAACAGGCAGTGAAGTCAACATACAGACATCTATAGAGTTTACAGCTGCTTCGTTTAAGTGCACCGGTAAGCAACCACTGATTGTTGGAGCCTTATACCGTCCACCGAACAGCAACCAATCATACATGGAAGAACTAAAATTGCTAGCAATATTCGAGATCTTCATAAAAATTTCCAAGATCCACAGTTTGGATTTCTGAGGATGCAAACCTACCAGACATAGACTGGAACACCAACTCCATCTGCGGAAATACACACAAAAGTGAAATCAACAGGATTCTGCTAAATACAATTTGTGACACAAACTCTGAACAAGTTGTCAAATTTCCCTCAAGAGGCAAAAATGTCCTTGACTTATTCATAACCAACCGACCATCACTCATAAACAAAGTCAAAGCTATTCCAGGTCTGAGTGACCACGACATCGTCTTTGTTGAGGCCCATGTCCAAGCACCCAGAAAGAAACCAGTTCAACGTAAGATCTTCCTGTGGAAAAATGCAAATCTTGAAAACATGAAGAAAGATATTGAGAACTTTTCTGAAAATTTCACCAAACAATACAACCCAGATAGCAACATCAATAGTCTCTGGAACACTTTTAAGACTTTCTGTACTGAAACCATGGATAAACATGTTCCATCAAAGATGACTTCTACACGCTTTAACCAGCCTTGGATAACGCGTAAAGTGAAAACAGCTATCCAAGAAGAAGAAAAGAGCCTACAAAAGAGCTAAGAAGAGTGGCGGCGACCAGGATATGAAGGACTTCATACAACTGCAAAAAACAACACAGTACGAGTCCAGGAAGGCCTACAACAACTACATCAGTGATATGGTAGGGACTGACAAAAACCCAAAGAAGCTCTATTCACTAGTAAAAGGGAAGAGATGCGACAGTAGTGGTGTGTCCTTACTCAAGAAAGATGGTGTGTCATACTGCAACCCACATACCAAGGCCACAATTCTAAATGATCAGTTTAGCAGTGCCTTCACAAAGGAGGACCACTCATTTATGCCTTCCATGTCAGGCACTCCTTCCCCAAAGATGCCAGCATTCGACGTCCAATGCAATGGGGTTCTAAAACTACTGAAAGAGCTCAACCCGCACAAAGCCCAAGGGCCGGACGCTATACCACCCAGGTTCCTTAAGGAATTTGCAGAAGAGATTTCACCAGCTCTGACTCTGGTATTCCAGGCCTCAATACAGCAGGGTACAGTACCTGATGACTGGAAACAAGCACTTGTCACCCCACTTTTCAAGAAAGGTGACAAAAGCTCAGCTGCCAACTACAGGCCGATATCCTTGACATCTGTGTGCTCCAAGACCCTTGAACATATTGTCCACAGCCAGATAATGAAGCACCTAGAGGCAAACAAAATACTCTCTGACCAACAACATGGCTTTCGGAAGAAACGCTCCTGTGACACCCAACTTATCCTCACACTGCAGGACCTTGCCGCTGGACTCGAGGAGGGGGAGCAGATAGATGCCATACTCCTTGACTTTAGTAAAGCGTTTGACAAAGTGCCGCACCAACGACTGTCCATCAAACTACGTCACTATGGCATCCATGGCAACCTACTCAACTGGATTGAAAGCTTCCTATCTAATAGAAGCCAACAGGTCCTTGTTGAGGGTCATTCATCTTCACCTGCACCAGTGACATCAGGAGTCCCACAGGGCACAGTTCTGGGCCCCCTGCTCTTTCTCATGTACATCAACGATTTACCAGAGAAAGTATCATCAACATCAAGACTATTTGCAGACGACAGTTTCTTGTACAGGAAGATCAAGACACCAGAGGACTCAGTCATACTACAAGATGACCTTAACCACCTACAAAAGTGGGAAAAAGACTGGCAAATGTCCTTCAATCCATCAAAATGCGAAGTCATACGCATTACCAGGAAGAGGAATCCAGTCAATGCTACTTACAGCATCCATGGTCACAACCTCGCCATTGTCAAAGGTGGAAAGTACCTGGGAGTGACGATCTCAGACAACATGAGTTGGAATGCCCACGTTGATGCCACAGCCAAGAAGGCCAACAACAGCCTATCATTCTTAAGGAGAAATCTCACCAGATGCCCACAAGATATTAAAGCACAGTGCTACACAAGCCTGGTGAGACCAATCTTAGAATATGCATCGGCCGCCTGGGACCCTCACACCACCAAGAACATCCAACAGCTAGAAGTGGTACAGAGACGTGCTGCTAGGTTTGTCACCCGAGATTACAAAACAACTAGCAGCACCAGCAACATGATAAAGGATCTTGGTTGGGAAACCCTACAACAAAGGAGGCAATACACCAGAACAGTGATGATGTACCGTATCATATATGGACTTGTGGATATTGATGCCACCACTTATCTTCATGCATCATCGCTTTCAACAAGAGGACACACTCTTCGATACATGGTGCCCTATTGTAGAACAGACGTCTACAGGCATTCATTCTTCCCAGCCGGCATCCGCTATTGGAACAGTCTCCCAGAGCATGTTGCTACAGCCCAGACCTTGGACACTTTCAAGTCTGGGTTGGCTGTCATCCACTAGCTATACATGTACAGACCCCTGCTTTTATCAGTTTTTATCAGTTTTTATACGTGCACTTGTCCGCCTCACAACCACCTTGTTCATATTTCACATATGCGACTATGCTCCAGAGAGAGCCCTGCATATTATCGGAAGAAGAAGAAGGGTTCGCTGAAGATCTTAAGCTACCATGGGGCAAGTTAAACCTGACATTAACTTGCCCCAAGAACCTTTCAGCTGCCCCAACTTTTATCTTCTATTTTTGCTTTTTTTATTACTGAATAAACACTTCAACAGTGTTAAGTTTGATATTTTAATTTCCTTTTTTATAAGAATCATTTCATTCCTGCATTACAATACTTAAACTTTACAAGACTTATACTTGTTGCATCTATTTCCGCGTTAAATCCGGTTCCGCGTTATTTTCACTTTTCGGTAATTTCACTTGAAGCGACACCTACAGGTAAATGAAAGTGACCTACTTTTCGCACAGAAAGATATTTTTGCCAAATATTGCAGAATGAACCGCTCAGGAGGTCAACTGTCTTTAAATGCCCCCATTTTGAAAAAGATGAGTAATACAAACAAAAATAACAGACCTATATGAATGTTTGTGTAAATGATCTTGTTATTGTTAACTTTTTTACATAACTTTTGCTATGATTGTGTGCTGACTGAACTCGTTAAAAATTTTGAACAGTTAATTTTTTTATATAATTGAACCTATTATGACAGTATGGTATAGACTTTTTATACTGCGGATCCAGATTTTCTTCCCTTACGTAATGGTGGTTGTCACGAGACTTGAATAATGCCGGTAAAATGGAAAAATGTAAACAATTGATGTAATTTCTTTATGCTTCTCTATAAATGAAAGATTGGTGGATGTATTGAGCAAAAAAGAAAACAAATTAAAGAGACTTCCTATTATATTTATTTATTATAGCGCTTAGTAACGCGGAAATAGATGCAAACAGGGTATAAAATTGAGAAGAACAAATATATTACAGTCAGTCAGAGAACAACCAACAAAACTCTCGAATAATGTCTTCAAGTAAAGTTGTGTTTTAAGTCCCAAAATGCTGACTTGCCCTGTGGAACAGCTGTTATTGTAACCAACTTGCCCTGTTGATTTTCAACTTGGCAGGGCAAGTGGGCAAATGCTTGTTTCTAACACTGGTATTGTACTTGTAATTTGTGAGGAAATACTCGTTTGAAATTGCAGTCTTGATCAGTATTCCCAATCTGATCAGTATAATATTAACAAAGTACCAAACATAAAAGTGAAAAAAATGTCAATAAGGAAATAATTACAAGTAACAAATAAACATGGTATAAAGTAAATCTTACTCATTATGATAACACGAGGAATGAAAATATTATCAACAACCTGCCTTTATAAACTTTTTTGGGGTTTCCAAACCCTATTGTGAACCTTGACACAAATTGTCCAGTGTTAACCAAGGGCAAGTTGCCTAAGCATATCGCTAGGCATCACTTTGTGCCCTGGTACCCCTCTTACAACAAAATAAATAAGTGTGTGATATCAAATTAAGGGTACCAGGGCACAAAGTGATATGTAGCGATATGCTTAGGCAACTCGCCCCAAGTGCTGTCCATAGAGGGCAGTTGTCAGTATCAGAAATGTAAGGAAAAATTGTCACATTATATTGGAACACTTGTTTGACATATCTCATTTAAGTATTCCATATGCTTGTAGATCGATAGATTTTTTTAAACAGAAATTTTTAACTTTTCCAGAATTCACAATGGAAAGTGGTGCCAACTCAATAATATTTACTACAAAATGCAAGAACCTCACAACTCCTGATTTTGTCAAAGTTAAACTTAACAATGAATACAACAGAAAACTTTCAACACCTCTTGAGGAAGAAATTGAAGCTATATGGAAAAGAAGGCTGGAAGAGTTACCTTCTCTTTTCAATGGAACAAAATTCAGACTACATTCTGTGGAAGAAGACCAGTCCACTTTGATATTAAATCTTGGAGTTACGTGTTACAAAGACTTTCAGGGTACTAATCTATCCTCGGACGTTCTTATATTACAAAGTCAAGGATTATGTGAGCATGATGACTCACAAGCTTATATGTGTGATGCCTTGGGGGTTGGTGCTCTTGTTATGACTTCAGATAATCACATTGTTCTCATATTTAGATCTAAGAACTGTGGTGAAGATACAGAAATGTGGGATCGCCCAGGAGGACATGCTGAACCTAAGGTAATGACCAGGGATAACGAAATTTATTAAACACTGTCAATCTGGATACCTCATTGACCCAGACTGGAAGGGTTTTTACAGTTCTGTACTGATTTTCTTTTTATACATAAGGCCTAAATTAAAATTAAGTTTGTTTGCTCTTTTTTAAAGGCTGTACCGACCGACCCCCAAAAATACAGCCAACTCAAAAAAATTTATTCGAAAAATATATGTGCTGTATTTTTTATTAGTGACGACCTTTCATCCTATTACTTTCCGGTAGCTTCTTTATGCTAATAATTCTGGTTTAGGAGAAAAATACAATAGTTTTCCTACCTACCAACCCAACCCAAAAATTTAGAGTCGGTAAAGGGCAAACAAAGACTTTTTATACGCCCGTTTTGAAAAAACGGTCGTATTAGGTTATGCTGTTGTCCATCTGTCCGTCCGTCCGTCTGTCCGTCCGTGGACAATTGCTTGTCCGGATGATAACTCAAGAAAGGATGTACCTAGGTTCCTCAAATTTTATGTGTGGATAGCCCTTGGGTGGAGAAGGTTCCCTATTGATTTTGAGACCCCAGGGTTAAAGGTCAAGGTCACTGGGACTTAAAATAAGTAAAACTTGTCCGGACAATAACTGAACCACCAATGTACCTAGGTTCACCAAATTTATTGTAAGAGTAGCCCATGTGTCAAAGATGTTCCCTATCGGTTTTGGGGCCCCTGGGTCAAAGGTCAAGGTCACAGTGGCATCATATGGGAAAAAAACCTGACAATAACTTAACAACCAATCTACCTAGGTTCACCAAATTTTATGTGAGAGTAGCCCATGTGTCAAGGATGTTCCCAATCGGTTTTGGGGCCCCTGGGTCAAAGGTCAAGGTCACAGGGACATCATATTGAAAAACCTTGTCCGGACCATAACTCAACAACGACTGTACCTAGGTTCACCAAATTTTATGTAAGAGTAGCCCATGTGTCAAAGATGTGCCCTATAGGTTTATGGGGCCCCAGGTTCAAAGATCAAGGTTACAGTGGCATAATATGGAAAAACTTTGTCTGGACAATAACTGAACCACCAATGTACCTAGGTTCACCAAATTTTATGTGAGAGTAGCCCATGTGTCAAGGATATGCTCTATTGATTTTGGGGCCCCTAGGTCAAAGGTCAAGGTCACAGTGGCATCATATTGAAAAACATTGTCCGCGTAATTACTCAACAATGACTGTACCTAGGTTCACCAAATTTCATGTGAGAGTAGCCCATGTGTCAAGGATGTACCTTATCAGTCAAATTACCAAGCTGTGACTTCAAATGTTGAATCAATATGTTTATAAAGTCAAAATGGCAAACAATGAAACACTTGTCCAGACAATAACTGAACCACCAATGTACCTAGGTTCACCAAATTTTATGTGAGGGTAGCCCTTGTGTTAAGGTTATGTCCTATTGGTTTTGGGGCTCCTGAGTCAAAGGTCAAGGTCACAGGGGCATCATATTGAAAACCTTGTTTTGACAATAACTCATCAACGACTTTACCTAGGTTCACAAAATTTTATGTGAATGTAGCCCTTGTGTCAAGGATGTTCCCAATAGGTTTTGGGGCCCCAGACCCAAAGGTCAAGGTCACAGAGGCATCATATGGAAAAACCTTGTCCAGACAATAACTGAACAACCAATGTACCTAGGTTCACTAAATTTTATGTGAGAGTAGCCCATGTGTCATGGTTATGTCCTATTGGTTTTGGGGCCCCTGGGTCAAGTTTAAACCATCATCCAGAAGATATCAAATTACCAAGCAGTGACTTCAAATGTTCAATCAATATGTTAACAAAGTCAAAATGGCAAACAATGGAAATAATGCTATATTTAATAAGTAACATGAATTTAGTTCACCAAATTTTATGTGAGGGTAGCCCATGTGTCAAGGATGTTCCCAATTGGTTTTGGGTCAAAACTGGGTCAAAGGTCAAGGTGACAGGGGCATCATATGGAAAATCCTTGTCCGGACAATAACTAAACAATGATTGTACCTATATTAACCAAATTTTATGTGGATCAGCCAATTTGTCAAGATGTAATGTGTTGATAGCTCTTTGGTATTGGATGTTCTCTTTTGATTTGGAGACCCCAGGGTCAAAAGTCAAGGTCACAGGGACTTAATTCATATTGAAACATTTTCCGGACAGTAACTCAATAATGATTGTACCTAGGTTTACCAAATTTTATTTAAGGGTAGCCTAAATGTCTAGCATATGCCCCTTTGGTTTTAGGTCCCTGGGTTAAAGGTCAAAGTCACAAGAAAAATCATGAGGAAGAACCTTGTCCAACAACCAACTTTACCTAAGATCACCAAATTTTATGTATCAATACTCAAGGGCGAGAACTTTTGGTTCTGAGGCCCCAGGGTCAAGGTCACTGGAAGTTTGTATGGGAAAACTTTGTGTCGGTGATAACTCAACCATGGCTGTACCTAGGTTCTCAAAATCTTTGCTTTGGATAGCCCTCCAGTTAAGGATGGGACCTATTCTGAGATCCCGGGGTCATTGGTCAAGGTCACAGGGACTTCATATGAGATAGAACACAGCATGGACTGCACACGGGCGTATACCGGTAATGCCCCGCCCAGCGGAGCTCTTGTTTAGTTTAGGTCTAATTATTCACATACAAAATTAATCTATATAGTCAATGATTTTACCTGCTTGAGCATAGCTTTAGTATATATTTATAATAAATAAAATTATATACTGGTTTTAATGCTGTGTCAACACAATTTAGCTAATTAACTATGGCCAGCACACCTAACCCAGCTTTCCAATACCTTCGTTATCACCTACCCTTCCACAAGGCGGGCAATTTCTCTATGTACCTTATTAATGGAGGAAATTTGACATTACTGTCAAATTTTCATGGCAGGTATACTAAGTAGTAACAGACCGGATGGGATTCGAACCCATACCACTTTCAGGACACTTTATTGGAAATTCTGGCGCCCTACCAACTGTTTTAAAGACCTGGGTACATATATTTTATACTAAAAAAATATTGTTGAAATATTTTTCTTGGATATTACTTATTAAAACTTCTGTCATATATTTTCAGAATATAGTTGGTGCAATACCTGTAGAAGACATAGATTTATCAAATATGTCCGAAGAAGCTGTGATAAAAGAGATCTTTAATTCTATAATAGATGAAGTAGTATCTGAGGTGAATTTACCACAAGATACTTTACAGTCACCTGGTATTATAGGCATACATAGAAGTAATCTAAATGGTGGAAAACCTAATGTAGAATTTCTTGTCAGGTAGGATACTATTGCTTGAATAGTTCTTATTACAAAAATGTTTCAGGACTGCTGGAACAGTTCTATTTTCTCAAAAGTATTTTCGGGATTTTGTTTTGTATGCTGATGGAAACATAAATGTCAACAGGGAAGCTCAGTCTGTAGGGCACAAGTCATTATCACCTCCTTATTTAAACCGTTATTGTGTTCGCCAAACTTGTACCACTAATTTATGGATTGACGCCTTTGTTTACAAGTGTCACAGACTGCAGATGTTTGCTGTCCTGAAGTATTTGAAAGAGCATTTTCGTTGAAGGGAAATTGAAGTGTCTGTTGTCCAGAGGTGTCCATTGTTGAGAGGTGTCCATAAGATCAAGTTAGACTGTATTTCTGCCGCTCAGCTAGCTCAGTTGGTAGCACGCAAGTCTACTTTTTGAGGGGTTGTGGGTTTGATTCCTGGGCGGGGCATACTTTCGTTTAGCTTGCTCATGAAATTATTTCTACGACCATTCTCCCTCCTACCAATGATTTTTAATTATGTAGGGCAGTTGTCACTCACTGACAAAAGTATGCACTTAGTAGTTGGTTAACAGCTAAATCCAGAGATTTAGCCTTTCCAGAAGGAATGAGTAGGTTGACTGACCTATACAATGTGTTGCTATGGCGTTAAACTTAACAAGAACTAACAAATAGACTGTATTTCTTGTATTTACAGATGTAGTTTATCATCATCACAAGTAGAAGCTCTATATAAACAAGGAAATCAAGCAGAAGCTTATGAATCAGAGAATATAATGTTATTACCGATAGATAAAGCTTTGACGTTAGATACTTCACAACCAGATCTATGGAACAAAATGGCTGCCGGAGCTAAAGGAATGTTGTCATTATATAAGATATACAGTCATAGATTCTTATGATTATATTTTTTACTGTAAACACTTGGGCTGCAATGATATCCTGTTAGTCAACTGTGAAGGGCGCCAATTCAATTTGAAGTCAATTGCGAAGGGCGCCGATGCAAATTTGTTTCGAGACCTGGGATTTCAGATTCAATAGACAGATATTGGTTCAATAATTAAAATTTTAATACAAAAAGTCAGAACTATTCCTTATAAATATTCCTCTTTGTGTACTTCATCTACAATATTGAAAGTTTAAGTTATCCTGTTATTGAATTTTTGTCACTATTTCCCCCTTTAAAAAAGGACCAATTTAAGCCACCTTTCCCCTTCATGTGAAAATAGACACTGGTACCTAATGAACAAAACACATTAGATAGTGAAACAGTGTTTCACTTTTAATTTGTTACATTTCTATTCAGTTATTTATACATTAAGATTTTAAGTATTTTCTAGTCATTTTTTAGTTTTATATTTTAAGTTACTTTGATGATTAGTACTGATGGAAAAATCAGTTTGAAGGTTTATTTGCTTTATTAATCTTGTTTTGAAACAATGTTTAAAGTTTCAGTAACTATTTTATTTTATCAATACTTAATAAGTGATAAGTTTTAAGCTCGATGAATGATTTGATAGACATTTATAATGAAGTATACTATATAAGGAATTAAATCTGAAAAAATTGAATCAGAAGGAAAAATATCAAATCATTATTATTATTATTATTATTATATACCGTATTTGTATAGCGCTCTTTTCATATTAAATATATGTTCAAAAGCGCTTCACAATCATATGCATAATTAGGTTAAACGAACTAAAATAAAAACGAAAATGATAAAGATATAAAAACATAAACTGAAAAATAATAATAAACTAAAATTTGTGATCAATAAAGTGCTCATAGTAGTTTAAAAACAACAACAACAAAACAAGTGAATTTTCAATTTTAAAAATAGTGAAAGAGAGGTAATGGATTGTTGGTAGAACGGCAGCTACGTAGTCAATGAGGAATCAGGCCAAATGCCCCGAAAATCCATGATTGCAAGGTGCAAAGCTGGATTCTTCTCCAAGGCTCCCACCCAAACATCCATCAGCATCAGCGCCGCACGTCTCCCAACCATACATTGTATAGTGATAAAGTAAAAGTGATAATAGTTATGATTAGAGTATGAGAAAAGGCAGCCACCGACCAATAGGGAATCCAGCCAGATGCCTTGAAAAATCCATGATTGCAAGGTGCAAAGTCGGATTCCAATCCAAGGATCCCTCCGGAACATCCATCAGCGTCAGCGCCTAAATTGGTTAGATAAGGTTTAATCTTCAATGTAATGAGTATATAATCGGTGGAAAGGCAACCCCTAGCCAATGGGGAATCTGGCCAGATGCCCTAGAAAATCCATAATTGCAAGGTGCAAAGTCGGATTCCAATCCAAGGATCCTGCCAGAACATCCATCAGCATCAGTGCCGCACGTCCCCCGACCATGTATTTTATAGTGATAAAGTAAAAGTGATAATAGTTATGATTAGAGTATGAGATAAGGCAGCCACCGACCAATAGGGAATCCAGCCAGATGCCTTGAAAAATCCATGATTGCAAGGTGCAAAGTCGGATTCCAATCCAAGGATCCCTCCGGAACATCCATCAGCGTCAGCGCCTAAATTGGATTAATAAGGTATTAATCCTAAAGGTAATGAGTATATAATCAGTGGAAAGGCAACCCCTAGCCAATGGGGAATCTGGCCAGATGCCCTAGAAAATCCATAATTGCAAGGTGCAAAGTCGGATTCTAATCCAAGGATCCTGCCAGAACATCCATCAGTGTCAGCGCCTAAATTGGATTAATAAGGTATTAATCCTAAAGGTAATGAGTATATAATCAGTGGAAAGGCAACCCCCAGCCAATGGGGGAAACTGGCTTGTTGCCCTGTAAAATCCATAATTGCAAGGTGCAAAGTTGGATTCGAATCCAAGGATCCCACCAGAACATCCATCATTTGGTCGCATATTATTTTGTAATAGACCTAGTGCATAATTATTATTATCATTTCTTTTTTAAACTATGGTGTTATATGTTTGTAATTTGGGTATATTTTAAGATCATTCAGCCAGATAGTTTCTATTGATTAAAAGAAATTTCACTGTAGTATTATTAGACGTACTAATGAACAATTTTAAGTAGTCTAAGATTGCTTCATATTAATACTGATATATTCCAAAACCAAAGTTTTTTGTCCCAGGGTGATTGATTTAGTGACCATAGTAATTGACAAACAGGTAAGTCTCACTTGACAGAGTCTGGAAGCGAATTCCACAATTTTGGCGCAGCATGGCTGAAACTACGATTACCAAAAGTAATTGTCCTAGACCGTGGGACTGTAATAGATAATGAATCATAGCAAATCCACTCTTCAGTGAATCTTTGCAGCCCTACCAAAAACACAATATTTTAATTTTTAACTTGTATCTCTAGAGGGCTTTCTTTATTTTATTACACTGGAACCCCTCTATTAAGTCCACTGACCGTTCTTTTAAAAAGTGGTCTTATTAGCGGGGTGGTCTTATTAGCGGATAAATTGGTCTAGCATAATTAATAGTACAAAGATTGTCTGACATATACTTTGTTAACTTAAAACAAGGACCCTTTATAACATGTTATAAAGGGTCCTTGCTTAAAGAATCATTTGAAAGCATATTGGGTGTAATGAGCTTAGTGGGTGTAATAAGCTTTTACTAATTAGTCATTATCAAGAGAACAGTTTTCACATTGCATTAGATTTTCAAATTTTATTATGAATAATACTATTTATAAAAAATAATTGATTGTTATTATTCAACAGTATATAACGCGTGCATCGGCGATCACGTACGGGAACGGTCAAAATGAACTATATCGCCTACCGGACCGTATAACGGACTTTATTCGGTACTGACGCTCTCTAATCGTAATCACTCGGCTATTTCCGTAGACAAAAAAAAAAACAATGGAATTTATATTAGACCAGCAACAAATATTTGATCTTTCCGTCGAATTTACTCTCATGAGCTTCCATTTCAGATTTGCTATTCTCAGAACACTAAAACTTGTACCACATTAACAATTTAACATTAAAAATGTATTTGTATCATGTGACGCGTCTACTTTCGTTTTCGAAAGATTTTGTTGTTTTATCAATTATTTCGATAAACTTTGGATAACCCCTACCCGATTCTTATTAGCCATATAATGGGAATATAAAGTTAAACAACTAGTAATTGTAGTTACATAGATTTAATTGATGGGCGTAGCAATGCCCTTAATATTATTCAATACAGAAAACTAATAATTAGTTTACATACATACGCATGACTATTACTTTAACATAATACATAGTAGCTGTGAGATTGAGAGAGCATCAATACCTTATTGATATATGACAAAATAGTGGCAAAATATATGACAAAATAGTGGCAAATAAAGGCCGAGGTAGCTTGGCCCAACGTTAGCTTAACAACAACTAATTCCCAGGACAGGCATGCAGAAATCTAAATAAATTGATATAAATAGTGTGTGGCGATCTGGGGCCTTAACCCGGCAAGCATTTACATAACTACTGACCAAGGTGGGGTGAAATAAATGCAGTATCAGTACATCCAAATATTCCACTAAAGGGGGTAGATTTGATGACTAACGGGTCCGCATGTAGTGCTACCGAAAAGATCATCGATCAAGCCCTTAGACGGTTAAGATGAATAGTAACTGACCATACATAATGGGTATTCTGCATAACTGCCCCGGAGAATTTTCCGCCACTTAATGCATAGCATTCCTCCAAAATTCTCCTAGCTTAGATGCCCTAGTTAGTTATGTAAGACAAAAAACTGAGCTTTATACTTATTTAAAACATTAAATGATATTCTGGTGATGGTTAGACAGGCTCCCTTTGATTTAAGCGTTACTACTACCTCTACTAGAAATAGTAATAATAATAATAATAATAATAATAATAATAATAATAATAATTATAACAGTCAAGCGATAGTAAACGCATTACATTTTTTATATGTTGCTGTTATATTATAAAGTGTATTTTTCTATAGCTTGTTTTAGCTCTTCCAAATACATGGCTATGCCTACGTCTGAAAGGTGAACCCCATCTTCCCTAAAAAATCCCCTTGTTTTTATATCTATGTCCATTTTTAGTTCATTTTGTTCCCCCAAAAGTTGTTTCCCCCATCTATTTACCCTTTTTCTTTTAAATTCCATACTTTGTTTAAACTTTTTATCCCCTTGCCAAATTCTTTGTATGATATCAATCCAAATTAGCCTTGTATTTGGAAAAGCGTTTTTTAGAAAGTCAATGCTGTTTTTTATTGTCCTCATTAGACTTCTAAGGAATTTACTTTCTAAGTCATTCCCACCTAGGTGAATGAATATGAATCGGGGGGCCTGTCTAAGGGCTACATCTAATTGTAGGCTATATATGGCATCGTCCCATGACATACCCCTAATTCCCCACCATGCCACAGTTAGGTTTTTCAGTCCGAGGTGCTGGTCCCTCTGTTTGGCTGTTTGTCCAGCCCAGTATGGGATGCTGTCCCCACTTCTTCCGTCACCCTATCTGGGTCCGAACGAAGACTTCTCCTCCTTACTCGTCTCTCTTCTCCGTTATCCCCCTGGCCTTGTTGTGCTTCTGCCACGTTTCTCTTTCTTCCACGACCACGTCCTGGCATTTTTCTTGTAATAGCTTTCTCTTGTCACGGCAATAGCGCAGTAAAAAGTGAGCCGCATGTTGAGTGAGCGCTTCTTTTATGTAATTGCCGCCGGGGGCGTGGCCTGACGTTTACGCATCTTCCGGCGATAAACCAAAACAAAGTTACGAAATAAATTCAATGTATTTTTGAATGAAAATAATTGTTATTATTTTCAATACATTCAATTTAAATGGTCTGTATTGGATAGGAAAATGACCCCTAAATTATGCAAGTGTCACATTGTTAGTTAAACAGGCGTGTTTATACCCCTTAATTATTAGATATCTAACAGATTGACATCCTTTGTTTTCAAACAATGGGTGCAGCGTATTATCTATACAGGTGTGAAAAACATACATATACCATAGTCAGACTGCCGGTCGCTCGACGAATATTTCGCGAATTTTAAGTGGTCTTTTTAGCGGGGTCAGAATGCAGGCATTTAAAGAGTTTTGTCAGCAAGAAGTGGTCGTATTACGGAGTAGCGGGGTGGTCCTAATTTCGGGGTTAAAGACCATTAAATAAAGAGCAAAAAATTCCGTTCTTTTCAAAACTGGTCTTTTTAGCGGGGAGGTCCTAGAATTTGGGTGGTCAGTAAGCGAGGTTCCAGTGTATGTCCAAATCTACAAATTGTAGATAGCTTGGCTTGCTTGGGTACTTTGATCAGGCTTGGGTGTATTGGTGTTTTGAGGTTATTGCAAGGGCTCAGTCAATTTGTATTTTCTACATTAAATCTCTCTGCTTCTATGTTTTTTGTATCATTCCATTGTACAATAATTTAATAATACTCATGACATAGCCAAAAGCATAATAATGTATCTATGCAATATACACATTTGTAAATATATATACAGTTAAGCTACCATTTTTTCGAAGAGGCATGGATCTGGTAAAAAATACCAACTCTGCGAATTTCAAAAAATTTTGTGACTTAAACATTAAATTAAAAGGAGAAAAAGTTGGGACCACAGATTTTTTTATTTAATTTTTCCAAATTTTGAAAACTGGTGTTTCAAAAAATGTGTTATGCAACTGCAGTTTATTTATTCAAATAATGTTTATGCACTTGCAAGATTCTGCTTTATCTATATATCTGAGGCTACGGATAGTTTTTTATATGCCCGTTTTGAAAAAAGGACGTATTATGTTATGATGTTGTCCGTCTGTCCGTCCATGGACAATTGCTTGTCCGGATGATAAGTCAAGAAAGGATGTACCTAGGTTCCTCAAATTTTATGTGTGGATAGCCCTTGGGTGGAGGAGGTTCCCTATTGATTTTGAGACCCCAGGGTCAAAGGTCAAGGTCACTGGGACTTAAAATAGGTAAAACTTGTCCGGACGATAACTCAACAACGACTGTACCTAGGTTCACAAAATTTTATGTAAGTGTAGCACATGTATCAAAGATGTTCCCTCTTGGTTTTGGGGCCCCTGGGTCAAAGGTCAAGGTCACAGTGGCATCATATGGGAAAAAAACTTGTCCGGACAATAACTGAACAACCAATCTACCTAGGTTCACCAAATTTTATGTGAGAGTAGCCACTCGTGTCAAGGATGTTCCCTATTGGTCTAGGGGCCCCTTGGTCAAAGGTCAAGGTCACGGGCATCATATTGAAAAACCTTGTCCGGACAATAACTCAACAACGACTGTACCTAGGTTCTCAAAATTGTATGTGAAGGTAGCCCATGTGTCAAGGATATGCCCTATAGGTTTATGGGGCCCCAGCTTCAAAGGTCAAGGTCACAGAGGCATCATATGGAAAAACTTTGTCTGGACAATAACTGAACCACCAATGTACCTAGGTTCACCAAATTTTATGTGAGAGTAGCCCATGTGTCAAGGATATGCCTTATTGGTTTTTGGGCCCCTGGGTCAAAGGTCAAGGTCACAGAGGCATCATATTGAAAAACATTGTCCAGGTAATAACTCAACAATGACTGTACCTTGGTTCACCAAATTTCATGTGAGAGTAGCCCATGTGTCAAGGATGTGCCTTATCAGTTTTGGGGAAACAGGGTCAAGTTTAAACCTTCAACCAGAAGATATCAAATTACCCAACAGTGACTTCAAATGTTCAATCAATATGTTAATAAAGTCAAAATGGCAAACAATGGAAATAATGCTAAATTTAATAAGTAACATGAAATAAGTTCACCAAATTTTATGTGAGGGTAGCCCATGTGTCAAGGATGTTCCCAATTGGTTTTGAGGCCCCTGGGTCAAAGGTCAAGGTCACAGGGGCATCATATGGAAAAACCTTGTCAGGACAATAACTAAACAATGCTTGTACCTAGGTTAACCAAATTTTATGTGGATCAGCCCATTTGTCAAGGAGTAATGTGTTGATAGCTCTTTGGTAGAGGATGTTCCCTTTTGATTTGGAGACTCTAGGGTCAAAAGTCAAAGTCACTGGGACTTAATTTATATTGAAACATTTTCCGGACAATAACTCAATAATGATTGTACCTAGGTTCACCGAATTTTATTTAAGGGTAGCCTAAATGTCTAGCATATGCCCCTTTGGTTTTAGGCCCCTGGGTCAAAGGTCGAAGTCACAAGGAAATCATGAGGAAAAACCTTGTCCAACAACCAACTTTATCTAAGATCACCAAATTTTATGTATCAATACTCTTTGTGTCAAGGGTGAGAACTTTTGGTTCTGAGGCCCCAGGGTCAAGGTCACTGGAAGTTTGTATGGGAAAACTTTGTGCTGGTGATAACTCAACCATGGCTGTACCTAGGTTCTCAAAATCTTTGCTTTGGATAGCCCTCCAGTTAAGGATGGGACCTATTCTGAGATCCCGGGGTCATTTATCAAGGTCTCAGGGACTTCATATGAGATAGAACACAGCATGGACTGCACACGGGCGTATAATGCCCCGCCCAGCAGAGCTCTTGTTTAAGTTGTTAAAATGTTAGTTATTATTTTACTGAATATGATCATTAAAATCTGGTTTTAAGATTTAAACACATGCAGAAATAGATATTTTTCCAAAACTGGATCAACTTTCACGGCTGGGCATGGTTCTTTGTCAACAAGAATTTTTGCTGACAATACAATCCCCATACTGGAGACTAGATCAATTCCAACACCATTTTCTGTCATTTGTACAATTTTAGTTAAAAGTCTGGCAGGTGTTGACCTTGTCTCTTGTGAACTTTTCCATTGTTATTCAAGACAAGGTTAATCATGATAGTCACTCATAGTCTTCCATAACATACAGTACATTTAGCTTAACAAATACAATAAACTGCTTATAAGACCACATAAGTTATTGCGAAATAGTGTGATTTTTTTATGACATTTCTGTCATCAAATTTTGATGGTTCTATAAGTTGAACTTTACTGTAATAAACTGTCTCAAGCTTGCCTACTAAAGCATTATTAAGGGATCAATTTTAAGCAGGATTTTTCAACGAAAAAATTTGGCTAATAGTTTGGCGAAACACGGTCGGGCATCTGGTGTCATTAACAATTGCGTGAGTTTTTCTTTACCATATATTTCTGGCATTTATTGTCAGATCTTTATGAAACTTAATACAATGATAACATACAATGTGATAACCAGAATAAGAAAGTGACCACAACTCTATCTGCCTTTATTATGGATTATTTCCCTTTGTAATTTTTGTGTTAAAGTTTTTAAATACGGCTATAATGTGGTTTCCACATAACATTTCTTGTTATATTTATTTATGGGAGGTTTTGTACAAAGTTCCTTATTTTATTGCTTTGTGACGCTTAGTGTTTTTTATTTGTTTTGAAACAGGGAGGGAATATTTTATTTGTTAGTGATATTTACTCATTCATTCATATGATGTTGGGAACAATTTTACATTTTGGTTTATATATTTGTTATTTATTTTGTTTAATATATTTTACTGTTTATTTTACATGATAATAAACTGGTGCTTTATTAAAATGTTTTGTGTTTGTTTAATTTATACTTTATTTTAGCTTGATTGTGAAATAAGTTCTTTCAACTTAGATTAGTTGACTTCTTGCCTCCTCCTGTACTCACCTATTTGGATTAATTAAGTTTCTTTCTCTAGGAAACTATAGATTTTAGATGTGATTTGTAGGGTGCATTGTTCTTGAACCTGTTGGGACTATTGTGGTTGTTCCCTAGAATCTAGTTTAAACCCCTCAGTAGCATTTATTTTGCCACTGTCCATTCCCAGGAAGGAACACTTTCTTGTTTTTGTTATTTCTTGGTAGTGTCATTTTTATTTAAAAATCTAAAAAATCTCCCTCTGCATTTTTGGTTGTGTGGTAGATCTGTGTTTTTGACAGTAGATGTTCTTGGTGTTAGCTTATACCTTTCTTTGAAAAGGAGGGTAAAACAAAAACAAATGAGTCATAAATTAATACAAATGTACTAGTTATCATTCCATTGTCCATTCTCCAAGATCAAAACCAAAATGTTTGCATGTATAAGCATTACATCATCTGTAGAAGGCCACTCATTGTATGATTAACCTGGCTGGTTAAACCCTTCCTTGAAAATTCAACTATATCATCTATCTTCCTCCATTAATAAGGCATATGTAGACGTTGTTGACCTTGTCTAAGGGCGAGTACTGGTTATAGACAAAAGTTCAGGAAAGCATGGTTATGTGAGCTAGCCGTCATAAAAGACCTGTAATTTCTGTTGACATGACTTGAAATCCAATTAAAGTTAACTTTCTTCAATCTATGGATCATTAATAAACAAGAAACAAGATTTTCACAGACAAAGTTTTCATTGACAAAATAAAACTAGTGATCGCTAAAGGATAAAATATATGAGATAACAGTTCGTGTTTTACATGATTTAACAGAGCATTGTGGGCATACACTTACAGGCTTGAACATAAGCACAGGCAATCTTCGTCTCTCGAACTTAAACATCTCTATTTTTATGTGTTTAAGGGATGAAGATCACCTGTAAACATAAGTAGAAGCCTCACAAAATTTGCACAATGTATAAATATTTTAAAAAGATTGGCTACAGAATATTTGAAACTACAAGTAATATTAAAGTGATAAAAATTGTCAATAATCACACATGTGACATGTATATGAATATAATAGTTATTTATAAATTGTTTGATAATTTGAGTCAGTTCCATTGTGAAATAAGCTATTCAATGCATATTTATCAATCGTGAGTCTGCTTTCTTGTCACTCGGTTATTAGCAAGCTAGATACAAATCCCTTGCATAAGGAAACAAGGTGGGTTTTGGAAAAAAAGCAAAGCTGGTCGTAAAAAATGACCAAGCAAATATTACTACACATTTTACACATGTTTACTCTAGTAAGCAGGAAATAGAGCTAATTGAATGCAAATATGCACTTATCCTTTGTACAAAGAAGCTTGGACATGTGCTAGCGTGATACATTGTTTGTGTACTCTATATCAAAACATATATTACAATTGATTAATTCCATATTTCAAAAAGATAACATCTTACCAACAATATATACAGTGCCCCTTTAAAGTCCTATGTCAAAATCTTGTTTTGTGGAAGAACTGATTGACATTTGCACATGAAAACAAGAAATGTAGAGAAATCTAAGCACATTCCTAAATTGGCATTGATTAATTTATCAACATATAATTAAATCTATGCTACATCAATAAGCTTTAGAAATAACTATCAGAAAATTCATGATCAGTTTTTTTTTGTCTGAAATTTCAATTGTTCAAGAACTTATGGTGGGCACTGTATAGGAATCAAGTTATACAGTCATGTATCATAGCTATAAATTGAGAAAATATTGACAAAAGAAATTAAATGATTTGAGCCTAGTTCACTTAAATATACATGTATCTTAATGAAATAATAGATTTTGCTTTCACCATAAACAAGCCAGTGAAATTGTCACACAAAACAAATTACTGAAACAGGCATGAATCATTACAAATTTACAGTGTACACTTTTATATTGTGCGTAAGTGCTCTTATCTTGACCATTTAGAGAAAACATGTTAACAAAGTCATACAATCCCATTGAGACTAGTGAAATTTAAAGTGTATACATTCATTGGTTGAAGTACTAAAATTATCATGCAAACCACTAACCAAGACTTGCTTAACTAATGGAACAATTCAGTGAAAATTCAAACTAGAGTTATGGAACTTAGTAAATGACCTCCGATGGTAACCTGATAGATATTATGTGCTAAAGAATTGGTTAGGTCTTGTAAAGTTTTGACCTTCACAAGACCTACTGTCCAGTAATCAACTGTTGAGTTTTGCTGTGACTACACCCTATAATGATTTCAAAAATATAAGAATGCTGAGCAATAAATATTAACAAAGAAGTGTTACGCTGATGCAAACACACAACTAAGTAAAATAGCCTTAACTATTCATTGAATAGTCCAGCTAATAAGTAGAAATGATATATCTCCATGACATATCTGTATTCAACAGAAGGAAATGAAAATTGGCTAAGTAATTTGAACATTCGATAGAACCAGGGCTCGGATTTAAGCTCTAATATTTGCAAAATGTGAGTGGATTTTGAAAATTGCCAGTAAATTTATTTTAACTTGAAAATTTTTGCGAGTTGAAATTGACGAAAAACATTCTACTCTAATAAGTCTAAATTCAGCATTGAAACGGCCAGATAGATTGATAGCTTTAAATAAAGATTTGCCGTAAGAAAATGTTTGATATTCTTAATCTATCCCACAATAACTCCCTTGTTCTATCCAAAGTTAAATATAGTACTTGTTATTAAATATAGTTGTTTCTATATTGCATTTTGTGAATAGTAACTACGTATGGTATTAAAATTTGAAGAAAAGAATCCTTGTGATTTTTTGCATTTGCACTTGCAAAATTTTGCGAGTTGATTTTATTTCAACTCCCAAAAATTTGCAAGTCCAATGTTTTGTTAAATTTAAGCCCTGGATTGAACTTAGAAATGAATATGACAACTTTATATTCACTATGATCAACAAAATTGTGTATGAATTACCCCCCCCCCCCTGGCCCGCCATCCTGACATCAAATGATAGCTAATAACATTAAAACTCTACAATTTTTTATTCTAGAAACAGAATTCAACATACTGGACGGACCTGTACACAGTAAAGACTTGAATCCACCACCCAATGAAAAATGGGTAGAGAAGTAACATAGAATGAACAGGTTAATGTTTAGTGTTATGCTTTAGATGCCATTCAAATTATTGAGGCATAGTTAGTGTTTAAAATTGACATAATAATAAAAAAGAATCTATGACATGGGAAACTAAATCAGCAAAACATGATTAAAATCTGTTCGCTTGGTAGATTGCTTTGAAAGAGTTTTTTTTAAATATCTTACGTAATGGTTTTGATTCAAGTTCATAAACCCACAATAATTCCTTCAGAAAACAAATTACTCAGTACAATTGTTACTGAACAAATAAAATTAGAAAAACTTAAACAGTAAACAGTGTGCTTATAATTAACTTTAAATGCACAGAGAAAATCTCTAAATTCAGTTTTCAGTAGATAAAGGAACCCATACCTCACAGAAACAGCTATACTGAGCAGCAAAGATTGTTTCTGACAGCAAGTAACAAGTTTGCTAGCTAGTGAAACAGGTTGCAATCAACAGTTCCACCTAGCTCCCAGTAAATGGTAGGTCCATAAACCATGCCTCAATACAACATGACATAGCAATGGAAATATAGATTAATATAGAGGTAGAGATTAATTAAGTTCAAACACAAATAATGATAATAACAGAGTATAGGAAAATGACTTCTAACTCTATGTACTGTTGTCATTCAAAATTTAATTCCATCTTATACATGTATGCTAATACAGTACCCACCAAAAGTTTGGAGACAAAAGAAATTAACTACACTTTTTAAATTTTGATGACTACTTTTGTAGAATCTTCATTTCTAATATATTTAAGTTTGGTTTGAGATAAAATGAAAACAAATTTCATGAATGCAACACATCTATAAGATTCAGCATCTGATATCCTAAAGCCTCCCAAAACCATGTTTATTGTAATTATTTTCTATAACAAAGCTTTTATGCAATTCTTGTAGCCTGAGTTACAATAATAATGATAACCAAAAAACTAAAGCAAAACTAAAAAAGTATTTCAAAATACACAGTTATCAAATTTTAGATAAAAGCTATTCAATAGGCCTACAAAGTGAAAATGTCTCCAAACTTTTGGTGGGTACTGTAGACATAAAAGTTTCATATATTTCAAATGCAATGGATAAATATGTAAAAAAAATCAAAATGTTGAATCTAACAATTTCATCTGCTGTTACATTAAAATAGAACTGTCTTTAATGACTAAAAAAACCCTGAAAACTATACAAGTCAAATATCAATCTTTTTTGTCTTCAAAAACTTATATTAAAACAAGAACTTGAACAAATATTTTCTCACAAGAATTCAAATGAAGAAAGTTATTACTTCCCTCTAGTAAGAAAAATCATGTTTAAAAGTAAAAATAATTACAAAAGTACATTATTTTAAAAATATAATGTGGAGAATAGTTTAAAAGACCAAACATTATAATGCCACTGATTATTTAGAGCAGATTTTTTCCTTTTCCAGCAGTATCAGAAATTTGTAATATTTGAATATTAATGTAATGTTCCACTAAAATTAAAATTTTCAATAGAGTTTACTAAACCCTGTTATCCCCTCCTCATCACTGGAACTACCCTTGGTCTAAAAATAGAGTATAAATTATATATGTACATAAAAAAATGTACATTGAAGCAGGAAAAACCCCTACAGAATAATAAGAATATAATAGAAAAAATAGCACTTTATAAACAGGATAAAACAATATAAAACAAAGAAATATACCATTGTTAACAATATCTAAAACTAAAAATCTAAATGTTATTTTGTCACATATTTAAAAATATTACAAGATTAAGGACAGTAAGTATATTATCATTTCCAGTAGAGTGGATCCAGATCAGGAGCCTAGACAACCCTCTAAAGAGTCACGCTACCAGGATCAGAGAAAATATAACATAATGCAGAAGATTACAAGCACATTAGTACACAGAATATAACAGATACTACAAAAGGGAAATAACCTAGTACAAACCTAAGACTAAAACATTACATTCAGATCTTTGGCCATTATTGATAATAATAATACTAATATAACAAAGTACATGAAATATATCGAGGGTTGCCCGCAAGACTGTAGTAAGTGCATTGTGTTAAAGAGCAAGTTACTCTAGTCTTGTGGGCAACTCTTGATATCATGATTAGAACTCGAATTTATGTTGTTTTTCCAACCAAAAAATGTTTGTTTATGCCAAATGCATCCATGCTGAACAAAGTTATTTTACATATTATTGCTGGAAGGCTCACAAAATAGATAAAATACTTTTGTTCTGTGTCAACATTTTATAAAAACTTTATTTCATGCGATTAAATCCAGTAGAAACATAAGTTTTCTGCTGAAAAAACTCATTAACTTGAGTTCTGAATCAAATTTATAATTAATCAAAGTAAAATTACTCAAATGTGCTTGTGTATAATCGTGAGGTAACAACGTGTGCCCTTTCAACAATCTGTGCTAAATATCAGAATGTTTTAGAACATCTCTATTTTCTAAATCCAACATGTATGATATTAAAACATCTTCAAACATAACATGACATTAAAAAGATCATGTCAAACACATTAGAAGAATTCTACATTTAGGTTTAATAATACAGAAACTTGTAACAATACTCTAGGCCATGCCATACCGGAATTTTGTTAAGCATTCGCATGCTCATAGGTTTTAGAGTCCTTAATAAAAAAAAAAAATTGTTGGTGAAATTTTCTTAAATAATTCTGTTGTTCCAGGATTCCATAACTGATTTTTCTCAGGAAATACTGATAGTTTCTTGTTTCTGTGTAGCTGATTAATGAAAATGTAAATGTGTATGTTGTATATACTTTTTTATGGAATTGCTTTAATCTCACTTTAATGTCATAAACATTCATGTAATACCAAGTACTTATTTGTGTGAAAACTAGCAAGAATGGACATGTGTTTTTGTTCTCCGTTTGTGTGTTTTTGTAAATAGGTACCTAGGTTAACTTTGTCAAACTTGAGTTGACGCTTAACAAAATTCCAATTTAGCATGGCCCTAACAACATATAAATCTAAAAATATGGCTAAATCTTGATTGAACATAACAAAATGTTGTCTAAGATTTCTTAAAAATCTTCAAAAGTCTAGTCTACTGTTATAACAAATAAGTTCAGTAGTCAGAAAAAGTGACCACATTTAGTTCACATAATATTTCATTTCATTTTTTTATCAAAAGCAAAAAGTTAATAGAGATACAATTTCCCACTAATAGTTTAATTGTAGTTAAGTTCAAAATGGGTTCCTAACTTCAAAACTGAATCCCTAAAGTCTGCATGTCAGGGGTCATATTGGCCCCTGACTAAGAATGGGGAATCAGTATCCCTGTATTACATTTTATCTTGAGTCATACAATGCTATCAGACACATACCACTGCAGGTATGGTCCCAGTCCAACAATAACATAATACATGCATAAGTATAGCTAAATATAGCGTCTAGAATGGATTGGGACTGCACCAGGTGGCTGTGATTAGGCATAGACTCTGAACAAACTAAATGATTGACAATAATTGATTATCGGTATCAATTGATTCTACAATCTAGGCTCTTCCATATGGCATTGTGACAATGATTATAGGTCAAGGTCACGGTCAAGATGGTCGGTTGTGTTTTTGCCTGAGTGAAAAATATGGATTAAAGTATTATTAAATTGGATTTAAGTGACAAAATTTGACTGGATATATTAAGTAAAAGTGAAACTATTAGGATACGATGGGAAAATCGGGAAATAAAAAACGAAAAAATAGCAGCAAAGGAGAAACCCCACAACCAAACAGGGGAACAAAGGAACCCAAAAAAGCGGGAACTGAAGATTTTATTGATGGCTTAAATAATCGCTTTTCAGCGTTACAAAATACGAATTTGGAGAACGACCAAGCTTCAAATACATCTCAGGTGAATGATTCGTTCTATACATTATTGAACATTGAAAATAATTGTGTTTTTTCCACAAACGAGTCAGAATACATGGACAAAATGGCGAACATTACACAAGTTAGTGACATTGTAAACAACCAAAATACACAGTCAAACGTGAATGTGGGTCAAGTTCATTCAAACTTAGTTAACTCTAGTAGTAACGTAAATGACAAATCACAACAATCAGGTGACCACGGGTCAAGTGTAAGACATATTAATGATGATCAGAGAAACACGCCTAGCACGAGTTTACATGGGCCAACAAATTCAGATATTGTGGCGTTTTTGGGCCAAATGGATTTAAAATTCACCGGTAAACTGACTGAAATTGAAAAAAGACTTAGTACTCTTGACTGTTTGGAGAAAAAAGTTGATGGCTTTGATAAGGAGTTGAAAAAACTGTGGCTATATATTGACACAAATACAAAGGCGTCAAATGATAAGATAGACAAGGTAGAATCTAGAGTACATGTAACTGAAGTGGATCTGGACGGAGCTAGGAGCAAGCTACTAGATCTAGAAAAGGAAAATATTAAGATGAAAGATGAAGTAAATTACATGAAATCTCAAAGCATGAGGAATAACCTAATATTCGGAAATATACCGGAGGAAAAAGATGAAAAGCCACAAAGAACCGAAGAAATCGTTCGCAACTTTATGATAAACAAGCTTAAGATCGCTCAAAATGTTGTTGATAGTATGAAGATTGAGAGAGCACATCGTATGGGAAACGATCAAAGGGGACAAAGAGAGAGACGAATAGTGTGCAAGTTTAGTTTTCATAGAGATAGAGAAATGGTACGTGGACAAAGTAAAAACCTACATGGTACGAATTTTTACGTGTCTGAACAATTTCCACCGGAAATCGCCGCTAAGAGAAGAATCCTATTACAAAGAATGAAAGAGGAAAGGAATAAAGGACACCAAGCATGGGTATCATATGATACATTATACGTCAATGGTAAAGCTGTTAAAGAATAGGAAGTCGGGGGTGAACTTAACTGTTTAATATGGAATTGTAATGGACTTAGTACTAAAAAAAGGGAAGATACTAACTTTTCATCATTTTTAACTAAGTATGATATTATAATCCTTACTGAAGCATGGACAAACAAAAATAGCAAAATTGATTTAGATGGATATTTTTGTTATAATTATTTTCGAAAGTATAGACACCGTAAAGCTAAACGTGACAGTGGCGGTATTGTAATATACGTAAAAAACTATCTTAAAAATGGTGTATCAGTTGTAAAAAATGTTCATGATACAATATTATGGTTAAAATTGGACAGCTCTTACTTTGGATTTGAATCTGATATATATTTTGCTGCTGTGTATATGTGGAGTGATAATTCTCCTATGTCAAATGTAATAGATGTAGACTTGTATGATTGTCTCCGAAATGATATTAATTATTTTGAATCCAAGGGTATGGTATTAGTATCAGGTGATTTTAATGCTAGAACTTCGTGTAAACAGGATTATATTTTGTGTGATAGATATATACCGGACATTGATGATGATTGTTATATAACCGATACTATATTACCACGAATTTCTATGGACAAGGGGAGTAACTCTCAGGGTACTAAATTATTAGATCTATGTAAGTCTACATCACTTCGTATCATGAACGGTAGAGTAGGTTCTGATTTTGGGATTGGTTCATACACATGTTATAATAATAAAGGGTCGAGCGTAATTGATTATGTACTAATGAAAGACTCAAATTTTTGCCGCGTAAGCAACTTTGAAGTTCTTCCGTTTAATGAATATAGCGACCATGCACCTTTAATATTAGGCTTGTCACGCATGAATACTGTTACCAATTTTAATACAGGGACAGAGACCGAGCGTATTAGTTGGAAATCTGAAGAGCGAGAGTGTTATAGAGCTGGTTTAATCGAGAAACTACCACAAATAAATGAATTAATGACAGGAGATAATATCAATGAACTAGTAGAATCGTTCACAAAAATCATCCGAGAAGTTTCCGACCCTCTGTTTGTTAAACACGTGACTAAATACCCGAGGTTTCAATCCAATAACAAAAGTGATGATACTAAATGGTTCGACAATGAATGCCGTAACGCAAAACTATTGTACAAAAATGCATTGCGTATATTCAATAATTCTCGCTCAGAAGTAAATAGAACTGAACTTTGTCGATTGAAAACCGCCTACAAAAATTTAATTAAAAAGAAACAAAGAATCTATCGCTTTAATCGATGTAAAAATTTTGAATCGTTAAAGAAATCAAGACCTCGCGACTTTTGGAGGTATTTTAAAACACAACAACATACCAGCGCGACAAACGTACCTCTTGATGAATTTAAAAACTATTTCGAGTCAATGTTTGCTGATGTGAATCGCACTTATCACGAAAATTCCGAGCATTTCAACAATTCGCATGACTTTGATAACAACGTATCGTTATACGAGAACCTAAACGTACCGATAACGTATGATGAAGTCCGTAAGGCCATACAAAAAATGAAAACTAATAAATCACCCGGAGAAGATAAGTTATTGAATGAGTATTTTATAGAAGCTAGTGACATTTTAGCCGGTCATTTAACGGAAATTTTCAATAAGATTCTCGACCAAGGCGTATATCCAGAGGCTTGGACCCGCGGTGTTATTATACCATTATTTAAGAAGGGAGGTAACTACTACGATGTGTCTGGGTACAGGGGGATAACTCTTCTGAGTAATTTTGGTAAATTATTTTCATGTATATTAAATAAACGCATATCTGACTGGGCGGAACAAAACGTGGCTATATCAGACGCACAGTTTGGTTTCAGGCCTGGTAGATCCACCATAGATGCTGTTTTTATCTTACAGTCGTTAATACAAAAACTAATAGGAGAAAACAAAAGACTATACTGTAGTTTTATTGATCTTAAACGTTGTTTTGATTCAATTTATCGACATGCCTTATGGTGGAAACTTCATAAATATGGTTTAAATGGGAAAATTTTGCGGATTATTCGAAATATGTACCAGTCTGTCAAATCATGCGTTAAATATTGTGATAACTACTCAGATTATTTTGATATTTCCGTCGGTCTTCGCCAGGGTGAAATTTTATCACCCATATTATTTTCTCTATTTGTCGAAGATTTAGAATTGTTTTTACAAGATAGATTAGAGAGTGGCTTAACTTTAAATGATATTTGTATTATATTACTTTTGTTCGCAGATGACATGGTCATTCTCGGTCTGACCCCCGAAGATTTACAACTATCATTAGATAAATTACACGAGTATTGCTCTACATGGGGGTTAGAAGTTAACGTACAAAAAACCAAAATAGTTGTTTTTCGAAAACGAGGTAGTGTAAATTTACATGAACGATGGAGCTATGGAAATGAAAATATTGAAATTGTCGACAATTTTAATTATCTGGGGGTAACACTTAATTACAAGGGAAGTTTCGATCTAAATACTCAAACATTGTACGGGAAGGGTTTAAAAGCCATGAATGTTTTGATATCAAACCTCAAACGGTATGAGACCAAGCCAAAGGTGGCTTTACAATTATTTGATGCTTTTGTTTCTTCCGTCATAACGTTCGGTTGCGAAATATGGGGTTTTACTAAGTCTAAGCAACTCGAGACATTACATTTGAAATTTTGTAAAACAATACTAGGCGTTAAACAAACGAGTTGTAATGTAAGTGTCTATGGCGAACTAGGTCGTTTCCCACTACATATAAACCGATTCGTCCGAATTTTAAAATATTGGTATAAATTATGTTATAGTGATAACATTATTATTAAATCTATTGTTGAATCATCGCTTGATGACGTAAATAAAGGCCACGTTAATTGGTTTAGCAATGTAAAAAAATTATTAGAAAAATATGGATTTCTACATATTTGGCATAATCCATATTCTATAAATATCAAACAGTTTATACCCATATTTAAACAGAGGCTTTTTGACGAGTTTTTACAATCATGGTACAGTAAAAAAGAATCCAGTAGTTCTCTAAAACTCTACAATTCTATTAAAGACTCTTTTTGTTTGGAAACATACTTGAATACAATTATATCTCGAAAATATAGAACATATCTCACAAAACTACGTATATCTGGCCTTAATTTAAGAATTCAGACAGGTCGTTACTCAAACACCAGAGTCGAACGAAATCAGCGTTTTTGCCAAATTTGTAATTCAATAGACGTCGAAGACGAGTTTCATTTTATTTTTAAGTGTCCTATGTATGACCATATTCGAAAAGATTACATAAAGAAGTTTTATAGAACTAAACCGAGTATGTTCAAATTCATTAATCTTTTAAACAGTAGTAATAAATCAGAATTAATTTCTCTTGCGAAGTATATAGAAGAAGCTCTAATAATTCGAAATAATGTATTAACCTAAATCAATTACTTTAAATAAATGTAAATATATTACAAAGTTACATATTATAATAGTTTTGTTTTGATACTTTCCTATTACATCAATACTTGATGTGTATATTGTCATTGTCTATATGTTGTATTTATCTTTTGATTTAAATGTAATATAATCAGACATTTCTCTGATATTATGTCTCTATGTTTGTCATTGTCATTGTATTATCTTGTTCACCCGTGTCATTGTAATTTTGTCATGTCTTGTATTATTGTAATATTTTCACGTCATTGAAATTTTGTGATGTTGTCTTATCATGTTATGATCGTTTTGATTGTGATGTAAGCATTGTATTGTTATAATTGTTAATCACTAGAAACTGTATAGTTTTTGTGAATAAATGTATGTTCTGTTCTGTTCTGTTCTGACAATGTATACTAAACATAATTCATAACAGAAACAAACATATGTAAAACAATATTGCTTGAAAAAAAAACCAGCTAGACCTAAATAAAGTGAAAAAGTCAATGAATTGCAGCAACAACTTAAAAAAAAAGAGAAAAAAAGTTGAAACTGCTTACCGGGTTATAGCATTACACATCTAGTAATCATGTGAATATATAATAAAAAAAACATCAATGTGCCATTCTTAGTCACAATATATAGCATGTTCACATTGACCAATGACCAGGGTTTGACACTTACAATGTTCTGGGATTCCTAGGATCCTTAAAACTTGGGAAAAATCCCAGTGAGTCTTAGTAAGGAATTTCGTCAAGATCCCTAAAAATTGCCATGTTCTTATGTGAATTTGAGTTTCCATGTGTAATTATGTTCCATTGATTTGTAATATGCAAAACTAAATACAAAATTTCTGTCATTTGTTGGACGAATCCCTGAATGACTGGCTAGGGATTCCTTTAAGGATCCCTAGTAAAAACAGGCAATGTCAAACCCTTCCATTAGCTGATAAATAATATAACAGTCTTCAATATCTATACCATGTCTATTGAATACAATTAGTCAGTATTTTTTAAACAATTGTAAGCAGTAAATTTGTTAATTTTAATAATCATGATCAAGCTATATAGTACAAATCAAAACAAATTTATAAATTTGTATCTATATCTTCAAAGAAAGAAATAGGGCTGTCACGATGACAAATCAAACCATTGCAGTGAAAAGTATGTGTAGAGAAATCAACAAAATAATTCAGTAACTAAAGATTTTCAACAAAATAAATTGCAGATAACATTGTTTGTACCTCATTAGCTTGAGTAGAAAAAAAACCCCAATATTTTGAGTTCTAGATTTAGTCTATAACCTGACAGTAAAATTCCACTATAAAGACCCCCTTGGTAATTGCAAAAACATGCATTTTTTGTCAATGTTTAGGTCCCAAATGCTTAATTTGAGAAAAAAAGTGTCCCCATATTAAGATCACCCACCAATTATGACTATTTATTTTGATGGTCCTTATAGCAGAACTTTACTGCATTTAGTAGTGACAGCCCTAAAAGCAAACACAGTCTCTCCTTAGAATGTTTCCTCAGTATGATGTACAGCAGAGTGCGAGTTAGCTAGATAACTTCCATATACATTTCTACTGTTACCATGGTATGAGAACTGTTCAAAGTATGGCATTTCTCCATCTTCAGCTATAGAACTTAATGGCTGCTGGTTATCATGGAAACCACCTTTAGGAGAGAGATCTGGTGGTTCGCAAGCAAACTCATCAGGTATATACTTTGTATCCCAGGCATTTCTCACGTCAGGCTTCCATGGAGGAGAAATCTGAAATAGAGAAATAGTCTTTTTATATTTAACTTTAAACAACTGATGGTGTAATGGTCATTGCCTCAACCCACTTGCTCAAAACCTGGGACTAGTGGAAATTGATTCAGGTTAAGAATCAATCTGATTAAATCCCGATCTAAAATTGTCTGCTCCCCTACTCGCTAAGTTAGATCTGGCCGTTTTCAATCGAGGGTCACGTTCAGGTGACCTTTTCTAATCATAATATTCATGACAAAATTGTTATGATTAGTAACTTGTTTACATCGTCTACGTTACACAATTTGAAATGAGCCGTCCAATCTTAGAATGTGAATAATACCGCTGTTCAATTACTTAGCTCGCAAACCTTGTTCTAAATAGAAATTACGAAATAAAAATGTGATTAATAGTGTTTTGTCTAGATGAAAGCTACACACTGATTGGTCAACATAAAAGTCATTTCGACGTGACCCTCCATTGAGACCTTAGAGATCCTGAACGACAATGCTCTACAGGATATCTGTTTGTGGAGATTGGTTAAGAATCTACATTTTTTTCCCATATTAAAAGTTGAGCTTGTTGATGTTTTTGTTTTTTGCTATACATCAATATAAATTGAGCTAGTACCAGTCTTAAATTTTCTCAAGCACTATCCTGAATTTTCACTAGCCTTGGGCTTCAAACTAAAATATTTTAAGTGTAGCAGTGCTAAATATATTTAGCGACAGTTCAGACATGAGAATCCAGTACATGATGATATGATTGCAGCCAATACTGCTGTGCTCTAAGCACTTTGATTTAAGTAAGTCATTATACATGTAATGCTAAAAAACCTGAACATCATCCTCAATACCTATTTTCATTCCTGTACATAAAGTGCACTCAAAATGTCCTAGGACAAAGTACTATTCTTAGGATGAACTGAACCAATTTACATTTACCAATGAAAAAATAAAACTAATCGAGAGTCATCCAAGTCAATTCAAAATTTAGCATTAGTTAGCTTATGAACATATGATTCAAACTATGGGCAAGTTTCCTAAGCATATTGCTAGCTAGTGCTTTGCCCACTAGTACCCTTAAGTTAATTTGATATCACATACGTATTCCTTTTGGTGTAAGAAGAGTACCAAGGCAAAAAAAACTAGCTAGCAATATGCTCAGAAAACTTGCCATATGTAACATGAGCTTTAATTATAGTAAAATTACTAGCTGTATGCATGTTATATTTTTCACAAAATTTCATTTGTCAAGAACTTTTAAACAACACTGCATATGTGTACTCTTATAGTACCATACCTGCTCCTTTTTATCATAAGTAATAGAAAAGACAGACCTTTTATATGCAGTAGTTAAGTAGTTCAGGGACATTTAAATTTGTTTATATTGTCATATGCCTACCATATGCCTACGTAATGCCTCAGTCCCATAAAATCGTGGCTTGTTGCAGACCCGTACGTGCAGACAGTTGTAGGCTGTGGGAAGCCTTGCGTATTAAGGTGACGGTACGTACATGGCACAAAACAACACCCCGTACAGAGCCATAGCTGAAAGATATGCATGTTTAATCCTTACTCGGCCACGATTTTGTTCACCATTTGACTCTGAAACTGATACCTGTATCCTGGACTCATCTCAAGGACCCTGGTAAAAACGTAACAGTCTGTACGGGTACGCAGGAGTTCGTACGGGTCCTTGCGGAGCTTGATCGCACGGCACCTGTACGGTGCCCTCAATGCTATTTTTATGCTTATGGGACTGTAGCATAAGACATTTTCCTTAAAAACAACTTAGAGGGAATGTTTTCTTGCTCATTATTCCTCTCATTTTTAAAGTCCACTTTTTTTATAAAAAGCCTAACTTAAAGACAATATCAATTCATATGACACATAGGTTTGCTTTGTAAGCTAATTCATATTATAGTTAGATTATTTCATGTCCTAGCTTAGGATATGGAGCTTGGCATCATTTATACATCTTAACATGACTATTTTGTATGCATTTTGTAAAAGCCAGATAAACTATTGTACCAAAAAAGGAATAGTGCTTGGCTCAACATTATTTACAACAAAGTTTGCCTAGTTGGACAACCAGCTATATATTTTACTTGACTGAACAAAATGTTTACATGCAGGTACAAGTTGCCTAAACACAAAACTAGGATGTTAGGGGAAATAGGATAATCCTGAATGCTGAGCTCTGATAGCATACAAGATAAATTCTAAACTCAATAGATTGAGAGTTTGAAACCCCTAAGCTCTACTTAGGCTTTATTCACCATGATTTTTTGTAGATGACATGACTTTGTAGGCCTAATTTGGGAATGGCAAGTCCTTTTTATACATTCTGAGGAATTGTTTGTAGTAATAATAAAGCTTGGTTGTCACTTCTTTTTTCTACTATGTTCTCAACTCATTATCATATGAACATACATCATTCTGTCTGTTTATTGTATTGTAAGTTGATTTAATCTAGGCAATGCTGTTGGTGCCGACTCATACATTATAAAATCCTGTGTTGATGTAATGTTGGTTTTATTATCATCTACTGTTTATCGTCTATTCCACACATCAATCTTTTCAACCATGGCAGATATGGCTTTTCTGTAATTCATACTGGTACATGTTGTTTCTGTTTGTACTTAAAGTTGTATGTATGTTTTATGATATACACCATGTAGTCATATTGTACATTGAAATAAATCTATCTATCTATAGCATAAGGGGTGATCATTGAATTCTCTTCAAGGCAGATGATTCCTCACAAAAAGGCATGTGAAAGCTTTCATATAGAAATGCCAAGATTTAAACTTTCAGGTCTACATGCCAAAATACAGCAATAGGGGCTGGGTTTATAGGGTCAGGTACTCAGTCAAAATGAAAACTCAAGTCTAATAGTTGATACTGATGTATTAAGTATGATATAGATAAGATTGGAAAATTAATAGAGTAGAACAACAATGTTCACATCATACAAACATTTCACAAACATAACAATTATTATCATAGATTTCCTTGAACACATAGATATATATCTAGAATTAGAACACAATTTAGTATGAGTTAGTACTTTATTTAGAATTATTAGGGGTTTTAAACCTTTACTAGTCATTAGGGGTTTAAATCTTAACAGATCATAAGGGGTTTTAACCCTTTACAGGTCATTAAGGGTTAAAACCCTTTACAGGTCATAAAGGGGTATTAACCATTTACAGGTCATCAAGGGTTTTAACCCTTTACTCGTAATAAGATATTTTAACCCTTTACTGGTCATTCCCTGTGTGTTTATGGCTTATACCCCCTCCAAACCATAAAAATGGCAACAAAGAGACTTGAAATTACCAGAAAACAAGTTAATCTGTGAGCTAATGCTCACTAGTGATACCCCCGCAAAAATCTAAAAATATGCGACAAACAGGAAGTAGATGAGCAAGGAGCATGAAATCGCTTTACACCACATGGGACTATGGGATGAAGCAATATGCAAAGTATTAGGCTGCTGCATGTTATAGTTGTTGAGAAAACTGCCACGGAAATTTTGTAACGGACGGACGCACGCACGCACGGACAAGGGTAAAACAGTATACCCCCCTCTTCTTCGAAGCGGGGGTATAAAAATATTGATTTCAAAACAAGGGTGCAGAAAAATGGTGCAAAATGAAATGTAAATTTAGGGTTAAAGAAGAGCAAAAATTTGATTTTTTCATTTAGGGACTCATTAGTCCAGGACTTATCAGTATAAAAATGATAAAATAAAAATTGAACCATCCTATAAAAGATTATAATATTTCTGACATTATTAGACAAAAATTAAAAATCTAACTCATTTTAAAGGACTTTTCAAAAATTGAAAACAATTTATAATATACATGTACATGACAGTATAAATATCAAAACAAGATTTAAGTTTATTCATTACACAGTCTACAGAATTAAGATATGCAAGTGGTTGCATGAACAGATCATTTTAGTAGCAAGCACTATAATCATGTTCGTAAATTTTTGGTCGCCCAAACTAAAAAGTAGTCGTCCCTGGCAACCAGACACCCACTTATATCTTAGACTGATAACATATAACAGTTAAAATGGAAACATATACAGACACAAAGCCTTAGCGCCAATTATTTCATGACATTACAATATTTAGCCTATCATTACTGAATCTTATCACTGCATATTATTTAATTTCTTCAAAATTATATAACAGCTTGTACAGACTGACCTGAGAGAGATAAACATGTTACATGCTTTAGTACTGATATTTTTTTTTTAATGTCAGTTGTGCATACTTTATCCCTGCTGATTTAAATACTCACTACAGTATTTATGAACTCACTATGAAAAATTAAGTATCTAAATCAGTAAGGTCTAATGTATGCTCCACACACAGATCACGGGTTTAGCACAAAACAGTCGTAACTCAATATAAGAAAAGAGTACGTTACGACTGTTTTGCACTCAACCCATAAGATGAATAAAGTTTACCAATATCTACACTCCAGCTAACTGATTTAATGGATCAAAATGATATAAAATTGTATTTTTTCTCACAGGTCAATGTGTAGAAGCTATACTTAATGAACAAAACAATGGTTTAAAGAAATATTAGTGACTGAATGAAAATGAAAGTATTATATTATGGCACCAATTGAACTGATAAAATACCTACATTATTCAATTTCATTCAACTTTCAGTGATGCATACAATAACCTCTGAGATTTAAACACTAATTACAGTACTTTTCAATCTGATCAAAACCCGATCTAAAATTTTACCACTCGCATACTCGCTAATTTAGATCTGGCCTTTTCCAAACGAAGGTCACGTTCAGGTGACCTTTTCTCATCATAATATTCATGATGAAATTGTTATGATACGAAACTTGTTTACATCGTCTATGTCACGCAATTTGAAATGAGCCACCCAATCACGAACTGTGAATAATACCGCTGTTAAATTTGCATGCAAACCTTGGTCTAAAAATAGAAATTACGAAATCAAAATGTGATTAATAGTGTTTTCGTCTAAATGAAAGCTACACGTTGATAGGTCGACACAAAGTTCATCTCGACGTGACCTTGCATTGACTAAGTAGAGATCCAGTACGACAACGCGAGTAGAACAGGATCTCTGTTTACGGAGATTGAGTACTTTAGTAATCACAATCAATAAAAAAGATAGCCACATTTATGTACTGCAGAGGGTTTATGTATGCACCAATGACAGTTGAATAAAATTGAACAATACAAATTAGAGAGATGAGTTCAACAAATTATCACTACATTCACATGATAAAAGACTCATCTTTAACTTTACTCTCAATTAATTTCACAAAACAACAATTTAAGTATTTATATCAAAGTTAAAAAAGACTAACATTGAACATTTACAAGTCCAAAAGATTCTCAAGATAAAAAAATGTAAAGTTTGCTGAATGTAAGGTTGGACTCAAGAAATAAAGGCCACTTAATTTACATTCAGATTTATTCCTATTCTATAGTCATTGTAAACGTCATCAGCAAAGATGTTAATATGAACAATAGTCTACCATTACTCACTGCAAGAAAATCAATTATATTGCATGCTGAACTTTTGAAGAAGGGTAATGACCAGTTGTAGCTGACTTGCTGTATCAATAATATTGCAAGTTGAACTCTAAAAAAGGGTAATAACAAGTTGCAGCTGACTTGCTGCGCATACTACTAGGGATTGCCAGACAGCATGGTAACTGCTGCATCATGGCAATGGCAATTGTATACTTATAAAGACGAAAAAAATTTTGTTAACAAAATATACGATTAATATTTAAGCTGCTAACACAACAAAACAATACTGTAATAATGTAAAATATTAATAATCTCCAATGAAAATTATCTTATTTATACAAGTCTATGCCAAAAATGTTGATATACTATTTCTTATAGATATAGTCCAACAGAATTAACCTGAGCTTGACCTTTATGCAAGAATATATTAAACTCTATATTTACAGTCTATTTTTGTCTACGTTTGTAAATAGCACTTTCTCGGAAGCTTTTGACAAAATTCACATACTGAACAATTAATGTTGTTTTAATAATAATAAATACTTTGAAACTGTGTCATAATATTGCTGACTTATTTGTTTCCCCTAAAACTAATGTGTCCAAAATCAAAAGTACAATAACATGCCACTTATAATAAATTGATTTATTGTCACATCGGTTTTTAAAAACATGTGTATAACCGTATACACACATACGGAAACTCACGATTTAATGTAAGTGAAGTGTGTAATTATTATAATTAGGTAGTTCAAGCTCAGGTTAATTCTGTTGGACTATAGAAGTCTGACTAACTACAATTACATTGGACACAGTGGCTGATAAACTATTTAATTCCCACTAATAGTGTATAAAAAATCAAAATTTACAAAAATGTGGCCCTGCTAAATGATTACATAATCTCAGATTTGAATAAATTTGATACACGACACCAAATTAAAACTTGCAATTTGATACCAACATCCAGACCTGAAAGTTATCATTTGGGCAGACTGGCTTTCTGTCTTAACCAGCTGGGCAGACATATACATTTTCAAATCTTGGCATAGACTGATACACTTAACTTTATCTTAAGAATTTCAATACAATGTAAATAAAGCTTATATGATCAAAACAATACCTCACAATTTATTATTAAAGACATGTAAAATTTTAATTTTGATGTCAAGTCATAAATGGCTCTGTCCAGCAGAATTTATCATTTACATGATTAAAAATTTATAACACAAAAAGACTACTGGTTGGCGTCCTACAACCGGACGTTTTTATAACTATTTTTACAATAACTTTAAAACTGTTTATACTACACGCTAGATTTTTTACCTGGAAGAAGTTAGGTTCAAGGTCTCTCTAATGTCATCAGTTTTTCTACTTTCTAAAAATAGAACACATGTTTTGAGGCCCTGGCAGAGGGTCAATAAATTGTGTTAATTTCGCACCAAACTGTACCATGTTTCCGGACAGCCTGTCAACATTCATTAAAGTTGAAATTTATAAGATAATTGACATTTTACTGTCAAACATCCATTGATTAAACATTTTACTTAAATATATATTAGCTATTCGGTTACATACATAGAAAATATGTACAAAACAAAGCTGTGTCGTCAATTAAGCTTGGGCGGTATCAGACAACTGTTGCTGAATTATTACGCGAGCAGTAGCCGTGAACAAGCAGTACCCGTGATTTTGATTTTACGCGTTTTACATGCTTTCCAGAAGAAAATTAGAGTTTGTGTGATGTTCTATAAGACAAAATTTAACTGCGTACAAAAAATTACAACAATCCGAAAAGTATAACGGAAGATATTTACTTCTATGTAAACAAACTTAAGAAATCTTGAGGATGTCGCGCGGGGAATCCCGTCCATGTAAATGCGCATGCGTGTACGCTAATTTTAGATTTTCAATTTTATAAATCTACGGGAATTAACTCGTATTGACAAAAATATCTGATGAATTAGTTCCCTTTACACTAAGGGGCTCAAAACGGGTGAGTTAATGTCGTGAAAAACTCGATTTAGTTCACTTTTTGCAATCGATTTTAAAGGCCGTGAACAGGAAACGGGTCAAATGACACGCAAATGTAAATATTGTATATTCAACAATCAGACTTACATATATAAGTGACTTTTTTGGTCACCGGCTGTACAAAATCAAGCGCTCGAGTGATCGACAATAAATGATCAAAGTAAACAACAAAATAAAGCGTCTACGTGGATGTCCGGATTTGTAGGACGTCCGAGTTTGTAGGTCGCCAACCAGTATGCAGTCTGAATATTAAGATAGCTAAATGCTAAATTTGTGCAGCCTGTTTTTACAGTCAATGAACTAATAAAAATTCAAAATAAACCAAAACCATTTTGCAAGTCTAAATTACAATAAAGTGTCAACACATTGTACATTAATGAAGTGTATGCTACATACAAGTATTTGATATCATTTAGAGTAAAAAATTCCATATAACAAAAGAGTGTTCCAACAATGTCCTATCATGACACAGTGTTTTCTCCAGGGTCAAAATTTTGGGGGTCATGGGGGTCACACATGACCCCCATGTTAAAAAAATGGGGGTCAAATGAAAATATTAGGGGGTCAGCACTTATCAGTTCTTTAATTATATGAGAGTCCTGTAAATCGACGAATCCATTACATTCTAGGTTTTTCTATTTTGTTAAGAGCCAAGCTATGGAACATGAATTTAATGTAAGAATGTAGGCAGTTGCTTTTTGAAGATGGGAGTTAGGAAAAAAAACTTGTGATATCTTAAACAAATAATGCTAAGAGCCTAACAAGGAAGCACATGCTTGTAATCAATGCCATCATGGGTTCATGACAAAAATAAAGGGTCCCATAGATATACAATCAAACATCAAATTTTAAAAATCTCTAAAAGTAGAGGGATCAAAGTGATGCACCTCTTTATGATGTTTTCATATAAATTAAGACTGCAGGAAAGTAAAATTATGAATAAGGTTTCCATGTTTTATGAGTTCCGGTTTAACAGCAAAACAGTCCAATGTGTCCTAACAAACTGTTTGCATAAGCTTGATGACGGCAAGCTTGTGATTTGCTAGAGCTGGGTTTCTAACTAATGCTGAATGATAGAAATTCGTTATGAGGTAGTCTTTGGGTAAGCCTCTTGCCCGACACCCGAGACGTGTAAAATCTGCAAAAATCTAAGTCAGTAGCACGATAAAGCAAATTTCATTTTCCGTGTCCGACTACTGTTGATATCCGAAAATTACATAATTCACTCATTTCCTTATCAAACATTCTCGAATCCTGTGTTTATCAAAATTCTCGACATAATTTCAGAAAGCGTCCTTCGACGTTAGCGTGTAAGCGTTGTTAAATGACACTGTTTCAGAGCAGACATCACGAAATATGACGACATACATTCAGCATCACTTAGGCGCTTTATTCGGTAATGACATTAGCTCTGACAAGCGCCGGCTTGACACGGATGAAAAAGGCTGGTATAATTCCCTGACGAAAATGCGGGTCGGACGATTGCTACTTCCAAATGACGACGATTTTTCGAGTGCGTCACGGAAGACCCGTTGGTCATCTTTCAGTGCGTCAAAGCTGACAAAAAGTGCGCCAAAAACGAAAAAACGCGCTCTGGAGAAAACACTGCATGACATTTCTACTGACAGACAAGTAAAAATGATTCATCCTATTACAACAATATGTATACAAATATAGTCAAAACCAACTTGGTAATCATATTACAGGACTTCACGACATACTTTTATCAGCACTGAACATTCAGTCCAGCAAAATTAAAGTTTACTAGAGACAAAAAAATCTTAGCAATGTTATAATATGCAATGCATTTTAATGATTTAGCATATTTCCTAAATTAAATAAACAATATAACAATAAATGATTTTTTCTAAAAATGGAAAATAGTGGCCGTGAAAAGTTGGTAGGCCATTGGAAACCTCACATTTTCTAAGTCACTGGATGAACAGAGATTTCTGTTGATTTGGTCCACTGACTGCATTCAAAGACTGCAATTATGATAGTAAATTATGATTGTCATAAGCCTGACTGACTAATTTTAGGTTTCTACTTCTCATTTACTTCATACATAAATTGATTGCAGCTTAAGCTCAGAGATAAACTGTATGTAGCAGACCTCTGATATGAATACTGAATGGATTTTCTAAAATTGTTTGTTTGTTTGTGTTTTACGGCGCACCAACACGAAAAGGTCATATCGCCCCGAAAGCAATCAATGATACTATTAATTCAAACGATATTAATGATGTAAAGCTCTATATCCTATTATATACATTTATTTCCTTCAAAAAGTTAAGAATCGCATATGATGGTACAGACTCAAAAAGTTCTTTAAGTGAGTTAACTTTAAAATGTTTGTCATGAATGTATTTAAGATCCGACAGTCAAGGAGAACGTGTTTGACATTGACTTCTAAAATTGTGAATGCAAGCCTATTTTCATACATCAAATACAATCAAAATAATTTTTTACTTAATTGATTTACAACAACATCTACGTATCATATTAAATGACATTTGGAATCTACATTTTGGCATATTGTCTTCATCAGGATTTTTTATCTAAATAAATTTAACATATCTTGTTGACAACGTTCATTCCAAGTACCCGACATTTCCTATGTTATTTGGTTGCCATGGTAGCCATTTTAATTATCAAGTATATCATTTATAACAAAAAGGTGATAAGAAATTAACCCCCTTCTATTCGGTATATTTTCGTTATATCAAAAATACCAAGTTGACAGTTTAAACAAATACTGTTTCAAACCAGTAATCTAAAGACCTTTTAATGAAAATCCATCTGATCTTTATATTCATTAACAGTAATGCAGCTGTTTCATAAGTAAGCATTATATTTTGATCTTAAACACAATTCTTAAACACAATATCATTTTTCACACACACAAAAAAAACCACTTAAAGTCATAAAAGTGACGAGAAATAAGAACCATCATGATATCAAATAAAGCAAAAAAGTTGCATAATAGTGATCTTTGGTCATTAAAATTACTAACTATGAATTAAAAATGCAGCGATTACCATCCATCACACAGATGACGACGGATGAAATAACCCAATTTTCCTTTCAGAGGCCATTTCACGGAAATGGCCGATAAGACTCGAACGTCATCGGAAAATTACGACAGTTGCTAATTTGCATATTAAACGGTGTTCCGGTAAAAAAAACGTAATCATGATAAATGTCAAAGCTTGAAATATGCGGCACATACTTTGTTTTACCTCATTAAAGACACAACTTATCGCAAATTTTGACATCTGTGTTGCACGCTTTTTTCGGGCTAGATATAACGGTAGTATTTCAATATGTTACGGTTAATGAACATACTTTCTGAGGCCCTGCAATGACTACATGAACCTAGTTCAAATGCAGTGTTGATAATGATCGTTTCATCACACACTTGAAAAATATTCATAATTGACAATGATATATGCTGTTTTGGGTTCGAGTTAAAATCTTTGATGCAACTGAAGTGATTTAAATCTGTCAATACAAATGGCGAGCAATCAGGTACAGCCGCCCGATTAGCTAAGTTGGTAGCTCGCAAGTCTACTGATTGAGGGGTCGTAGGTTTCATTTTAGAGCGGGGCATACTCTCGTGGAGCTTGGTTATGAAATTATTTCTACGGCCATTCTCCCTACTACCAATTATTTTTAATAATGTAGCGCAGTTGTCAGTCCCTGACGAAAGTATGCGCTTAGTAGTTGGTTAAAAGCTAAATCTAGAGATTTAGCCTTTCCTGGAGTAGTGAGCCGATTGACTGACCGCCGTGATATAACTTATATAATGTGTGCAACGGCGTTAAACCCCAAAAAACAAGCAATCGAGTGCTGATACCACAGTGGATAAACAATTATGTTTTCCCGACTTGTTTTAGCGCCATTTGTGACCCATATATGGACGGTTTAGAGGGTTTGGTAGCCAAGTTTTGCACTGTGCAAGTACGCACTCAGGTATCAGCTCACGCTGATGAAATCTGGGGTTGCCTCGTGCCAGTCTCGCAAATGCCCTCCTGTCTATGTATCTTGGATCCCTCCAAACTCCCCGATTGCATAACATAGCCAAGAAACACACTTAGAGGCATTTTCTTTATCTTGAATTCAAGATATGTCTATCTTTATTCCCTTTATGCCACCAGTCCTAAGTGCTCATTTGTTATACATGGTGAACAGAATCATTCAGGACAATCAATAAACCCCTGAAAATGCTGTGTTTTAGGTGGTGGAGGAAGTTTTACAACTTCAATAACAACATCCCAGTTTCTGTCACGAATGAAACACCTTAGTACTTCATGTTGATCATTTGAGACAAACATAACTATCCTTCTTCTAGCCATTTTACTTGACTGTATTTTGTTTTATAGTAGGATAAAATGAGTTTATACAAGAGCAATGATTATTTCATAAAATAGTATAGTTTGCATAAACATGTATAATTTATATTTACCAAACAACCAAATTCAAAATTTACCTATGAACGGGCCTCAATTTATTTCACCTGCCAGCAAACACGAGAAAGTCATGAAACATGTAATACTTGAAATTTTCACGACTATTATGATATAACCACTATACTACAATTTTCCTTTGATGTCCAGGATTTATAAGTTGTGTCTTTAAATATGCGAGTCACGTGACTTACGGAAACGACTGGTAATTTTCGGCGCAGATTTTAAATCTTTTAGGACATGGCATGTCTTAAAATATTTATGAAATTTCATAATCGAATTAAATCAAGAGGCGGATACTTTTTAATTTTTTTTAACATGTCAAAAACTATTTAAATATAAATACAATATGTCAATAATGTTTTTTTTTGCAAAATTAATTTTCTTTAATTTCGTCACTTATATATCTTTAATGAAGATAAAATGATAGTATGTTACTACCAATGATTTGAAAACAATAATTTTCAATATTTTTCTTTAATTATACATTACCAAAAATTATTCCATTAAATGAAAATGTTGTATTTAAAAAAATCATTCATCTCGAATTTTAATTATTACTTTAAGTATAGAGGATAAGTTCCAAATTAACCAATTTCATTCAGATTGCACATCAGTGAATTTTTAACCTTTATATTCAGGGGTACTTGTCAGCGCATATTCTGAGTACAATTATTGATCTGTTACAAACTGATTTAAGTTACCTGATTTTCAATATCTTCTAACAACCATTTTTTTAGTCAAAACAAAAATATAAACTTTTTTATATGGCTATCTTAATTTTATAAGCTATGGTATTTAAAACCATCACTTGTCTCAAAAAACTGGCATTGTTTATCAGTTCCATATATATCTCCAGAATTTGGGAGTATCTTGTCTGATCAAGTCATATAATGAAATGAGTTAATTGAAACAACTGTCAGTCCAAGACCTTTCTACAATTTAGAACTTCTCGGCCAGTCACTAGGAATAACCTCAGACATACTTAGACACCATCTAGGAATTCCATTTGCGCCACATGCCCAAACAAAATACTTCAAACTGTGTTGAAGTAAACAATTCCCTATAATCTAGGCGGTGATAATTGTCTCGTTTTTGTCTATAAATATAAAACACATAATTCAATAATATCCATTGAACAGTATATAGTTACATATATAGCACTAGCAATGTATTTTCAAAGCCTTATGTGTTTATGACAAGAACAAGTTTGCATAACTACTATGTGCTTCGCCGGTGCTTCGCCTCCCGTATGTAGTAATAACCCTGGGTTATTGGTGGACCCCCCCCCCCACGAATCCAACCAAAATTATTCATTCAATGGTCGAGGTGTTCCAATGACCTTTCTGCATCAATATATTTATAAAACTAAATAACAAAACATATCTCAGTGCTATTTTGTAGTAAAATAAATATGAGGTCACAATACAATATACCTGTTTTAAAATCTACCAGTATTAAAGCAAATAATAATATTCTGGTTAGATAATATACAATTAGTTAAAGCCATACAACTATACAAGAATCAAAGCACTCAATACACAGCAAGAATCTAACTGTAATACATTTACACATAATACCAAAAAATAATACATTTTTTATAAAACATAATCAATAAGAATAATGTTAATAACACAGTCTACACAACGGACAAAAATGGCTTCTATTAACAAACTTAATAAATGTCACTTAGGCCATAATAAAATAATTGCTGGACAATCATTCCTACCCACAACCTTTTTTTATTTATTTCTTATCAATTGTATCTTCAAAATAAAAATATCATTATAAATGATGCTCATCAGTATTGTGGTGACCAAACATTTTTTGTAGGGTTCGATGAAGTAGCAACACTTTGACTGTATAGGTCATATGACAGCAGTCAGACAACCTACTCACAGATCTTGGGATTACTTAGATGTAAACTAGTTACTAGCATAGTGACTGACAACTGCCCTTCCTGATTTAGAATCAATGGTAGGAGGGAAAATGGCCATAGAAATTATTTCATGACCAATCTCCAAGAAGACTTGTACACTACCCACTGAGTTAGCAGACAGATAAAATCAATAATATAAATCAGTCAAATTTACCTTATTTAACTGAATTGAGAAAAACCTTAAAAATAAAGTAGGAATCACATCATCATTCAGATTTCACATAGACACATGTTGAGCTACATCTAGAAAAATTGTTCTATGAAATGCATGTTTTTTTATCTTGAGTAAATTTTCACTTGGCCCAAATTTTTAAAACAATAATCCAGCAATTAATTTATAATGGTCAACAGGTACATATGAAAATTTGAAGATCAGTTAAAGAGACAGAATAAGTTCGTAAATAAGTTAATGAATATAATTCATCAACAAAAGACGAAGAAATATTTTCAAACAAAATTTTCTTCATATTTTGTATGCATTCACTGGTATCAATAATTTAATGTAGATGTCAAAATAAAAAAATGAAAAATAATACCTGGTATTTAAGTAATATAGAATGGCAATTTTCTCAAAGACAGCTTACTCACGTGGTTGGCTTATTCAGTAATTATCTTAACCAAAAATAAATGATTTGTGGCTTAAGTGGTCAAAATAAAATATAAGAGTTGGACTAAGTTATGAATAACTTATGACATACATGTACATTGGATATTTCCAGATAGTTGAATCAAATGCACATTTTTATTGGACAAGGTAAAAGTTATATCTGAAGTATGCCATAGTTCTAACAAAGTCTCAATACAATACAGCATTAAACAACTTCAATCCCATGTATAATATACAAGCACTATATAAAACTAACAAAATCTACAGCCAAAACAAACAGACAAAAAAAGTAGTTTTTGTTAATTTTCACACATAATATACAGTAGTTCTTGTTTAGCAAGTATGTATAGAAGCACTTCTAACACAATCCTTATGTACAGAATACTAAGTGTTTTGTTTTCCACAAGTTTTTTTTTCACAAGTCCGTATGAAGGAGAAATAAATCCAGTCGTCATGTTGACCAAGATGTTTCAAAACTCATAACACTCGATGCCAGACTGGCTTTACTACCATGGTAAGAAAATTTCTCAAAGTATGGCATTCCTGGTTCCATTTGTCCCGTATCCATTTCTTCGTTTATGCTCTCCAAATGGTGTGTGGTGGTGGGTGGGGTAAGATTGACTGGCTCGGCAGTAAATGTATCATCAAAATATCGTGTATCAGTCTCTGATGTGACTTGGGGCTTGAAGGGAGGAGGTATCTGAGACAGAAATGAAATGGGAACATGATTGAATTTGATAGAAGAAATTCACAGAATGATAAATATACTCAATGATTGCAGAAATTTACTATCTTACTATCTAATGATTTTAAAAGGAGAATGAGACAAAGTTTAATTGAAATGGCATTGAGTTTTGAAATTTACTAACAATTTGATCATTTGTAGATGGTTAAATTTAAAATAAAAAATCAAGCTCAGTCAGGTAAAATGGGCCAACAGAGAGTTAAGAAGTTGAGCTCTGAAGTATCTGTCAACCAATTCATTGTCCCTGAAAGGGTTAGATTGCACCTAGACACACCTAAGCTGTAAACCAGTATTCAGCCCATACCTTCGCTAGTGGTTGACAACTGCCATGTTTGATACAGCAGTAAAAGAGACCATGATCATAGAACAGAGTTTTAAGACCATAGTCTAAGAAAGTATAGAAATCAAATAACCCTGGATTTGACTGAAAAGGTTGTGGACTCTAGAATTTTGATTGTACATAAATAGCTAATGTTATAAGTTATTTAAAGAAAGAACAATATTAAATAAGAATCATACAATAATTTCTGCAACCATTAAGTAAAAAGTTTTAAATGAACAGAAGTCTGGGGTTGATAGGATGATTGCAAACTACTAAACTTTAATCTGCCAAAAATATCTGAGACGTCATTACCATGGAAGAAAAATGTCCCAAGCCATCCGAAAATTTAATACTACGTAAAACAAGCCAATCCTGAACAAAACACCAAATTTCTGTTCATTTTGTTACACATTTATATCAATAAAACATATAATTAAATATACAATTTCTTTATGAAATAGAATTTTAATATTTACAACAGTTCTAAAAAGAAACATAACCCAGGTTACCCAGCCAACTGGGTACATTCTATGTAAAATGTAATACCCATACGTAGAGTTTTATCATGAATAGCTTCAGAGCTAAAAGAATACTTACTGATAATTTGTACATTTTATCATGCATATAAAATACAGTAATTTAAAATAAAGCAGTATACATGTACCAAATAAACTGTGAAATATTGTTTTCAAGTTTAACATTCTTTTTATTAAAAATATTAAAATCTATGACCAATTTCTCAACTTCCCCGTACATATTCTTATAAAATGAGGCTACATTTATACATTCTTGGACAATACTATTAGACATAAGCAGTAAATGTGTAACAAAACATAACAGAAATTATCTATTTACTTATCATGCCAAACAAACTACCAGTATAGACTTCATCCGGAGTTTACATTTATGGGTTTTTACCAGATTTACCGACATGTTCTGTTTACAATGGCACATATGAAGCATGAACTTGTGTTTCATGATTTTATGCAACAACATGTTTTTTATACTAGATTATATACCATGTATACATAAATTTAGTTAGTTTTTTTACTGCAGCCTGCGCACCAAACCTAGCTTTCCTGGACCCTAGTCTATAACCAGTACTCATCCACCATTTGAAATCCTGGCACGCTACCAACTGCACTACAGACCTGGGTTACAATAATGTGCACAAAAAGTTGTAGCATGCATGGAAAAACCCCAACAACTTAATAATTATAGGTGGAAAAACCCAAACAACCTCATCAATATAGTTGGAAAAACCCCAATTTATGATTTCTAGATTATATCTACTGAGAATCCACCTCAAATATGCTAATAAAAACATCTTTAGAACTATAAATCATTGAAACCAAGAGACCAATTTCTACTACAGAACATATATACATTGTATCGGCGAACCATGCTAGATATATTTTTATAGAAAACATGCTCCATTAGCCTGTAAGATACTATACATGAATGTTTATACAATAACTATGATCAGGTCATACTTCATACGTCAAACTATTTCTGCCAAAAGGTCCATGCTGAATTAATAAACATGACTAGCCTATTTAACCATGATTATGAGACAATTATTTGAAAATAGATAAAGCACTATACAGTCGGCCACCTGGTCACCCAGTACAAAGCAATTAGGATTAAGTTTATTGATTGAGAATGGAAATAATTGAATCAAAACATTACAAAGTCTGCTCCATTTAAATCAACTTCTATACAATTAAAATTCAGTACATCATGTATTAGACTGAGTTCAATAAATTATCAAGAGGTTTTGTCCATTCAAAACAGATGATTTAAACATGGAGAACTTTTATTCAATCCGAAAGACATAGCATTAATCATTATATCACAATCATACTGTCTGCAATATCAGACTAAAAAAGATGACAGGCTTTGTCAATGAAAGTGGGCAATAGATGACTCATACTGGCTATTTTCAATTTTGGAAAATTCAAATTATAATCCAAGGAACATCATGATACTACCAGTGTTCTAAGTAAGAATTTGTTGAGTAGGCTCATATAGAAAAGTAATAGGCTTTCTAGGGCAGTCCAGAGGCAATTTCTTTCTATATTATTTTGCCAATTTTAACAGGCCTTTTAGTCTTTCTAACTGGCTGTTTAAGTCGGCAGCTGGTTCCTAATGAGAACACTGACTACTCTTTGTATGGGTAAGAGTGTTAGCTCTGAACCAAATTAAACTATGAAAACAGTAAGATGAGTCCTAACTTGACAACCTTCAAAATAAAACAAAAGGCGTTTAAAGCAGTTTGAGAAACCATAGAAGCACTCCAGCCAATGAATCAATCTTCCATGTAACTATTAATTATAGAACTGACTAGCAAGCCATCTACTTAAGATTAAATATTACCAATGAGAAGGACCAGGTAGAAAATAAAAATGTGCCCAAAATCAAAATTAAAACAAACTAAACCCCTTATTTGGATTGTGAGGTGAGAAATCGACAATTCTAGTTAAAAAACCAAAGGAAATGAAAACAAAATTCAATCAGTAACCAATAAACATTTCTGTCTCTAGGATGAATTAAAAATTGATTGTGTAGACAGTTAGTTAAAGTTAGTTAGGACTATGGAATGAAAGAAAATAGTTGATTGTTGATTCTTTCTTCTAGTTAAGTCATCTTTAGTCTCAAATTTTTGTAACCATCATTTTTTGTCAGTTCGTAATCCGAGGAATATTTCTGTTTTATCTTGCTTGGAGCTGGTACCCTTTTTATCTTGCTTGGAGCTGGTACCCTATCTTGCAACTGTTTGTTTTCATTACTTACAGTAATATAACACATAATCATTCATTAAAGGTAAGTTATCAAGCATATATTAAATTAGTGTCAAGATTAATAAATATGTTAACCTTTGATAAATAATACAACATATTTTAAAATCCATGAGAGTGATCTCCCTTGAAATTACAATTCATTTTAACAGTGAAGTAACTTAAAAAATCTTCCATGATGTACAATATGAAAAATAAATTCATTTAGGACAATTTATATAGGCTTCAACATCAGTAACAAATTCAACTCCTCAATTATGTTATAGCAACCAATTTACCTAACAACTTCTTTTTCTAATTTTCAAACAGAGTATAACATGCTGTAAGCCAGAAACAAAACAGTCTCCAAAGGCCGGTTTACTACTAGCGACTGGATAAAAGATGCATTATCAAAATCCTTTTTCTAGCTCCTCAAATTTCTTGAGCAAGCCCCAACTTGTTAACTTGTAAATAGCAAAAAGCAAAATTATCAACTCAGCTAATTTAATTAAGTCAAGATATTTCCACTAGCCTGAATTAATTTTCACTATTCCGGGGCTTTATGCTTATAATATAGGGCTATTATTAAAATCAATGATTGCAGTATATAAGAAATAAGTAATTTTTGCAAGCCTGAATCAATTTTCACAAGTCCTGGGCTAGTTGCTGAAGACAAAGACTAAATCAATATTTAAATGATAGCTGTACAAGTAAATTGATTGAACAACCTTATTACACATCTTTATAGTTAACATAAACTGGTAGCCTTTAACAAGAGTTACACTGGTTTATACATTACTCTTAAACATAAGGATGAGTATGTAATCACCTCAGCTAAATGATTCAAGGCTGGTATAAAACAAGAGCAGTCCACGGACAGTGCGCTCAACTATTCGGGGTATTGGTGTAAACGACAGCAACAACCAATCAAAACTCATGCTGGAGTTATGCAACTTGGTATTTGACCTTCATTCCTAAAAATGTTGTACCAAAAAACTAAACCAAAAAAATTCTAACTATTAGAGGACCATATTCCAGTCAAAATTCATGCTAGAGTTATGCAACTTGGTATTTGACATCAATTAGTAACCCTGTAGACATGTGTAAAGTTTCAAGTGAATCCTATTACTAGTTGCAAAGATAAAATGTTGCACCTAAAAATTTAACCAAGAAATTTCTAAGTATAAAAGGGTCATCATTCAGTCCAAATTCATCCTAGAGTTTTGTAACTTGGTATTTGAATTCCAATGGTAACCCAAAAACACAAATAAAGTTTTAAGTGAATCCCTCCAGTACTTGCAAAGATATAAAAGATACAAAAAGTGTTGCACCTAGAAACTTAACCAAGAAGTGTTACGCCAATGCCAACACCGACGCACAGCTGAGTATGATAGCCCCACTATTCTTCGAATAGTCAAGCTAACAGGTAATTACTGAGTCAAGCTTTACGGATATCAAGATTTACCTCAAGGACATATAAATGAAGGAAGAAATATGGGTGTGAGTTGAGAGGGAATATAAGTCAATACAATAACATCCTGTTCATCAATTAGATTAATAATGAAACAATTTACTACGAAAGATTAAAATCAAATGAAGTATTCAAGTATGTACTTAAGACAAAGATATCATCAAGTACTCTTATTTATTATATTTGAATTCAATATCTTTACCCTATGTAATCATGTTATTTCCATTATTTTTCATATCATAATTCCATATACAAGTACTCTTAATTTTGTTCTAATAAATAGCCCCTTCTACCACTGACACTATTTTAACCCCTTATCCTTGAAACATCAATTCATTCTTGCAAGTTCTATATATATATTAATGTACATGTATGTTTCATATACAAACAGGACACAATGAAAACTTTTAAGTAACATTTCACCCACACAGACTAATTTCATCATAGTTGATTTTATGTAGGAAAGTAACTGATGGCTGAAAAATGTATCCTAAAATTTCAACTTTCCATACAATGTACCAACTAAATTATCCCCCCCCCGCTATAATATTGACATAGATGAGTATAATTGAATGCAGGGCCATAGGCAAGATGATAGTTACCACCAAATAGATCAATATGTGATTCACAGTACATTTTGTGTATTACAAATTCATTTTTATCCTTTTTATTTAGTCAACCATTTCTTATGACACTGGAAAACAGTAGCTTTGACTTTAAAGTAAAATAATAAAATATCTAGAACTTATAGTACATGCAAAAGTTTGCTATCAAGCATAATTGAAACAGTTTTTGTATATGTATTATCAAAATGATTTCAAGCAGTGATAAATGACCAGAACAGTGATATATTACTGTATAACAGTCTTGCCATTAAATTTACACTAACACTACCCAAATTGATTACATTTTACAGTACTAAACCTAATTATAAACGAGCTAGATCATATGTAATAAGTTACTTTCACTAACTTGAATCAATTTTTACTAGCCCTAAGCTTTGAGCTTTTAGGTTCATAAAACAACTTTAGCAAATGTTCCATTTCCTTTTATATTCAAAACATAACACTGAGATTAACTAGTTGTTGACATCCAAGAGTTTGAGTGTAGTCATAAGTAATGATATATGATAAGATTATAATGCAATGTACATCATTCATGTTCTGATAAGATGCTGACATACAAACATACAGGTACAATGTCACAACCATCTGTAGTCTCATACAGGTATTTCAAGGTCTGGCCACACTTATATATTAATGATAACACTTTTCTTAACGCAAGTAAAATTTCAGAATATACAAAATTCAGAAATTTCTGATTTTCATGTTTTCATCACCATAATGAAAAGAACCCTTCCTATGGTTCACAACTTCTTGACCTTCAGGACAAGTCCTGATAATTGTCATCCATCAGTAGTCATTCTGAACTGACAAAATAGAACCAGTAAGTTCACAAGTACATATGTCAGGCTGTCAACCAACAACTGATAAAAATATAGGAATTTATATAGGAATTTTATTTTCAAAATATAGGAACTTTTAGAGAAACCGAAGTCAAAATATAGGAACTTTTGAGCGGTATTCCAATACAATACAGTCCCTTTACACATTCTATCTTTGCTCAAAGACGGAATAAATACATGTTTTGAAATAATACAAGTTTCAGTTACCGGTGTATTACTTCAAATCACTTAACTAAAACAAATAATGCACATAACTACATGTACCTCTGAATAAAATAATCAAGATCTACAACCTATCTTGCAGTTAATGCATTTTTGAATTTTACAAAATGATAATTACACTATGATCTCATACAGAAAGAACTCATTTAAAGAAATAGTAAAATTTAAAAGAAAATTATTTGACAATTTCATTGTGTCTCCAATCCCTCTATGTTAATGACTTCATTGTTTAAAGACAGGTTTTATATATACCGGGTATAGTAAATGAATATATTTTGGTACCCAGAATATGGGCTTTAAATCTATCTTGAGAAAATAAATTCTTCCATCATTTGATCTGATACAAGCAGAAACCTGCCGCTTATTACAGCAGCTGATGAGACTGTGTTGCCTTTTCTGATCCACAGAGCTGATGATAAGGGAGTATCAACTGGCGATGCATCTTAGTTTTCTTACATTCTTAACAAACTGAATGAAAGATTCATGATAGTTACTCATCAAAGTAATTAAAAAAGGACTTCAATTTTTTTTATTTCATACAACTTTTTTATTAGTGACCCCAAAAAGAATATGTTTAAATAATCAGTATAGTCCAGAACTACCCAAGATGATGCTACATAAAAATTCTACTTGCTCTGGGTCACGTGATCTCAAACAGGATTAGTTTAACAATTTTTCTATGTAAAGATTGTGAATCCTGTCAATTTTGCTCTCGCTTTTTGAACATTGTAGATGATGCATGCCTAATATGAAAGTTCTAAATATAATTTACTCAGAAAATATTTTTTCAGACTTCTATAAATAATTCTATATGAAAATTAGTACTCCTGAATAGAGGTTACCTTTGGCATCAAATGTGTCATTTGAATGATCTTTCTATGCATGCCAAATATGGTGGTTCTTGACTTAATGGTTACAGGAGATATTTTTAACTGTTTTACTGTAGTAATAACTACAATGTACTATATCCATTAAGTGAAAAAATACACCCAAAAAGAACTAGTTTTGAATCTGAGGCTAAAATTTGTCACTCATCAGCATTTAAGGGGAATACTAAATAATGTTCAGACCTACTATACAATTTCTAGCCCTGTCAGTAATGAAAAACAGGTTCATTGATTTATTTCCTTTCAATAACTATGTAACTATATTTCTGATGAAATACAATGAATGAGTGGAAGGATGCATGCCTACAGATTGAGAGATCTATAAACGCACCAGTGGTACCGATAATTAACTACAAGTAGAGTAGGATATTATGGTATACCCTTGCAATTGTTTTACTTCACCAAAGTGTGGTATAATTTAGCAATGTATTTTATAGGTTGCAGTGAATGGGGAATAAGTGACATGGACTGCAAAATACAATTAGGTTGAACAGAACACAATGAAAATTTGAACAAGGTACATTTCTTCTAAATTTTTCAAGAGGGGTTATTGAAGAGTTGTACATGTAAGTGTTAGGGCGACTTGAATACTGAAACATGACAGCCACCTTCCAGAGCAATACACCATAGGCACTTACATTATTCAACTTATAGACAGTATAAGAGGAAACAGATACAAAATACTCAATTATATATGAAAAAAAAAACCCAATTAAACATACTCGACATGTTCAAATTAGAATGATTTATAAAAATATAGGAATGATGGTCAAAATATAGTATAAATATAGGAAATATAGGACACTTTTGAAAATATAGGAATGACACCCAAAATATAGGAATAATATAGGAATATAGGAACTGGTTGACAGCCTGATATGTGGAAGTTGAACCTTTTGAAAATACTGAAAACCTACTATCAAAATACCGAAATAAACCAACTTCCTATGCATGTAGATTACTAAAGTAACTTGTTTTCAAAATACTGAAATCATTTTAATACTGAAAACTTTCAGCTATGCAAGTGTAACCATAGCAACCAGTACCCACATGAGACTAAAAATGGTGATGACACGATACATAGAACAAACCGAGGTCTCTATGATCTACATGTATCTATATACAGGGATTACAGTACAAATAAAGGATATATGAAAACCAACACTCACCTTTTTATCATATAGATCTTGCCAGTTAATATTTTTAAAGAATGGATGACTCATAATGTCCTGTACATCAGCTTCACCTCCACCCAATCTGTAAAATAATAATAATATCAACATTGAGCTAGTTTCATTCTTAAAGAATGAACAGGGCTCAACATTTGCTCTTTAAGTAGATTGCCTAGTTGGACAGACAATCAGCTTTATACATCACAGATAAAAAAAAATATTCGTTACTTGAAACAACACAGTCATTATTTTCACATTAAGGGGACAGGTGGTGGGTCCCTTTTTAAGGAAAAAGTGAGAACAGCCCAATTAGGGAAAACATATTTTAAGGATAAAATTTGTCAGTTCAAAAATTTCAACCATTGAAGCAGTATATATGCAATAGAAATGCCACAAGTCCATTCAACAGTGCAAAGTTACTAAGACAGGGGTGTGTGTTCTTTCTATTTAAGAGTATAAATCAGGCAATGATGGTAAAATAATGGGTCCAAGTGAACAAGCTGTGCATGATAATGAACTTATTATCTCAGATCAAAGTGAATAAACTATCGAAAATACTGTCCTTACTTAAGCTCAGTACTAATGCAAACTTATGCAGACAAGTGAAAATATGAAATTTTATATAGTTGGGGTAACTAATATGCCCCATTACTACAAAACATAAATATTAGACTAGTGCTCCGGAACAGTAAAGCCAATGAGCATTATCATGACGTAAAGTGAGCAAGTTACACATGATATCAAACTTCTATTGAATAATTTATTATCTAAGGTCAAAATGAACAAGCTATATGCACACAGAATATATTGATTATATGATAAAAATTCGAACCTTTCTTTAGGATTTTTCACCAACATTCCACCAAGTAATGCCTTAGCATCTTCCGATAATGTACGAGGAAATTTGACAGCTTGTAATAATATAAGTTCAAATAAAACATCATGATCCCTATTATAGAATGGTAATCTACCACACATCATTTCATACATAACAACACCAGTTCCCCACCAATCTACTGCACGACCATAATCATTATCTTCTAATACCTGTAATGTGTCATTAATATTATCACAGTTAATCAATAAATGTTGTAAAAAAGCAGACTTATGCAGATAAAAACACACAGATTCTAGAAAAGTAAACATCATTGAAAGAAAATGCTTTGAAGTATCTAAGGTGTGGAGAATAGTATGTCGAATTCCTACACTCTGCAGTTTGGTTCATTTCAACATGTATTACTCACAATGTTTTACAACCAACTTTAGTTGTAATCCAACTCTACAGTGCTATTAATTTATCAAAAGAACTTTGATAATATGCAGCCCTGCTGACAATGCCTTTTTCTTATACAACATGGGCTGTTAGGAACCCCTTACCCTCCTGCTTTCTTTTTGAAATAATCCATTTTCCAAAGATTTAGAGATTACTTTCCAATGTCTTTCCTCATCAGTAAAATTAGCATAAAATTTCCCAATATGTTCTATATATCAAAGAAAGACCACCGGCCCCTTCCCCCAAAAACTGAAAAAATACCCTAGCTGTACAATGTATAAAACTTAAATTATAAACAAACCTCAGGTGCTAAATATTCTGGTGTACCACAGAATGTTTTAGTACTGGCCCCATAAAACATCTCTTCTTTACATAAACCAAAATCTGCAATCTTTATATGTCCATCTTTATCTAATAGTAGATTCTCCAACTGAAATAAACAATTACATATACACTACAGTATAACCTGAATTAAGAAGCCAATGAGGGGAAGTGGTTGCACTGGCTGTTTACAGCAGGGGTCCAACCATTATGAAGATTGAAAAATAAACCTAATTTAGATTAACACGCCACTTGCTTCTTCTAAAATCATATTCATTTTTGACAGGTCAACAATTAACAAGGCTATAGGAAATAACCATTTGTATCAGTTCACTAACATGTTTTTTTACAAATGTTCTTTGTGCTGTGATCATTCAGATGCATGACTAATATTTATACTTTTTAATTGATGTGGCTTAATCTGTGAGTAATCAACATGAACTCTAAAAACATTTTTAAAATTAATCACAATTTATTGTCCACTTCTGGTTCATATATAACTAGTCTAGCATAGTTGATAAATGCAACCGTATTCATGGTTTACACCATTATGACGGGAGTTTTCAATAAAATAATGGTCAAAGTTGAACACAAATTTTGACATAGCTATCCTTTTACTCACCTTCAAATCTCTATATACAATATTGTTTTCATGTAAGTAACCCAATGCTGAGATAATTTCAGCTCCATAAAATTTGGTCCGCTCCTCAGCAAACACACGTTCACGAGACAAATGGAAAAATAACTCTCCACCGTTTACATACTCCATAACAAAACATAATCTGTCTGGTGTTTGAAATGAATACTTGAGTTGCTGAAACAAGATATCATTCAAAATGTAAGTTCTCAAGGTTTTAAGAATGCTTTTTTTTAACAAAACTGAAACATAATACCCTAATGTAACAACCAAATGTGTATATTTTTTACATGAGGATTTCATTTCAGTGTGAAAACAATACAATATGAATATTGGCTTTTTAAGTAATTCTTAATACTTTCATCAAAATTGACTTCAGCTTTGATATCATATATCAATGGTTCAGCGAAAGATTAGTTTAACTTAATGTAAATAAAGAATCCTGTACTCTAGTTGTGCAGTGACTAAACAATATACTCCATTCAGCTTAATAGTCAAATGTAAAAAAAGAATGTCACAATTCATGAAGTTTTAGAATTTCAAAGTAGGTTGAATAGGAGAAGGGGCCAGTTAATGTCCCCTATAATATAAGGAAAAAAGGCCAAATATAACATAAAGTATACATACAGTTAAAAATGGATGTTTTGTTGTTTGTAATACTCTATTCTCTGTTAATGTATGTGCAACCTCATCCTGTAAAACAATCATAAATAAATTAAATTATTTACATTAAGGTGGGTCGGTACCTTACTCGGAGGGAAAAACGAAAAAAATATTATGTTCACCGATTATGATAGAAGTTGGCAGGCAGATACCTTCATGCTTCTTGTTTGTTTTTCTGGTAACCTTAACGACGTTGTCATTTTTTTACGACGTCACGGACGTCACAATGGTTCGCGCTAAAAACAGGCATGCAAGTACATTAAACCCATATATTTAAAGTATTGAATGTCCGAGGACAAAGATAATTATACCAAAATGTCTCTGAAATGTTGTTGCATACAAATATTTTGTTCTGATTATCTAAATATCACGTCAGTCGTAAAGATTGTACATTTCATCACTAAATTTAGGTTTTTCACGTCTAAAAGGTTTCACCAATTGCCGAGTTATAACGTTTTTTTTCAAATTAAAGCAGAACGGTGGTCAAATTCTTATCGCGATTTTTGAAAACTACACACTTTTTGTGTCATTTTAATGAAATAAAAAAGGAAAGTGAACGTTCTCAGTTTTTTACAATATCGCTTTCAAAGTAAAATTACCTTCAAAACAACGACGTTAATATCACGTTGCGCTGACGTTGATAAGAATTTGACCATCGTTCTGCTTTAGTTTGAAAATAAACGTTATAACTCGGCAATTGGTGAAACCTTTTAGACGTGAAAATCCTAAATTCAGTGATGAAATGTACAATATTCACGAATGACGTGATATTTGGATAATCGGAACAAAATGAGTGTATGCAACAACATTTCAGAAACATTCCGGTATAATAATCATTGACCTCGGATATTCAATATCTCAAATATGTGGGTTTAATGTACTCGCATGCCTATTTTTAGCGCAAACCATTGTGACGTCCATGACGTCGTGAAAAAAACGACAACATCGCTAAGGTTACCAGAAAAACAAACAAGAAGCATGAAGGTATCTGCCTGCCGACTTATATTATAATCGGTGAACAAAATATTAGTTTCGTTTTTCCCCCCGAGTAAGGTACCGACCCACCTTAAATTGAACTAACAATGTAACATATACATAATTCATAAAAAATTGTGATTATTATAAAAACAGGCTATTTTTATCATCTAATGACCATCAAAAATGAGCTGTGCTACGTATGAAAACATGAATTTACGTGATAAGTGCACCGCACATTTTCAGCACACGCAAAAACCCTCCTTGAACCTCTAAACATGACGCTGCAGACGGTTTTGTTGAAAATGCAATAAAAGCTTCTGTAATTCTTCACTTATTTTTGTTATATTTATATGTATATTCATACATTCGCCCCTATTAAACGCCCCCTCTTCGGAAAATGTAACGCCCCCCCCCCCCCGGGTGGCGTTTATTAGGAACAATACGGTATATGTGTTGTATATATGAATTCCTGAATGAGTTTTTTTCATTAACCAGTTATTCGTGGTTTGATTCATGAATTGTTCTACATGAATCATGGTTTGAATCGGATCACCACACGCTCAACGATCCACAGCCCTATTTGTAACACACTTTTCCAAAGTTGTCAAACAGGTTATAGTGAATTCTAATGTGTTTCCCTATATTAAGTTAACTCTGTCATACTATAGTATAAAAGCTGGGGCAGGTAAAGCACAAGATATTTGTTATTCAGAAGACATCAGTATGTTTAACATTAATCAAAGTACTGAACTCACCTTCTGTATTATCACAGCTTTTTTCAATATTTTAATTGCATACAAATTATTTGTAGTCTTTTCTTTACATAATATAACTTTTCCAAAGGTTCCTTTTCCTAACATCTTAAGAAACTGGAAGTCATCTAGACTCTGTAATACATCAAGATAACAAATAATAAATTTTTGTTTCAAGTTAGCACATGAGGATATAATTATCAAGCATTCCTGGACACTCACAATATTATTCATTATTCATGACACTGACTGCAAAAACAGTGATGTCAAGGGAAAATTATGTTTCAATTATACTTAAAAAATATATATTTCAACATTATATTACATCTTGAGGGGAGTATTTGAGGCAATTGCAGGTACATTTCTTGCTTAAGGAAATTAGGTGTGTGTCCCTGTGTTGTTTTACTTTTTACACCCAGGCCTTTTTAATCCCTAGACATGTGTCCAACCACTGGACCACTGCTCCTATAAAGGAAGGCCATTAAAATGAGAAGGTCTAGTTTTGATATTCTTGTTACTAAATCTATCAATTTCAATTTCACTGTTGATTAAAACTTCTAAAGAAATATTAAGATTGTTAAGACCCTACCACTTTTTTCTTCATCTTTTCTAAGCTATTAGAAGCACTACTTTCTTCATCAACCATTTTTAGATTTTCTGACACAGATCTTATTGCCTGCATCCAATTTTCTCTTTCCTCTGCAGACTCGACACAAAACATTCTCTCTACAATAGTAGTCCATTGTAATCCACGTATAACAAATGTATTAGAACGAGGTTTCTCTTGTTTCATAAGTTGACATTCTGTAATGATAAAAAATTACTGACTTTTTTTCGAATAATATATATACCAGTCAGAAAAAACAATAAACTCTCTAAATATGTACAGAGCTCGAATTTAGGCTTGCATACTCGCAAAATGTGCATTGATTTTGAAAATTGCCAGTAACTTTTATTTTAACTCACAAATTTTGCGATTTTAAATTGCTGCAAAAAGATTTCTGTCTAAACTAATATGGCTCAAATCAGAATTGAAACAGCCGGATAGATCGATAGTATAACTTAAGATTCAGAGTAAAACATTTAAGATATTCTTTGCCTATCCCAAAACAACGCCCTCATTCTATCTAAAGTTAGTACCATGTTGTTTTTATATTGCATAAATGATTAGTTACTTCTATGTTTGCTATTAAAATTGGGAGAAAAACATACAAGTGACTTTTTCATTTCGCTAATTGAAATAAAATCAACTCGCAAAAATTTGCAAGTCCAATTTTTAGTTAAATTCAAGCCATGATGTACAAAGAGCGAGTCTGGAACATTACTACAGAAAGAAGAATACTAAGAAAAAAAATCATAGACTCATTATCTAGAGATACAAACTGGTCAACACTTGAATAATGGAGAAGGCAGTAATGGCAATGCCAGCTCTGCATCGGTTTGAATCCCATTCAAAACCTACCCTGATGTTTCCTTGAGAAAGAAACTTTAATCTACTTGCTCAGTACTGGGGACCAGGAAGCGGACTCGAAAGTGATTAAGCTAAGTTGCAAGAACTTGTTCCACAAATTGAGCTTAAATAGTATATTTACTTTATGAACGACTTTTGTCATTAACTCACACAATAAGAATCTGTACTACAAACCTCTAACAGTAAAATCATTTAATGGATCACTTAATCCATGTTCAGGTTTAGCTCTAAATCCAAGAAAGGAACCATCTTTACGTAAAATAAAATATCTTTTTCTCCAATTCTTGATATGTTCACCTGGCAATATAACACACAACATATGAATACCAATTGATACATTTTAATACTAATAATTACAATAGTAAAATGCAGCTTTTTACTAAATAAAAGCAGGATCAGAAATAGTGGACTTGGAGTAGGATATAATTATATGCACATTATAATAACAAAACTGATGTACTTAAAGCAAGGTTGACTAGTTGGTATAAAATTTAATAATATACATTTAGTTTATGTACAATCAATAATGCAATTTCAGAAGTATGACAAAGAAGTCTGGTTACAAGTTCTAAATAATTTAATTACAACCATTCCATTGAGATTATATCTACATTGTAACATTTAATGGTAAAAGAACAATGAACTGGTTTGAGCAAGTAATTAACAATTATTTTCAGACTGATTAATAATTGTTTAAATAGAATGGTATTTAATAGGGATTTAACGATGATCGATTATAATCGATAATCGATCCTTTCATTAGAAGTGGGAGACAATAGATAATGAAGTTTAACAATGGATTATCGCTAATGTCGGTTATTCATTTTTATTGACAATAAGACAGTCAAGTTTTAATCAATTATTCTTACTAGTGAAAAAAATTACATGGGAAATAAACTCTTTTTAATTAAAACATGATGATTACATTTTTACTGCTACTTTGTTATTGTAAATCATATATGCAAAGAGATCAGTTTTGATATTGTTGGTCGGCAACATGGAATTCGCATTTATTGGACAGTATAATAGCCCCTTTTCTACGGTACTGAAAATGTCCGAAAATTGATTTTATTATTTAACATAAAGTTAAACAGCCACTAAACCACTAATTATAGGTTTATTATGCATGATTTAATATATTCTATTATATGAAACAAAATCACTTAAACCAATGCAACACATTGTCACATATTTTCAGAAAGAAAACCCTAAGTAAATGTTCGATTATATAATCGATGATTGATCGAAAAGGGTTGTTTGATTATTTCCGATGATCGATTATGATTTTTTTCCGATTTTGAAACCCTAGTATTTAATAGCAAATCAACCTATATAATATTTTCAGTACACAATACTGACCTCTTTTCCACAAGTATCCTTCTTTGACAACTGACAGTTCTTCCTCGGCATTCATTTTTGACAAGTTTTAACTGAAAATAAAATAGTACAATAAGTAAAAAATTAAGGGCCATAACTCTGGTATTCCAGGATAGACTTGCCAGTTAGCAAATTGACATCTTGTGATATACGCAGTCTTGGCAACAAACATTCTGGTTGAATGTGGTTATTTGACTCAAAGGAGTTAGTTTAGCTGTTCAAAGAGTATTGAACATGTCTTTTAGGTGAATTTTTAATTGATATATATCCATCTATCTGGCCGTTTCTAAGCCGATTTGGGCCTCATTAGTTCAGACATTAATATTTTTGCATCGATTTCAACTCGCGAAAAATTGTGAGTTATAATTAAAGTTACTTGCAATTTTTAAAAATCTTCTCGCAATTTGCGAGTATGCGAGCCTAAATTAGAGTCCTGCCATAAGTACTGAGACAACTGCTACATAATATATATATACATATATACATGTCAGACAGTATTGAGTTGGACGTACCCAAGAAAATATATCTAAAGTAAGTTGGGAGAATAAAAACCGTTGACCTGATCGAACCTGGTTCTTAAGGGTGGTAGGCCAGACACTAGGGCTGCAACGATTCAATTCATCGAAACTTGATGCGAGGTCACCGATTGGATTTCAATGTTCCTATGTTTATAACCTCATTTCACAAATCTATAGGAGAACAAGGGCAGATTTAATTCAAGTATATAAAATAATCAACAAGTTGGATATTATAGCTAATGAATTTTTACTACAAAACCAAAGCTCAACAAGAGGTCATAATGTAAAACTCTACAACAGTGTTTGAAATTAGGATTTTTGGACACAAGCCCTTCGGGCTTGTCACCTTGCAATTTTCTCAAGCCCAGACTAAAATTAACAAGCCCGAATAACAGGATGATTTAACATACTCTAAAAGTATCGAAAATTGGGGAAATTGAGGAAGTTTAAGCAATGAGACAAAAATCAATAAAAACACATGCTATTGTATCAATACAGCCTTTTATTATTTATAAATGTGACTAGAACAAAGCCATGCCTACTGCATTTGTTCATTTTTAACAGTTTGTCTTGTCTTAACAAGACATCTATCATTTTGCACCTCTTGGCTGTGCCAGAATTAATGTTTCTTACATTAAATTTGCTGTTGTGTGGCAAGAGTAACTATGCCAACCAGGAGTGCCAGAGCTCACACTTACTTCTTTTTTCTTTGCCTCAAAGAATTTGAATATATGTGTTAAAGTCTGAATGGATAATATGGATAGCATATTTAACAGACCCATTTTTTAAAATTACACGCCCCATGGCAATGCCTTTGTAGTTACTTAAATCTTGTTTTACATGCATGTTGTTCAAAACTGACAGAATGTTACTGATTTCCTTCGTAACAAAATCACGATTATATAAATTTCGAATGTATTTAATCAACAGGGATGAGCCTGGGTTCCAAATTAAGGGAGAAGTGACTTCTCCCTCCCAGTAATTAGGGAGAAGTGCAGTGATGTGAGGGAGAAGTTGGGAGGATAGACAAGCGGGAAAAGTTAGATGAGCCAAATGGAATGTTTTGAACAGTATTCACAAACTTCTCAAATGCAAACTTTTCTAGAACTTCTATCCTTTAAATTCATGTTATTACTATTACATTTAGTAAATAATATGTCTGCTGTAACTCACAAGTAGTGTGAGTATTAAATACTCCTTGGATGTTTGGTTACTGAGTTATTCACTTAACACATTGATTTTGTATCAAATTGTAATCTTTAATTATCTAATTTTCATAACAATGAAAAGTTCTTCTTTTTGGTTTAGCATTTTTACTTGCTAGTATATGTTCATCAAAAGAGATTAAAAATGCATAAAAGGCCATTTTTTGATAATATGTTATCAGTGTCCTCATTTTTTACCCTTCTTTGTTTAATATTTTTGATCTAATTAGTTCTGCTGTAAATAACATACCTTTTCTTAAATACAATGTATAACATATTACGTAGAAATATCTGATTATCATTGATTTTTTAAAGTCTGCAAACCGAATTTAGCTGGTAGATTACGTGACGATTACTTTGACAATTTTCATAAATTCAATTGAACCAACCGTAGTTTATTCTTGAAATCGAAATATTGAAGAAATTTCCCCGTTACTAATTAATAAAGAAGAACTAATAATCAAAATGATAAGATTATTAATTACTTATGTAAGTTTAACCTTGTTTTATTTGATTGGCGATAGCGTGGGTCGCGAAAACATATGACACCATGCTTTAAAACAAATAATTGCAATCATTGGCAAACGAATACAATTATCAATTTAACGGCAAGCACCCAAAAAGCTTTATCTACTTATATTATTGTAGTATCACTGTTTGACACGTGTTTGTTTATTGCAACCGTTTAATTACGATATCAATCTTATCTTGCCGACATATAGCACTATTGATTTTAAGAGGACGCTGGTTGGTCTTAAAGGTGACAATATACACAGGGGCCATCAATAAACAATCGAGTCACTAATTTTCGGCTCTTGAAGCGTGTATACTAACAGCACAACTCCCGCGTAGTTGATTGGTAGATTACATAAGAAATGCGGATGTTACATACGCTCCATCCGTCGTTAAATCGATGTCTCGAGGACTGTCATAATCTAGGTCATAATTTGTATCATTGATTTTCCGAAAATGTCGGCGACTTCGTTTTTCGCTATGATATGCTAATAGAGCGAAGTTTTAAAGGAGAGGGCGACTTCTTCGCCCGAATCGCCACTTCGACCCATTCATTTTGTCAAAAATGTGAACGAACATGGAAATGTCTGAATTTTCTAAAAATTAAAAAATGAAAATAAACGGGTGAAATTGACAGTTATAAGTAAATTGAAACAAAGAAAATTTGATTTCCTACGATCGCCGATATCATTTTCTTTCAAAACCGCGATTATTTCTTCAACATGTAGTCAACAATTAAAAAACTAGGTCACACTTGTTTTAAGAATTAATTCTACCTTACAATTAAATTAGAATCCATAGTTACACAATGAGACATTGCAATTATGTCATTATCACGCTAGCAAACATCGACTTAGTGTGAAACACATCTATTCCTGCGAGTACACTCTTGTCATCAAACAAAGGATTAATATTGATTTTAATTGCTGCAAACAATTAAAATATAGACTCCCCAATGTACATGACAATTTGTGACGTAATAAGCCAAATTTGCTACTTGAAATTATGACAATAACAATGATTGAAGGAATTACTTTTTACAAAAAAAGTACCTGATATATAGCTGTTAATGATGACAAAAGTTTTGTTTTGACGATTATTTTCGTGTGGAATTTTAAGATTTTGTTTATGATTTAATAAGAGATTTGGAGGGGATTTTCGCGCACTTATCGTAAATTAAGTCACAACAATGGCCGAAAATCGCGCACATTTTCGGCCATTGTTGTGACTTAATTTACGATAAGCCCGATCGGGCTTACTAGACAGAAAATTGACAAGCCCGACTTAAAAAACACAAGCCACGGGCGTCGGGCTGCCGCTAATTTCGAACACTGCTACAAACAAAGAGCAAATAGAAATGTTAGAAAAAATGCTTTAAGTCACAGGATAATAGACACTTGGAACGCCCTGCCGAGCAGCATAGTAGAGGCTCCCACATTGAACGCTTTCAAAGCCAGACTCAACAAAAACTGGAACATTCCACGCAAATTTAGATCTACATGCTACCATCCCTATCAGTAACCAAAACACGTCTTAGTCTATATCTTAGTCTATATAAACAGACTCATGCTGAAAAGAAATGTACATAGTTTTAGATACTTGTTTTAACCTGTATATAACTCTAAAAGTGTAAATGTATGAAAAGAAATTATTAAGTATCATCATCACGATGACTGATTTACATATCTTATGAAAAAACTATAGTGCCTGTATGAAAACCACTGAACAGTGTGTGCAGTAGTGAAGAACTGTTTTTTTAGGGAAAACAAATACAAAAATGGCAAGAAGCATTAAATGCTTAACTCAATGAGTATGTAGCCATTAACTATATGAACTATATGAACTAAATCAACATGTGCTGAGAGTATCAAATGAAATGTAAACTTAAGTTATGATCACCACAGTTCATAACTTTAACACATCCTTAATCGATGACAGATCATCACTGCACTGTAATTGATTTCAAATTCACGAATCTATTATTTAAATAGAACAAAGAAAACAATATCAGAATTAAATCAATCGTTACATATGAAGAGATATTCTACACAAGATAAAATCGCGATCATTGGGTCAACACAGTGAATACTGCAGATCAACCGTGACCAATTCTGTAATTCTTAATTGATTGACATTTAAATGCTTTAAAAAAAAAAGATCGGCAACATTACCTGTACAATCTTATGGCAAAATAAACTGATCCGAGTAAATGTTACGGGAAAATACGACGTTTATGAACGATCTGATTTGACATACTTAAATAATCAACAGGCATTTTCAACATTTTTCCTGGAGTGTTTCATTTCGTCAAGTATCGAATGTCTCGTTTTGTACGAGATTTTTGTACGAGATGTTTTTCTGCCTAAACGCAAGTCAGACAACAACAAAATTTACACAGTTCTCTCCCTTTTTCCAATGTAAAACATGTACAAGAACGACTACTCTGAACTCTAACTGAGCGCTGGTAGTGGGTCATACTAAATACCACTAAGTATCGATCTGGTAGTAAATAGCGAGTAATTTTACCCACAATTCATGTAGGCGGAAGTAGAAGTCTGCTTCAATATAGATTTTGACATTTGATGAAAAATGCTATCGAAAATAGGCATATTTACGAAGTCTGGGGAGGTCATTGTGGACAAAGATTGTATCCTTTTCTTTTTTATGTTTCACACCCCACGATTCATTAAATGGCATTAACATAGATTCTAAGAAAGCTTTTCGTTTAAAATCGTATTCGGACCCTCGCTTATTCGTACCTTATGAAAAGTGTGCTTTAGAAACCAATTTAATCAGCTAGATCTTGTCCTTGATACAGCTGTGGTGATCGTAGGTGACTATGTAGTCACTTCCAACAGGCTTGCTGTTGGGTTAACCCTTTTGCGACAGGGTTGAGTGTCTCGCCTACCACCCGGGAGAACCTAGTCCTAAATATAAGACGTCATTACATAACTATTTTACCATACGGACGTTTTTCTGTTATGTAGGGTCTTAACGGATTGCTTCAAAAACGCATAGCAAAATATTTTTTTCAAAAAGTAAATGAATGTGGGTCAAATTAGCACCAAACGATAGATAAAAGTTTATTTTTATTCTTTCCATAAATCAAAAGATAATAATCAGGTTTTTCGCTTACAGAAACACTAATTACTATTACTGCTATCCAGGGTTGTCGCCGTTCGCCGCCATTTTGAACTGAATTCTTGCCGGTAAATAAAGTGTCGCTTCGGTTAAACGAAATTTTTTTCCAGAGTTGTGGTTCTTGCCTTCAATAGCATATTTTATATAGAGCATTTAATGCAAAATTTTTATTTTAAGAAAAACTTGATAATTCCGATATATTTAGTATCAATTTTAAAATCTATATTTTCCCAGCCAAGCCAATTGTTTATGTTAATGATTTTGGTGGATTATTAAGTTCTCAAATAATCTTATCAACATAAGTAATCAGCATGTTTTTTGTTTGTAACAAATAATCTCAGTTTGGAACACCTTCTGGTGATGTCTATTGTTAGATAAATTATATAATCAAAATTCTTGATCAGTCTCAAGTATTGACATATGCTAGTCTGTTTGTTTTATAATCTTATTGATAAGGTGTCAGTTCCTGACATTTGCTACTTAATTATTTTACAAGTAATTGTCAAAAAGTAATATTCTTATTGGCTGATTAATACTTAAGATTATTTTATGTTACCCCGCCCCTAATTTTGACTTTCCCTATAAAACTTTTAAGTTATAGAAAAACAGAGAGAAAAGAATTCAAGATGTAGGCAAAACGTTAGGTTTAAGTTAATAAGTCTGTACATAAGGAAGTTTTAACTATTAACATATTCTGGACACTACATTTGAATACTTGTTTAATTTACACTGCTTACTTGTTGTAATTTAATGTGTTGTAAGAACCATTAAAGGAATAGAAAACAGAGACAGTGTTGTAATTAATCTAGAACAATTTATGTTGTGGTTCTTTAGTCGATGTGTTGAATCGACTGAACCTTTCTTTGAATTTACTAAGCCGGTGTGTTGAATCGGCTGACCCTTCTGTTCGCCAGAGGTTATGTGACTTGTTTTGAGTCGCGGCATTCCTGCTAATTCCCCATTACAAGGAGCCCTACTCTAAGTTAACTTCGAGATCTACAACTTTCACTGGTGACAGAGTTAACACATACCTTATAAATTCGTTCAAAATCAATTCTTACAAATCATGTGACCCAATTTCAATTCGGATTGCTTTTGCTATTATTGCATGGTTATTGCGACAACTGAAAGTACTCGTCAATTGGGTCATACTAAATACCACTAAGACACTACTAAGCACTACTAAGCACTACTAAGACACTACAAACACCACTAAGACACTACTAAGCACTACTAAGACAGGATTTTAGGTGTTTTAATTGTATAAAATGTTATTATATGTTGATTTAAATACTAAATATGACATTTTCAGTAGGTTTTGAAAAAAACCCAGTTAGAAATGATATTTTAGCACAAATAGTTAAATAAATAGACGAAAAAATGAAACCTCTTTTTTTCCACTTCTGAGACACAAATAAAATCATGAAAATCTTTATTAAAAATGTAGACATTTACTAGTTATCACATATTGATACTATTTGTATAAAGAAACATTTAATTGAGATATTTTATAAAAATATTAAAAAATAGATGAAAAGATGGAATTTCAGTAAACACCACTAAGACAACACTAAGACAATACTAAGGTCTACTAAGACACGAATAGCATACTTAATATTGTTTGATTGTTGTTAAAAATTTAAACATATAATAAAAACGACCTATGACGACTAGTTTTTTTGTAAACAAATATTTAATGGGGATATTATATCACAAATATTCAAAAAATAGACGCAAATATGAAATTACAGTAAACACCACTAAGACACCACTAAGACACTACTAAGGTCCACTAAGACATGAATAACATACTTATAACGTACTTTATATTGATTAAATGATGTTGAAAATTTAAACTTGGACTAGTTACGACCTATACAGACTGTTTTGAAAATAAACGGGGATATTATATTACAAATATTAAAAAATAGACGAAAATATGAAATTTCAGTAAACACCACTAAGACACCACTAAGACACTACTAAGGTTCACTATATAAGACACGAATAACATACTTTATATTGATTAAATGTTGGTGAAAATTTAAACTTACACTAGTTACGACCTATATAGATTGTGTTTGAAAAAAAAACATTTAACGGGCATATTATATTAAGAATATTAAAAAATAGACGAAAAGATGACATTTCAATAATCACCACTAAGACGCTACAAAGGTCCACTTAGACATGAATAACCTACTTTATATTGATTAAATGTTGTTTAAAAATTTAAACATACAAGTAACGACCTATGATGACTGTTTTTTGCAAAATTAACGGGGATATAATATTAAAAATATTAAAAACTAGACGCAAAGAAAACATTACAGCAATCACCACTAAGACACCACTAAGCCACTCCTAAGGTCCACTGACACGAATTTATAACATACTTTATATTGATTAAATGTTGTTGAAAATTTTTTATTACACTAATGACGACATGTACAGACTGTTTTTGTTAATACTAATCTATATTAGGTCACTACTAAGACACTACTAAGTCACTACTAAGTCACTACTAAGCTATACTAAGACACTACTAAGCTATACTAAATCACTACTAAGATACTATTAAGCTATAATAAGACACTACTAAGACACTACTAACCTATACTAAGTCACAACTAAAACACCGTTAAGCTATACTAAGTCATTACTAAGCTATAATAAGTCACTACTAAGACACTACTAGGCTATACTAAGTCACTACTAAGTTATATTAAGTTACTACTAAGACACCACTTAGCTATACTAAGTCACAACAAAGCTATAATAAGTCACTACAAAGACACCACTAAGCTTTACTAAGTCACTACTAAGCTATAATAATACACTACTAAGACACTAATAAGCTATACTAAGTCACTACTAAGCTATAATACATCACTACTAAGACACCACTAAGCTATATTCAGTCACTACTAAGACACCACTAAGCTATATTCAGTCACTACTAAGACACCACAAAGCTATATTCGGTCACTACTAAGACACCACTAAGCTATACTAAGTCACAACTAAGCTAAAATAGGTCACTATAAAGACACCACTGAACTATACTAAGTCACTACTAAGCTATAATTGGTCACCACTAACACACTTATAAGCTATACTAAGTCACTATTAAGCTATACTAAAACACTACTAAGACAAAACTAAGTTATACTAAGTAACTACAAAGCTATATTCAGTCACTATTAAGACACTACTAAGCTATACTAAGACACTACTAAGCTATACTAAGACACTTCTAAGTTATACAAAGTCACTACTAAGACACTACTTAGCTATAATAAGTCACTACTAAGACACTACTGAGTTATACTAAGTCACTACTAAGCTATATTAAGTTACTACTAAGTCATACTAAGCTATACGAAGTCACTACTAAGACACTACTAAGCTATAATAAGTTACTACTCAGACACTACTAAGCTAAACTTAGTTACTACTAAGACATCACTAAGCTATAATAAGTTATTACTAAGCTATATTAAGTTACTACTAAGTATACACAGTCACTACTAAGACACTACTTAGCTATACTAAGTCACTACTAAGACACTACTAAGTTATACTAAGTCACTACTCACCTATATTAAGTTACTACTAAGTCACTTCTTAGCTATACTAAGTCACTACTAAGACACTACTAAGCTATATTAAGTTACTACTAAGACACAACAAAGCTATACTTAGTCACTACTAAGCTATATCTAATTACTACTAAGACACTACTAAGCTATACTAAGTCACTACTAAGCTATATTAAGTTACCACTAAGTCACTACTAAGCTATACTAAGTCACTACTAAGACACTACTAAGCTATATTAAGTTACTACTAAGACTCTACTTAGCTATACTTAGTCATTACTAAGCTATATTAAGTTACTACTAAGCCAAACTAAGTCACTACTAAGACACTACTAAGCAAGACTAAGTCACTACTAAGACACTACTAAGCTATACTAAGTTACTACTAAGACACTACTAAGCCATACTTAGTCACTACTAAGCTATATTAAATTAATACTAAGACACTACTAAGCTATACTAAGTTACTACTAAGACACTACTAAGCCATACTAAGTCACTACTGAGCTATATTAAGTTAATACTAAGACACTACTAAGCCATACTAAGACACTACTAAGCCACTACTAAGCAATATTAAGTTACTACTAAGACACTACAAAGCTATACTTAGTCACTACTAAGCTATACTAAGTCACTACTAAGACACAACTAAGCTATACTAAGTCACTTCTAAGCTATATCAAGTTACTACTTAGTCACTACTAAGCTGTATCAAATATCTACTAAGCTATATTAAGTCACTACTAAGCTATACTAAAAAACTAGTATGTTACTACTGAGACACTACTAAGCTATATTAAGTCACTACTAAGCTATACTAAAAAACTACTATGTTACTACTAAGACACTACTAAGCTATATTAAGTCACTACTAAGCTATACTAAAAGACTACTAAGTTACTACTAAGACACTAATAAGCCATACTAAGTCACTACTAAGCTATATTATGTTACTACTAAGACACTACTTAGCTATACTAGGTCACTACTAAGCTATAATATGTCACTACTAAGCTATACTAAGTCACTACTAAGACACTACTTAGCTATATTAAGTTACTACTAAGACACTACTTAGATATACTTAGTCACTACTAAGCTATATTAAGTTACTACTAAGACACTACTAAGCTATACTAAGTCACTACTAAGCTGTGTTAAGTTACTACTAAATCACTACTAAGCTATACTAAGTCACTACTAAGCTATATTAAGTTACTACTAAGACACTACTAAGCTATACTAAGTTATTATTAAGACACTACTAAGCTATACTAAGACACTTCTAAGCTATATTAAGTCACTAATAAGCCATATAATGTCACTACTAAGCTGTATTATGTCACTACTAAGACACTACTAAGCTGTGTTAAGTTACTACTTAGTCACTACTAATCTGTACGAAGTCACTACTAAGACTATACTAAGCTATACTAAGACACTACTAAGCTATACTAAGTCATTACTAAGACACTACTAAGCTATACTAAGACACTACTAAGTTATACTAAGTCACTTCTATTTAGCTATATTAGATTACTACTAAGTCACTACTAAGCTGTATCAAATTACTACTTAGCTATATTAAGTCACTACTAAGCTATACTAAAAAACTACTAAGTTATATTTAGTCACTATTAAGACACTAATAAGCTATACTATGACACTACTAAGCTATACTAAGTCACTACTAAGCCAAGTCATTATTAAGCTATTTAAAGTTACTAGTAAGTCACTTCTAAGCTATATTAAGTTACTACTAAGACATCACTAAGCTATACTAAATTATTACTAAGCTATATTAAGTTACAACTAAGTCACTACTAAGCTATACTAAGTCACTACTAAGACACTACTAAGCTATACTTCGTTATTACTAAGACACTACTAAGCTGTACTAAGACACTAGTAAGTTATACTAAGTCACTACTAAGCTATATTAAGTCACTACTAAGACACTAATAAGCTATATTAAGTTACTACTAAGTCACTACTAAGCTATACTAAGTCACTACTAAGACACTACTAAGCTATACTAAGTCACTACTAAGCTATATTAAGTTACTACTAAGACACTACTAAGCTATACTAAGTCAAAACTAAGCTATATTAAGTTACTACTAAGACACTACTAAGCTATACTAAGACACTACAAAGCTATACTAAGTCACTACTTAGGCACTACTAAGCAAGACTAAGTCATTACTAAGCTATTTTAAGTTACTACTAAGCTATAATAAGTCACTACTATGTTATATTAAGACACTACTAAGCTATAATAAGTCACTACTAAGACACTACTAAGCTATACTTAGTCACTACTTAGACACTACTAAGCTCTATTATGTCAGTACGAAGCTTTACTAAGTCACTACTAAGACACTACTATGCTATACATGTACTAAGTCACTACTAAGACACTACTATGCTATACATGTACTAAGTCACTACTAAGACACTACTAAGCTATACTAAGTCACTACGAAGCTATACTAAGTCACTACTTAGTTATATTCAGTCACTGCTAAGACACTACTTAGTTGTACTAAGTCACTACGAAGCTATACTTAGTCACTACTAAGACACTACTAAGCTAAACTAAGTCACTACAAAGGCACTACAAATCTATATTCAGTCACTACTAAAACACTACTAAGTTATATTCAGTCACTACTAGAACACTACAAAGCTATATTAAATAACTACTAAGACACTACAAAGCTATATTCAGTCACTACTAAGACCCTACAAAGCTATATTAAGTCACCACTAAGTTATATTCAGTCACTACAAAAACACTACTAAGCTATATTCAGTCACTACTAAGACACTACTCATCTATATTCATTTTCTACTAAGACACTACAAAGCTATATTAAGTCACCACTAAGTTATATTTAGTCACTACAAAAACACTACTAAGCTATATTTAGTCACTACTAAGACGCTACTTATCTATATTCAGTAACTACTAAAATACTACAAAGCTATATTCAGTCACTCATGGCGTGTGCTCTGTCAGACCTTAGAGCATGCTTGTGCAAAGGAAGTTGCTCGTTCTGGAAGTGTTTCTAATATTAAGGATGTGCCATAAGTCATGGAAAGACGGAACTCATCTTTATCAGCGCTCCTTGGTGCTTGACAGGGCCGCGTAACGGACATATACGTCAGTTTATGATTTTTTTTATTGAATTGTCCATTGTTTTGTTTCATTGTTTTCAACAGTCATGGGCGCATGCACTTACCCCGCTGTTTTTTTTTATTCCCTATTTTACTTCTGTACTTACGATCGAAAAAATATTAAAATCAGCAGAGTTATTGCATGTCTTATTGCATGGAGGAAGTCAATATACACAAAGTTACATGAAATTATCAGACAAATAATGTAAATGTGCATTATAAATTATGTAGCGCCATCTATACAATCAACAAAATTTCTAATCAGTCACTTTTAATTTCAAAATAACTTTAAAAATAAAATTAAATTCGCTCGATTTTTTTAAACATGAACATGTGGGTCACATACAGAAAAAAACACCGATGGTCACCGATGCACATGATCCATAGAACAAATTTGTCTCAATTTCTGGTAATGCAAATTTTGCACGTTATCCACGTGCACATAAAAGAAACACTTGAACCAACCCGTTTGAACACATTTACAAACGTTGTTGTTATCCAGACTGGAAAAACATATAAAATGAGAAAAACATCCCTGGTGGATCGGGACCGAGCGGTCGAGATGTTGGAAGGTGGTACATCTTTACGTCGGGTTTGTTGAAATTAATTATTGCAATGTACTTGATGCTATTTAATATTAAATACGTTGTGATACGAAATTGCACACTCGTTTCACAAAATATTCATGCCAATCCGACGAGCTCAAACTCTAGCGCAGATCGAGAGGTTATGGGTTTGATTCTCAGGCGGGGCATACTTACATGGAGCTTGGTCAAGGAATAATTTTCCCCTCAATTCTCCCTCCTACCACTGACTCTAACTCATGTAGGTCAGAAGTATGCACCTAGTAACTGGTTAACAGCCAAATCCAGAGATTTAGCCTTTCCAGGAACGGCGGGTAGCCTGCATGTCCGCCGTGATATGACATATACAATGTGTTTCTACGGTGCTGAACCCAACCAAAAAGAAGAATATAACCGTATTTACGGATGAAACCAGAATGTCATTACAAAACCCAGATGGTCGACAACGCATCTATCGAAGACTCAATGAAAGGCATAGTGCTAATTGTGTTGCTAAAACTGACCAACTCAGATAGGATCCATAATGATGTGGGCAGGAATATTTATGCACACAAAGACGCAAATGGTATTGATAAAAATGCAACTTGAATGCTCGACATTATCATCCAGCTCGATAAAGAGAATAATGTGCGAGTAATTCCTTTCCCTCCAAAGAGTGTGGACTTGAATCCGATCGAACACGTTTTGGACTTGCTGAAACGTCGAATTCGAGCCCGCCACTAGCAGCAGTCATTGATAATATGATATGTTTTTCTGAAATAGACACGACATATTTGGCTTCAATAAATATTGCTATGATAGTCCCTAGTTTATTTCAGTTCTTTGAAAATAAGGAATTAATGGGGTGACCGATTAGAAATTTTAGTGAGTGTACTGTAAATAAAGGTTCAAGACTAATCGATTACCCAGGGTTTCTATCGATTTTCCTGTACACACTGCTTATTCTGAAAAATATGGTCATTGGGTAAATATTCCATATGCTAAAGAATAAATGTTGAATAGTTTATGTCAAATCATGCAATCTTGTGTGGAAGATCGGGAAGTTTGTTTTGTATTTTTGTGGCGACAATTTAATAATTTTTGTCACTTTTTAAAGTCATAATGAAATGATTTGCGACTATATGGCACAAAACTGTTAATTTAGTAAATATCTCAATGTCAATTGTAATAATTATACATTTATTTTTCTGATTGCATTCACCTGCCAAAACAGGTAAAAATGAATATACATTCCTGACGTATCTTTTTTACGAGTATAAGCAAGGATTTAACATGCGAATTTTCATTGGTTCGTAAATACGAACGGACTTGCATTCTTTGTTCTAATTGGCTAGTGGGCGTGTCTGATGGGTTGATTGACATTTTTGTACTTGTAATTAATTATCGGGATCTATACAGTATACTATAATAACGAGTTGAATAGGAACCCTGCTGATTCGATACATTAATCTTATCCGGCTTCCTGTCGTGAAGTATACAACTTAGGAGATCATTTTAAACCTTGTGTACTGGCATATATTACAGTGATATATTACCAACCATTGGTGAGATATACAAAATGTAGCTTGTTAAGGATAACTTGAGACAAAATTCAACGATACCGTTTTCATACGCAATAGGATCTAAGTATAGTAATTAGTACACGTAATTATCTAATATTATCAGTGTGTTTTTGACATATTAAATTCATCACAGGAACACACGTTCCACACATTTAATATGTTCATTACTCAAAATAAAGTAAAAAAAATTTCTTCTTTTCAAGCGCATTCAAATCTGTAACAAAAATATTTATTAATAAACTGTCGTCTACACTACCAGAGCTATATACGTTACCATACTTCATAAATTGACCCCCTATTTCATGTAATACCTGAGTCCAAAATATTTACCAAAATTGACTCGTCTCAAGTTATCCTACACGAGCTATATAGGTAGTTTGCGTTGATTCTGGATTTTTGGAAGTAATTCGGATAAAAAATGAGTCGGTCTATGTCTTGAAGATTTTAAAACCTTTTTCTGTAATTTAGACTTTTAGTAAATGACTTGTATACTACACGAACTAATTAGGCGGAGTCTTCTGGTCAAGATCATAAATTTGTCTGATGATGGTTTTCATTATTTTACATTTTCGAATTTCGGGGAGCGATTAAGAAATTAAGAGCCAGTGGACCGAGTCCATCGAAATTTTTGTCTGTCTAATGAATTATAGAATTTAAGTGGTCCTATGGTCCACCAAACTTATGAGCCATTTTTTCATATACAATAATATGTTGGACCGAATGTCCAACGCTAATGAATGATGTTGTCAAGAGGACTGATTACCTTGGAACCGTTTTATAGATGTAGTGAAAATTTGATTTTACATGAGGACCATTTAATACGTAAAAGTCTTTAAGCATTTAACGCATTACCATATACATGTAATTGTAAAAAAAATATCATTTAAAACCTGATATAATGTGTCAGTTGTTTGCCGCTTATGTCGGTTCTATTTCAAATTATTCTGCCAATACATAGTGGTTTTCAGAAGCAAAGGTATTGAAAGAATTCACCTAAAATCCTGAAATTTTGCAAGCGAATACTAACTTCGAGCTAGTACAGCTTCATCTGGCGTTAATAGGAATTTTCAAGATACCCGCTATACATTATGCATTGTTTTTTTCTTTGCAAATTTGTCAAATCATTGATCTGTTGACACGGCGTTATTGAAAATACTGTAAATAAAGGAACATTAAGTATTTGCGTTTTAGGATATTGTAAAGATTTTGTATCAGGACCTTTTACCATATTCCTAAGTAATATGTATTACACCCGCACTCCACCCGAGGAATATATAGGACTTAATTTTGACATTGTTTGAATTAAAAAAAGTCAATCAGCTTACCCCATTAATATATTTTGCTTCTCTGACACTTTCTTCTATCGGTTGGGTCTTTATAGGTTTGAAAAATATAAAGTTTTTTCTCTTTTAAGGGTGTATTTGACAATTCTCGTTACTTTGAAATTAGCCGGTGTTTGATTAAGAATGTCTGCTTCAAAATTGCTCGACCAGCATGATAAGGATTAATAATTAATAATCATGAATATTGATATCCTTTTCGCAAAAATGTATTCAACAAAATGTATTAAAGATGTATTAATCGAGCGTTTAATACGTAATAAACGCAACGGTATCGGCACCATATTTTCTCTGCATTTTCTTCTTCATTTTAAGTGTATTAATGCACCCATGTGTATTTTGAACTGCAAGTTTAGTACCTTTTGATAGTGTATTTTTGTATTAATTTTGTCTTTCTGCATTTAAGGGAATTAGTATGGCTAAATATACTTTTATAGAAAAATAATACTCGAAAAATGTTGAAAAATACACTTGATCGCATTAAACTAGCAACCTAATAAGCAAAGTAATAAGGTTAAAAATTAAATTCGCATTTCATACACTTTTTGCTCACCCATTCTTTTTAGTAATACATGTACTAATAGTGTCGAGCCAGTTAATGAATTGTTTAAGAATCATGTTTGCAGATTTACCAATGGTCGTTATTGAAAGCGTGCTTTATCTGATTTTATGACCGCTTATGTGATTGTTGAATTTTATGACCCCTGGTGTGATTGTATAATACATGTATATTACGTACGCAGTGGGTACACTTTTATGAAAGAAAAGAACAGAACAGAACAGAATTTATTATAAAAAGTATAAACACATGGTGATACGGTTACCGTCCTGTATCATTCTTTCCACTCTATTATCAAAGCGCTGAAAGCACTGAAGCAAGACTATAGTAATCACACGATACGATACGTATCTATCGGAAAGGAGACGATGTGATTATTTACGATACGATACATGTAGTTATTGTAAAAATACTGTGGGAAAATATTCACAATAATTACATTCATTAATTTATATTCACCTTGAAAATAAGCTTATAGCTAAGTAGTTACTTAATATAGCTTAGCAGTAACTTATTATGGATTATTAGTGACTAAGTCTTGCTTAGTAGTGACTTATTATAGCTCAGTAGTAACTTAATATAGCTTATTAGTAACTAGTATAGCTTAGAAGTGTCAAAGTAGTGACTTATTGCAGATTAGTAGTGACGTAGTATAGCTTAGTAGTGTCTTAGTAGTGACTTATTATAGCCTAGAAGTAACTTAATATAGCTTAGTAGTGACTTAGAAGTAACTTAATATAGCTTAGTAGTGACTTAGTCTTGCTTAGTAGTGACTTATTATAGCTTAGTAGTAACTTAATATAGCTTATTAGTAACTTAGTATAGCTTAGTAGTGTCTTAGTAGTGACTTATTATAGCTTAGTAGTGACTTAGTATAGCTTAGTAGTAACTTTATACAGCTTAGTAGTGTATTAGTAGTGACTTAGTATAGCTTAGTGATGTCTTGGTAGTTACTTAATATAGCTTAGTAGTAACTTATTATAGCTTAGTAGTGACTAAGTATAGCTTAGTAGTGACTAAGTATAGCTTAGTGATGTCTCAGTAGTAACTTATTATAGCTTAGTAGTGACTTATTATAGCTTAGTAGTGACTCAGTATAGCTTAGTAGTGTCGTAGTAGTGACCTAATATAGCTTAGTAGTGACGTAGTATAGCTTAGTAGTGTCTTAGTAGTGACTTATTATAGCTAAGTAGTAACTTAATATAGCTTAGTAGTGACTTAGTCTTGCTTAGTAGTGTCATAGTAGTGACTTAGTATAGCTTAGTAGTGTCTTAGTAGTGACTTTATATAGCATAGTAGTGACTTATTATAGCTTGGTAGTTACTTAATACAGCTAAGTGATGTCTAAGTAGTAACTTAATATAGCTTAGTAGTGACTTGTTATAGCTTAGTATTGTCTTAGTATAGCTTATAAGTGTGTTAGTATAGCTTAGTAGTGTCTTAGTAGTGACTTAGTATAACTAAGTAGTGTCTTAGGAGTGACTTATTATAGCTTAGTGGTGTCTTAGTAGTAACTTAATATAGCTTAGTAGTGACTTATGATAGCTTAGTAGTGTCTTAGTAGTGACCGAATATAGCTTAGTAGTGACTTAGTAGTAACTTATTATAGCTTAGTAGTGACTAAGTCTTGCTTAGTAGTGTCTTAGTAGTGACTTAGTATAGCTTAGTAGTGTCTTAGTATTGACTTAATATTGCTTAGTAGTGACTTATTATAGCTTAGTAGTAATCTGTTCGTCTATTTATTTAACTATTATTAAATATCGTTTTAGCTGTTGATTTATTTTCAAAATCAACTTAGAATTTCGTATTTTGTTTCAAATCAACATTTAATAACATTTTATACAATTAAAACGACTAAAATACTGTCTTAGTAGTGCTTAGTAGTGTCTTAGTGGTGTTTATGGTGTCTTAGTAGTGAACATTAAATTTCATCTTTGGTCTATATTCTTTTATTTCTTATTGAAATATCTCCTGTAAACTTGTTTTTTTTACAAAATCTAACATTAAGCTTCCCTAGAAACTTTTAACAGCATTTTAATCAAGATAATAGACTTAATTCGTGTCTTAGTAGTGAAATATGAGATTTCATATTTTCGTCTATTCATTTAACTATTACTATATATCCTTTTTAGCTGTTGATTTTTTCCAAAACCATATCAGAATTTCGTATTTAGTTTTTATATCAAAATTTGATAACATTTTATACAATTTAAACGACTAAAATCCTGTCTCAGTAGTGCGTAGTAGTGTCTTAGTGGTGTTTGTAGTGTCTTAGTAGTGAACATTAAATTTCATCTTTTGGTCTATAATTCTATTTTCTAATTAAATATCTCCTATAAAATAGTCGTTTTTTAACAAAATCTAACAGATGTTTAATTTTTTGACAATATTTTGTTCAAGATAAATTACTTATTTATTTCATTCGAGTTTTAGAGGTGAAATGAGATTTCATTTTTTTCATCTATTCACTTAACTATTTGCGCTAAAATATCATTTTTAACTGGGTTTTTTTTTTTTGCAAAACTATCTGAAAATGTCGTATTTAGTAGTTAAATCAACATATAATAACATTTATACAATTAAAACACCTAAAATCCTGTCTTAGTAGTGCTTAGTAGTGTCTTAGTGGTGTTTGTAGTGTCTTAGTAGTGCTTAGTAGTGCTTAGTAGTGTCTTAGTGGTATTTAGTAGGACCGCGTCAATTAAGGAGTTTAAATGGATTATTTGACTGTCTAAGGTTAGAATTTGAAATAATTTCACTTTTATCATGTGTATTTTTCGTTTATCTTTCTATTGGTGTATCGTTTTATTGCAAATTTTTCGAATTAAAACGAGTAGAACGTTCAGACCTGAATCGATGTCTGTACACTATAATTTTTGCTATGCGTTTTTGAAGCAATCCGTTAAGACCCTACGTAACAGAGAAATGTCCAAATGATAAAAAAACATACGTAGGGTCTTATATTTAGGACTAGGGAGAACCAGGTTCGATTCCAAGTCGGGGCATATGGTTTTTATTCTCCCAATTAACTTTACAGCTGCCAATTGATCAGGGTGTAACGTTATTACCACCTCATGATGCGACTTGTATCATTGTATTCGGTACATAATTTATTTTATTTTAATTAATTTAATTATAGTCTATACACAGCCTCTAAAGAACTTGTTTTGGCTCTAAATTCTAATTTCTTTTATTCAAGGCTTTTTCAGCCTATCTCTCGGGGCCGAATATGGGCCCAGTTCCCAATGCCAAATAACTACCATTTTTCCCAATTTCAAGAAAAAAATTCCCAATCTTGTTAAATAATTCCCTTTGAACAGGATGTCTTTTGCCTTTACAAAAAAAAACACGGAATTTCATGTAAAAATAATAAATACATGAGACACCAAAGCATAAAGGTTTAATGCAGAAAACCTAATGATGAAATTTCCCAATTAGGTTGATTTGTTGAATTTTTTTTCCCAAATAGGACTATTTACAGCCTTAAAAATTCCCAATTTGAGAAGGGGCCTTTTTCCCAAACTCCCCTGAAAAAGCCCTGTTATTTGAAAACACTTGGTGATTCTGAGGTTGTCAAGTTGATTTCTGAAAAAATATGATAAATATAACATATGACAAAATAAACTTAATAACTCAATTCTAAAAGAGGAACTTTGCATGCATATGATATTGCATTGTAATGATACAGACGACAATTCCTTCTGTTATTCTCAATATACAAATGTATCTATATTTTAAAATCTTGTTATCACATCAACTTTTGTTAAAACTTACTTTGTTACAACTGACTGAAGTACAAAATATGTAAGTAAAAGAGAATAATCCTTGACACATATTCAGATAGGAATGATGTCTCTTTAGATTCGTTTATTAGGTTTGAAGACAAAATAAAGTCATTAAAAGGTTCTACTATTCCACCACATTATGTAAGATATGACTTTGTCATTCTTCTTCTCTCTTTAATAAGCTTGGCACAAACATAGCATATGTAGCTTAATGCTTGTTCAGTGTAGTATGCTGCAGTTAAAATGAAATGTTTATATTTTTGAATTGAATATTTCACTGATAATTTAAGTGTGTCATTAATTTTATTTATACTTGATTTTCTTTTATCTTAGTATTATAGCAAATTTATTTCAACAGCTTGAATATGTTAAAGTTTCTTACAAATTCCTCCTGCATGTATTAGTTTTGAAATTCTTATTAAGTGGTCTTAAAGGTGTCCTAGTACTTTGCAAATGAGATAAAGTGTTGCACTTGAAGAGACAAGGATATTTTATTGGGATTCATACCAACAAGGAGCTAGATTTTTATTATTACCTTTACTATGTTGTAATTCCTTGAGTGTACATGCTATGCATGATGGTGAAAGGTTCATAAACTCATATTATTGCATGATCAGACTCAGTAGATGCATTCTGACAAGCATACATGTTTCAAATCCTAAATTGTAAAACTGGCTATATGTAAACACTAACAGTTATCAAGCAATCCTCACCAATTTCAATTACAATGTTGTCCTGGGTTCAGCTTGAATGAAGGTTTCAAGACTAAAATACCATTTTAATTTCTACTTGGGAACAACAGAGTTATAGCCCTTGAAGTGTATGAAAGAAGTTTATTTTGTGACATTTTGTTTCATTGTATATCATTTGTATAACCTGATAAAAATCCATGGTCCAAAGGAAGATTCAATCCCACAACCTCTTGAGTCGTAAGCAGACATTCTACAACGTCGCCATAAAAGCTAGCTTGAAGGCAAGGGAGTACAAGTGCCGTATTATACCTCTGCTACATTTGTAATAGAACAGACATGAGGTCATTTACTTTACCATCTAATCTGTTACAGGTTGACTCTGGAATCAGATATTATAACATACAACGAAATGACATCTATATTGTTGCTTGTTCTGTAGAGGATATACTACCAGTTATGGTTATTGAACTATTGACTAGGTAAGACTTTGTACATACTGTTACCTCAAAGTGGTACTTCTTTTCTTACTGTAATATTGATATACTTACAACAAATAATAAACTTGACAGTTTACCATAAATTAAGTTTGTGGATTTAGCCATTAACCAGTTACTAGATGCATACCTTTGTCAGTGACTGACAACTGCTCTACATGATTAAAAATTAGTGGTATCAGGGAGAATCATCATAAAAATGATTTCATGATTAAACTCTTCCAAAGAATGCCCAGCCTGGGAATTGATCTCATGACCCAGTGATTAGTAGACAGACTAAGCTAGCAGGCACGTCCAAGTTACATTCAAATTTCTGTGATTAACATTTCTTTTAAGCTTCCACTTGAAACATAACCATACTCTTTTTAAAAGTTAATTGGTCAGTGCAAAGTTACATATAAATAGGAGGATGTAGACTTGTCACTGACTATTATATATTTACAGATTGTATCATATTTGTAAGGACTTCTGTGGAATTGTTACAGAATTATCTATCAAAGAAAATATATTACTTATATATGAATTATTGGATGAATTTATGGTAATATATAAAGCTTGTCTCCATTTTGATAGTACATGTACGTCCTTTCCAACTCACCCTTGCCACTGCACTGAAGTAGAGGGTCATTACTACTGATTTGTTGGAGCAGTGGTCCAGAGGTACAACATGTGCGTAGGGGTCAAGAGGTTCCTAGTTCAAACCCAATTAGGGGTGCTTCTAATTTCCTTGAGCAAGAAATTTTCCTGCATTTGTTCCACTGCACTTAAGTGTAAATGGGTACTGTAAGGGATCACCTGACTGAAGTGGATTTCAATGATCAGGGAATGTAATACAAAGTTGTAAAGTCAGCTGAACAACTTTAGTCTAAAGAAGACTAAAAACTGCACTGTAACTTTTGACATGCTGCCTATCTGTCTGTTTACTCTTTCTGTCAGTAGACACTTATTGCCATAACAGCAGATCTATAAAGCTTACCAGTGTATGATGTTTTAAATAGGCACATTGTTTATTTAACATATGTATCAATTCAGTGATAAGGACTTAACCTAGGGTTGTTTTCTGTTTTTGTTGCTTATATTTGTAAACAAAGTGACAAAGTATTCATGTGATTGACATTAGTAATTTTACATGTTAATTTAGGATGTTAAAAAGTAATATCTGAAGCTAACCTTTTAAAGGCATGTTCTAGTTTTGAACAAGTATTTTTTTCAAACCAGACAAGTGGATAAAATTTATTTCTCCAACAGCAATTGCCAAAATTTTTCTCAAGCACTAGCCAGATTTCATACATCATAAGGTATAAGGTGAACTTATTATTATCAACTTGCCTAACGATATCTAATAAGTAATTTTTACTTATACCAATCTTCAGGCTGGTGGGTTTAGTGATGACTGATTTAAAAAAGATTATTATTTTACACTGAAACCTATTAAAGGAATTGCAAGGCAAAAGTTCAACTTCATATTTCCTGATTTTGAATTATATTTTTATAACTGTGAATGCAACAGACATACTGTTATATTACTTGGCAAATTAGTTCTTTAATTTCTCGTAATATTTGGGGTGTTTCCTAACTAGACTCAGGTGGGTCAGGTTAGCTAAAAATAGATTAGTGTTAAAATATGCATTTACTGATGAGAAGATATTAGAGCTTGTTATTGTGCAACATTAGTATAATTCTATTAAAAAGATATCCTAACTGCCTAAGAATGTTGAAAAGGCAAGAAGCAACCAATGAAAATGTTTGATTTCAGCAAGTACAACATATAACAAATCTATAACTAGCTTGGTGATTCCCTCAGTATCCTATTTTCATTTTCAAAAATGTGCCTGCCACATGTTTTAATTCGTTCAGTCAATGTTATAAAAAACAAATTTTTTAGTAAGTGATTTCTTACGTTCTTTATACTGTTTTAAAGACTAAACTTGGTTCTATACTTTTGGCACAGTCATTTGCCTGTATATCCCTTTAAGTACTCTAAAATTATGTATATTATTTAGAATGAAGGATATGTACAACTTGCTAACACAGAGAAAATCTGTCCATATATTTTATCTACACCTGTTGTTGTACAGAAAGAAAGATCACCGGCTACAGAGATGTCTTCAAGAGTGGTTAGTAACTTTTAGCTTATCTTATAATATACATGTAGTACACTTAGCTTTATAGCAGGAGAAGTGAATCAGGGCTCAATTTTAGGCTTGCTTACTCACAAAATGTCAGTGGATTTCCAAAATTGCAACTTGCAAATTTTCATGAGTTTGAAATCCATTTAATAAGTATTTCTGTCTAGCTCAAGGCAGCCTTAAAACAGCTTGATGAATGAATAATGTATTAATAATTTTAATGATGTTTATCTACTTGTCTCTATAAAATGATAGTATAATATGTTACTAAGTTTTTTGTTGCCTTGCAACTGTGCAAGTAGTTTATGCTATTAAAATTTCGGGGCAAAAATGCAAGTGATTTTTTTCTTCATAGAGATTGATAAAAAGATTCCACTCGCCCAATGACCAGAGGTATTAAAACTATGAATCTGCAAATGCATGAAAGCCAGACTATAAAATCCAACAATTGTTAATTTACTTATGTGTATATATTACAGTTTGGTATTGAAACCAAGTTGATATCAAGTACAGCCAGTGATAAACCTGTGATACAATCAACTACTGAGTCTGTAAGTGTTCTTGTTATAGCTATAGCTGTTTTTTACACTTGTCTGCAAAATAAGCATTTGTTATATTGTTGGAGACGTCCTTATTTTCAGGTTATACATGTGAATGTTTATCTTTAGCAACCTAACAATTTCTAAAGTTTAGTATTATTAACTTGTTATAGCTTGATTATGAAACAAGTTCTTACAACTTAATTGAATCCTTTTCGAGTGGTCTTCCGGGACTCCCGGTACTTAGCTAGTAGGATAGTGTTTCTTGCTAAAAAAACAACACAGTAGCTTTTGGGTTAGAACCAATGCAGAATTAGCTATCCAAAGATTACAAGTCCAATGTTGCCTCTGCTCTTATATTTGTTGAACTCACCAGGAGAAATAAGATTTTTGATCCTCGATCAATTTACAAGTATGGTGAAAGAATCAGTATTTATATGATTTCAGTATTTTGAGAATAAATCACTCAATGTAATTTATATGAAGTCTGTCTATTGCATTATTTTGAAAGTAGGTTTTCAGTGTTTTAAAATCGTTCAACTTTCACCCAAATAAATTATTTTCTTTCTTGCTTTACGGTAACCGAAATTTTATATTTTCATCGCAGTGAAAATATAACCTTATATTTTCATCGTTCATGACGTCATATTAGAGGATAAATGACGTCATTTTCGAGAAGAAATTACGTCACATTATAATTTGTGTAAAATAGATCAAATAAAAAGCAAAACTAAGCATGAAAGAAACAGAATATTCGTCAACTTTGGTGTAAGATGATTTTATTTCAACTTGTGAACTCAGAAAGTGACATTTTCACTCGTGGCTATGCCACTCGTGAAAATATGTTTCTGAGCTCACTTGGTGAAATGAAAATCGTTCTTACTCCAAAGTTGACTAATATCCTCTATATATGTGCATGTATTATTTATTACAGAATAAGAATGAACTTTTTGTTGATGTTATTGAAAGAATGTCAGCCGTTATATCAGTAAATGTAAGTTTACTTAGTTGTTTTGTCTTTATAATAACTCCAGCCACCAGCCCTTGCACATACATACAAACAATACTATGTTGTTATACATAATCATGTTTACAGTATAATATATTGTTCCTGATGGGTCTATATAAGTTCTTGAATGTACCTGTCTCCATAGTTAAGGTTGCCCGCTTCAAATCATTGTAACCTCACACAGATAAGAAGTTGTAAATTTGAGCCCAGTTCATGTATCATTTTTAAAAGAATTAGTTTATAGCTTTCACAGGATAGGTATAATGATGATATTAAAGACTTTACATAACAAGGCTACACATTTGGATAAATTCAATCTTATGCTACAGTCCCATAAACATAAAAAAGCAGTGAGGGCACCGTACGGGTGCCATGCGATCAAGCTCCACAAGGACCCGTATGAACTCTTGTGTACCCTTAGGGACTGTTACGTTTTTACCAGGGTCTGTGAGATGAGCCCAGGACACATGTATCAGTTTCAAAGTCAAATCATGAACAAAATTGTGGCCAAGTATGGATTAAACTTGCATATCTTCCAGCTACAGGTCGGTTGTTTTGTGCCATGTGCATACTGTCACCTTATGCAAGGCTTCCCAGGCTGTCTGCATATACGGGTTCCCAACAAGCCACAATTTTATGGGACTGAGGCATTACATGTGGACCTCGGGTATGTATAGCTGGTGAATGTCTGAAACAATAGTTTGATGTCTGCCTCATATGGCTTATTATACCCCCGCTTCGAAGAAGAGGGGGGTATACTGTTTTACCCTTGTCCGTCCGTCCGGCCGGCCGTCCGTCCGTTACAAAATTTCCGTCGCAGTTTTCTCAGCAACTATAACATGCAGCAGCCTAATACTTTGCATATTGCTTCATCCCATAGTCCCATGTGGTGTAAAGCGATTTCATGCTCCTTGCTCATCTACTTCCTGTTTATCGCATATTTTTAGATTTTTGCGGGGGTATCACTAGTGAGCATTAGCTTACAGATTTACTTGTTTGAAAAAGAAGCATAAAAAGTTATATAACACAAAATAAAACATAGAAAAAGTAAAGATTGTTGTAAAATAATGTTAATTCCAAGCTGTAATTGACCCAGCATGACTAAATCCCACATGATAACATACTCCTAGGCAATATTTTGACTACCTAGCCTACTTTTGCCAACCTACCCATCTAAGATATATTTTATTTATTTCTGATTTCAGGGTACTGTATCCCGTATAGATGTTATAGGTTCTGTGAATATTAAGAATTTTTTATCAGGATCACCTCAGATTAGTATTGTATTAAATGAAGATTTAACTGTCTCGGATGGCCAGTTGAAAGGTTAGTTTTACTTGATTGTTTGTCTAACAAATTGCAAATAGATTTTATGTAAATTATGTTCTTCTCACCAAATAGAAAAATAATTTCTTTTCCTTCTATGTTGTCTTAAAGTATTCTGATATATTAGAAAAAAGTCATTGGTTATGTTTCCTGGCCTTCTGTAAATAGATTAAACAATAGATGATACTCATAAAATATGTCATGTTTGCTTTGTAATAAAGGCAATTATTTACTTATTTGTTAATAAATTTCTATCAAAATGCATGTTTGATTTTTTGAGAATACTTTGTAACAAATGATAAATGGGTTAGATTTTTCTCAAATTTTCAAATACAATGCATGAATGTCGTAAAGAGAACTAAAAACTTGCTTGGAAAAAAGTATGGTGATTTCTCTTGAAAGACTTTTGGGCTCCAAGTAAGTGATGTTTGAGGAGCTTTCTTAATATCAAAGTTTGCAACATACAAGCTCTCTGTTATATGAGCTTGTATGTACTGTTGATTTTTTTCCAACTGTCATTTACCTCTCTAACTTAAATACTTATTACTTTTGTACTCTTTATCCATTATAATATGTATCTGCATCAATTTAAGGGGATTATCAAACAAATATTGAGTATTTAAATTGGCAGGGTTAATGTATGCACCTTTGACGATTGAATAAATTTATAAAAAAAATCACAATTTTAAATTGTTTTTTATAGTTTGTTACTTAACTGTTGTATTTGTCATATATTTATTAGGTTATGGAAACAATGTACAGTTAGATAGATGTACCTTTCATACATGTGTTAAACCTGATGATTTTAATACAGCAAGAAAGTTAACTCTGGCACCACCTGTAGGGGAGGTAATAAAAACTCTACATTGTCATGATGAAAATATTTAAGTTGCCTACCCAGCTCAGTCAGTAACACACAAGTCTACTGATTGAGGGGTTGTGGGTTCAATACCCTAGTGGAGCATACTTATGTGGAGTTTGGTCATGAAATTATTTCTACTGCCATTCCCCCTCATACCCATACCACTGATTTAAATCATGTTGAGCAGTTGACAGTCACTGTCAGAAGTATTTGCCTAGTAACTGGTTAACAACTTAATCCAGATATTTAACTTTTCAAGGAACAATGAGCAGGTTGACTGACCCAAGTAAAAAGACTACAATGTTAGGAAAAAGAGCATTGTTGTTCAAATGTATGAACATGTTATAGCGTAATGTAGTATTACAGGCTTACAGCTCTTACCTTTGTACTGTGTAATATATTTATTTGTTTCAGAAATAAGTGGACTAGCTATATTATAATATTACTTTGTATATTATAGATAAGTGCTATGACATATAGTGTAAATGGTGAGATGAGTTTAAATCAACCTTTCCGATTGAATTCATTTGTTGGGGATGCTGATGGTAGCAAGTAAGTATTATACACAGTGTTTAGCAGAGGACTTGCATTTGCGCCATTTGCTTACAGGCATGTGAAATAAAAAATCAACTTGTCCTGCATCAAAATGCACTTGGCCAGAAGTTCATTACTCAAAAAGAAACAATTTAAGCAATGATTAAAAATATATCCTTTATAATTAATTATTCATAATGAAATAATTCACTGTTGATTATAACTAAGACATCTGTGTTATCAAGAATTGCCATATGTTAGTATATCTACAGCTAAAAGATATTACTTGTCCTCAGACAAGTTGGGTGGAAATATTGACCTGTCAGTAGACATAAATGTTCAAGTCAAACAAGTTGGGCAAAGGGATTCCACACCCTTGTTTCATATTTGTTTTGCTGTTTTCAGAGATTTACGAGTTACATTAAGATTAAATGCTAATTTTTCATCAAATAAAAGAGCTGTCAAGATCAAAGTAAAGTTTCCAGTACCAAAATCTATATCCAGGTATGATTGTTTATTCTGATAGATATTTACTTGTCATATACCCAGGGCTTGAATTTAACAAAAAAATTGACTTGCAAATTTTTGCGAGTAAATGTTATTTCTACTCCCAAAATGAAAGATATCGCTTGCACATTTTTCTCAAAATTTTAGTAGCATACATAGTTACTATTCATACATTAAATTGTATATGAATTATAAAAACAAAATTGTAGAATATATTTAACTATGGACAAAACGAGGGCCATATTGTTGAATAGACAAAGAATATCAAACATGTTTTTACAGTGAATCTTACACTGGTACTATCAATCTAGTTTGAGCTTCTTTAGTTGAGGCAGTAATATATTTTCACCAATTTCAACTCGGGAAAATTTGTGAGTTAGAATAAAAGTTACTTGCAATTGTACAAATCCACTTCGAGCCCTGCATATACCTTTACTTAATAGCATTGACTTAATCCTCATCATCCCTCTTAGGACATATAAGGTCTCAACAAGCTTAGTTACACCATTCAGTTCTGTTCAGGGCAAGATGTTGTGTCTGGACTCAACTCTATGCTAGGTCTTTCATTACTTGGTTTACTATTGAATTGTGTTAGAGCTTACTATTAATTGTATTTAGTAGCTAGTTTATATTTTGAAAGACTTCTTTACAATTACATACAGTGCTGTCAAAAAGTCTTGGTCTGACTCAAATGAAATTTTGAGAAAAAAACTGTTCATGTGCACCAGTAATTTTACCCTCATTTTAACTTATTCATAAAACATAATTTGTTTGCTGATTTTGAAATTTGCTCAAGTTACTCTATGTTTTTATATCATGAGTAAACATGAATCAGTTTATCAAAAAAATATTTTTTTTGGATTTTGTCCCAGGACTTTTGAAAAACACTCAATCTCCCTGTAAACAGATATCCTGTAGAACATTGTCATCAGGATCTCTAAGATCTCATTGGAGGGTCACGTCTAGATGACCTTTATGTTGACCAATCAATGTGTAGCTTTTATCTAGATGAAACACTATTTATAGCATTTTGATTTCGTAATTTCTATTTTTAGACGAAAGTTAGCAAGTTAATTTGAAAGCTGTTATTCACAGGCTGTTATTGGTCTTCTCATTTAAATTGTGACATAGACAATGTAAACAAGTTACTTAACATAACAATATTGTCATGGATATTATATTGAAAAAAGATCACCTGATCGTGACCCTTGTTTGAAAATGGCCAGATCTAAATTAGCTAGTAGGCGAGCGGACAATTTTAGATCTGGTTTTAGTCGGATTGAAGAACACTGTATTACTACATTTTTATATACATTTAATTTATAAACTTTAATTAAAGAATCTAAAAATGATATTTTGTTTACAGTGTATCAACAAAATTGATGTCAGATGAACATAGTGCTATATATAATAAAGAACAACAATGTGTGATATGGTTGATAAAACAAATGCCTGGTAAAACTGAAGCTATGGCTGAATTCAGGGTAATAGACCTTCATAGATAATAAAACTTTTATTTTACCTGTAGATGGTTATATTATGTATCTCACATTTTTACCTCCCCTGTTTCTATCATGAGGGTTTCAAGTAAGAAAGGTTTGCCCCCATGACCTTTTTTGTACATAAAAGATCTCAGATGGCGAATGATCTAGGTAAAAATCAAAGTCACTGGGTGCAGGCAAAAGGGGCAAAAAGGAAATGAGATGGTGAGACTGGGAACTGTCTGGTAAAGTTTTACCTCTGACAAACAAGTAGTGACAATTAAATATAAACATTTCAAATGTTCCCATTGCCAATGTGAAAACTGGGTTTGACAAATTTTCCTCATGGGAAACAACTAAAATGCAGAACTCCCATTTCACTTCAACATTTTTCACTTCATTACATTGCTTTATTGTTTACTTATTCCATGGTTTTCTGATAACTTTAAAAATTTCTTTTTCAGTTAAATAATCAAGGTAGTTCAAGTTTAACTAGACAAGATATAGATCCAATAAGTTTAGATTTTGAGATATCTGGATATACAAGTTCTAATATAGAGGTGAAAGGTGTTAAAGTACAGTCAGGTGATAAGAAATCTATGAAACAGAAAACATTTGTACGACTTATTACAGCTAGTGATTCCTATGTGTTCAGAACTTTCTGAGGATTTGAAATATATTATAGGAGAAGTGGTTTGGTGGAAGAATGGGCCCTTTAGGATTGAGAGGTTCTATGTTCGAACCCTACAAGTAGCTCTGCTAATTTCCTTTAACAAGAAATTAACCTACAGTTGTTCAACACCACCCAGTTGTAAATTGGTTCTGTAAGAGATCACCTGTCTAATAGTGATTTCAATAATAAGAACTTATCGAACAATATTGTAAAGTTTGCTAAACATGTATATGAAAGCTGACTTTTAACCACACATTAACTTTAATATTACAATTTAATTTTTTGTTAGTGCAAAATTGGTGATATTAAAGATGTCCAAACTTGGATGAATTATTTTACTTTGATATTGAATATCTTGATTGTTGATGATTAACTAGCTCGACTTTTTAAGATAATTACAGCTTATGGTACCACTTTTGTGATTTGGCATTGACCACAAGGGCATTTGATATAAAGGTCTTATCTTCCAACACTCTCCTTTATACTTATTCATTGAGACTACATCAAGCATAATATGAAGGGACTTGTATGTTTCAAGAAAATTTGCTGGTTTTTGATTGGCTGATCCGCGAAAAAATCCATATACACCTTGTGTGAGTTCATATACACCGTGTCCCCTCAGGTAGCCTCTCAAAATAATTCAACATAAATTCTTGTCTCATGTCTGCCATTTTGTTCATCGATTCAAACATGTTTTTCTTTGTATTCTTGACATTATTTAGCAAATAAGACATAATGATGCCATTTTCTTTGTAAAATAACGTTATACACCAGGTTTTCAACATGAATAACAAATCTATTACTTACAGTACTTTATAGTCTGTAAATCAAGGACCCAAAATGTGACGCTTTACAACATCAACTTCCAAGCCAATGCACTGTCAGTGTGTGCTTCTTTTTCCATTCTGTGACTGTGTTCAATACTACGAATTATCCAGTCATTATAAAGTTAATACAAAGGTTGACTTGCGTTTCATTCATTGAAGCAAGCCAAGCAATGCAATGTATAAATAATGAAACTGTCAAAACAATCTTTCTCAAAAATGAATCCATGTAGTTTCTCTTTGACTAAGCTCTATTTTCGAAAAACGATTGTGCCCTAACAGTTTATCCCGTCGGCAAGTGTTTCCTTAATATAGTCCATAAATCCCCATTGTCTGTGTGCAGTTTTTCTTTTTAAATAGATCCTAGTACTTTCCGATTCTTCTATCCATGAAAATTGTTTAAATGTCAAATAGTAAATCCTACAACACATCATAACATGACCGCCATTATGACGTCAAGATCAAGTGTACAAAAAATTATTGGGGTGTGCAGCGGGGAAATTGAACTAAATACACAAGTACTGCTGTTGGTTTTTTGTACATTTTTTTGAGTTGTCAATGGATTTTAAAGTATTATAAAATCGTAATAAAGATTTCTGACTGTGTATATGGGTCCTTCTACCCCTCAAAGTTACATATAACCTTTCAGCTAATGCCTCGGGGTACTTGTACTCTCGGGGTAGAAGGACCCATATACACCATCAAAAATCTTTATAACTAATAATATATCTGTATGAATTTTTTTTGGACTTATGCCTCTTAATTGCACCAAATGTGCATCTGAGGTGGTTTTTTTTTCAATTGAAATATCATCAATACTAATTTTAAAAGGTGGATGGTATTCTTATTCATATGTCATACAACAACATTGCTATAAATGTCCATAATTTCAAAACTTACCCCTGTGTTCAAAGCTTTCTTGTGAAACCTTGCCATAATCAAATTACCCAAAAAGGCAAGCATGTCATCCTTAGTTGCTTTTATATCCCCTTGATATAAAATATGAAGGTATAATGATATTTTTTCCTTTCTTAGATAATCAAAATTTTTAGAACAATGTACTAGTTTTGTACATTTATTATTTAAACTCTAAAGCAGTGAAGTCATTGACTGGTATGATTTGTACTTGTAAGGGAAATAACTCTAACAGTAATATGATTAATTCATTACAAATTATGCTCCTTTATTAAGTGGGTGTTCAAATCGGCAGAGGCCAACTTTTTGTAATGTATACATTAATTATATCAAACAACGTTTTATCCTTAGAACAAAGCTCTGATTGGTATTGTTTTGTTTTTTTTCACAAGTGTCAAAACATGAATAATGGTTGAAAACTGAATTTAAAATCTTCACAAAAAAGGCTATAACTCATTCATAATTTTCACAAATGGATGAAAAACTGAATTTAAATTCATCACACATATTGTTAAAAACTGAATTTAAAATCTTCAAGACAATGGTTCGAACCAAAGTAAAAATTTTGGCCAAAAAAACAAAATAACTAAATTCAAAATTTTGCAAAAGTTGCTAATAATTGAATTCAAAATCTTTGCAAAAATGATTAAAACTGAATTTAATATCTTTGCTAAAATGGTGGATACCCAAATTCAAAAACTTCACAAAATTGATTTAAAACCTGAAATTGAAAAAATCTCCGAGAAAATGATTTGCCTCTGAAATCTTCAGAAAAAAAAGATTTCTTTTCCAGGATTTTCAGAGATTCACAGATGTACCTTAGCCAAGTTGAAGTTAAAATGTTTAAAAAGATAAGTTTGAATTAGATTATCAGGATATTGTCTTGATTAGGTTGTCCTTGTTATTTGATAAACGAGTAAAACAGATGGTTCACTATTATATCTTATAGTTAGAATAATTAACAGACTTCATCATTTAATTACTGTAAGTAAATCAAGATTGTGATACACTGATAAAATTATTCATGAATCTACAATCATTAATCTAACATTTCTAGACTCCTATTATCTCATGATTATTTTTTTGTTTTCTTCTTAATTTTCTCATAACTTTTTTTCTGTCCTTTTCTGCATTACATGTACATGCTAACTTCAATTCAAGGCTTACTCATTATAATGTGGATTAATTCCTGTTATTATAGGGTTGTCTTTTGGACTTCAAACTTTTTTGGGGAGTTACCTCATGATTCTGGAGCTATGGTACTCTCTTTATTTACATTGAATCTGCATGCAGAACAGGTCATGTTCAGTTGATCTTAACTATCATTATATATTTGTAACACAACTTGCATTAAATTGTCCAATCACAATCCATGAATTTATTGACTGTCATATTAGCTTGGAAAACCCAATCTGATATATAAAATGATGAAATTCCCATGATATTTATAGTTTTTGTCAAGATAAAGGCTATGCCTTGATTGGTTGGCACGAAGGTCATATGAAATTGACGGCCTTACTACTAACAGAGATTTGGCTTGTCCATAGCTTGTGCATTTATCATCATTAGGCCACAGCAAGTTGATCATGTGTTCTACGGATTTTTACAGAAAAAAATGGGGTGAGCCAGTGAAGAAAAAAAAATTAAAAAAATATTAATTCAGTTGCTTTATATAGTGGTTTGACCAAATTTTTATGAGCGAGTGAGGAAATAAAAAATTTTTTTTTAGTAAAACGGTCAAAATTAAGGTGCAAGCGAATCCATAGAACATATGATCAATTTGTTGTGGCCTTATGCCCATATAAAAGTGGTAGGATGAAAATATCTAACCTAATTAAGTATGTTTTATATAATTTGCATTCAGTAATTGAACCCTAATTGATTTTTCTCTGAGATAAGAAGAATGTACATTATAGTTAATTTACTTTGTATTGATAATATGGTCACTGTATATATCTCCCCCTTGATCTTGTTTTACATAAATAATAATGAGGAAAACATAGTTTAATCCAGTTGTTTTAAATGTAAAACCATGTTTTCTCACCACATGAAATGTTGATTTCTTTTGAATCAATTTCCTGGTTCCTTGGTACAAAGCACTTTTGGAATTCCTTTAAAAATAAGGGAGAGAATGAGTTTGATTCCTAACCAATTCAATACATACAGACATTGTCTCAGCCAATGTTTATGCAGAGAAGTTGTTTTTATAAGCATCGAAACATTGAGTACAATACAATACTAATACTATGAATATTCATGTGTTTAAAAAAAACATCTCTTGGTACTATTTTTATTGTTTATTTAATAAAGTATATATATAATAATAATAAAGACTTTATTTTAAGAGGCTACACCTTCGGATAAATCCAATCTTCCATGTGGGCCTCTATCAAACATATTACACAGTATATACAATATTTACATAATGATGAATGCATAGTAGACTTGAGAAAAACATATTATTTACATAAGAAAATCAAAATTAAGAGCAAAGTAACCTGAAAAGAAAGGAACAATAACAGGAGCAATATGTATGAGATGAAGACAAAGAACATTTCAATCTTATTGCATTTTCCATTTAATGTACTGCTTTTTGAATGAGTTAAGACTGTTAGCAAGACAAATGTTTAGGGGTATTTCATTCCAAATGACAGGTCCTGAGTATGTTAAAGATTTTCTAAAAAATTCAAGCCTAGGTTTTGGAACATTCAGCTTTTGTGTAGAACTTGATCTTAATTGGTGATTATTACTTAAGACAAATCTGTTATTTAGATATTTAGGACTTGTGTTATTAAGGGATTTGAATATCAAGTGCTTTTTAACATATTTTCAATATGAAATGTGAGCTGTACAAATATAGCAAATAATAGTAATGATGATGATGAAATAATTTATGTGATTTAAAATATAATATTGGGTAAAAATATGAAATTAGAACTCACCAATTGAAAAATACATATTTTTGAAATATATACATGTACAGTCCATTCGCGTTCGCTCGAAATCGGACGGGACTTCAAAATATGCTCGAGCGAACGCGATCTCGAGTTAACATATAACAGATCCGCCATCTTGTTATTTTTGTAATTTTTCCACATCGTGATATTCACTTTAAAGGCGTCGTCTCATTCGGAACTACCTCGGCGATCTTCTACGCATATAAACCTCGAATATCATAAGGTGAAAAAAAAAAAAAAAAAAAAAATCGGGGTCTGCACATAATGCATCTGTTTAGAGCGGACGGACCCTTAAATAAACACCAATCATCATCAAGGTGAAAAAGTAGATCTAAAACTTTTGGTTTCTGCTTTAATATAGTCTGAACTACACAGAAATACGACTCGTGAGAAATGGTACGAATGAAACGATGTGATAAAGCGCGTGTAACAATGTTATTATAAAATGTTGACATACAAATGACTATCGCCGGACCTTATAAATTGGTTGTTATCCTTCTACGTCTGATTTCCGAGGTATATCTTCGTAGATGATCGCTGAGGTTGTTTCGAATGGCGTCGTCTCACGCTGTCACAATATTAGATGTTGATGTAGATTTGCGTTTGAATAAAAGAAATGTAATAATTCAATTGTGTTATTTTTCCTAATTTTAAATGTGTTCTTGTTAAGTGCATTTAACATAACATAAAATTGTTCATTTTGTTAAACTTGATGATGTCAATGTCCTCAATTTTAAGTTTTATGTAGAATACATATACATGCACATTGAAACTCATTTTAATTTTGCTATCGTCCTTGTTGTGAATAAAACTTTACTTATATGTACGCGATTTTTTGTGAAGAATGTGTAATTTTGTCTGGAATTAAAATATAAAAAACTCATTTTGTTTAATCTTGCTTTTATTTAACTAACATTTCTCGACGTACGTCGTACTGTCATAAGGTTCGATTTAATATGCTGTACCAGTACAGGTAGGTAAGATGTAAAATTCATCTTTTACACTAATGACACGTTTAAATTAAACAAGATTAAACAGATCTTGACTTCTACATTATCACAGTTTGATTTAATTTGATAAGTTTTCAATGGCGAGTGACACGTCAAACAAAAGGCTATTCGTCAGATAATGATATCTGGCCGTGAAAGGTGCGAAAATTTTCAAAAATCAATACTTTGAGTCAGCGCGTAATTTTCAAGTGATTTTATCATTGACAGGACTCGAAATCTAGCTCGAGTCAACGTAAAATACGAGTCAACGCATTTTGAGTTATCGCATCTTTTTTAAATGAACTTTAGAGTAAATTCGATCGGGACCAAGATACGATCTCGAGCGAAACCGTAATTACGAGCGAATAAGTTACCCCTAAATAAGTTTCCAAATAAAGTGTATTATAAATATTTTTCTCAAACTTTATGAAAGAATGGAAAAAAATTGGTTTATAAAGATCAACAATAAGTGCTTTTGCTGGTACACTTTATTAATGTCTTATACTTTTATAAGATTTTGCCTATTTGAAGTTTTAAGTAAAACAAAATTATGGTCAAGATTATTTTGAATTTTTTATTTGATTTTTATTTGTTCGGGACGTCAGTCCTAAACAAATATATATACCATATTTCAGACCCTTTCCCACTTTGAACATTTACTGAATCCAGAAGTAGTCCCTCAGTATATAAGTATAGAGCAATTCAGTTAAGCATCTCAGTAGAGATCTTTATGGCATATTATGTAAAGAATGGTATCAACTAATCAGTCATGACCTATCGTTTGTGCCAGTTGTCAGTAGTGATGTTACATCATCTTATGTAATATAATGGTTCTATAGGAAAAGTTTAAAGACCCTAGTTGATGACTTTTAATGATGTCTGAATAGTGGACTTTATTTATTTTACATACAGATGCAGTAGAATAAATGTGCATAAATGATAACTTTTAAGTGATAATTATTGCATTGTTCTAAGAATGACTCCCTTAACTTGTTGTGATTGAGCGAAAACAAATCAAAAGTGTGTTCGCCTGTCCGATAACCTGCAGTATTTATAGGTCGACTGTTTGAAGTGTTTTGAACCTGAACAATGCTGTACCTATCAAATTAATATCACTGAAGTTTTCCTTGTGTACAAACGTTGTTGGAGCTGGAAATCTCATTTTACTTTTTAAACCCAAACAAATTCAGTGCCTTCAGCGCTTTGATTTATCTGGGCCCTTACATGATATCAAGTTATTACCAGTCTAACCAGCAACTTTTTGGAAATCCAAACCTTAGTCATTTGAATTTTCCAAGCTCTGCTTCTTGGACTAAGCCACAGGTGCCAGACCCAAATTTTCCTTAAATAGTATATATTCTCTTTTTATACGAAAATTTGGGTCTGGCAACAGTCCTGTGGCTTATGCGAGCCCATATCTGTACTGTTAATCAGATGAGAAACAAAATGTTGAAAAAGTGACTTTTAAAGCTTTGGAAGTCAAAACTATCTGCATCTGAGAGTTTTCAACAATTTAAATGTGGAGACTTGGACTAATATATCTAAATATTATTTTATCAATGACTGAGATGTAACTTTCAACCAACTGCCCTACAAAAAATTCACAACAAATTTTACTGCATGAAAAGATCATTTATCTTAATAAAAACCCAAGGTTTTAAATAAAGCAGGTTTATATCATTAAATCTTGCTGTGTTTTACATTGTTTTATTTATAAATTCTCACCTGTATTGACGGGGAGAAACAGAGAGGGAACATCTGAGTGTCCAGACAACATGTTTTAATGTAGCTAGAGATTATAGGGCTCATAAAACTGCCTGAACAAATCATGGCAAGACATAAACCAGACCTGTTTTAGGTGTCAGGGAAAATACTGTGTATGTAAAATAGCTACTTTAAACATTGCATTGATTTATATATTATGATAGTGAATTATCTATTTTAAAAAGATTGAATTGAGGCCTGTGCTGCTTGGAAGATTTTGTTTTATATGAAATATACCTTTGAAATATATTGATTTTCGTTGAAATTAAAATTTGATGCTTTGAGTAAGATTTTTTATACGCCCGTTTTGAAAAAACGGACGTATTATGTTATGATGTTGTCCGTCTGTCCGTCCGTGGACAATTGCTTGTCCGGATGATAACTCAAGAAAAGATGTACCTAGGTTCCTCAAATTTTATGTGTGGATAGCCCTTGGGTGGAGGAGGTTCCCTATTGATTTTGAGACCCCAGGGTCAAAGGTCAAGGTCACTGGGACTTAAAATAGGTAAAACTTGTCCGGACGATAACTCAACAAAGACTGTACCTAGGTTCACAAAATTTTATGTAAGAGTAGCCCGTGTGTCAAGGATGTTCCCTATTGGTTTTGGGGCCCCTGGGTGAAAGGTCAAGGTCACAGGGGCATCATATGGGAAAAAAACTTGTCTGGACAATAACTGAACAACCAATCTACCTAGGTTCACCAAATTTTATGTATGAGTAGCCCATGGGTCAAGGATGTACCCTATTGGTTTTGGGGCCCCTGGGTCAAAGGTCAAGGTCACAGGGGCATCACATTGAAAAACCTTGTCCAGACAATAACTCCACAATGACTGTACCTAGGTTCACAAAATTTTATGTGAAGGTAGACCATGTGTCAAGGATATGCCCTGTAGGTTTTGGGGCCCCTAGGTTCAAAGGTCAAGGTCACAGAGGCATCATATGGAAAAACTTTGTCCGGACAATAACTGAACAACCAATGTACCTAAGTTCACCAAATTTTGTGTGAGAGTAGCCCATGTGTCAAGGATATGCCCTATTGGTTTTGGGGCCCCTGGGTCAAAGGTCAAGGTCACAGGGGCATCATATTGAAAATCATTTTTCGGGTAATAACTCAACAATGACTGCACCTAGGTTCACCAAATTTCATGTGAGAGTAGCCCATGGGTCAAGGATGTTCCCTTTTGGTGTTGGGGCCCCTGGGTCAAGTTTAAACCTTCAACCAGAAGATATCAAATTACCAAGCAGTGACTTCAAATGTTTAATCAATATGTTAATAAAGTCAAAATGGCAAACAATGAAAAACTTGTTCGGACAATAACTGAACCACCAATGTACCTAGGTTCACCAAATTTTATGTGAGAGTAGCCCATGTGTCAATGATATGCCCTATTGGTTTTGGGGCCCCTGGGTCAAAGGTCAAGGTCACAGGGGCATCATATTGAAAAACCTTGTCCGAACAATAACTCCACAATGACTGTACCTAGGTTCACAAAATTTTATGTGAAGGTAGCCCATGTGTCAAGGATATGCCCTATAGGTTTTGGGGCCCCTAGGTTTAAAGGTCAAGGTCACAGAGGCATCATATGGAAAAACTTTGTCCAGACAATAACTGAACCACCAATGTACCTAGGTTCACCAAATTTTGTGTGAGAGTAGCCCATGTGTCAAGGATATGCCCTATTGGTTTTGGGGCCCCTGGGTCCAAGGTCAAGGTCACAGGGGCATCATATTGAAAAACATTGTCCGGGTAATAACTCAACAATGACTGCACCTAGGTTCACCAAATTTCATGAAAGAGTAGCTCATGGGTCAAGAATGTTCCCTTTTGGTGTTGGGGCCCCTGGGTCAAGTTTAAACCTTCAACCAGAAAATATCAAATTACCAAGCAGTGACTTCCAATGTTCAATCAATATGTTAATAAAGTCAAAATGGCAAACAATGAAAAACTTGTTCGGACAATAACTGAACCACCAATGCACCTAGGTTCACCAAATTTTATGTGAGAGTAGCCCATGTGTCAATGATATGCCCTATTGGTTTTGGGGCCCCTGGGTCAAAGGTCAAGGTCACAGGGGCATCATATTGAAAAATCTTGTCCGGACAATAACTCAACAATGACTGTATCTAGGTTCACAAAATTTTATGTGAAGGTAGCCCTTGTGTCTAGGATGTGCCCTGTAGGTTTTGGGGCCCCAGGTTCAAAGGTCAAGGTCACAGAGGCATCATATGGAAAAAATTTGTCCGGACAATAACTGAACCACCAATGTACCTAGGTTCACTAAATTTTATGTGAGAGTAGTCCAAGTGTCAAGGATTTACCCTAATGATTTTGGGGCAACTGGGTCAAAGGTCAAGGTCACAGGGGCATCATATTGAAAAACATTGTCCAGGTAATAACTCAACAATGACTGAACCTAGGTTCACCAAATTTCATGTGAGAGTAGCCCATGTGTCAAAGATGTACCCTATTGGTTTTGGGGCCCCTGGATCAAGTTTAAACCTTTAACCAGAAGATATCAAATTACCAAGCAGTGACTTCAAATGGTCAATCAATATGTTAATAAAGTCAAAATGGCAAACAATGAAAATTTGTTCGGACAATAACTGAATAACCAATCTACCTAGGTTCACCAAATTTTATGTGAGAGTAGCCCATGTGTCAAGGATATGCCCTATTGGTTTTGGGGCCCCTGGGTCAAAGGTCAAGGTCACAGGGGCATCATTTTGCAAAACATTGTCCGGACAATAACTCAACAATGACTGTACCTAGGTTCACAAAATTTTATGGGAAGGTAGCCCTTGTGTCAAGGATGTGCCCTGTAGGTTTTGGGGTCCCAGAATCAAAGGTCAAGGTCACAGAGGCATCATATGGAAAAACTTTGTCCAGACAATAACTGAACCACCAATGTACCTAGGTTCACCAAATTTTATGTGAGGCTAGCCCATGTGTCAAGGATATACCCTAATGGTTTTGGGGCCCCTGGGTCAAAGGTCAAGGTCACAGGGGCATCATATTAAAAACATTGTCCAGGTAATAACTCAACAATGACTGCACCTAGGTTTACCAAATTTCATGTGAGAGTAGCCCTTGTGTCAAGGATGTTCCCTATTGGTTTTGGGGCTCCTGGGTCAAGTTTAAACCTTCAACCAGAAAATATCAAATTACCAAGCAGTGACTTCAAATGTCCAATCAATATGTTAATAAAGTCAAAATGGCAAACAATGAAAAACTTGTCCAGACAATAACTGAACCACCAATGTACCTATGTTCTCCAAATTTTATGTGAGAGTAGCCCATGTGTCAAGGATATGCCCTATTGGTTTTGGGGCCCCTGGGTCAAAGGTCAAGGTCACAGGGGCATCATATGGAAAACCCTGTCTGGACAATAACTAAACAATGATTGTACCTTGATAGCACTTTGGTAGAGGATGTTCCCTTTTGATTTGGAGACCCCAGGGTCAAAAGTCAAAGTCACTGGGACTTAATTTATATTGAAACATTTTCCAGACAATAACTCAATAATGATTGTACCTCAGGTTCACCAAATTTTTTTATGGGTAGCCTAAATGTCTAGCATATGCCCCTTTGGTTTTAGGCCCCTGGGTCAAAGTCACAAGGAAATCATGAGGAAAAACCTTTTCCAACAACCAACTTTATCTAAGATCACCAAATTTTATGTATCAATACTCTTTGGGTCAAGGGTGAAAACTTTTGGTTCTGAGGCCCCAGGGTCAAGGTCACTGGAAGTTTGTATGGGAAAACTTTGTGCTGGTGATAACTCAACCATGGCTGTACCTAGGTTCTTAAAATCTTTGCTTTGGATCGCCCTCCAGTTAAGGATGGGACCTATTCTGAGATCCGGGGTCATTGGTCAAGGTAACAGGAACTTCATACATGGTTCATACAGAAATTTCATCTTCAAATTCAAGGACTTTTCCAGGACATTCAAGGACACATTATTGTTTTTCAAGGACACGTTTGGTACAAAATACATGTATGAGCTATAAAACCCATTTTAAAGGTAACAAGAGCTGTCAGAGGAGACAGCATGCTCGACTTAGTAAGTATTTGTCACAGGAGTAAAAATGTATAAGGAGTTATGAACCTTGTCACATGAGATGTGGTTGATCAGGGGTTGCAAAAACGCCGGACCGCCTGACATGTCCGGCAAAAATTCGTTTCGGTCCGGCAGTTTGATCGAGTTAATCTCCCAGCATGTGACCGACAATTAAGTTTAATTGACATGTTATTAGCATGAAATCGCCGTGGGCGGTCTTATTTTTCACAACTCATATCTGGATTAACAATCGACGATCAATTAGGGAATTTAATTTTTAGTATACTATGAAAATTTGTTTAACTCTTTTTCGCCGATTTCAAACTTTTTTGTCTAACAGTTTCACGATTTTATTGATGATTTTAGACGTCCAAAAGCGTCTAGAAAAGTGGTGCGATATTTTCTCGCATTTAAGAACTCTTAATGCGATTTTTGCCGTTTTAGTGCGGGAAATTTGTTTAATCCATTTGAATTTAACTAACCAACACTGCTGGAAAGAACATTTCCTCCCCGTTTTACCCATATTTAAACGTAACTCAAAAACATTCAGTCAGTGTGGGTGCAGCCATTACTAGTGACGTCACGAAAGTTTAACGTCCGGAACCGCGTATACATCTCGGAATGTATTGACTCGACGACAATCGCAATTTTACGAAAAAATCAAGATCTTTACATTTTCGGGGATTCTTTTTTATTATATTATATATTTCTGAGCATTCTGTATTTTCAAGGATAGATTTTAAAAATTCCAGGACACTGCGCCAAATTCAAGGACGTTTTTGGGTGTTTTTCAAGGAAATATCAAATTTAAGGACTTTTCAAGGAAAAAATCGATTTCAAGGACTTTCAAGGACCAGTGCGAACCCTGTTCATATGAGATAGAACACAGCATGGACTGCACACGGGCGTATAATGCCCCGCCCAGCGGAGCTCTTGTTAAGGATGGGAGCCCATATAAACTCAGCAGCTGTAAATCCTTTTTTAATTTATTGGATTATTGTTGTAAGATTTTGATGATTGATAGCGCAGTTGGTAGCGCGCCGGGATTTAGAATCTGGTGCCCGAGGGGGTGCGGGTTCGAATCCCACCCTGGGAGGTTATACCCTTCCATGAAAATTTGACAATAATGTCGGTTTTCATGATTAGATAATATGGAGAAGTTTCCGGCCTTGTGGAAGGGTAGGTAATTACTGGTTATAGTCAATGGTCCAGGAAAGCTAGGTTAGGTGCGCTGGACGCCGTAAAATGACCTAAATTGTGTTGACATGGCATTAAATCTAGTAAAAAAAAAGATTTTGATGATCATATCCTTAACTTAAGAAATAACTTACAGTTGTCTATATTTTGTTGTCTAATAAAATATAGGCACGAGTTGTGATGCGCTTATGATTAAATCACGAGTGCTTTAGCACGAGTGATTAAATAAGTGCATCAAACGAGTGCCTGTATTTTATTAGACAACAAAATATAGACAACTGTAAGTTATTTCGATTCTAACATCGTAAAATACAACTATTTTTAACTGTCAGAAACGTCATGCTGTTGAAATCCACCCCAGTGCAAAGACCGAAAATAGCATTTATTTACACAATTCGCACGGATAGGTGTTTCTTATTCCGAACAAAAAATATTAAAATCTTAATTATAGAATAGAAAACAAATTGTAAAAGTCAACCTTTATAAACTCGGGCGCCATTTTCGGCTTTGCGCATTTAACGTGGGGAGTAAAATTTCAACAGCCGTCACGAGCTATATTTTGTTGAATAATAAAGCATAGATGACGTCACATTAAATAAAGAGTGAAAACGCACGTGCCTTTGTTAAAATTTTTGATAAATTGCTGCCTGGACTCTCTTTAGCCATTCTTAAATTTTTAAACATAATCATGTACCTTGGTATTTGGGTGCAACAAAGTGTGTACCGATTGATGTCTATGTACTCAATTTATATATTTTTATATAGCTTGTTCAGAATTACCTAATACCGATCAATTATTCATACCAAGTTTCAGCTTAAATTAAAGAAGATTAAATTTATGTTTTTCTCGTAGTAATGTGAACTGGGCACTATGAGTATAGAAAATTCTGTTAAAAGTCTGTTTGAAACCCAATTTAACATAATATGGCAGTACTATCGTAAAGTAATATGTGTTTAGTGTTGTTTTTATATGATAAAACATTATGTTGTTTTAAAAATGATGCAAAGGCAGTAATATTCACTCAAATATTTTTTACGATTGAGGAGTGCCCTTCATGTCAACTAAAAACATTATTTTGATTCATTTTTTTACATTATTGCAAGATTTAAACCTCCCTTCATCCAATAAATCTACCATTTGCTCCACTTGCAGCCACCAATTTTGCATGAAAACCAGAAAGACCAATCTTACACCAATCTAAATCTAACAAGTTCAAAAAATTTCATTGAAGAGACAGTTAAAGAAGACTACATCACAATCTAACTGAACATCCTTAAAACTATGAAGCTGGAGTTGTGATATAGTGAGTTCTATTCAATTGTTGTGCATACATTAATTCCGCTGATTTAAATACTCAGTATTTGTATAATAATCCTTGTATATAACAACAGATATCTATTTTTATCCATTGTGAGTACACAAGTACTGTAGTAAGTATTTAAATCAGTAGGGTTAATGTATGCCCTCTAACAGTTTTTTTAATATTCAACAATAACAGTAAAATATAGCTAATGCACAAAAATACTAATTTAATATCAGATGCATACATTGAACCAGTTCAAAACAATCTAGTTACCAAAGCATGTAATTTTTAGCTCGACTTTACGAAGTAAATGGAGAGCTCTCCTAATCGCCCTGGTGTCGGTGTCCACGTCCACATTTCTGATTAAAATTTTTGTGCAGTAAAATATTTTTTACTGTATTTTTTTATTTCTTAAGGTGCCAACTTCAAACTTTAAATATATGTTCCTTATTATCAACCACATATCATGTGACAAGGTTCATAACTCCAAATACATTTTCTTTTCAGAATTATCCCCCCTTGAACTTGGAGTTTTCTTTAAAAAATATTTGTTTTAACTGCATCTGTTTATTTCTTTAGGTATCGACTTCAAACTTTAAATTTAATGTATGTTCCTTATTATCAACTACATCTCATGTGACAAGGTTCATTATTCCAAATACATTTGTTTTTCAAAATTGTCTCCCATGAACTTACAATTTTCTTTAAAAAAAACCCAATTTTTTGTTAACTTTGAATTTGTTATAATATGTATGTTCCTTATCATCAACCACATCTCATGTGACAAATACTTACTTAGTCGAGCATGCTGTCTCTACTGACAGCTCTTGTTTAATATGTCTTAGGTCAATTTGCACAAACTATATTCGTGCAACAGCATGGTGTGTCTAGTAACACTGCTTTTATGCTGCATTTTATAGTAGTACAATTTCTTCAGTAGAACTGGAAATAAATATTAATCTTGTGGCCACCAAGTCCATGTTCTGATATCCCCCATGTGTTGATGATTATTTAGAGCCAGTCTTGGTGTAATATAAAATATTCAATGAAGCTGAACTGACATATAATAATCACTTTATCAAACACAAATTGTCTTGATATGTCAGTTAGGACAGGAACCAGCATTCTATTTCAAATTATGATTATAAGTGGAAAGTGGTGCAGCCTTTAACCTTAATACTAAGCATTTCACAGGTAGGTCTTTTTAAAATTCATGCTTGTTTAGTAAGCATACCAGCAATAACTGCATTTTTGAAGGACTTTGTGCCAGAAACAAAGTTTATGTTTTGGGATAGGTCATTTCCGAATTTAGAGTATTTTATTGTACTTGGTTTAACACCTCTTAATTTATGATTTTTATAGCAGCCAGCCCACCTAACTTAACCATAGTCTTGCAGAAAATTATCGGCCAATTTCTATCTTGCCTACGATATCCAAAATTTATGAGCGACACATAGCGACACAAATACATGAATATTTTAAGTCAACAAATATAATACATGATAACCAATCAGGTTTTAGAAAACAACATTCATGTCAGACATCTTTGACAAGATTAGTCGAAACCTGGATTTAAGATATCGACAGCGGAAAATTTATTGGAACTGTGTTTCTTGATTTAAGAAAAGCTTTTGATTTAGTAGATCATCAGATTTTATTATACAAGCTAAAATTATATCATTTTTCCCCGAAGTCCATTTCACTATTTAAATCCTACCTTTCTAATAGAAAACAACTGGTAAAAGTTGGAAATTTTCAATCCGAGTCTATGGAAATAAAATCAGGTGTGCCACAGGGATCCATTCTTGGGCCGCTGTTATTCTTGATATATATCAATGACATAGCCTATTCTTGTCGGGATTTAAACATTGATTTATATGCCGATGATTCGACTTTGTTTAAATCAGATAGTTCACTATCAGAAATTGAATCACATTTACAGTCGAACCTGGACCATATTATGAAGTGGTGCAAATACAACAATATGGCATTGCATCCAATAAAGACCAAGTGCATGGTTATTGGTTCTAAACACAAACTTAAAGGTGGTAAACATCTAACATTGAAAATAAATGAAAATTTCTTAGAAAATGTCACTTCCCATAAAGTATTGGGTGTATACATTGACGACAATCTTAATTGGCATACACATATCGATTTTATTTGTAAAAAGCTTAAAAGTAAAATTTCATTGCTAAAACGCATTTTGTATTACCTTACGGATGAAACCAAACTATTATTTTACAATGCATACTTACTGCCCATATTTGATTACTGTTGTACTGTTTGGGGCAAATATAATAAAAAATATGTTAAAAAAGTATATGTTCTACAGAAGAGAGCAGCAAAACTAATATTAAATAAACCTATTCGTACACCTGCTTCCGATCTCTTTGAGCAATTGAAATGGCTTACTTTTATTGACAGATGTAAATACCACATTGCTTTACTTGTATTCAAAACTCTAAATAATATGGCTCCTTCATATATGTCAGATATAATAAATTTTGCTAAAAATGAACACTACTCCTTGAGATCTATTGTACACAACAATCTTGTTATGAAAACAAAACCCAAAACACAATATCTAAAGGATTCTTTTTCTTACTACAGTATGACCGTGTGGAATGAAATACCTTACGAGATAAGAAATATATCAAACATTAATTCATTCAAGTCTTCATACAAAAAACTTCTTTGTCGTAATAACTAGATTTTCTGTTCTGCATACAGGTTTACACGGCTATAAAGAGGCATAACTCTTTTGTGAGTTTATTTTTGAGTTATGCTCCTTTATACTAGTTGAAGTTGTATATGTATGAATATTCATAAATGTAGTATGAGTTTAAATTATTTGAATTATGGTATATTTATAATTTTTTAGTATATTATTGTGAGTGTCTGTCTTTATAAATATTTTTGTATTGTTTTTGTATTCACGTGTCTGTCTTAGTGTCTTGTCTTCGTTAGTGTATGTATGTGTGCAAGAGATTTTTGTACTTTTAGTTAAATTGTATGTTGTTGATGCTTTTTTTTGAAATTTATATTCTGATACATGCAATTTAATTTTCGTTGAAGGCCATTTGAAATTAAGGCATATGTTGTAGTTTTACTTTGTATGTCTAAATGTTACCTTCAGAAAATAAAATAAAGTCTATAACCAGTACTTGTCTACTCTTACAAAAGGCCGGCAACTTCTCCATATACCTTATTAATTGAGAAAAAATAAACATTTTTGTTTAATTTTCATGGAAGTATTTAACCAGCATTTTAGTGGTTTCAATAAAAGGTTAAAATCTGAGTTTTACATTTACTGAGAGACAATGAGTGCACATCTTAAATCAATTAAATATTAATTAATATACTGCTGCCACGAGTTTTCATTTTACGCTCAGATGGAAACCAATGTACTGAGTCAACTGACCACTGCGTGTATTCTGACACACACAGAGTTGATCTCTTCACCAACATACTGTTTAATGATACAGAAAACGAATTTCTATAGAACTCTCATAATGTGAACAATATGAAAAGTTTGGTGGTTTATTTTGCGAATTTCATCCTATCGATGAAATTTATGACTACCATAAACAGTCTACGAAATTAGGATACAAAGTGATCATTTTAAGAGCTAACGCTATATCCAATTTGCAGAATTTTGTTGCCCAAAAGACATTGTTGGTTGCCCGAACTAAAAAGAAGTTGTCCCGGGCAACCGGACACTCTAATTTCGTAGACTGCATAAGTATACAGGACTTAATTAATCTTCAATGGATTAGCTGATATGATTAGCTAATTCATTGGATAGTCAGATCTGTGTGGATCGAATCACGACCAAAATCCACCATGTTGCTTCCTTGAGCAAGAAAATACATTACTAGCACTGAACTAAAGAACAAATAAATGAGAAACTAAGTCGAACTTGAGGATGGAAAATCTTAATTGTAAGAATTTACAAACCCAAATTAATATAGTGGTTGTAGAAATCGTCTGATTTTAGCTGTGCATGATCATCAGCAAAGGCCTGATTCTGAAATTATTTTAACAAATATATTTATTGTTTTATGGCCAGCAAGATTAAGAAGGTCGTGTTGTCTCATTGCATAATGCATGCAGACAGACATACTAAAGCGATCATTGCAGGCAATACTTTCATGTAAAATGTGTGTTTACCTTTCAAGCTGCACCAACCGTATATTAATGACTTAAAAACCTCTCTTTGCTGTTCCTCAAATGTTTCACGCCTATCGTATAACAAAGTTGATCTCTCTCAATGGGCTGTCCCACAAAAAACCCGGATGATGATCGCTCTTCAAGAGGAAGGAAAAAATCTCGATGACTGATGGCGGTTTGTCTAGTTCCGCCAAAAATCAATCAACATATTCTTACACAGAGAAAAACTAACAACAAACACGTGAGATTTTTGTTGTAAGAAATAAAAACAGTTTCTCCGAACTCGATTTTCTTAACGAGTTTGTATAATGCTGTTGTAATTTGTTTCCCCAAAGTTACGATACTAGCGATGCATTCCTGAAAAATTATGTCTTGAAATGCTGTGATAATAAGAAAATAAAGGTTCTGAGGAAACAAAACAACTTGAAAGGTTATTACACGTGAATTCATGCATGTCCATCAATATGTTTAAATGGATGTTCCTTTCCACCGTATTCAATCCTGAGGTTCCCAATCTGGTGTATGAGCTGTTGTTGTGTTACAGGTTTAGTTTTTCACTAGGGCCGTTTGCTTCTAAGGATGCACTATGTGCAGACCCTTACTTGAACTAACCTATTGCTTAAGTGTCTAGTAACTTAATAAGACCTTCGGTTGGAAGAACATTCTTTCTTTGCTGATCTACTTATCAGCAGTGTTGATCGCCCTCATCATTTTAACCGGATTTGGGAACGGCAACGGCTGGCTTCTTGTGTATTGAGAGTGGTACTGAATTAAGATGTACACATGTAGTAATAACGCAAGAACCAAATATGTCAAGCACGGTCCAGAACCAGACACTATTTGGTTAAGGATAGTGCTTGCCGCCTTAAAACGATACCAATGGACACACACGCACCTTTGTTGTTAATTTCATGTTTCCTTTTTGAAGCGAAGCATTGATGAATATCGTCGTTTTCTAATTTGGCATGCTACATGTATGCAAACTCTAGTGCTCAAGGCATTTAGGGACTAATTGTTTGAGTTGGTGCTTAGTCTTAGATCTAAATATTGTTAACCTCTCATATATTAAAAAGCTGCTCTTAGTTAGTGATTATTTAGACGTGAACACAGACCTCTCTTTTCTCAATGGAGTAAGAGAAAAAAACTTGATTTTTTGCTGTCTATGAGATACTAAGATAATTGTTTGTTCAGTTGTTCCGTCTGTCAAATGTTGATGTTGTTATAACTACAAGATATCATTCCATGGAAACGATCATTATAAATCATTATAAACATATATTAATTATGTTTTGTCACTAATTTCTTCGAAGAATCTTTTGAATTAACAAATTATAATGTCATAAAAATTCAGAGTAGTCTAATGAAAATATTACTCATGTTTTTTTCTGTACTTTGATCATTCAGATCTGGGGTTGAGCCAGATTGTCCTATGAGAAAATTGTTCAATTTTGCCGTATACCTTACGTTGAATATTACCGATCATAGGCGACTGGCACTGTTCCGAAAACATTATGCATGTATTAATACGTATATTACTCTCCAAATGGTATTTTCTAATTTCTATTAATGGCTAGTTTCTACACAATCTCCGTAAACAGATATCCTGTAGAGCGTTGTCGTACAGGATCTCTACTTTCTCCGTGGAAGGTCACGTCGAGATGAACTTTGTTTCGACCAATCAATGCTTAGCTTTCATCCAGACGAAAACACTATTAATCACATTTTGATTTCGTAGTTTCTAGACCTAGTTTTGCAGCGGTACTATTCACAGTCTGCGATTGGGCGGCTCATTTCAAATTGCGTGACGTAGACGATGTAAACAAGTTACGTATAATAACAATTTCGTCATGAATATTATGATGAGAAAAGGTGGCCTGAACGTGACCTTCGTTTGAAAAAGGCCAGATTATTGGTTAGTGTAATAACTTCTAATTCGGCGGTCTAGCCTCGGTTCTAAGACATGGCTAGCTATACCCTTACAACAAAAGTCGACAATTTTGCTCTTTTTTTCTTCTCAGGATTACTGCTGCTGGTTGTAGGGTCATTATTTTAAAACATTGCGTACAAAGTAACATCAAGAATTACGCTACACCCATCTTTAATAGAAATACACTGTACTCAATATACTGAAAATGACTTTCCAAAATAGTAGCCGGGCGTTAGCGCTTAAAGTGGATTTTTCATGACTGAAATATCGCGCCAACCCTTGGCGAGAGCGAAACATACAATTTCTGTTCAAAATAACTTTATAAACTACATGTATAAATAATTTAATCGACAGTTGTCGAGGGGTTCCGAATGATAACGATTTCACATTTCCGTATGTATGTATGGTGATCATAGTTAAGTTTGTATTGTTGCTAATCTGACTTACTGCTCAATCTGCTCTTGAATGATACAAAATGAAACATTTGGCAAAACTTGCCTTGATGACTATTCCATATGTTAGTTTATTTTCATATTCACGGCTCTTGATTAATATCAACCAAATGAATTTGCGCTCCAACTAAATTCTGTAAAAATCCATTCGTGTTTAGTGTTATGTTACTACAGCCCTATTTCACATCCGATAAAATTATTTTCATGCGAGATTCCCTTAGTGGAAACAAGTTTTGAAATTTCAGTGTGTTGGTGTAATTTATGCTTATCTTTATATTAAAAATGACATTATCGTATAAAGTGATTGAAAATATTCAACGAACATAAATTGAACTTAATTCGGTTTAAGTGTTGTTTTTCAAACTGAAGTTGTGAAATCAATTATTTCAAGAAACACTTAAAATTTGAAGGTACACGTACATGTAGCTCAGGAACCATGAAAATTGATTAGATTTTTTTGGTTAAATAACTATAAAATATTACAACTTTACTGAGCATTGTGTCGCTTCTGTGTTAACCCCCCCCCCCAAAAAAAAATAAACGCATTGCCATTAAAATGATATCGGCTACAACAATCAAGATCAACAACAGTCGGTACAGTCCTTGTCCACCAAAACATGCCATAGTATCTATGCAGAATTGGAACTTGGCCGATCAGTTGTGGCCAAGATGAGACTTTCTACATCTCAGAGCATGGCCCTTCCATTCTTAAGAAAATATCATGTATTATAGCAGCAGATGGCCCGAAACAGAATCAAGCTAAGTCATACGCCGAAATGTTCAGAAAACATTGTACAGTGTTATGAAGCCCGTACGGAAAGTGTTGACATTGGGTGCAACCTTTTCAAAAAATAAGTTTGGGGAATTTGTCTTTGTTTGCATTTTTTTTGCATTTAACCCTTGTTAAAAAACAGAACTTAGCTGCTCTACAATAAACAGTTTACGTAAGAATCAAACTAATATTTTGATATCAATTCAAAGACTCTTCAGTAAAGCAATAATTATAAGTAAATCTACAATTTGACTTGCAGAAAATACAATAAAAATTAATAATGCATTCGTAGATTAAAAGATTCTTCATAAACTATAATCTCCCAGTTCTTCCACTCTCAGTGCCTTACTACAAAACTTCCCTTGAGGAAAAGCAAGGTTTTGATTTTTATTGATATTTTTTCTATATATCCCGGGTAATTATCATTCAGATATGATACCCAGGACATAAGATATATGGTGGGGTAGTGTTTTATTGACGCCTATGATCTATACATCGCTGAAGCGCCAAATTTGCTACCATTCCAATTTGTTTTTGTCAAAAATCAGTCAGATTATAGGTAATAAATGGAGCCGTGCAAACATTAGTATCAGGCAATTTGGCAGGAGAGCGGAAACATCTCTTTGAAATAGATCTCTGACATTTTCCGAGAAACATTATTCCAGTGATGTTGATTTAATGACTAAGAATTTTTGCCATGTTTTTGTTCTTCGTTCTTTTTTTTTTACTTGTTGCGGCAAAGAAAGACGTTTAAACAATAACCAATTGTCTCCTAATAGTTTGCATGATGTTTATATAATTATCTAAAATGTTATATACAGAAACCATTTCGTCTTTCAAACCTACTTAATCTATTAATGGTGATTGAACACACAGACAATGATGTGACGGTTTTTGAAGACATTTTCCTTTGTTCTTAAATTACTCTATAATTATTATACAAAGTGAAAAGTTTTTTATTAGGTAAATTCTACGTCAGCCATTAACCAGTAATTTCCTCATTAACATACCCTTTGTTGTACTGTGTAATCAAAATGCCAAGTTGCATTATGGATTTTCTACCATTGTTGGATACTTCAAACAACAGACTGCCAACAAGATAGAGACCCCCTAAAATATATATATTTATTTTTAAGGGAACCCTCACGCCGGCAGTCTGTGCTTCTCTCGCTTCTCCCTCTCTCTCTCTCGAGCTCTCTCCTTCTATACCCTTCTCTATCTTCCCTTTCTCTCCCGTTTCTGTCACCTCTTTCTCAGGTCGGATTTTCTGTGTCTTTCAATCTATAGTGCTTTTTTATCAATCATTTGTCATAAAACAGAAATTACGTGGCATAATTTTAAACTACACTGTATTAACAATGTCCCACCTAATTAGTCCAATTTTTAATTACATTATAATATTACGTCTTAATAATTGTGGAAATAAAAAAAACAAAATGCCACTTTGGGGCATATTTGAACCCATATTTGAAATAATGTTAGATCAAGCTTCGTCTACATATGTCATTTGAGGACTCATTGTTTAATCAAGTGTACAAAAGCACGAATTGCACGTTGATTTTTTACAGTTCAACATAGACTGTATTTGTTTTGCAAACCCGAGTGTAGAGTTTAGGCATCCTGAGCAAGCGTAGTATTGTCGCACTAGCTGTTTCAAAACTATCAGCATGAACAGCGTTCTTGGTTACAAAATGGACGCCGCACTTCAATTTGAACAAAATGCACAAAGCACTGCTGTTAGTTGTTGGCAATACAACACACTAACGAAAAACACTGATTACAATACTAAATACAGTTTAAGTGACATTAAAAAAGCCCTTTACCCCGAGGTCGTTACCGCTTTCACATTGCTTTCCGCCATTTTCTGACGTCACGTTCTTGCTCACTCCTCGTCAAATGGATAGTAGGTTCTTGACACGCGAGGGTTACGTTCCCGGTGTTAGTTTTGCCCTAGTGTTGCGACTCGACAGTCGACACTCGGGTTTGCAATACTAATACGACCATAAATCGTCCATTCATCACCGGTTTAAGAGGAAGATGGAATGTTCATTTTTAGACAAGATAGATAATATGGCATTGACAAGTAAGTAAACTTGAGTCTTACTTATTTCGTAGGTTCCATTACTTGGCGATGCATACTTTCATGAAGCTTAGTCAAATAATTTCTACGATCATTCTCCCTCCTACTACCGATTCGTTCTTGATTTGACCTATACAGTGTGTTGCTACGGCTGTTTAACCCAACTATATAAACTACATAAACACAAATGCTTTTTGTTCTTGCAGTCATCGCTTTGAATTTTCTCGAGCATAGATTATTATGTTAAGTCTATATTCTATAAGTTCTTTTCACCAGTCCCGGGCTTCGGGCTAGAAGGTCGTGGTGATGAATGTTCTTGTGTCGATATTAATTTTCCTAAAAGGGTTGTGCAATCAAAGAATGCCATTAAAACACATGGATTTGCGCTTTCCATTTATTCAAATAATGAAAGGCATGACAAATTAAGGATGTTTATCAAAAGAATTTATACGTTTTATTACTTTCTCACAATGGATAATACTAAATATTCATAAAATGTGAAATGTGTATCGTAATGTTTTTTCTTCATGGTATTTAGCTCTGTGTGTGTTAATGAACAATAAAATATTATTTTAGAATGTTTAAGAATGTTTTTGTGGTCCATCCTGCCACTGACTGTGTCTGTTATTTCTGATATTGGTTTTCCCTCGTCTCAAATGGCACAATATTTATTTAGTATGGCTGATAGCTGTCTGTACAATGAATCTTCGACCACCGATGAAAACATTTTCCGTTCTGACATGGGTCATTGACATTGCCGCCAAAATTGGCGGAAATTTGAGTTCAAATTTGCCGTCGGTGCCAAATGGTTGAAACATTGTCTGTTCCGTCTATTATTTGTGTAAATTGAACGGTTTCTCTCTCAATAGGTGATTAGAAATACCAGACTTACATTTAACAACTAGACGAAACTAATTGTAAACAATCTAACTTTAATTGATCCTACAAAAAAGCTGCAGAATACCTCAGACCACGAAAATAGCGTCGCGGTTGTAACTTTACAAAATCAACTAAAAACGCACACTGTATACAGAAAAGAGAGATTCTCGTTTCTGCATTGTGTTACCGTTGAACTCGGTACATGCCCGTTTGATTAGCCGTATATTCAAAGTTCTTTAATTGAAGTACCTGAAAATGTTCAAAACATGTAAATTAGGTGATCGTTAATTGGTTGACGATCAAATCGAATTTTCACCAAGATAATTCAACGTTTAAAATATGCGCGCTCTGGTTTGAACTAGCGATTTATGTTGTCGTGAAAATTAAACCATACTTTTGCTAGTCTTAAAAACTTGAGGGCGCGATTAATATTTAAATTCCCGTAATTCATCTTGGGAAAATACCGACAAAGGTTGGTTGAGGTCGTATTTTTCTCACATAGATCTAAATTTTGATGGTTACACATATGATAAACTAATCAGATATTTTTAATTACCGCATGCTCGAAGCTTCAAAGAAGTGTTGGTTTGTGTATACATTTTGCATAGAGATTTAACAGGGGAATAAATGATAGATGGTTTTCACAGCCCTAGAACTTATCTTATTTCATATTTCTCCCTCCCTCGGAGAGTTTAAATATCTATATGCTTTGTCATCGAGATACTGCTTTGAAGGAACTAACATTTGCCGTTCTGCAACTACACTTTAATAGCTTTGCTTCAAAGACTTATTGGAGCCGGCATTAAAAAAGGGAACTTTAGGAATATTCATTTTTTATTCAACTGTTGCAACAAAGTAAAAAATAATATTTTATATTATTTTTGTACATAATTTATTATTATGAGAAACGCCCCCCAAAACAAGACGTTAAGTCGCTGTAAATTTCTGAGAACGCATGACAAATGGCGTACAATCAAAATAAACAAACAAATAAATAATACTTTAAATTTTTTCATTTACTAGTATTAATGAATGGACATTTTATATTTACAATGTTTATTTGATGATAATAAATGTAATTCATCTTTACTTTATGTTGAAATCGATGTATATACTGTATCAGTTTATAAATGAACATGTAAACTTTGTACTGTTCAAAGAGAGTATTCTAAAAAAAATTTGCAGTTCAGACAATAATCTTATTAAAAAAAATAGAGTTAAATTACATGATATTTTAAAATCTAAAACAGTACACCTTTGCTGGATTCCAAGTCATATTGGTATACATGGAAATGAAAAAGTAGACATTCTAGCAAAAGAATCTTTAAACCTTCAACCAGTAGATTTCAAATTACCAAGCAGTGACTTCAAGTGTTCGATCAATTTGTTAATTAAGTCGAAATGGCAAACAATTTGGAACAATGCTATATTTAACAAGTTACATGACATAAAGCCAACCCTTGATTCACCTTCATCAATAATACTGTCTTATCGCCGAGATCAAATTGTGATTACGCGATGTAGAATTGGTCATGCCAGATTAACACATTCATACCTTCTCAACAGAGAGGAGGCACCTAAGTGCATACCATGTGACGAGCATTTCAATGTCAAACACGTTCTTATTGATTGTCAGGATCTCAAAAACATCCGTGATAAACATTTTAAGGTTAACTCACTTAAGGAACTTTTTGAATCTGCACCATCACATGCGACACTTAACTTTTTGAAAGAAATAAATGTATATGATAAAATATAGGGCTAAAACCATTAATATCGATTGAATTAATAGTATCATTATTTGTTATCGGCGCGATATAACCTTTCTGTGTTGGTGCGCAGTAAAACCCAAACAAACAAACAAATAAAAAAATTTTTTTGTCTATAACATAAAGTTACTTTGCTTGTCTCAAGTGCAAGTAGTGCTTTAACAAATATAAGCAAAACTAAAAAGCATTTCCAAATGAAGGGTAATCCAATTTGAGATAAAACCTATGTAGTGGGGTTACAAAGTGAACATGACTCCAAACTTTTACTGCGTACTGTATGTTCCATGTTTGCTTTATAATGTTTCGTGCAACGAAGGTCGATTTGTAAATAAAGTTGTGAAAGTTTATATAATTTTAACTTCATAAAATAATAACTATTTTCCTTTAGTTGAATTAAAAAAAAGTAAGAACACTACTAGAAAATCATACAATCTGAAGACTGCTGGAGCAACAAGATGAAAAAAAAGAATGTGACTTTTGGGTCATGACATGTTTATCATGTGGCATGGCATTGTTTGTTACCGAAATAAACATATAAAATTACTAATAAATATAAATTTACGTTTTGACATTAATCTTACAATGTCCCCAGACAACTTATCGATGTACTGGATCAACACTTAAGTTGCTACTTGCAGACTTTAACTTTTCTAAAACCCTCGACATTGTATGAAAAAAAGTTAGGAGCAGCTTTCTGAAAATGACAATTTAGTACAACTGTCAAAGATGGGGATTTTAAATACAAAAAAGACTTACCCTACCCCGCTTTTTGTAACTTTTATTTTATATTTCATGCATTTTTTATGTCAGTTTCCCTTAAAAATAAAAATTCACTTTCTTATCACAATTACCGACACTAACGAGTAATTTAAATACACAAAAATACTAACATTTTTTAACAAGTAAAATGCAATCATTGACATATTTAAAGCAACGTTCCATGCAAGTTTATAGATAAGTGGCTATTGTTTAGCAAAGTAGAGAGTGGTGTTCTTAGTGAAAACGACAGCAACAATCCATTATGCTCACAAAATAAACAATGATCTGTATTTACATCATCGTTTTGTACACTTAAAACATAACTTTACATATCTGTTAGTAATGGAAGAGTTAACTGTTTTAACATTTGAAAATTGTCTGATTGCATTACCTGTGTGGTGATTACTGCAAGTTTTCTTGTGTTAAATAAAATGTTAGAACGTCTTTTGGACGTTTTGTCACGGTATTGTTGGAACAATCTTTGTAACGTAAATTACTTGAATCCATGGGTGATGTTCCAGAACAGACTTTGCAAATCATATTTTCCACACTATTCTCTCTCTATAAACCGTTAGGTGGCCTTCAGGGGGAACTTTCTGCTTCATATCCACTAGTAAGCGATTGGTTTCACGTCGAAACACCCTGGTTCGTTTCAATTGTGGGATGAAATGATGAAATCATCAGACGCTTGATGAGCGCTTGTAAGACATGGAGTGATTTATAATCCAATCAGATTACAGATAACTAGTTACTTCGGTTTTTTACTCCATTAAGAAAGCAATGACTTTTTCGATTTATTTTTTATGGAAATACAACATGATTATGAACATAAAGAACATTATGCACATGCATTATTAAAGAGCTTGTTTTTGTTGTTGTGTTTTGGTGAAAACATACATATTTAGGAATACACTTATATCTAACTTTCCCTTCATGCCAATGATAAGCGTGAATGTATATATAGTCAAAACATTCATAAAGGTTAAAGAAATAAATCTCATTTCTACTTTCTCAATTTTTAGATCTGATATTTTTTACATTTCGTTAAAATTTTAATGTAATAAGATTGCAATATAGTGGTGGGACTAAGAGTCCTCAGAGTTTACATTTGTCAGTTTGAACATTTATGTTCGAGATATTCGTTGAACTTATTCTTCTAATTTGACATGACAGAGACAAAATGATCTTAAAGAAATGTGCCCATTAAAACATTTAAAATGGTATAAGGTAATACAATCTACAAATACAAAACGTTTATTGAGTTATAGGCCATGGGCCTTTGACATATGCCATACAATACATGTACTTGCATAGTAAATTTTTTTCGTATACATGATATCACATTATAAAATTATATGGAAAGTGTACAAGATATTGACACATGTGATTCCGTACAATATAAGGTTTTTAAAAATAATATAAAAATATTGATATTGTTTTAATTGCATTCCTTGTCGTCATATTTCTACAGCTATATAGTTTAGTGTCGGTATCCTCGAGGCATTTCAAACAATTATTAATCAAATCCTTAATTTCTGAAATTTCTACAACTAATTTTATTATTAATTAGAACTAATTGAAAAATTGGTTTAAAAATAGCAAAAAAAACAAGTTTTAATTTTGACATTTCTACAAATTATAAAGTTTTGTTCATGTATTGTGTACCTCATAGATATATTGTAAAGCAGGTTTAACATTAAATATCTTTTATCAAAGGGCATGCCCTAACTAACTTGTGAGGACTTGTGGGCTGACCCCTTTGGTATTTTATGATAAACGATTGGTAACTACATGTATATGTATTGTATATCGAGTATGATGTCAATAAAATATGATTTAAATAAATAACTACAAGATCTCTTCTTATAGGATGTTTTGTGAATCCCGTTTATCTGCTGCGTGTTCAGTAACGACTGTTAGCTCACGTTACGTGTACGAGACAACTCAACCCGAAGACAACTCAACCCGTGCATAACTCAACTCAAAGTTGGGACAACTCAATCCGGGTTGAGTTGTCGTTGGGTTGAGTTGTTCCGACACTTCCGTTACGGAACGTTTTGGAACGTTCAGGGTAGCTGAACACGCTGCTGTTCTGTTTTGTTAAGCAACATACGGACATGGACTACGATAATGCTATCATATTTATGTATACAATGTAGTAAAATATGCTTAACTCTTGGTAGCAGTTTAAGTATTAATTGTTATAAAACTATCTAATTTATTCGATCTAATAGGTTACTTGTAAGTATGTTTCTGTCACTTTTATTAAGTTAATTTTATTATCACGTCGATATAATCTTGGGTTAAATAATATACATCTAGTAAAAATATTTCAAAATGTTTAGGAAAAAATAGTGACATGATCGACATGGCTCGTCCTGAAGAATGTATTAATTAACACGCATAAAGGATATTTGATTCTGAATGTATGTATAATAAAGAATACGTTCTGTTCTGTTCTGTTATTGAATTTATCCACTTTTTGTTTTATTCTAAAGTTATTGAATGCTACGTATCTTTGTCAAAATATTGATTTCTTGATATGTTTGCATCGGACAAGAATATTTTACTATGACATGAACGTCCAGCCAGTCACATTCATGCATTACTCGAGGGGTTTTAAGTAGACTAAAAGAAGACTCAATTGTTTTTTAATCATCGTCATGATCTGCTTTTAGTCCAAATCCTTTTTAAAATGATATTGCCAAAAAATGCAATCGCAGAAATGTTATTTAAAAAATAGAATACATATTAAAATAAACACTAAGCAGTATTTCCGACCACCTAAAGTGTCCAGCAGTAGATTTTTGCTCTGAACTGTGACCATATATTGTTCAACGGAGTTTTACCGTCAATTTAAAAAAGCACGAGACCATAGCAAAATATTTGAATACAATTTCATCAGCAAAGTCGAGGTTTGTTTTATTGAATTTCTTAACTCCAAACTTTTAAAATTGTCTAGAAAAAGCACAACTCACAGCCCACAGTTTACATTATTCCATGTGTAATATACAGGTAGGTGCCATACGGTTATTTGATTGGCGGATGATATAAATTGTTGTCCAATAAGAAGGTAGCTCAGCCAATTAGAAAGTACAAGGCTTATCGGTGGGCTGTACTCACTAGGTAACCACTTGAAAATCGAGGGTTTATCTCAAGATTTCTGTTAACTTTCATGCCCCTTAACTAGATATCCGTCTTGCCCCATTTGCTATTGTGTATTTTGAACGAAAACATTAAACTTTTGATTTTTATACTTTTAACTTTAAATGTGGCTTACTGCTGCATATTTAAGTAGTAAGAACAAACAATTAACAATCTGGATACCTCGGACTTAGAACGCGGGAAGCTAACCTGCTACGGAATACCGTCCAATTCACTCATGGGTATGTAATGTATGATTTCAATTGTAATGTTTTATTATTTTCATGTACATTTTTTGTTAAAATTTCAATTGTTTTATGTATATCTGACGATTGAACATAAGGCATATGATCTTACTTTGCGCCACTCTTTAAAGCAAATGACAGACATACTTAGTAGATGGCACTCGTATAAAGAATTGTCATTTTCGGACGAATTTATAAAATATAATTTTATCAGTCTAATGATTTAGTCTTACCTAAAAAAAGGGATCGGCATTAGTATAAAACTTAGCTCAAATGACTCATTTCAAAGTGGCACTTGTTTTAACAAAATGACTGCTTTGCTTAAGTTTCCAACTCAAAAATCATACTTTCCTATGCTTTTTCAATATCGGTTTTGAACAAGAAGTTATGTATGCGCTCTTGTTTATTTCTGAGACTTTGTCATGCCCCAAATTGCATTTGCGACATAGTACACCTTAAATTATACTTTAGAATAAAAATCCACAGTGAACAAACAAATTTTACCATAATTTAATGCTTAGTTCCTAACTATTGCAGACTGTACAAAACATGAAATAAATACCAAAATTACCAATCTGATTTATTTAAGAAATAAAAAGCTCCCAGCCAAGTGGATAGTTTCAGTTAATTTAAAAACGTATCGATTTCATCCAAATTATTAGCTGATATGTTTCAGCTATATCGGCTATGTTTAGTCTTTGGCCATTTACATCAAGATATTGTATGGCAAAGATTGAATAATATATCCAATGAAATTTGTTTAATAAATTACCGATTTTACCATTTTATTCTATTTGTTAGCAATGGTACGGAAGTGTCCAGGCTTCAACATTGTGCCGATCATAACAATAGTTGTTATTGAAGGTTAAGGAAATATATTGTGAGTGTTCACAAGCCACCCCTTGTTCATTCTCGTTCCCAGAGTCTAGTAGGATTCTCAATACTTGACTCTGGGAACGATAATGCTCCTTGTTTTGCAAAACGCAATCTCTAAAGTTTAGTCCGGAGCCGATTAAACTACAAATGTACATTTTAAAAGAATAAAAAAACTTACAAACTTATTCATGAAATATTTTGGTGTCGCTGAGCATTACGATAATTTTTTGCCGCCAATGTTAGCTTTCTAAATGCTGACATAACCGCCATATTGTTAACGTCTCCTAATAAGTCTACGACTGGACTTTACCATTGTCTTACTATTCTTACCTCCGTGAGAAGAGTATTTTTTATCACGTACAAATAAAATATGTTGATATCTTGGATACATTTCTGTTCTGCATATCTGGTGTTGCATTGTTGATAAGATATCTAGAATGTTGTATACAAATCAACATTTTAGTCTTTCTTTAGTTGATTGTTGTTCCGCTTTTAAATGGTGCGCAATTTATGGGCGTGTTTTTATGAGTCACTCGATATGCTGTCTTTGAAAAATGTTAATACATGTGTACATGCTTTTATTAGAGATTGGTTGTAATTAAATTATTGGCTTTGCTTACTTACATAAATAAAGTATGTGGAAAAATATGAAATGGAACTGAAACAGTATTATTTGAACATTTAAACAATTATTACTCGCGATAATTTTCTTGCTGTTGTTACTTTAAATTGAACATTAAAACGTTTCATTCCCTTATTTTTTCCCTTCAAAATGAAAATAAAAAAAAAACAATTGTTTTTTTAAATGACAACAAATTGTTTTTATTCATTACTACATATAAATATCATTAACTTATGTATTAGACTCTCATGACTTATACTTAAGTAAAAGATTTTACTAATTCATTTAATTTGAAACGGAAAAAATAGTATGAAAAATTTTGTATCTTATTCTTATGCGCATATAAATTTGAATATGTTATTCAGAGTATATAAAACGCGCTCGTAAACCGCATTTAACTTGCGTTGAAAACAATTCGTAACAAACTAGAAGACATTTTTATCATAATGTTTTGTAAAAAGAAATTAGGTTGGCATTGTTTTTCCAGATAGATTAAATATTTTTATCACAATTGAATTTTTACCATACGCTTCACAAAATACTCACAAAAAATCATTCCGCAAACATTTCAAGACCGCCACCTGTTGAAAGTTAGAAAATTATTATTTTATTTGAAACTCGTGTGAACGTTTTTCATGACCACTTTTCCAGATTTTGGTAATCATATTTTTTATTCTATATTTTGTTACACATTGATGATAGATATAAAATGTTACAAGGGATTTTTGAACAAGCGGATTATATTTACAAGTCCTAAGATTATATTTTAACAAGTTCTAGTTGTTTCTGCTCGTTGTCCGCGCACCATATGTATTTTCTCTTTGTAATTGTAGACAAGCTACAATAAACAAATGATATCAAGCTTTTCTTTAAATGGTTTACAAATGTAACTGATATATAAATATATATACTAGATCTGTTATGTTGTAAGATTTAGTGACTTACCTCCACGGAAGAGAGTGCGTCAGTGAGAGAGTGAGAACGGCAAACGGAGACCATTAAATGTATCATGGATTGCTTTTATTTTTTCAAAATCAAATCTGAATAGTTTAGTTTTTTTCCATAAAAAATACATGTATGAGTACATCAAATACATTATAATACATGTAGTTGACAGAGCTTTGTGTATATATAGCAATATAAAGATATGCATGTAAACAATATGTAAATGTACCACTGATTTTTTTTATTTACATGTATTTCCAAATAAAATCTGAAGCCACATTGACATCATCGTCAACAACCGTCGTACGCTGTTTTCTTCTCGTTTTTGTTGATGTTGTTTCATAAGAAAGTTGACGCGATATAAGTGAATGTAGCACAATTTTATGACAGTTATGAATCAAAGCATTAAAGGTACTAAAATCCTTTTTGTGAGTATTGTGTAAAACGTGTGACAAACATTTAATTGTGATAAAAAAAATTTTGTCTGGAAAAATTATTTCAGTGTATCAGGAATGTCCGTTGATAACATGACTTCACTTGACAAATACTTATTTTACACTAACAAGATTGTTAAAATGTCAATTAATCTATTTCTTTTCGCTCTCTATTAACCATGCTGTGATAAAAAGTTAAATGTATACTAACAATTTAGTTTAGTTCGAATCTAATAAATTTTGACTATTTTCTATAAAATATTTCTGTTATAGCTGTAGACCATTTAGAACAGCTCACACATGCATTTCAAGTATTTCTTTCTCGCTTTATTTTCACTGTAGTGGCATATTCAAATAGTATAATACAAATTACTAGAACTATTTTAAACGAACAGAATATTCGTACTTATGGAAAACTATTAGTCCAAAGACTTAAACCAAGAAAAAATATAGTTTTGTATTTGGCCACGTCCATTATAAAATTATTAGACTTATGCAGTATAAAAATGATCCTAAGCTTAACTGACAACCAGTAAATACTTATTTTTTATTTCATTTTTATACTTATGCTTATTTGTAAAAAACGATCTGATAAGTTTAATTTTATTAATACATTATGCGTTGTAAAGCTATTTTTACGGTAGCAATTATGCAGCGAAACTAAATTTTCATTAAACAATTGAACAATTTTGATATTTGCCACACTTAATGAAATTTTGCATGTTTCACGTCGGTCAACTTATTCTTTTGTTTTCCAATTGTCAATTAGGCCAAATGATTTTTCTTACAATTTTCCCCATGTATATCATTTTGCGAACAGCCAGTAGTATTTGTTTAGATAGACTCTTTGAGATGTGGTGCATGAACATATAAAACTTGTTCTATTTCTAAAAGCAGAAACCGTCGTTTTGCGTTGCTATTTTTAAAACATCATAATGCATAATGTTCATTTTAAGTTCAGTTTTAATTATCTTTAATTTGCCAATAACTTTGTTAATCTACCTTTTTACTTTTAACATGTTTACATGGACATATTATTTAAAAAAATATACATTTGTGTTTGTAAGGCTGTTATATAAATGCTAATTTTCAGTAACTGTTTTGAGAAATAAATAATATTTTTGAAGCAAAAAATAATCTAATGATTTTACATAATTGTAAATTATACGAATTTGTCTTATTAAAATTATTAGAACGAAGCATATGTTTTATTTATATAAACATTCATAAATTAAAGTGGTAGACTAGTACGAGGGTTGATAAAAAATAAACCGGATTGTTTAAACCTTAAATTGCATTGTGAGAAAAGATAAATAAAAATGTTTATAAAAGTATGGGGAGTTCATCTGCAACAGAATACTGAAAACGGTTTTGGAAATATTACCAAACAATGAAGATATAGTAATTTAAGCGAGTATGTCTAAAGTCACGGAGCACGGTAAAACGTTGCGCTTTATCACATCATCCCCTTCGCTGAACGTTACTGCCGATTGTGACTTGGTTTTGGGGATGAAGGACTATGACCAGGTTTCATCTGTCGTTATGATACGTCTAAGGAACTAATCCCCTTTCTTGATTCACTCTATGAAGGTAGGCTCGTGAGTCCTACACATGGCGGACCATCTCAGTGTCTTTTTATAAGAGGTGTGGTAACAAGTGCGCGTACAGGCAAATAACTGTTACGTGAAACTAAATTAAATATTGAACTTAAGTATTAAATGAGAATATTACACATGAAAACAACCACACTGATGTACAAACAATAGAAAATATTAAATCTAAATTTGTAAATAAATTGTTTCAAAATAGTCAAAATAAAACATTTTATTTTATGATTCAAAATTGTCAATAAAATGGTGCTAAGTTCAATCAAATGGCTGCAGTTAGATATTTCAGACTAAGTTTAGATAGTTTTCCTTTTAATCAGCGGAACAATTTATTGTAGCCTCCATGGTGTCCCTTAGGGGTCATTTACAGTCCCTGCTGAAAACACTGACCAATTAATTAACGATAACAAGGATACCACCGACTTTGAAGTATAAAATTATCATATAAACATGTAGGGAATTACTTCCTCACAACAGTAATGGACATTTTATCTAGCTTTACTATTCAACATCAGAAAATATATTTACCCGAATGACCGTCGACTAGGGAGAAAGAAATTAAGGAGTTCATAAAATAATTTTATGATTGCCTACTGTAAAATTGATTTATTTCTAATCTGAAATATTATTTCGTATACGTTATAATGGTAGAATATTGCATTCACTGTTTCGAACATGTAGACAAAATGAAGACATGAATATGTACTTTTCACCGTATTTGTATTAGGGATGACCCTTATAACGTAACACCATTGTCTCTTTAACAAATTCTGTCTGTCAAACACGTCCAATGTCTCTTATTTATAAATCTAGTGTTTGAATCCTCTATTGACTGAATCTTCTACGACTTTTGTCTCGGATATTAAAACCATTTCATGTATTACTCCATTCAAAATTCATTCTAGTTTCTAAAATAATCTAAAATATTACAATATAAACAGACCCCGATAACATCAGGAAATTTACTGATTTAACTGCTGGCGAAAAATCAACAATTTTGTTTATATTTTTACAAGAATAATTCATATGGCTACAATGTAAGTTGAGCAATAATAATGCAAAGTTTTGAGATCGGTTAATGTTTGTGATACCAGTGTATGCATATTCTTCTCTTTACCGTTAATATGAAACAAGTTTGAATAAAAAGGGTGGAAGAAAGATGAAATTATAGGGGAATTACAATAACAAGTAAAACATTATAACAATATAATAATGGATTGTACTTGCATCGTTGAAAACCCATGGTACTCCTACGTAATCGTTAAAGAATGATACCCTGGGTTACCTTGTACACGTTGTTCAATGTTCAATACTAGTACTTTATTCAATTATAGATAAAAACATAAATAGTTTGCTGTAAATTTATGGAGTGATTTTGGTTAGAGGTCTTGGAACATTCTTAAGAAAATGTCAATACAAGATTCATATTTAAATTTAAACATGCTAATATGTATGATGTGTATGAACCCTTGACGTGGTGAAGACATATATATTCGTTCTTCTTTGAAATTCTTGGTTACAGTTTTTGTAATCTTAAATTCCTAGAGCTACTTGTTCACATATTTGCTTTTTTGTATGTGAAAATTAAAAGTCAGTGTTTGTAGTTGTATTAAGAAAATTAGTTCTTTTTATATCAATGCAAACTGACCTATAGCTTTAAAGAAATATAATATAAATATCACGAAAATACACTTGACCATCTATATTGTTACTTACGGGGCATGATTGTTGTTTTATAAGCCGCCCGGCTGGCCCAGTTGGTAGCACGCAAGTCTACTGATCGAGGGGTCGTGGGTTCGATTCCCGGGTGGGGCATACTTTCGTGGAGTTTGGTCATGAAATTATTTCTACGGCCATTCTCCCTCCTACCAATGATTTTTAATTATGTAGGGCAGTTGTCAGTCACTGACGAAAGTATGTGCTTAGTAGTTGGTTAACAGCTAAATCCATTGATTTAGCATTTCCAGGAGGAGTGAGTAGATTGACTGACCGCCGTTATATGACCAATAAAATGTGTTGCTTCGGCGTTAAGCCCAACAAAACAAACAAAATTGTTGTTTTATGTCAAATTGCTCTAAAATTATCATTATCAGAATATTGCTTTACTCCTTCTAAAACCTTTCTTTTCCAAATTTTGAGAATTTAAGAAAAGTTGATATTTAAATTTAAATCTGTAAACAAACAGCTTTAAATAATTTTGGTTGTTTCCTTGACTGTCTATTGTCTTCGACTTAAGCAGTCATTTTATGAAACTGATATATAATTAACGAATGTATTTTTATACTTGCAGAACAGACAACTTTTGGTGAAGTGAATCAACTAGGTGGAGTGTTTGTTAATGGACGACCTCTACCTAACGCTATAAGACTACGTATAATAGAGCTAGCACAGATGGGTGTGAGACCTTGTGATATATCAAGACAGCTTCGTGTGTCACATGGCTGTGTGAGTAAAATACTAGCACGATATAATGAGACAGGTTCGATCCTTCCAGGAGCCATAGGTGGCAGCAAACCTAGAGTAACTACACCTAATGTGGTCAAACATATAAAGATATACAAAGAAAGAGATCCTGGAATATTTGCATGGGAAATTCGGGATAAACTACTTGCGGATGGAGTGTGTGATAAATACAATGTACCTTCAGTGAGTTCTATTAGTCGGATTCTCAGAAACAAAATTGGAGGAAGTACGTCACCAACTAGTCAAAGTCCAAATATGGATACCAAGAATATAATGGGGCCGCCGCCACCTGGCCCCTTGTACAATCCCCAGTTTCAAATGTACCCATACTCATGTCCTCCGCCCTCCATGCCGTCTTGTGCTCCACCACCGATGCCGGCACAATCAAACTTTCCACAGTTAAATCACCAGATGAACATGAACAATAAATCTCAAATGTCAAACTGTGTTACTCCTTGCATGATGCGAGCCTGGGCTTCGTCGCATTCAGTGAATGATATATTAGGTTTCCGTGCACCCGGACAAGCTATGTCTCAACCAGCTTCCATGCCGATGCCTTGTGAACCGATGAACAATGCTCACCAACTTGGACAGAATTATAATATGAACTACTATGGCATGAAACAAACTGTACAACCTATGTATCTACAAAGTTGAAAAATATAGAGAAATCATGAAAAAAATCATGAAAATCATGAAATTATCATGCAATTTATGAAAAAATCATGATAAATCATGAAATATGAAAAAATCATGAATAATCATGATAAATCATAAAATATGAAAAATTCATGAAAATTCATGAAATATCATGAAAATATCATGAAAATTGAAAACAAGGATCGGAGAATGAAACATGAACAGTAGATGGGAAGGTTAACTTCTGAAAGACATGTATACATTCGTCTTAGGATTGGGTGTGTTTTCAAAGTTACTATTACTTGGCAAACAGTGGAATGTTCCCAGATGAAAATCAAGAACATTGTGAGTCAAGGCAAGGATTCTAAATTCTTGAACTTGGTGAATACTGTGAGTAACCATCTCTGAGCTAACCGACGAGGCAATCGTTTAATTTTGAAATATAAGAGTAATAAAATGGTGCGTCGAATCTTGTATTACGTTTAAATGAACGTTATATTGTTTCACATATCAAACGGAAGTCGGCCTGCTATCTTACTTCAAAGGATCACAAAATTTCTCAAAAGTTTACTGAAAAAGTGATCTGATTTTAAAACGTTTATTGTGCCAGACTTTGCTGTGAGTACATAAACAATAAATACAGATTCATTCAGTTTTTTGTATACAATTGTGTTACGTATCAACCAATTTATAAGAGCGCATTTTAACAGTCTATGAAATTCAGTATGCCACTCTAAATTCATTTTTGATGGTTTGATTAAATATTTTGGCAAAATGTCAAAAAATTGTTGAATTCTATGACCCTGTTTGTATACATATACCCGATAGCCTTATGACCATTTCTGCGTCCGATGAGCCAAAATTGAGCAATATTTGTGCTAGGATATATAAATTATATATACATTTAAAAAACCGAATACTCTGTCAGTTTTCAGTAGTGTACTCTATTCATATTCGATTGAATTTTATGAGTTATGAATTTTATATTCTATTGAATTGAGTAAGATTTTAGGAAGTAATTGGCAATAACAGATAAAGGACAAACGAGCACTGAATGCAGTTTTTGTGAAAGAAATACATGTACGTATATTACATTTTTGTTAATAAATATATGAATGAAATTAAATTTTGTATTTATATTTTATAAAGTTATTTTCTAATACAGTAACGTTCTGCTATAAAGACTATATCGGTTGTTCCAAAATCATGCAATTTTTGGCGATTTTTAAATCCAAATTCTAAATTTTGAATAAAAAAGGTCGCTGTATTAAAGCCGATACATACTTGTCTTAAACCAATAGATTTGGTTAGTCCTAATAATGGAACTTAATCGTATTTTAAATTGAAAAAATACTGATTAAGCAAATTTGCTTCAAAGCTTAACACTCAATACGTTTTTGTAGAATTTAAATCTCGATCAAGATAAAAAATGTTAAATATAAAAAGAACAAGATGGATTATTGTGTCAATGAAAATAGTGTTAATTTACTTCAAATATGGTAAAATAAAATTATGTTCATTTAATGGGTTTTACATGTTTAATCACTTAAGTATAACATGTTTAAGAACTCACGTAGATTACAGAAACCCTGCCTTATATTGAATATTTATAAATTATACTAAAATTTAAATCTCACCGACGTAAGATGTTCAGATATTTAAATAAGTACTTTTATAAAATTTATCAATAATCTAAAACATATTTTGATAACGATGAAAAAGGCTCAACAGATTATTTTTAAGAAATAGTATGACATGCAGTCAAAACACTAGCAAGCATGGGGCCTGTATTATCAACGCTTTGTCGATCTTTCTATATTGTCATGATATATTACTGTAATAGTTTTGATAATATGCCGCACAAAGTACCCTTTCACAAAAATCTTACGAAAAAAATTATCGTAAGTCAAATTCATAAATTTTGCAGTTCAAAGTCAGAAGGATTGTAAACATAATTATGATACGATGTTCAAAGGGTACACAATATTCTACATAATTAAATAATATTTGAATTGATTGGCCAAACAATGGCGCTATTATTAACGATTCTAGTATAATGATGATTTTTATCGTAAAACTTTTACAACTAATATTAATGGCATAGTGCAACAGAGATAAGGGTTGCTTCAAGTTCAATATTCATGTATTATTCAATTTACATGTATTATTTTAGCACAAACATAACATATTTTGTCAATGCAGTATATACAATGTAAATAAAAAAAAATAAGGGGTACTAACCACACTCTTGCATGATGATGCGTCTGGATATCTTAGATCCATACACATACTCTAAACTCGCAATCTTGGACATACAGTATAAACTCTACAGAGTGGCTCTCTACAGAACAAATCCTCTGCACAACAACAGCTTTTGGTATTTTCCTTAGGCTTAAAAGTGTATTTAACATCTGCAGAGCAACAGCCTCTGAACAGCAACACATTTTAGTACCTCCCACTGAATGTTGATCTAGAGAGGTTGTACTGTACCATACTTACAGTTTTCGCAATCATGTTTTGAAAGAAGTCAATGTCTAAGGTCAGATCGTTTACATAAATGATAATTGAAATATATATGCCAAATATAGATATTCAAATTTATACTTTCTTCTAGTTCTAAAACTTAGATTAAGTCAGCCTTTCTGTGTACCACTTAAGGCCTTTTAGTATTAGGGCTAAATGCTTTATTTGAGAAGGGAAAGCTCCCTACATAAAGACCGTTTCTCTATTAAGACCATCCTTTTTAATGGTCCTTATAGTTAAAATTTACTGTATATAATTATGCATTTAGTGATATTTTGATGCTCCTGCAAAGCAGGGAATTCTCTCTGCTAAGATAGCAAATCATTTGTACCATTCGTAAATACAATTGTAAAACATATAATGAATATCGGTGCAGCTCATCTTTATGATTGCCATGCTTCAATGCGTTGTTACAACTTTGTGTATGTTATTGCAACGCTTGAACAAAACGAACATTTAACACAATGTGCATACAGAAAATTAAAACATACAGTAGTATTCTGGTGTCTGAAGTCGTATGTAGTCTGATGTATACATATCTAATACATCTTTTAAATAATTTTACAATTTGTATATTTATTATTGCATATTGCTATGAACTGAACAGAACAAAAATGCATTCACAACATTGTTTAATAGTATGTAGCCTATGTTAATAACAGACATAACAATACGTGATGACACTATAATAATATGGTATTTCAAGCCTCATATTAATTATTTTTATACTGACTATGAATGTCACTCGTCCATTTAAATATTATATGTCAATAAATTATAAAATTACATAAGTTGTATTAAAACGAGCTTACAAATTGGAAACAAACTATCTGTTCTATTCTGTTCTTTAATGCGACTTTTCAGTCACTACATTTGATGCTACAAATGTTGAAAGTTTTATTATATGATTCTACACAGATTGGAAAAATCATTTTTATACTTCGAAGTTTATAAAATGCTTTGTCAATTTCAACAAAGATGCATTTAAATTGAGCTTAAAGTCGAAAAACAGAAGACCCAAATTACAAAACTGAATGCTTCTTTAGTTGGCATTGTTTATGTACAAAGCAAACATTTTCCATTATTTTTTTCATATTTTTCTTCATCTTTACGGTGCTTAAGCAATGAAAACAAAGACATCGCATAGGAAACGCTATGGTTACAAATGTTGCCGCAGATTTTATTCAAAGCATCCGCGTATTACACATCTATATAATGACGAAAACAGAATCACACGTGCTGTTGAAAATGCGAGCGTTTCCTATGACCCAGATCCGTTAATTAGCCAATATTAGACGCTTGCGTAATACACAGATTACGACTGGCAATATCTCAGACATCCGACATGCTTTTTTCATTGTTTTCTCTTCAAAATTGCATGTTTTCTTTACACTGCATTCTCAGCATACAGACTTTGATATCAGAACAGTCTGAAAGACAAATATTGGCTGAATGTCTCAATCGTTGCATACTGTATACAGAACGAGGTAAACAATACTCTAATTGATTCAGATTTGCATAATTAATTCAACGTATTGTTTAGTGTTTACTGCATTTATTTACTGCGTTCTACAAATATTGTAGTTTCTTTATCTCGTCTGTCGCGGTGGTTTCTGTTCTCTAAACACCTGGTCTCATACCAACCGCTAGGTGTCACGGGATGTCACCAGGCCACTTGGTTTATTTTATACTCACTGATTACGGTTTCTTTCATCTTTGCTTAATCTCTATAACCATTTCTTGTTTCTAGCTCATGGAAAGTGGTATATTTTATTACATTGAAATACGATACTGTTATTGTTTTAGCTAATCATTAAAGTATTCTGTTGTCACCTTGTCGCAACGTTTACTATGTCTGTAGATAAGCCAGCGAACACACACATGATGTGACTTCTAATTTGCTGAGCGTCTGCACGCAGGTTCCAGGATGTTGGGTCATTGAGTACTTACTTTATTTAAAAGAAAATATTTTGGCTCAGGTATCAGTTTTCTCATTATTGTATATAAACTGCAAACTTTAAAGCATGGGAAAATAATCTAAATTAATTTCTTACAATGGTTAGAAAAACCAGTTCTGAGAATAATACCGATCCACTGGCATCAAAGTTCAAAAGTTAGTTAAATTTTACGTCCACCAAAAATATAGAACTTTTATTTATTAACGTTTCAATCTTCTGTATTTCGCTTTCAAAGAAAGGACTGCGAAACAGATATTGTATAACTGTTTAAGTATTAATTGTTTTTACAAGTTATATTTGAACTTCTCTGACTTCAGTTTTTTGTTTTGTTTTGTTTCGTGTAAATACACGCCTGGTATATATAGTTCATACAAAAAAAAACACTGTTAATGTTTACAATAAAATGATCTAATCCACGAAAGAGGATGCTCAGGATGACATATTAATATTTTTACGAGTGTCTTGTTGGGGTAATGGTAAAGCGTTTTACAATTGCAAGCATGATTGACTAAGTAGTGGTGGTTTATTCGCCACACTAATTTTGTTAAAATGAACAGTTCATTTTTTTTCAAAACCGTCAACCTCTCGCATGGATTTAGTCATTTTATGTTTACACAAACAAGTTATGTTGTTTTGATCGAACTATACCATATTAAAACGTATTATTAAGTTTCCGTTGGCTATAAATGGTAAATTTTATACCAAAAATAAAGAATATGTTATGTTATGAGTTAAAAATATGCAGAAATATGTTTTGAAAATGATATATTGTCAACGAACAAAGATAAAAACTATCTCGTTGGTTTTCACAACTGCCTACGAGTCGTAATGACCGATTATGCTTTTATATAAAGTAGTATACATGAATACGGGGGACTATATACAGGGACATGTTGTTTTATGGTTATAAGTTACGGACTCTGGTACTTCAAGTGCCGAACTCATATTTTTATATATTTAGCTTAACTTTGCATCGTATACTCGTATTTAGAACAATAGCGATGTTATGATTGATGAGATGAGCGCACTCAGATTTACTTTCATGTGACATAATACAGTGTCCTCTAAAAGCCCTTGGACAAAATCTTCTAAGAATAAACACATTCAAGTTTAGATATGAAAAACAAACTATGAGTTATCTGTGTATATTCCCTAAACAGTATTTCATTTTATTAGTTTTATATTGACATATCATTGTTTCCTAGTAAAATTTTATACAGTGTACATTTATGCATTGATAAACAAAATCTTCAAAGTAGATCTCAATTTAATTTTTGTGAAAATATCTGTTATCAAAACTCAAAAAATAAGTTTAATATATTAGTTATTTCTATGGATTTTAGATTTGATGCATTCCAAAACAAATTCCAAGTTTACAGATAGGTAATGAATTGCAACTAAGTTGTTAAACAAACTTGTCTTGATGATTTATCGCTGATATGGAATAAAAATGTAATTGTTGACAATAAATGTAAAAATTAAAACAAACTATGGCTTGAAACAATTTCTACATTTCTATGATTTGTTATAATTTATTTGATGAATTAAGTGTTCAATCTGTTCTATTCTGGAAGTAGTAATGTATTAGAATTACAACGTGAACAACATCTTATTTGAATATGGAATGTATGATAGAATGTAATATGGAATTCACTATACTCACGTTACAACAGGGGTGTTGAATTCCATTTTTTTTCTTCTTGATCACAAACTAGTAAAATCTAAAAGTCAACTAGCCCGGGATTAAAATGAACTTGCCCAGAAGTTAAGTACATGTACTCAAAAACAAACATTGCAAACTATGCTTAATTTATTTTCAAATATAAATGAAGCGCTGAGGCATCTACATAATTAAGGATTGCTATGATTGACTTGTCCGCAGACATAAATGTACAAATCGGGCAATTCGAGCACACCCTTGCTTTACAATATATATTTTGTTCAAAATAATAGTATTATCGATAGTTCATCCGTATAAGAGTTCTCAGATTTTATAATTCAAATAAAGTTTATACGAGAATGAACAAAGTTCTCATTCTTACTTTGTTATTCCAGTTATTGGTCTATTGAGACATGTGAATTTTGTTCGTGTGCCGCATGAACTAAGTTCGGTGTTGTCATTCATATTTTTGATACTATGGTCGAATGTTCTGAAAACTGTAAGTCATTAAATGCACTGTTATAAATAAGTAAGTGCTTTCCATTGAATCTTATTTTTATATCTAAATTCATATTACATGTATATTACTTCTAAAGAATACAATTTAGTTGTTTACAACAATAGCTGATTGATACCTGAATTTATCAAATTTTATCAAAAAAATTTGACAACAAAAACAATACAATGTTCTTAGAATTAAAATATTGAAATCTGTACTACCATGTATTTGCTTCCAATCATTTAAATTTTCTTTAAACAAATGTGCTTTAGCTCGTATGTAAAAAATCTTGCAATTTATATCAATTTCTTTTGACTTTAAATACTCATATCAATTACTGAAACAAAAATACATTAAGACTTGCGAAAGCTAATTTGCATAACTTGTAAGTAAACAAAGCCAGGTAGTTTCTGATCGACTTGCAATGTTTGCAAACTTCATCTGATTGTTTCTGATTGATTCAACACTATTATTTGAAGTGCACACACATTTTGTCGTTCAATCTCTTCAAATCAAGATTTTTCTTCACAAGTTCAGTAATGCAACCTAGCATTTTTCACAAGTTTGTTAATACTTTGTTCCGGAACATTAAATACGAATGTAATTGGCTCATATCTTTAGTTTTGTTATTATAGTGAGTAACGCCACTTCAACAATCATTCTACGCCACCTTAATTACATCCGACAATATTAGTATCAAGTTTATATCTCATGTGTCCGGCTATTACACCATCCGAACTTCATTACACCACTCTCCTATCTGTAAACTACGCTTCTCCCTATCGGAGTTATCACCTCTCTTCCAATTAATCCCGCCGAGATCAATTAAGAATGCACGTTGAGGTTACTATTTCTACAATTTCTTTCATCAATGATTTGGTCACTCTATTTTCATCAAGATTTATCTCTCCGAACATTTATTGATGATAAATCTGTCATTTATCAATTGGCTTTGATTCGTAGAAACTACTTTATGAGAATCGAGTTCTCCCCTTCATCCACCATCATAGAATATGTTCTTGTTATTACTCGGGAAAACAATCACATAAATGTCAGTATTAATTTTCCCGCCAATTAAATATTTTTGAACCAATTACACAATATTTCTAAATCACACTTAAATGTATTTATTTTCATAATCGGTATTATTTAGTTTCGTTATACATTTGATATTTCAATTTTATCATTCATGTCGTATTTTATTGTTTGATGTACTTTTTACAAGATTTTTCCGAACATGTATAGACATTGTTTGTAATCATTTTGCAATCATAACCATAACCGAACAAACTTTACTTAAATTTTAATAATTTGTTTAAACTCAATGCTTGTTGATGGTCCACAAATGATAAATACTACAGAACATTAGTACCAAAAAAATGAATATTTGAATTAGCACTGTATTTTTTGCGGTGTACAATTAATTTTCACAAAAAAATGTTACGGGGCGAGATGGAGTAATTTTTTATTTAGATAAAGCAATGTACGGACACCCGGTTAATTCACCTACGTGGTTTATATTAAAGAGAAAAAACATCTACTAAAAATTCAAAGGCCTTAGCTAAATTGATTTGTAAATGTGTTCACAAGTATGATATATATTGATATAAGTCTAAAATGTTAACTGACGTTCTCTAGATAGGAAAGTATTGTTTTTGTATCAATTGGGAATTTCAAGTAAAACATCCAAACCAATTCTGTTTTCAGAGCTTTTACTGTATTACTTGTTAGTATAAATAATAGAAACAGTGTTATTTAAAACGAAAAGTCAATATCAATAAGTCATATAAGTTTCGTTTTGATCAAACGCCCGCTCATTTGAATAATATATTGCCATGCAAACTTCAGTTACTAAAGCACATATTATATATAGAAAAAAAATTGGGCAATCACAAATGATACCTTTCTTTAAAAGCTTGTATGTTGTACTCTTAATGTGCATCTTTCTCGTCATTTTCATTAATAATATCAAATAAATCGTGTCTCAAACAGATTAAAAAGCTCAAAATGACAAAAATAGAATACTATCTCCGCCACAAAATTCCTATTTGCAAACTCACAATTATAAATTTTGAATTATTTATTGCTAGTTTGCATAAATTATTATTTACGCTGCTTTATTTGTTTTAATAGATTCCATGATATTGCAAGTTATTTATTTATGAATGTTTAGCTGACCAATTAGTCGTGATCCTTATACTGAAATTAATTTAAAACTTCATTGTCAAACCAAAACAACAAAATTATCTACTGGTTAACATGTATGTCTCATAAAATACCTATTTATTTATTGAATACAATGATTTTTAAAAGTTCGTGGACAACTGTGATGCTTTTCACAAAAATTCTTACGAAAAAAAAATCTTCGTAAGTCAGTTTCATATAATTAGCACTTCAAAGTCATACGGATAATAAGCATAACTATGATATGATATTCAAAAAGTATACACTTTCTGCACAATTTGTATAATATTTATAATTGGTACGCCAAAAAATGAGCGTATTATGAATGTTTTTTGCTTTTGACTTACGAAGTTTTTTTTCGTAAGAATTTTTGTGAAAAGCACCACTGTTTATTATAAATACAGGATTTCTTTATTAACAATTTTACACGAGTATATACAGTATTTATGAATAATATACATTAAAGTACTTATTTTGTTATTTCATTGGTACAGATGATTAGAATTTCTAAAGATTGGTTCAATATATAAAAAAATACTGTTTGTAATAACTAAACTAACCCATGTATAATATTATATTTTTATAATATTGTTCAGAAAACTCTATATTGGTATTTTCATATTGATAGTAGTATCTTTATAAAGAGAGAAGTTCTTTAGAAAATAAATATTGGTAGCAGGAACTTTGTTCAGAGATATTTGAAGGACATTGTATATAATAAATGGCCATTTACCTTAAGTTTTTATTCTAATGTTTGAAAGAAATATTCATACTCAAAGACAGAATTGGGAAGAAAGACATCATTGTTCCCTGATTGAAGACCAAAAAGTACCCCTTAGTAAGTCCTTACCAATAATAATTTTACTAAAATATAAATTTATATCGGTCTTAAGTACGATTTACCCAGGTGAATAATCACTAACACATAAAGCCAGTTTTCATATTTGATTTAACTAACTTTTATCAGTGTTTAGGTCAATAAATGTTGCATGTACTGATAGTTGAAGTGATCTTAACACGGAAATAACTTCCAAACTTATTGAAATGGATAAACATTCCATAGTCATTGGTTAGTTTCTATACCTAGTTCAATCTCTAACCGTAAGTTATCTTTACTTATCGGCAATTTCCGTAAACTGAAAAATATACAAACCTCCAATCTCTTATCGTAGTCATTCGTAACTAATCGGCAATTTCCGTAGACTGAAAAATATTCAAACTTATAAAGTTGAAAGACCAATGTCTTATCGAAGTTCTTGTATCTAGTCGGCAAATTCCGTAAACTGAAAAATAATCAATGGTCAAACTCGATTTAGTTGAGATTGAACGTAGTTATAACATGACACGGAGAGAGCCGAGACTTGACGAAATCTACTGATTTCAATTTACATATTTAAAATTTTAATGAATGAAATCATTGTCTTACAAAGGAAAGTAGCTATTTAGCAACAAAATAAGTAAATGGAAATTGTACAATGAATTTCAATTAATACTGAAAAGGCTCACAGGAAAGATAATGTTTTTACTCGGTTGTCTTTAAAAAACCGCCGTATTGAATGTTTTAAAACACATGGATCAATAGAGTACATACGTCAGACAATAGTATAATTATGTTATTGTACAAAATGGCATACAAATGAAACAACATTGGCGATTAATATAATTTTATGGGGCTGAAGGAAGAAGCTAGTAATCATGACTCCAGGTAGGTGAATTGACGTATTTTTTGAGAGAGCAATAAAAGGACATACATATCAGCACCGTCCGTTCACCTATACATGTATATATATACTTGGACAAAACGAAACAAGTACAGTCAATAGATGTCTTTCATAGGGTTATGTACAAATACAAATTTAAGAAAACTGATCATTATTACTATTTTACTAAAGCTAAAACTTGTAATATTCATGTACTGATGTAGTATAATAATAAAATATGCTGATAAACTAAATAAAAACTGATACTGTCGTTTACTCAGATAACTCTTTGTTTCTAATTTTAAGAAATCTATAATCATGTATAAATCCATAAACAATATTTGCCCTCAATACTTAAGCGAAAATTTGTAAAAATTAATACAGACCACACCCACAATTTAAGATCTTCAGAAAATGATCAACTACTTCATGTACCTAAACCTAGACTGGAATTTACAAAAAAATCTCTAAATTACTCAGGTCCAAAATTATGGAACACTTTACCAAAAGTAGTACAAACAGCTAGAACTTTAAATTCTTTCAAAAAAAATTATAATGTGTGTTGGAATACTAAACCGTCATAAATCATTATTGATGATTATGAACTGACCATTATACCTAACCATTGTGTTTACGTTGACAACTACACCATCCAAAATGGCGGCTATATGACACACTGAACGTTGCGTCAGCCAATGGGAATGTCCTATCCAGTAATATAGATCAATGGAACTGACTCTAGAAAAAATCACCAGTGAGAATAAAGAAACCATTATTTTGGGTGACTTTAACATCAATCTTTAACTCTTATTGTATATTGTTGTTAATATCTATTATCATTTTTCATATGTTGTTGTTTTTTAACCTTGTTTGTTATATATATTATGTAAATACTGTTGTTAAGAGGCTCACATGGAAGATTGGGCTTTGCCTAACTGTGTTGCCTCTATAAATAAAGTCTTTATTATTACATGTATTATTATTTTCATGGGTAAATGTAAAAAGTTTTACCTAAAAATAATTTTTATCCAAGGACGTTCGAAAGGACAATGTATATGATCTTTGTACTTTCCGTACTGAAATTGTATATAGAAAATTATATCATACATTTTTATATAATGGATCCGTTGTAATAAAAGAGTAGTTTTAGAAAAAATATGTTGAACTAAGTATGTTTGCATACGAAATAGTGCAATTTTGTACATCAGAATTTTTTCGTGAATCAAACTCATTTATGTCAAATAAAATAATAATAGCCTTTCTTCGTATGATTCACACTACAGTTGATTTAAAATATTGAACTTCATTATAATAAAATTACTTCCGGTTGTACAATCATTTTCCACCCAAATTTCATTTGCTCAATAAACTTGGAAACCGCTGAATTAACCAATGACTAAAAGGCCTGCAACATATAATACATTATATTTCATAACAAAAACATCGTACGAAAAAGTTGCTTTATCACTATTGTAATGTAAATACTAAACTGAGTTATGCTGCAACCCATTTTGTAATAAAACTCCAACCTCATTTGTGGGCCTAATACTGTTTTATTATTACTATTACAATTCGGGTTTTTATTACAAACGGGTTGTAACAGAGCTACTCTCGCCATTAAAAATCCCTATCAAACTTTCTACTTTTATCAAAACCCTTCTATTTCCAGAGTAGCCAAGAAACTTCTCAAAAGGTATTAAGAATCAATTATATGCCAGGTATTCTAATTGGAAATAGCTCCGTACCACGTGTAGTGGTATATTTCACCTGTCACTGACACCCGCACGTCAATCTGTCCAAACTAAATGCTTCCACGTAAATACCTTTCTCACTGGCCATACTTTCTTAGGAAAATATGCGATAAGGTGAATTTTAGAACCCGTTCTATTAAACCTGCATTGTATGCTTTTGCAATCGGAACGTTATCCCATTCTCTGCGGTTTTTGACATCTATCTTTAAGCATAATCAACATCTCGTTGGGTCAGCACAAAACAAGTCTACGATCTTTTTTATTCAATTAGGGACTTTAGTCAGTTATCTTTCCCTGATAAAATCTGAAGTAATCCAATTGGTAAGTAGGTCCTTACAGTTGGAATCCTCAGATTTTATCATGGAATTCTTGTGTAAGGATAACAAAATATTTCATCTAATAGCTTTCTTGTTAATGAAAATATTTACAGAAGTGATGAAATTAAGATAGTTCTTTACCCAAAAATACTTAGCTTGAATTTCAAACAAATATAATGATTTACAAAAAAGTTATTTAAGATTAATTTTGGCAAACTGACATTGAAAAGAAAGGGTAAAATCCGAGTAATCCAACTAATTGGACCTACCTATTGTAAGAGTATACAAGGGGAAATAACTGACTAAAGTCCCTAATTAGGTTTGACCCATAGATATTTATGTTTTGCGTACCGGTTGGTGAGCATGGTAAGCCAGCAATACGGAAATGATATGTACTGAGCATTTTAATGTTGTTAGATATTCAAGCAGCACCCACTGCATTATTTCCTCTAAGGTCCAGGCAGTGGAATATATTTGGAAAACAAATAAGTTTATTTGAGTATAATACTGTTTTTGTGAACAAATTCATTCACTGTTTGGTAAACTTGTGCTTTTTGACTGTTGTTGTTTGCGATATGTGTGTTTACATCTTTTTTACACGTCTCTCTCGTTTCAATAAAATATTTTTTCCATATATGCTGCATGTCATTAAGCAGCATGCACCGGTCAGAACTCATAAAAAGGTCGATTTTTACAAAATATTAGCACTTCGAAGTTCTTTAATGTTTCAAATAGTCGTGTTGCAAATTGAAGAAACAGTTTTGTTTATTGACATGTCTGTAAAAAATGATGGTTTATGTACCATTAACAAATTTGCTTGTAAAAATGTCTTGTAAAAATCCGTCACTATAGTTCTTTTAATGTGTATGTCTAAGACGCTAAAATTACTATATCATAAAAATAATAATAAAATATATTATAATTAAAATAGAAAAGTCATGCTATGTGAAACATTTTGGATAATTATTAAAAGCAAACTTGGAATTGGTAGGAGATTAGCATTGAACTTTTTCAAAAGAAAAAAAAAACTAATTTTCAGTTTCGTTTTTTTTCGTGAAAAGAGCCTCAGCCATCTGATCAGTTTCGGCTTTGTAACCGTGAAACAGATTAATTAAAGAAATATTTGGGTATTCTCAAACCTGGTATTCAGTACGTTCCAGACATCTCAGCGTCCAATTTCTCAACTTGCCTGTTTTGTATTCTTAGTTAAGTTTATACTATATGTCATTTATTTAGGTTGATAGTGAAAAGAAGTTTTTACAACTTAGATGAATGGGGAACAACGTGGGAGATTTTAGATTTGATTCGAACAACAACAAAACTGGCTATTTAATAATTACTAGTCAAGAGTCGTGAGCATTTGACCACGCCAACGTTAAATAGTATTCTTCTTCGTGTACGCGTTCCTTACCTGTCATATGTGTGTTGTATCATTTTTAATATACAAAAAATGTTTAGAAATCACATCAAAAAAAGGAAAAGTCAAAAGCACGTACCTGCTACCAAGCCAAAAACAAAGAGGGAAATGTTCATAGATTAAAAGTATTATAAACGGGACGCCACGAACAAAAAACGAAAACAAGACATCAAACATGTTCGCAATAAAATCACAATAAAATATTATTCACCAATATAAAATAATAATTAATAAGTTATTTTCTGGCACTCAGTTCAGTACAAACAATACTTGCGGTTTCTTCCAGAAGGCTTTGTTTACAGATAGAAGAAATAATCGCTCTATTACATATCTAATAAGGCCATATCAAATTGATGTTTTGTTAAATTTCTTGTCAAGGTTTTAAAATCTACATTCAAGGCAAAAAGAACCAAACAACTTGAGATTTGAAAAAAAATAAAACAAAGTTTTGAATAGTTTGATAAACCAGTTCAACCAGTTTGGTCAATAGCCAATAGTTAAATAACTTTCTGGTTGTGTAGCATTGAATTCGGAACACTTCAGTCATACATTGAATGAATAATTCCAAGTGATTGGCCGAGTGCTTCTGAACAGTTTTTTGATGGATCTACTATTTTGAACTCAAAATATTTTACACCACCTTCAGTCTAATTTTTGGTTCAAATTATAAATAATAAGGGCCCCATGTTGAAGTCAACATTGATTTAAGGCCACAGATACATGTACATTTTATTTGCACTTGCACCGAGTTTATATGACATAAGTTATGTTATATATTAAGTTATGTTTGTTTGTTTGTTTGTTTGGGTTTTACGGCGCACCAACACAGAAAGGTCATATCGCGCCGAAACAAATAATGACACTATTAATTCAATTGATGAAAGTGATCCTTATCCCTATATTTTATCATATACATTTATCTCTTTCAAAAAGTTAAGTATCACATGTGACGGTATATTATCAAAAAGTTCTCTAAGTGAGCCAACCTTAAAATATTTATCACGGATGTTTTTGAGATCCTGACAATTAATGAGAATGTGTTTGATATTGAAATGCTCGTTACATGGTATACATTCAGGTGCTTCCTCTCCCTTGAGAAGGTATGAATGTGTTAATCTAGTATGACCTATTCTACATCGCGTAATAACAATTTGATCTCGGCGATTAGAAAATTTTATTGATAGAGATGAATCAAGGGTTGGCTTTATTTCATGTAACTTATTAAAAATAGCGTTGTTCCATACTGTTTGCCAATTCGATTTAATTAACGAATTGATCGAACACTTGAAGTCACTGCTTGGTAATTTTAGATCAACTGGTTGAAGGTTTAAAGATTCTTTAGCAAGGATGTCAACTTTTTCATTTCCATGTATACCAATATGACTTGGTATCCAGCAGAGGTGTACTATTTTAGATTTTAAAATGTCATGTAATTTTAACTCGATACTTTTAATAAGATTATTGTCTGAACTGCGATTTTTAATCGCTAGTAATACAGATAGAGAATCTGAGAAAATAATAAACTTGTTATTTATACTATTTGATATGTATGTTAAAGCCAGATCAATTGCTTTTATTTCGGCAGTAAATATAGATGCTTTGTCAGGCAGTCGCATTCTTGCAACGAAAGAGTTTCCGTATGCGGCGCAACCAACTTTGTTTCCATCTTTGGAACCGTCGGTAAATAAATGAGTAAAATCTTTGTATTTTTCCAAGATGTTTACAAATTCAGATTTAAAAGCTTCAGGACTAGTGAAAGATTTACGAAAAGTTGATAAGTCAGTATTGACGTCTGGAATGTTGTAGGTCCAAGGGGGGATATTTTCATCTAAGTTTTGTATCACAGACAAAGTGTTTATGTTTAGCATTTCTAAGTCGTTTTTAAAGCGTAGGCCAAAAGGTTTGATTTCATTTGGTTTATTTTCAAATTTGCTGGTGTAATCAGGTTTAAAAATAACATTTCGCGCCGGATTTCTTTTGTTAGCAGATATACGAGTTGCGTATTGTAATGAAAGTTTTTGACGACGTAATTTTAGTGATGGTTCGTTAGCTTCAACATACAGACTTTCTATAGGTGAAGTTTTAAAAGCACCAAGGGCAATACGTAAGCCCTGGTTGTGTATAGTATCTAGCATTTGTAAGTATGATTTGCGAGCTGATCCGTACACTATTGATCCGTAATCGAGTTTTGAGCGAACAAGACTTCTGTATAATTTAAGTAAAGTTTGGGTATCAGATACCCAATCAGTATGTGAAAGTACTTTCAGTAGATTCAAAGCTTTAATACATTTTGTTTTAAGCAACTTTAAGTGTGGTATAAAAGATAGTTTTTTATCGAATGTAACGCCTAAAAACTTAGCTTCATTTACTACTGGGATTTTAGAGCCAGAAATGTAAAGTTCGGGATCATTATGATGTTTTCTTAATCGACAAAAATGTACACATTGAGTTTTTGACTTGGAAAATTTAAAACCATTTTCTGTTGCCCATTTTTGAATTTTATCCAAGTTCTGTTGTAATTGACGTTCGATACTTCGAATATTTTTAGATCGATAACAGATTAAAAAATCATCAACATATAATGAGCAATCTGTACCAGGGTTTATAGCCTTAACAATATTATTAATTTTAAGCCCAAAGAGGGTAACTGATAAAATACTGCCTTGCGGCACGCCTTGTTCTTGTTCGTGGCTCTCTGATAACGTTGATCCTACTTTAACTTGAAAATTTCTGTCTGACAAAAAACTAGAAATGAACATTGGTAATCTACCATTTAGACCAGCATCTTTTAAATCTTTGAGAATACCATATTTCCATGTTGTATCATACGCTTTCTCAAGATCGAAGAAAATTGAAACTACATGTTGTTTATTGACAAAAGCCTCTCTTATGAATGTTTCGAGGCGTACTAAATGATCATTAGTACTTCGCTGTTTTCGAAAACCAGATTGGACATTAGTTATTATACCGTTAGATTCTAAATACCAGATGAGTCTTTTATTAACCATGCGTTCAAAGGTTTTACAAATACAACTAGTTAGAGATATTGGTCGGTAGTTAAGGGGGTCAGTATTGTCTTTACCCGGTTTCGGTATTGGTATAATTAAAGCTTCCTTCCAGGAATCTGGAATTTTACCAGATATCCATATATCATTAAAAATATCGAGCAATAAATGTTGGGATATCAATGGGAGATGTTTTAAAAATTGATAATAAATTTCATCAGGGCCAGCAGCTGTATCTTTGGCATGCTTAATAGAATCGGTTAAATCGTCAATTTTAAAGAGGGTGTTATACTCTTCTTCGTTGTTAGAATGAAAATTAATATTTTGTTTTTCCAAGTTAGATTTGACCTTTTTAAATTCTTCAGTGTAGTGTGCTGAAGAAGAATTATGTACAAAAGTTTCTGCCAGTGTGTTGGCTATATCTTTTGTAGTTTTTGCTACGCTCGAATCTTTACGTTTCAGATGAGCAGTAGGAACTTTTTTGTGTTTACCATTAATTTTACGAACTGCTTCCCAAACTTTTTTAATTGATGTGTTGGCGTTAATTTTAGAAACATATGACTGCCATGATTTACGTTTAGAAAACTTAAATGTTCTACGAGCTTGTGCTCGTAGGATTCTATAATTGTCTAGATTTGCAGTTGTGGGGCAAACCTGAAACTTTTTAAGTGCTGCTTTTCGTTTCCGATATGATTTCTTGCACTCATCGTTGAACCATGGTTTTTTAATTTTACTTGAATTTTTCATTGAAGTTTTAGGAATACACTCATCAGCTATCTTTGATAGAGTGGACGCAAAGAGAATAGCTTTATCCGAAAAGTTGGAAAAATTCGGGATTGTTAAATCATCAGAACACAATTTGTTGAATTGTTCCCAGTTCGCTTTTGAGAATTTGTAATAAGAGCGGTTGTTTACTGGAACAGAGTCGTTTAAAGTTAACAACAATGGAAAGTGGTCACTGCCATATTGTTCGTCAAGCACTGACCAAGTAAAATCCAAGTATATTGATGGATGTGATAATGTGAGGTCTATACAAGAAAAACTACCAGTGGCTGGATGTAAGTAAGTTGGTGACTTGTTATTTAAAAGGCATAGTTGAACATTATCAATGAACTTTTCTGTAATGCTGCCTTTATTATTCGTAGATGCACTTCCCCATATTGGATTATGCGCATTAAAATCGCCGAGTAAAAAGAATGGTTCTGGGAGTTGTTTAGTTAAATTTTCTAAGTCTTCAACAGTTATAGATAAATTGGGAGGGAGATATAATGAGCATATTGTTATAGGTCTGTGTAAAGTTACTTCAACGGCTACGGCTTGCAGATTAGTTCGTATCTGAATTTGTCGTTGAGGGATACAGTTTGCAACCGCAATTGTTGAGCCGCCAGATGCTCTTATTGTGTCTGTGCAAATTTTATTATAAAGCGTATAATCCTTTATTGATGTTTTATCATTTGTAGATAGGAATGTTTCTTGAAGACAGACAACTTTCGGGGAGTATTTTGATAATAAGAGAAGTAAATCGTTGTAATTTGATTTAAGACCACGACAATTCCATTGAAGTATAGTTTGACTCATGGTTCAACGAAAAGTAAAAACTTACTTCGGAAACTTGACAGGACTTCGCGCCGAAGTCCGGGGAGGAGAGCTGTGGACACCCATGTCCTCGTCCTCCATCGACTCGATGTCGCTCATAAGAGCCTCGAATCGGTTGGAGGACGGGACAGGGTCCCTCTCCGCTTTTCTAACTCGGTCGGTTAGGACGACCTTCTTTTTGGGCGATTGCCTTTGAATCACCCGCTCAGGAGACGGAGAAGCCTGTGAGACCCGCCTCTGAGGTACAGATGAGGTACTTGTAGATGCTGTCTGTGAACTAGTACTTGCTTTGGACGTATTACGTGAAAGAATAGGAGACGGTTTTTGCACTGGAGTTATTTCAAGAGGAGAACATTTACATAAATTGACCTGCACAGCAGAATCAACCATCTTAACTGGTTTTGATACAACAGCTGAATAAGAATTAGTTTTGGAACTTTCTACAAGCTTGCGTGCATCAGGAAAAGACAAACTTTGTGTATATTTAACACGGAGAACTTCTTTTTCTGTCTTCCAGACTAAGCAAGAACGGGAGGTTGCAAAATGATTACCTCCACAGTTTGAACATTTGACTTCATTAGAACAGTTTTCAAGAGGACCAGCATGAGAAGTACTACATTTACGGCATATATTCTCTCTAGTGCATTTAGTTTCATGATGTCCATATTTAAAGCATTTGTAACACTGCATCGGGTTTGGTATGTACATCTCAACGCGAACGTTAAGATACCCAACTCGAAGAGTGGATGGAAGAATTGGGGTATCAAATGTCAAAATGTATGTGTTAGTGGGAACACGTTTACCGTCTCTGGTGGATAGAATACGTTTGGCATTTGAAACATATTGAGAGCTAAGCTCTTTTACTATGTCTGCTTCTGACATTTCTGCAAGGTCAGGACAGCGAATGACTCCTTTGGATGAATTGAGGGTATTGTGTGCAGTGCAAAAAGATTTAATGTTGAAAAAAGATCTTAATTTAAGCAAATTATCTGATTGTTGTTTTCTTTGGACCTCGATCAGGAGTTCTCCACCACGGAGCTTCCTAACCGATTTTGGAGTTCCTATGAGAGCAGAAATTGACTTTTCAATGATAAATGGGTTCAACTGTGCTAATTTTTCATCTCCCAACGCTTCTACTACCAGAAAGCGTGGAAAAGATGATTGACTTGATTGTTCATTTGAAATGTTGGGTGATTCGTCAGACTTACGTTTTTTAGAAGAGGTTAAAGGATCCATGGTTGAGATAATAATGATTCATCTCTCAGGTTCCCCAGCCACCTCGGACTCCAACAAGGGGAAGTGCAATGGAGGCGGGTATCCAGCCTCCGCACCACAGGGATACATGAGAGATATACTTGCATGTAATTGCAAATGATTACAATCAACACAATTGGCCCATGAGCCACCGCCTTCTTGAAAAGGTGTTTTGAACGTTTACACTTTAAGAGATTACTTTAAATTCAGTAAGCCCACTCAGATCGTAATGGAGTACACATATGGTTTTTCAAATTAAGAGTATGCTAGTAATGTTAATAATTTTGGGATAGTGCACATAAAACAGTACATGAACTTACATGAATGAAATGGCTTTTGCAAGTATGCAACTATTCAAGGGCAAGGCATGACCAGCCGATTGACCAAGTCGGGCCTACTTGGACACCCGTCTACCCTGAATCAGAGGCCAAAGTAGTGTGTTGGGAAGACTGGAGATCCCTGGGTCTCCCTCAACTACCAGGATCCTCCTTTCCCGGTTACGGGACGCTGCCTACGGCAAACGGGCAGTTTTGGTGTTGGCCATATGCCCATCATGCAGGTGCAACTTGCACCTACATAATGGGCACATGTTTCTCCTCCTCACCGCGGAGAGGTCCCAAAAACAGAGGAGGTATATATTAAGTTATGTGTTTTTTTTTTTTTTTTTTTTTCTTTAGTTTGAAAGGTCGAAACCCTACCTGACCGCGAATGCTTAAAAAGGCTATAATTTGAAATTGAAAATATTGACTATGAAATAAATTGAACTGTTAGAACATTGTATAGACTCTATCTAGTGTGTCAGGCAATCTACATAGTTAACAATGTCAATGCCTGACATAGTAACAAAATTTGCAAATGCCGAGCATCGACATAATTCATTGCGTTGCTGCATGGCATAGTTTCCATAGTTTTCTCCATTGATAAGGTACCGGTACATTGTATATGGAGAAGTTTCCGGCCTTGTGAAAAGGTAGGTGAGTACTGGTTATAGACAAGGGTCCATAAAAGCCGGTTTAGGTGCGCTAGACGCCGTAAAAAACCTAAATTTTGTTGATACGGCGTTAAACTTAGTACGAAAACTCAATTGTTAGCTTGTTTAAACATAACAACGATTTGGTACGGCCTTTCATATAGCCACACCATGATGCAATGTAGTAATAATACTTCATGGTGTTTTCTATATGCAACAACAACACTAGAGCTAGTAATACTATGAGATATGTTGTTTTAGATTAATCTAGACATGTAATTTTCTGGTGAGTGCCTAGACCTGTCCTTAATGTCATTTTTATTCACGATAGATTGGTAACTAAACGAGCTTTTCCTCAATAAAGTGCTTCTAGTGTTTGACGGGATGTTTAAACTGTAATCTAGATAGAAATAGCTTCCGACAGTTTTCATATTTTTTCTATGAAACATTCCATGGCGGGGACGTCAGCATTCTGAAGTAATTGAAACTAGAGCGTGTCTAAACATTAGGATTGTTCTACGACGATAGTTTGTTTGCTGGCGAACATTGGATAAATAAACAATGAATTGTTTCAACCCCTACGTTGCAGTTTGTTTACTGTTTAAAGATGTTTAAAATTGACGATATGTGATGAATTCTAAAATTTGATAATGAGTTTACTCATACAGAAGATTAGCCAGTTTCCTAATGATACCGATAACCTAGCGTTTTTTTCCTTGGTACACTTCTTACACCAAAAGGAGTAAGTATGTGATATATGTGATAGCCCTGCATTGTGTATTTATTATAATATATTTGAGCACATGTACATTAGTTCTATGGTTATACATATCACAAAAGAATAATGTTTATAACTGTATCATTGAGCAAATCACAAAAAGTATGCAGCGTGATTCATTATATTTATACATGTAAGATGTTAGTAATTGTATTTTTAAACTTTGATAATGGATGACATAATAATAAGTTTACAGAACTTAAGTTTACATGTTATGACAAATGATATGCATATATAAGCTAATAACAATAAGAATAAATAATCAGAAAGCTTTCAGTAACTTTGACTTACAATTGTAGTGTAGTGCGCATTTTTTTTATGCGATAATGAAGTAAATGTCAATATTCAATTATATTGATTTAGTTGTTACATATATATAGGATGAGCCTATTTTTCTTTCAATTCATTTACCCAAACATACATTATTATTAATATAATAACATAGTCATGATAGACATGGTATACGGTATATAATTTACATGCCTTGTCATAGGTAGTGGCATAATCTAATAATCATATTAATATCTTGTGAATAAGGGTAAAGACACACTTTCAATATCATTCTGCAGATGTGGTGGACTCGCCCAGGTAAAACCAGACACGTTGTGTCTGGAACCCTGTGCCCATTTGTCTGCTTCTAGGCATTCTTCAACACCACTAAATGTTGGACCTCATTTCGCAGAGTGATATAAAAGTGAATACAATTATAAGCTCGGACTTATTGTTTAATAATACAATTGGAAAACTAATTTACAATATTAAGATAGAAGATTATAATGTATAACAGCAGTATGTTTAACAAATATACTTCAAATTGTTATCATGATAAGAATATTTAGTTTGGTCCTACTGATATTTTCGAGACATTAAATTTGGTTTGATATCTGACAAATACTAAATTGTACACATAATGTGTATTATTCAATACAACTGGTATCACATTATATGATAATAATAGAGTCTTATTATGAATAAACGTGATTGGTATCTAGAGTCCATCGATTAATTTAAACACATAATGTTCATGTAAACACAAAAAAGAGAATAGATGGTTTCACAAATTTATATCCACGAAATGATGTTGATGTGTTCATCTCTTGACGGAAAGAATAACAATCTTGAGAATAATAATAAACTCTCCTCTCTTATGTTGGTGACATACATGTACAACACTCTTTCTAAAACTACAAGCAAACAACATCACTTCAAAAAATTGCTTCTGAAAATATATTGATAATATAATAATACATGTTTTAAGTCTAGACAAAATGGTGAGAGGGTTATAGTAACCAGCAAGTTAAATTACTTATACTAAACCTTCGAATGACAAATTACTCAGTTCATGCGGTTTTTATATAAACCGCCAAACATGTGTATTACTATATATATTTGACACAATCGTGCAAAACCATAGATTACTACATAATGCTATATTAATTCATTTGATATAAAATACCAATTTCAAACATATGGAGGGATGGGATAGGGTGGGTAATTCTCTAACAAACTTCTAACACAATGCAAAGACTTCGAATGACTAAAAACACACTAAGTAAGCTATATATATGGTGTGTAATCACACAAACTTCGTGCTAAAACTACACATAACTCACTATTGATATGGTTTACTGAACCATGGATAAATTCATTTATTTCCTAGTTCGATCCTCTCAAACGGAAATAAATCATTTATCCCTTAATCAACAAACCATATAAATGAAAAAACAACAACAAAACATATATAGTTAGGAACAGCCCTGCATTGTGTATTATCGACATACAAAGAACGGGTCTTGAAATGAATTATGATAAACTAATAGGAACAAAATATTGATGTTTAAATTTACATCATTCTCATAACATAAAAGACCATACTATACATAAAAATAGACTTAAATTATCACGCCTCCAAAGTCAAAAATCACAGTTTGATTTGATATATATATTACACATTAACCTATTTATTTTCAAAGTATTTTGAAATAAGCACTTTCAGTCAATGGCATCTCAAACTTAGTCTAGTCATATTACATTACCTTACACTTTGTAACCATTACCATATTTATAGTAAAACAATGAACGAAAAGGAAATTTAATCGGAATCGTAAGATATCCAACGTATAAAACTGGACAAATTATATATAAACACGCAATTGGGCTATAAACACACTAATTCGCTATAACATAACATTTTGGCTTTAAATGTAGCATTTGGGTATAACAAGCAATTGAGTTATAAATTCACATTTGAGCCATAAACAAACGGATTTTAACAGGCATTTTGGATAAAACACACTTTGGATATAAAACAGACAGTCTGGCAATAAACATGTAATTGGGCTCTAAACACAGCATTGGGCTTAATTCGGCACTTTGCTATAATTTAATCATTGAGCTTGAACAGGTAATTTAGCTATTAACATGCAATAAACATGCCATTCGGCCGAAAAACATGTCATTTTACTATAAAACATGCCATTCGGCCAAAGAACATGCCATTTGACTACAAAACATGTCATTCGGCTGTAACATGTAATTCGGCTATTAAACATGTCATTCGGCTTAAAACATCCCATTCGGCTTAAAAATAAGCCATTCGGCTTTAAAACATGCCATTCGGCTATAAAACATGCCATTCGGCTTTAAAACATGCCATTCGGCTATAAAACATGCCATTCGGCTATAAAACATGCCATTCAGCTATCAAATATGCCATTCGGCTATCAAACATTCCATTTGGCAAAATATAAACAATTATATTTCACAAGCGATTCGGCCATAAACATTACGATTAGCTGTGAATATGTCATATGTTTTAATAGGTGTCATTTGACTTTTCTGTATATCATGTAAGACCCACAAAAAATAAATATATAATTTTATTTTAAAGCATATATATATATAATGTTCAACGACAACTTTGTTAAGAACAATGTCATCTAACTGTTATTACCTTACCAACAACTTACGTCTAGAAATTTACGTTTAATAATGATGTTTTCAAAATATACTTTAAGACTTAGAAAATTAAAGAATATTTGATATGTTTGCATTATTTTATTTAGTTTTCCAGAATGTACTTGATTGGTTTTTATGTGTAAACAGCTTTGCATTTTATTGAATGATTTTTAACATAAGGGGCAAGATTTACGGACGGATTAGCCAATTATCATCTCTCTCTTATCAACTTATCCTCAACTTTAAATTCTCAGATCCTGGCGGTAAATCGTTTCAGTTGTTATTATAAATTATACGAATAGTATTAGATAACTATTAATAATCCATGAAATTTGAGAATTTGTTCGAGACACCCCGATCAAACTATGCCTATGAATTTATTGAAATAATCTGTAACCTCGTAATTTTTATTTTTATTTTTCTAATATTCCATTCATGATCTACGAAAAATGTCCTTAAATGGATGTAATGTGCAGTCAATTTGACCATTTCAAAAGTATAGAACCAAGTATATTGATTTAAAAACAGTATTGAGAACATAAGAAATCACTTACTAATGACATTTAACCCTTATAATATTCAACTGAACGAATTAAACATGTGGCGTATACAGTAAGATACTGAGGGAATCACCAAGCTATTTACAGATTTGTTATATGTCGTAATTGTTGAAAATGAAACATTTTCATTGGCTGTTTATGTCTTTTCAACATTCTCAGGGATATTTATTTAATCGAATTATGCTTATGTAGTACAGTAACAAGCTCTAGTATCGTCCAATCATTAAATCCATATTTTAACACTAATCTATTTAGCTAACCTGACCCACGTGGATTTAGATAGGGAACAACCCCGAATATTAAGAGAATAATAGAAATATTTTACCAAGTAATATAACAGCTTGTCTGTATCAATCACAATTATAAAAATATGACACAGAACCATGAGATTTTTAACTGAAATTTTTGCCTTCTAATACCTTTGATACAAAAATTAAATTTTGTATAACTGTTTAATGTGAATTGGTCATAGAACTCCTCTTACCATTATACGCATGTAGTTTGATTTTATTCGAAGACTTCAGCTCAAATAGTACTTCTTGTCATAGATCATTATCATTTATTATACAAATTAACATGCAATAAATTACTAGTCGTTCACGTAAACATTGCGTATATAAACACAGCCAGTCCCATAACACACCAATATCTAGGGTTGTATTATTTTAACATTTTTATATTTTAATAAGTTTACACTTGATTCATGAACATGTCATTTTATGAAATTTGCAATGTGTTTACTCACTATTCAAAAAAGATCTTACATATAAATTTGTCTGTTTAAATCAGTAAAATGTTATTCACGTATGAGCTTATTCACCGGTTTATAGGGCAAGATTATTGTACAAAAAGACGCTTGACCTAGAATACAACATGTAGCCTACATAATAAAACAAATGAATATACAAGAATTATATGTCAAATGAAAAAATAAGAAAATATGAATGTCATTTCATTATCAGTACACCAGTGTTATCTTTCGTGTCTTATCAAAAGAAAAAAGGATAAAATAAATATGACAAATTTTTCCATGTTAAACGTCTAATCTTTTTATGATGAGGGCATCTTTTCCGAATTTGGTCTCAACAATTTTCGGTGACACCACTATATATTGGACAAGAAATGTCTGAATAACAATTGACCGCTCCTGGAACGGGACTAGAATGAACACAGTTTTTGTTAAGATTTGATTTCTAAAATGACAAGTTTGTCAAACAGCCTGAAATTTGTGATATATCAAACACTGTATCCCTATTAGAGCTAGATTTAATGACTCTATACAAATTGTATGGACATTTATAAACAAAATATTCGAAAACAGTATTCATTTAAATACATTTACGTGCAAATCTACTAAATTCTCTTCCTGTTAAAATGTACACTTCACTATAACACAGACAGACTGACACTCTATTTAAAGCAACTATATGAAGATATTTTCATTAACAGTAGACTTGAAAACTGTTTTACAACCATGAAGTTATTTAATTATATCATGCATTAAAGACACTATTAACCGTTCAAACCGTTCTGCTTCCTAAATCTGAGTTAGACAAAATGTCAAATTCTTAAAAAAGGGGGGTACTTTTATAAGAACACTGTATTCACACTATATCCTGATCCAAAATATTTTAAAAACTTAATTATGTAATTCGGAGTAAGTTTTCTCTCTAATAAGACTTCATCTTAAAAAAAAAAATATTTTGATCAAAACAATTGTCTCAAGCATTGACAACCAAATTCCACCCTCGGTTTCGATCTACTTTCAGTTTGAAATAAACAAATGACATGAACATATCTAGGCAATTTTTGCATATATTTAAAAATTCTTGTTCATAGGAGGTGATTGAAATATATAAATGTCTTTTTTCTTTGCCGTCAAAAAACAGAATAACTTTTGATATAGGGGCTTTAAACGTCGCACTAATGCACTTAAACATTAAAGGCCAAATCAATCTGAGCCGTTCAATAATCTTAATTGGGATACAAATTGACTTCCTTTAAACTTATCAAAAAAATTGCATTGATTTGAACAACTATCTCTGAAAGTAAACATGATCTTGAAAAATCTTATATCTAACAATATTTCTGCAATAAAAAATCCACAATAAAAACTTTAACATTTATAAAAATAGTTATACGGTTAATATACAAATGTTCTACAAAGTTAAAACAATACGCCTATTGAATTTCTGTATACCATCTGTTCAAATAGAAATCTTAAAATATTATGCAAGAACTGAGAAAAATGAATGTGATAATAAGCCAAGAAATGTCACAAAATAAACTCATTGGCTTAGACACAATTTTCAAATCGAAAAAAAAAGCTATTTTCTGTTAGATTTTGTACAATTAAATCTATAATGAGTCTGTTTTCTCGACATTGTTTACTGAAAACTGTTACAAACTACAATTCTGAAGAATGAATGATAATATCCGAATATTCCGTACGAATTATTTTCCAAAAATAAACTATTTTGAATTTTAAAATATACATTCTATAACAACTTGAGTGAACATTGCTAAAGAGATATGTAATTGCAAAACGTACTTTCATTATGAAAAAGTAAACATCTAAATTATAATCATTGTTACAACAAATTTATTCTAAGAATACTTATCTATTTCAAATTGTCACTGTGTAAAAGACTTCTTCTTCTTACACCCCATGGTTTTTGCAGTTGTTTATCGCTAGAACCACTGAGAGCTTGATATTCCATGAACTCTAAATTTGACGACAATTATTTCTATTCTCCATGTAGCATAGTTCTGCAGCAGACGAAAAGTCCTTAAATTGTTCAAAGTCGGCATTGAAGTAGATTCTTCACATAAATTTCGTCGCAATAACTTCTCATATATTGGAACTTCTAAAATTGCGTACTTCTCTTGAGCCATTAGTAAAAGTCGCATTTAAACCCAACTGGTTGACCATGTGCTCCATAAATATATATAATTTTTGCCAATTTTTAATTCTCTAACAAACTTCTAACACAATGCAAAGACTTCGAATGACTAAAAACACACTAAGTAAGCTATATATATGGTGTGTAATCACACAAACTTCGTGCTAAAACTACACATAACTCACTATTGATATGGTTTACTGAACCATGGATAAATTCATATTCATGTACTGATGTAGTATAATAATAAAATATGCTGATAAACTAAATAAAAACTGATACTGTCGTTTACTCAGATAACTCTTTGTTTCTAATTTTAAGAAATCTATAATCATGTATAAATCCATAAACAATATTTGCCCTCAATACTTAAGCGAAAATTTGTAAAAATTAATACAGACCACACCCACAATTTAAGATCTTCAGAAAATGATCAACTACTTCATGTACCTAAACCTAGACTGGAATTTACAAAAAAATCTCTAAATTACTCAGGTCCAAAATTATGGAACACTTTACCAAAAGTAGTACAAACAGCTAGAACTTTAAATTCTTTCAAAAAAAATTATAATGTGTGTTGGAATACTAAACCGTCATAAATCATTATTGATGATTATGAACTGACCATTATACCTAACCATTGTGTTTACGTTGACAACTACACCATCCAAAATGGCGGCTATATGACACACTGAACGTTGCGTCAGCCAATGGGAATGTCCTATCCAGTAATATAGATCAATGGAACTGACTCTAGAAAAAATCACCAGTGAGAATAAAGAAACCATTATTTTGGGTGACTTTAACATCAATCTTTAACTCTTATTGTATATTGTTGTTAATATCTATTATCATTTTTCATATGTTGTTGTTTTTTAACCTTGTTTGTTATATATATTATGTAAATACTGTTGTTAAGAGGCTCACATGGAAGATTGGGCTTTGCCTAACTGTGTTGCCTCTATAAATAAAGTCTTTATTATTACATGTATTATTATTTTCATGGGTAAATGTAAAAAGTTTTACCTAAAAATAATTTTTATCCAAGGACGTTCGAAAGGACAATGTATATGATCTTTGTACTTTCCGTACTGAAATTGTATATAGAAAATTATATCATACATTTTTATATAATGGATCCGTTGTAATAAAAGAGTAGTTTTAGAAAAAATATGTTGAACTAAGTATGTTTGCATACGAAATAGTGCAATTTTGTACATCAGAATTTTTTCGTGAATCAAACTCATTTATGTCAAATAAAATAATAATAGCCTTTCTTCGTATGATTCACACTACAGTTGATTTAAAATATTGAACTTCATTATAATAAAATTACTTCCGGTTGTACAATCATTTTCCACCCAAATTTCATTTGCTCAATAAACTTGGAAACCGCTGAATTAACCAATGACTAAAAGGCCTGCAACATATAATACATTATATTTCATAACAAAAACATCGTACGAAAAAGTTGCTTTATCACTATTGTAATGTAAATACTAAACTGAGTTATGCTGCAACCCATTTTGTAATAAAACTCCAACCTCATTTGTGGGCCTAATACTGTTTTATTATTACTATTACAATTCGGGTTTTTATTACAAACGGGTTGTAACAGAGCTACTCTCGCCATTAAAAATCCCTATCAAACTTTCTACTTTTATCAAAACCCTTCTATTTCCAGAGTAGCCAAGAAACTTCTCAAAAGGTATTAAGAATCAATTATATGCCAGGTATTCTAATTGGAAATAGCTCCGTACCACGTGTAGTGGTATATTTCACCTGTCACTGACACCCGCACGTCAATCTGTCCAAACTAAATGCTTCCACGTAAATACCTTTCTCACTGGCCATACTTTCTTAGGAAAATATGCGATAAGGTGAATTTTAGAACCCGTTCTATTAAACCTGCATTGTATGCTTTTGCAATCGGAACGTTATCCCATTCTCTGCGGTTTTTGACATCTATCTTTAAGCATAATCAACATCTCGTTGGGTCAGCACAAAACAAGTCTACGATCTTTTTTATTCAATTAGGGACTTTAGTCAGTTATCTTTCCCTGATAAAATCTGAAGTAATCCAATTGGTAAGTAGGTCCTTACAGTTGGAATCCTCAGATTTTATCATGGAATTCTTGTGTAAGGATAACAAAATATTTCATCTAATAGCTTTCTTGTTAATGAAAATATTTACAGAAGTGATGAAATTAAGATAGTTCTTTACCCAAAAATACTTAGCTTGAATTTCAAACAAATATAATGATTTACAAAAAAGTTATTTAAGATTAATTTTGGCAAACTGACATTGAAAAGAAAGGGTAAAATCCGAGTAATCCAACTAATTGGACCTACCTATTGTAAGAGTATACAAGGGGAAATAACTGACTAAAGTCCCTAATTAGGTTTGACCCATAGATATTTATGTTTTGCGTACCGGTTGGTGAGCATGGTAAGCCAGCAATACGGAAATGATATGTACTGAGCATTTTAATGTTGTTAGATATTCAAGCAGCACCCACTGCATTATTTCCTCTAAGGTCCAGGCAGTGGAATATATTTGGAAAACAAATAAGTTTATTTGAGTATAATACTGTTTTTGTGAACAAATTCATTCACTGTTTGGTAAACTTGTGCTTTTTGACTGTTGTTGTTTGCGATATGTGTGTTTACATCTTTTTTACACGTCTCTCTCGTTTCAATAAAATATTTTTCCATATATGCTGCATGTCATTAAGCAGCATGCACCGGTCAGAACTCATAAAAAGGTCGATTTTTACAAAATATTAGCACTTCGAAGTTCTTTAATGTTTCAAATAGTCGTGTTGCAAATTGAAGAAACAGTTTTGTTTATTGACATGTCTGTAAAAAATGATGGTTTATGTACCATTAACAAATTTGCTTGTAAAAATGTCTTGTAAAAATCCGTCACTATAGTTCTTTTAATGTGTATGTCTAAGACGCTAAAATTACTATATCATAAAAATAATAATAAAATATATTATAATTAAAATAGAAAAGTCATGCTATGTGAAACATTTTGGATAATTATTAAAAGCAAACTTGGAATTGGTAGGAGATTAGCATTGAACTTTTTCAAAAGAAAAAAAAAACTAATTTTCAGTTTCGTTTTTTTTCGTGAAAAGAGCCTCAGCCATCTGATCAGTTTCGGCTTTGTAACCGTGAAACAGATTAATTAAAGAAATATTTGGGTATTCTCAAACCTGGTATTCAGTACGTTCCAGACATCTCAGCGTCCAATTTCTCAACTTGCCTGTTTTGTATTCTTAGTTAAGTTTATACTATATGTCATTTATTTAGGTTGATAGTGAAAAGAAGTTTTTACAACTTAGATGAATGGGGAACAACGTGGGAGATTTTAGATTTGATTCGAACAACAACAAAACTGGCTATTTAATAATTACTAGTCAAGAGTCGTGAGCATTTGACCACGCCAACGTTAAATAGTATTCTTCTTCGTGTACGCGTTCCTTACCTGTCATATGTGTGTTGTATCATTTTTAATATACAAAAAATGTTTAGAAATCACATCAAAAAAAGGAAAAGTCAAAAGCACGTACCTGCTACCAAGCCAAAAACAAAGAGGGAAATGTTCATAGATTAAAAGTATTATAAACGGGACGCCACGAACAAAAAACGAAAACAAGACATCAAACATGTTCGCAATAAAATCACAATAAAATATTATTCACCAATATAAAATAATAATTAATAAGTTATTTTCTGGCACTCAGTTCAGTACAAACAATACTTGCGGTTTCTTCCAGAAGGCTTTGTTTACAGATAGAAGAAATAATCGCTCTATTACATATCTAATAAGGCCATATCAAATTGATGTTTTGTTAAATTTCTTGTCAAGGTTTTAAAATCTACATTCAAGGCAAAAAGAACCAAACAACTTGAGATTTGAAAAAAAATAAAACAAAGTTTTGAATAGTTTGATAAACCAGTTCAACCAGTTTGGTCAATAGCCAATAGTTAAATAACTTTCTGGTTGTGTAGCATTGAATTCGGAACACTTCAGTCATACATTGAATGAATAATTCCAAGTGATTGGCCGAGTGCTTCTGAACAGTTTTTTGATGGATCTACTATTTTGAACTCAAAATATTTTACACCACCTTCAGTCTAATTTTTGGTTCAAATTATAAATAATAAGGGCCCCATGTTGAAGTCAACATTGATTTAAGGCCACAGATACATGTACATTTTATTTGCACTTGCACCGAGTTTATATGACATAAGTTATGTTATATATTAAGTTATGTTTTTATTTTTTTTCTTTAGTTTGAAAGGTCGAAACCCTACCTGACCGCGAATGCTTAAAAAGGCTATAATTTGAAATTGAAAATATTGACTATGAAATAAATTGAACTGTTAGAACATTGTATAGACTCTATCTAGTGTGTCAGGCAATCTACATAGTTAACAATGTCAATGCCTGACATAGTAACAAAATTTGCAAATGCCGAGCATCGACATAATTCATTGCGTTGCTGCATGGCATAGTTTCCATAGTTTTCTCCATTGATAAGGTACCGGTACATTGTATATGGAGAAGTTTCCGGCCTTGTGAAAAGGTAGGTGAGTACTGGTTATAGACAAGGGTCCATAAAAGCCGGTTTAGGTGCGCTAGACGCCGTAAAAAACCTAAATTTTGTTGATACGGCGTTAAACTTAGTACGAAAACTCAATTGTTAGCTTGTTTAAACATAACAACGATTTGGTACGGCCTTTCATATAGCCACACCATGATGCAATGTAGTAATAATACTTCATGGTGTTTTCTATATGCAACAACAACACTAGAGCTAGTAATACTATGAGATATGTTGTTTTAGATTAATCTAGACATGTAATTTTCTGGTGAGTGCCTAGACCTGTCCTTAATGTCATTTTTATTCACGATAGATTGGTAACTAAACGAGCTTTTCCTCAATAAAGTGCTTCTAGTGTTTGACGGGATGTTTAAACTGTAATCTAGATAGAAATAGCTTCCGACAGTTTTCATATTTTTTCTATGAAACATTCCATGGCGGGGACGTCAGCATTCTGAAGTAATTGAAACTAGAGCGTGTCTAAACATTAGGATTGTTCTACGACGATAGTTTGTTTGCTGGCGAACATTGGATAAATAAACAATGAATTGTTTCAACCCCTACGTTGCAGTTTGTTTACTGTTTAAAGATGTTTAAAATTGACGATATGTGATGAATTCTAAAATTTGATAATGAGTTTACTCATACAGAAGATTAGCCAGTTTCCTAATGATACCGATAACCTAGCGTTTTTTTCCTTGGTACACTTCTTACACCAAAAGGAGTAAGTATGTGATATCAAATCGAGGGCACAAAGAGTTGAAGTGTTACATATAGCTTGCGATATGCTTATGAAACTGGCCACAAACGTCGCTTTTCTTTCAGTTTTAACTTTGCGGTTTTTATAATTTAATGGTGTTTTATCTAAAAATATGGATTTCACAAAAAGCCAATATATTTGTAACTGTTTTAAAGGGTATAATCAACTGTATAATAGATTGTGTAATGAATTTCTAAAATTTATAAATTCTTTAATTAATAAATTCCTCTTGGCTTTTGGCAGCGTAGAAGGTCTGTGTCATTTACTGTCGCTGTTCCTGGTATATTTTAGTCTCCTTTTATTATTATTTTATTCAAATGACCTCAGCGGTTTAATTAATAAAACTAAGTCTCTTTGATTAAATGGACACTCTTTGTCGTGGCAAATAATAAACATTAAAAAACAATAAAAACTTAGCTATGTATAGATGACATTTATTTTACAACATGTTCAAAATATTTGTGGTACTCGTACACAGTCCGGAACACGTTTGTCTATCCGGAAATCTTGCCAACTTATATACGTATTATTTATCATCCGTTCCTTTCAAAATTACTATAGATCTACATAAAGGCACAACACCAATAATTTTTCATCCAGATATCTTGGAATTATGCTTCATTTTAAAGCAAAAGAAAAAAATTCTCATAGGAAAATTCCTCAAAAAACGAGGATATTTATAATATTGAACTTTTAAAAAAAATATGATTTCATTTTTGCCGAGAACAACATTATGTTGCGTTTATATCTTGTTGTATGTACTATTTATGAAATTAGAAGTGGGAGAAAGTTTGAAATTTAAAGTTAGTTTGCAAAAATTCTTGATTTGCAAACGTATTCAGAACTGTGTTTACAGTGGTAAAGTCGGGAGTACATGTACATGATGTGAATTAAATGATTTTTTCTAGTTTTTGGCTTTGTTTTAAATGTTTCTTATAATGATACGAATACATAATCAGACATAGATTTATACACTTAAGATTCTTAATTGTTGTGTTTATAAGTTATGTTCAGTTAAGTTCCACACATCATCAGCATCATCATCATCATCATAATCATCATCATCATCATCATCATCGGACTTTTGATTATCGTGCAGGTGTGGGGCATTATCCACATCAGTGGCCTCCTTCTAGGTAGCTGGTTTGCTGCACGCATGACATTCCTCACACCTGATCTCCAGATGTCTCTCTCTTGAGGGTCGATCTCAGAGAGGTTCCATTCTCTGCGATCCCTCTCTGTCAACTGTTTCCAAGTCATCTTGGGCCTTCCAGGTCTGCTTGTCCCTGTAACCTGTATGGTACTGGCTGCCTTGATTGCATCACTGGATCTCTCTACGTTACCATACCATCGAAGTCTTCTTTCCCTCAAGATGAGGTCCAGGTCTTCTAGGCCGAGCTGCATGAGGAGGTTGTGTGATATGATGTTGGCAATGTCCTGTTGCTTTATGTTACAAATCTGTCTGACCATTGCTCGGTCGTTACGTTGCAGGCGTTGCAGAATTGTTTTGGACAGGGGCCAAGTCTCACTGGCGTAGAGCATCACAATCCTTACGCATGTGCTGTATACTCTGCCACGTGTTTGGTATGAGAGGTGGCTTGATGTGAGGATTGGTAGCAGCTCTCTGATTTTTTTCCAGGCAGCCTTGACTCTGGTTATGGCAGCCAGGTCACAACCTCCTGCTGCAGAGAGCATATCACCAAGGTAACAGAAAGATGCTACTACCTCTAGTTTGTCCTGTCCCACCTGTATGTCGGTCTGAGGCTTGCCATCTAGTGGACATGCTACATCAATGCAGCGTTCACACTTGTAGCTTGGATCATCTTTGATGATGTGATTCAGTCCACTGCATTTCTTGTGGACCCAGTTTCTACAGCAACTGCAGAGGATGCTGTTGCTGCCAACTCCGATGCAGCACACTGCACATGGGAACTTTCCAAAACTCTTCAGGATGTCTAGCCCATGGCTGTCCCACAGATCATCACCTTTGTCTTCTTGTCATTGAATCTGAGACCTTTTTGTTCCATTTCACCCTTCCAAGTCAGGAGCCTTGTGACGTCTTAAGTTATGCATTTGGGTCTTTAATGTTGTCAAAATTACATAATTTGGCGCGATCAAAGTTATTATTAGAGTGGAACTTAACTGTAAGATATTGATACACAAAATTACAAATAGTGTATTGATCTACAAACGGCTTGACCCCCCTCCCCCCCCCAAAAAAAAGGTTTAATAATCAAGTGACCCTCCTAATAACATCAGAATAAAAACAATTCCAATTCGTATGTCAATTAGATAAATTAAAATAATAATAAAAGTTCAAACTTTAGTATATTTTATAGTATTTTTATGTTAATTAGCAAAATAGTGTAATTATCAAAGTAGATGAAAGCTTTCTGATTAGACAAAAAAGCAAACCGAAAGAAAACATTTTATCAATAAAAGAAGGTTTCTAACATAGTTTGCAACTTTCATGCTTTATTTCCACACAGCCTTTGCATCTTCTTAGTATGTTTTTGTTTTTGTATACATGTTATGTGTGTAAAATGAATTTCCAATTTTAATTGGAGTATTGCTTATATTAGTGATCGTTCAACTCAGAATGGGTCATCCATTTTGGATTTAGAATAACATAGATTTTGCTTGCCGTAACTCGTAAACAAACCATCTTAAGATGATATATGCTGCAATAATTCAAAACAAAGCAATTTGTAGTATATTTATTTATTTAGTTTTGAAATACAGCTTATAGACACATTTAAAAGCAATATCACAATATTCAGCAATACTATTCAGGTAAATGAACATGAAACACGATGTGTAATTCTTCCAGATGCCTTCAGTATTCAGCATAATAGCATAATTATCGACTATTTATTTTATAGTAATTTAATTTCGATTGTGAAACGATTTCTTACAACTTAGATTAATCACTTCCGAGTCCGCTTCCTGATCCCCCAGTATTTAGCTAGTAGGATAAAGTTTCTTGCTCAAGGAAACAACGGGATAGGGTTTTGGATGGGATTACTAGTCCAACGTTGTAACCGCTCGGCCATGCCCGTTTATTTGTTACCTTACAGTTTCTAGATTTTTGAATTGAATATCCCTTTTATTATTAATTTTAACAATACATGTATAAACTTACAGTTTCCATTACATCCGGCCACAGGATTCAAAAAAGATTTTTTCACCCTTAATCTAGCTTATGCGGCACAAAATTCCATAGGCTCTATGAACGTGAATTCTGCTGATGTCCAGTATAGACAACATTTTAAAGTTTGAGACCTCTTAAACGGATGAAATGTCGATAATATCTTATTTTAAACAAAATATATTGCAAAATCGGTGTATTGAATTCCATATTAAATGGTACATTCCATATTCAAATAATATAATGATTGAACACTAAATTCGACAAGAAGCAAAGATTGCTAATGTTGATTGTCACCAGCAATATAATGCATGTGTTACTGTGACAAAAAGGCATAATTACATATATTAAACATTAAAAAATAATGACAAGTACTTGAAACATTAAGTTATTATTTTAGTTATACAATTTATATGTAGAATCTATGTCTTGCAATGAGTGAATGACTATGTTTCCTAACGTCAATTCAGATAAACGCTGTTTGATAAGAAATCATTCCGATGCATTTATTACAAACAATTCACGGTTAAGTTCGCTGGAATCTGATTTGATTAATGCGCAATTTCTTTTGATCTAAGGGCGCATGCAAGCGGAGAAATTCGAATTATGACAATCGCTTGACGGACTATTTCTCTTGGCGTAGGGTAACATGTCGAGTCAGCTGTACGTTTGACACGCCGGTCAATCATTGCGCTAGTGCTAAGACGCGCAGGTTCATTTTGATTACTTTAACACACAAGTATCAAACATAGCTGTATGAAATAATATTCCATGCTGTTGAAAAGATTATGTGTCCAATTACAGCAATTTATCAGATTTTCAACACCCAAGATATATTTTGCAGATAATTTCTCTCATAAATGATTACATTTTCCTTGTACTTTTTCAGAAACTATGCGAATTCCTGGTATAAAAGGAACCAATGGTGAGCTGTTACTTTGTTACAAAGATATAATAGCTCCAAAGCAAACAGTTTAATATATTAATCACTAATTTTCAAAGTTTTTTCATCCCGTGGTATTAATAAGTGGAATAAGCAACAAAGACGTAAGTTTGAAAAAGATGGCGCTCAATTGCTCCATGTCTGCATCACTTATGCTGTTCCCAACAAGCGTCTGTCAATTCCAAGATGAAGAAGACAAATCAAGCGTCGCCGATACCCTGATGAAAGAAACATGAGGAGTTTTCCTCCTTACACAAACACATTAACAGATTTTCTTCGAAAATTTCAACACTTAATAATTGCTTAGGCAATCGGAGAATCAATTATTTTGACAAATGAGACGTCCGTAATTTCGTAGCCTTCATTTCTCGTATAAGAGTTTACATATCAACCATGAGAATAAGACGTTCAAATGTAGGTCACCATAATATTTACTATAATTTTGTATTTTCTGCTTTGATTAGAATTTCAAGTTTACGTCTCTTTATTTTGTAGACTGAAAAGAAAGAATCTTTTAAAGAAGAATTATCACTAATTACTAAATGTAATAACAATGATTATATAATTATTATATTACGTACCCGAGAATTTTCGTACATCGTTTTAAAATCATTGTATTGAATACTCTATTTCAAAATTGTTTTTCAAGAATGAATAAATAAAATAAATCGCATTGAAAAAATATTATTTAGAAAAGTTCGCTTCTTTTTTCGCTTCTTATAGAACAATGAAAAACATGTAATATCCACAACCATCAAAAGCTATATAATATGGTGCATGGATGCATGCACTCCGTATGCAAGTACATTAAAAGCAAGAAATAATGTAATACATTACAGGCACACAAGTACATTTTCTCCTTAGAAAAAGGATAGTTCATAGGATATAATATACATTTTCAAATTACTGTACCATGATGCCATAAATTACTTCATGTAACAAAAAAGTACATCGTCATTGGCGATCATGAAGATAAAAGTTTTTAGTTACCCTAGCCTAAACAAGACAAGATCATAAACTAAGGGCATTCATCAAAATGAAATAAAAATCTGGCGCCAAAGTAACAATCTTGAGCAATAAAACACAGGAATATCCCTTGGTGGTAAATGTGATCAGTCTCACAGCAGTCTACTTGTGTTCTCTCTGAAATATGTAAATTGTAAGATGAGCTTATTGTATAAAACGATACATGATTTATATAATGATGGCCTTTCTTTGTTTGTTTGTTGGAGACATTTGTTTTGGATTAAGATATCTGGACAATACAATTGGGAACACATGCAAGTACAAGACAATTTATATTGCACAATCAATTTATAGCAGTAAATCGAATGTGCTTCACCACGTTCATTTAATAGTCTTGTGGAATTCTTAATAAAATATAAACACAGAACCAGAACAGAAAAGAACATAAACATCATTTGGAAATCACCATTCTCGTACCCAGAGTCTAGTAGGATTCTCATTACTAGCTAGTGTTGATAATCCTACTAGACTCTGGGAGCGAGAATGGACTCTGGGTACGAGAATGGGAAATCACATGTTACATTTATAAAAGTAACACGTATATAATTATATAGTATAGTTCATCGTTCGTTTTTCTCAACTGTCAATACATGAATATTTTCACGGTGACTTCATGTATTTTGTCTTACAAAGTGATATTGTGAAAGTGTGTATTCAATCATCGTGAAATTATTCAAACTTTGACAATTGAGAATAAATGGACTTGAACTAGTGCAACAGACGTTAGTTTATGCATATCACATACAATGTATTTTGACATAATGCAAATTATGAATATGATAATGGTTATATATAACATATAAATGTAATATGACATGTTTCACGTTTTGTTTATATAAGAAAGCAAGTTATTTACAATTTGTAAATAAAACAATGTAAAATTTGTAAAGGAAATGCTCACTTATCAAAGAAAATGTCCAGTATGTATAAAGAAGACAAAATTGTAAGTAAACGTTGACAGTTCTCAGAATAAATTTGAAGTTGAAATTTGAAGTTCATCAGAAACATTAATCTTAAATTATATTGACATAAATCTTGTTTCTTGGCAACTAAACTTTCAGATATGTTCCTCCTGTAACAAAAAAAAATACGATTCAAACTTTATGGAATTTTAGCTCAACCGTTGCCTAAAGCCCCCCATCCACACACAATATTATTGTCAATAATATTGACTCAATAATATTGAAGGATTATTTGTTGCCGCCAACTGTACAAAAATATTGATAAATATCTAGTTTATTTGTACTTCGGATGCCAAAGTGAAAGCATGGATCCTGTTGTTATTATCGGCATTGCACTAGCATTGGATAAAGGAAAACAAAAAACAAAGGAAAATTTGGACTAAACGGTGGTTTCAGCTAAAGCAGCAGTTTCGTCATGTGAAGCTGTTGGATGAATTACGGGTCTGGATATCGCTCCCAATACTTTTCTAAAAGAGTATCATAGGTAGCCTCCTTTTTCCTGCAATTACTATAGTCATCGCTTGTAATTTTCCACAGTGTAGGAAACTTTCTATATACGTCAGTTAATTCCAAAACGAATTTTCTTTCTTTGTCTTTTCTTGATTTTGCCATGTTGACACATCAAAGATTTGGACAAGAATAAATATTGACATCAATTTTATTGATGGGCGAAAGTACTCATCAATAATATTGTCAATACATCAATAATTATTTGAGATCTCAAATGTTCATCAATATATTGATGGGACCTTCAATATCACCCACTAACGTTCAATATTATGGTCAATATTCAATATTGTCCATATTATTGACAATAATATTGTATGTGGATGGGGTGGCTTAACCCGATGTTGAAACTGACTGAGTTCTCCTTATATGGAAAAACGTGAGCAATTATGACAAATGTTGAGGTTAATCATGCATGTGGTGTAAATGATTAGACTTTGATGAAAACTATAGACATCAGTTTCCACATTATACGATCTAAAAGTTCAAGACAAACACAATTGACTTACTAGTCACGTGGGATACATCACTCTTCTAAATTACGTTTACTTTTTCTCTGTAAAACTAACCCCTAATAATTATTTTTCAGTACAAATGCAATCCCAACTTTTTGACGTAGATTTTAAACCACTCTGACAGTTTTCTTCATGAAAAAAACTTCATAAAAACTATGGAAGTTTAGTATAACAAAGACAATTTGTTTCAATTTGTAATTATTTCATTTTTCTTAACCCTCTCAGAGTCAAATATGTCTAGATTTTTAACAACAGCTGTTGAGAAATCTCGTACAGGTTATTTGTATCATGGTTATTAGTGATGAGACGATACGTTCATCACACGATACGTACGATACGAAATGAGACGATATGATTATTTACGATACGATACGATACGATACGATACAGATAGTTACTGTTATATTACAAACTTCACATTCTATTACTTATGATCACGTGTTGTCCTAGGGTTGTGTTGTCTCTTCTTGCGGATTGAGTTGTCCAAACTTCGGGTTTATACGTCTACGGATTGAATTGTCCACAGGTTGAGTTGTACCGGATCCGTTTTACAAACAGCCGCAGAGTTCAATTTTATTGAACGATTACGACAAACCTGTCGAATACTAAAAATACAGTGGCTTCCCCTGATTACAAATGTCAGGGTCGTATTGCGATATATCGTGCTGGACCACGATACGTATCTTGACTCGACGTATCGACAAGACTTTCAGGATGACGAAATTTACTTTTTGTCGCCACAGGTTACATATTTGGATGAAAGTTTCAGAAAAAACTGCTAGATAAACTTGTTCTTTTAAACTGTTGCTATCGTACTTTGTATGGAAGATGTAAGCCACCTGGCTAGTACATTCGGTAGCGCACAGATCTACTATTCTATGGGTCGTATGTTGTATTCTTGGTGGGGTAGTACATTTGTGAAGTTTGGTCGTGAAATAATTATACCCCCGCAAACGAAGTTTTCGGGCGTATACTGGAATCACCCTGGTGGTTGGTTGGTTGGTTGGTTGGTTGGTTGGTTGGTTGGTGGTTGGTTTGTTGGTTGGTTGGTTGGTTGGTTGGTTGGTTGGTTGGTTGGATATGTGGTCTGTCCCAAAAAATTAATACATTTGTAGTATGTTTATTTCTTAATGTATTTGAATAGAAGCTGTTATATACCATGATTTAATGGTGTATACAAAACTCATGTAAGTATGGAAACATATCTCACTTGTTTAAAATATTTAATTGTGTTATATATTTTAAATCTAATTAGATAACTGTATAGTATGTTTTTTTCTCAATAGATTTTTTTCTTATCTTATTTTATAGAATTTGCACAGGCGTTTACAGTTGATGTTTATATACATTTTATATCAATTCCAATTCAAAATGGCCGACTTACGGCCATCTTGATTTATTTAAATTTAATTTAATAACTGCATGCTTATTTCTCAACAGATTTTTTATTTTTTTATTTTATAGAATTTTGCACAGGCGTTTACAGTTGATGTGTACATACACTTTATATCAATTCAAAATTCAAAATGGCCGACTTGCGGCCATCTTGAATTTTATTAAATTTAGTTTAATTACTGTATGCTTATTTCTCAACAGATTTTTTTCTTAACTAATTTTGATAGAATTTTGCACAGACGTTCACAGTTGATGTGTACATACACTTTTACTCAATTCCAATTCAAAATGGCGGACTGGCTGTCATCCTTTTTTCAAAATTAATAGTCTTATATTGACTTATTACCATACATATTTTGAAAAGAAATTGCATACAAGGTCTCACTAATACAGTTGATCAGTATGACTATTCTTCATCAATTTATATTCAATATGGCTGACTGGCAGCCATCTTGAATTTTTATTTAAATTACTGTATAGTACATGTATGTGTTTGTTTTACTCAATTTTTGCCAAATTTCGCTCCAAAGTCTTTATTGATGTAGTTGACTCGTTCATGGATTTACTCTGGATACAAATTCGTTATGGCAGACTGGCAGCCATTTTGACTTTGTTTAAATAACTGTATAGTAAGCTTATTTCATTACCAATTTCTTCTTGCTGAAGTCTGATTGATTTATTGATTGATTAATTGGATTTTACGGCTTATTAATGCAAAAAGGTCATATTACGCCGAAAACAATTGATGATACTATTACTTCAATAGATAATGAAGATTTTACGTCCTATATTTTATGATAAACATTTATTTCCTTCAAGTATGGTTTTGTTTTGTTTTGGTTTTACGGCGCACCAACACAAAAAGGTCATATCGCGCCGAAAGCAATCAATGGTACTATTTATTAAAACGATATTAATGATGTAAAGCTCTATATCTTATTATATACATTTATTTCCTTCAAAAAGTTAAGTATCGCATATGATGGTACAGACTCAAAAAGTTCTTTAAGTGAGTTAACTTTAAAATGTTTGTCACGGATGTATTTAAGATCCTGACAGTCAAGGAGAACGTGTTTGACATAGAAATGCTCGTCACAGGGTATACATTTAGGTGCTTCCTCTCTTTTGAGAAGGTATGAATGTGTTAATATAGTATGACCAATTCTACATCGCGAAATCACTATTTGATCTCGGCGATTAGAAAATATGATGGTACAGACTCAAAAAGTTCTTTAAGTGAGTTAACTTTAAAATGTTTGTCACGGATGTATTTAAGATCCTGGCAGTCAAGGAGAACGTATTTGACATTGAAATGCTCGTCACATGGTATACATTTAGGTGCTTTCTTTCTTTTGAGAAGGTATGAATGTGTTAATATAGTATGACCAATTCTACATCTCGTAGTAACTATTTATCTCATTGATTAGCAAATATTATTGACGAAGATGAATCAAGGGTTTATGGCTTTATGTCATGTAACTTATTAAATATAGCATTATTCCACATTGTTTGCCATTTTGACTTGCTGAAGTCTATTATGTACTGCTATTTTTATCAAATTCTTATTGTTGAACTTTTTTTTGATGTATTGATATTTTATCAAATTCATAATGGCTGATTGGCAGCCATTCTGAGTTTTTCTTTTTAAAAAGCAAATGATTTGATAATTTTTGTACAGACTTTGAGAAAGTTACCAATTGTTTAAGTTGATGTGCTTGGCATTTTCTTAAGTGGAATTCAAAATGGCTGACTGGCAGCCATGTTGAATTTTCTAATATCTTGTACAGCAAACATCTTTTTTTCTCACCTCATTTTGATAAAATTGTGCTGACAAATTCTTGTTGGTGAAATTTTTATATGTATTTATTTTTTTATGTATTTCAATGGACCAACTAATAGCCATCTTGATTTTTTCTGTAATGTTGTGAAGAAAACATCTTATTTCGTTATAGCTACATGACATTTTATATATATTAATTTAACTTTACTACTGTGAAAATAATGATCGGTAATTTAAGCTTTCTTATGGGGTATTTGTGAAATTCTTGATACAAGATATAGTAAATACTAATTGTTTGATTTATATTGTGTACATTGCTGACTACCATTTTACCATTTTACAATTGCCTTATTTTTTACTTATTTATCAAAAAATTACAAACACATTCTACATTTTGCTCATCTGGTTACAACATACTCATGATGAGTTTAAATGTGATCACTCTTTGTCTGTTGTTCCACTTTACATTCATAATGACCAAATGGTGTTCATTTTCATGTAAAAAATCATTTGAAGTATGACAACTCTGTTCATTTTGCTTTTTCATAAATCTATAGTGAATTACACTGTAATTTGCTGCTTATTTCCAATTTGATATTTGCATCCTATTCTTTTTATGGTTTTTATGCTTCTTACAACATTTACCCTTTTGGACTTCCACAATGTTGACTTGCTTTTATCTTGAAATGTTGCTGTTGCGGGGGTATTTTCGCCACTGGTGGCAGTTCTAGTTTCTACTGTCATTCTCCCCACGACTGATTCACTAGTTACTAGGCGCATACTTCCGTCAATGACTGACATCAGTGCACCTTTTCATAAAATTTCTTACGAAAAGAGTTATCGTAAGTCAATTTCATAAATTTTGCAGTTCAAAGTCAGAAGGATAATAAACATAACTATGATATGATATTCAAAAACATACACTATTCTACATAATTCAATAATACATTTTCATGTATTTGGAATTGATTGGCCAAAAACTAACCATAATATGCATGTTTCTTGCTTTTGACTAACGATGATATTTATCGTAAGAATTATCGTGAAAAGCGCCACAGACCTTCATAATTTAGAATCAGTGGTAGGAGGAAGGAATGCCGTAGGAATTATTCATGATCATAGAAAAAGCTTAAAAGTTTGAAAAGGCACTTTGGGCCGAAGTAAAGGTTATTAAATAATTGTCAATTTTTGATAATTAAAAATCTTAAAAAACCTCATTGCTTTTCCTATCCTTTCTCATTTCCTTCATTCTTACAACTACCTCAGAATTATTTGTATGGCACCAAATAACTTGTGTTGTTTATGATAGCTGATTATTCCACATTCTTTTTCACATTGTTTTCCATACAAATATGTAGAACTTGACACAAGAATATAAAGGTTTAGTTCTGCATAGAAGCGCTTCATTACAAATGAGTTCCAAATGTTCACTAGCCGTACAAAGCAAGAATTCTGGAATTGTCAGAAATAAATCATCTTGGAACTGTCAACTTGTCACATGGTTTTGAAAATAACTATACATCGTGGAATATCATGATAGACAATTACATTAGGTGTTAGAGGTATAGGTTAATATATTTGTGGTGCATTTTTTGATTCCTTAGACCATTAGTCACAAGTACAGTTAATGTATTTTTCTCTGTTAAACGTACAATTGTTATAGTTTGATGAAGTTTAATTCTTCTTTATAAATAGGGGGAAAATATGGGATATTGTCCAATTATTACTGAATAGTATAATAATAATAGTAGTAAAGTTAATAGTGAATATTTCATTTTCTGGAACCACCTGTAGAAACTATAGTTTATTCCAAAATACAAAAATAGCCTGTTTTGTTTCTTTTTTCTAGTTAGTTTTCCCGCATTTGAATTGTGGCTTTATGCGTTGAGATGCCATTTTCTGAGATACCTATAGTTTAAATAAAAAATGATCCTATTCCATAATACTGGTAAAACTATTTTGTCCAATGTAATGCCAAAGGGAATATAGAAGTATTTTATAAAAGATAGCAAACTCTGCTTTCATCAATATTTCGGCCGAAGCCTTAATCAAGAAATTATTTCATGATAATTTGATTCATGAAATAATTTCTTGATAAAGGCTTCGGTCGAAATATTGATGAAAACAGAGTTTGCTATCTTTTATAAAATATTTTGAAACATATGTATGTAAATTGGCCAAAGGCCTTAATCACTTTATAAAAGTTATTGTTGTTGGTAGACAAATATTCTATTTCTTTTTATTCCATTCATCATTCTTGCTATTAAGATATCCAAAAGTATAATTAAACACCATATTTATATTTTCTTCGCAGTGAAAGTATAAGATCTTTTTTGTATTAACTGTATTCCATATATTAGTCAGTTGTAATTAGGGCTACACAAGTACGTGCCATTTTTTATACAATGTATTTGCTAATATTTCTAAAAAAGTAAATAAATAACAATAATGACTAATAATTTTAGGACAAAAGTATCTTAAAATAAATAGCATACATGTATATGCTAAAAATAGTAATTATAAAAAAAAACATACAATAAACTATGTCGACGGATTTTTTTCTATTTTCTTAATATAAATAGTACACTTGTGTATATTATTCATAATAATGTCTGCAAATTTACCAATAACTTTAATTTTATATGACATTATCAATACAATAAAGTCACAATTCTTTTAGTTTGTTTATCCTCATAAAAGCAATTTAACATTTATTATGATCGTTTGTTTTGAATATACATTATGTATAGATAAATTTTGTTTAACTGCCAACGGCAGATACATTAAACCCGCTGATTTAAATTCTCGATATTGTTCGATAATCTCCGTACATAAATACGAGTACTAGTATAAATATTTCTATTGTGGGTACAAATGTAATGTGGTGAGTATTAGCGGGGTAAATGTACGCACCACTGACAGGCGAATAGAATTTAACTATACACGTTTAATACTGTTATATTAAATAGCAGAATAAGCCATTAGACTAGGAATAAATTTAACCACCTTACAATGATTTTGTAAAACATAACAACAAATAAATTTGTTAATTAAATTATTTAGGACAGCTTTAAATGAGGCATGCCTTAGGTAATCATTTTGCGAGTGTTGTGCATGTATAATATTGGCATTATTTCATCAATGCAGTGGAAGTTTCGTATCTTTACAACATCGTCATTCATTGATCATTAAAATATGTTTGATAGTTTTGCTTTTTCGGCACATGAGCTCTCTTTTGTCGACAAAGAAATAGATTTTTGAATTAGTGACAGGCTGAGCATTACACTAAAACAAAAGCTACAAGTTCAACAAATCGCTTCAACTAGAATTGAAAATAAATGTAAGAACTTTATTTCTTTTTAGAGTCCCCATGAAACGTACGGGTAGAGCAGACTACAAGGTAAAAGGTTTTCCGTGACACATCGAACATTCACCAACAAATTGCCTTACAGTTTCTTAAAAAACACGTTAAAACTACACTTAACAAAACATGTTAAACAATTAAACGAAATGAAAATATTTGGCACTGTGACTAGATTAAAGAACAGGTTTTGTTCTAATGCATTTGATAAAAATAATAAAATGTATACAGTTATTTTTCAAAACCAGTCTATGTTATTTTTGTGCTTGGCTTTGTAGCATAAGCATGGTCGCGCGGTTAGTCCGCCTGTTTACACAAGAGTTCGAACACCATCAGGGACACCGCTACTTGTAATTTCCATGATCAAGGAATTCGCCTGCAATTACTTCACTCAACCCTTGTGTAAATGGGTACTAACGAGGTACCAGATCCGAATCTCTTGATCCTTAATAGAACGTCCTATCATTACGATATTGCTCATATTTTAAGTATAAATTAATACTTTAAGACAGTATAGTATTACATGTGAAATCATTAACTGTCATAATAAACTATGAAAAATCAAAGACTAGATATCTATGCTAAGTACACGAGTACTTAGACTACTTGACATGGTAACCAAGGGTTACGACTAGAAGAGGGTCAATAAGTGTAATAAATGTCAATGAGTGCAATTAGTATGAAATATATAATACTACGTCAGTTTGGAGAGTTTTTTATTTTCGTAATGTATAAGTTCTTGAAAGACGATGAGAGAATAAAAATTGTCCTGAAAATGGATATGTTCTTACATATATATATTGCTTAGTTCACACGGCTTAACATTATAATACTTTTACCCTGTGTATGTTCGTGCACTTGAAATGAAACTACAGGGTCTATGGTCACGTGTTCTACAACACAACAAAACACCAACTAATGAGGTGAACAGAAATGTTCAGACAAGTATTACATTGTATTTGAGTTACATCAAATAGCGCATAAAATAACTACTTTTCTTTTCTAAAAAAAATCCGTTTTTTTTCCAGACATTTTGCTCCAAATCCTGTGCACAAAATTTTAATCGAGCAGTAAAAAATAAGCCATGTGAAAAAAAACTATTTTGTGCAGAAGATTCAGCGTAAAAAATGCAACTCACATATTAATGTGGGCATTTGCGAACCAAGAAATGTAAAACAATTTAGTTATATATTCACTATTTGAATCTTTTCTAATTTTTACTGATGCAAGAATGATGAAAAACAAGAGTTGGTTTTAAATCAGAGAATACGTGACTATATATCATGAATTACGTACAATGAAGTAATCGCGGTGTTGCTGTAGATTACAACATTGTGAAGCATTTTTTGTGTGAAAAGAAATGCGCCACTGGTTCCTTTTTAGTTTAAGGTCTTCAACGAACCCGTGGTGTAGAATGTTAATGAGCGGGTAATGCCGCATTAGATGAAAAACATGAAAAAGAGGTTTATAAAGTTTTGGAAGCCAGAGCTAGTTCCATTTGTTTTGCAATTAGTTATTACATTTTATATAATCATCGATATTAACAGTTTTGTAACATTTTCCAGTTGTTTTTATTTATTGAATATCCATTTTATCATCACTTTTATTATTACATGTAACAGAGCTTGCCGTTTGAATCCAAGATGCCAAGGCATTTAAATACAAGATTGATTAAAAACTATGAAATTCAACGCAGAATTTAGTTCATATGGCGCATGAACAAAACTCACTCTTGTCTATAGTGACCTAACTAATAATTACTATTAATTATCCATAGATGTGAATTTAGTTCATGCCTATATGAACCATTCTCGTTCCCAGAGTCTAGTAGGATTCGCCAGTATTGAGAATCCTACTAGACTCTGGGAACGAGAATGATATGAACAGAATATAAGAAACTAAGACTTCCCATACGAATGAAGGACCAATGAAGTGTTATGTTGAACACAACATATAATTTGTACAGCAATTCGATGTTAGATGGCACATTTCTTAATAAAATAATTTGGTGTTTTTAACAAAATTTAAGTTTAAATTTAAGTTACAATTATTGTTATAACCATTTAAAACAACGTACATACGGATTTATCCTAATAAAAAATAGGAATAATGAAATTCCGATAGATTTTTTAATTCCCCAAGAAACCCAATTGAATGCCTGCTGTATTTCAATACCGGACGACTTTTATCTGGTTTTGCTAAGTATAATTGATTTTATTATTCTATACGTAAATTCAATACTTTGGATTATCTATGTCCTTTGAAATCAATACATAGAAATAAAAGGTTATTGAACTTACAGATTGGTTTGAAAAATTCCACAAAAATGTTGCTTGACAATAAACTTTGTTTATGCCAATAAAATACATGTATATGATTTTTTACTTTTTTCAAATGATAATTATATCAACAAAAATAGAAATGAAATCGTAAATACATACAAGAAGAATACAACTATGATATGGGACAATTCGCTCAAGGGAATAAGCTTTGAGTTATTTTGTGAATACATTTCTTATATCTTTTTTTTTATTAAATTTCGTAGTAAATTGGCGTAATTTACAGTAAAATAACAGAAAATCAGTATTAACACCAAGATATTAATGTAAAAGCAAATAAACTTCTAGTTAATCTCTTATTGTTTAATTTTATTCAACTGTCAGTGCCGCATACATTGACCCCACTAATTTAAATACTCGATATTTGTCCGATAATCCCCTTTAATAATTACGGATAACTATTTATGTCGATAGTGAGTACAGAAGTACTGTAGTGAGTACTTAAATCTGCGGGGTTAATGCATGCGTCACTGACAGTTAATTAAATTCAACAATATTTATAAATGAATATGCGTGTATTGATAATCATTAAACTTCAATGCTTTTAATTCGCATTATATTTTAAAATAATTATAAAGATCAGATAAAATGTAAAAGAAAATAGCAGAACGGAACAAACCTTTATTTTTTCAAATCTTGAACAAGTTAAATATACAACTTGTGTTAATAAATAAAAGAAAAGGAGAATTCAAATTACATGTACATAGTACACACATTTGTATTACATGTACATAGTACACACTATTGTATTACATGTACATAGTACACACATTTGTATTACATGTACATAGTACACACATTTGTATTACATGTACATAGTACACACATTTGTATCACATGTACATAGTACACACATTTGTATTACATGTACATAGTACATACATTTGTATTACATGTACATAGTACACACATTTGTATATCAACATTGCATTTCTAACAAAACATATAATAAGGTATTCGTCAAAGTGTAGACATTTTCAAAATTATTGAAAAAAATCTAACGATAGAAGGTGCTAACAGAAATGAAGATGAAAAATGAAACCTGAAAATCGTAGATTCTTATATCATAATTCCAAAATTCCCATTCATATATATGTAACAATGACCCTAAGTACACTAGTACTAAGAATATTAGAAGAAAGTTTGATCCAAAGTCATTTAGGTCGTTTTACGTACATTGCTTCTTACTGACGAAACCGAAGGTTGAGTCTGAAAGGAAATAATACCTAAGTATATATTGAAGGTAGAGACACTTAGTTCAGTCTTGTTTTTAACCTTTGAAACAGTAGATTTCTATGACCATATTTGTACCGCATCGACCTCCTCACTGCCTACTCATTTATAGTGCCATTCAAAAGTTCTTGGATAAATACAATTTGAGAAAATGATCATGCCTAACGCAAGTTATTTAACAATAGTTAAAAGCTTATTCATGTAATATAGTTTGAATCATATGTTGATAAACTAACTTTCATCAGCAATGGACATAAGATCCAGCTAAATGGATTTTTACTAGACCGAAAGAAAGTTCAATTGACCAATAAGTCATAGCGATAGCCTCAAATATTTAGACCGTTTTATTGATTTAGCATAATATATTCTCAATAAAATAAACAATGCAATTACCAAACAACCCGATTTTTTAAAATTAAATATGGAAAATGGTAGCGGTCAGTCGGACCAATCATGATCTAAAAGTCACAAGACCGACGGCGATTTCGGCGGATTCAGTCCAAGGTTCACTGGCTAAATTCGAAAACTGATTTAATTAAAGATTATTGTTTTGGAATTGGCTCCAATGACTATATGTTTCATTTTTCGGGGTACTAGTAAATGTGGATCTGAATATCCTAAAAAATAGTGTAGGCCTACTGTCGAAATACTTTTGGCCGGCACTGTTTATAAAAAATATTGAATCGGTTAATTTCATTCACCGTAAAACATTAACAACTAACTAATTATTGTGACAGTTTTATTATAGCATAATAACATATTGTAGCGGATACAGGAACCCCTCTCATCTGATTATCGGTTGAAACCATCTGATATCATTATCTAATCATGGATACAAGAATTTATTTTATAATGGTTTTATCTGTTTTGTAAGAAACTTAACTCTTAGACTCATGTTCCTGTCCTATCAGGTTTTTTTCTAAACAAAACACACCGAAGAACCTGCCTGCTTTCACTATCATCAGGAAACAGTTATCAAATTTTCTCACAGATTAGTTTTTCACATATTTAAATCACAGGTGATTGTAGCAATACAACTTACGTTTATTTAAACTGGTTTTAACACCGCGTCAACACAATTTTTAGGGTATTTTACGGCGTTCATCGCACCTAACCTAGCTGTCCTATGCCCTTGTCTCACCTATCTTTCCACAAGAGAAACTTCTTCATATATACCTTATTAATGGAGGACAATTAACATTTTGTCAAATTTTTATGGAAGGGTATAACCTCCCCGGGTAGGATTCGAACCCGTACGCCATCCTAGAGTACGAACATCATTTTATTTATTAAAAGTTAATATATTTTAGAGACCACACTCTTAAAGTTAAACAAGAAATATCTTTTAAAAGATATTCGGCACCATATGTTTAATTTTGTTTGAAGATAGTCATATTCCCTGTTCAGTCATACCGCCAGGAGCGTACCACGACGAATGAATAACCAATAAGCATAGTGAGTCATCCATAATACACAGAGTAAATAGTCAGCAATTACTGTGCGTGCTACGCATCTGTTTATTGGATTCATCTATGCCAGTGATGCTGAACTGTCCATAAGCTCTGTTACTTTGTGATTTGCATTTGTACATGTATAATATTCAGTTATGATTCAGGGAGAGTAATCCTAGCAAGCAGGAGGTTATATTCTACAGCAGTTATCTACCTTATACCTAGTAAGACTTGAAATTAACCTGAGTCGGTTGGTTGCGCACCGGGATTTCGAATATAGTGTCCCGAAGGGGTTACGGGTTTGAATCCCATACGGGTTGGTTAAATTCTTCAATTATTATAATGTCAATTTTCCTCCATTAAAAAGGTTTACGGAGAAGCTCCAGCCTTGGGGAAGGGTAGGAGAGTACTGGTTATAGACAAGGGTCCAGGAAAGCCGTTAGGTGCGCTGGATGCTGTGATATGACCTATAATACAATGTGTTGCTACGGCAACAATGTCCAGTATGTATAAAGAAGACAAAATTGTAAGTAAACGTTGACAGTTCTCAGAATAAATTTGAAGTTGAAATTTGAAGTTCATCAGAAACATTAATCTTAATATTAATATAAATATTGACATAAATCTTGTTTCTTGGCAACTAAACTTTCAGATATGTTCCTCCTGTAACAAAAAAAATACGATTCAAACTTTATGGAATTTTAGCTCAACCGTTGCCTAAAGCCCCCCATCCACACACAATATTATTGTCAATAATATTGACTCAATAATATTGAAGGATTATTTGTTGCCGCCAACTGTACAAAAATATTGATAAATATCTAGTTTATTTGTACTTCGGATGCCAAAGTGAAAGCATGGATCCTGTTGTTATTATCGGCATTGCACTAGCATTGGATAAAGGAAAACAAAAAACAAAGGAAAATTTGGACTAAACGGTGGTTTCAGCTAAAGCAGCAGTTTCGTCATGTAAAGCTGTTGGATGAATTACGGGTCTGGATATCGCTCCCAATACTTTTCTAAAAGAGTATCATAGGTAGCCTCCTTTTTCCTTCAATTACTATAGTCATCGCTTGTAATTTTCCACAGTGTAGGAAACTCTCTATATACGTCATTTTATTCCAAAACGAATTTTCTTTCTTTGTCTTTTCTTGATTTTGCCATGTTGACACCTCAAAGATTTGGACAAGAATAAATATTGACATCAATTTTATTGATGGGCGAAAGTACTCATCAATAATATTGTCAATACATCAATAATTATTTGAGCTCTCAAATGTTCATCAATATATTGATGGGACCTTCAATATCACCCACTAACGTTCAATATTATGGTCAATATTCAATATTGTCCATATTATTGACAATAATATTGTATGTGGATGGGGTGGCTTAACCCGATGTTGAAACTGACTGAGTTCTCCTTATATGGAAAAACGTGAGCAATTATGACAAATGTTGAGGTTAATCATGCATGTGGTGTAAATGATTAGACTTTGATGAAAACTATAGACATCAGTTTCCACATTATACGATCTAAAAGTTCAAGACAAACACAATTGACTTACTAGTCACGTGGGATACATCACTCTTCTAAATTACGTTTACTTTTTCTCTGTAAAACTAACCCCTAATAATTATTTTTCAGTACAAATGCAATCCCAACTTTTTGACGTAGATTTTAAACCACTCTGACAGTTTTCTTCATGAAAAAAACTTCATAAAAACTATGGAAGTTTAGTATAACAAAGACAATTTGTTTCAATTTGTAATTATTTCATTTTTCTTAACCCTCTCAGAGTCAAATATGTCTAGATTTTTAACAACAGCTGTTGAGAAATCTCGTACAGGTTATTTGTATCATGGTTATTAGTGATGAGACGATACGTTCATCACACGATACGTACGATACGAAATGAGACGATATGATTATTTACGATACGATACGATACGATACGATACGGATAGTTCCTGTTATATTACAAACTTCACATTCTATTACTTATGATCACGTGTTGTCCTAGGGTTGTGTTGTCTCTTCTTGCGGATTAAGTTGTCCAAACTTCGGGTTTATACGTCTACGGATTGAACTGTCCACAGGTTGAGTTGTACCGGATCCGTTTTACAAACAGCCGCAGAGTTCAATTTTATTGAACGATTACGACAAACCTGTCGAATACTAAAAATACAGTGGCTTCCCCTGATTACAAATGTCAGGGTCGTATTGCGATATATCGTGCTGGACCACGATACGTATCGTGACTCGACGTATCGACAAGACTTTCAGGATGACGAAATTTACTTTTTGTCGCCACAGGTTACATATTTAGATGAAAGTTTCAGAAAAAACTGCTAGATAAACTTGTTCTTTTAAACTGTCGCTATCGTACTTTGTATGGAAGATGTAAGCCACCTGGCTAGTACATTCGGTAGCGCACAGATCTACTATTCTATGGGTCGTATGTTGTATTCTTGGTGGGGTAGTACATTTGTGAAGTTTGGTCGTGAAATAATTTCTACTGTCATTCTCCCCACGACTGATTCACTAGTTACTAGGCGCATACTTCCGTCAATGACTGACATCAGTGCACCTTTTCATAAAATTTCTTACGAAAAGAGTTATCGTAAGTCAATTTCATAAATTTTGCAGTTCAAAGTCAGAAGGATAATAAACATAACTATGATATGATATTCAAAAACATACACTATTCTACATAATTCAATAATACATTTTCATGTATTTGGAATTGATTGGCCAAAAACTAACCATAATATGCATGTTTCTTGCTTTTGACTAACGATGATATTTATCGTAAGAATTATCGTGAAAAGCGCCACAGACCTTAATAATTTAGAATCAGTGGTAGGAGGAAGGAATGCCGTAGGAATTATTCATGATCATAGAAAAAGCTTAAAAGTTTGAAAATGCACTTTGGGCCGAAGTAAAGGTTATTAAATAATTGTCAATTTTTGATAATTAAAAATCTTAAAAAACCTCATTGCTTTTCCTATCCTTTCTCATTTCCTTCATTCTTACAACTACCTCAGAATTATTTGTATGGCACCAAATAACTTGTGTTGTTTATGATAGCTGATTATTCCACATTCTTTTTCACATTGTATTCCATACAAATATGTAGAATTTGACTCAAGAATATAAAGGTTTAGTTCTGCATAGAAGCGCTTCATTACAAATGAGTTCCAAATGTTCACTTGCCGTACAAAGCAAGAATTCTGGAATTGTCAGGGATAAATCATCTTGGAACTGTCAACTTGTAACATGGTTTTGAAAATAACTATACATCGTGGAATATCATGATAGACAATTACATTAGGTGTTAGAGGTATAGGTTAATATATTTGTGGTGCATTTTTTGATTCCTTAGACCATTAGTCACAAGTACAGTTAATGTATTTTTCTCTGTTAAACGTACAATTGTTATAGTTTGATGAAGTTTAATTCTTCTTCATAAATAGGGGGAAAATATGGGATATTGTCCAATTATTACTGAATAGTATAATAATAAAAGTAGTAAAGTTAATAGTGAATATTTCATTTTCTGGAACCACCTGTAGAAACTATAGTTTATTCCAAAATACAAAAATAGCCTGTTTTGTTTCTTTTTTCTAGTTAGTTTTTCCGCATTTGAATTGTTGCTTTATGCGTTGAGATGCCATTTTCTGAGATACCTATAGTTTAAATAAAAATGATCCTATTCCATAATACTGGTAAAACTATTTTGTCCAATGTAATGCCAAAGGGAATATAGAAGTATTTTATAAAAGATAGCAAACTCTGCTTTCATCAATATTTCGGCCGAAGCCTTTATCAAGAAATTATATCATGATAATTTGATTCATGAAATAATTTCTTGATAAAGGCTTCGGTCGAAATATTGATGAAAACAGAGTTTGCTATCTTTTATAAAATATTTTGAAACATATGTATGTAAATTGGCCAAAGGCCTTAATCACTTTATAAAAGTTATTGTTGTTGGTAGACAAATATTCTATTTCTTTTTATTCCATTCATCATTCTTGCTATTAAGATATCCAAAAGTATAATTAAACACCATATTTATATTTTCTTCGCAGTGAAAGTATAAGATCTTTTTTGTATTAACTGTATTCCATATATTAGTCAGTTGTAATTAGGGCTACACAAGTACGTGCCATTTTTTATACAATGTATTTGCTAATATTTCTAAAAAAATAAATAAATAACAATTATGACTAATAATTTTAGGACAAAAGTATCTTAAAATAAATAGTATACATGTATATGCTAAAAATAGTAATTATAAAAAAAATATACAATAAAATATGTCGAAGGATTTTTTCTATTTTCTTAATATAAATAGTACACTTGTGTATATTATTCATAATAATGTCTGCAAATTTACCAATAACTTTAATTTTATATGTCATTATCAATACAATAAAGTCACAATTCTTTTAGTTTGTTTATCCTCATAAAAGCAATTTAACATTTATTATGATCGTTTGTTTTGAATATACATTATGTATAGATAAATTTTGTTTAACTGCCAACGGCAGATACATTAAACCCGCTGATTTAAATTCTCGATATTGTTCGATAATCTCCGTACATAAATACGAGTACTAGTATAAATATTTCTATTGTGGGTACAAATGTAATGTGGTGAGTATTAGCGGGGTAAATGTACGCACCACTGACAGGCGAATAGAATTTAAATATACACGTTTAATACTGTTATATTAAATAGCAGAATAAGCCATTAGACTAGGAATAAATTTAACCACCTTACAATGATTTTGTAAAACATAACAACAAATAAATTTGTTAATTAAATTATTTAGGACAGCTTTAAATGAGGCATGCCTTAAGTAATCATTTTGCAAGTGTTGTGCATGTATAATATTGGCATTATTTCATCAATGCAGTGGAAGTTTCGTATCTTTACAACATCGTTATTCATTGATCATTAAAATATGTTTGATAGTTTTGCTTTTTCGGCACATGAGCTCTCTTTTGTCGACAAAAAAATAGTTTTTTGAATTAGTGACAGGCTGAGCATTACACTAAAACAAATAGTATGTCGGCCCAGTTGAGAAAAGCGTCTAAAAAAGTGGTTCGCTGTACTCATAGGTATATCAGCAATATTTTGATGGTTTCTTATAGAAGAAAGTGTGCTCTTTACGAATCTGCCAGGTGATTTTTCAAATTTTGGGGCAGGAAGATGCTATTGGCCAAAAACCGATGACGTCACTAATTTCCAAAAAATCGTCTTTAAACTTTAAAAACGCATGGCGCGCTTATTTTTCATGTTTCGAACAAATAATTTTGGTTCTAAATTATGCTACGCTTCGACTATAAGATTTTGTAAATGTTTTGAAAATAATCGGGTGCTGGAAGCACTGATCATCATGTAATTTTGTAATGCTTAACTTTTGTCTATCATTGTTATCAAACAACTGATTATATGCTAATCTGCCTTGTTGACTCAATGTCATTGTATGATACAATGCGTAAATAGATTGAATTAAAATAAATAAATGCTCTAATTTGATAGAAATAAGGTATTGTCTCAAATGTTTCTCTTTTATTCCACCATGTATTGTAAAACAAAATTTACTATTAAATGCTACCATATTTTCCGCATGTTATCATGTATATATTAATATACAGATCCAATGTGAATTTCACCTAATTATCCATGCCAATTAAATTGAACTGAGCAATCTGTCAATTGCGACTGAATTTTGCTCAGATGGATTTCAATGTCTTGTTTGGAATGCCCACATATAGATCATGGGACCAGTCATATACCAATCATAATCAATGTAAATAATATTAAATGAATGTTTAAATGTGCAAATGATATAAACGTTTATAGTGTTGAAGTTTTACTAAGAATTTTTCGTTTGCACACACTATTGTATGAATTTTGATTTGCTGAGCCGTTAAGCCAAAATCAAGTAATGAAAGAATTTTACAGTACATCTTCTTCAGTTGCTCGTAAAATTGAAGCCACTGAATTCAAAACCATTTTATCATTATAAAGAACATCCTGTCATTGACACAATATGATCGATATGTTTTACTGTAATAGTAGAGACTGAAAAGTTTTATATATTTGTGTGCATATTTGACCTCCCAACTAAGTGGAATGTAAAACATGAAACTACATGTGTCAATATATGCTATACATGGTCATTGCTGCACCTTTTTGTTATTGTATGACTTAATTAGCGACTTAAATTTTGACTAATACTTATTATGCATAGTATGTAATTTCAATCAGTTAAATGCATCCTTACATAGTTTCCTTGCGAAATCAGAAAGTTGTGTGTGGGACTTATTTTAAGTAGCGACATTAAGGCAACTTAGAAATTACGGAAACTATAATTGACAATCTATTTACAGTAAAGAACATGTATGTGTTGTATTCATAAGAGGCATTACCTGACCATAGTTTCTTTTATAGAATGTTGTTTTTCTATACGAGAACTTAACTTATAAGGAGATTAGAGATATCAATCCCCTTAATGCACCTATGATAGTCATGATAAAATTAGCTCATCAATATAGATTCACTAACATAAAACGAATCACACACACATGTAAAGGACGCATAGGTAAAATGCAATATTGTTAATGTGTGTCATAAATGATCATTGAGACGCATATATCATGAAAATACTTCAAGTGTTTCGATACTTAATACATACAGTCTAAATGCTTTGTCTTTAATTATTTGTAAATGATCGTAAAACTGTTTATGCTGCGAATCGTAATCTGATAGAGGTCTTTAATTTGTATTAAAATATACCTCATCCTTATTATTAAAATTCATAATTTGCATATTCAAATCATTTAATGGTGCTGAAGGTGGTATCATATGTTAACTAGACCCTACAAATATGGATATACTGACACATTTTTTTATATTATAATTGGTTATTGTGTTGTTATCAAAAAAACGGAATTTTGGTGATGGGGGGAGGATAGATTTGCATATTATGCAAATTTTCATAAGGATGTCAGAATTTCCTCACTTAGTTTCTTTATTAGCATTGTTAAAAGATAAAAACCTGAATATAATTATCCAGGCAAAAACGAATAAAAGAAAATGGCATAACTGTACGTGCAGTCTTGAAATATATAAAGGCATAGTCCTTCAACAAATATAACTGTATAGTGTAATTCAGATATTTTGCATAGCTTAAAATCATCATTTACTGATTTAATAATTCCATTTGTTTAATTTGTGTCTAAAACGTACAAAAATAACATTACATAACCAAATGTTACTCAAAATATGCAAACAAAAACAAAGGACTTTTTAATGTATAGATAACCCAAATATTGTATTCAGTAAAATACCTATTTTGCATAAATTTGCATATTTAAATGATCTTATCAAGCTGAAATCAGTACCATATGATAGATAGAGCATGAAAACATGGGTATGGAGGCTTATTTTAAATTTCTATCCAAGTTGGTTATTGTGTTATTAGGGAAAAACGGAATTTCGATAATGGCGGACTTAATTTGCATATTATGCAAATTGTTCAGATAATATAGGGTGTCATTACTAGGATTCTCATTCAGCACCGTTCAACGATATATAAACTGCAAAATAACTTTGTGGGGACTCAAGTACAGGGTTCACCTTGAATATGACATTTTACTGCAGGGCTATATACCAAACTGTGACTGGTAAGGGTTGGTTAGGGAGCTGGTATTATAATAATTTATAAAAATGTGACGTAATCACTTGTTTTGATGATCAGTGCTTCCAGCACCCGATTATTTTCAAAACATTTACAAAATCTTATAGTCGAAGCGTAGCATAATTTAGAACCAAAATTATTTGTTCGAAACATGAAAAATAAGCGCGCAATGCGTTTTTAAAGTTTAAAGACGATTTTTTATAAATTAGTGACGTCATCGGTTTTTGGCCATAGCATCTTCCTGCCCCAACATTTGAAAAATCACCTGGCAGATTCGTAAAGAGCACACTTTCTTCTATAAAAAACCATCAAAATATTGCTGATATACCGATGAGTACAGCGAACCACTTTTTTTAGCCTTGAGCCGACATACAAAAAAGCTACAAGTTCAACAAATCGCTTCAACTAGAATTGAAAATAAATGTAAGAACTTTATTTCTTTTTAGAGTCCCCATGAAACATACGGGTAGAGCAGACTACAAGGTAAAAGGTTTTCCGTGACACATCGAACATTCGCCAACAAATTGCCTTACAGTTTCTTAAAAAACACGTTAAAACTACACTTAACAAAACATGTTAAACAATTAAACGAAATGAAAATATTTGGCACTGTGACTAGATTAAAGAACATGTTTTGTTCTAATGCATTTGATACAAGAAATGTCTTTAAAAAAGACAAACGGCGTCGATTTAAAAACAAGAGGGCCCAAAGGGCCCTGGGTGCTCACCTGAGGAAAAGGTCAAATGTCACAGAAGATCCATTTACAGAGGACCACTAATGTTAAAACCTATTTTTTGACCCAGTGACCTACTTATCCAACCAATCAGACCTATTTGAACAATTTTGGTAGGGAACCACCCACGGACCATTCCTGTTGAGTTTGGGCAAATTATCATAAGCGGTTCAAGAGAAGATGTTGTTTGAACTTTTCCTTATATAATTCAATGTAATATTTTGATTCATGGGGTGGGGTTAATTTTGACCCAGGGGCATAATTTGAACAACTGTGATGGAGGACCTGTAGATGATGTTATATACCAAAGGAAAGTTCTAGGCCTTGTAGTTTCAGACAAGAAGATTTTTGAAAATTGCATTGTGAAAACCTATTCATTAATGCTACAAAACAAAAATTATGAATTTATTCTTAAGGTTCTGGAACTGAAATGGTGACCTTCCACAATTCTTATACTGATATTGTTTCTTGAATCTATACTATTAAAGACATTGAATGCTGAAATTTTAAAGAAATTTACCGTTTGTAACTTAAGTTATGTGCATTTTTATAACGTGACCCTTGATTTTCAGAAAGACCGTAAATTGTGCTGGGACAAAAAGTGAAAGAACTTTTTTTTTCAAATTCTGCTGTTTTATTTCCAAGTTTTAATCCATTTTCTTGTTATACAGTCATGTAATGACAAATCAGAGCAACCAGGTTACACTTTGGACAAATACATATAAAAATACAGAGATTTGCAAACATGTACCCCCAAGCAAAAATCCGAGTTTTTGAGAATGTTAAAAAATTTACCCTATCTTTAAAAGCAAATACCTCAAGTTAGAAGTTAGTTAGACACATGCAACTAGTTTTAAAATTTTCTGCAGTATTAACTGCCCATATAATGAAAAATTTAAGAAATTTTACCGTTTCTAAATTTTTTTATAAGAATTTGTATGAGATTACTGTACTGAAACTGCAAGAGATTTTATAGAGAAAAATAACGTCAAAATGGTCAATTACAAATAATACTACTTTATACAAATATATCATCTAAAATTGGTATTTGAGATGGAAAATGTATGTTAAACTCTGCATTATCATATAAAAACCTTCTCTCCATTGCTTTTTGGCAAGCTTGAGGGGACTATTTGGGGATTAAACTTGTACCAGCTATGTTTTCTGCTGTTGTCGTTTTTTGCACTAACAGTTGGACACTAGAGTTAGTAATGTTGGCATATTATGTGCCTTAGCTTTCAAATTATGCTGTTTATTGTATTGTTTTTTATAATTAGAATATGATGATATTAAAAACAGAAAATGTGCAACGATTTTGTCTTTATATGCTGACTTTGGTACGATTATTTGTGGGAATTCGGCAATAAATCAATATAAGTAAAATATTCTTTCCAGTTTATCGATATTTGTGTAGTTTATTTTACCTTTGTTCATTTTCAGTACACAAAATAGATTAAACAATCAAAACCCCATTTTGCCCCAAATTCTCCATTTCGTCCATTTCGCCTCAAAATCTCCATTTCGTGTTTCAGTCATACCCAATTTACATCGCAAAAAAAGATGAAAAAAAATGTATTTTACACCTGTACAAACAGAATCAACGCAAAAGTTATGATCCACTACGGCTTTTCATTTTTTTATGTCGATAAACCATTATTTTTACGATAACTAACTACGATCACGCTGTAGAGCGTCTGGTTTCGCCATTTTCGGAAAATGCGTTACCCTATGACTTCTGGAAAAACCCACGTCAGGTGGTGAAAATTTCTAAAAATAGCAATTACGAAACTTGACGAAGATAGGTAATCGAGAAAAAACCGGATTGTATCGAGTGTCGAAGTTTACTGAAGTTAGTTACAGTTCCAGAACCTTAAAAGTTACGTACCAATAACTCTGCGGATTAATAAATATATGTGGAGCTGTGACTCTCAAAGTGTATACCCCGGAAACTGGACGTAGTGAGGCTAACTTAATAATTATTGGGTAATATGTCAGACTTTTTACTAGAAACCGGTTCACATCTGGAGACGTAATTCATTTTACCCATAAAACATTGTGTTTGACACGTAACTTTTTATTGTTACAATATGAAAAAACACTTTGGAAAGCAATAGAAGTCTACCAAAAAAAAAATAATCTACGAACGAAGCAAAATTTCGTAAAACACTGCATTACAATAGTGTGGCCTTTATTTTTTCGCGCGTGTCAGGGCCATCCAATCGAAGAGGGGATTTTCTCTGTTTCCCCCGTACGTCATTTTCAGTGCTTATAAAATCATCCAATAGAACGGCGGATTTCCGAAATCACAGACAGACGTCATTATACAGAAATGTAGATCAAAATCCAGCTTAGACAGCTACGCCGAAAAAATAATAAAATGTATACAGTTATTTTTCAAAACCAGTCTATGTTATTTTTGTGCTTGGCTTTGTAGCATAAGCATGGTCGCGCGGTTAGTCCGCCTGTTTACACAAGAGTTCGAACACCATCAGGGACACCGCTACTTGTAATTTCCATGATCAAGGAATTCGCCTGCAATTACTTCACTCAACCCTTGTGTAAATGGGTACTAACGAGGTACCAGATCCGAATCTCTTGATCCTTAATAGCACGTCCTATCATTACGATATTGCTCATATTTTAAGTATAAATTAATACTTTAAGACAGTATAGTATTACATGTGAAATCATTAACTGTCATAATAAACTATGAAAAATCAAAGACTAGATATCTATGCTAAGTACACGAGTACTTAGACTACTTGACATGGTAACCAAGGGTTACGACTAGAAGAGGGTCAATAAGTGTAATAAAGGTCAATGAGTGCAATTAGTATGAAATATATAATACTACGTCAGTTTGGAGAGTTTTTTATTTTCGTAATGTTTAAGTTCTTGAAAGACGATGAGAGAATAAAAATTGTCCTGAAAATGGATATGTTCTTACATATATATATTGCATAGTTCACACGGCTTAACATTATAATACTTTTACCCTGTGTATGTTCGTGCACTTGAAATGAAACTACAAGGTCTATGGTCACGTGTTCTACAACACAACAAAACACCAACTAATGAGGTGAACAGAAATGTTCAGACAAGTATTACATTGTATTTGAGTTACATCAAATAGCGCATAAAATAACTACTTTTCTTTTCTAAAAAAAATCCGTTTTTTCCAGAAATTTTGCTCCAAATCCTGTGCACAAAATTTTAATCGAGCAGTAAAAAATAAGCCATGTGAAAAAACTATTTTGTGCAAAAGATTCAGCGTAAAAAAATGCAACTCACATATTAATGTGGGCATTTGCGAACCAAGAAATGTAAAACAATTTAGTTATATATTCACTATTTGAATCTTTTCTATTTTTTACTGATGCAAGAATGATGAAAAACAAGAGTTGGTTTTAAATCAGAGAATACGTGACTATATATCATGAATTACGTACAATGAAGTAATCGCGGTGTTGCTGTAGATTACAACATTGTGAAGCATTTTTTGTGTGAAAAGAAATGTGCCACTGGTTTAGGCCGTGAGCCAGATACACTTTTGCCCCCCCCCCCCAGGGGGAATTTTCAAGACCCATATTTTTTTATTCCCCTATCTGTCCTGAGTACAACAGTACAAAGTTTGCAAGTTTCCAGTGGGGCATTGCTGAAAAAATCAACTTTTAATTGTATAGGTAAATAGCAATTTTTGTTCCATTTTTATCGATTTATTTTTGCAAAAACCATTAAATCATGTTTGCAACACCAAGTTCTCTTGATATTGTTTGTCAATTAAAAAGAAAATGTGTTTTTTGAGTTTTATAAAGGAAATTGCTGTTGATACTGAGCTCATAAGTACCTTAAAATGTAACATACGTTACTGTGCCTTTGCGCGCAGACTATGAAACATAGCCACATAAAGTAGTCATAATACACTTGCTTTTTAAGATATACAATGTTGTTGTATGTAAGAATACGATTTTTATCTTGTTCCTCAGAAATATTAACTTACACACAGCTCTTAAACTTTGTCGCCAAGAGTGTTGAAACATACATAACCATAAAAAAATCCATTTTTTTTTCAAATTGGAAAAGATATCATACTTGTAAAATATTTTAAAACATAAGATCAGATATGAATATATGAAATAAAAACGATTGTCATTAAAGTAGAATAGAGGTACTTTTCACACATCTCAATATTTTGGTACTAGTTTACAAAATTTTTTATTTCAAACAAGTTCCCTTAGCTCTTAACATCATTTTTAGAGTGAAAAGTCACAATTTTGGAAAATGTTAAAAAATATTCAAATAATTCCGCATTCAATGGCATTTCATTAAATTTCACATTTTAGCAAAATTTTCGGGTAGACATTTAAACATGAAACATACGTGACCATGGTTTTTCAACTAAAGTTAAATATCTTAGTTAAATTCACGTTTACTAATTAGTCTCTCTAATGAACTCTTCATTTTATGATTACTACTTTTGCCATTCCTCAGGATCGTCTAGAGATAATGCTGTCTAAAGTATCAAATGTAACATACGTGATGTAACATACGTTACCGTTAAAATGATATACCGATCTTACAATGCGGAGAAGGGTTAAACGATGACATATTGAAAATTGGTTTACACCAAAAATGTTATCCACAATGAATAAAGTCGTTATTATCTCATTGAAAAATATATGACATCTTCAACCAGACTAAAAAAACATGAAACTGTGTGCATTTCAATGGCTTTGATAAATTAAACTATGAAGATTTTTTAACCATTGCATGCAATATAAGCATAGAATCCTTCATAGCAATACTCAAATCGATATTTTTTCAATTCTTACTAGATGTAAACAAATCTCAAATGTAACCAAAGCGTCCTTTGTTCGCTTCTTATTCAATAAAACATGGTTTTATGAATTGAAACATACGTTACGTTAGGTAAGGTATGTTTCATATGAAATGTATCATATTTGATGCTTGTTTGTTTGCTTGTTTCACAATGTTTCGCTTTTTTGGAAACTTGAAACGTTTAAGTTCTGAATGTTTCTTTTATACCATGTCTTTGAGTGTAAAGGAACACAAAATGTCTGTTGAATTTAACAGCAGCGAAATAATGTAGTTGGACTTTTATAAACACACGTAACCACAGGTTGTTGTAATTCCTTACAACAAAAACAGTACAATTTATGTCGGAATTTATTTTTTGTCGTAGATGAACTATAATACATTGCGGAAGATTTTGTTGCAGAAATATTTAAGGGAACATGGTACATAAGCATGGTACAACAAATTGATAATGATAAGGAAGCAAACACATCGTTCATGCAACAACGCCGATCTCTTATCCAATGGCAAACCCTTGGGGATGTAATTTTGGGTGACAAATGACTTTTTATATGAAATAAGTGTGCCAGTACCTAATGTAATATTTAGGAGAACGTTTTGATTTTTACTTCAAAGTGAATTACTACATGAACTTTGAACACAATTGATCTTTATGCTTTTCTGAGACTAATTCGTAACCTTTTAAACACTTAATTTTAACATGTTTCCCTTAATTTTGAAGGCAATCCTTATTGATGTAATTAACAGTATTTAGATATGACATAGTACATAGAAAATAGTTTGTGCTACCATTATATTATTTAAACTGTTGTACTGGGTGTGACAGATAAAATTGGGATGTGATAGTTTAAACAGTGTAGTTGTAACATACGTTACTACCTATTTCTTTCTTTAGGCATTCATAATTATGAACTTTTCGGTGAGTTAAGTATATAAACTTTTAAAATGTATTCATTGATTTTGACTGTTCACGGCTATGGTACTTAATTTTCTTTCGATTTTTCCAAGTTTGAAAGTCATTGTTTCAAGGTTTATAAATGTATTTCTGTAATTTTCCTTAAGTTGATCTAAAATTTAAGTCATATTTGAGCGAAGGGGCATTCTGAATTTATCATTTTGTGGTATATGTATTTCCAGTATCAACTCTTTGCCTTCCTTAAGTGCTTAAATCATAGACAAACATACAAATACAGACGAAAAAAATAAAGTTTTATTAGTGTGGTCCGTATAGAAACATACGTTACCATAGAAAATAGGTGCTTTTATTCAAATATGTGTAAAATTTATTTAGTCTGACTAACGAATGACCCTTCCTGTAAATACTTTATTCATTTGTCTATCTTGTAAAACTTTTATTAATAACTGAAAGTTATCATTAAAATCAAGAAATAAAAATATGTAAAGTGGAGATTTCCTATATGGCTGACATAAGAGAACAGAGAAACGATGCATTTAATTTGTTTCTATTTTTAGTCTTGCCAAAACGAAAGTACTCTACCTGTCAAGTGACTCTCTTGAAATAGCAAGAAATAAGGGACGCCAATCTGTCTGTTATATTTATTGTTTTAGAAAAAATGGCATGTTCAAAACTAAACTAAGAACGTAATAGGAAAAAGCACCATTTTTTTGTGTTGAAAAGAGGTATGAAAAGAGTCCCTCAAAATCCCTGCCTCCTCACATATTGGTGTTAAGAAATCACCACACTGCTTACTATCGGAAATGCACAGGAATGACGTTACAGGGTAACCCAAAATCCAAATCGTTGTCAAAAACAAAATGGCTTCATAATTAAGATGCGTCGAAATAGAATACCGGAGGACAGTAATAAGAACATTTTGGCATAGAAAATGGCCATAGGGGGTCATGAAGTTCAAAGTCCCAGAACTCTGTAAAGCCCCTACAAAACTTTGCAAACTTTTATAAGTGAATTGCAACTACCATGTGGGTTTAATAATCATACCATAGATAATTACTTCCAGGAGGAGCGATGTCATATACTGGCTTTAAAAGCACTTATGGTTTTTACCGGAAAATGAGAATGAGCGATATTTCAAAGTCCCATAACTCTGTAAGGCCTAAACAGAACTTTATAAACTTTTATCAATGAATGCCTACCACTAAATGGGTTAAGCAAATCATACATTTGAAAATTCCCCATGAGGGGAGCAATGTTATATACTGGCTCAATGTCTATTAAAGATTTGACCAGAAAATGAGAATGGGCGATATTTCAAAGTCCCATAACTCTGTAAAGCCCCAACACAACTTTGTAAACTTAAATCAGTGAATGCCTAACATTATATGGGTTAAGAAAATCATAACCTTAAAAATTCCCCATGTGGGGAGCAATGTCATATACTGGCTCATGGTCTATAATGAATTTGACTGGAAAATGAGAATGGGCGATAATTCAAAGTCCCATAACTCTGTATTGCCCCAACAGAACTTTGTTAACTTTTATCAGTGAATGCCTACCACTACATTGGTTAAGAAAATCATATCCTTGAAAATTCCCCATGTGGGGAGCAATGTCATATACTGGCTCAAAGATATGATGAATTTGACTGGAAAATAAGAATGGGCGATATTTCAAAGTCCCATAACTCGGTAAAGCCCCAACAGATCTTTGTAAACTTTAATCAGTGAATGCCTACCACTATATGGGTTAAGAAAATCATACCCTTGAAAATTCCCCGTGTGGGTATAAACTGGCTCAAGGTCTGTTATGGATTTGACCAGAAAATGAGAATGGGTGATATTTCAAAGTCCCATAACTCTGTAAAGCCCCAACAGAACTTTGCAAACTTTCATCAGTGAATGCCTACCACCATATGGGTTAAGAAAATCATACCCTTGAAAATTCCCCCTGGGGGGAGCAATGTCATATACTGGCTCAAGGTCTATTTTAGTTTAAGGTCTTCTACCCGTGGTGTAGAATGTTAATGAACGGGTAATGCCGCATTAGATGAAAAACATGTAAAAGAGGTTTATAAAGTTTTGGAAGCCAGAGCTAGTTCCATTTGTTTTGCAATTAGTTATTACGTTTTATATAATCATCGATATTAACAGTTTTGTAACCTTTTCCAGTTGTTTTTATATATTGAATATCCATTTTATCATCACTTTTATTATTACATGTAACAGAGCTTGCCGTTTGAATCCAAGATGCCAAGGCATTTAAATACAAGATTGATTAAAAACTATGAAATTCAACGCAGAATTTAGTTCATATGGCGCATGAACAAAATTCACTCTTGTCTATAGTGACCTAACTAATAATTACTATTAATTACCCATAGATGTGAATTTGGTTCATGCCTATATGAACCATTCTCGTTCCCAGAGTCTAGTAGGATTCGCCAGTATTGAGAATCCTACTAGACTCTGGGAACGAGAATGATATGAACAGAATATAAGAAACTAAGACTTCCCATACGAATGAAGGACCAATGAAGTGTTATGTTGAACACAACATATAATTTGTACAGCAATTCGATGTTAGATGGCACATTTCTTAATAAAATAATTTTTTACAAAATTTCAAAAGTTACAATTATTGTTATAACCATTTAAAACAACGTACATACGGATTTATCCTAATAAAAAATAGGAATAATGAAATTCCGATAGATTTTTTAATTCCCCAAGAAACCCAATTGAATGCCTGCTGTATTTCAATACCGGACGACTTTTATCTGGTTTTGCTAAGTATAATTGATTTTATTATTCTATACGTAAATTCAATACTTTGGATTATCTATGTCCTTTGAAATCAATACATAGAAATAAAAGGTTATTGAACTTACAGATTGGTTTGAAAAATTCCACAAAAATGTTTCTTGACAATAAACTTTGTTTATGCCAATAAAATACATGTATATGATTTTTTACTTTTTTCAAATGATAATTATATCAACAAAAATAGAAATGAAATCGTAAATACATACAAGAAGAATACAACTATGATATGGGACAATTCGCTCAAGGGAATAAGTTTTGAGTTATTTTGTGAATACATTTCTTATATCTTTTTTTTTATTAAATTTCGTAGTAAATTGGCGTAATTTACAGTAAAATAACAGAAAATCAGTATTAACACCAAGATATTAATGTAAAAGCAAATAAACTTGTAGTTAATCTCTTATTGTTTAATTTTATTCAACTGTCAGTACCGCATACATTGACCCCACTAATTTAAATACTCGATATTTGTCCGATAATCCCCTTTAATAATTACGGATAACTATTTATGTCGATAGTGAGTACAGAAGTACTGTAGTGAGTACTTAAATCTGCGGGTTTAATGCATGCGTCACTGACAGTTAATTAAATTCAACAATATTTATAAATGAATATGCGTGTATTGATAATCATTAAACTTCAATGCTTTTAATCCGCATTATATTTTAAAATAATTATAAAGATCAGATAAAATGTAAAAGAAAATAGCAGAACGGAACAAACCTTTATTTTTTCAAATCTTGAACAAGTTAAATATACAACTTGTGTTAATAAATAAAAGAAAAGGAGAATTCAAATTACATGTACATAGTACACACATTTGTATTACATGTACATAGTACACACTATTGTATTACATGTACAAAGTACACACATTTGTATTACATGTACATAGTACACACATTTGTATTACATGTACATAGTACACACATTTGTATCACATGTACATAGTGCACACATTTGTATTACATGTACATAGTACATACATTTGTATCACATGTACATAGTACACACATTTGTATCACATGTACATAGTACACACATTTGTATTACATGTACATAGTACACACATTTGTATCACATGTACATAGTACACACATTTGTATTACATGTACATAGTACACACATTTGTATCACATGTACATAGTACACACATTTGTATCACATGTACATAGTACACACATTTGTATCACATGTACATAGTACACACATTTGTATCACATGTACATAGTACACACATTTGTATCACATGTACATAGTACACACATTTGTATCACATGTACATAGTACACACATTTGTATTACATGTACATAGTACACACATTTGTATTACATGTACATAGTACACACATTTGTATATCAACATTGCATTTCTAACAAAACATATAATAAGGTATTCGTCAAAGTGTAGACATTTTCAAAATTATTGAAAAAAATCTAACGATAGAAGGTGCTAACAGAAATGAAGATGAAAAATGAAACCTGAAAATCGTAGATTCTTATATCATAATTCCAAAATTCCCATTCATATATATGTAACAATGACCCTAAGTACACTAGTACTAAGAATATTAGAAGAAAGTTTGATCCAAAGTCATTTAGGTCGTTTTACGTACATTGCTTCTTACTGACGAAACCGAAGGTTGAGTCTGAAAGGAAATAATACCTAAGTATATATTGAAGGTAGAGACACTTAGTTCAGTCTTGTTTTTAACCTTTGAAACAGTAGATTTCTATGACCATATTTGTACCGCATCGACCTCCTCACTGCCTACTCATTTATAGTGCCATTCAAAAGTTCTTGGATAAATACAATTTGAGGAAATGATCATGCCTAACGCAAGTTATTTAACAATAGTTAAAAGCTTATTCATGTAATATAGTTTGAATCATATGTTGATAAACTAACTTTCATCAGCAATGGACATAAGATCCAGCTAAATGGATTTTTACTAGACCGAAAGAAAGTTCAATTGACCAATAAGTCATAGCGATAGCCTCAAATATTTAGACCGTTTTATTGATTTAGCATAATATATTCTCAATAAAATAAACAATGCAATTACCAAACAACCCGATTTTTTAAAATTTAATATGGAAAATGGTAGGGGTCAGTCGGACCAATCACGATCTAAAAGTCACAAGACCGACGGCGATTTCGGCGGATTCAGTCCAAGGTTCACTGGCTAAATTCGAAAACTGATTTAATTAAAGATTATTGTTTTGGAATTGGCTCCAATGACTATATGTTTCATTTTTCGGGGTACTAGTAAATGTGGATCTGAATATCCTAAAAAATAGTGTAGGCCTACTGTCGAAATACTTTTGGCCGGCACTGTTTATAAAAAATATTGAATCGGTTAATTTCATTCACCGTAAAACATTAACAACTAACTAATTATTGTGACAGTTTTATTATAGCATAATAACATATTGTAGCGGATACAGGAACCCCTCTCATCTGATTATCGGTTGAAACCATCTGATATCATTATCTAATCATGGATACAAGAATTTATTTTATAATGGTTTTATCTGTTTTGTAAGAAACTTAACTCTTAGACTCATGTTCCTGTCCTATCAGGTTTTTTCTAAACAAAACACACTGAAGAACCTGCCTGCTTTCACTATCATCAGGAAACAGTTATCAAATTTTCTCCCAGATCAGTTTTTCACATATTTAAATCACAGGTGATTGTAGCAATACAACTTACGTTTATTTAGACTGGTTTTAACACCGCGTCAACACAATTTTTAGGGTATTTTACGGCGTTCATCGCACCTTTCCTAGCTGTCCTATGCCCTTGTCTATAACCAGTACTCACCTATCTTTCCACAAGAGCGGAAACTTCTTCATATATACCTTATTAATGGAGGACAATTAACATTTTTGTCAAATTTTCATGGAAGGGTATAACCTCCCCGGGTAGGATTCGAACCCGTACGCCATCCTAGAGTACGAACATCATTTTATTTATTAAAAGTTAATATATTTTAGAGACCACACTCTTAAAGTTAAACAAGAAATATCTTTTAAAAGATATTCGGCACCATATGTTTAATTTTGTTTGAAGATAGTCATATTCCCTGTTCAGTCATACCGCCAGGAGCGTACCACGACGAATGAATAACCAATAAGCATAGTGAGTCATCCATAATACACAGAGTAAATAGTCAGCAATTACTGTGCGTGCTACGCATCTGTTTATTGGATTCATCTATGCCAGTGATGCTGAACTGTCCATAAGCTCTGTTACTTTGTGATTTGCATTTGTACATGTATAATATTCAGTTATGATTCAGGGAGAGTAATCCTAGCAAGCAGGAGGTTATATTCTACAGCAGTTATCTACCTTATACCTAGTAAGACTTGAAATTAACCTGAGTCGGTTGGTTGCGCACCGGGATTTCGAATATAGTGTCCCGAAGGGGTTACGGGTTTGAATCCCATACGGGTTGGTTAAATTCTTCAATTATTATAATGTCAATTTTCCTCCATTAAAAAGGTTTATGGAGAAGCTCCAGCCTTGGGGAAGGGTAGGAGAGTACTGGTTATAGACAAGGGTCCAGGAAAGCCGTTAGGTGCGCTGGATGCTGTGATATGACCTATAATACAATGTGTTGCTACGGCGTTAACAAATTTCAGGACACTTAAGTTACTACCGCTCTACCATCTGCCTTACAGACCTGGTCTCTTCCTAGATCTATGTACATGTACATCTTGAAGAGGCATAATTTCAGTACACATGTACCAGAGTGAGTCTACAGTTCTCAACTAGGTTCACTTCTTTTCGATTTCACGATATGAGTTGTGGTTATGTTATCCATATATAGCAAAACATCTTATAGCCTATCAAACTATTTGCCTTTCCTGAAAAGGCTAAATCTTTGGATAAAGCTGTTAACCGGTTACTAAGCAAGTATGTCTGTCAATGACTGACAAGTGTCCTTCATCATTTAAAATCAGTGACAGAAGGTGGTGTAATTAATAGAAAACTCAGGTGATGAATCCAAGGTTGAGTTTAAAAGGAAGATCTAACTAATTAAGCAAGCAAGGAGAAACAATGTATTTCATAGACATATATTTATTAACATTTTACAATCATAAAATATGAAAAAAGACAAAATAAATATGCATTTAGTTATCATACATATTAGTCATAATTATTTACATGTTCTTTACATAGACACATAGTCATAATATTGAAAATCTACAGTTTTATGAGTTTGATATGATTTACATAGAAAATAGGAAGGAAGTTTGTTTTTAAAATTCAAAATTCCAGAATAATGTGTGAAAATTTTCACCCATCGAAGGAAACCCTTTGTTCTCATACATTATTTTCATTGACATTTAATATCCAGGGTTACCCAGGCTGCCATATAGACTGTATTTTTATGATTCTGGCACTTTTTTACATAGTCAATCAAATAAGAAATACTCTAAAATCCTGAACTTCAAGATCCTGCCCTGAAAACGTTCACTCATGTGTAAAACATACTAGATAAACAATGATACTCTCTTTTACAATCAATATCATCATACAAACATAGCATAAAAGACTATAACCAGAATTCAGATTTTGGGGTTTTCCCCCAGCTGTACAAACAAACTTTCCCCATTACAATAAAAATATGTGTACAAAGAACAACAGGATTTAATCTGTGTTTCATGGTTTTCAGCATTAATGTGTAACAACAGTACAGTTTGTATCCCCTGTGCAATGAAAGAAACACCCTAAAATTTGAGTTCTGGTCAATGCAAATGATCATTGTACTTTCAATGAAACATGAAAAAGAATCTCATACACAATTCGGTATCCATGATCAACTAACTAATGAACAAAGTATGAAATCATCAATGAGAGAAAAAAAGACATGTTCACAACATTGAGAACTTATATCTAAAAAACAGTACAATTCTGACAACAATCATGTTATATTGTGCTTTTAGAAAGTTGACTTCAAAGCTTTAACAAACACAACAGGGTACAGTGCCATCCAAAACTACCTTAACATTAGATAAACTAATAGCTGATAAACATAAAGTACCTATATCAGTACAAATGTACTAACACTTGCCAAAGAATTAAGTAAAGCATTAAACTGTTTCAAATGTATTTTATATCATTTCAAATGACTAGTTACCAGAAAAAAACTTTTCATATGTAATTTTCACTTCATTTACTTCAAAGTGAAAGTAGACCTAAAACCAAAAGTAGAATTTAAAAGTGGATTAAACTTTAGTTTAACAATGTTTTCATCAAAACTATTGTTGTAAGTATTGACTTTCAAATTCTCCTTTTAATAGATGTGAAGTTTAGTGATAAAAATAATTAAGCTCTTAAATTATTTTGGATTGTGTATATTTAACGTTCACAAAAAATGAACATACTTCACACTTACTGGTACACCTTAAAAAAACAGACTCTTAGTCAAACTTCACAAGCAAGGTCATTTGACACGGGCATTTTGTCTCTAATGCAATTTATATCTTAATAACTTCATAGTTCTAAGACTGATTTCATAACTGAAGTTAATATTTCTTCATATAGTGGGTTTAAATAAGAAATGCTCTGTTATTCATGTTGTTTCCATGAGCATAATCACTGTCAATACTTTCTTCTATCATTAAAAACAATGGGCCTCCATCTTGGTTACAATAATGTCTTCATAACAAACTCAAGTTCACTGCGTAGCTTTAACTTTTGATGACTTTCCTGTTTTCTTGTCTCTTTTCTTTAACCCATCCATATTTCCTTTCAATAAATTGCAATATGCCTGAAAATTGAAAAATAATACCATATTGTGATTATCTAAATCAAAGCTCCTTGGTATATATAAAGTAAAGCAAACAATTGATTTAATATATATGCTTCTGTAACCCAGGTTGCATTTAAAATGTGTCCTATGTTTCTTTTTGACTAGTTACAGCAGTTTTTTTTTTCTTTCAATCTTCACTGTTTTATATATGTGTATACAGTTATTTGTTTTTATAAATTGTGAAACTAGTTCTTACTACCTATATGAATCACTCTTGAGTCTGCTTCCTAGTAAACCCTCTATTGAGCTGGTAGGATTAAGTTCTCTCTCAAGGGTACAATGAGATAGGTTGTGATGCAGAGCCAGGTATCAAAAGACTTTAGCCTAAATGTTGTAACCACTTGTCCACGCTGATCTCCTTAACAGTATTAGCAATTTGCTTAGTGGTCATATCTTATCCAATATTACTGAGTATTGTCTTGTAATATGTAGTAAAATCTTTTCAATACAGAGACATGTCATACTATTTGTTATTATTTTTATAATGTTTTTAACAAATGGATAAACAAGTAAAATTGAAGCAGAAAATTTGCCTACTTTGATTTACAGTCTACGAAACTAGGATATGAAAGTGGTTGCCCCAACGGGCTATTTAAGCAGCTAGTACTATATCTTGTTTGTAAAAATTTGGTTGCCTAAAAGAAAATTTTGTTTGCCCAAACTAGAAACCAGACACCCACTTATTTCGTAGACTGGATTTTTTTATTAAGTTTGAAGTCTGTCAGGAAAATATTTGCACGCAAAAATGATGTTTTCTGAGATTTTTCAATGAGCCTCATTGGTCACAATGTTCTAATAGAAAAGATCTCCAGAACAAGACTCAATTATGTTTTCAACTTCACTATTTGTCAAAAAATGGTTTCAGTTTTAACAATAATTTTAAGGAAGCACTGTGAACTGTCATTCTAGGTATTAAAATTATGAAAATATATCTATTATTTACTTACCATTTGAAATTTATTGACATCTCTTTGACTAATCTAAAATAAAAACAATGAAGCAATTTATCGAACCAATTATAAAATATTGTCAGACCCCCCCTCCCCCAGCTAGCTCAGTCGATAGCAGGCAAGTCTGTTGATCAATCAGGGTTCAAAGTAAACTGTTAAAATTCATTAATTGATGTGGGCATTTATAGACAAGAATTGTAATAGTTTTTTATGCACTATTTGAATCTTTCGTCTTGTTAGGCTACTGCAAGAATTCTCCGAAAAACAAGCGTTTGTAAGATCATGTGACGATATAATCTGTTTTTGTTAAGTAAATGTTTTAAAACTTTTGACATTCTAAACATACTCAGCAGGGTTGGACAGTTTTTGCCCCATGGTGGAAAAAAAACATGGAAATAACAATAAAAAAATGGCAAGGAAAAAATAGGGTGGCAAAAACTGGCAAAAATTAAATATCTCAAATTTAAAAAGAAATATTCATAAATTTGTATTTTAAACTGATTGACAATGCTAATATCACAGGTAATTTGACTGATGCAGTAATAAAACATACATATTATAAATAATATTCATGTTTGTGTCCAGGGTTGGAGTTTTTGCCGTTGGAAAAAAGTCAATGAAATACCTGGAGGAACGAAAAAGAAAAACTAATTAGGCCACAACAAATTGATCATATGTTCTATGGATTCGCTCGCACCTTAATTTTGATGGTTTATACAAAAAAAATATTTTTATTTTCTCGCTCGCTCATAAAAATTTGGTCAAACCGCTATATAAAGCAAGTGAATAAAGACTTTTTTCTTCGTTCGCTCCCCCCATTTTTTTTCCAGAAAAATCCGTAGAACATATGATCAACTTGTTGTGGCCTTAGTGTCTTAAATTCAAAATGAAATATTCATGAATTTGTACTTAAAACTGATTGAAAGTGCTATTACTTTCATATTAAGTGTAAAATTGACTGATACAGTAATAACAGTACACAATGTACATAATAATCATGCTTGTGTCCAGGATTTGAAGTTTTTGTCAATGGAAAAATCAAAAAGGAAAAAATAGGGAAAAATTATATTTTTATTTTTAAAAAGAAATATTTTTAGTAATTTGATTTTAAAACTGATTAAGAATGCTAATCATTTTAGTGTTAAAAGAAATTGAATAATAATTATAGCAATAAAGAATAGATTTTTGCTCAGGGTTGGAAGTTTTTGCCTCTGGATGTCTGGTGGAAAAAAAAAAGAAAAAACAGGATGGCTAAAAAACCTTTCTCTTAATTGATAGGGGAATAATTATATATATTTTTTTAACTTTAAAATACTAATTACTATAAATAAATGTTAATTGATATATTGAGAGACACATCTATAAACAATACATTTGTGCCCATATCATGATCAACCTCCGACCTTCCCACAAATTAACAATTGACACATTTTTATGACAGATATACATTTCACATTACGACATGGTATATTTTATCATAAATTGCATAATCCGATGACATTAGGTCACTATTTGTATGAACTTTCTCCCATTTTTATTCACATTGTATAAATTTGCCTTTATTTGATTTACGCATTTGACAGACGACTCTGGATCCTAATGAGCAGGGTCCTAGATTCATCCCAGGGCTTTATATGATGGACAAATTTTTCATTTATTTTTGTCATTAAAAATTGTATTTATATTTAAAATTTGTGAATAAACCATAAACAAATAACAATCATTAGTATTTGCATTGATAAAATGTGTTAAACAAGCACAGCATTGAACAAAATAAATCATTTTGGATTTTTTCCATTTTTTCCCGTTTTTGCCGGTTTTTACCAGTTTTTGCCAGCAGAAAGGAAAAACTCATTTTTGCCGGCAAAAACCCAACCCTGATACTCAGTGGTATGTAGAATTCCGGTGCCAGAATAGTTTGAATGAAAAATTGTCATGTTGTGTCCTACTTACAACTGTGCTTAATTTTTTGTTTCCTAATGACGCCCTGACAAGACATTTGAATTCTGCTGGTTCAGCTTGATTTCCCTTCCTAGGTTTTGGTTTATTGCGACCATCATCTGAAATATTTATAATACACATGTCAGAGCCCTTATATCAAAAATTTAAAATGTTAAAGATTGCATCCATAAATAAGTTTGGCGGACTTAACAATTTTGTAAGCCATTGAAACCATCTTCAAACAGGTGACACCTCACAAAACCCATTTATACCTGCATAGAGTGAAAGAACTGCAGGTAGTTTTTCAAAAATTGCTGATTTTCTTAAATCTTAATACTGAAAACTTTTACCTATGTTGGGTTGTCTGGAGTTATGGCACTCCCGTAACTCTAGACACCGAAGTTAGATATACAGTACAATGACTCTAGCTACAACATTACCAATTCTTGTCCAAGATATATGTAGAGAGAAAAATATACTCACATCGTTTCATAGTTAATGTGACAGTTCCTGTAGTTCTTGATTTTTGAAATAACTTAGTAAGTTCAATAAGAAACTGAAAATAGAAACGAAACATTGAATTGATTTTAAAATTTGAATGTGATAGGATGCAAACTATAGACTCTTACAATTGTTTGAAATCGAGTCTAGTGAAGATTTTTACTAAACTCATAAAGATTTCATCGGAGGGGCTAATAGCTATAAAGTTCTGGTTCTGGATGAATATGTTGCAAGGCCTTTCAGCATAAACCTAATGGGAGAGAGAGCATGGGTTCGCTAATGTTACCTGTAATATGTTATACTGACTAGGGCTTTAACGAATGTCCGAGCTCTCGAGAGTTCGTGAACCATGATTGAAAATTCGGACATGAATATTTGCCTTACAAAAGTTTGGGTGGTTCGCGAATATTGTATATGCATTTCAAGCAACAATTAATTGAATAAGTTAACTCATGAAAACAACTTGAACTTGCCTAGGAAATCATATCAATTGATCAAATTTTCGTGTCCCAATTATTTCTAAATCCAAATGCATGTTAGTGCATACTAACACCGGATGCTGCAAAAATATTTCCATAAAGGTTTTCTTCAAAATAAAGTTAATTATGAATGCAGGTATGTTAAAATCAACTTGCATGCTCACCATGGCGAGTGTTCCTATCGCTTGGGTGAGTAAAATTGCTTAAAACTTGTCCGATCGGGCGAGTAGGATTTTCAAATCCAATAGGATTGTCATCTGTTTTAATAAGAATAAAAAATATTAAAATACAATGTCCTATCAATGACCGCTTTTAGAAAGGTATATACTATATTAATTTTAAGTAGTACTTAATCGTGGACCATATTGAAAATTTGTTTTAGCCAAATATGTTATCCACATTAATTAAAATCATTATTATCTTGACTTATTACATCATAAATTGTAAGAAAACGATATCGGTGATGGCATGAATAAGATTTCCATGTTTAAATTTACCGATAATTGTCAATGACACCCGTCTCTTTATCTTTATATTTTTTAAAGCTTGTTTAAACTTTTAAAATTTGAGTCCTACCATCGCCAATATCGTTTTTAAGCGCTCATTGTTTGTTAAACTTGTAGATATCAATTAAAGAACTAGGTCACGCTTGTTTTAAGAATACATTCTTATTAACAAATAGATTTAACTAGACTCCATAGTATGCATTTTGACTTTGCATTATGACATTGTACGCTATCTAACATCAATTAAGTGTGAAAAAAATACCGACACTTATTTTAAATTGTTTGCATCAATTTCCATCATGTAAGGGTTATATTGATTTGATTGTGAACAATATAGACTCCCCGGAGTGCATGACAATTTGTGACATAATAAGTCGAGATTACATTTTTGATATTTAAATGATATACACCCTACTTAAAGCAATCAATGATAGGACATCGTATTTTGATGTTATTTTTTCTGATTAAAACAGATAATAATCCTATTGATTTGAAAATCCTAAAATTAAAATCTTTAATACCCTCCAAACCTCTGGATGGAGGTGAAAAGTAACTGGGAATCTCTTTTCTGCTTCTGTCTTTTATCTGTTTAGGCACTAATTCTTGCCCGATCTATTTTCTTACTTTTACTATAACTTTTCCATATGTAACTTCAAATTCTCTTTTCTCTTGCGCACCATCAAAGAAATGTCAAGTCTGACAGTTTGATGAAAAAGATGTAGATGTAGATGTTAGAGGTGAAACGATTCAAAAATTTTCGATTCGATTCGATTTCGATTTTTCATCAAACGATTCAATTTTTCGATTCAATTCGATTTTCTACTGGAATTATATAAGACATAACAAAAAATAAATTATAAAAAGAATTAAGAAAGAGATACAACCCAAAGACAATAGAACATAAATATATATATATTTAAGAACATTGCATTTTTATCTGAGGGACCTCCCTCCCGGAAGACGAAAAATTCTAATTCTAATTCTTTAATAATACCCATTTTACAGGTATTAGAGCTTGAATAGTTAAAAGTATTTTACTGCATTTTAGCATATATAAATGACAAATCGTATTATTTCCAACTTTTTAATGAAAAGTAATGCCCATGGACAAATTGTTTATTTCTCCTTACCTACATGTACGTACAAACAGTATATGACTCAAGTCATTAATAAAATAAAATTATTCATCAGTGCATCAATGCCATAATTAATGACTAGTTAAGGTTACGCTTAGACAATAAAAAATTGCAAGCATTCAGCAAATGTAGATCACTATGACCAGCTTAATTTAGTTTGTTTCAAAATATTTTCTTTTGGCTCTGGCATGATTTAAAATAATTCTCATCACATCATAAACGTTGAATTAATTTTTATCAACTCTAGATCTATAATTATAACTTTCTTACACTAATGTTTATTTCAAAATAAAATTATTTTTGGGCTTAAATGAACGTATTAGTGAAATATACAATTATCTTCGGACATTTCATAGAATTCATTTCCAATTTATAGTAAATAAAATCTAACCAACCACGTTTTGCCCGATTTTAATAGTTAAGAAAAACAAAGAGGATTTTCCCGAAAATAAACGTAAATAACGTCAAAACAAACAATTAGGTTTACAGTTTATCTCTAAATTACTTTATCATGCTTGATTTAATTTTGTATCATAGGGAACGAAATCGCTTCAACCATTTCGGCGTTATGTCATTCATTTTCGCGACCCACGCTAGATAGCAATTTCATATGAAACATCTTTTGTGATTAAAAAACTTATTGTTTTCAATGTTTTCATCTTGATTTAACAAATGATGCTTCAGGAAACGACGATGTGAAAAGTTTAATTTGTTTTTCTTAAGAAAAATCCCCCAATATTGCCGATCGTGTAAAACTAAATCGACTGGTTATATCTTGGTGGCCCTTTTATCACTATATTCTCTGTAGGTACCAGTCTTAGGTATATATGAATGATATCAAGCGTGTTAACTAACTCGACGACTCCATTATCGATTTTCTGTCAGCGAGTTAATCTCCCAGCGTGTGACCGACAAAAAGGTCTAATTGACATGTACGCGTAATTAACATGTATAATTGCAGCGGGCAGTCTCACTTTTTACAACTCTTATCTGGATTAACAACCGTCGGTCAATAAGGGTACACTATTTTAGTTTACTATAAAAAATGCTTATTTTAACCGAAAAGGGGCGTTTCATTCAACTCACAAAACTACTGAAAAAGACAGTATTTAAAAAAAGAATCGAATCGAAACTGCCTCTTCCGAATTGAATCGAACCGAACCGAATCGAGTGTTAAAAATCGCGATTCTTTGTGAACCGCGATTAATCGTTTCACCTCTAGTAGATGTAGAACACAGGGAATTAGGTATTATCTATGTCTCTGGCCAAACAAGTAGGAACAATCACCATGGCGAGCGGGCGAGTTGTATTTTACACCCCTGGATTTTAATCAAAATGTTGAACACAAAACAATTCATTTTTAGTTTCTATCAAAGTTAAAAATGTTCTGTGGGATAGTTTCGATAGATTTTAATATTCATGTTAAGATCGGGATGCATTAGGGAAATTAAGGTAAAGAGTACACTAGCAAGTTAAGCATGCATTAAGTAGCCAAGTTACACGAATCAATCTGTGTATTGCTTTGCCGTATCGAGAACTGGTACATCTAGCGACAGGGTCCAAAAACCCAAGCCCTATTAAATACTGACTATAAAAAAAAGTTTGTATCTTGGGTGCTACAACAGTGTTTACCTAATTTAACAGCCCTATGATTAAAGGTAATAAAACAACTTTAATTAAACTACAATGAATTTCAAGGAACATTATCTTTATTAAGAATAACAATTTTTTTAGAAGTAACTTAAAAGGCAGGGGCTAGAGTTACGGTACCGTAACTCTAGACCCAGGTTCTAGAGTTACGGAAGTTCCGTAACTGTAGACAACCCTGCCAGGGTTGGCTAGAGTTACGGAAGTCAAATAACATGCGTATGTTTCAACTATTTAACATCGAAAAACTTGTTTATATTCAATATTACTCGAAATAAACAAATATTTACCGACGTGACTTATTCAATTGTTATTACACCCGCCATTTTGGATATGACTAATAAACTAACCGGATGTTTAATATACGGCGATATGTCGTTGTCGTCTTCAAAGTGTCACATAATAAGTTTACTTGAGCGATAAGTTATAGAGTGTGATTATAATTTAGACTGAATATGTATAATTTTGTACGGAATTTAAAGGAAATAGTCGATTCTTAGAGTAATTTTAATTGTGAATAATTTGCAAGTGTCTAGTAAGAAAGTCGGCGATTTTCAAACGTTAAATTGATTTAAATTTCGTGGACAAAACTGGGAATTTAGCTTGATAAAAAGAGCTTAGTACTTGGGGGAAACGTTAAACGAATATTTAGAAAGTCGATGTTTTGTAAAAAAAAATCCAGCTTGTCATTCCTCACCAAATCTTTAAAATTTTAACGAAAATATAAACGATCTCGTTAAAAAATACCCATTCATATTCATAACCAAAAGTCAGCAATTTTACTAAAAACTCGGCAGTTATCCAGGAAAAAAATCACGTTTTTTTATCTTTTCAATTAAATTCGCTAATTCCACCAAAAAAGCTCATTATACTTATCGTACAATATACATGTAAGTAAAACGCCATGATTCTTTAGTATGCAAATCTTTGGGAAATTGCCGAGATTTTTGAATTCAATGAATTAATTGGTCAATGTTTTAGGTAAAGATCGCCGCTTTTATTGTGACAATGTAAAAATATTTCATTTATCAACATTTTTTATCAAATTGAAGACATTTTGCTTTTGATTCCGTCTAAAAATATGGTCGATTCTGCATTCGAAAATCGCCGTTTTTTCTTACAGGACAATTAAAAATATTTAGTGTAAAAAATACTAAAGAATCGTCAATTTAATAAAAAGATATTCATTCTGACCGAATTAGACATATTCAGTCCAAATTATAATCCAACTTTATATAACAAATCGCTCTTGAAAAGTAAACTAAGTATGTGACACTTTGAAGACGACAACGTCATATCGCCGTATGTTAAACATCCCGTAAGTTTATTAGTCATATCCAAAATGGCGGGTGTAATAACAATTGGATAGGTCACGTCGGTAAATATTTGTTTATTTCGAATAATAATGAATATAAACAAGTTTTTCGATGTTAAAAAGTTGAAACATATGCATGTTATTTGACTTCCGTAACTGTAGACAACCCTGGCAGGGTTGTCTACAGTTACGGAACTTCCGTAACTCTAGAACCTGGGTCTAGAGTTACGGTACCGTAACTCTAGCCACTGCCAACTTAAAATGTGCATTACAATAACGAGAGAGTTACTAATGCAAATTATTTTGCTCCACTTCAATACGGACATGAATACATAGCTGGATTGCAAATACTAGCTTAAAATTCAAGGTTTAAAGTTTGTAAACGATTTCACGTTTAGCCATATGTTTCATCTTTTCATTTGTTTTGTCAAATTAGTGACTACAAGATCAATGATTTTTTTCAAAACTGAATCTTAAAAAATCAGAAAAAAATATGTAGTTGTGATATTTACAGTGTCATTTTCTAGCAAAACCATTTTATTCTTTACAAATACAGGAAATTAGCAGAAAACTCGAGAAATCATAAAAAAGTCTACGTTGCTCGTGATCTGTCAAATTTGTTTTTAAGAGTGATGTCCCTTGTATAAAGTCGTGAATAAAGATAAATGAATACCGTACCTACCCGGTAAAAAAGTCTTATACACAGTGACTTCCCCTTTCAGCACAGGGATTTATATAGATTCACGGGACCAATCTAGTCAAATCGAAGCACTGAAGCTCTGAGCTTGTTTGGGTTACAAGTCAAGTCAATTTTACTTATAAGTCGGATACAAACATAACACTTCACTAACAAAGTTAGTAATTTTTAAGGATTTGAAAATTTTCGTTTTTAATTTAAAAAAGTAAACATTGACTTTGACTCTTGGAAACCATTTAGTTACCCCAGGTTAACAGTTACCATATACACATTTATTCTCCTTCACCTGTATGCTGGTATAAAATAACAAACAAAACATTATTTCTAGATGCCATTCAAAGTCACCAACACTGACCAGGATTGTCACTGTCCGGAATACGACCTGTAAGCGTTTCCAATAAGGACTGTCAACAAATCGTTGAAACGACATTATTATATAAGACAATGTAAACATGAGACACACAACTCATCGCACTCATCGACGAATTGACTCCTCGCAAGAAATAATTTTGTTTTCAGGTGTCTGTAAGAAGTACAGAAATTATCGCGCCTGTCATAACAGAAGATCTGTTAAAATGCTATAAATTTATATTTCGCCGTAGTCTGCGGAGTCCGTACCTAAGAAATGATAGAAGCAGACATCACGGTCAATATATGTCTATTTGTTTGAACGATATCTACAAAAAAATAATCAAAGCGCTGAAGGCACTAAATTTGTTCGGGTTTGAGAAGTGGAATTAGTTTTCCGGCTCCAACAAAACATTCGTTCACAAAGAACAGTTCAGTGATATTAGCTCAAGATAATTATGGAATCCAGCACTGTTCCGGTTCAAAACATTTTAAACAATCGACCTATAAATACAACAGGTAAACCTGACAAGCAAACACGATGAATAATTCACTAGTTAGACAAATAAAGTGTATAGTACCATTAGATTATGTAATATAGTGATCATTGAGTATAAATCATAACTTTTTCTATGCCAAGTATATGAGTCATATAACATATGGGACCAAAGGTATACCGTTTACAAACAGAGATGAGATAAGACCAGTAAAATGTTCACCCCTGTCAAATTGACATGGGACCAGTTGTCTACCCTGTAAAATTGACACGAGACAAGTTGTTCACCCCTGTCAAATTGACATGGGACCAGTTGTCCAGCCTGGCGAAACATACAGTGGTAAAAAAACCACAATGCCTCATTTCGTCACAAACTGTCGAATTCTTGGATGTTAAAGGTTTTTTTTGAAGTCTTACAGTTACTCGTATTTCGGGCACAAAGATCAATAAAATTAAAGACGATGCACTGCCTCATTTTTGTGAGTGACAGAGTACAATAAAAAGGAACTTATGGGTGGAACAAAATTATGGACTTTAGTTAGTAATCTTTAGTAATCTTTCCCTGATAAAATCTGAAGCAATCCAATTGGTAAGTAGGTCCTTACAGTTGGAATCTGGAATATCATTGAAGTCCTATGTAAGGATAACAAATATTTAATCTAATATCTTTCTTGTTAATGAAGATATTAACAGAAGTGGTAAATTTTATATAATTCTTAACCCTTAAAATACTTAATTTTGGCAAACTGACATTGAAAAGTAAGGGTAAAATCCAAGTAATCAAAATAATTGGACCTATCTATTTGAAGAGTATACAAGGGGAAATAACTGACTTAGGTCCCTTATTAAGTTTTCAAATGTCCACGTGTAAATTTGAGCACTTCAAAACACACTAAGATAGATAAAATGAGGCTAAAACTCGATAAATAATAATTTTCTTCTGACACTTAAGTTAATGTCAGCCCGTATTAAAATGCTGCAATTCCGAGTCTTTCATGCTAAATCCATTGATAAACACGTAAGTCCGTTTAATACCTTCCCCCTAATTAAGCAAGTAAGCACTGTTGGGCCGAATAAGTCGTTAGTTTGGGCAAAGATGGGAGGGGTCGGGAAGGGTATAAAAAAGGAATTTCATAAAAAATATTTAATGAAATCAAAGCAGGCACTGAGTTATGAATGTCTGCGTGGAAACAGAATTCGTGATTGTGAATGATAGTAATTATGATCAATGGACAATTTAAATGACGCATTTTCCATTCTCGTACCCGGAGGTTATCAAGATTCTCGGTCTAGAAGCATCATATGGAAAAACTTTGTCCGGACAATAACTGAACCAACTATGAACATTTGAAGTCACTGCTTGGTAATTTGATATCTACTGGTTGAAGGTTTAAATTTGACCCTGTTTCCCCAAAACTGATAAGGCACATCCTTAACACATGGGCTACTCTCACATGAAATTTGGTCAACCTAGGTACAGTCATTGTTAAGTAATTACCCGGACAATGTTTTTCAATATGATGTCCCTGTGACCTTGACCTTTGACCCAGGGGCCCCAAAACCAATCAGGCACATCCTTGACACAGGTGCTACTCTCACATAAAATTTGTTGAACCTAGGTACATTGGTGGTTCAGTTATTGTCCTGACAGAGTTTTTCTATATGATGCCTCTGTGACCTGACCTTTGAACCTGGGGCCCCAAAACCTAAAGGGCACATCCTTGACACATGGGCTACCTTCACATAAAATTTTGTGAACCTAGGTACAGTCGCTGTTGAGTTATCGTCCGGACAAGGTTTTTCGATATGATGCCCCTATGACCTTGACCTTTGACCCAGAGGCCCCAAAACCAATAGGGAACATCTTTGACACATGGGCTACTCTTACATAAAATTTGGTGAACCTAGGTACATTGGTTGTGATAACTCAACCATTGCTGTACCTAGGTTCTCGAAATCTTTGCTTTGGATAGCCCTCCAGTTAAGGATGGGACCTATTCTGAGATCCCGGGGTCATTGGTCAAGGTCACAGGGACTTCATATGAGATAGAACACAGCATGGACTGCACACGGGCATATAACGCCCCGCCTAGCGGAGCTCTTATATAGTCTAATTTGAATTCTTCTAATTTTTCTTTCCATAGTTTTTTTCTTTTATAGGATTTTTTTACTGAAACCTTCATCACTACTCACTTTAATGTAATTGTTTAGTAGGGCAGTTGCCTTTTCCTTAGCATTATTTATTGTTTGACCATCTACCAGGGAGGGGGGGTTATTAGGGGGTGGGTGCCCCTTTCTTCTATGTACAAATTGCCATATTTCATTGAGTTAGTTGTTTGACTTAGTTTTGAGCAGAAGTTTTCCCATCCTAGTTTTTTAGCTGAATTGAAAGTATGTTTGGATTCCCTTCTGGCATTTCTAAATTTTTCAACATTTTCTACACTTTTTTACCTTTCATTTTGTGTCTTAGATTTTCTCTTAATTTGATTGCTTGGTCACATTCAGGAGTCCACAATGGGACTGCTTTTCTTGGGATCGTATTATTGGTTTTTGTCTTTGGGATACTTTGGTTTAGGATATTTTGTAAGGTTTCTATGAATTTATTAAAGTTTTCTTGAATATCATTTTCAGTTTGGTAATATTTAAATTCTATTTCAGCTAATTGCTTAAATTTTTGTCAGTTTTCAAGGGTTGCTTTTTAATATTCCGTTTCCCATTCGGGTTTATCAACTATAATTTGATAGGCAGGTTTCTCTTGTCTGTAGTTTTCAAGGTATTTATTTGACACAGTATTCATTTACCCATAAGTAAATGTATAGGAGTACACGGTACTTAAATTCACTAAAAACACTGAACTTTGTGAGCAATGCATGGCTCGTAAATCACTTTCTTCGAGTTTGTTTGTTGTTCCCTCAAACTTGAGTTAGATGTAAATTCAAAATGTAACAGGATAAAGAATTTCGACCAGAAAAACACCCAAAACACGGAGTGGGCTATACAATAATTGCCTCTCATACGTTGCAACATTCTCGCAACCAGATATTATCAGAATTCTCGATCTTACTCTAGGAATGAGAATGACGTCGCAACCGCACTAAAATAAAGAGCTCAAATTTCACAGGTGAACAAAAATACCGTGTTACAAATTTGTGTCTCAGGCTTATGAAGTGATATATCGGTTGTGCTGGCGACACTATATGACTCATAACCTGTTAATTCTATCGAATAACTAAACTTGCTATCAATTTTAACTGTCGTTATTTTCACCGCATTCAACGTGACCAAATAAAGAAAAGTGAAAGTTTTATACGCAATCATTCAGAACTTGTCAAATCGGAGATTTGTAGACTAACATCTTACTTAACACCCGTGCGCAGGTTGATCAAATATCTGCTAGTAACACCATTGTCACGTGGTCAAACACGCAGCGGCATTATTACAGTAACAAGAAAAGATTAATGCAAAGCATTAAATACCGCCGGATAGTGGTATGTGTACATAAATCAAAAGAGAAAACAAAGATATATGCGGCAAAAAGAGTACAAAATTCTGTATTCTGAGGTATAATACAGAACATGTAAAGTGTTCCATGATAAATGTCACAGTTTATAAATCTATATATTTACTACATTATTTAATTAAGACTTTATTCCTTTTTACAAACTTAAAAAAGTACGGCTTATTGGCCGCTAATTACAGCAATAAATTTATGTTTACTAAATATACTCGCATGTCTACGTGTTTTAGTCTAAACCAGGGTTTAGAAGAGAAGATAATTGCAATGTAGCAACTTCTTGGAGAAACTTCTTTTAAACATGATATAAATAATAAATGAAAGTTATGTATATGAAAACACGCCAGATTTAACATCATGCATTTAGCGCTTCGTATACAATAAACCCGATCTAAATTTCTCAACTCGCGAACTTTCTTACCACGAGTCTATAGCAAATCTGTTCACGGAGACGTGCGTGAAATATGTACGGTACGTGGTTGTTTTTAGCATACGCAAAAACTTATACATGTATGCGGTTATGTGTGTTATTTTGAGAATAATTTAGTGATTAAACGTCTTTATTTAGAAAAAATATTAGTTAATACTTAAACAATTGTAATGTTGTAATATTAGTATCTAACCTTCTACGTATTAGAATCAAGGGAGTATTTCAGAGAATTTATTTTTCTTTTCGCAATCGTACGACCGTGTTCGTTATTTTTAGCCAAACGTTATCTATTAAATTATTATTGCGAACAAATATTACATAATAAGTTAAATAAATATTCATACAATGTTATATAAATATCATAGGTTCATTGTATATGAATCAAGGGAGTATTTAAGAGAGAAAAGGTTGTCTTCTAAGCGAAAATATGACAGTGTTATTTTGAGACAAGGATTATCCATTAAAGTAAACTGCTCGAACAAAAATCACATTCTGAGTATCAATTAATATTGTAACAAGTGTTTAAATTATATCTAAGTGTCATTGTATAAGAATTAAGCGAGTGTTAAGGAAAATTTGTAAGAATATGTTTTTCTTACACGAAAAATACGACAGTGTGCGTTATTTTAGGCAAATTTCTTCCATTTAAATCAACTTTTCGAAGAAAATCTCATTCTGATTAGTTATTAATATTCTACCAAGTGTTTTTTAAGTATTTAAGTATCATTGTATGAGAATTATAATAGTGTGCGAGAGTATTTTCGATTTTAACGCGAGTATGCGAAGTATGCAGTAAGTATTTGGAGTATGCGGTAAAACCTGCGGCCGTCAATGCGAAGTATGCGGTAAGTATTTGGAGTATGCGGTAAATCGTGCGGCCGTCAATTTAGGGGAGCAGCTATTTTACAATGTCTTAAGATATAAATAAGGATAACATGTTCTTTATAAAATGCCCAAAAAACCAGAAATTTTTATTGCAGTACTATAAAACTAAAAATTATTACAATTAAGCACTGTCAACATTTGTAAATAAAAATGCAGGACGCAAGTAAAAGAAGTCATGAACTGCTCCTACCACGGTCATCAGATTCTGACGATACCAATATACCACCGGCCTTCAGGCCGGCGGTGAAGGTCGGCGGTAAATAAGATATTGATTTCCTGCATCCCTGCTCACAGGTGGCTGTGTTTCATGGGGCTTACATCTTAATAATTAAATACATTATGAAATATTCGTTAAACACAAAAATAGCTCAATCAAGTTAAATGAATTCCACTAAAAATTCCTTTCAGTTTAACTTTTGTCAATTTTGATCATATTCACCCGAGAAACAAACGTTGTAACATGCGATCTGATTGGTTTATGAATTCGGACGTTGCTTTTAAAATAAGAACAGTCGTAAATAAAATGCAAGACACCCAGTGTAAACAATTCGCTTGTGTGAAGTTCAAACAAGGAATACTTACAGGTATCGACATATCTGTCATTTTTATACGATTATATAACTTCTATCAAGAAACCATTTCATAAGGAAATCGCCTTTGAAAACGCTAAATTGTAGCATAAGAGTTCAATGGAATGGGTTTGCTTCAAGATGGGACTCCAACAATCTGATTTAAAACCTGATATAAAATTATCCGCAGCCTCCCGGCTAGCTTAGTTGGTAGCACGCAAGTCTACTGATCGAGGGGTCGTGGATTCGATTCCCGGTCGGGGCATACTTTCGTGCAGTTTGGTCATGAAATCATTTCTACGGCCATTCTCCCTCCTACCACTGATTCTAATCATGCAGGGCAGTAGTCAGTCACTGGCGAAAGTATGCGCTCAGTAGTTGGTTAACAGCTATGCCTAAATTCAGAGATTTAGCCTTTCCAGAAACAGTGAGTAGGTGGGCTGACCGCCGTGATATAACCTATAACATGGGCGGATCCAGCGGGGGGGGGTCAGGGGGGTCCGGACTGGAAAGTCGAATGACTGGAAAAATCGGGAAGATTCAGATAAAAAATCGTTTGTGATAATAAATACATGCCATGGATTAATCCTAGTTTGTCAGACGAAGGAATTTCAAACTCTCATCGCAGCGATCAAATATTGTCCTAAAAATGTTCAGTCCACGAATCCCAGTTATATTGCCATCTTAAACACAAACGTGAACCTCAGCTGGCGAGGACCTTGGATCTGTATTAACTACGTATATTATGTTTGGTCTTACTACCTACTATAAAAAATACAGTCGTAATTTAATCCTTTTATCTTGTATTGTAATACTTTTGTAAGAAATTTAATAATACACTGCCCGGATGACCGTGGTTAATCGCAGGACCATGGCATTTTCCCGCCGACGCTACCGTTAAACTGTCTGGATATCCCTGGCCCAAAACTGGGAAATTTGGGTTTTTGGGTTTTATAATGCCTGCATTACTAGCGTTTTGCCTAGCTCCAATAATTTAGCACCTCATTTGATATTCGATATTCCATATGTGAAAGTAACTAATGGATTGGTACGTTGTAAATTAGTATCATTTTAACACGTGTTATCGTAGGAAAAAACAACGTGCGCAATCATAAAGGTATCAAATGCGCACACGACACATTCATACATTCCCTTAGGGAAACACCAGAAATGATGAAATGACTACCAGACGTCAGCTGAGAACTATAATACGTCTGACTTTTGGTATCTATCTTTATATCTATCGGTCAATCAATCTGTTTAATGGAAGTCTCCGTTTTCTTGTGCCGCCGACGATTAGAACATTTTTTATTGGTGTCGCAACAACACATTGTATAGGTCATATTACGGCAGTCACCTACTCACTGCTTCTGGAAAAACTAAATCTCCAGATAAAGCTGTTAACCTGTTACTAGGTGCCTTAGTTATATCACGACAGTAAGTCAACCTACTCACCGTTCAAGAAAAGGCTAAATCTCTGGATTTAGCTTTTAACAAGTTACTAGGCGCATACTTCCGTCATTGACTGAGACCTGTCCTATATAAGTTTTGAATCAGGTGTGAGAGGGAGAACTGCAGTATTTATTTCATGTACAAGCTCCATAAAAGTATGGTTCGCCCGCGAATCAAACCTACGACCCCTTGATCAGTAGAATCAAACGGTCCTTAGCAGGTTTCCTTTCATACTCGCATACGAGACTTTGAATTCAACTTTACTTATCAGTTTTTGACTCTAAATGTATGCCTGTACTGCAAATGTCAAACTGGTTTCCTTTTAGCTAGTTAGACATTCCATTTACGTCAGCAAACCAAGAAGTGACCATTTAAAAGTCAAACTTGGACAGTGGAAGTCGGAAAATGGTTACTAACTTTGTGCACACTATCAACGTATCAATATAGAACCATTAGATATTACGTCGGCAAAATTAAGTAATGCTATCGGTATCAAAGGCAGCATTGAACCACCTGCCGTATCTTAGCATTAAGTTCTGTCTAATTGAACATAGCATTTCTACAAAGGCTTCTTCAGAAGAAGAGATATTTGAACAAAGTCAATTAATGCATGCTGTGACTGTACACGACTTCAGTTACTTTTCATATGTCTTGTTTCAAAGATCATCTAATGGTGTTCCTTTTTCCAATAGAAAACTTTTTTGGAGGCTTGCAGAGATATACTGCAGCTAATATTTAACTTTTTATATAAATCGATGATAAAATGTTTTTGACCAATCAGAAACGGCGTTACTTAGTAACCATGGAGTTAAGTTTGGTATCAAGAGAGACTGTATTATGTATAAATTAGGTGAAGTATAGATATATTTCACTCTTTCGAAGATCATCTCTCCGAGACCACCAAAAACAGAACCAGTTCGTAGGTAAGTTTAACCTTATAGTATTTTTCATGAAAAATGTTTTTTTTAATTTATTTTTCTTCTTTTATTCAGAAGCGAGCGCAATTTATTCTATTTTATTTCACTATTATTTGTTTGGTTTGCTAATAAGCGATTTTTTATATTTATTTACTTTACTACTATTTATTTATATAATATTATTTTTGTACTGGTCGTTTAGTTTGTTATCGTGCCAAATTTATTGTTTTCTTAAAAAAAATGTTCATTTATTTGATATATTTTCCTTTATGCTTTGCTTTTATATGTATATAATTTGCAATTTAGTTAATAAACTTAAAAAAGAATAATAGTTCACAGTATTTCTCTTATTCACTGTAATTGTGTGTTTGTAGTATGTCTGCAATTATGTTTTCTTGCAATTGAGGCTTAAAAATATTCTAAAGAATCACACTTAAAATGACGCTAAATTAATAAATTAATGTTTAACATTTTTGTATATCATCATGTAAGGGAGTTGTCAGTCACTGATGTAACATGCACCTAGTAACTAGTTAACAGCTAAATCCAGAGATTTAGCAATTCCAGGAACGCGAGTAGGTCGACTGTCCACCGTAATATAACGGCGTTTAACTCGCCCCCCCCCCAAAAAAAAAATCCTTTTTATGACATAAAATTTAAATTGAATAAAGGAACGTAACACTTTCAGTTCACTGATCCTTTTTTCTAAAAAATGTATTTGGATTAGATGATGAAAAAAAAACTAATATCCAATCAAATTAAAAATTAATAAGAATTAGATAATTGAATTTAATTTCAATTTTGTGAATTGTTTTAAATAGTTTTCATCAAATCTTGTCGAATGACTTTTTTTTGCATTTGTACACAAATTAGTGCGCGTGCAATCTTTTATAAATTAAATTTCGATTATAATGCTTAGTACATTTACGCGCATTTTTCGATATTTAATAGAATATCATCAAATTATTTAACTGAATGAATAAACGATCTAAATTTACTTTCATGTACTATGTTAGCTTTTATTTTACAAATAAGTCTAGTGTTTCTCAACCGTTTACTTCCTTACGGCGACCTCTCGGCTGGCTCTACGCTCTCTTCGCAGTTCAGTGAATACTCTACCGTTACTTCCAACCGATGCACGGGAGAGTAGGTTGGCTCAATCGATGGCGCTTTTGACTACGAATTTAGGGGTCGTAAGTGCGATTCCCCGGCGGGATCTAGATAGATTCATTTTTGAGGGTTTTGTCAGGAAATATGACCTTTGTCTTTCTCCTATCAACCTCGGTATGATGTGAGGAAGATATCAGTTACATGTACTGCCGAGGACGTGTACTTAATACGAGATTGAAAGTTAGGGTTCTAGAAATCAAAACCTATCAAGGGACCGCAAGTTGGACGGATGATCAGCGCAATATAACTAGAAAAGTGAAATGTGAAACTGCGGCCTGACACGCTATATACATGTATATACTTGTAAATTACTGTAATAAATGATTATTTTCTAACACGTAAGTTGAAACCTCAAATAACCAAAACAATTAAGAATCGATGATTTCGAAAAAGAGCTATATGAGTAAAACATTCTAATTTCACATTTATATAATGAGAGGAAAATCGCCAAAGAACTGCAATTATGTGTGTAGAATAGACCCGAGAACACACGTTGAATAATGATAAAGGAGAGGATTTTCCAAGTAGTAACTTTGAACTTTTAAAAACGTTCAAAACACAAAGTGCCATTATGCGAAATAAACATATTTTAGGAATATATAGAAACGCTTATTGAGCATTAACATCATTATAGTGACATATTTCTGTCACCAGATAACTACATTTTTTAACATATGCTTAATGGTACTCATTCACATATTTCAACTTAAATATCAACTTTTTTTAAAACTATCAAATTTGTATGGAAATACTTAGAGAGCAGGAAAGTAGTGTTCTAATAATGACAATTTTAGTAAACTTTGGCATACAACTACAAATGATGGTGTTTCATGTAGTAAATATCTACCACGTATGTCACGGTATAGACACTTTTAGTGCATTTTTGTGACTTTTGTTGTATTTTTCTTGCAAAATATAACCCTAACCCCTAACCCTTGGTCAGTTTGTCTTAAAATAATAAGAATTATCTTTTAAAACACAAATACAGACACAATTACAGACATTGATGGTATTATGAAATTATAGAAAAACCAAATCTTGTGAACCAGTACCTTTAACAAGTTACATACCAAGTTTTTTGTCAATAAATAAAATATCATCACCGGAAATAAATGCAAGTTAGTTCCTACATTCCCCATTCTTGTAATTTTTCACCAACGTAATAATTAAAGGTTTACTAGTTACGAACTGGAATTAATTTTTCAATTTTATAAACTTGTCGAACAATATCTTTTATTTCAGAGGTTACTTTTACATACTGTAAAACAATGCGCGTTTGCAAAGAATTTTATTCTAAGAATTGTGTTATTTGGGGTTAATTATAAACAAGTCAATTGTAGCAATCAGGTTTTAGCAACAGAAAAGCTTGCAGACTTCGTCTCTTTGATTAGAAAACAACATGAGGACTAGACCCTGATGGTTATACGGTAACCACGTGGTGTGTCACAGACTTATCTGAAATTAATCTTCTGTTGTGTTTCCAGTCGTTTTAACATGCAATTTATCATTCGGAACTACCTCGGCGATCTTATACGCATGCAGATAAACTTGAACTCCCACAAAGTCGACCATTCAAATACAGTTTAATATCATAATACATGCTTGTGATGACTATTATTATACACGAAGTTTCATAAAGAGACATGCAATTGTTGTCTTGCATCATGCCTGTTTTCATTATTGGGGACACACCTATATTTCACGCAAGCTGTTTGAAGTCCAAACAATATGAGGATATTCTGAATGTTCATGGCGGCGAAACATGGGCCATTGTAATTAATAGCATGACCAATTAACAGCAAGTATCACAGCTTGTTTTCACAACTCGATTGAAATTGGCAATGTCGTGAAGTATGAGGGTATTGAAACATGGCGAATTAATTAATAACGCTGTTGAAACCCGACAGTCTCGCCTAAGTATATCCCTAATGATCAGGGTATACAGACACGTTATTTGAAACAACAACTAATAAGGTTAGCTAAATTTATTGTTCGCCAAATTCTCTTTTCCCGACAAACGGTTGATTTATTATAGTGAACAATGATTAACCTCATTTAGAGAGATCAGTCAACTTCGTCATCTGCTAAGATCACACTTTGAAGTACATCTATCTATTTTCTTCTTTTAACTGGGTTGTTGACAGTACATGTAGTTTAAATTATGCAAGGTAATAACTGCTTGGTGACTCATACAGAATTATAACCAGATCCCGATAATTTTCACAAAAATGTTGAAAACCATATGTACCACTTATGATGTTTTGTAACCATAACCGTCAATCTCCGCAGACAGACCGCTGTCGTACAAGAACTCTAAGGGTCGCTCGGAAGGTCACGTCGAGATGACCTTTGTGTCCACCAATCAAAACGTAGCTTTTATCTAGACGAAACACTATTAATAGCATTAAGATTTAGTAATTTCTATTCTTAGACGAGGTTTGAGAGCTAATTTTACGATGGTGTTATTCGCAGGCTGTGATTGGACGGCTCTGTTTTTAAATTGCGTGACGTAGACGATGAAAACAAGTTTCTAAACATTATGATTGCGTCATCAATATTATAAGGAAAAACGTCACCTTAACGCGACCCTCGTAACGAAACAGCCAGCGGCGTGTTCAGTTACCTTGAACGTTCTAAACGTTCCGTAACGGAAGTGTCGGAATAACTCATTCATAAACAACTCACACCAAGACAACTCAATCTCCTAACGGATTGAGTTGTTCCAACTTTGAGTTGAGTATTGCATGGGTTGAGTTGTCTTCGGGTTGAGTTCTCCCGTACACGTAACGTTAGCTAACAGTAGTTACTGAACACGGGGCAGATCCAAATTAGCGAGTAAGCGAGCGGATAATTTTAGATCGTGTTTTAATCAAATTACCATAACCGTAAATAATGTTTAAAATTTCAATCTATCACTTCATGAATAACTAATTCGTCAAACTATATATCATCAGATAAACTTTTATACATCTTAACAACAAGTATATCTAAGGCCATGCTTTTCATAGAACATTACTGTCTGTGTTAAGACAGTATTTTCAATTTCAATTAGACTCCCTGTCAAAAGTTCAATATATTAAACAACGAAAATAGAAAAAAACCGACACCTGTAGTTAAATTAATTCTCACCTCGAAAAAGAATATACGACGCTTAGAGATAATTTCCAGATATGTCATTTGTATAGGAAAATAAGGATAAGAAAGAGCAACTGTCAACAAGCTTCAATTTCGTTTTATTTCGGAAATTCTGGTAGGTAAATATTATTAGCTGATGAACAAGTGAAATACATGTACCAATTGTTTCATGCTTCGCGATCTGAGTTTCTTCTATGTGCAATAGCTTGAAGTTCGTTTTTTTTATCAAGATTAGAAGTAGGACATCACAGCGCATGTCTAAACAGGTCACGTGTTAAAATGCAGCAATAAATGAAAAAATGCCAAAACCTTCTATAGGTTCTGTCTGTTAAATTGTAATTACATTTTTGCTAACGACCTTACCTCTAAGCAAAGTTTTCAAAGCCCCATGGACACACTGTTTCGCAAACAGACTGTCAGCAAAAGAGTTACTGGCTTTGGCCAAATGTCTCGTTATCCAGATCGAAACGTCAGATAGTGAACAGTCAATTGTAATGGTTTGATTACTAAATTTCATCGTCCGCTTACCAAATTAGGAAACATAAAATATGGTTGTTTTATCTCTTGTTATCTTGACAAGACCTCTTCAAGTAGTTACTCAACTCTATATTTCTGTACAAAGCATACATTACTAATGCCAGTTCGTCATACTAACCAAATTAAGAAACATGAAAATATAGTTATTATCTGATGTTATCTTATCAAAAACCCTTCAAGTCTTGACTCTATATTTCTCTACAAAGCATACATTTCCAGTGTCTGTTCGTCATACTTCATTAGCAGGATGCTTCATGGTGTCTAGAGTTTTCTGACAGCTTGTCTTTATTTCTGGTCAAAATATAAGTACAAAATGGTCAAAATTAGCATATGAGGTATAAGTGGCTTCGCCAACATACTGCAAAGTAACACAATCTGAAGGTATACTATTTAGTATTGGCAGAAATATGACAATGATCGATGGTTACTAAAATATATGATGTTTCGGTGAAATTTACGTCTGTAAAGAATGTCCAATATGTCTGTATACTTCAATTATTAGACCAATTTGGTGATAATTTTGACTTTTGTTTGTGCAAACCTTTGACATGATAAGGCGGTTTTCACATTTGTACGCATCCGCCATCCGCGTCCGCCATCCGCGTACGTCACCCGCTTCCGTCATCCCCGCGTCTGTCCGCGTACACGTCAAAAATCGAGCAGTGAGCGATTCAAAGCAGACGTGGATGAAGGACGCGGAAGGCGGATATATCTGAACACTTCTAGAAAAAGTAATGAGAGCGTTTTTTTTTTCAATTTCTGGACGCGGATGACGTGTGCGGACGCGGATGACGTGTGCGTACACACTAGGCGGTGTTCACTCGTATACGCACACGTCAGACGTGTACGCACACATTAGAATGCGTTGTTTTCGTCCTAAACATTTAGACGTCGTATGCATCGTATATTATACAGTGGTGTCCAAAAGTCGTTAGACAAAATTCTGTTTTCTGGATAAACTTATTAACATTTATGTATGAAAAAAAATCATCTGAGTTTTTTCCAAAATCAGTATAAATTAGTTTTATTGACATAATATTAATAAGCTGAAATTAAAGTAAAACTACTTGCGGTATGCATGTTTATTTTTTCTAAAAACTTTATTAGTTTAAGAACATTTTGGAAACTGTATACATGTATGTATATTAAACAATGCAAACTTCATGAAACTAAAATGAAATCATTACAGAGAAAAGTTTTGGATCAATTTTGGAAAAATAAAGTAGTATTCATATTTAAGTGTCCGCATTTCTAGAACTACGACAATAATCAGTTTTTCTCAAAAATCCATTTGCTCAAGAAAGTTTGGAGGGCACTGAACCGTAGGTCTTCAATTCTAAGAGCGCTAAACTCAAATGTCTGGTATACAGACAGTTTGAACCTTTTAAGGCACACATAAATGGAAACCTGATTGCATATTACGTATGTAAGCTTCTAAATTGGTAAGATTTCTAAGTTTCTCTATAAGTAAACGAGAAGACACTGGCTGATAGTGTTTTTATCTTAAATTGACAAATTTGTTCAAGTATGACAAAAAGGGAAGTCATGTTTACTGTGTGAGACCTACCAAGGAAAATGCTGCTCATAAATATTCAAAAGAAAGTAAGCCAGTATATAAACCAGGGATTTGCAAACTATTACCAGACATGGTGGTATGGAGAGAATATTAAAACAACGCACTTAAGTTTTACAGTCTAGCCCTCATGAATCACTACATTTTTTATATCATTTTGAAACAGATTGATAAAAACATATTATAGAGGAAACATATCATAAGATTGTACAGCATTATGTTCCAGCCATTATTTCAGAAACTCTTAGTAGAATAAATATTAGACAATTTTAGGGCCAAGAGTATTAAATTAAATTCACAGATTATTCCATTCCGCCTCTATGCAAATTTACTTTTTTGTATTTTTATAGGTTTTGCATTGGTTGGAATATACATTTAGCGCTTTTGAACATATATTCAATATGAAAAGAGCGCTATACAAATGCGGTATATATTATAATAATAATAATAATAATAATAATAATAATAATAATAATAATAATAATGATAATAATGATGATGATGATGATGATGATGATGGTGATGGTGATGGTGATGATGATGATGATGATGATGATAATAATAATAATAATAATTCATAAAGTTTTGAAAAAAGCTTTAATATTCCTTAAAGATAAACTATATTGTTGTACTGGCGATTAATTTATATAAATATTCATCTGCTATGGAACAAATCTAGTTATTCAGTTTAATTTTCGTGTTTCACTCAAATGGTTCTAATAAGTCAATGAAACATATGCACAAGGTAGCGATGTAAGGGGCATAAAACAAGCCAAAAGCATATCTAAGCAATGTACGGAAAAAAATCTGTGGCAAGGAAAGAATGAAACATTTTCCAAGAAGGTTGTCTGCCTCTTTGCTGTGTAAGTTACACAGTTGCATATATACCGATTAAAATTGTGATTGTATGCCTTTTACTGACCGCGCAATTTACGACTGACTCTCCGTAATTTAGACGTAAACAAAACCCATTGAGTGTAAAATAATACAGCCTCCAACAGACAATGTATTGCTTTTCAGAAATCTTAATGTATCACGAGCATTTTTGAAAGCACCATGTATCCATTACACGAGAACAATTTAGCATGAATATTTCAAATACATTTACTCCTGAGAGGTTTCGTAAATTCAGAGAGTTTTTTTCATCTTAAGAAATTAATGCCAAGTTTTTATTCAGCATTTTTTCGTTTTTTGTCTTCCTCGCCTTGTAGCAAAAATAGTTAATGCATTGCACTTGCTTTAGATTACCAAAACGGATGTAAAATATAACAAGATTAGGGCAGAATTAAAAGAGGCATTCAGTCACTGACAGAGACATCATGGAGGCGATTTCTTAGCACAGCCATTACATGATTACTTAGTCTTTTAAAGCCATTTGAATAGGAATTATGCTAATTATCTATTGAATAATTACTCCTAATATTCAGATAGATAATTGTATATAAATATGGTGGCTGATTTACGCCATGTCGCATCGTCGTCATCGTCTAAAACACAAAAGTACGACAAAATAGTAATTCGTCGAATCTTCGTCTCGTGGGGCGCAATGCAAAAACACAATCTAACGACATTTTAATGATTTGTCGTTTGCATGACCATTCATGGCGATACTAAGATCAAGCGGTGTTGACATTCATTCTAGTAAAATATGTTATGCTAGTATACCTAGAGTGAAATATTATTAATGTTAAACAAATGTATCACATATTGTCACTCATAAATGTCTATTCATTTGCTCAGTTGCAAGGAGAGGAAAATAGTCCATTGCTTTGAAAAGTCACTTTATTGACTGTTCCAAATATTGACTTGCAATTATGGTCATACGAACGTTGAACCTAGCATGCAATGAAATGAACGTGGCTTATTTTTGACGGTCAAATTCAAAGCCTTTCAAAAAGGTCTGCTGTGAATAAACTGCTTTAGATTTCTGACTTGTACTGAATCCACAATACATAATTCAATGATTATATCTATTATCAGAATAACAATTAAACTATCATAACTATCAACATGCATTTCGACTAAGGCGGCCAGCGCGGTCCAAAAGCAAAGATACTAACATACCTAATTATGTATGGTTGTACGCATTGTTTGGTTCAGGACTGTGCCGACCGCCTTTGTATTTGTCGATCTTGGAAATAGGGATGATTTTTATGGCAGGTTTTAGTCATTTGGATAGCTTTGAATTCATGTTTTTATCTGTTGCTTTCATACCGTTGTAAATCTTGTATTTAATCTCCTATTGACTACCGATAACATAAGCCATATTTGATATGAAGGTGCAAAGCATCACACAGGGAAAAATAATGTCGATTTTCCTCTATTGGTTAGATAATATAGAGAAGTTTCCGGCCTTGTGGAAGGGTAGGTGAGTACTGGTTATAGACAATGGTCCATGAAAGCTAGGTTAGGTGCGCTGGACGCCGTGAAATGACCTAAATTGTGTTGATACGGCGTTAACTCCAATAAATAAATAAAATAAGTAAATAAATAAGATTCAAAATCAATCTTTTAGGGATGAAGAGTCCCATCCTGGGGTCTGCTCATAATGTATCCTTATGGAGCGAACGGATTTTCCTTAACATCAAACAAAACAAAACAAACAAAGGTGGTGCAAAGAGAGCTTAAGGTTACTGTCAAAGTACATATTCCCACATTTCATGGAATTATTGCTTTCATTTTATATACGTTGTAAAACCTATATTTTATGTACTAGCTTTTTCCACAAATCATCCATTGACATTAATATATTTAACGCTATGAGTCTGTGATAAAATGAAATGTTGTGTTCCCATGTTTAACAGTCTTATGTTTCCAAAGATATTCTTGTCGCGTCATTGTCATTGAAATAGATCAAAGTATTATGTCTCGCAGGACAGATTGATATATGGCATGACTAATGTCAGATACAAGTTCTACAAAGTGGAGTTCTTGTGTAATGAAAGATTTTAGAACGTCAAAGAAGATTTTTGTTAAAGATTTTTTGTTTGTTTTTGTAATAGTAAACTGGTTTGAAGGAATTAAAACTTAAGGAAATATTGTTTCACTCAAAACTAGTTTTCCAAGAATTTGTATGTGGTTGTCAACCATAGGTTTGTATTAGGGGAGTTTTACCTTAAAGTGTTCATGTTGATTTTAGATTATAATGATATATTTATGCCACTAAATTACGACAAATTTAACAAGTTAATTAAGTGGTTAAATAGTGCATGATACCAGAATGATATTTTGGCAAAAGATATTTGAATCAATCTTGGTTTCAATTACTTAATACTGGGCTTTTAGCTTCATCTAAGTAAACATAGTCACCGGCTTTAAAAATCGCTAAAATAAAATTTGTTACTGTTTTTTTCCCACAAGACTATGTATTTGGCTTTTCATCCCGCAAGAAACTTGGTCCTTGGATTCTCAAGTATTTTATCTAAGCTTTTTATACCTCAATACCTTGTCAATATTTTTTCCATCCCACAAGACTTGGTTAGCGGCGTTTCTTTATATATTTTTATCCCGCAAATTTAGTCTTTGGATTTTTATATCGCGAGGCCATACAATGCTTTCTTCACCTAAGAATGAGATTTGACTTTTCATGTCGCAAAACTTTATCAATGATAACTTTGATCACACAGAGAAGACTTGGTCCTTGGCATTTCAAGTATCATCTGAGCGCAAGGCCATAAACTAGTATGCAAGGATCTTATTTTTCTGTTATTGACTAGAAATCAGGAGCATTTATGTCCAATAATTAAATTTCTAATTTCTACATACTTCGCCATTGTTTATTTATTCAATGCCAATGTTCTCTTATATTTTTCAGGCATCTTCACAAAAAGAATACAAAAATGAATTCAATGATAGTAAGCATTTTCGGCGCATGCGCACTGATCTCTTGTATTGTATCAGCATCGCCTGTGACACCAGTTATGCCGCTCAAGCATTTCTCTACCACCGATGCTTGTTTGTTTCTGTGCAACATATGCTTTGACAATATGGTAAGTTACCGTCTTGTTGTTTTAATTCAAGCATTTGTTTAACGTTTCTGCATGCACTTTGAACATTCCATTGTTTATCTGAGCTCTTGATTCCCGCTGTGTTTTATTTAATTTATACTGGGTTTAACGTCGTGTCAACCCAATTTTAGGTTATTTTAAGGCGCCATGCGCACCTACCCATTCACAAGGTCGGAAACTTCTCCATATACCTTCTTCATGGAGAAAAATTGGTATTATTGTCAAATTTTCATGGAAGAGTATAACCTCCTCAGTTTGGAACCCGTACCCCCTTCGGGACACTAGAATCGAAACCCAGACACGGTACCAACTGCGCTACTGACCCGGGTTGATCCCGACTGGATCATACAAATTGCTTAATCGTCGCTTTGCTGTATACACGAATAGAAAACTTTTCCGCCGTAGAAAAACATTATGTAGGTCATACTACGCAGTCAGGCAACCTACTCATTGTTTCTGGAAAGGCTTAATCTCTGGATTAAGCTGTTAACCAGTAACTAACTGCATACTTCCGTCAGTGACTGACAGCGTTGACAAAATGACACAAAACAATGTATGTTACCGCTCTAATTAAGATGACAAAATATATTTTAAGAGCCGCCTTGCAGTTCTAAATGACGTACATGTATGATGTAACAGTAATGATGCATATAATGCCCATAGGATTAACTTACAATTATAAAATGCTTTTAATGCATGGCATATTTTAATTCAATTATAACATTCACGTACTCATATCTTGCTTTAAAATTTGCCAACGGGGACTTGGGTAAAACATTGTTTGCCCACGCGGCACTCTCTTATTCTACAAATCGATCATTTGAAGATTTCAGTTGCTTTAATAATTACTGCAACGTAATATCCAAGACTTATTACTATCCTCCTAAAATTTGCCAGTAAAACATATAGAATAGGGGGGGTTAGTTTGGATTACCTGCCCCTTACCACTATCATAAATGGGTCAGACAAAGCGCAATAATTGCGGCACCCACAAAGGCAACTTAAATTAAGAAGTTTTTTTATTCTCTCTTTATTTTGCATGAATATATTCTGACGATGGTCAATTTGGTAGGAGCTCGGTACTTTATAGATCATTCGAAGTCGATTGTTCTTTGTGCTATTTAGCGAACGATTAGCCAATTTGAAAAGAAGAATTATCCTATTCCTTGAACAATACATCGCGCGCCGCCATTATTCTGCTTTGCCTAAAGTACTTTTACCCGTCAAAGTACAACTGGGAACCAGACAAGGGGGATTAAATGTACTTATAGAATATGTCTGTGACAAACCACATCTGACACTTACATCGCTGAATAGTTAACTAAATTTCCATTTCATTCGACTGTTTCGTCCACAGGCGCCCCCACGGTCCTGATCAATCAAAGACACTAAGCACATCTATATAGTGTCTTAGGTAATTCGAAATCGTGCCGAGCGCCTATGGTTTTGTCATAAGGGAAACATTGCGAGATTTTTAGTATCTATGTTTTTATCATCAAGATTTGATTTTCATCATGAAGTGCTATAAAATATTCAGGTTAAAAACGTATTATGCCTGGAAAATATCATTCACCTTAATACTCGATACTTACTTAATAATCAATCTCTTTGGTGTCCCTTATTTCTTGTCCTATCACAGTCTAAACTAGTTTATTATCGTCGTAAAACGTGTGAGCGAGCTCTGTGTTAAGTATAAGCCATTGGCTCAATTCTGAGTCAAAACACTTCATATATTTATACATGACTACATAGCTGAGGTTTCTTTGCTTTTATGAATAGCACCAATATAGTTTGCATACCCCGATTTATAAATTCACCAGCTGGTGTTCAGCTCCACGATCAACGCAAATTTTGTTACTTTTTCTATGAATATAGAGCAGTCATCACTAAAATGCAAGTGATATTTTTGGTTTACCACAAGACAGAATGGTATAAGCACCAAGGCCACTGGCAAAAAGCTCAATCAGTCAAATCTTATTAAGAAACCATCAACAGTTCATTTTACTAACAAGCAAACAGACGAACATAATGATTACAAAACTCTCCCACGAGGAATTAGAAAAGTAAAATGTCAGATTACGTTTAAACGTCGCATGTCATTGGAGTTCATTAGACAAAATATTTAACCTAATGTATCATTATCAATTAGTCCCAATTCGCGAAAATCTAAAGTCGAAGGAAGCCCAGAAAACACTGCAGAAGCATTAATTAAATTAGCAACAATTTAGATATTCAGATCAATCTTAGTTTTTTTCCAATGTCTTTTTAACGTAAATTTTCCCAACGTAATTTGTACGTATAGCGTATATTTTTGACTGAAAGATCAGTCAATTTGCTTTAATAATGCTATTAGTGAATTAATTATACTCAAGAGAGTTGGTTTTAATGAATACTCGTATTTCCACAGCCAAGTTTTTTTTCTACACTACTTAATTGTGTGGTGTTATGCCATCTTTTATCAATCACATTGAGAAAACGAACGATTGGAATCTTTCAAATGGTTGGTTCAGTAATACAACGAAACAGTCCAATTAGTCCTTGATTATGGTTAATTCTTACTATTCCTATGACCAGAACACATTGATGCATCTTCCGCATAAAGTATAACAAGTATCCGTTGACAATTTAGGTAAACTAGCCAAGTTCCGTTAATAAGACATGACGTGAATCAGCGTTGAGAGATTTCATCCAAGTGAATAGCATATCAATTCTAAGATTCTCATCCTCGCACACATGGCAAAAATTCAGTCCGTCTGAACGTATTTAGTTAAAAATGTTAACAAATGTTTAATGTTTACAAATTCTGAGTACCAAAAACGGAACAATACGAAGAAATATGATTGCAAATCATCGAATATTTCTTTTTTTTGACAATTTGTTGGATGTCCCATATAGTGTCCAAAGTGTATAAACTAACTACATGTACAAATTGTTTACGAAAGCATATATGTCTGATTTTACGAAATTTAGGAATCTGACGCCATTGTTCTATTCACGGTTTTAAACCCTGTGCAATATTTTACCGAGTACTAAACATAATAAGTGCATGTACTTCCATGTATTTTTCAACATTTCATCCATTTACGTTTTAATTGATCACTTTTCTTTCATTACAGGACCAAGAAATGATGGAATGTGCTAACAACATCTGCTTGGCTAAACAACAATATGACATGAACATGGGATTCTTGAAACTTGGACGAATTTGCCGAAATTATTCAAAATTAGATGCCTTCGTCTTTGGAAAAGAATCCGCATAAATGTAAAAAAAGACTAGCTTAACATGCATCGCTTTTAATCTATATACATGTGCGTGCATTCGAATTGTACGCCATTTTAAACGAATGTTTATAATTTAGATAACAATATCATAATTAATAATAATAATAACTTTTACCCTTTTATCAACTGTGAGCGAACTTATTGTCGATCGAGCAAAAATGCATTTTCCGGTGTTTAATTTTTAAGATCAACTAAAAGTTTGAATTATTTTATAAATGTTTAGATGTTTTAGATAGGATTAAAGTATTGTAACACGACTTTAAAACGTTCAGATTGGTATATACTTTTGACTCACATATAAATTTCATTATTTAAATGTTTGCAGACAAGCTAAGCCGTAAAACTTACTCACGCGTATATCTAAGACATTTGTTACTTTTGCTACACCGTATGTACATGAAAGAAAAAAACGAAAAAAAAAACCAAAGGTGCCCAGTTACCATATTTTGACAAAGAAACTCAACAAGTTTCTTACACCTCAATTCAGAAAAGTGTCACTTGATGTATTTTGTTAACCGTTTTATATGCACTGTAACCAAATACGTCTTGCAAATCAAGACAACAGCGAACAGTTAATTATTTGTAACAAAATCTTTATACACGACAGTTTCATGGCAACTTTAGTTTTTTATGATTAATTCTAAGATATTTTTTTGAATTGATACTTAATCGAAACTGCGTTGTGACTAAAGAAAGCAATGGTTCAGTTTTTATTCAATTTGACACAATTCCTTGTAAAAATTTTGAAATGATTTGTCATACATAATAAATAGAATTGGTTTGAAATATGTCATGTGTTGCATTTTGTTCATATTCATCTTTGCTTTTTATGGCACATCATTATTAAATAATTTCCCTAGAGAAGTTTTAAAGGTGTTTTATCCACACGGGAAAAATCATTTAAAATAGCTCATTAATTTTCAGCATCTTTGTAACTTTTAATGGAATCAACAAGAGCAAATGGACCAACGTCGACACCGAGCGAAAAAGAGAGAGAATCTGTGCAACAAAATATTACTTGAATATGAAGTGTATTGTTAAACATGGAATTCACAACAAAATCTCCTTTACTCAACATAATAGCAGATTGAAAGATTTCAGATTTTAAAGTTTGTTCATTCAGGGCATGAACAAAATTCACTTTCATAGTTATTGGTCAATAGAGCCAGTAATGAATTATATTTTTTCATGCGACTCATGCACTTACTCACTCTTGGGTTGAATCTTCTAATTAGATGTTCTGCGACTGTGATTCAATAATACATCACAATGTGACGAAATGGAAGTTCAATTTTAATATCTTTAAGGCCACTACTTTTATATAAATTGGTTTACGAAACCGGCGACCGTAAATTTCGTGAAAATGGAAAAAAAATAAAATTGAGAAACACTTTTTTATTTTTTGTAGTTCCGACCGACCAAAAAATCGACGAAAATGAAAAAAAAACAGACCGTTTTGTGAAAAAAACACTAACTCTATTTTGAGAGTAAACAAAATAATAAAATGCCACAGGAAAATAATCGTCGAAACATTTTTTTCAAAGTCAATTTTTTTTGGCACTCGACCAAGGAGTTTTATGGAGTAATTCAATAATTTGATGTCTAAATATCAACATTTATCACTATAACTTAACTAAAATTGTAACAAAACAGTCATGTTAACATACGTCATAAGCAATGATAAAGACACAAGCATTTGTTCCTTTGTTCTTCTTATTCCTAGAAATTCTATCAAGTTTATATTTAATAATAAAATGAATACGTAAATGCAATGCAAGGTTAGTTCTTTAACACATGATACACCTTAGATTGATTTAACATCAGACTCAATAGAACAGTTACGTAGACTTAGTGTCTCCATCAACTCTACAGCTCTAGATACGTGACGTCATTTGTTCCCCTGCTGTGTTAACGCTACTACTGGTGACAAGCAGGTACAAGTAAAAAATTGCTGCTAAATGCAGCAAAGGGATTGTCACGGCAAACAAAAAAGAATGATTAAGTATAATCTAAAGGTAACTCAAAAGAGCATTATATTGAATTGTCATGTTAAGGTTTTTCAGTAATTAAAAGGTAACTTGTCATAAAACGTTTTTCTGTTCAAATGTAACAATCTCGTTCCAAAAGCCTAGTAAGATTCTCGATACTAGTTAGATTGAGAATCTTGACAAATTTGGAGTACGCGAATGGTCTGGATCTAGACACCATCTTTATGCCGACAGGATGTTTGGTTTTAGTTGGATTTATTTCCAGTAATTCATATTTGCATGACGCTTAAAAAGATCGGCAGAAGGGAAAACATAGTTCTTCAGAACAGAAGCTATTTACATGACTTATCGCTTTTGTTTAGTCAAGTGCTCCTCACATTGCGGATCTGTTCTTACCAATCCTTGTAACCAATCATCTAACTAATGCATAACTGTCCAGCATCTTTGAATTTCGACATTTTGATTTTACAGGCGTGAACATTTGTTGCATTTATTGCATTTATTTTTTAATCACGAGACAGTCATGCAATCTAAATGTGTGTGTCTTTGCCTTGAAATAGAAATATCAGTTTGCGCATAGTATTTAAGCAGAGGTAGAGAGTCAGCGAGTGAATCTTTCAAACCAGTGTATTAGAGAGTAGTCATACCTTTACTTGTTACGGAAGAATTTTGTTGCCGGATACACGAAAGGATTTAACATGTATTTTAATTCCGAAAAGATGCACTTAAATACAAAAGGCAAGCTATTTCGAATAGAAATCATTTTTCTTAATAATGAATTCACTCGGACTCGAGAAAACATACTCCATTCGAACAAATTAAAAACTGGCGAGCTTTTCACCTAGGTGTAAATGTCCGTCATTTTAACTCTCTTAAAATTACCTGGTCCGTCTGGTCAATAGTCCGTCAATATAGTACCAAACTTTTCATAATTAAAAAAAGTCTGCAAAAATAATCTTACATCTGCTCGATCTATAACCAGAAGCAAGTTCAATTACACAAAACGCTACAGTACGTTACATAACGATGCATTCGGAACTCCTCGGTCATACATTTGTTTACTTTAACGCCGGACATTTCAAAATAGCGTCCAAATATGTCCGAGATTATTCGCAGCAAATGGACGAGGACTTCCGAATGTATCGTTGCGGAACGTTTTATAACCTTCGCAGTTACTGAACTCAACCCTGGTCCGTAACTCTTATGCTCTTAAAATTAACTGGTCCGCTGCACTTAATCATAGTTAGAAAAGATCGCCAATAGAGCTCAGTAAGAGTAAGAATTAAGAGTCAATGTTACACGATTACGCTTCTTTATTTATACAGTCGGCTAATAAGAAAAAAAGGTATATTATTAAAATATATGAATCATATCAAATTAGTTTTCAAATGATAAATGCTCTAACAGTTGAAATATATAATATTTACAACAATATGTGATGAAGCAATCGACGATTCTTTTAATAGTTAAAGTCTGCAAAGTTATTTCTTAAAATATAATTTCGATATTGGTGTCTTATCTTTTCAAATAAAATATTGGCAAATATCAATAATATATGTACTATACACACATTATGATACGCATATTTGTTAAACTGTATCCGTATACAAAACTGGTCTCCTGGTCCGGTTGGTTCGCGATTTATACCTACCCCTTTTCGTGTGATTCGAAAGGATTTGCGGAAATGTGTTGATATAAAACGCTGATTTTTCGTGTGTTGCATTGTTGCAAGAAAATTGTTTATATGGATTCCCCCAAAAATGATTTTTCTATTTAACTTTTAACGGAAATGGGCTGTACTATGACTGCATTAAAAACAATAAATTTGTCGGCAGTGGAAATCGAAAGGATTTTTATCATTTTTTATCACGTGACTTTTGCCCATTGCTATCAAAATCTACCCACCACAATATCACGGCGTTGAGACGCCGTGAAATAAGACAGGGTTGAAGATTTCACATTCTATTGATAATACACCAAAATACTCTAACAAGCCTGTATTTATGCATTAAAAGTCAACAGATTCGGTTCTTTATTATTTTATAGGGGTGCTGACAATAAAATCCTCATTCATGATGACTAAAGTACTCTGAGTAGTTGTTTGTTGTTGAGTCAATCCCTTATTTCACAAATAATATTTTAAATTTATTTATACATGTACTCCAAAAAGTCAACAGGACTGGTCCTTTAATATTTTATAGGGATGCTGGTACACATTTTGGATGGCTTAATTATATTGAGCAGTTGTATGTTGTTGAGCCTATCTCTAATTTACCCAAAAACATTGAGACTTTACTTACACCAAAGTTAACAGGTTTGGTCCTTCATGATGTCAGCAGAACTAAATTGAATGTTCATATTGTATGAACAGAAGCTGCTAGAACTCTAGTCTTATATTCTGTATGATGTCCCATAATGATGTTATGAGTGATGTTAAAAGTTGTTTCAGACATAACACAAACTGTAACTTCTTGTTTTTAATACTTAATAGAAAACATGAAAACTCAGATATGTAAAAAGGTACAAATACAACGCAGGGATGTTAAAATAAACATCACCTTTATTTATTTTATAGCTTTATAAAATGCTAGATTGTATCGATATTCCAAATTGGGAGTCAATATAGGATTGCCTGTTAAGAATCAGTGATATATCGATATTGCCATTTTCCGATGATGGCCTTATTTCCCGACAATGACATAAACTTTAAAGTTAATGTTTTAATATAAAAGTTTGCATTTTATAGTCTAAGTTTCATGCTTATACAAATTCACAGACTGGTGATCTGGCTAGTGGAATCTATCTATCAATCTCCCTTGGGAGTCTATTACTTTGCTTTGTGCAGCCCACATATTGGCGCAACAGAAGAATATCACCCTCGTAGGTACTCAATTACAACGGGGTGAAGTGAAGCAATCATAAGTAAATTTCTTGCTCCAGGATAAGAGCAGTGCCCCAGGTGGAGTTCAAACCTAGGACCACTCATCTCTAAGTGCACGTCCTACCACTGGACTACTGCTCCGATATGATACGATGGGCAGAACTGGACTCCCCTTTGATAAATCCTACTGAAATCCCTGAGCCCCACATATACTAGGACGAAAAAGAAACGCCGGGTAACCTATAATGATTGTTTTAAGGGATAAATTGTATTATTGGATTATTATATTTATTTTTGTATGAAATGTCATCTGTATGGAACCAGCTGTTGAAGTTTCAATCGATTTCCGATGCTGATTATGTGAAAAAATACCCCCTTTTAACGATGACCCTTCTTGTTTTGCGAAACACGGCCGGACATGTGTTGCATATTTTATGTACCCGGCGTTTCTTTTTCGTCCTAGTATATATTGAGCCTCAAAAAAGAAATAAAAAAATGGCATTGTCCTGGTAACTGCCTTTCCGCTGTATTGAAACTCCTAAAAAATGTTTTTTACCGTTAAAATAAGTTTTTGACCTTTAAGTCGTACCTTATCTGGAAAGGTAGGGGGACCATTTATTGCTATGCCCAAATACTATGTTTAAGAAATGAAATGAATTTTTTCCTTCATTTTTTTTCGACCACCCAGTGGACCTTTTTCTGGACAATTTTTGTAAACCAAAAAATAAAAAATGAGTGGCCTAAAAATAATATAACTATAATTAGTTAAAGATTCGATTTCGTGTTGAACAAAATAGTTTGCTTAGTTAAAATAGTGAATTCCATGTTAAATGATACATTCCATATTCAGGTTATACGATGTTTGTCTAGTGTAAGTTTTAACTTTGACAAAAGATGTACTCGGACAGATAAAACAACTGTATGGTATACATGTTTTACAAAGAAGTCTGAAAACATATAAGTAACAGTAAGAGTTGACATCACCACCAACTTTTTACACTCCAAAAGGCGAATAAGGAAATGTTGAAATGGTTTCTAACTTATGTTATAAAAACGATGTCACAATCAAACAACGAAAACATGAATCTAATTGGTTTCCGCATAGGAACAAATAGGCAAAATAATTACAACTGAGTGTATAACCAGGTTTGTGGGTGCACCAACCTTACACTTACTCCATCAGTTTCAAACAACAACAAAAATTGTCTTGGTGAATAAACTTCAACCCTCAATTCACTCGACAATGTTGCGTGGAAAAAAACCACAGAAACACATAAAACACGAAAAGCTAATAGCATTGCTAAGGCAAATGGCATTGGTGTAATTACATGTACCTTACAGAAACTAGAGCAACTGGAGTTTTTCAAAAAGAACGCCACGCAGATGCAAAATAATGTTGTATTTATACCTTAGAACATTGTAAAACAGTCAACCCAATCATAGGAATACTTATTTCCAGGAATTTACGAATATTATAGGCATGTCCTTTCATCGACCCGTGACTAAAACATTGCGCCGTTACATTTTTACTAAGTTTTTTTGTGTTTTATATTTAATATTTCTCACAATTTATGAGTTATTCTTAAAATAGTTAGAATTCATTTTCTTAACACAATTATAGATACTTAATTTTTAGCTAATAAAACAGTTTATTCAAATCTGTGAGAAAGTGGCTATAAAGGAATAAAACTGGGGAAAACCTTGAATCAAAATGTTGATTTGCCTGATTCTTTCGTCAATACGTTTTATAACAAAATTTAGCAACCTGTCAACGTTAGTTTTGTCGTTCTATTGCTCAATTTTCTACATGATTACAACGTTACAGTTAATCATAAAACAATATTCCAACGATGCGCAAGTATTTTGAAAATTAAATTATTTTGACAATTTTATCTGATATTTTCTGTAATTGAATAGAAACGCCATTAAGGGACCGAATAGTTTGTGTGTAGCATTAATAATTACAACGTTTAAATGGATTATGTCAGCGACACTTGTGACGATGTGTCTAATTTGACACACGGCTCTAAACATCTTAGATTGATATTGTCTGACATTTTAGAATTATGTGTCAATGTTTGAAATAGAGTAAAGAAAAATAAGTTCTTATATTTTTAGGAAATTTGACCTTTAAATATGGTAAATACAAAAACTGAAGGTCACAATTAACAAACTAAAAGTATCCATGTTGTTACACTTAAATTATACATAAAATCATCATCTTCTCCATTTTTATGCAAATTATTACTAAACTTGACGTTATCAGAAGTCTGCTATACTACTTTTTTTATACAATTTTGAAAAACTTGAAAAGTTGTTACTTACGTTTAAATCCCCAAACGAGTACATTTAAAATTTATAACCTAGGAACACGATGATGCTCCGGCTGAAACCTTTTCTCTAATACGTTTTTATCACAAAAATATGCTACTTGTCAACGTTAATTTTGTCGTTCTAAATTTTCTACATGATTACAACTTTACAGTAACCGAGTATAATTTACAGAAAACAATAGACTGTTAATTAAAGGGATATACAGGCAAAAGTCCATATTCCCTAATTTTGAATTATATTTTTTATAACTGTGAATGCAACAGACACACTGATATATTACTTGGCAAATTATTTCTTTATTTTCTCGTAATATTTGGGGTGTTTCCTAACTAGACTCACGTGGGTCAGGTTAGCTAAAAATAGATTAGTGTTAAAATATGCATTTACTGATGAGAAGATACTAGAGCTTATTATTGTGCAACACTAGTATAATTCTGTTAAAAAGATATCCTAACCGCCTAAGAATGTTGAAAAGACAAGAAGCGACCAATGAAAATATTTAATTTCAGCAAGTACGGCATATAACAAATCTATAAATAGCTTGGTGATTCCCTCAGTATCCTATTTTCGTTTTCAACAATGTGTATGCCACATGTTTTAATTCGTTCAGTTGAATGTTATAAGTTACAAATGTTATTAGTAAGTGATTTCTTACGTTCTTGATACTGTTTTAAGACTAAACTTGGTTCTATACTTTTGGCACAGTCATTTGCTTGTATATCCCTTTAAACTACAATGTCGCCCAACTCTAAGTTCATCAAAAGAAGTATTACTATAATAAATAACCTCACAAACTGTTCTATGTTTGCTGTTAGACTTATAATTTTAAGCTGCTTATGACAATTATAGAATAAAACTTATCTTAACTTACCAAGGATCTGCATTTCCTTATTTGTGATTGACACAATCATCTTACGAGGAAATTAGTCCTAGTTAAAAGCATATCAATTTAAAGTTGCCTGTCCTTGCATGAACTTGCATGCGATGGATATTTAATTGACTGTGGGAAAATTTTGTTTTGCATAAAGGATGATGAACTTCATGTGATGGGATAAAGTAACGCTGCTTTTACGCAGTAAGTAATTGATTAAGACGAGTAAATCTCGGTGAACAAAACTGATACATTTTAATGCATTCTAAATATTATTCTTCTGCAGTTGGTACAATTACGGAGACTTTTTTATCATTTTTAAGCCGTTTTATGGCTAGGGGAACGAGTACTGAAATTTACGTGACCTTTTAAGAACAGGTTCTTGACAAAAATAATGTACCGGCCTGTAAAATGATTCAATAGAATTTTGTGTTTTCTCAGAAAAAACTAACAAGCAAGTTAGTTGATTTCTGCTCTTTTCAAAAGGAGATAATGTCTCCCTAAGTAGATGATTTAATTCAATGACCATATGAGACGTATTGCATTAAAATTAAATTTTTGTATTATATAGTATCTAAGAAGAAAAGACAAAGCAATGATTTAGGAAATCCTTCAACAAATCTCTTCAAAAAACACATCAATCAAACATTATTTGACATCAAAACATATAAAAAGCTTATTTGTACGTTTTGATCCGTGATTTTTATTCAAATCCTCATCTTTAAAAAGCTTATCTTTGTCAGGAAACTACAAACAGTTTTCAATGAATATTACTTATTGTTGGATTAAATAAATACAGTTGCCATGGCAACGAATGAATATTTATTGATGCTGATGTCATCTCTAGTGCTCTCCAAAAGTTCTTGGATAAAATCCTGTTTTAGGATAGACCACAGGCGGCCGGCACGGTCCCAAGGCAAAGAGTCTATATATACAGTACCCACCAAAAGTTTGAAGACATTTTCACTTTGTAGGCTAACTGAATAGCTTTTATCTAAATTTGATAGCTGTTAATTTTGAAATGCCTTTTAGTTTTGCTTTTCTATTTGGTTAACATTATAACTATAACTGATGCTACAAAAATAGCATAGAAACTAGGTACTGGAAAATTATTACAATAAACATGGTTTTGGACGTTTTGGGATGTCAGAAGCTGAATCTTGTAGATGTGTTGCATTTATGTTTTTCTTCTTCATTCTATCACAGACCATACTTAAATATATTAAAAATATTGATTCTACTGAAATAATCATAAAAATTCAAGAATTGTAGTAAAGTTTATTTGTCTCCAAACTTTTGGTGGGTACTGTACAATGTACATATATATGTACATGTATTTATAGTGATTTTGCTTTTCGACCGCTCCGGCCGCCTGTGGGATAGACCCTGTCTTATATACCGATGATAAATACAAATCTAGAAACAAAGAGTCATCTGAAAAAAAGCTCCAAAATCAGCATTAATTAGTTTATCATCATATGATTAAATTATAATAAATTTAATAATTTCCATGTGAGGTTTAAACCAGGTTCTAGGAAGCATCAACCTCACACTTGCCCCAAAACTTCAAGAACGAACTTTCTTGGTAAAAATTGCAACCCACATCTTACTCGACAATGTAAAGAACTTGCAAGTTTGGTCTTAAGTTGACCACTGAGGCCTCTTTTACAAATGAAATAGTCTAACGACTATAAGAAAAAAGGGTGAAAACAAAGGCAACAGTAACTGTCCCTAACAATCTATAGCACAGTATGTTTATATAAAGCGTCTTTAGAGTATCGGGACGCCTGTGGAAAAAAGATTTGTTGCGTTTACGTCATACATCATTGTCATTATTTTCTGTGGAGCAAGTAATGAGTTTAGTCGGAGACTTGTTATCTATGTCTCTGGTTTCATCTGCTCTATTTAACATTTATATTACAAAATGTACAATTTACATAGTTGATTAGACTTCAATATAACGTGTTTCAGTTCTTAATTCCATAGGCTACACATTTTCCATTTTATTAAACAATTACTATCTTCTAATAGTTTTGGTCTGATATATTTATACAATGTATATATAAATGCCAGACATGTTCTTTGTACAACGTCGTGCCTTGAGTGTAAATTGATATTTATCTAAAAACAAGCAATGATAATTTTCAATCATTAATATAATTATATGTATACGCCATTACTGATATAAAACATTTTAATGTTTTCATACCACATTCATTGTATTTATGTTCTATTTGTATGCATAACATGTAAACTGTTGGGCGTCATGCTTTATGTTTAGTGAATAAAGTATATATCTGTGTATGAATATATAAAATTCAGCTACATAAAGGCGATGCAATTCGATATTCAGCCGATCATTGGCATTTATAACCAATATTCAGTTGAATATTGGCATTTATAATCAATATTCAGTTGAATATAGGCATTGTTAATCAATATTCAGTTGAATATAGGCACTGTTAACCAATATTCAGTTGAACATTGGCATTTATAATCAATATTCAGTTGAATATAGGCATTGTTAAACAATAATCAGTTAGTTTAGGCATTGTGAATCAATATTCAGTTGAATATAGTCATTGTTAATCATAATTCAGCTGAAATTGTAATTCGATATTCAGCTTAATATAGTCAATGTTATTCGATATCCGAAATACCAGGCATAAACATGTAAATAATCGCCCAAAAAAATTATGTGAAATTTAAAAACTTTTGTTAATGATTGCTCGATTATGATGGTTGGCTCTTTTATGGCGGGATACTGATAGACAATTTAATACAGGAAATCTGGTTTTGTGAGGCTATCTCTAAATATTAAAAATAAATGTTTGTAAAATTTGTATAAATAAGTAAGCAATACGGTGCTTCTTATTCAATGTGATATACCATTCGGAGCAACCTCGGCGATCTTCCACGCATTTACGGACCCCGAGGTTATCAAGATTCTCGACCTAACTAGTATCGAGAATCTTAATAGCCTCTGGTTACGAGAATGTCTTCCACGTTGATCTGCGTAGAAGATTTATATATATGCACAATTTTTGCTTCCACTGCAAGCCTGCATCGAGAATCTTGATAGCCTCTGCGTACGAGAATGTCTTCTACGTAGATCTGCGTAAAAGATATTATATATATTTGCAAAATTTTTTGCTACCGCTGCAAACCTGTCAATTGTACTCAGAACTATACGCGTGTGTGATTTGACTTATAATGATGGTACCATATTCTGCAGAATTGTCTCAGAACTGTAATAAATCTTGAAGAACTCTTTAACACTTCTGTATCAAAGACAAGAAATTTAATTCCAACCCTATTATATAACATTATTCTTTCCCGCAGGTTCCTACATCTTAAACCGTGTGATCGTAGAATTTTCTATGACACCTGAAGTCCTCAAAGGATAATTTCTCACAACAAAATAGTCTGCAACCTTTTGGTTTACATAATTTTCTATTTAATAGCCTTTGCAACCTCGGGCGGTTATTCTTTTTTTCTTACTGTTGTTCAGTAATTCAATTATGTTTTTATTTTGATACCTTAATAAGTAGAACAGTTTCAAAACAATACTTAGGTTTAAACAATATTGTATTTGTTAACAAACAAGTACATATACAGTAGTACGATAATAAGAATTTAGAGGATTGAAGAGATAGCATAGCTAATTTTAAACTTCTCTCCTCAGAAATTTAGGCAAACAGATACTAATGGGTTTAAAACCGCTTTTGTGATCTTAACACCATAGGTTTCATTTTTACAGGTTATAACTTGTAATATTATATTTATATTGAATAAATGGAAAATAAAACGCACACAAAACTGAAAACAGAAAGAAAAATAGCATGGCATGAGAATAGAAAGAAATGATGCTGTTGATTTCTAGGTGAGTACAGTAGAAGACAAGAAATGTCTTTAAAAAAGACAAACGGCGTCGATATAAAAACAAGAGGGCCCAAAGGGCCCTTGGTGCTCACCTGAGGAAAAGGTCAAAGGTCACAGAAGAGCCATTTACATAGGACCACTAATGTTAAAACCTATTTTTTTTTGACGTGGTGATGGATTGCCAGATTCCGTTAGTATTTGCTCATACAAGTTGTGACCACGCATCATCACTTCATCAACAACATTTGCAGACCAGTTTCGCAGACTTGGCACATGATTGCCTACCGTAAACAATATGACAGCCAATGCAATTGCCGTACACTGATAACCACAGGGAATTGTCAAGTTACCTCCCTTTGATTTTTCCAACATACCTTTAATATACTTATATACAAGGGGTACAACTGCGTTTACTAGACCGATTCATCTAGATTTCTTATTTTGTGGCTCACAAAAAATACTAATACCCTAGTAGCACTTTAACCGCACGATTAAATTGATTAAACATAACTCTTCGAGCTATGAATATTAAATGTTTCATAGGGCAGATCATTAAAACACTCACCAACAAAAAACAATTCTTTTTGACAAATAATTTTTAGATATTCAAAATATTAATTTCAAGACCTTTCTAGTGATATAAAATGCAAAATTGTTTGATGAAAAATGACTTAGTAATTGCAATTTTAAAATTACTGTGTTATCATTGTATTTACTCGCTATCATTTCTTGCCAACCAGCGAACAGTTACCTGTAGTCTTTATCAGCTCCTTGTTACTATTTATAGACATCATAACAATAACAATGAACTGGTCTATATGTGGAGTTGTGACTCTCAAAGTGTAAACCCCGGAAACTGGACGTAGTGAGGCTAATTTAATAATTATTGGGTAATATGTCAGACTTTTTACTAGAAACCGGTTCACATCTGGAGACGTAATTCATTTTACCCATAAAATATTGTGTTTAACACTTAACTTTTTATTGTTACAAAATAAAAAAACACTTTGGAAAGCAATAGAAGTCTACCAAAAAAAAATAATCTACGATCGAAGCAAAATTTCGTAAAACACTGCATTACAATAGTGTGGCCTTTATTTTTTCGCGCGTGTCAGGGCCATCCAATCGAAGAGGGGGTTTTCTCTGTTTCCCCCGTACGTCATTCTCAGTGCTTATAAAATCATCCAATAGAACGGCGGATTTCCGAAATCCCAGAGACGTCATTATACAGAAATGTAGATCAAAATCCAGCTTAGACAGCTACGCCGAATAAAAGATGAGAACTGTATAACATATAAACAGGTCGGTCAGCAATAGGTATGGTGTATTAGAGGACGAGTGGCCATGAAAAAACCAACAATACTTTAAGCTGTGTTGTTTCAATGGGTTTACGCCCTTGGTAGTACTTTACTGTTAATGAATATATTTTCATATAGTGACTTTAAATGATATATAGGGAATAGACTTGAAAACTTTTTTACAACCACGAAGTTATCAAAATATAACATGTATTAGAGACACAATAAACAGTTTTAGAGCTTAATTATGTAAATCGGAGTAAGTTTTTTTATAATATGACTTTATCTTAAACGTACTGTGATCACAACTATTGTTTCAAGTATTGACAACCAAATTCTACATTGGGTTTCGATCTACATTCATATTGGAATGCAATAAATAACAAAGACATATTAAAGCTAGATTTGCATTTTTTTAAATGACCTTGTTCATTGGAGGTGTTTGAAATAGATAAATATCTATTTTCTTTGCAGTCCAAAAACAGTGTAACTTTTGATAAGGGGCTTTAAATAATCAGCGGTTCAATATTACAGTAGACTGGGAAATGTAGTTTGTTTGTTTTGTTGGGTTTAACGCCGTAGCAACACATTTTATAGGTCATATAACGGCGGTCAACCTACTCACTCCTCCTGGAAAGGCTAAATCTCTGGATTTAGCTGTTAACTTACTACTAAGCACATACTTTCGTCAGTGACTGACAACTGACCTACATAATTAAAAGTCATTGGTAGGAGGGAGAATGGCCGTAGAAATAATTTCATGACCAAACTCCACGAAGGTATGCCCCGCCCAGGAATCGAACCCACGACCCCTCGATCAGTAGACTTGCGTGCTACCAACTGAGCTGATGATGATGATTAGAGTTTATATAAGGGTCCGTCCGCTCTAAACAGATGCATTATGTGCAGACCCCGGTATGTGACCTTTCACCCCTTAAAGGTTGTTTTTTGAGATCGAAATTATAGGTCAAATTTTGTAGAAATACCCAATATAATTCATATTGAGTTAAGTAACTACTGTGCCAAAGATGTTATAATTTAGTTTGCCAACGATAGGTCCTCCCCTATTGTGCTAATTCAGCACCTAAAGTATGGGGATTTCCCTGGAAATACCATTTGGATTACTCTAGGCTTTTGTTTAACTGCTTGCTAAATGCCTCAGTATGTTTGAGTGCTGTTTGGTTTTGTGAGTTGTGTGCTGTATGTGCTCGTAAATGCTGTTTCGGGATGTTTATATGTGTGTGATTTGGGCCATGACCTATTTGCGTCTATTTTTAGTTGTTGACCTATTGACCTACTTTACTTATACCTAGGTAGTGGTGTGTTGCTTGTTTTTGTGAGTGTTGCCCAATGCCAAACTGGGCTTTATGTTGACTGAGCTAGCCGGGCGGCTTCATATAAATGTAGACAGGGGCTCTTAGAATACACACAAACTCTTGTTTTTCGTCAAGTTCTTGCAGCAGCCAAAAAATAAAAAAAACCCAAATAATGCCTAAAATATGATGATATTTCTTTGTCCGAAAATGCCCACATAAGCTTGAGCCAAAATTGAGTCATTTTAATCCTCTGCACAATTTTTTTTGCACATGACCTAGTTAACTGATCGAATCAATTTGTGTGTGATGGAATTGTAGCTAACAATCAAAACCCGCAAGGCAAGTTTGAAATTGCTAATTAAAAAAGAAACTTATTTAATGATCTATTTAAAGTCTTTCAATAGTGTGGAAAGAGAAATAAGTGTAAAGAAACAAATCTTCGTATACTTCATTAGTTGAAATTATATTAGATCACGTGACTATAGATCCTTGTAATATCTAAAAGCTACCAGAAGAAAGTTCCAATTATAGATTTCCATATTGAAGTAAAGTATTGAAGTACTGTTTCAATACCATACGATATTGTTTAATTATTTGTATTTTTCTTTAACAAGGTGGTATAAGTATGTTTGCTCATTAAAACACAAGTATAATAGTTATATTAAACAAACATTTCAAGCCTTTTATGTTTTTATACATGGCCGATCAGAAGTAACTTGTTCGATTATATACTTGTATACACGTTATAAAAATTGATTAATAAAAAAATGACACACCGGCGTTAATGTTAATAAGGAATTTTAGGAGAAAAAAGTAAAAGGTAAGTTTAATATGTACTGTAATTATTATTCATTTTAAAGAAAACATTATATATGTTGTATAATTGATGCATTATTCCGCTCATAAATTTTCAAATTTCCAAATCTTTATTGGCCTCATGTATATTCTTATGACGAAAGTTTAAGTTTTTCTTAAAAAATATCTCTGGTTTTACAGACACATTTGATCGTGATAAAGTCGTAAATCATTGGTCTATAGAAAATTAGCTTTGAAAAGAATAGAGTAAACATTGTTACGCATCCAAAATGTAATGTTATGTAATGTAATGTATACTATTTATTTTTATTTTAAAAGAAAAATAACTTATTTAAAAAGTGGGTGGGGTAATTATCGTTTTTGAACGAAAATTTTGCCTAACTCGAGTATTAGAATTTTGTATAACTGTATGATTTTGAGGGATAGATTCAATGTTCATCACCCATCACAAAAATAATCATCATTTAATGAGAAATAGGCTATTTTCTACGCATCTGACTGATATATGGTATTTTTTACGTATTTTGGCGGGAAATTTACGCATTTTTGGGGGTCATTTTTAAATAGCTGTAGCTTTTAAAAATGGACGGTGACCTATCTTTTTTTCCGATGAATTTACTTTAAATGAGCAAATAAACAAATTTATGAATGTTTAAAAAAATTCCATCGTAAACTTCTTTCCTTCCGAACTCCTCCGTGAAAAATGAACCAAAACTGTACCAAGATATTCATGGTACTTAGCTACCAACATATCACACTTATTTTGTTTATCCACCCAAAGTTGTCCATCTTGTTGAGGTATGTGTAGACTAGGTCGAAGCATTGGCTCAACCTCACAATTTTATCAAATATTATTTTTTTCAATTAAAATTATGACAATCGTTTGAAGATAAGAGTATTGGTATGCATCCATTACACACAAATATTTTTAACGTCGTATTCAACACATATATAGGTCATGTATACGACGGCCAGCTCTTCTTACTTTCCTGGACACTTTTCTATCATTAGTACTAGAATAGTATTAGAAGATGTTTTAATGACCAGGGGTTATCGTACAATATTATAAGTCGCCTGAACTCGTATATGGGAGCAGACTTTAAAGGTACTCATTCACAGATTTCAACTTAAATATCAACATTTTTTAATACTATCAGAATTGTATGGACATATTTTTTGGAAGCAGAAAGTAGTGTTCTGATAATGATAATTTTAATGCAAACGGACAAACAACTACAAATGATGGTCACATGATGCCTATGTATTTTCATCGAAGTGTAATCTTAAAATATGAAGAGCTGTCGCATTTCGTTCATAAAATATTATTAAATTCAAGGAATGAACAAATTATTTCAAATAATGGTTACAAAATCAACCACTCTTTTATTATACATGTACATTGTTGTTTTCTTGAGGCGAATACATAGCCTCAGAGACATAGATATTATTATCTATGTCTCTGATCGCCTACACAACAATTAACGTTACCTGTAATGCCCCAAGTGCACATTATACTTAAACGCGTACGTGAGTTTCTTTAATTTTTCCGTATCAACGATTTTGTAACAAAAATGGAAGCAAGAAGACAATATTTCATTTTACACTTAAAACTACCATCTTAAAGCTTCGTATCCATAGATTGTGCGTGTAGGAGGGAAAAAATCAATTTTAATGCAAAAGTACATTTATTTTCGATTGCAAATAGAAAAATTGCTTGTCAGCAATAATTTTACTCTATTTTAATGACTCATAGTAGTCAACTTTAAACTCGAATGGAAGCAAGAAGATGTTACTTAAACTCATTGAAAAATATTTCAGATCAAAGAGGATGGACAAAACTTTGTGCCTATAGGAGGAAAAATATTCACATATTTCGATAAAATGTATAATGTTTATAATATTTTTACTCTATATTTTATATGATAAATTTCTCTAATATTGATTCAACCAATATCGATTTTAACTACCTCAACAAGGGGGACAACTTTCGGCGGATTATCACAATAAGTTGGGTATGGTTTCATGTAGTAAAAATCTACCCCGTATGTCAAGGTATTTTTGTAACTTTCATTGTATATTTATTACTTGCAACCTATGGGTCAGTTTTTTCTTGAAATATTAAAATTCTTTTTGGACACAATTACAGACACTGATTGGTATTTTGAAAGTATGGAAAAGTTAACCAAATCTGTAAACTAGTACCTTTAAACCAGCATTTTAACTATTTAACTTTAAGAACATTAATGCCATATTGTAATTGTAGTAACACGACAATGTGAAACAATGAAACAGGCCGTGAAACCAGGCAATCTTGTGACACGAGAACCAACATTTCTACGTGAGAAAACATCAGACTATTCCATCAAAAATATAAGTAAGGTTATTTTTTATTTTTTCTGCCGTTTTGTATATTTGATCATGTTAGTAATTTTCTCTATAAAATTATGTTTTAGAAGAATGGGGAACTATGGACGGTTTAATATTGTGTCGAATTGTGACACTTATAAAAAATAGAACAGAGCCGAACAAGTAAGAACAATAAAAGCAAATCACGAGCATTCTTACAGTTAAAGTATTTCAATAAACTTTTTTATTTTTTGTTGGGTTTAACGCCGTAGCAACACATTGTATAGGTTATATCACGGCGGTCAGTCCACCTACTCACTGTTCCTATAAAGGCTAAATCTCTGGATTTAGCTGTAAACCAACTACGAGGCGCATACTTCCATCAGTGACTAACTACTGTCCTACATGATTTAGAATCAGTGGTAGGAGGGAGATGGTCGTAGAAAATTAATCATAAACAAACTCTACTACAGTATGCCCTGCCCGGGAATTGAACCTACGACCCCCGATCAGTAGAATAAACTTTATATATATACATGTGTATCTCGATTTTGATGTTAGAACAGAGCGATTCCTGGGTTATTCTTGCCATATCCACAGGTTAGCATACTAGTACTTAACCTTTAAGAAGAAGGCTGCTTACATCATTATAATTTAGTTTTGCACGTATATATAAGGTGGTGATCATTATGTTACTCATTGTATGAAGTCAACAGCAATACTGAATACTGTTGTCAACTTGGCAATTATGGCTGTGGAAAAAGACAAAATAATGAATGACAGTATTTCTAGAAGTTGGCAAGTACAGACATTATACTCGATTAATTATTTGACAATTTTAGCACATACATACAACAGAAACAAAATATGTGATAAAAACGTCAAACTTCGCGGTCGATGACATATAAGAACACTCTAGGTTACTGACTGTGAGGTAAAATTATTAAACGCACTATTTTCTTGCATTAAAGCCCATATATGTAGAAAAATTCATTTACAGCAGATATGAAATCTGTCTTAATCCGCCTTATAAGCGGAGTTACTATTTTTTCATAATTTCAAAATTTGACTCCACTGTAAAAGGTGGACCACTTGTTAGAAAAAACTCAGTACAACTTTTCAAAATCGGACCAACTATTAGCAATAAGACCTCTTCTAGAGAAAAAGTCGGAAATTGGCTATTTTTTTCTACTTATTTTTTTATTTTAAAAAAAAGTTGGACCCATTCTTAATGGAAATCGAAGTATTCCCCCACCCGTGGAATTAATATCAAAATATTCTAATATTGACGTAATTATAAGAATTACGTGAAATGATTAAGTTGTTTAGTGAAAAAATCAACATGCCGAGTACATCATTAAGTTTGATTAATATACCTCAAGTACATAATATGCGCAACGCGAGAAAAGGGCCCTTAAGCTCTTTGACGTCGTTTGCGGTAAACGTTACAAACGTAATCGAAGTCAATTTTAGCGTACATGTGTCACGTCAGTGACTTTTGCATTGTTTATACTGAAGATTTAACTGGCTCTATTGCATCATTTAAAAGGAATTAATCTATGTTCTACAAAATTTGAATGTCTTATAATCAATGTTTCAAGAAATCGATAACAAATAGCGTAAAAAGAAAGGTTTGTTGACCGTCATGAGTTGTTTTTTCATCCAACTTTCGTCAACGTACCGAGCCGCCGTGTGGTGTTGACACTTCTAAAACTAGGTTAACTTGAAACTTGACATTTAGAATAGTCTGTTTTATTTGTGCTTTAAGATTGGATTGCTAAATAGATAAGCTACAATTAGATTTTTAGGAAGAATTACACGCATAATTTCGGTACCATTGATTTAAATTGACGATGGATACAGCCTCTACACGCGTCGCCATCAAATTGTTTACTCGTAACTACGGGTCTGCATGCACACCCCTGAATACAGCACACGCTATAATGTTAAATGCGGACTTGTACTTTTTATTCCGATTTTTGATTCAGTTCATCTTAAAATCTTAGCTTGATCTGGAAATTTTGTGAATAGGTAATGCAAAATTAGAATAATGTCGTCTCTTTCTGAACTGAAATGTCATTGGGGCTTTAAGACTTTTAGTTCAGATCTGTTCTTTCTTAGACACATGTGCATCGAATGCAAACATGTATATACATATGGTATTGCTCTTGTTTTGCTGTCGTTTATATTTAAAATGGTCATTTAAATTGAAATATGGAATTTATTACCAAATTAGTGTTTACCAGTCCGTAGGCTTACTTTGAATAGCAGCCCCAGCTGTCACAATTTTCATATATACAAGAGGAGAAAATGTTAGATTTTGAAGTAAGTGATGGTTGTTTTTAACTCAAATTTTGCACAGTATGCGATATATTGTTACTTCATCGAGTTGCTAAATAATTGTAAGCGTATTGTGTTTATTTTAGAAGGAATTTGATTCCAATTCCAAACGTCCAGTTTATATGTCGCTCGTCCGTATTTTACGGACGATTTCCTCACGAGATTAAGACCCAATTTTGAAATAAAAAATGTATTACATTGTTATGTACTTTTTCTTGGTATATAAATGTACTGAGAGGGACTGAATTATATGATGTCAAAAATTCAGTTTAATACAAGTTTAAATAAAAAGTTATTAATGTCCAAAAAAACGTCCGGTAATTGGAATGTGAGGAGTAGGCTAAATTTGGTCTGGCTAGATATCGGCATTCATTATTCTTTTCATAATTTGACTAGCTCTAAATAAAGCTTGATTGACATCATTGATCGAAAAAATATTGATCTATTGTTACCAAATTGTAGCTCTGTCTAATTACCACATCTATCAGTTGGATTTTAGAAATCCATTACAATTGTCGAGCAAGATAACACTTGTGAGTCAATGTGAACCCGTTGCTAATTTAAGACTGTCTGCATAAGTTTTCTAAGGGCGTATCGCCGTATGAAGTAAAAGTATTCTAAACTGTTTCCATCTACCTAAACATCATTGTAATAAAATCCAAATTGGTTTAAGATAAAGATCGTTCTTTCTTAAATACGATTATAATTAACCGCAAGTTCGTTAGTACACATAATTTTTGTCATACGAATCTGTAAATACTTTTTTATTTCCTTAAGAATAATAACTAATGTTTATTGAAAACAAAATGGGGACAATATCATTATAATATTATTAAGTGTAATGTGTGTGTGTACATCTTACCTCGTGTTTAAACCAGATCCACACATGAGTGTAGGCCTAGGTCTTAGAATCAAAATTCCTGTTATTTTCTGTTTTACTCATAAGCATTACCATGCAATCTGATTTTGTCATAAAATGACATTAACCCTTGTAATGATAGAGCATGCAACTTATACACAGGTCATCGTTGATCCCAATATCTTTTGTCAAACTTCAATGTAACTTGAAATTACATGAAACTTCAAAGATTCAGAGCCGGATTTCCATATATATGCTCAGTTTCGTCAACTCTACCACAACTATAACTGTTCATGCATTCCTTGGGCCAATTAAAATATCAAAGGATTACGGACTATCATCTCCGAACTTCAATACTCCAGATTTCTTTGATAATATTGCATTTCAAAAGCGCTGTTATGTCGGCATTCATAGTTCTTTCAAAGAAAAGGTTAGCTAGTTCCGTATTACTTTAATTTCCCATTTTATGTTAAACTAAATATTTTTATCCATCTTTCACCTGGACTTGGACTTAATATGTGTTAAACATCACATAACTGACATTAAAAGTTATTAGTTAACATGGTATTCATTTTGTCATACGATGTTATGTAAGGAAGAATATTAAGTAATAGTAAGCTCGAAAATTGCTTGAAAATTATGTTACATTTTACGTGTGTATTAATGTGAAAAAACTTTTATTTATCTCAACCTCTTGTGGAAGAAAGTAAAATAGTGTATTTATCTCATACTTAAAATATCAATTATAATATTTAGACTGTAATTGTACAAACCCGTCATTATGAATACCTGCAAATTTAAGATGGTAAAAATATCAAGGACAAATCAAAGCTAGCGTTACTATGTTACATGTATTGCAATGGAAATTTGGCGTCGATAGAATTAAAATAGACCTTCACATATTTTTGTTGTATCATAGATAAAACAACACCGTTTGTATCAATGTATATTTTGTTTCACAATCAGACTTAATAATGTTTATGAGATTGAAGTTATTTGTTGGGACCACAAATATATGGTTATCAGTAAACTGTCAGTATAGATTAGTTATTTGGACACATACATGAAGGTTTTTTTAAGCCTATTGTAAACTGAAACTCATTTTAAATTCGAGATTTTTTAAGTATAATTGTAAGGAATGTTGAATTTAAAAAAAAATACCTTCTTGATAAAACTTATTCTAAATGTTTTTTGCAGTTAATTTACTATGGTATTCAGTTGCCAAATGCCCAACAAAAACGCGACGTTAAACGTGACGTCGCTTTTTTCTTGGACCGAGTATCGAATTTCAAATCGCCATAGCAACGTCATTAATTGAGATATTTTAATAAATTATACATTTTTGGAAACTACAAAGCCTACTCTTTCACTTTCTGTAAAAATCTCAATTTCGAAAAATTTGACCATAAGGGCCCTTTTCTCACGTTGCGCATTATGTATATGACAAGTTGGTAACAGAATGTATGATAAACTCATTAATGAAAATAAAGGATCACTTATCAGTCTTCTTAACAAAATATTTTTACTACCAGTGTCATCTAGAGTATAGATTTGATGATTTCAATCCATCCACGTGTCATTTTGATAAATACTAGATTTTAATACAGTCAAAACTGAGATAGTGGCACTACGAAAGAAAAAGTTATGGATTTTTATTCGGTTACGTGTCAACTAACGCTAATTATGACCATTTTACGGCGGCCAGCACTTATAGCCTTTTTATTCCAGGACCGTGCTTGAAAACCGGGTCGGTTGCACAGCAGGCTTTGTGCAGGATTTAGAATCTGGTGTCCCTAAGGAGTCAGAGGTTCAAAATCCACCTGAGCTAGTTATATATATACAGTACCCACCAAAAGTCTGGAGACAACAGAAATTTACTACAACTCTTAATTTTTTATAATTATTTTTGTTGAATTATTATTTTTAATATATTTAAGTACGGTTTGTGATAAAATGAGTACAAACAACATGAATGCAACACATTGATAAGATTTAGCATCTGACATCCTTATGCCTCCAAAGCATTGTTTATTTTAATTAATTTTTCCGTGACATAGCTTTTATGCTATTTGTGTAGTCTTAGTTATAATTATAATGATAGCCAAAAAATAAAGAATAATAAAAAGGCATTTCCCGGTCATCAAAGTTTAGATAAAAACTATTCTGTAGGCCTGCAAAGTGAAAATGTCATCCATTAATAAGGTACAAAATGTACATGTGTATGGAGTTATGGCTTCGTGTAACAATTCGTTAGTACCGGTTATAGACAAGGGTCCAAGACAGCTGGGTTTTGTGAGCTGATCGCCATAAAATGATCACATTTTGTGTCGAAACAGAGTTAAATCCCACTAATATTGATAACAACACGTTTGACTGTAAATTCTGCTATATTATCCTGGACAGATATGACAGACCTACAAATGGGGTTTTGTCAAAAAATGTGAAGACGTATTAATCAATACTTTATCCAATATTGATCTTAAAATTTGTACTAACTCAATCTTACATGGGCTTAAAACAAACTTCAATCAAATCTAAATCATATCCAAATATCTATATAGCTTACATGTAGTATTTGTGTGTCTTAAGACAATACATAAGCTTGATCTATCGTGTTACATCTTTATTGAATGTATTACAATAAAAATAGTGGGGCGATGTATTTATTAAATGCGATCTTGAATACCTTAACTAAATATATTGATATTGTTTTATTTGATTCAAGCCATCAGGGAAAATTAGGAAAACAATTATAAAGCTCATTACGACGCTTGCAGGAAATTGTAAACAATACACGGACCTTTTTGCATTCGCGGATACGTTTTTTGCGTTCTCCGGATATATTGACAAAATGACTCTGTCTGTGCTTTAAGATTCAGAAGTGTTTAGTTAATTAACGTGTAAATGAAAATTTCTAACATTAGAGAAGAATTAATCTAAGCCAAGGAATACATAATTTCATTCTGTTGGATTGTTCAATAAAACAATAGAGTACTTGAAATGCTCCAAGATAATGAATTGATCAAAGCAGTAGAGATTAATTGTTGAATTCATGATTACATTAGATATACGGTATTCTGATCATTAAATGAAAATCTTCTAAGGCTTGGTGACAGAAAATTCAATTCCTGAAGGACATTCTCGGAGGTTTTTAATTGAAGATTTATTCATACCGGTATCAAGAGAGGTTTGATGTGAAATATATCTGAATGAATGGAGAAATTTTTAGGCGCAAATCGCTTAAATTCGATTAAATTTTATGAATAGTCAGTTATGCTTAGTTTTTGTTTAAAGCGTATGCAGGCATATACTATTGTCTTTGAATGAAGTGCATTTTTATCATGAAATGATAAGCATTAGTTGCTGGTGTTGTTGTTTTTGTTGTCGTGGTAGTTCTAATACGCTATCGAAGCATCTGATGGTCACTATGTGCATAAGTGATTAGATACATTGCTATTTGTAATTGAGATACATAGGCTGATTAATAAGCATTAGTGATTAGATCTATAAGTATTGCTATTAGTTTTTATTTAATTGAGAGATCTTATTTGATAATGCATGACAGTCGTAAAAAGTCAAGGACACATTAATCACTATGACAACGGACTTTCAATTTTGAAACATTTTGTCATCTCATGAGTTTGGCAGATAATCAAAAGTGTAAAATTTGTAACAGCGACAATGTCTACTGTGGAATCGTTTAGTCTGAGACCCAAACTTCTACGTGAGGAAACACAACTTGATGGTAAAAACAGGTTTTGTCAATTTTGATTGATAAAAATGTTTCATATAGTGCATACGTATGCATAGGCGGATCCAGCGGAGGGGGGGGGGTTCAAGGGAGTCCGGACCTCCCCCCTAGAATTTGGAAAATGTACCTGTCCATTAGTGTATATCTTGACTGTAAGTCATTTTTAAGTAGCATGAAGCAATTTTTCTCGGTGATTAACATAGATTAAATGGTTATGTTGTTTTTTTATTATTAATATGTTGCATTTTTTTTGCAAAATGTGTATATTATGGTTGTGGTTTCAAAGTTCGGACCCCACTAGAAAAACACGGACCCCCCTAGAAAAAATCCTGGATCCGCCCCTGTATGGCTTGTTCACACTGACCTGTTTTTCATGAGATAAGGAATAAAACACAATTTACATTCATTTATCAGTAGTTCATAATGTTGAACAGTAACTTAATTAGTGTGTAAACCGCCTCAGGGCAATGCGAAGAAGCTATCTACATACATGTATCAGCGTTGGCAAATTTTATAAACTGTTATTGGCGCATGCATTAACCCCACTGATTTAAATACTCGATATGTGCTCAAAACTCCTCATCCATAAATACGGATATATAATTTTATGGATAATCAGAGCTTAAGTATTGTGGTAAGTATCTAAATCAGCGGGGTTAATGTATGCACCCCTGAAAGTTGAATAAAATTTTACAAAATGATACAATGCATACAGTCAGTTTGTGCAAATAGACCTGAGATAGGTCAATACATGAGCTCATGTGGTTTGATTTATGTAGAAAAACTATGTAAGATTGTAAGATGGGGTTAGAAATATTCGTACTTGTAACATAGCATCATCATGCTCCTTGGAAATAATCTAGCTCCTAACCCTCCTCGAACAAATGTTTTATATCTGTCCTTGTACATCAGAGCATTTTACTTTGTTAAACACGGCTGTTTTGTAAACTACGACCATAAAATCTTATCTGATTTCCTGAAGTAAAACAGTAATTAAGTTATAGCAATCTTGGTTACAGAGTATCATTATGAAGTATTGTATGATATAATTGACTGTCAGGACCTGTTACATAAATTTTCAGTTAAGAGAATATTTTACTCTACAAATGCAGTATTAAAACGACCAATTTACATACAAAATTCGTGAACTCGGCTTAAGGGAACATCTAAGATTAATAAATGGTCGTCTAAGAGACTAAGATATAATAATTATTCATTGGTATATTAAATGAACTTGTTTTTTCTTGCATTTTTATAATATGATATTTATACAAAGCAAAAATACAGCCCTAATTATTCAAATCCTCAAAATACAATAATCTTAAGATAGACAAAATTGTATCACTTGGGGATTTGTTTGTTTTTTCTAGACAATTATTTGCCTGGATAAATCACAGACCATATTTACAAGAAAGACGAGAATGTTATACCATTATTATAATCATGCACTAAATGTCAAATGTTTGAAATCATATATGGTGTTTAAAAAGCAATGATTCTTAAGAACAGAACAGAACAGATACTTAATTACAACACTTAAGAAATACTCATCACCCCAAATAAATACATTACAAGTGTACATAAATATTCAATTACTTGCGACATAAAAAACGTATCATTTAAAAGAAACATACAAAAAGAGGGCAAACCTACATAGAGATATATCCTCAAGTAATTTCAGTAAAAGAATAGAAGTTTAACATAGCAGTTGGTTTTCTATATTTCAATAATCCTAATATCAATTCACACGCTCCATAGTCTATAGTCAGGTGATCTACGATAACAGATATAAAAGCATTCAAATTTTCGCCAATTTCTCTTTCTACACATATAACTAAATGAAATCTTGTAGCGCATATAAGTATATTACTATTTTTCTTTCTCTGAAAATACTCAATTGGACCAATGAGTTTTGCATCGTTAGCTTCGAATTCTCCCTGTAAAAATTGAATCAAACGGTACATATTGTTTGTTTTTTCTCAACTGTCAACATGAATAATTTCACGGTGTGAAAGCGTTTGTTAAAACTATTGTCGTAATACATCCATGAGTTTCCGAAAATGTGTATTATGATCGAGTAAAACTGCTTATGCCGTATGATATGTTTAAGTCAAGATATTTTTAAAAAATATTAGGCCGCCAGTACTAAAACAATGCATTCAGTCACCGTGAAATTATTCAAGCTTTGACAATTGAGAAAAAACGGACAATACAGGTCATTTACATAATAATTTGTGCTGAGGATTCAGAATGAACGTTTACAATTCACCAGTAAACATGGACAATTTCAGACATAGAACTGTAATATATAAGTAGTCATTTTATACACTATTTTAAATATGTTTTTGTTTTATTTGACTGCCGCAATAATTTGATGAAAAACAACAGTTTGTTTACATTCTGGAGATCACGTGACTATATACCTTAAACATGCAACGCATATTCTACAATGCATGTGAAAACCCTCGTGTATTAGACATAAACAACAAAGCCATATATCGATATTGGTATACATGTTCGTCAGATAGTCTCAGCTGTAACATCACAAGTACAATAATCATAGACTTGTTTTATGCAACAAGCCATACAATAATGACATATCAACATTACTACTACTTCACTTTGCTCTATATTGAAATGTGGAACAAATTTGATATCTCAGTCACGTGCAATACAACACTGTAGTATTTTATCTATTTACAGTAAAGTTCCGCTATTTAGAACACTTTTGTTATTTCAAAATCATGTATTTTTTACTATAATTAAGACCTAATTGCTTAATTTGTAAACAAAATGGTCTCTATAATAAGACCGTTTCGCTATTAGGACCATCAATTTTGCTGGTCTTAATAGTGGAACTTTACTGTACTTAACTTAATTACAGAGTCCTTATAAGTGACATGTATAGTATGTTTTTATCATAATATTTTTTATACGCGTCTTTGTGCTAACGATATGCATGTTATATGAAAAAAGTACATTGTATCACTAATCAAAGTCTCTTGATGGACTTCATAGTTATGCCATGTTTCCATTATTTCAGACCCTCCTTTAAAATATTGGGAACCTCATGAAATAAAAATCAAGTTGTATTTAAGAGAATGTGAAAAACTTCAGGTATGTACTATTGTATTATCGAGCACTTGTGCGCAAGTGCTACTTTTTAATTCCTATTGTTGGCCTATTTAATGTATAAGTTTTGTAATACAGTGAAGCCCTCTAAACCGGAAACCCTCTTAACCGGAGTCCTATGTACACCGGATTTTTCAGGTCCCTAGTATTTTCCTCTTTATATTCATGTTTATTTTCATTTATGTAATCATTTGTAAGCTTGATCGTAAAAAACTCATAGAGCTTATAGTTCGAACAAAACAAACAAAACACTGTTTACAATAACAATACAATGAACTAACCCACGAGGGATGCCTAGGATAACTATAAAAATTGTGATATGTTTTACTTATGTCTTAGTTGTTGGTGTAATTGAAAGCTTTCTACCATAACAAGCATGATTTACCAAATGGTGGTGGTTTATCAACCATGCTAATTTTGTTAAAATTAATTACACAAATTTTATTTTCAATACTGCCTACCCTTGAAATGAATTGTCTCATTTCTAATGTTTACCAAAACACGTTTTGTTATTTTGTACGCAATATACCTATTTATTTCATTAATTAATGTTGAATGTACATTGTATATGATACGAACTTTTTAAGTTTCATTGTGTTAGGCCATACCATATCGGAATTTTGTTAAGCGTCCGCGTGTGCGTAGGTTTTAGAGTCCTCAATCAAAAAATAAGAAAAAAATGTTGGTGAAACTTTCTTAAATAATTCTGTTATTCCGGGATTTGATAACTAATTTTTCTCAGGAAATACTGATAGGTCCTTGTTTCTACGTATTTGATTGATGAAAATGTACATGTGTATGTTGTATATTGTACCTTTTTTATAGAATTACTTTAATCTCACATTGATGGCATAAACATTCATGTATACCAAGTACTTATTTGTGTGAAAACTATCTAGAATAAACATGTGTTTTCATTTTAGGTTTGTGTTTTGTGAATAGGTACCTAGGTTTGTCAAACTTGAGTTGACGCTTAACAAAATTCCATTTTTGCATGGCCTTTTTTGGAGGAAGTGCTTTTCTATCTCATGACTTCATCTAAAACAAACTGTGATCAGTACTATATAAGTATTGACAACCTAATTCTACTTTACTTTGAAATGCAGTATTAAAGTGAAAACTACATTTTTATAAGATGTTTTAAATAGTATAAAACACATTAATAGCAGACAAATGTCTTTTACGTTTGCAGACCATGGGCAGTGTTGGACTTGATATTTGGGCTTTAATAAAAAAAACTCTTATTTTCAGGTTATACCAATTAGTACATATATAAGACATCCAACAAATACAGTACTTAAATTAAAACATTACAACATAGGACCTAATGGTGCCAAAGCCCTTGCAGCAGCATTGTTGGTAGGTATTTGTGTTAAGATTGATTGTATTCAAGTTAGGGCTTGGGTTTGTGGACACTGTCGCGAGACGAACCGGTTCGCGATACGGCAAAGCAATACACAAATCGATTCGCGAACCGTTGCTGCTTAATGCATGTTTAACTTGCTAGTGTATATTTTACCTTAATACCCCTACTGTTTTCCAGATCTTAACATGAATATTAAAATCTATCAAAACTATCCTACAGAACACTTTTTATTTCAATAGAAACTAAAAATGAATTGTTTTGTGTTCAAAATTTTGATTATGATCCAGGGGTTTAAAATACAACTCGCCCGCTTGCCATGGCGAGTGTTCCTACCTGTTTGGCCAGATACATAGATGATACCTAATTCCCTGTGTATGGAGGGTATTTAAGATTGCTTAAAACTTGTCCGATCAGGCATGTAGGACTTTCAAATCCAATAGGATAATTATCTGTTTTTACTAGAAAAGAAACAACATCAAAATACATCAATGTCTTTTCATTGATCGCTTTTAGTAAGGTGTATATCATTTAATATCAAGAAGTAATCTTGACTTACTAGTTTTCAAATGTCAGTGGCGCATACATGTACTCCGCTGATTTGAATACTCACTAAAGTACTTAATTTTTTAAGATCAATAAAATATATGTCCATATTTATGAACTAGGACTATCAAACAAATATCGAATATTTAAATAAGAGGGGTTAATGTACACACTACTGACAGTTGAATGAAATTTAAAACTAGTGATATAAATTGAGTTTAAGAATTTTTAACAAATGGAAATGTTTCTTATGTCATATGCATTAACTTTAAAGAGAAATTTTGACGCCGTTTGCTTAGAACTCAATGAACGCTTTTCTTTAACTTATCATTCAAAACGGACCAGAGGAATGGTTCAATTAGCAATAATATTTAGTAAGATCTTGTTTCCATGAATTCCATTGTCAACGCTTAAAAGTCAGGGACCCTGTTTTATCATCCAGCAGAGGCACGTCGTATAATATAAGGTCTTACGACCATTTTTGTCATAAATCCATATCTATCCAATAACAAGATTATCTAAAGAATTTTCATTATATGGACTCCAGGACGTACTATACACTTATACTTTAGTCTCCATTAGAAAATACTCAACCTTATGATTAATATACACTTAATCATTTTATCAAAACAAATCTAATATATAAAAGATACTACAGTTAAGTTAAATATAAAGACCTCCTTGGTTATTGTTAAATCATGCAATTGTTTGACGATTTGTAAGTATCAAATGCTTAACTTGAGAATGAAAAAGGGGTCCCAATATTAGGATCAATTCACTATTAAGACCATACGGGGTCGGCACGGTTCGGAATAAAACTGGTCATGTAAACGTATTATGTAGTTTTTATTTGTTCGGGACGTCAGTCCTGAACAAATATATATACCGTATTTCAGACCCTTTCCCACTTTGAAAATTTACCGAATCCAGAAGTAGTCCCTCAGTATATATGTATAGAGCAATTAAAAAAGATCGTCTGCTATGACAGGCGCAATGATTCCTGAAATAAACGTGTCAATCGGTCTATACTGAAGCGTATGTATAAAAGCTTAAGAGTTAAGCGTCTCAGTCAAGAGCTCTTTACGTCGTATAATGTAATAGAATGGTATCTACTATTCAGTCACGACCCGTCGTTTGTGCCAGTTGTCAGTTGAGATGTTACATCATCTTATGTAATGAAATGGTTCTATATAAAAAGTTTAAAGATCATAGTTGATGACTTTGAATGATGTTTGAATAGTGGACAGATGCAGTAGAATAAATGATAATTTTTAAGCAATAATTATTGCATTGTTCTAAGAATGACCCCCTCGAAAACAAATCAAAAGTGTATTCGTCTGTCCGATAACCTGCAGTATTTATAGGTCGATCGTTTGGTGTGTTTTGAACCGGATCAATGCTGTTGTACCTATCAAACTAATATCACTGAACTGTTCTTTGTGTACAAACGTTGTTGGAGCCGGAAATCTCATTTAATTTTTTAAACCCGAACAAATTCAATGCCTTCAGCGCTTTGATTTTTACTCGGAACCATGCCGGCCACCTATGGCTAAGACCATTGATTTTAATGGTCTAAGTAACAGAATTTTTACTGTACATACATATTGTTTTACAATTTACAGCTAGATTCTGTGATATCATATCTAGACATAGAAGGAAATTCTATCACAAGTTATGGTTTATCAAGTATTAAAGAATCATTGTGTGATAATACACATATCACTTATCTGGTGAGTATGCTATTGTATATTCTGTATTGGTACAGTAAAGTTTCGCTATTAAGACCACTATTGTTACTTCAAAATCATGCGATTTTTTTTTTAAATTATTAAGACCCAAATGCTTAATTTGTGAACAAAAGGGTTCCTATAATAAGACCGTTTCGCTGTTAAGACCATCAAATTTGCTGGTCTTAATTGCGGAACTTTACTGTATTGAGTTTTGCTTGAACAAATCTCATGTGACCGGTACTGTCCAGCTAAAACTCCAAAGACTTAAGCCAAAGTTTCCCAGATTGTGTGAAGGTGTAAGTAATCCGTCCGTGTTTGGTAAATGTCACATTTTGCTGAGAGTTATGTACGTTTGGAGAATACAATATAATATCGTCAAACTCTTATGAATGTTGTCTGTACAATGTGAAATGGTCAAATTCTTTGAACTGTAGTATATACGGCGTAAAATGATTCAACTTAAGATAGTAAACTGTTCAAACCCTTTGGACTGTAGTTTATAAAATAGTTTGGAGAAAAACTTATGTATTGCCACCAAATTCGTAATGGCGTCAAACTTTTTTGGAGTGTAAACGACCACAAATTAAACTTATCGGAATTTAACTAGATCGACCAGTACGGTCCTTATTTACCTAAGACGCTGTATATCATGTCTTTGGTGGATCCATGCAGATATAACTCTCTTCAGATCTTATATATACATGTAGTCCATATTCATTTGATCTGATATTTGGCTAAATAATAATTATGCACATGCTTGTTCTGAAATACAGTATTTATCATTTCAATTTAAAAAACTACATGTATATTGATTCTTATGATACAAATTCCATTTTTCATGAATTCACGATTTCAACTTCACGAAGTCAACTTTGTGAATTCACGATTTCATCTTCACGAATTCACGATTTCAGCTTCATGAATTCACGATTTCAGCTTCAAGAATTCACGATTTCAACTTCACGAATTTAACTTTGTGAATTCACAATTTCACTTTCACGAATTCATGATTTTATCTTCATGAATTCACGAAGTCAACTTCATGAATTCACGATTTCAACTTCATGAATTTGAAATCGTGAATTTATGAAGTTGAAATCGTGAATTCATGAAGTTGAATTTGTGAATTCGTGAAGTTGAAATCGTGAATTCGAGAAGTTGAAATCGTGAATTCGTGAATTCCGTATGTTGAAAATGTGAATTCATGAAGATGAAATCGGGAATTCGTGAAGTTGAAATGACCCTACCGGTCTTTCGTAGTTTAAAATATTGCTTGTTGTCTGTGTTATGTTAAAATGTACTTATAGGGGACAGGTTAATAAATTGAGGTACTGTTTTACACTTATATTACAGAATATAGCAGATAATAAATTAGGAAGTCGTGGAGCACAATTAATATGTTCTATGATGATGCATAACCATTGTATTGAAACATTAGATGCTTCAAGTAGGTATTTTCTACACATCTATTTAGTAGACCTACCACTCTTCTTGATCAGCAGCGTGTTCAGTAACGACTGTTAGCGAACGTTACGGATACGGGACAACTCAACCCGTAGACAACTCAACCCGTAGATAACTCAAGCCAAAGTTGGAACAACTCAAACCGTTAGTGAGGTATTGAATTTTCTCGGGTTAAGTTGTCATTGGGTTGAGTTTTCCCAAACCTAACGTTACGGAACGTTTCGGAACGTTCGGGGTAATTGAACACGCTGCTGATGTCCTCTAGATCGCTGTAAAAAGCGAGTACACGTTTGAAGAATGTTTGAACGAGTTGTAATTGATTTAGAACATATATTTTATACTTTTTCATTAAATTATACATTAAATAAGCTATTTTTGTGTTAATTATAAGTCTTATCAGTTTATAGTCACGTAAAATCTTTTGAACCTATAGTAACCAATATAATATAACACTGGTTATAGATCCCGGTTAGAAAGTCATAATACAATAAGGCTTGCACAATGCAATAACTGCTAAACAAAGTCGAAAATACAGCTACGTTGGATACTATAACTACAGACAGACTGTCCATCTCTAAACGTGTATTTCTTTAAAATGTTTTCCTCAGACAAGAAACTTCATCCTACTGACTAAGAACTCGGGGACCAGAGGGTGGAAATGAAAGTGATTAATTTATGTTGTAAGAACTTATTACACAAAAATGCAGTTAATTATTTAAAGTCATAAAAGTGACGAGAAATAAGAACCATCATGATATCAAATAAAGCAAAAAAGTTGCATAATTGTGATCTTTGGTCATTAAAATTACTAACTATGAATTAAAAATGCAGCGATTACCATCCATCACACAGATGACGACGGATGAAATAAGCCAATTTTCCTTTCAGAGGCCATTTCACGGAAATGGCCGATAAGACTCGTACGTCATCGGAAAATTACGACAGTTGCTTATTTGCATATTAAACGGTGTTCCGGTAAAAAAACGTAATCATGATAAATGACAAGGCTTGAAATATGCGGCACATACTTTGGTTTACCTCATTAAAGACACAACTTATCGCAAATTTTGACATCTGTGTTGCACGCTTTTTTCGGGCTAGATATAACGGTAGTATTTCAGTATGTTACGATTAATGAACATACTTTCTGAGGCCCTGCAATGACTACATGAACCTAGTTCAAATGCAGTGTTGATAATGATTGTTTCATCACACACTTGAAAAATATTCATAATTGACAATGATATTTGCTGTTTTGGGTTTGAGTTAAAATCTTTGATGCAACTGAAGTGATTTAAATCTGTCAATACAAACGGCCAGCAATCGGGTACAGCCGCCCGATTAACTAAGTTGGTAGCTTGCAAGTCTACTGATTGAGGGGTCGTAGGTTTCATTTTAGAGCGGGGCATACTCCCGTGGAGCTTGGTTATGAAATTATTTCTACGGCCATTCTCCCTACTACCAATTATTTTTAATAATGTAGCGCAGTTGTCAGTCCCTGACGAAAGTATGCGCTTAGTAGTTGGTTAAAAGCTAAATCTAGAGATTTAGCCTTTCCTGGAGTAGTGAGCCGGTTGACTGACCGCCGTGATATAACTTATATAATGTGTGCAACGGCGTTAAACCCCCAAAAACAAGCAATCGAGTGCTGATACCACAGTGAATAAACAATTATGTTTTCCCGACTTGTTTTATCGCCATTTGTGACCCATATATGGACGGTTTAGAGGGTTTGGTAGCCAAGTTTTGCACTGTGCAAGTACGCACTCAGGTATCAGCTCACGCTGATGAAATCTGGGGTTGCCTCGTGCCAGTCTCGCAAATGCCCTCCTGTCTATGTATCTTGGAGCCCTCCAAACTCCCCGATTGCATAACATAGCCAAAAACACACTTAGAGGCATTTTCTTTATCTTGAATTCAAGAAATGTCTATTTTATTCCCTTTAGGCCACCAGTCCTAAGTGCTCATTTGTTATACATGGTGAGCAGAATCCTTCAGGACAATCAATAAACCACTGAAAATGCTGTGTTCTAGCTGGTGGAGGAAGTTTTACACATTCAATACCAACATCCCAATTTCTGTCACGAATGAAAGACCTTAGTACTTCATGTTGATCATTTGTGACAAACATAACTATCCTTCTTCTAGCCATTTTACTTGACTGTATTTTGTTTTATAGTAGGATAAAATGAGTTTATACAAGAGCAATGATTATTTCATAAAAAATGTATAGTTTGCATAAACATGTATAATTTATATTTACCAAACAACCAAATTCAAAATTTACCTATGAACGGGCCTCAATTTATTTCACCTGCCAGCAAACACGAGAAAGTAATAAAACATGTAATACTTGAAATTTTCACGACTATTATGATATAACCACTATACTACAATTTTCCTTTGATGTCCAGGATTTATAAGTTGTGTCTTTAAATATGCGAGTCACGTGACTTACGGAAACGACTGGTAATTTTCGGCGAGGATTTTAAATCTTTTAGGACATGGCATGTCTTAAAATATTTATGAAATTTCATAATTGAATTAAATCAAGAGGCGGATACTTTTTAATTTTTTTTAACCTGTCAAAAACTATTTAAATATAAATACAATATGTCAATAATGTTTTTTTTGCAAAATTAATTTTCTTTAATTTCGTCACTTATATATCTTTAATATTAACTAAAATTAAACATGTATATACTTAATTGTAGCCCTGGTGTCCATATTTTATTTGTTAAATATAGCTGCACAAAATCGTTTTAAGGAAATGTAGATAGCCTTTAAACATTATTACAACATCAAAATCAATCCTCATAGACCTGTACAGCTGAGCAAACAGCACGCAAATGTAGGCCCAGGGGCGAATCCAGGATTTTTTTCGGGGGGGGGGGGGGGGCAGGTCCAAACCTTTCTAGGGGGGTCCAACTTTTCAAGGGGGGGGTCCGAACCTCGAACCACAACTACATTATACACATTTTGCAGAAAAAATGCAACATATGATAATAAAAACTACATAACCATTAAATCTACGTTAAGCACCGAGAAAAATTGCTTCATACTACTTAAAAATGACTTACAAGCAAAAAATACACTAATGGACATGTTACTGTACATTTTCCAAATTCAAGGGGGGTCCGGACCCCCCTGACCCCCGCTGGATCCGTCCATGGGGCCTAATAAGAAATCATTAAAAATAAAAAAGCTTGATTTATATATAAAAAGGTAACTCAATTTGTACATATAATTTAACAGAGAATGGTTTTAAAGACTTTGATGCAGACGAATTTGCCAAAATTATACATGTAAGTAAATTTATAACTTATACATTAAACTGTTCATATTGATTATTTCTCCGATGAGGAACAAGTTTAAGGCACTATGCCATATGCATGCTACTTCAGCATATAAATGAGAAGAAACATATAATTTCTGGACAAGAAATGCTATGCTCTAAGGTGACTCTTGCAGACCGTGACTATTTTGAGAGTCATTAATCCTAAAAAGTAGAATACTAGTAATAATTTGGGATGTGTTATTGGTGCAGCAATCCAGCTTCTTAGAGGTACCACCATTACTATTGATTCTTCTGCTGATACAGGGGTAACCAAATCACCTGCGATGAGAATAGTGATAGCAAAGAAAAGTATAACAAATTATCAGCTAAGAATTATAGAAGAAGAAGCCGAGTGGTTGGACATGATTTTTAAGGGTCAAGATGTCCCAAATGCAAACCCCACAAGGGGAACTGCTAAATTCGTAGAGCAAAAAAACCAAGCGATTGCTTACCTTTACCCGGGTGAAAATGGGTCCCTGCAATGGCAATTTAAAACCATTGCGCCAATATGTGGAGTGACAAACTCCCCAAGGATATTGATGGCACAATGACTAAGTGTAATACAGGTTAAGTCTGTGAAAGTGCATCAGCAAGACGCCTTGGCAGTGCCAGTAAAATGCAAATACTTATTCATACTTTAAAAATCAGTGTGACTAATCTATGAGGATTTGAAAATGAAAGAATTGAATTTCAAAGTCACATGAAATTGTTTTAATGGTTCATGTAAAGTTTAAAGTCATATGACATTGTTTTAATGGTTTATGTAAAGTTTAAAGTCATATGACATTGTTTTAATGGTTTATGTAAAGTTTTAAGTCATATGACATTGTTTTAATGGTTCAAGTAAAGTTTAGTCATATGACATTGTTTTAATGTACAGTTTTAAGTCATATGACATTGTTTTAATAGTTCAAGTAAAGTTTTAAGTCATATGACATTGTTTTAATGGTTCAAGTAAAGTTTAGTCATATGATATTGCTTTAATGTAAAGTTTTAAGTCATATGACATTGTTTTAATGGTTCATGTAAAGTTTAAAGTCATATGAAATTATTTTAATGGTTCAAGTAAAGTTTAAAGTCATATGACATTGTTTTAATGGTTCAAGTAAAGTTTAAAGTCATATGACATTGTTTTAATGGTTCATGTAAAGTTTAAAGTCATATGACATTGTTTTAATGGTTCAAGTAAAGTTTAAAGTCATATGACATTGTTTTAATGGTTCAAGTAAAGTTTAGTCATATGACATTGTTTTAATGGTTCATGTAATTTAAGTTTAAAGTCATATGACATTGTTTTAATGGTTCATGTAATTTAAAGTTTTAAGTCACATGGCATTGTTTTAATGGTTCATGTAAAGTTTAAAGTCATATGACATTGTTTTAATGGTTCAAATAAAGTTTAAAGTCATATGACATTGTTTTAATGGTTCAAGTAAAGTTTAGTCATATGACATTGTTTTAATTCAAAGTTTAAAGTCATATGACATTGTTTTAATGGTTCATGTAAAGTTTAAAGTCATATGACATTGTTTTTATGGTTCATGTAATTTAAAGTTTTAAGTCACATGGCATTGTTTTAATGGTTCATGTAAAGTTTAAAGTCATATGACATTGTTTTAATGGTTTATGTAAAGTTTTAAGTCATATGACATTGTTTTAATGGTTTATGTAAAGTTTAAAGTCATATGACATTGTTTTAATGGTTTATGTAAAGTATTAAGTCATATGACATTGTTTTAATGGTTCATGTAAAGTTTAAAGTCATATGGCATTGTTTTAATGGTTCATGTAATTTAAAGTTTAAAGTCATATGAAATTGTTTTAATGGTTCATGTAATTTAAAGTTTAAAGTCATATGACATTGTTTTAATGGTTCATGTAAAGTTTAAAGTCATATGGCATTGTTTTAATGGTTCAAGTAATTTAAAGTTTAAAGTCATATGACATTGTTTTAATGGTTCATGTAAATTTTAAGTAACATGGCATTGTTTTAATGGTTCATGTAAATTTCAAAGTCACATGGCATTGTTTTAATGGTTCATGTAAAGTTTAAAGTCATATGGCATTGTTTTAATGGTTCAAGTAAAGTTTAAAGTCATATGAAATTGTTTTAATGGTTCAAGTAAAGTTTAAAGTCATATGACATTGTTTTAATGGTTCAAGTAAAGTTTAAAGTCATATGACATTGTTTTAATGGTTCAAGTAAAGTTTAAAGTCATATGACATTGTTTTAATGGTTCATGTAATTTAAGTTTAAAGTCATATGACATTGTTTTAATGGTTCAAGTAAAGTTTAAAGTCATATGACATTGTTTTAATGGTTCAAGTAAAGTTTAAAGTCATATGACATTGTTTTAATGGTTCAAGTAAAGTTTAAAGTCATATGGCATTGTTTTAATGGTTCATGTAATTTAAAGTCACATGGCATTGTTTTAATGGTTCATGTAATTTAAAGTCACATGACATTGTTTTAATGGTTCATGTAAATTTCAAAGTCACATGGCATTGCTTTAATGGTTCATGTAAAGTTTAAAGTCATATGGCATTGTTTTAATGTAAAGTTTTAAGTCATATGACATTGTTTTAATGTAAAGTTTAAAGTCATATGACATTGTTTTAATGGTTCAAGTAATTTAAAGTTTAAAGTCATATGACATTGTTTTAATGGTTCATGTAATTTAAAGTTTAAAGTCATATGAAATTGTTTTAATGGTTCAAGTAAAGTTTAAAGTCATATGACATTGTTTTAATGGTTTAAGTAAAGTTTAAAGTCATATGACATTGTTTTAATGGTTCAAGTAAAGTTTAAAGTCATATGACATTGTTTTAATGGTTCATGTAAAGTTTAAAGTCATATGACATTGTTTTAATGGTTCGTGTAAAGTTTAAAGTCATATGACATTGTTTTTATGGTTCATGTAAAGTTTAAAGTCATATGACATTGTTTTAATGGTTCAAGTAAAGTTTAAAGTCATATGACATTGTTTTTATGGTTCATGTAAAGTTTAAAGTCATATGACATTGTTTTAATAGTACATGTAAAACAATATTATTTTAAATATTACAGGAGAATAGGACATTAAAGGAACTTATATTATCAGGGAATGAATTTGAAGAGCATGCTGGTACAGAGTTTGGAGCTGTTATAGGTAGGTTGGTTTATAATGCTTTAGATTTTATAAGGGGTTTTAAACCTCACTTATATCAAGTCTCTAATTTTATAGTTCATCTATATTTTCATACCAAAATATTTTTTTCATGAATTGTGTTTGTTGAAAAAGGATATATCTGCTGTATTTAAACACAAGGACCGACATGCTACCGAGTGCAACAATATTTGTCCGCAAGATTAAATAAATATAAACATCACCTTCATTATCAATTTTTGAATCCAAACAAAGATATAAAAAATTGAAGTCACAGGAACGTATTGGTTCTTATGCTGAATACTTTTCTCCATTATTTTTACCGAAACCAATGGAACATTAGAAAAACTAGATAGTCACAGGCAAATATTTATTCTTATGTCGAATATTTTTTTCATTTAACTTACAGCAACCAATGAAACATTAGAGAAACTAGATCTCAGTTGGAATCATATAAGACGACGTGGTGCAGCAGATTTTGCTCATGGGATTAAAGTAATGTATAGTGCTTAACGTACGATGAGTTTCAACATTTTTTTCTGACATTGAAGCTACCAGTCACCCTTCTCACAGTCACTTGATAGGCCTATATTTCTGGATTTATGCATTTAAGGTGGTCATCAATCGCCCATACCAGTTGCTGCCATTTACTGTCCCGCAGGGGTTTTGCTATAGAAAATATATTATGACCAAACTCCACACTGTTTGTTCTGTTCAAGAATAGAACCCACAATACCTGGCTTCGTGGTTATATGTGCTTCCGACAGAGCTAACCAGTGGGTTACCGTGAGAACCCTAGCTTCTATTGTCCAGGAAAAAATCATTTAAGAAAAACTCAGAAATTGTTGTTCAATAGTATTATGTGTCCATTTCAACCCTATTTTAGCATTGCAAGTTTCATGTATAGTACATGTACATGTGTAGTGTAATACTATAATACTATAATGATAATAAATTAAATGGTGTAAATGGTGATAGTATATTCATCTTTCAATCATCAAATCCGATAGTTTATTTGTCATCTGCTGCCGGTGTCCCAGAGACTAGGGTAGACAGCAGGCGGCTTGATCTTCTAATGTCTGTCCTCCATGTTACCCTTATTAGAAGATCACTGTTGTGCAACTTGTATGTCTTCATGTCTGCTTTTATGCACTCCGACCAGGATTTTCTTGGCCGCCCACGTTTGCCAGAGGATGGAATTCTCAGACTTGTAATAGAGTTGATCAATGCATCCGGTGGAACGCATCAAATGGCCATACCATCTTAGCCTTCTTGTACGGAGGGCATCAGTCACATCAATTAAGCCTAATTTGATGTAAAGAGCTTCTGTGGGAGTCTCATCATATGGCTTGATCCCGCATATCTAACATGTCATCGCCATGTCATTTCTGCGTAGCCTCGGTAGGTCAGCATCTGTTGTGGCCCAGGTTTCACTACCATACAGCAGCACAGAACAAACACAGGTGTTGTAGACTTTCCCACGTACTGTCGGGAATATGTGCTCGGATGTCAAGATTGGTAGGAGCTTCTTGAACTTACCCCAAGCAGTACAACACCTGGTTGCGATGGCGAGAGTACATCCACCTCCAGCACACAGCATGTCACCTAGGTAGCAGAAACTGGCTTCAACGTCTAGTAGGGTGCCGTTCACATCTACTTCAGTAACTGGTCTACCGTCAATTGGTCTGGCTGTGCTGCAACATCTTAGGCAGGTGTAGTCTGGATTGGGCATGAGTTTTCCACGAATATCGCGGCACTTCTTGTGGACCCATAAACAGCACTGGGTGCACTGGATGGCGTTAGTCCTGACAGCCTTTATACAAACTGCGCAAGGGTGTTTGACAGAGTCCCTAAGGAGATCAAGCCCAGTGCTAGGTTAAAAAGAGTGTGAAATAAAATCTTCAATAAATAGTAAAATAAAACATAAAACAAAATATCAATAGTTTTAAATTGTTAATGAATTAGTTTTAAGGCCAACCATGACATTTATTTCCAAAATGTTTCTATTTTAATTGAAGGTCGGTGCAATTACTAGAGTGGAGTTCAAACAATCCCAGAGCTTTCGCTGACATTTTTTATACGCATGTACTTCCTTACCCGCTAACAAAGAAATTCAACAACTCCTTCCAACATAAAAGAAAGTAATAAAAAGATCTGTGGAGAAATTGAAACCATGTACAATATGCCTCATGTAAGAAATGGGAATAGCTAAAAAACTGCACAAGCTGGAGTAACAGTTCTTGGGCTCGGCTCTTTCAACTGTGGCGATGCCTATGTATAACAAGTTTCAAGTGATTCTACCTATAGATGACAAAGTTACGTTTCAGTCTTAGGAGCGGCACATACCCCTTTTCGCTCATCATAGGTGTTTCCATACTAGGTCCAGTTTGAATAAGAATATGTATGATATACATGTAAAATTAGCATATAAGGTCCAGTTTGAATAGGAATATGTATTTTGATATACATGTAAAATTAGCATATAAGGTCCAGTTTGCACAGGCATATAAAATAACAGCTGTTAAAACGATTTATCAATCGGGTTCGAACCCTGCTATTGGCACTACTGCTAATTTGAGAAAGAAATTTACTTGCAGTTGTTCCACACCATTCAGGAGTAAATAGACACTGAGAATGATCAATCACCTGCCTGAAGGTGATTCAATGATCAGAGCTCATCGGACAATATTGTAAAGTCAGCTGAACTTTAAAACGCACTTAAATTACTGGCTAAATTGTGTGATTTTTTTGCAGGAAAATGTGAGTATAAAAAAACTAGATGTCAGTTTTAATGGATTTGGAACAGAAGGTGCAGTATGTATGGGACAAGCTCTTGGTTCTAACAGAACATTACTAGAACTGAATATGTCTAAAAATAGAATTACACATGTTGATCTACAACTATTTATTAAACAGATGGGACATAATGATACATTACAAGTTCTTAGAGTAAGATATTTCTAGATTTATATTGATGTATGCATGTTTAAAGCAAAGGTGGCCAGCATGGTCACAAACCGTATAGAAGACTTCATACGTCACACTGTCTGCCTTTGTCAAAGTTTTTCAGCTTTGCAAATTCTAAATGTGAAGCAAAACCCAAACAGCATTCTAATCTACAATAGCATTAAGTTTTTGCTTTTTTAATTTATCAGGAGTATTAACATTTTTTCTTCTATTTTTCTAAGGTGGAAATTTCACCTAACCAATTAAACTAGACTTATTTACCAGCTAATACTTGCTTACAGTTCCTCAAGGTACATACATGTACATAGATTATCTTTGGCATTACTTTCAAATGTTTCATGGAACTACCAGAAAGCAAACTTTCATTGCCATTTTCGATGTCCAGTGCACTTTCCACTTGACTACTGTCTTGACATTTTATTTTTGTTATATTTTTATATCATTTATTATATTTCATACTCATAGATGCCAAATTATGTTGTAAATGTTCTCTCTCAGCTCAAATGAAAACAAGTCTAGTGTTATAAAAAATACCTTACTGCAGTACACAGTAACTCTTCATAAATTTGCATAAATGCTATTTCAGCTTGAAGACAATCTTATTAATGCATTATCAGCAATGGAGTTACTTAGATCAGTTATGGCATTAGAAACATCTTCTATTCAAGTATTAGATTTTGGAGTAAGTATTCTTAATGAGTTTTTGTATCCACACTCAGGGTTCTTAAGACGTTAGTTAACCCTTAACCGTGCACCTCCCCCATCAAAAGATGTCTCAGGGGGGTTCTGAAGGGGGGATGTGTCCCCATTGTTACTGGGGTTTGAAGGGGGCGCAGCGCCCCTCATTGTCAGAAAAAAATTCGGGTCATTGAGTGCAGAGAAATGGGGCCAAATGCTGATAAGAAAACATTTTTTCAGTCTCTGAAATAACCCAGCACTTTAGACCTCAGTTTTGGAAAATATTACTGTTTGAAATGCAAATGTGGGGTGGAAAAAGAGCGAGAATTGCATTTTTTGCTGTTTTTGCTCCGCCCCAGCATTGCCATGGTAACTAGGATCAGGGCTCAACTTGGTTTTTCTGAAAGAAATTCACCCAGGGAACAACTTGGCCAAGTTGCATATCTATATGATAATTAGTAATGAAATTGGAGCATCTTGAAATAGCCCTAGCGCGGAATGGTGAAAAAATGGCTACTTTTCACATATGTCGCAACCAGTAAAGGATTAAGCTCTTAGATGAAGAGTATTTGTATCAGTTTTTTAAATGTTTTATTCAAACTTAGTGGACTTATTGGTACAGACTTTTAAAGGTAAAATCGGTTAAGGCAAATCCACATTGGTTGGAAACATATCTGAAACTAACAAGAATTCTATGGGAAATAAAGTTTTTTTTCTTACAATTCCTTATGCTGGAAGGCAAGGAAGAGGACTTCATAACCACTGGCACTGGATTCCTTACATTCAATAAAATATTCATACTAATGATTAAAAATAACCTTGTTGAAAAAAACACCATAAAAACATTCTTTTTTTAACTATCGCTTTGAGTCACGCCACAGCTTATTATAATGTATATATTATAATAAGCTGTTGCAGGACTCAAAAGCAATAGTTAAACAGGAACCGTTTTTTCTGTTTCTTCACTAATGCTATTTTTAATCATAAATATGAATATTTTATCCAATATTAGGACTCCAGTGTCAGTGTTCATAATCTAATTCATTATTTTTGCTGATAAAGAATCAAGTTGTAGAGCACAAAATCATAAGTCACTCACACTGAGTGTCTATGGTTATTTAACTTGAGAACAGACTTCATGCTCAAAATAAGGGACCACAATTAAAATTACATGTAATATATTTGATGGTAGAGCTTTATGATATATATAGACTAAATCAGTCCATCTACATGTTGTATATTTCAGACATTAAGTGTAGATCAATGTTTTCTAATGGTATTAAAAGAGTTACATGAGAAAAAAGATGTTACGGTTAAATATGGTAGAATACAAAATGTTTATCTAGATAGAGATATGATGCCTGTAACTGAAAATCCTGAACAAGATTTAAATGACTTTGATCCTCTCACACCTGTAGGTCTGAGTAAGCTAGACATTGCTGAGAAAGGTAAAACATATGTTGTAGAAACTGAACTTGATAGTAACACTGAAGGTGATGCTAAAGATGAAGGGGATAGTGAAAATGATGGGGATAATGAAACTAAAGCAAAGGATGGTGGGAAGGATGATGTTGGAGATAAAATAGAGGCTGATAATAAGCTGGATGATGGTGAAAGTGTTGTTGAATTTGATGAAAAGAAATTAGACGATGAGGTTGAAGCAGTTACAGGTAAACCAAGTGAAACACAGAAAGCATTAGCTGACGATAAAGGGAGTGCTGGTACATTGACACCAGATATATAAATCAGATATGTCAGCCAGTTAAAACATATATTCAAGCAAATTTCCAAGACAATGCCCAATTTTAATTATTACAAAATGCCTTTAAGATTACACTTTTTATCTACAATCCAAAGACTTAGTTTTACCTAGGAATGTGTACCCTAAACATTTTAAGAATGTCATTAAACTAATACAAAATTGCATAATTTGTGTTAACTTCAATATAAGTGTATTCACTGTCATAATGTGCTTACAATTTCAACACAGATAAGTAATTTTTGATGATTTTTGGCATAATTATATTTACAGATTGTACTTTTTCCTTTGACTATATTAGTGAAGGGATACGGTTTTATGCTTCCCCTTTACTTGCTTATATCCAAACAAAAACCATGGATACATACATTGTATACAGTGCCATCCATAATTACCTTTACACTTTTGTAACTGTATGATTTGTATTTAAATTTTTACCCAAACTTGATAGATTAAAAACATATATTCAGATACTTGTACACATATAACAATTGCAGTGGTATAAAGAAGCATTACTCTTCTTTCAAATGTAATAATCTATTTTAACTTTACCAATGCAAAAATACATCTAAAATAAGATTTAATTGTGTTAATGAAAACCCAGCTTTTTTAAAAGTGTATAGGTGTATAGAGGATTATGTGTGTAACATCAACAATGTTAATGAATGATGTACCAGTGAACTAAAGAAACATCGATTCTGTTTCAAGTGTTTTGTAAAAGTAAACCTATATTAAACATTTTTATTGTAAATTTATTCCTAATCTTATTGCAAAATACACTTTTCCTAAAACCTTTCATTGGAATCATATTTTCTTACATAATGAGTAGGGACTTTTTAGTTTTTGCAAAATCATGCAGTTTTTGAAAATATGTAAGTCCTAAGTGCTTCATTTTAGAAGACAAAGGTCTCTATATTAAGAATTTAGACTGTTTTACTAATTTTGATGGTCCTAATAGTGGATATTGACTGTATACAACAGACATCATACATCACAGATGTCAAAAGTCCAAAATGTACAAAATTAGTGGTAGTATAAGCCAACCAGAGAAAGAACAGCCAACAATATTATTTTGGTAATCAAACAGTTACAAATACCAAGACTAAGGCAGTAGTAAGGCTCTTCAGGACAAACAACAGACCTAATCCGAAATTCTAATTTATGGGTTTTTCTGTCCGTGCACAGGCAGTACAAACAAAGTTTTTTTACACATTATTGCTAAACAGCACAAACTATTGATTAAACCCTATTGTTCTTTTTACATGTGTTTTCATTGTAACAGTGAAAGTTTGTTTGTACCGGAGGGGAAAACCCAAATATATGAATTCCGGATATAATAGTCTATTTACATAGGCTTTACTTTTACTTACATCTTTGGCCATAGCATGTGTAAATTGACCTCAGACAAAATCAATATAACACTAATATAGTTAGTATACATAAAATCAGTTAGTTTGCGTATTTAATATGTTTGTGGCAAATTTGCCATAACTTCAACACAACTTGTTACACAAGGGATGAATGAAATACTATTGTAACTCCATTTGAAAATAAAGGGAGCTACAATTGTATTTTTGGTTCAGCTCTTGAACAGAAATTAGAATACCCTAATGGTATGAATAAGAATCAAATACACAATTGTAATTTACACAATTTATTTGAAATATAAAAGCAATTCAGTTATAAAAATTTTTCAAACAATTTGTTGGTTTTCTTATTCAATTATGAAAATTTTTTTTTCACAATTTCTCCTAATATAGAGAATATACTTTATTTCTGAAGAAAGTCAACTAAATAAATAATTTAGCATACAGTATGATACTCGAGCTAACTAAACTAAAACAAAAAACCAAGAGGGTCCTTGAGGACCAATGATGGCTCACCTAAGCCTCATTTCTTAAGAAGGTCTAACACAAGATTTTTATCACCTTCATGAATATTCAACTCAATTAAAATTTCATGTCTCTGGCGATGGAACCAATTTTGATCCCAGGGAAAGAATTTGAACTATCTATGTAGAAGACCTCGAAATGATGCTACATGCCAAACATGGAAGCTTCAGGTCTTATGGTTTTCAACAATTTTTTTATAAAATTGTCATTGATTGATGTGTCAACTTAAGTGATGTTTATATTTTCCTCACATACATGTACATGTATTGATGCTGAAATTGTGGAAAATAGGTAATTTTGACCATTCATTATGGATTTTATCAAGACTGGGGCAATTATAAACCATATACTCAGTAAGCAACCATATCCATTAACAGCAAAAGACAAAGTGTACCAAAAGCTATAAAAATGGCGATAGGTAGAAATTATCAATCTCAGGGCATATTCATTGGTTTTTAGACAAGCTAACACAGCTCTGTGACATCACTATCATACAGCTTGTAATAAAATACTGGTACAGTCTTCAATCAGGAAGTCTTTTTTCTGTATCACCTTTTATACTTTTAGTTTCAAATTTTTCCAAGTTCAATGAATTTTGTAAACCTAGATGATGATCCATGATAAGTCCCCAGTTTAAATAACGACTATGTTCCTGTTCATGAGCACTGATTTGTGAACTATGATCATTGTCTTGTATAGAATCTAATCCTATCACTATAAGTTCTGGACAGAAGTCTAATAGATATGTACTTATAGCTTCTGCAAACTTCACACCAGTACATCTTGCTATGTTCAATACTTTGAGGTTCCTGGAATATAAAAATTATTAGCATTGTCTTTTTTTAACTGTAAAGGCTTGAATAATTTAATAACTTGTCTGCTATTAAGACCATTGATTTTGATGGCCTGAGTAGTAGAACTTTACAATACAATACAAACAGGGATGTCTAACATTACCAATATAAAAGTTCTCAACATAGTCTGTTTTTCTTTCAACTGTAACAGCTTGAATAATTTCACAGAGACTGAATGGGTTAAGTTTTGACTAGTGTCCTTGTGGCAATTTTTGACAAACAAATGCAAGATTGGCTCTGCAAGCCAGAAAAAAACCTTGAGTATTTATCTTCCTTTTGAAAAAGAAGAAAACTTTCTTAACACAAAACAAGCAGTTATATATTAACAACAAGAAAGATAATGTGATAGCCACATTAAAGCCGGATTTTTCTGCATATGGGAACATTGAGAACAAGTTTACGTTGGTACAAAAGAAAGTCATTTGATAAATTGCTTATCAGAAGGTATACAAAGGGCGATAATGAATCTTGAAGGAAAAAAAGAGTTTCAGTTACCATATATTTGTCCTATTGTATCTTATCTGATTATTTTGTTGGTATTTGACAAAGATGGCATAAGACATGAAAACTATCAATGAAAATAAAGCAAAACTAAGGGTATGAAATTGGTAAGAGAATTTAATTTAAAAAATCTTATATGGCAAATGGTGAATTGTTGAAACAAAATGGCGGGAAAATATGACAGGAAAATGCCAGAATACTTGCTATTGGAGAGATCCAACATACTGAAACCTTTATCATAAAAATTACAAAGGGAAAAATCCATATTTAAGCCAGGTAGAGTTGCCATTACTGTCTAATTCTTTCAACAAATGGTATGTAATCATTGTATGAAATTATATAAACATCTAACCATAAATGGCAGAGATATCCAACAATTTGAAAACTTTAACGCAAAAAAACCAAAGGGAAATAATCCATTATTAGGCCAGGTAGAGTTGCGGTTACTGTCTCATTCTTTTCAACAGATGGTATCTAATAATTGTATGAAATTTCGCAACATCAAACCATAAATGGCAGAGATATCTAACAATTTGACAACTTTAACGCCAAAAAACAAAGGGAAATAATCTATTATTATGCCAGGTGGAGTTACTGTTACAGTCTCATTCTTTGCAACAGATGGTATGTAATCATTGTATGAAATTTCACAAACATCAAACCATAAACAGCAGAGATATCCAACAATTTAAAAACTTTAACGCAAAAATAACAAAGGGAAATAATCCATTATTAAGCCAGGTAGAGTTGCCGTTAATGTCCAATTCTTTTCAAAAGATGGTATGTAATCATCGTATGATATTTCATAAACATCTAACCAGAAATAGCAGAGATATCTAACAATTTGAAAACTTTAACGCAAAATTAACAAAGGGAAATAATCCATTTTTAAGCCAGGTAGAGTTGTGGTTACTGTCTAATTCTTTGCAACAGATGGTAATTAATCATTTTATGAAATTTTATAAACATCTAACCATAAATGGCAGAGATATCTAACATTTTGAAAACTTTAACGCAAAAAAAACAAAGAGAAATAATCCATTATTTAGCCAGGTAGAGTTGTGGTTACAGTCTTAATCTGTTCATCACATGGTATGTTATCATTGCATGAAGTTTTGTAAAGATCTGACAATAAATGGCAGAAAAATATGCCAAATTAAAAACTTTAACGCAATTGTTAACGACACCAGACATCCAAAATTACAAAGGGCAATAATCCATAATAAAGCCAGGTAGAGTTGCGGTTATTGTCTTATTCTGTTCATCACATGGTATGTTATCATCGTTAATGTCCAATTCTTTTCAAAAGATGGTATGTAATCATTGTATGATATTTCATAAACATCTAACCAGAAATAGCAGAGATATCTAACAATTTGTAAACTTTAACGCAAAATTAACAAAGGGAAATAATCCATTTTTAAGCCATGTAGAGTTGTGGTTACTGTCTAATTCTTTGCAACAGATGGTAATTAATCATTTTATGAAATTTTATAAACATCTAACCATAAATGGCAGAGATATCCAACATTTTGAAAACTTTAACGCAAAAAAAACCAAAGGGAAATAATCCATTATTTAGCCAGGTAGAGTTGTGGTTACTGTCTTAATCTGTTCATCACATGGTATGTTATCATTGCATGAAGTTTCGTAAAGATCTGACAATAAATGGCAGAAAAATATGCCAAATTAAAAACTTTAACGCAATTGTTAACGACACCAGACATCCAAAATTACAAAGGGCAATAATCCATAATAAAGCCAGGTAGAGTTGCGGTTATTGTCTTATTCTGTTCATCACATGGTATGTTATCATCGTATACAGTTTTGTAGAGATCTGACTATAAATGACAGAAATATAAGGTACATTAAAAACTTTAACGCAATTGTTAACGACACCGGACGCCCGCCCGCCCGCCCACCCACCCGCCCGCGTTCGCCAAACCATTAGCCGAATTTTTTCGTTGAAAAATCCGGCTAAAAATGACCTTCAACAATCCTACATGATTAAGAATCAGTGGAAGGAGGCAGAATGGCCATAGAAATTATTTTATGACCAAACTTCACAGAAGTATGCCCTGCCAAGGAATAGAACTTACAAACCCCCGAACAGTAGTCTTTTGTGCAACTAATCAAGCTAGTCAGGCAGGCTTAAAGTACGTACCTTGCTTGATGTAATATTTCTAAACCATTATCAGTAATACTCATACAACCACTGATATCTATAGCTTCTATATCAGGACACGATTCTATCAATGTTAATAAACACCAATCATCAAACTCTGTGGAATCATGTACCTTAAAATAACGTAATTTACGTGAACCTGAAACAGAAAGTAGTCCTACATATATTATGATGAAATGTAGACTTTAACATTGACCGATTATTATGTTAATAATTAAAGTCATGGAAAGTCCACAGTGATGATGTAGTACCTTAATTAAATATGTACAAAAGTCAGCACCCTGAATGTTTTCAAAGAGTATAAATCTATATTTGACTGTATATTGAAAAGTCATATCAAATGGTCAAATTTGAAACAAAATCACTTTACACACCCTGTCTACTTTACTACTTATAAGGAGCAGTGGTCCAGTGGCAGGACCACACTTAGGGATTGAGAGGTCCCAGTTTCGACCCCCTACTGGGGGCATTGCCAATTTCCTCGAGCAAGACATTACCTTCAATTGTTCCACTCCAGCCAGGAGTAAATGGGTACTGGGTAAACTTAAACTTAAACTTTTTCATTTGATTAAACGCCTATTTCTACATAACATATTTAATGGCGTTGTACAAAAATTTAGATTATAAAAAATTAATAAGGAAAAACCCTCCACCATAAATACATAATGTATATACAATAACACAAAACAAAATAAAATTTATCACACATGATGTAATATAGTGTGCAAGTGTACATGTTTTATTATACCTATATCATTCAAAGTTCATGATCCTACTTAATTTTACATTTTTATCACTAATTTTACATTTGTTTTTATTTCATATTAAAGTTGGTGTCCTGAACAGTATTACACGATGCTACTGTTAACCGGACATGTCCTGAACAGTGTAACATAACACCACTGTTAACCAGACATTTCCCTAAAGGTGTCGAAACATCACCTTTAAAGGGCCCTTAATACATCCCCAAAGGTGTCGAAACATCACCTTTAAAGGGACAATTTATTTAGGTTGTCATTGCAGTCTTGTGAAACAAGGTAGAAAATGACAGAGAGCGAGGCAATCCTCATTCTCACGTCATAATGCACTCACTCAATCACTTAGTATGTTTACCGTAATTGTAAGGTGAGGCATTTACTAACCATGTCAATTTTAGAATAGATCATAAAAATTAGAGAAATAGTGAGTTTTCAATCGTTTTTTGAAAACATCCAAAGTAGGTGATAATTTGATATCATCTGGTAGCTTATTCCATAGCATGGGGCCAACAGTACTAAAGCTTCTGTCACTGAATGTTTTTTTCTTATTTGTTGGATCTTTGGATTTTGCAGATCTAAGACCAGATCTGCTTTGTAAAGGCTTTCTCAGAATTTCAGTCAGATATGCAGGTGCAGTTTCAGTAAAACAGTTGTACATGAAAGTACATATTTTAAAGTTGATTCTTGCTTTGACTGGTAACCAGTGCAGTGAATACAAAGCATCTTTTGAACTGTCAGATTTTTTTAGCCTTAATACCAGTTTTACACACATGGTTTGAATTCGCTGAAATTTGCTAAGATCACATTTTGAAATTCCATACAAGATCAGATTGCAGTAATCGATGTGGGACATGACCAAAGATAGGACTAGTGTTTCCGTTGCATCTTTATCCAGATATTTTCTTATACTTTTGATACGTAAATAATTGTACATGGCAGTTCTACTTTTTGTTTTGATGTGATCTTTAAAGCTTAAGTTTTCATCAAGAAAGGCCCCTAAATAGCGAATGGTCTTCACAGATTTTATAGTTTCACCAGCAATATTAATTGACTGGGTTAAACATTTTTTCAACTGTGCTCTGCTTCCAAACATGATAAACTCAGTCTTTGAGTTGTTCATTTTCAATTTATTTTCATTCATCCATGAATTTATTGTTAGGGCACAATCTTCAAGATCAGAAATGGCATTTGCTTCTTCATTCTGATTGTTAGGACAGAATCTTTTATTAGCAGTGTGGTCGTCAGCAAAACCATGCACTGATATATCAGATGGAATGACATCGAATAAGGTTCCTGCATAAGTAAGATATAACCACGGACCCAAACAACTACCTTGTGGAACACTGCAATCTAATGTACGTACAGATGATGAACTAGTATTGACGTTGACTCGACATGCACGTGGGCGAAGATATGAGTCAATCCAGCGAAGTGTACTATTCTGTAGTCCATATTGATTATTAAGTACTTCTAATAAAGTGTCATGATCAACAGTGTCAATTGCAGCACTCAGATCAATAGCTATTAACGCAGTAACTTCTAATTTCTCCATACCACACAGTAGGTCATTAACTAATCTAAGGAGGGCTGACTCACATGAGTGAAAACGTCTATATGCAGACTGATTTTTTGGAAGAAGATTATTCTTTTCAACATGAGTATTTAATCTATTCAATGCAGCCTTTTCAATTACCTTAGATAAGAAGGACAGATTGCTAACCGGTCTATAGTTGGCATAATCAAGATCTAGACCAACCTTCTTAAGGAGAGGCTTAACAATTGCCTCTTTCCACTTGGAAGGGAATACCCCATGTTTCAATGAGATATTTATTAAATGAGTAATTAGAGGTAATAATTCTTTTAGATAACATTTGAGCAATTTTGTTGGCAAAACGTCTAACTCCGATGATTTGGTATTTAAGGTGGGTCGGTACCTTACTCGGAGGGAAAAACGAAAAAAATATTATGTTCACCGATTATGATAAAAGTTGGCAGGCAGATACCTTCATGCTTCTGGTTTGTTTTTCTGGTAACCTTAGCGACGTTTTCGTTTTTTTCACGACGTCATTGACGTCACAATGGTTCGCGCTAAAAAACAGACATGCAAATACATTAAACCCACATATTTGAGTATTGAATGTCCGAGGTCAATGATTATTATACCAAAATGTTTCTGAAATGTTGTTGCATACAAATATTTTGTTCCGATTATCTAAATATCACGTCAGTCGTAAAGATTGTACATTTCATCTCTGAATTTAGGGTTTTCACGTCTAAAACGTTTCACCAATTGCCGAGTTATAATGTTTATTTTCATATTAAAGCAGAACGGTGGTCAAATTTTTATCGCGATTTTTGAAATCTACGCACTTTTTGTGTCATTTTAATGAAATAAAAAAGAAAAGTGAACGTTCTCAGTTTTTCACAATATCGCGTTCAAAGTAAAATTACCTTCAAAACAACGACGTTAATATTACATTGCGCTGACGCAAACCAGAAGCATGAAGGTATCTGCCTGCCAACTTTTATCATAATCGGTGAACATAATATTTTTTTCGTTTTTCCCTCCGAGTAAGGTACCGACCCACCTTAAGTCACATATAAGATCTCTGACCTCTTCTATTGTAAAATCCTTAAAATGGTCAAGACTAGGTACATCCTTTTGTTGGGGTGAGTAAGTTGGAAACTGAAGCAAGGATTCTCTAATTTTTGAAATTTTATTCAAGAAATAATCAGCAAAATTTTCTGCTATGGAGTGATCAGAATCGCCTTTAGGCATTGGATTCTCAGATCTTACTCCTGTCATTTCAGCAACAAATTTATATAAATGTTTTGTATCACCTTTAGCATCAAGAACTCTTTGACTTAGTGATTTGACTTTTTCTTCATTTAATTTACAATGATAACGGTTGCGCATAACCTTGAAAGCTTCTAATTGTTCAGGCTTTCCATATTTTATCCATAATCTTTCTTGTTTTCTCATTGAACTTTTAAGTAAGACTAGATTATCTGTAAACCATGGTTTTGGAGCTCTATGAATTTTTGTTTTCTCTACTATTGGAGCATGTTTGTCAAGAGTGGTCTGAAGTTTTGAATCCAATATATTTACGTAAGAATCAACATCTTCACTATCAATAGTAATGTCTTTTAAATCAGAAGCAAAATTTTCATGATTGATTCTTTTAAGATTGCGGAATTTTACTGATTTGCTCACAATATTTTCTTTTTCTACATTTATTTGTACCTTAACTACACAATGATCTGATAAAAAGGGACCCTGTTCACATTTTTTTACCCGTATACCATTTACTGTAAGGGATCGCCTGCTTGAAAGTGATTTTAATGATCAGGAGTTATCATACAAGATTGTAAATTAGGCTGACTATGTACATGAAAGCAGACTTCAATCAGCACTTCAACTTTTAACCTTTTAACTGCTCAAACTTTTTCTATTAGTATATTTTAGGTTGATTCTATACACAGATCAATTTCTGATGTCCACTGTTATACTATTTCACCACAATCAAGTGTTTGTATTAATTCAAAGAGATATAGTTTTTAAATTATTTACATTGTGGTAATTTTATGTGTGGGATCAATGAAGAATTCTTAAGAATTAAATTATGTTACATAGTTCAGAATATATAGATTTACCCTTCAATTTATTTATATTTATTTATTTATTGGATTTAACGCCGTATCAACACAATTTAGGTCATTTCACGGCGTCCAGCGCACCTAACCTAGCTTTCCTGGACCATTGTCTATAACCAGTACTCACCTACCCTTCCACAAGGCCGGAAACTTCTCCATATTATCTAATCAATGGAGGAAAATCGACATTATTGTCAAATTTTCATGGAAGGGTATAACCTCCCCGGGTGGGATTCGAACCCGCACCCCCTCCAAATAGTATCCAAATCCCGGCGCGCTACCGACTGCGCTATCGACCCGGGTTTTTACCCTTCAAGCACTAGCTCAATTTATTATGTTTTATAGAAAAGGGCAAAATTATTAACTAGCCCAACTATAGGCAATGGCAAGTAATTATCACTCAAACAATCAAATCAATTTTTACTTAACCTGGACTTCAGGCTAGTGGGTAAATTGATGACTTGTATAAGCCAGAATTGAAATCTCTTGCATTATTTTGCCACTGTTCATTCCAAGGCAGAAACTCCTTAGGCCATGCAAAATTGGAATTTTGTTAAGCTTACCTAGGTACCTATTCACAAAAACACAAACCGAAAATGAAAACACATGTTCATTCTAGATAGTATTCACACAAATAAGTACTTGGTATTACATGAGTGTTTATGCCATTAATGTGAGATTAAAGTAATTCTATAAAAAAGTATAATATACAACATAAATACGATATTACATGTACATTTTCATTAATCAAATACACAGAAACAAGGACGTATCAGTATTTCCTGAGAAAAATTAGCTATCAAATCCTGGAACAACAGAATTATTAAAGAAAGTTTTTTTTTTTGATTGAGGACTCTAAAACCTAAGCACACGAGGACACTTAACAAAATTCCGGTATGGCATGGCCTTATGCTATTGTTACCATTATTTGTTTGTGGCACCCCCTTTATAACAAAAAGTTTAAAAATCTAAAAAAAACTCCCTCAGCTTTTTTGGCTGTGTGGAAGGTGGAAGGTCTGATTTTTTTTTACTTTTGCTGTTCCTGATATGTTTTCTCATACCTATGGAAAGCCAATCTGCCATGCCAATTGCAATTTGCTAAATGACATTCTCTAATGATAAATGCAAATGCAATTCCCGAAATGACATTTGCTAATGATTACTGTGAAATGCAATTTGAGAAATGTCATTACCATACTGTATGCGCTTCTTACAATGGATGACCAGCAAATTGAAGCATGTATCTATGGAAAGCCATTCTGCCATGCCAATTGCAATATGCTAAATGACATTTGCTAATGATTATTGTGAAATGCAATTTGAGAAATGCCAATTGCAATTTGCTAAATGACATTTGCTAATGATTATTGTGAAATGCAATTTGAGAAATGCCAATTGCAATTTGCTAAATGACATTTGCTAATGATTATTGTGAAATGCAATTTGAGAAATGCCAATTGCAATATGCTAAATGACATTTGCTAATGATTATTGTGAAATGCAATTTGAGAAATGCCAATTGCAATTTGCTAAATGACATTTGCTAATGATTATTGTGAAATGCAATTTGAGAAATGCCAATTGCAATATGCTAAATGACATTTGCTAATGATTATTGTGAAATGCAATTTGAGAAATGCCAATTGCAATTTGCTAAATGACATTTGCTAATGATAAATGCGAAATGCTGTTTACTACCTACCTTCCTGGAAGACAGCGGTCTGATTAATGGCGAAAATTGTTTTAAAATAACTTTGAGCCAATAAGCATTTCGCAATAATCATTAGCAAATGTCATTTCGCATTTGTCATTTCGCAAATAGCAATTCGCATAGCAGAATAGCTATTTGCATGGCAGAATGGCATTCCATACATACCCGTTTTTTAAAAGCATTGAAAAACAAAAAAATCTTACACAATTTTTCCATCCAGACTTTAGGATATTGTACACCAGTCACATCTATAGCTTCAGCAGATAAAGGTTCCAGTTGTTTTAAAGTTAATGGTGAGGCACCTTTCTCTAGTTTAGTATACCATATATCATCATTATAAAACTTAACATGACCACCTCTTGTCATTATAAACAAAGCAAATACAGATTCTGATGCTGTCTCACTGAACTCTGAACTAAAATATGTAAGATGTATTTTTTATGTCATAGGTACAATATGTAAGAATGATAATTAAAGTGTATGTGTACCTTACAAACTCCCTTATATCAAAAATTGCAATAGGTCACAGGGCCACTACACTTCTCTTGGAAAAAGTCAAACAAGGCTACTTCCCCAAACAAAACAAACCCCCTTTTCCCCTGAATTGCAAGGGACAAAAAGTTGATTATTTTTTCAATTTGATAACAGTCTATTTGGTTCCTTTTACCAAATAATTTACTGGATAATCTTAAAGGCTATGGCCTCTTCCCCAAAAATGCTGTTTTGGTCACGCTTCTTATTGATTATGTGACTTTTCTCTATGAGGATAGTCTCATTGTTGTTGTTATGACAAAATGTTACTATTTTAACTGAACAAATTTTAAATGAATGTCACAAATACAATCTACATAGATTTGTGACTCACTTAGAAGTTTCGAGTAGTGTAATACTATGCTTGTGAAGTTTTTATGCAGTTTCTTCCAAAAAAAAATACTATTAGGAGCAGGGCACTTATAACTTATAAGTTCATGCACTTCAAACAAATTTTGGTAAAAGTTTTATTTTTTAATATTAGTTTTACTTACAGAATATGTTCTTGTGCCATACGCCTTTCTTTACGGAACACATAACTTCGGAATTCTGGAAATAAAAATGTAACCAAAATGTTGAATAAGGTTATTAATTGATGTAAATATTGTAATGCTTGTATAACTATTTATATTATATCCTCGAGGTATGAATCTGTTTCGTTTCATTTTTAATCGACATTAACTTTTTTGCCTCATTCCTTAAACTGACAAGTGTGTTACGAAGTAATCGCCGAGGTAGTTCCAAATGTTTTTGCCGTTGAAAGTTGTCTCCCTTCCTACCATCTAACTTGAAAAACTAGATATTAAATGAACCTTAATGAAAATACATTCTGCAAGAAGCATATAATAAATATATCAAAACATCTTTACTTAATGATGACTCTGGGCTTCATTAGGAAATAAGTTGTATTTTAACAAGTGAAGTTATTGCTGTTGAAAATTATAAAGACAAAGGCACAAAAATCCATTTCAGGGATCATCTCCTCAAAAAAGTAGGTTCAGTAAGTAGGTAGCTTTGAGTCAAATTTCAAATTTTGCTGATTTTTTGTGATATTTTCTAATGGTTTAAAAAATAATAATTATACCTACAAAAACATATGGTAAAATGTGAAAAACAGGGTATGTGTGTAAATCCAAAAACATCTAAGTATTTTTAAGCCTAAAATCTGATTTAAATCAGTAGTTACTACTATATTATTTTTTATAGATCTATATTAATAGATTAACAAGATTCACAACTAAGATAAGCTTTATTGACTACCAATAGAAAGGTGGCATATTTAAGTATGCATTCAATACATATATATAGCAGTAGAGATCAAGGGGATAACTCATATAACTATCTGATAAGCAAATAACAGATAACAGACTCAACAGTTTTTACATACTGACCTTGCCATGATAGTTTATAATCATGTTGAAGCCAGAGTAAAAGATCGTGAAAATTAATTTTTTTAGATATTTTGATGTTAAAAATAAATGTCCTCTCTGTTCTCAAATTCACACAAGTAGGTGATACTAATGGTTTTATTACTGCTGTCTGCTGTCTTACACTAAACACTCTCTGAAAAGAAAAACAAAAAAACATAATAGAAACAGTAAGTACTAGTAAGTATATGGTACTTTCCAATTGTAAATTAAAGTCAAATTTTACAAGCAGCTACAGTTATAGAGAGCAAGCTAGCCTCATACCAGGGTCTGGGTTTAACTAGGGTTTCATAATCAGAAAAAATTTATAATCGATCATCGGAAATAATCAGACGACCCTTTTCGATCAATCATCGATTATATTGGCAGACTGTGCATTTACAATCCAGCCAAGAACACAGTTGTTATTTTTAGATCACCAAAAAAGTCTTCACATGAACTACCAGCAATTGCTGGTAGTTTAGATATTAATCATTGCATAATCAAATGGCACAATAAACTTGTATTTATTATACACGGCAAAATAAATAAAAATATTAACATATATTTTTACTATTAATTAAAATGAAAGTTTAAAAAGTTATGACTGTTTGATTTGGGTACTATCCTGTGTTCTCGTATTCTCGTGGGGTTAAGACTATACTTGGGCATCAGGCACAAATATAAGGAATGTCTTAATTCTATATTGTTGCAAAAAATACACAAAACTTTCGTCTACAATGTACAAGCAACAAAAATAGCGAAACTTAAGCATAAATAGGTCAAATTGACGTTTTAAAACGATAACCTGTTACTCTGGATCACTAAAGAGCTTTCTCATATTCTCGTGGTTTTTGATTGGCTGTCAAGGCTCGTAACTATGTGACATATCTATTCTACAATTCAGTTCAGAATTCTTAATTCACTCTAAATTAAACATTTTGGCGAGTTTTTTAATCTGTGGAATGAGTTTTTTTTATATTCTAACGGACATTTAAATGTGCTATGGTATTGAGTATGAAGAAAATTTGATATCAGGCTTAACATATGCATGAAAAAATGGCAATTTAAGTGCAATAATCATAAAAAAACTATGGTAAACTGTGGTCTATTTTCATACAAATTCTTCTTACTGACAACAGATCTTCAGAAACTCACAGTTTAGCTTGAAAACCCATTATGAGGTGCCAAAACTAAGTGGTACACAGTGGTCACAGCTCAATTTTGATTCAAAATAAGGCACAATAACAATCGTGTAATTGGATTTTTATTTCATTTAGCGTGGAACACACTTTCTGAACTGCAATGTAGAATTTAAAGGGGTTTAACCTTCACGGTGTATAAACGAAAACGAAACTGTACGATCGCTGTTGATCGGTATTTTATGATTTTCCTCAATACCCAACCTAAACACTGAAAACTGAAGTGAAATAAGATTAAATTCTGTACGATGTCTGTTGATTTGATGTAAAATGATGTGTACGACGTCTGTTGATGTGCTTGTCCGACTACTGTTGATGCAAATTGTTGATTTGTTACATTCTGTACGATGTCTATTGATATTAATTTATGATAATATGCTTGTTGCTTTATCATTTCCGCCACCGAAGTAAAGAAGTAGACCATGTTGTGAAGATGTGCATAAAGAAAATAACCTCTGGTAGAATTTTAGATAAGGGAGATATTTCACTTTAATTTTGTACAATAACAATTTTAAGCTTGAGAGCAGTAGATACACAAAAAGTTTCATACACTGACCACAAAAAGAAAGTATACAGTTCATTAATTTTTTTTTTCATTATATAGTATTTTATGATCTTCACTTTTGCTTTTGTAATTTTATTTTACATAGTAGAAAAAACATGCTTAACATTTATTTATATTTCAATACAAAAACAACAAATTCAATATAATTGAATTATCAAATTTCAATCAAAATTACAGGAGAGGTCCGTAAAGGCCTGTCCACGACGGCAATACAAATAACACTTAAACACAGTTAGTATTTGGTGTAACCCTCTACAACAATCCTGCGTGGCATACCTCTAACCAGCCTCTGGTACTTCTCCACAGTGGTTCTGGACTAGTGCGATTAAAGATTAGCTTCCAGCTATGTAAGGTTACGTGAGCGATACTGTCGCATAGCTGTTTTCAACTTAAACCACAAGAGTTCAATAGGGTTTAAGTCTGGGCTCTTCGGGGCCAACATATCAGTTCCATGATGTCATTATTCTCTTTCTGTTTATGTGTTCATTCATTCTCCTGCGGAAGTAAAACCCACCATCATTCTGGAAGAGAGTGAATCTTGACTCATCTGTACTCATATGTACATCACTTCAGTCTACCCTGGTCCAGTCTGCATGATTGTTGGCAAATTCCATCCGTTTTGCACGATGAACAGCTGTCATTGATGAGTACCAAAGTAAACAAAATTTAACCCCCCTCCCCTCATAGCAGAATACTGAAAAAAAATCCTTCCAACCTATGAAATTGTGGTCCTTAAGGAAATTACCCCTTTATTTTTTTTTAATTTGATATACTCCTTTAATTGACAGTTATCTCCCTTCTTAAAATGTAATGTTTCGGCCTTCCCATGCAGAAATACTGATGTTTGGTCATATTTTGTCTGTAAAATTAGTTTTAGACACTGTATACTTTAATTAGGTGGGCACAAACAAAGGGTACAAAAGTACAATTAAGTTAAATATAACCTGTTTTATGAATTATGCATTGCTTAAGCTAGTGGTACATGACTAAACTCTTAAAACGCAATAATATCATATTAAATCACACAATTAAATCAAACGAAGTCGTACAATACTTTAAAGCCCGTGTCACATATTCGCGAGTTGGTACTGCGAGTTTCCGCGACGATGGGCGAGTTTAATCTCATGGCCAAAATGAAAGAGTTGTCACGACATTTGTTTATAAAGAGTCTTGCACGACATCTGCTCGAGTGTTGTACGACACTCACACGAGACGTCCACGATCATCGACGGTCAGCGATGATTTATAGCGATCGACATACGAGCGACATGTACACGATATTCTCTCGACATCTAACGACATTCATACGAGCTACTACAAGTTTCGACGATTTATCCCGATTTAAACGCGACATGTTAACGAGTTCATTACTATCCGTGGAGAGAGTAGTGCGACACACATTTTAGATGACACGACATCTTGCGAAGGCTGTATAAATAGCAAGCAAAGCGCATGAGCACCAAAAGGTGAAAGACATGCAGGATGATCAGACTGGTGGCATTGATGGCGCATGTTGATGAAGAAGATGCCGATGATGAACTTGAAATATCAAGATTGATTTAAAATCGTTTAACAAGAGATAGTATTGGCAGAGCGCGCCGACAGTGTTGGGTTAGACCATGGATTATGAGAAGGGTTGACTTTGGACATACTGACCGTCTGATGCGTGAGCTTAAAATGGAAGACAAAAAATCGTTTACCAACTTTCTGCGTTTACATCCAGAGATGTTCATTGAAATGAATGTTGACAGATTTCTTCCGAAGTATATTTAACTCGCGATAATGTCGTGTGATTGTCGCAAGGAGGTCGCGCAAACTGAAGATGTTGCAAAAACTCGCAAAGACTCGCGCACATATCGCGGTGGTAGATTTCACGGCGACATGTGACGACATTACTACGACACGAGTACGAGTTTTCACGACACGCATACGACATCTTCCCGACATCTACACGAGATGAAAAGTTCGGCGACCCACCGCGAGAATTTTAAACGGTTTAAAATTGTCGCAGCGACAAGCCAAGACACTGCGACATGTGGAGAGATGCATCAACATCAGTACGAGATCTACACGATACCAGCCGAGTTGCTGCGAGTTGAATCTCGCAAAAACTTGCGGTCAAATCTTTTGCCTGTGTGACACGGGCTTTACATAAAATCGTTAGTAGTCGTACACAATCATTTGTCGAAGTCGTACAGTATGTCGGCGAATGCACATGACATAAACGTCAAGTTTACACATAGTTGCATTCAACATTCTGATAAATTATTGATATAATACAATAAATAATTTATTTTATACCAAAAAAGTCTTCATACAATAACATGAATGTGATTTGTTTTCTCGAAATCGAGTTTACAAGACAAGCTATGGATGTCAACAAAGCAAAATAGTTCGTGATTTGGAAGTGATTGTTAACGTTTTTACTGTAAAAGAACGATATGGAATAAGCAAAACTGCTGCAAATAGTTTATCACGAGCTAAGGTTTATTTTGAAAATCTGTCTATGTACCAGAAGATTTGTTATCCCAATAAAAACTATTAAATTGTACTTCTGTATAGATTCACTACCAATCGCAATCACTGATGTCGTACAGTCGTTTATACACCGTGACCTTTGTGTGACAAAGCATCTATGTAATAATGATGCATGACCTACTTTTGACGCCTTTTGCAAAAAACGAGTCGTTAAAACAGCTATTTTGGGGGGAAATATGAAGTTTTTCATATAAAATTGCTAATATAATTCACTTATTCACTCATAATTAGGGTTTCAAGCGGTCTTTTGTCGTTTTTTGTACTTTGGGCGAGTTTGATATTGATCAGAGTAAAAAGTTGACGTATTTTCGGATATTACCAATCGTCGTGTGCGTCGATTCGGACCATTTTTATTACGCCACGAGAATATGAGAAACCACGAGAATACGAGAAACAGGTATAAACCCAAATAAACTTCCACAGTTTCTGTTGGCGATTTTTTCATATTTTCAATGTTGAATTCTTTAAGTTCTGAAGAGTATAAATGTATATTATTATTCAATTGAAGAGTCTTTTTTGTGTTGTTGAGTAATAAATTGTAATACATTTCTACTTTATTGATTTTGTTAATTTATCCTGTGTTCTCTATTCTCGTGGGGTTAAGACTATACTTGGGCATCAGGCACAAATAAGAGGAATGTCTTAATTTTATATTGTTGCAAAAAATACACAAAACTTTCGTCTACAATGTACAAGCAACAAAAATAGCGAAACTTAAGCATAAATAGGTCAAATTGACGTTTTAAAACGATAACCTGTTACTCTGGATCACTAAAGAGCTTTCTCATATTCTCGTGGTTTTTGATTGGCTGTCAAGGCTCGTAACTATGTGACATATCTATTCTACAATTCAGTTCAGAATTCTTAATTCACTCTAAATTAAACATTTTGGCGAGTTTTTTAATCTGTGGAATGAGTTTTTTTTATATTCTAACGGACATTTAAATGTGCTATGGTATTGAGTATGAAGAAAATTTGATATCAGGCTTAACATATGCATGAAAAAATGGCAATTTAAGTGCAATAATCATAAAAAAACTATGGTAAACTGTGGTCTATTTTCATACAAATTCTTCTTACTGACAACAGATCTTCAGAAACTCACAGTTTAGCTTGAAAACCCATTATGAGGTGCCAAAACTAAGTGGTACACAGTGGTCACAGCTCAATTTTGATTCAAAATAAGGCACAATAACAATCGTGTAATTGGATTTTTATTTCATTTAGCGTGGAACACACTTTCTGAACTGCAATGTAGAATTTATAGGGGTTTAACCTTTGTGTGACAAAGCATCTATGTAATAATGATGCATGACCTACTTTTGACGCCTTTTGCAAAAAACGAGTCGTTAAAACAGTTATTTTGGGGGGAAATATGAAGTTTTTCATATAAAATTGCTGATATAATTCACTTATTCACTCATAATTAGGGTTTCAAGCGGTCTTTTGTCGTTTTTTGTACTTTGGGCGAGTTTGATATTGATCAGAGTAAAAAGTTGACGTATTTTCGGATATTACCAATCGTCGTGTGCAGGGACCAGGAAATCGCCGGTTTTTCGGTTTTCGGACCGATTTTTTCATTTTGGACCGATTGAGATTTCAAAATCCGTAAAAAAATCGGTCCGGGAAAAACTCGCATAATTTGACCTCAAACCTTCAATTTTCATAATTTTCAAGAAAACGTATTGATAAAATGTTATCATACATCGATCAGTTGAATAAACCCACTTGTTTATTGCAGTAATATCCTGCTTAATTGTCTATAGGTTATATCAAGGACCCTGTATATGTTTCCATGGTTACATGTATCGTCGGGGGGTTGACGCAGTGATATTTTTTAAGATCGAGCACAGCAAGGTACGCTTGATTTGCACTCGATTAATTTGAAGAACAGCAGAAGAATATGTTCTTACTTAATCGTGTCCATCGAACCGATTACGTTTTTCAATCGGTCTGTTTGAAACCTGTAAACTTGTTAAAAACAATAATGTTTTGTAAAGAATGTTTTATGAATAATTAAAGAAAACAATTTAATTGCTTTTGTTGTCAATTCCTGATTGATGTATTTGTTTAATCTTTAATTTGTTTGTTTTGATTCTTGATTTATTCAGGGAATTAGATCTATGGCTCTGATTTATTTTTACGTCTTAATTTGAGGTGTGAATAATAAGAAATTATGTTAGGACATGTATCTACGCAAATTCTTATAAATCGAAGGTACAGTTGTTGATGATCAAAATTCAACCTCACTTCTCTCTTTGATGAACAAATGATAGAGGAACAGTTTACGGATGACGTCACAAGCACCTGCTACCTATATTTTGGCTGATTTACTGGTTGGCAGAAAGAAACCAATGTTTACATACATTTGATAGCAGCAGAATTTTTAAATCACGATAACTTTTTTATTTGTTGGCCGATTTTTATGATATTTATATTGATAGAAAGCTTTTGAAATTCATATTTTTAAAATATAAGAAAATTGCCAAAATTTGATTTAAAAAAAATATACGAGGTGATTTAAACCTGTCATTTGAACTATCATTTGTCTATCTTCTTGCCGGTTTGAAGCACTAGGTTTAAACACTCGCTGATAAAAAACAATTCTTTTTTGACAAATAATTTTTAAATATTCAAAATATGAATTTCAAGACCTTTCTAGTGATATAAAATACTTAATTGTTTGATGACAAATGACTTAGTAATTGCAATTTTAAATTTACTGTGTTTTCATTGTATTTACTCGCTATCATTTCTTGCTAACCAGCAAACGGTTACCTGTAGTTTTTATCATCTCCTTGTTACTATTTATAGACATCATAACAATAACGATGAACTGGTCTAAATTCCAAATTCAACGAAAATAATTTTCAAAACGAACAGTTTTGTCATTAATTTATCTATAAATAGGTGTACTATGCACAATTTGATAATCTTTTGTGTTAAACAAAACCGCTTGAACCATTGTGATGAGATGTCATACATTTTCGAGACCCACGCTAAATCGTCACTTCGTATGAGAAATGTTTTAATCTACGTGTGTAATTAAAAAAGCTTATCATTATTTTACATTTGCAAACGATGCTTAAAAATGAGAGACATTTACTTTGTACCCATTTTTTGCGCATGCGCAGTTTAAATAATTCCCTACATTATGACGAAGTTTTCCAACAACATTAGAACTAGATGAAACAGCCTTTTTCAAGTTCTGTTTATTGAACTGAACGACGATTGCGGGGAGTAATTTCGGAAAACACGTTTTTATGCTAGATAGAAGTTAAGTTTTGTAAAAATTTAAACAAACGATGCCAATGTATCGTATGCATTCCTAATAAAAGGGAGCAAAAAATAAGTACTAACATGGTCGTGAATAAAGCACAGTAAACGGTCGGGTCCGTACGGTACACGTTAAAACCCGTATCCGGTACTCGGACGGCTTTGGACCGATTGACTTCGGCGAATTTCCTGGTCCCTGGTCGTGTGCGTCGATTCGGACCATTTTTATTACACCACGAGAATATGAGAAACCACGAGAATACGAGAAACAGGTATAAACCCAAATAAACTTCCACAGTTTCTGTTGGCGATTTTTTCATATTTTCAATGCATCATTATCACATAGATGCTTCGTCACACAAAGGTTAAACCCCAATAAATTCTACATTGTAGTTCAGAAAGTGTGTTCCACGCCAATTGAAATAAAAATCCAATTACACGATTATTGTTGTGCCTTATTTTGAATCAAAATTGAGCTGTGACCACTGAGTACCACTTGATTTGGCACCTCAGCATGGGTTTTCAAGCTACACTGTGAGTTTCTGAGCATCTGTTGTCAGTAAGAAGAATTTGTATGAAAATAGACCACCATTTTCCATAGTTTTTTATGATTATTGCACTTAAATTGCCATTTTTTCATGCATATGTTAAGCCTGATATCTAATTTTCTTCATGCTCAGTACCATAGCACAGTTAAATGTCCGTTAGAATATAAAAAAAACTCATTCCACAGATTAAAAAACTCGCCAAAATGTTTAATTTAGAGTGAATTAAGAATTCTGAACTGAATTGTAGAATAGATATGTCACATAGTTACGAGCCTTGACAGCCAATCAAAAACCACGAGAATATGAGAAAGCTCTTTAGTGATCCAGAGTAACAGGTTATCGTTTTAAAAGGTCAATTTGACCTATTTATGCTTAAGTTTCGCTATTTTTGTTGCTTGTACATTGTAGACGAAAGTTTTGTGTATTTTTTGCAACAATATAGAATTAAGACATTCGTCTTATTTGTGCCTGATACCCAAGTATAGTCTTAACCCCACGAGAATACGAGAACACAGGATAATTTAATACACATTTTCACTCATATTTAGGGTTTTAGCAGTCTTTTGCCATTTTTGTACTTTAGGCGAGTTTGATATTGATCAGAGTAAAAAGTTGACCTATTTTCGGATATTACCAATCGTCGCTAGCGTCGGTTCGGACCATTTTTTTTACGCCACGAGAATATGAGAAACCACGAGAATACGAGAAACAGGTATATACATAGTGACAAGGGGGTCGAAACGGTTCGGGTACGAAAACAATGTCATCCATATAATTTATTTGACGGTTATTCGTGTCTTAAAACAGCTTTAAATCATTTGAAGAATTTCTATACATGACATAAAACATTATTTTATGAACGATCAATACAATATACTAAGAAAATACGACCTGTAGTATTTTAGCCATGATGCTACTTTCACTTTGCTCTTGTGACCTTGAAATGTCGCTTACATCATTTGTCAATAAACAATATTTTCTTTAACTTTTTCTTTCATGATTTTCTTCATGTATGATTATAAACGTATATCAACTAAATTATGATACACGTATACTGCAATTATACATATGAACATTTTTTGTTTTTACTTTTATTTTGGTTGCCGACATGATCTAAGCTGCCCAAACTAGAAGCTGTAAATTTTAAAAAAGTTTATTGAAATAATTTTTACAAAAGTTAACAGGGGTAAGTTTTACTTTGCGGTAAAATTTAAGTTTAAGACTGTTACTTGAACCACTATAATGTTTTATGACAGTTGTCTGTTTATGCTATTTACGAATTTCTTATAATTTAAATTTCAAACATGCTCAATCTTGTTTTGACCATTTCTCTCAGTCTCAATTATTTACTATTCCAACCCTAAATGTTCCTGTCACAACTGAATAACTACTGCTCCCTCTTATACTTGATAAATGGTCAGAATCTTGTGTTGAATCATCATGAAGTTAAATAGTTTTAAACTATGTTAGTTGTTTTCTGGGGGCTACTGCACTTTACCGGTACGTAGTAATTCACCGGAAGTATAAATATAACCCTATCCCTAACCCTGTTTGAATAGAAAGGTAAGTGATTTCATTTTAGTTTCATGATATTTTCTGTCTTTTATCAGGGGCTGCCGCCCCCGAACCCCCGCCTTTAACGGTCACCGTCAGTACCGACTCAACGAAGAATGCACTATGACGCATGCGCAGTAGGCGCGTACCGGTAAAGAGCATTCTAGCCGTTTTCTGAAATACTCAAAAACACTGCAGCAGGCTCATTAATGATAAAAATTTTAACTTAAAGTGTTGTTTAAAATCTGCTTATTATATACATGTTCAGTCCACTTTACAAACTTGTCTGATTACTCATGATCATTGAAATCACCTTCAGATCGGCAATTCCTCACAGTACCCATTCAGGGCTGAAAATTAGCGGTCGCCCATGGCGACCTTATTTTCATATGGACCACCTAAAATTTCGAAATGGTCGTCCAGCCGGCGACTGAAAACGGGCCGTAGATTAAACGCAATTAACCGCAACGTCAGCGTCAGATCCGAACGGGACGCATAGGAACAGATAAGCTGTGTATCTGCGTAAATACGCAATTAAAAATCTCAAAAGCCCTATAAGAATAAAAAAAATTCCGTATCATAACCCAATTAAAAACTCCTTTACTCATAAAGTCTAGAAATCGCCGCGTATCGAACGTAAATAAAAAAATCGAAACTGGTCAGATAAGAGATGCGAAAAATGAAACTTCACGCGACAATTACATGCCAATTACATCTCATTAAAACCCAATTGTCGTTCACACGCTATAAGATTAACTCGCCGACATAAGTATACACAAGGATGTCACAAAATCGATAATAAAGTCGCCGAGTTTTGATTACACGCTCGATAACATCTGTATATACCTTTACCTATACACGTCAGAGTACATTGGAAATAGCGCATATATATATTTTAATTGTTTGCAGCAATTGAATCAATGTTAATCCTTTGTTTGAGGACAAATATGTGTTTGCAGTTTGAGCGGAAATTAAGGTAAACATTTTAAGATGTGTGTCGGCATTTTTACACACTTTCTTTGTGATGTTTGATAGCGTAACAATGACATAATTGCAATGTCTCATTATGTAAATTGTAATCATAGAGTCTAATATAAATTAATGTCATGAAAAATGTATTCTTTATACAAGCGTGACCTAATTTTTTAATTTGTATTATATACAGGGATGGGTCGAGTACTGGTTTCCAGTACTCGAGTAGTACTTGAGTATTTCAAATTTTGTACTCGTACTTATGAGTAATGAGTACTGGTTTTTATTCAGTACTTGAGTAGTACTCGAGTAGTACTTAAGTACTCATGAGTATTTTTGAGTACCAGATTGTTTTGCATGAGCATATAAAAGATTTTTAGTAGAAATAAAAGAGACGGATTTTATTTATCTATTTAATTAAACATCAAATCAAGCTTCAAATTCAATTTTAAACAAGACAGTCAAAATGTTGCTGCAAATATTTTATGCAACAGTGTTTATTTTTGGTCAGTTTTATTGCCGTCTAAGGGCTATATTCTCATTCTAAAATCGAATCTTTTTTCCCACATTTCAGTTTCAGGACAACAACTTATCAAATTAGTAAAAACAAATGTAAGAATAAAGTCAAATCATGAACTAAGATTAATATATGTCTTATAAACTTGATATATGAAAACTGAATGCATAATCACACTATATAAAATCATGCGAATGAATTTTATTTTATTTATATGTAAAACTTTATAAAAACGATATCGGCGATCCCAGGAAGTCATTTTTTCTTTGTTAAAATTACCGCCGATAATTGTCAATAACACCGTCTTGTGTAATTTAATTTTATAGTGTTTTGTATTATTTTACAACAAAAATATTTTATGATGTATAATTTAGTATTGTATTTCGTAAAAATAAAATCCCTTCAATCATGATGACTTATTGTCATATATTTTCACGACCCACGCTTTCGCAAATTAACTTTTATTAAGTAAAACATTCTTAAATCTTCATTATTAATGTAATAAGCTTATTATTTTTCATTTGTTTTTTCTTAATTTAGCAAACAATGCCCCAGGAACCGACAAATCGAACTTTTCTGGTGTTCATTGTTGAAACAAATGTCAAAATACCAGACATATTTTTACTTGCCAACATTAGTTCCAGTGTTACAAATTTTAAAAATGAAGCATAATTATATGTTTTTTAAATTCAATTAAAATACTGAAGAAGCTATCATAACTATACTGTGTTTATCATTATCATTATGTAATTATGGTAATCAATGACAAAGAGTTAAAATAACCAAAAAGTTAGTTGAATTAAACAGTTTGTTGATTAATCAACATTTCAAATATCAAATAACTGACAAGTTGTTATTTGATACAGAAAAGTCATTTTCAAATCAAGTCATTATTTTGTAGATTTTTCCACTCCTGTGAACTATATTCTGGTGAGATCTTTGAAACATTTTCCTGCAATGTTTTTGAAAATTTTTCTTCGCTTGCTCGACCCTTTTTTTCTGGAAAAATCTGTAGAACATATCATCAACTTGTTGTGGCCAAACATACTTTCACAAAGGAATGTGTTTGGACAGTCCAAATGTACAGTGGGTATAGTAAATCCGATTTTACATGGTTAGGGTAAATGGTAAGTTTTGAGTCTATAAATTCATGCAAGTACTCCTTTCGTTTGCATTTCACATAGAGGTTTTGATTTTCATTCATGATACTCATCATACTTTGCCTCAGTGTACTGAATATTTGTATGAAAGTCCATTATAAGAAAAATGCATGTAAATCTGGACCATAATTTGCATGTTGTATTGCAAAAAGTGGTGGACCACTAAAAAACTTTCTGGGCCACCAAGATTTCACAGTCAGTGGTCCAGCTGGCCACCAAGCAAAACTGGTTAGTTATTAGCCCTGCCCATTTACACCTGTGTGAAGAAGACAGGGTTCGAATTTAACAAAAACTTGGAACCGCAAAATTTGGGAGAGGATTTTACTTCAACTTGCAAAATGAAAAAAAATCACATAATTTTCTCTCCAAATTTTTATAGCAAACATAGTAACTATTTGTATATGCAATATGAAAGCAACTTAGTACTATAATTACCTACAGATAGAACAAGTGCGTTAACTATTGTGTAAAAAGCAAAGAGTTTCAGATATGTTTTTACAGTGAATCCTTAATTGTATTATACCATCGATCTATCTGGCGTTCAATGCTGATTACAGCCTCATTAGTAAATTACTGGTAAGACAGTTATATTTTGGGGTGATTTCAAAAGTTATAATAGTTACTTGTAATTTTCAAAATCCATTCGTATTTTGCGAGTATGCAAGTTTAAATTCGATCCCTGGTGGAACCATTGAAGGTTAATTACTTGCTCAAGGAAATTATCTGTGCCCCTAGTGGGGATTGAATAAACCTAACCCCTAACCCAATCCCTAATCAGGTGTCTTACCACTGGATCACTGCTCCTACCAGTACCACATGTTCGACTATTCAAGATTCCCTTTGAGTCCCTATGAATAGATCTCTAGCTAGATGTTTATGCTACTGCAACATCATTGTTAATACTCCTTGCTCACTATACAATGTTAGATTTAAGCAGTTGCCCTGCCATGTTTAAAGTCGACTGGTCAAGTTGCGAGGCAAGTCAACAACTCAGGACTTAAAACCCAATTTTGCTTAAAAAAGTATTAGAGAGTTTCATTAGTTGTTCTATGAGTATGACTGATTGCAACATATTTGTTCTTTTCAATCTAGTCCATCTTTCAAAATTTAAGTATTGTAATGCAGAAATATACTGTTTCTTATAAAAAAGGAAAATGAAATATAAATTTAATATTGCAATATTGTAAGTGTTTATTCCGTAATAAAAATGGGGTTAGGGCAAGTTGATGTAAAAAATTAAATCGAACACTGCTATATACAGAATAATTTTGACTATGACTCAGTGGTTCTCCATTTGGCACGGTCTGTAGCTGTTGTCTTCACTTTGCTCCATGGTGTCTTGATTATTGATACAACACAATGACTTGGTGGAACTGCTTGCATGATTTTTTTTCTAAAATTCTAGTAATATGAATTAAGGTGCCACCTATGTCACAGAAAGATGACTTATACAACATCTGAATCTAATTAAAGGTGTATTATAGTTGCTATGAGAAAGTTTTTAAACAATTAAATCTCCATTTTGGCAATGTCTGCTCCATTTCACCCAGAATACTCCATTTCATATTTAACAATAACATAGAATACTATGTCATTGGTCTGTAAACTTGATTAGCTTGATTATGTTGTCAACTTTAATTATTGATAGGACAAGATGGATGACAGTTTAGAATTCACTGATGATGAAATCAGAGAAGAGCTGGCCAAGCTTGGTTATCACAGTGTAGCTGAGGAACGCCTGGCAGAGTTCAAAAAAGGTTAGTCTTGTTGATAGTTCACTTTAATTCAATTGTCAATGGTGTGTCCATTACCCCCCCCCCCCCCCCCTCCGCATGCTGTTCATAAAATAGCCATCTATTTTTAAAGGTCTTGAGTATGAACATATTATGAATTTAAATCAGGGAAGTTAATGTATGTGCCACTGACAGTTGAATAAAGTTCATCAGTACTTAGTTTTTTAATTCCTAAAAATCTTTGATTAATATTGATGCCATGGGTTCACTGCACCAATTTACTAATTTTAATGTGTACATCAGCTGTTCAATTAGTAGGATGACGGCCAGATTTTTCTTTGAATTTCAACATATATGTGCATTAAGAATAGGATTCAATTAATGCCTCTTTAGACTTTATAATATTTGTGATGTTCTTTCATTTTTATAAATTTTATAAAATTTATTTCAGATTTAGGAAGACTTATTCGACATGAACGAAGTAAACAAAGTTCACAGAATACAAGTTTATCATCACATGTTCCTACTGACACATCAATGAATGGTTTGTTTCAAAATACATTTTATTTGTTCTGATCATTTGAAAGCTTGACCTTGGCTTATCCTTATTCATTTCTTGAATTGTTAATCTTAATAAATGGAGTTTGACAAGGTAAAAATAGCATTATATATCCAGGTCCTTGGTTGTCTGCCTTATGAAGAACAATGACTGAAGTCCTTGAAAATAGAGAAGAACATATATCGTCGGCTTAATATCAAAACCTCGTATAGAGCATATTTCCGGAAAATCACTTTTTGATGCCAAGGGAAGCTATTCATACTAGCGCATATTCTGTCAAAATCTCGTACACCTGCGCCAATGACAAATGATAAAAAAAGCCAAATGTTAAATTCTCGTACTTTGATTGGCCCAGTTTTATTAAGATCAAAACATCGTATATCATCAATATACTGTGACGGTTGTGAAAATCAAAGCACTGAAAGCACTGAATTTGTTCGGTTTTGAAGATTGAAAGAAGAATTAGTGGCGCAACAACGTATACATACAAAGGACAGTTAAATGACACTTGTTTGTAAGGGAAAATATCATTTGCACAGATAATTGAAGTTGTGAGGACATATTTTGTGCTGATTTTTAATCAAATAAACAGGGTTTTAGAGATGCGTTTTAGATTGAATGACTAGCCTGGTATACAAAAAACTCCTAGAATACATAATTATATAGATATTGAAGCGATGATTTTCTCATATTTAAAGTGAATTGAGCTACATACACTGTTATGACTATGCTGCCTATTCCTACTTTTCTACTTATACATTTAAACGTCTTGTACATGTTATGTAACTATCCATATTATCAGGTTTTTGTTGAGCAGTACTTTAAGTTAGTTTTCTTTATGTTTTGATCAATTGTGCGTTTTAAATTTGGGACATATTTTGTTAAAGTAAATCCAGTTTAAAACAAATGAGAAGGATAATTGATTCTACATTTTGGAACACTTTGGTGACAAGTTCTGTTATATAAGGGTTTATTATCTGATGTTAAAAAAAGTAGTTAACATTGCCCTGGTTCAAAAGACTATATACCAATGATATTAACACAGCAGTTAGACTGAACAGGCGGACACTATAGATATTTTCTTGCAAGAAAAAGGGGCAATTCCTGGTCAATCTTCGTAAACAAATATCCTGTAGAGCGATGTCGTACAGGATCTCTAAAGTTTCCGTTGAGGGTCACGTCGAGATGACCTTTATTTCGACCAATCAATGTGTAGTTTCCATCTAGACGAAACACTTATTATAGCATTTTGATTTCGTAATTTCTATTTTTAGACTAAGGTCTGCGAGCTAATTTAACAGCGGTATATTTCACAGTCTGGGATTTGACTGCTCATTTCAAATTGTGCACCGTATACAATGTAAACAAGTTACTAAACTTAAAATTTCGTCATGAATATTACTATGAGAAAAGGTCTCTTGACAGTGACCCTCGTAAGAAAACAGTCAGATCTAAATTGGCAAGTAGGCGAGCGGAAAATTTTAGAAAGTTTTTATCAGATTGGGTCCAATTCAATAACATTCTTACGTTTACTGTTTGTAAAATAACAAAAATCACTTAACCATTCATTAACTACGGTCTTTAAACTGATCCTTCAACTACGTACACACACACATACACACAGACAAATTACTCAAACAATAAAATTTACATAAGACGTTGTAACATCTCTACTGACTACAAGGACGCTTGTTGAAGCGATACTATTACATTAGATTACGTAAAAATATATACGTAGATGCATTACATATCAGTCATTATACCTATGATGAAGATGATAAGTGTATGCTAGAGATTATTGCGCCAATCCTAGCAGACGATCTTCTTGAATTTCTCTGTATTTATAACCGAAGGATTACTTCTGGATTCGGCAAATACTCGTATTAAAATCGGCAAGGGTCTCGAATACGGTAAATATATAAATTTTGTTCAGGACTGAAGTCCTGAACAAATAAAAACTGCTTATTATCATGCCTATTATGACAGCTTTCTACATGATTACTAGTAATAGCTTTTATTTTCCAATAATTTGTTAGTTCTTACCACATGGCAATACTTCCTGATTAGTCAAGATAGACTGCTTGGAGCATTTGTGATAAGACGGTATTTGATTAACTTTGTCTTAGGTATTCCCTCATTTAGCTAAAATAAGAATTGTGTTGATAATGCTGATATCAATGGGTATCATGGATTACAACGAGATTTTTAATTGATTATATTTATGCCACACAATAGATATTAACATTACACGATTATAATTGTACTGTCCAACTGTTCGTCCATTTTGTGTCAAGCTAACAAATTTGTCATCCAATAATAAATTTCATTAAGCATGGCTTAAAGTTTTGCCGTTTTGACAGAGTAGGTCACGCAATTAAGGTCATTCTTAAAGCGTAATGCTCTTGTTCATAATAAATGCATTTTGTTGCAAAGAATCTATCATTATTATATGGACATAACAAGTGTTTAAGACAACTTTTGTATTGTTGTTGTCATGTTGTTTAATGTTTAACAAAAAGCGTTATGGTTTATAAGTTTTTTTGTTTGAAACCTTGGGTATTTTGAAAATGCTTGTCATATTGTAAATTCAAGCAATGTTTCTTCAGAACCGTATAGAACGTTATTTTCGTCTTTAAAAGATTATAAATATTCTTCTTTTAAAATACGTTATCATAAATGACCGCCGCCACGAGAAAAGGGCACTCGGGCATTTTTTATCGATTTTTAGATTTTTGCCTAATATTATAGGACACGAATTATTTTGCATGTTGCACTTTATTTCACATCGATATTGCAAATCATTTTTTAGATATAGCGGTTTAAAATAGGGCATTAATGCAACGTCAACGACATATTTATCAACGACCGCTTAAAACGTAACGTCATAATAATAAAGACGACATCAAATGTAGTTTAGCTGATAACAAATGAAGTCAAGTGTTTTCAATTTTAATTTTGCACTAAACACGATAATACTGAAATATATAACGATAATATTATGTAAAAAATAATTTATAACACCGTAATCAAAATTATCGTAGTCTTGGATAATATGAAATTCAAACAACAGTTAATTGAATAAGTTAATTCACGAAAACAACGTAATCATATCAGTTGGTCAAATTGTCGTGTTCGAATTGTTTCTACATTCGAACACATGTTTGTGCATACTAATTACCGGTCGCCGAGAAAATATTTTTCATAATTTTTATCCAAAATAAAGTAAATTACGAATCATGCAGGGGTGTCAAAATCAACTAGCCTGCTCGCCATGCGTGTGTTCCGACCTGTTGGGAGAGTTTACCGATTTTTTAAAACTGTTAAACTCGTCGAATCGAGCGAGCAAATTCAATAGATTTATCATCTGTTTTAATAAGAAAAAAATCAAAATACTATGTCCTATCCTCGACCGCTTTATGTTAGGTATATATCATTTTAATACCAAGAAGTAATCTTGACTTATTACGTCACAAATTGTCATGTAAGCCGGGGAGTCTATATTCTTTGCAACATTCTATTAAAATCAATATTAATCCTTTGTTTCATGACATAAATTGATGTGAACAATTTAAGATGTGGGTCAGAATTTTTTCACTCTTTGTATGTGTTTGATGATAGCGTAACACTGTCATAATGCAATGTTTTATTATATAACTACGGAGTCTATTTAAATTTAATTGATAGTTAGAATCAGAGAAAATTCCCTGTATTCTTAAAACAAGTATGACCTGTACATTTAGTTGCCTACATGTTAAACAAACACTGGCCGTTTTTGAAAGAAAATGATATCGTAGATGACAGGAATCAAATTTTCTTTGTTTCAATTTACTGATAATTGTCAATGACACCCTTCTCTTTATCATTTTAAGACATGTGTGAAAGCGCAAAGAAGTTTGCTGTATTAATATGAATTGATGAAAACGCAATATTGTTTAGGCCTACTTAACCCGCGATCGTAGACTTCACGGTTATATTTAGAAAATCGCGCACATTTTCGGCACATGCATACTCGCGAAAATCATATCACAAGTCCCCGTTTTCGTGTGTATGTACATGTATAGGGCGTAAAGTTTGACCCCGATCTGACCTTTCATATTTGCTTCAAATAATTATCTATGCATATACCGACGAAAATCAGTACCATTCCTATTCTACTCTTCGACTGCGATTGTAAAATTATAGAAGTATGTTTATGCGTTAAATTTCAACACAATCCTTACGGCCACGGTGTAATTGAGCAATAACACTACATTCGTATACAACTTAATGAATATTAAATTTGTGCATTAAAGTCAAGTCGGGGTAAAACTTTACGCACAATAGCTAAAACGAATTTCAAATCAACAAGTGTTAGTGTTGTTTCTACGACATTATATACTAGTCACATTGTCTCTATCGTTGTTTTCTACATATCCATGTTTCTATAACAATAATGTGTTATTATATGTTACTACAAATCGTTACTTTATTATTGTTCTTTCTTTTACTGGGTTTAATGCCGTGTCAACACGGGTTGACCCTTGTTTGTAACAAGGCCGAAAACTTCTCCATGTATCTTATTATTGAAGGAAATTTGATATAATTGTCAAATTTTCTTGGAAGGATATATTTAACCTTCTTGGGTGGGATTCAAACCCATACCCTCGTCAGGACATGAGATTCTAAATCTCGGCGCGCTACCATTGTTCATTTTAACAAGGACACTTGATTTTAAATAATTATTAATTATTATTTAATTAATTAATTTAATTATTTAAGGAATGGAGTTATTGAGAAATCGCGTGACCTACATGGTTCCTAACACGGCAAAAAAGACGACAAGATCAACAAATTTAGATGAAAAAGACAAGATAAATGACAATTATATGTGCCCGATTTTTATCAGACCTAGTGCGGTATATGCAACAGAAAGTAGCGCTAATTCTCCCAACCCCACAATGGTTCTAGTTTTTTTAGATCACCTCGAGGTTTTGAACGAATTTGAGAGATTTTTAGAAGAACTTCGAGGTAATGTAGAAATTTAGAACCGTTGTGGGATTAGCAGAACTATCGCTGAAAAGATAATTTTGTGCAGCTTAGACTGTACTAGGTCTAATAAAAATCGGTCAATTACTATTGTCATTTACCTAGTCTTTTCATCTTGTAAAATTTGTTTCTCTGGTCGTCATTTTTGCCGTGTTAGGAACCATATAGATCAAGTGATTACCCACTCTGGTTGATGTTGGACTCTGCTCGACACGTACTCCAAATAATTCGAACTACCCGTTTAATAAAGCAAAGATATGTTCACTATGATAATGAGTAAATGAAAGAAAAATATTAAACTAAAAAAAAAATATGACTGTGTGAGGATTCGAACCCGGATCATCTGTCACGCTAACCCACCGCCGTATCCACTGAGCTAATGACCCATTTCAATTTTGACGAACAATATCTATTACATAAGGATAATTATTGCTAAAAATAGCAATCAAGGGAGAGAATCACGTCGCTTAGTATTTATGTAAACATGTCAAACGTAAACGAGGTTACAGCACTATTATCATTTAATCTAAATTAACAAATATGCAATTCAATATAGAAATTACAAGTGTGATGTCATCATAACTCATTCAACTGATAGTATAGCTGTAAAAATTCGTAGAACGGGATTGAAAGTTGCAAACAGTACGAAAAAGGCGAATATTATAATAACAATAATATGTAATGACTCGACGTCTAAGATTTGAAAATAAATTAATATCAAGTTTGTTTTTTACTTAAGTTCAAGTATTTCGTAGAAAAAATCACATACAGCCAATACTTTATTAATATCACGCACCGAAACAAGTATGGTGACGAAAAAATCGCTGTCATTAGCCGTTGTCCTTTTCCCAAAGTTTTTGACGTTACGTCATTTATGCCCGAGTGCCCTTTTCTCGTGGCGGCGGTCAAATGTTACAATATTGAGGAATTACCTGTTCAAAAATTATAATGGTAACTTGTATGAAAATTTCTTTTTGAATAGAACGAATTTTAATTTACCAACGTCTAGTGTTGTATATCAAGTCATGACGATTGAACATGAACTTTGTTTAATATATATTGTCTTTGTTCTACAAAAAGCAGTTTTTAGTTACATTTGTCAAAATTTTGTCTTAATCCTACGGTAATTGTTTTTGCATTAAATAAAGAAAGTAAATCTGTTAATTGTGATTTTAATTTTCTATTAAATATCGAAGATTTAAAAGTTTACTTTTGTTGGTAAAATAATTTACAAACTGGAATTGAATTAGATAGTTATATGCGTGTAAATGGTCCAATTAATATCATTGATCAGTGTGCAAAAGGTCGTATATGATTAAAAAAAAATAGAAAAAATCTGTCAAAAGATCGCATATCACAAAACTTCATTATAAAAGTAAAATGTCATGTTAAAACACGAAAAACAACATTTGAAATTATGTATTATGATATTTTATCTCTTCCTTGAAAGTTTGGAACCAAAATATCAAAAAGTGTTTTTTGGGGCCAAAAAAATGTTTCTCCTGTAAAATTTGAAAAAGTGTCCATACGAGGTTTTGATATTAAGCCGACGATATACAAATGTATGTTAATAAACATGCCCTTCTGATTAAGATTTATGGGCAATGTTTGTATCTTCAATTATCTTCAAAATAACTATCATTGTATCATTGAAGTTTTTATCATGGAACCTGGCTTTAAGTTCTAGAATATATTGAAGATGTCACCAATTAGTTATATGCCCCTTTTCATGCTAGTTTTACATATGTATATTTTATGTTTTATTTATACAGGAAATAGGGGTCGAGTTGGTGAGTCTCGTGTTAGAGTTCCGTTAGAAGAATCACCAGTAGATAGACAAGAATCTGATGTAAATGATGAAAGACGACAGGTTTGTAGCTCTTTTTTAACTTAGAACAATACTTGTATAGTCAGACAATATTAACCTGAGCTTGAACTACCTTATTGTTATAATTATATGCTTCACGTATATTAAATCGTGAGTTTCCGTACACATGTATATGATTATACACATGTTTATAACAACCTTTGTGGCTATAAATCAATTATGTAACATGGCATATTATTTTACTTTAATTTTGGTTGCATTAGTTTATGGGAAAACAGGTATGTAAGTTGGCTGTATTGTGACTCAGTTTCAAAGTATTTATTCTTATGAAAAATAAGACTAATTGTTCAGAATGTGTATTTTAGAGAAAGCTTCTGATAAAGGACAATTTACCAACGAAGAAAAAATAGAAAGTAAATACTGAGTTTAATATATTCTTGCATAAAGGTCAAGCTCAGGTTAGCATTGTCAGACTATATACTTGGTCAAACGGGCTTGCTCTATTATGTTAGTAATGCTGTTATTAGGGTCTGCATCTGGCTCTGACTCTTGAACCTTTTGTGGTGTCTTTGGTGAGCAAATATCATCTTCTGTCAGAGCCAATTGTCATATGTCTAAGTTAGGCTACATTGATTGCATTTAGGCCATGCCATTACAGAATTTTGTTAAGCGTGCGCATACGTTTTAGAGTCCTCAATCCAAAAAAAATTGTTGTTAAAATTTCTAAAATAATTCTGTTGTTCCAGGATTCGATGGCTGATTTTTCTTAGGAAATACTAATAGTTCCTTGTTTCTGTGTATTTGATTAATGAAAATGTTCATGTGTATGTTGTGTATACTTTTTTTACAGAATTACTTTAATCTCACATTAATGTCATAAACATTCATGTACTACCAAGTACTTATTAGTGTAAATACTAGGTAGAATGGATATGTGTTTTCCTTTTTGATTTGTGTGTTTTTGTGAATAGGTACCTAGGTTTGTCGAACTTGAGTTGACGCTTAACAAAATTCCAGTTTGGTATGGCCTTAACTGTTTCATATTAAATGTAATAATTACTACTACCCAGGACATTAGAGATACTAACTGTCCCTGTCTGTGTGTCCAAGTTTTTCATTGTTGCAACATCATTTGGAGCTACAACACTGTTGAGCCGACAGGTAGCATTTTTCATTAAGCTTCATAGGCTGTACAATGCCATGCACATATTTTTATCAAATTTAACATCTCATTACTGACAATTACAGTACTTTCACCACAAAGTTAATATCAAACTTATACCTACATGGGTGAAAATCATTAGTATTTTATTACTGAATTTAGTGTTTTAAGAATCAATCACTCTATGTTATTTATGTGAAATATATTTTACTATTTTGAAACTAGGCTTGTAGTATTTTTTAAATTTTCAACTTTTTACACAGGGCTGGACATTAATTTTAAAGTACATTTGTAGTTTGTTTGAATGAAAAAGCAGCTATATATTTCACTTGCTCGAACAGAATGTTTAGTAGTGCTAGGAACCCATATATCGGGCACCATAGGGCAATGGGGCAACCTTTAAATTAATGTAGAGCTCTGTGAAATTTCTCTATTCTAATATTTTTTGAAATTTTGAATTTCTACTCATGCAACTATCTCACAGGGTGCATACAAACTTGAAAAATCATGGAAAATGAGATTTTTTTGGAAAAATCATGGACTTTTGATTTTAAGGAAAATATCATGGAAAAGTCATGGAAACTTAGAAAACATCATGCAAAATGTTTAATGTGTCATGGAAAAACTATTATAAACCTATTTTATTTCAACCCATAAAAATGAATGGAAAAAGATGAAATCAAACATAAATCGCAACTTTAAATTTTGGGTAAGAATTGCACTCTTGGGTATGAAAATGAGAGTTTCACTACTGCACCATTTCAAAAATTTAATTGTACTTGTTTTGGGTTCTGTAAGTGTTTCTGTTTTATCATGGAAATTTGAAAGGAATCATGGAAAAGTCATGGAATTTTGGTATTCAAAATCTGTATGAACCCTGATCTCATGTTCTGTTTTATTTACATTATACAGTATACACAATGGAGAAGTGGTAAAGAGAATCAGGAATATCCACATAGAAGTACATCACCTGTAGAAGTACATCATATACCTAGACGTCCTGATACTAACTATCAATTATATAATAATGATGTTGATCAATCTCAGTTGTCACATAGAGATGATGTCTCAGAAACAGACTCTGAAAGAAGAATGATGAAAAGAAAAGTATTAAGGTAACACTAATACTAATACTAATAATAATAATAATAATACTAATAATAATAATAATAATAATAATAATAATAATAATAATGTGATAAGTATGGAGTCAATCACTTAATTTTGTTAATGATTAAATTTAAATACTTATTTTTTCATGAATAATGATTAAATAAGGTTACTTACATGAATTTAAGTGATCAATGAGTTATTAAATACTTTATCAGGCAACGCAATTAAGGTATACACAAAGTCCCTAACGCCCCCCTTCCACCCACCCACAGTTAAATATCAATTTCGTCAAAGTATGATAAAAGCTCTCAAAACATAATTTTTTTTATTCATTACAATTTATCATTTGCATGGATTAGATGTATTACATAACTTGCAATTTCAAATATATTTGATAACTTTTAACAGGGCTAAGTGATTACCTCCCTTGCATATGAAATCAGAATAATTTTAAATGTGTCCATAAAAAGTCTATGTTGACATTATTTAAATGTCTAACATGGTGAAAAATTTAGAAAAACAAATGTACAGACAAAGAAAACTATTTCTAGAATTATTCAGCTATCATAAAACATAGATTTTATACCTTAAGCTATAGTAGACCTATTGTTCCAACTTAAATGACATTAGAGTGAATAATTTATTTAGTAATGAATGCCATAATAATGTTTACTTAAAACTTAAAAAAACTAGCAGAGCATTAACAATTATTTTCTAAATATCCATTTGATTATTTATACATATTATTTGGGTATGCTTTATATATGTCATGTTGTATATTATAGAAAAGATAAAGATGGTTCCAAGAGAGTAGATGAATCTATGACAGAAAGTGATATCAGTAAGTACTTTACATAATGAGTGCTTAGTGCAAAACTGTCGTAACTCAAGTAAAATAAGAGTGAGTTAAGATCTTTTTGTGGTAAGCCTGAGTTTATTCATTCTTCTTAACTCTTTGAATACTGTGTAATTCGAGCTTGTTTTATTAAAACATTGTCTTCATATATTTTTCAATTGTCTTGAATTTTCATAACATTTAATGAATGACAAACAGCTTAGGATGTGATCAGATGCCATGTTAATCTGCATCTGGTCTGTTTCTAAGCTGTTTACAAAAGCTATTATAACCATCCCGGCAGGCTAAGGGTATATGGTTAGGATTTATAAAAAAATGTTTAAAAAGGGTCAAATAAAGAGCCCTCCAGATTACAAAACTAATTTCTGATATGAATTTGTTGTGTATTTCAATAGTAATATTATTCTTATTATTCTAGGTAGTGTTATGGATATCAATGAAAGATTAAGAGAACTAGGTATTGGAGACAGTGTTAGTTTCTTTGATAAAAAAAGACCACATTCGGCTAAAACTGAGGTAGGGTATATTTGTCATACATGCTGGGGTGTGGAATTTCAATTTTTTTCCTCTTGTCTACTGACAAGTGAAATCCAAAACTCAACTTATCCGGGATCATAAAGCACTTGTCTTAAAGTTTAATACTCAAAATGAAATATACTTTACTGTGATATGAAATGCATATTATAAATAATGATTATAATTGAATAAAATAGTTTACTTTTGATTATGATTGAAATATCTACAGTATCTTTTTTTTTTACTAGATTTAACGCTGTGTCAACACAATTTAGGTCATTTTACGGCGTCCAGCGCACCTAACCTAGCTTTCCCGGACCATTGTCAATAACTAGTACTTACCTACCCTTCGACAAGGCCGGAAACTTCTCCATATTATCTAATCAATGGAGGAAAATGGACATTATTGTCAAATTTTCATGGAAGGGTATAACCTCCCTGGGTGAGATTGGAACCCGCACCCCCTGGGGCAAGAGATTCCAAATCCCGGCACACTACATCTACAGTATCAAATGTAACTACGTCCGTATATTAACAGCTAAAAAATATTACTTGTCCACTGACAAGTGGGCTGGAAATTTTAACTTGTAGGCAGACAAAAATGTATGAGGCGGACATATTAGGCATAGGAATTGCACATCTCTGACATGTATTATAATTTGTTTTTAATTTTCATGAAAATTAATCGTGTGATATTTTTGCTGCACCTTGGCATTTTTGTCATGTAACATTACTTGACTAGAAAATGTCTTCCCCATACAGATTATCATTGTTTAAGACTATTTATTTCTTGTGGGGATGAAGTTGAATGTCACACCAAACTGCCACCTGCAGTAACATTTCATACTACATTTGTAGATCAAGGGTATTGGGTAATATTACTGTTGAATAAGCTGGCAAGAGCCTCATTAATTCTTACACTTGCAAGCTTTGTATGCCTGGGTCAATGTTTATAGGACTTGTTGATTTTTGTTTCTATCTTCATGAACATTTGTTACTTTTATAGTAATTTTATTTTACTATACTATGCTATGCTATGCTTAGCTGTACCTTACCGTACCACACCATCCAATGTCATGCTATGCTATGCTATGCTGTAGTATATTGTTCTATATTATATTCCATATATTTCAGCCTCCATACAGACTAGCACCAGATGATCCTAGACCAGCTTCTGGTTAGTATACTTGTTGTTGTATTATATGATAACCATAGTTATTGATGTGCAATTTGTTTGTCTTAGGTAACCTCGTCAAGAGAAAGTCTTTAAGTATAACTTAAAATGTTTTTAATACTAAGCAGAGCTCTAGATAAGATATTGTGAAAGTAGTAACGGTACTACCAGTTTTTCAGGACAAAGGAGTAACAAGCAAAAATACTTAAGTATCAGTACTACTCATTTTTTTAATAGTAGTAATAATGAATTACTGTTTTACAGGTACAAAAACTGGAGGTTTGCTTTATAAAAACAAATTGTCACAGTCTGTGTTTTAGTCATACCGCCATTAAATTAATGAAATAAAGGTGAACCAGTCCTGTACATTCCGATATTTAAGTATCTTTCAGGGCTCATCCTGGGGTAAAATTTTTGGGAGAAGTGACTTCTCCCTCTAACTGAGTTAGGGAGAAGTGGTACCATTTGTAAGAGAAGTTTCCACGTGCATCGGATCTCAAAAGTAACAGTTTATAACAGCCATCATTAGTTTGAAATACTTTTGTTTTACTAGATCACCAAATTTCAATGAATTATAACCTATTGATCACTATAGATTAGCTGAGTTTTTTCCCAGTATAATGTTTATTATATGCTGGTCAAAGAAATAAAAGTATGTGACTTGTTATTAATTGTATCTTGAATTCATTTAATCTATTTGAACTATGCAAATGAAAGCATCTTTCAGTGAATTTGTGTCTTCATTAGCTAATAATTGTATTGAAATAATTTCAAAGATTAAAATGTAATTTTACCTAATAAATATTACAGTGTATCAGTCTTCACTGCTACAGTGAAGGATTTATCAATTCAAGAATATTAGTGATCATATTATGGATTTAATTTTTATTTCTGTACATATTTATACCCCTGCTTCGAAGAAGAGGGGGGGTATACTGTTTTACCCTTGTGCGTGCCTCTGTCCGTTACAAAATTTCCGTCGCAGTTTTCTCGGCAACTATAACATGCAGCAGCCTAATACTTTGCATATTGCTTCATCCCATAGTCCCATGTGGTGTAAAGCGATTTCATGCTCCTTGCTCATCTACTTCCTGTTTGTCGCATATTTTTAGATTTTTGCGGGGGTATCACTAGTGAGCATTAGCTCACAGATTTACTTGTTAACTCTGCTTTAATTTGATTTTTTTTTCACTCAAAAAATATAACGATCGGACCCGGGTACGAAAGTTATTGAGGACGAATGTTTCACGAGTCCATCACCTTTTTTATACGCCCGTTTTGAAAAAACGGTCGTATTATGTTATGATTCTGTCCGTCTGTCCGTCCGTCCGTCCGTCTGTCCGTCCGTCCGTCTGTCCGTATGTGGACAATTGCTTGTCCGGATGATAACTCAAGAAAGGATATACCTAGGTTCCTAAAATTTTATGTGTGGATAGCCCTTGGGTAAAGGAGGTTCCCTATTGATTTTGAGACCCCAGGGTTAAAGGTCAAGGTCACTGGGACTTAAAATAGGTAAAACTTGTCCGGACAATAACTGAACCACCAATGTACCTAAGTTCACCAAATTTAATGCAAGAGTAGCCCATGTGTCAAAGATGTTCCCTATTGGTTTTGGGGCCCCTGCATGAAAGGTCAAGGTCACAGTGGCATCATATATGGAAAAAACTTGTCCTGACAATAACTTAACAACCAATCTACCTAGGTTCACCAAATTTTATGTGAGAGAAGCCCATGTGTCAAGGATGTTCCCAATCGGTTTTGGGGCCCCTGGGTCAAAGGTCAAGGTCACTGGGACATCAAATTGAAAAACCTTGTCCGTACCATAACTCAACAATGCCTGTACCTAGGTTCACCAAATTTTATGTAAGAGTAGCCCATGTGTCAAAGATGTGCCCTATAGGTTTATGGGGCCCCAGGTTCAAAGGTCAAGGTCACAGGGGCATTATATGGAAAAACTTTGTCCAGACAATAACTGAAACACCAATGTACCTAGGTTCACCAAATTTTATGTAAGAGTACCCCATGTGTCAAGAATATGCCCTATTGATTTTGGGGCCCCTGGGTCAAAGTTCAAGGTCACAGTGGCATCATATTGAAAAACATTGTCCGGATAATTACTCAACAATGATTGTACCAAAGTTCACCAAATTTCATGTGAGAGTAGCCCATGTGTCAAGGATGTACCTTATCAGTTTTGGGAAAACAGGGTTAAGTTTAAATCTTAAACCAGAAGATATCAAATTACCAAGCTGTGACTTCAAATTAATGTTCTATCAATATGTTTATAAAGTCAAAACGGCAAACAATGAAACACTTGTCCAGACAATAACTGAACCACCAATGTACCTAGGTTCTCCAAATTTTATGTGAGGGTAGCCCTTGGGTAAAGGTTATGCCCTATTGGTTTTGGGGCTCCTGGGTCAAAGGTCAAGGTCACAGGGGCATCATATTGAAAATCCTTGTTTGGACAATAACTCATCAACTACTCTACCTAGGTTCACAAAATTTTATGTGAAGGTAGCCCTTTTGTCAAGGATGTTCCCAATAGGTTTTTGGGCCCCAGACCCAAAGGTCAAGGTCACAGAGGCATCATATGGAAAAACCTTGTCCAGACAATAACTGAACAACCAATGTACCTAGGTTCACTAAATTTTATGTGAAAGTAGCCCATGTTAAGGTTATGCCCTATTGGTTTTGGGGCGCCTTGGTCAAAGGTCAAGGTCACAGGGGCATCATATTGAAAAACATTGTCTGGGTAATTACTCAACAATGACTGTACCTAAGTTCACCAAATTTCATGTGACAGTAGCCCATGTGTCAAGGATGTGCCTTATCAGTTTTGGGGAAACAGGGTCAAGTATAAACCTTCAACCAGAAGATATCAAATTACCAAGCAGTGACTTCATATGTTCTATCAATATGTTTATAAAGTCAAAATGGCAAACAATGAAACTTTTGTCCAGGCAATAACTGAACCACCAATGTACCTAGGTTCATCAAATTTTATGTGAGGGTAGCCCTTGTGTCAAGGATATGCCCTTTTGGTTTTGGGGCTCCTGGGTCAAAGGTCAAGGTCACAGAGGCATCATATTGAAAAACCTTGTTTGGACAATAACTCAACAAGGACTGTACCTAGGTTCATAAAATTTTATGTGAATGTAGCCCTTGTGTCAAGGATGTTCCCAATAGGTTTTGGGGCCCCAGACCCAAAGGTCAAGGTCACAGAGGCATCATATGGAAAAACCTTGTCCAGACAATAACTGAACAACCAATGTACCTAGGTTCACTAAATTTTTTGTGAGAGTAGCCCATGTGTCATGGTTATGTCCTATTGGTTTTAGGGCCCCTGAGTCAAAGGTCAAGGTCACAGGGGCATCATATTGAAAAACATTGTCCGTGTAGTAAATCAACAATGACTGCACTTAAGTTCACCAAATTTCATGTGAGAGTAGCCCATGTGTCAAGGATGTTCCCTATTGATTTTGGGGCCCCTGGGTCAAGTTTAAACCATCATCCAGAAGATATCAAATTACCAAGCAGAGACTTCAAATGTTCAATCAATATGTTAACAAAGTCAAAATGGTAAACCATGGAAATAATGCTATATTTAATAAGTAAAATGAATTTAGTTCACCAAATTTTATGTGAGGGTAGCCCATGTGTTAAGGATGTTCCCAATTGGTTTTGGGTCAAAACCGGGTCAAAGATCTAGGTCACAGGGGCATCATATGGACAATCCTTGTTTGGAAAATAACTCAACAATGATTGTACCTAGGTTCATAAAATTTTATGTGAATGTAGCCCTTGTGTCAAGGATGTTCCCAATAGGTTTTGGGGCCCCAGACCCAAAGGTCAAGGTCACAGAGGCATCATATGGAAAAACCTTGTCCAGACAATAACTGAACAACCAATGTACCTAGGTTCACTAAATTTTTTGTGAGAGTAGCCCATGTGTCATGGTTATGTCCTATTGGTTTTAGGGCCCCTGAGTCAAAGGTCAAGGTCACAGGGGCATCATATTGAAAAACATTGTCCGTGTAGTAAATCAACAATGACTGCACTTAAGTTCACCAAATTTCATGTGAGAGTAGCCCATGTGTCAAGGATGTTCCCTATTGATTTTGGGGCCCCTGGGTCAAGTTTAAACCATCATCCAGAAGATATCAAATTACCAAGCAGAGACTTCAAATGTTCAATCAATATGTTAACAAAGTCAAAATGGTAAACCATGGAAATAATGCTATATTTAATAAGTAAAATGAATTTAGTTCACCAAATTTTATGTGAGGGTAGCCCATGTGTTAAGGATGTTCCCAATTGGTTTTGGGTCAAAACCGGGTCAAAGATCTAGGTCACAGGGGCATCATATGGACAATCCTTGTCCGGACAATAACTAAACAATGATTGTACCTAGGTTAACCAAATTTTATGTGGATCAGCCCATTTGTCAAGATGTAATGTGTTGATAGCTCTTTGGTATTTGATGTTCTCTTTTGATTTGGAAACCCCAGGGACAAAAGTTAAGGTCACAGGGACTTAATTCATATTGAAACATTTTCCGGACAGTAACTCAATAATAATTGTACCTACATTGTAGGTTTTCCAAATCTTATTTAAGGGTAGCCTTAATGTCTAGCATATGCCCCTTTGGTTTTAGGTCCCTGTGTTAAAGGTTAAAGTCAAAAGAAAAATCATGAGGAAAAACCTTGTCCAACAACCAACTTTACCTAAGATCACCAAATTTTATGTATCAATACTCTTTGGGTCAAGGGCGAGAACTTTTGGTTCTGAGGCCCCAGGGTCAAGGTCACTGGAAGTTTGTATGGGAAAACTTTGTGTCGGTGATAAATCAACCATGGCTGTACTTAGGTTCTCAAAATCTTTGCTTTGGATAGCCCTCCTGTTAAGAATGGGACCTATTCTAAGATCCCGGGGTCATTGGTCAAGGTGACGGTCACAGGGACTTTATATGAGATAGAACACAGCATGGACTGCACACGGGCGTATAATGCCCCGCCCAGCGGAGCTCTTGTTTCAGGTCATATATATGAACTTATCAATTATGTAATTAAGAAATCATTATGAAATGAATGGAGTTTTAATTTCTGCATTTAATAGCCACAATATATCATTATATAGTGTACAATCGTAATATTCGACTAAACTTGAAAGACAGACTGTTAACGGAAATTAACTTTATCTGTTTCGTCTCCAATGTGTAACAAATGGAATTGTTTGTAAACTAAAATTTGACTGCTTTGCTTAATAACTGATAAGCGTATCGATTAATGTGTGAACTATCACAAATAGCGAGCGCGTGGGTAGTGTCCATGACGTAACGAATTTATTTTTAGTAACACTTTTTGTCATTTTTACTCGCCATGGAGCGTACCTATTTTCGAACAAAGGTTCATTTTATATGTGTTGCTTTTAGACTAAACTTAAAATTAAACTTTTTTCTTCTTTTAATAAATTAAGCGGCAAATGATTTGACGAGAGTAAAGTCGTATGCTAGCATTGTTTTGGGGACATGTGAAAAACGCACTTTCGCAAGCCTTTACCCTTTCTCATGGCCGACTGCACATTGTATTGTTTAAGTACAATTAGTGGGTCGAGCGTATTATGTAATCCTCGCTGACGTGTCATAAACATAATTTGCTAGTCACGGTTGTAAAACTGCCCAAGGCAACGTTTACTGGAGCCTGCTTGATCATTACGTACTGTCGATCCTAATTGGCTTATCGATGTTGAGAAACGACGCTCTGATTTGCTGTGGGTGTAAACTAGGCAGAGTGTAATCAATAATTGACGTCCACACGATATTATTCAATCGTCGAAATCGGAAATACTCGGCGAAGTGAACTTTTCCTTGATGTTTTGATAGGGCATAATGGTAACACACAAGGCAACATTATCGCCCTCGCGGCAGAGCCCTGTTCTCTTTGCTTTTTAAGACCAGGTCAGAGGACGATAAATTTAGCAATATTTCCGTTATGGCCTTCTGATCGTCATGCAGTAGTAACGATCAATTTTCATGGCGTACTGTTACGCCCTGAATTTGATATTGAGGCGTAATTGAGTTTGAAAGTAGGCGTAAGTACGCAAATACACCCTTATCTGGAGCTCTGACTAAGGGAGGTTATTTATTGCGAACTGCTCAGATGATGTTGTAAATGAGTGCATCATTTGTTGTGATGCATAAAGTTGATTTGATAATGTATATACCATTTTTTATGTCACTTGAATTTGCTTTTTCCTGCCTGATTGAATGTGAACCTTTAACTTATCACAGGGATTATTCTGGGCCCAGATTTTGGTGAGAGAAAAACTCCCATTTGACCAAATTTGGTGAGAGATTTCAAATTATGTTGAGATTTTTTTTACTTCAATTAAAACGGCAAGAATTTTATTACATTAAGGTACTACATGTACACAAGATGTAAAGCGTGGTCACGTGACTCCAATGGAGTCGGAATGTTTACAAAATGAGAAACAAAATATAATGATTTAATTACGTTTATATGATAGTTTTGGTCGTAAATTCGTCATAGACATTTCCTACTATCGTGTTTTTGGATATAGTGAAACTTTATTGGAATATTTACTGTGGTAATGAACTTCTCTGACTTTGAAATTTGAAATTTTCTCGCTAATGTTTTTGATGTGGTGGGGTTATAATTTTCCGACCCCCTCCCAGTATATATAGATATTGACCAAAAATTCGTCACGCATGATTGGTCACCTGAACTGGCTAGATATTTAGTACAAACATTCATTGACAATATAACACATTGTGTGTCAACTATCAACGTCAATTTAGTAAAATTGATTAATCTTCTATAATTTAACATTAGAAATAGACTATAATGCCCAATTTCTTTACTGGAGGATTAACTCCTGACAAATTCGGGGTTTGCTAACCCGCTATATAATCTTAGATTGTTTTGAATTCGGGGTTATTTCTATTGCGTTTCTTTTAAAAAATTAGCAAATCCGAGATTAATTCGAGTGTGGAAAATAATTGACACGAGTACGGATTTACTCACCAAAGTTCACGTGAATTAATAAAAAATTGTCCCCTTGGGTGACCATGTGACAATGTTGTCAATATGAACGTTGATGACATCACAAGAATGTATTGATGTGTTAATGGAAAATCAGTTTAATAACTAAGATTATAATTTATTTTGTCATAAAACAGTAAATTGTTTAATTCAATATGTATTCTTCTGATATGCAAGTTTTGCCATCTTTTATTATATAGTTTTGCCCTCATACATTGATAAATAAAACACAAATAAACTATCTATCATGTATATACATGTAGGGGTGGGCCAATATATACTTTTTCTTAAAAATCATTGTAAATAGTATTTTTTCTATTGCCAATAGGTTCATATTGATTAAATATGGTTAGATCAGGAATTCAAAATAAGTATTTCGGTTGGAACAGTCCATTTTTTTCAAAATGGCTGCCAAAAAAGAAGAAAAAAATGACACATGTCATTATAATAGTAAAATTCTTCAAACAGAGTGTAGATTTATATGCATTTATTGATTTTACAAATACAAAGGGCATATTTGAAACATATTTTAGTGCTTTATATTTAGTTCAGATGTGTCATTTAACCCTTTACTGGTTGCGACATGTGTGAAAAGTAGCCATTTTTTTCACCATTACGCGCAAGGGCTATTTCAAGATGCTCTAGTTTCATTACTAATAATCATACAGATATGCAACTTGGCCAAGTTATTACCTGGGTGAATGTCTTTCAGAAAAACCAAGTTGAGCCCCGATCCCCATTACCATGGCAATGCTGGGGCGGAGCAAAAACCGCAAAAATGCAATTTTCGCTCTTTTTCCACCCCACATTTGCACTTCAAACAGTAATATTTTCCAAAATTAAGGTCTAGAGTGCCAGGTCTTTTCAGATACTGAAAACATGTTTTCTTATCAGCATTTGGCGCCATTTCTCTGCACTTAATGACCCCGATTTTTTATCTGGTGATGAGGGGCGCTGCGCCCCCTTCAAACCCCAGCAACAAAGGGGGGCACATCCCCTTTTCGGAACCCCCCTGAGACATCTTTTAGTGGGGGAGGCACGCGAAAAATAGCTCATTTTTTGGGGACAACTATCCTTAAGACAAATTCACTTATTCCAGTTAAAAAACACCATTTTCAAGGCTGTGGCAGCCATTTTGGAGGGGGGTCTAGACACGTATAAATGCGGGATTGAGCGATTAAGGGTTAAGTAAAATATCCCCCAAAATACTAGAAAATCACCATTTTTACTGAAAACAAGTAGCAGGGAATTTTGCTGACTTTTTCTTAAATAACATTTCAAAAATTAGAGAATCATTGCTGCAGTTTCCAACTTCATCACCCCAAGGAAGTACCTAGTCATGAGTAAGATAAAACCACGGACCCTGACAACTACCTTGTAGAACACTGCAATCTAATGGACGAACAGTTGATAAACTAGTATTGACATTGACTCGACATGCACGTGGACGAAGACATGAGTAAATCCAGTGAAATGTACTATTACCTATGCCATGTTAATTGTTAAGTACTTCCAATAAAATCTCATGATCAACAGTGTCAAATGCATCAGTCAGATCAATAGGTTTTAACGCTGTTACTTCAAGTTTCTCTATACCACCCAGTATGTCATTAACTAATCTAAGAAGACTCACATTCATGAGTGAAAAGGTCAACATGCAGATACATATTTTGGTAGAAGATAATTTTAATCAACATGAGAATTCAATCTATTTAAAGCGGCCTTTTCAATTTCTTAAGATATGAAGGACAGATAGCTAGTCAGTCTATAGTTAGCATATCCCACATCCAGACCCACAATCTTGCAAGGAGGCTTAACAATTGCCTCTTTTCACTTGTATGGAAATACACAATGTTTCAATACTATATTTATTAAATGAGTAATCAGAAGAAATAATTCTTGTAGATAACATTTAAGTAATTTTGTTGGCAATATGTCTAGCTCAGATGATTTGGCATTTAAATCACATATAAGATCTCTGACCTCTTCTATTCACTATGGTAAAATCCTTAAAATGGTCAAGACTCAAGACTAGGTACACTCTTCAGTTGGGGTAAGTTGGAACCTGCAGCAAGGATTCTCTAATTTTTTAAATTTTATCTAAGAAAAAGTCAGCATAATTTTCTGTTATTAGTTTTCAGTAAAAAATGACGATTTTCTAGTATTTTGGGGGATATTTTGCTTAAATGACACACCTGAACTAAAAATAAAGAGCTAAAATTTGTTTCAAATATGCCCTTTGTATTTGTAAAATCAATAAATGCATATAAATCTACACTCTGTTTGAAGAATTTTACTATTATAATGACATATGTCATTTCATTTTTTATCCTTTTTTGTCGGCCATTTTGAAAAAAATGGACTGTTCCAACCGAAATCAAAAAATATTTTTGAAATTTTTACCGAATTTGTTCTCAATGCACTAAATGGCAATAGAAAAAATACTATTTAGAAAAAAAATCAGATTGGCCCACCCCTAATACATGTAACTTAAAATAATATTCAATCTAAATAAAATATAATTGATCCTCACTTTATAAATCAATTTTCTTACAATATTTCAATGCTCTCGTGGAAATGTTTACTGAAAAATCGACGCACATTTTTAAAGGTCGCTGGTGCTCCTTGTAAACCTATGGATATATTGCAATTTAGGAAATCTGAGGTATATATAAATACGATCTTAATTACTTCGCACTATAATAATTGTTTTTCTTGGTTTCTAATGGTGTCTTTTCAAAAAGAGAAATATACCCGTTCTTTTGATAAAATTCAGAGTTTCATTATCTAAACTAGTTTTAGAATTACATTAAACCATAAGTAGGTAGTATCTATGACAAAATTAATTGTCTTATGGTCAAATTTTAATTTTTAGCACCGACGATTAAATTCTGCTTTTGGTTTCGATCATTTTTAATGCAAGAAACAACATTAACAGACTTTCAGACACAATTACATTTTAACTTGAAATTATACAAAACACTTTGCATCAATTCCATTGGATAAATATATTTTGTAGTCAATATACAGAGTTAGTTTTGATATCGGTGTGTTCATTTTACAAATAACCGACTAGATAACATTTGGTATGGCTGTACATTTACGCGGCTCGGAGCCTGAAATTTTATTCTTTTACCACAGAACGCTAGCATATACATGTAAAGCGTTCCCCTTCCACAACATGACCATACCCATCTAACAAACTCAATTTTAAAGCTTCAAAGATCATTTAGTAATAACATCCCTAATTCAACAGTTGATAACATATCATTCTATGATCCACAGCAGCGGCATTCATTAAATTAATCAGTATATTAGTTCAGATTCCAATCTACACTCGAATTAAACCACCCCTATAGTAGGATTATTTTAACAATAGGCAAATAACACAGAGTTAATCTGAGAATTTTTAAAGAAACCCACTTTACCAAATACACTCAGATCATTTCCTAACGGGATTATAATTGAGGATTAAACTATTTCGAAGGTAAAGAAACACACCGGGTGTTATATTTCGTGTTAATTCATGATATAACACTTGGGTAATATAAAGAAATTGGGCATAAATGTGTAAATGGGTAAACAAAAGCGCCAAAAGAAACGTAAACATAGTAGTGAAAACTCTGAAATGGGCATTAGTGAAAGGTTAAAATCAGTGCGCAATAACTCGCCTATAGAAACAACCAATAGCTTCACTATATTGAGCGAAAATACAGATGATACATCATGTGATAACTTGAGTGACACACTTCGAAAAGCAAATTCTGTACTTTTTGATGAGACAATCTCTGAAATTAACAATTCTGTTTTTGAAGCACCAAGTAATATTGATTGCAACATGGCTAGTGAATCCAAGTCGTCTAAAGATGATATACTTACCTATTTGGAACGCATTGATTCTAGGCTTTCTCGTGTAGACGAGAGATTAAATACATTGGACTCTTTAGACAAGAAAATATGTAACATTGAGTCAGAAATGAATAAACTATGGACTTTTGTTAGCGATAAATTAAAAGCTACAGACGACAAAGTATCCCAGATCTGTGATCGAGTGGAAAGTATGGAATTCACGTCTGGTTTGAGTAGAGATGACATCACTTGCATGCAAAGAGAAAATGAACAACAACAAGAAAAAATATTATACATTCAGTCTCAGAGCATGCGTAATAACCTCATCTTTACTAATATACCCAAACGAAAAAGAAACGCAGGGTAAAATGATATGGAATAACTTTTTATCGCCTTTGTGTAAGATGATGAAAATTAGTCAGATTATTATCAAGGCATCTATTTACTCAACGCATAATGAAAAGTTACTGAAGCATGAAACGTTCTGTGTCACGTAATACAAGCAAAGAAATGCAAAAAAATCGTGCAGAATAAATTTGATAATTTGTTCAACACATCTTTTCATATCATCCAATACTCTAGACATTTATACACTGTTTTCCGTATTAAAACTCTGTTTTAACTTTCTAAGTTAATGGCAAGGCTTACTGACGTTCAGCGGGGTCAGGCCATTACGTTGCTAATGCAAGGTCAAACGCAACAGCAGGTGGCTATGCAGTTTGGCGTGAATGTTTCGACCATAGTGCGACTTGTTCGTCGACTTAGGGAAACTGGAAGGCTTGCCGACCGGCCTCGGACAGGGCGTCCGCGCGTCATGACACGACGTCAGGACAGGGCTATACGTCTCGCACACCTGCGTAATCGTAACGTTACTGCCACTGAAACTGCTAACAATACAGTAAGCAATCATAACCGTCGTATTCCCTCCCAAACTGTAAGGAACCGATTACGTGAGGCGGGTCTTCGTTGTAGACGTCCATGCATTGGTTTGCCTCTTACTCCTCCACGTCGCGCGCGTCGAATGACTTGTTTAGCGGCACATTCCCCTCGGGAATAACACAAAAAGTAAAGGTCAAAATCCAACGAAAATTTCCAAATTTAGTTCACAAAAGATAGTTCTTGATAAATCAATATCCCAATTTTAAGTTCATTCTTATAATTCACCATAAATCATCACTGAAGTTACCCTGCGTTTCTTTTTCGTTTGAGTATATAAATGAAGTAACCAGTGAAAATGTTACCCAGACTGAAAATGCCTTACGTTCCTTCATGGTTGATAAACTGAAACTATCCCAAGAACGAGTTGACAAAATTAGCTTTGAAAGAGTTCATCGCATGGGTCATGTTGATTCAGCTAATAAACGTGGTCCTCGTAACATAGTTGCAAAGTTCACCCTATATAAAAATCGTGAGGATGTAAGTAAACAGGGGAGAGAACTCGGAGGCACAAACTACAGCATGTTTGAGCAATTCCCCAAAGAAATCGCCAACGAAGAAAATCACTACTGCCCAAGCTTAAATCGGCTAAAAGACAGGGTAAATCTGCTTGGCTTAGCTACGATACTCTTTACATTGACGGGAAACCTGTAAAAAGTGGTTCGGATTAGCACCGTAATGAGGCTGGACTTTCTGTTTTATCGTGGAACATCAATGGTTTAACCAGTGCTTTATTAGAAGATAGTGAATTTATTGACAAAATCTCACAATATGATATTATTTTTCTCTTCGAATCATGGACTAACAGTAAATCTAAAATTGATATAAACGGCTATGAGTGTTTTAATTTTTACAAAAAAAATCAAAATAAGAAGGCCAAGAGATCTAGTGGCGGTGTAGTGATTTATTTGAAGAAATCTATCAGTAAAGGTGTAAAACTAGTACAAAATCATCATGATACTTTGATCTGGTTACGGTTGGACAAATTATTTTTCAATATTACAGACGATATATATTTATGTGGTGTTTATGTTTGGGTAGAGAATTCACCGTGTTATAACTGTATAAACATTGACTTATTTTCTGTATTAAGTATAGGATAGAGCATGAGTAGCAGTTTGATATGGGATTTATCAACGAGCGAAGCGAGTTGATAAATCTCATATCAAACTGCTACGAGTACTCTATCCGACTTAGACAACGCGTAGAAAATTATATGTTTATAATGTCCATTCTCATTTATTTTGTCACGTATTTATACTGCTGTCACCTTAAAGCCGTATAAAACGCAGAGAAATATGTTTGGCCTTAATCTAAAGCGTACGATATTTGTGCCGTGAATTTCGTACGAAAGCTAATTAAAACTCATGAACAACATTTAGATTGTGTTATTCATGGATATAAATATTTGTGCCCATGTACATAATTTATCGACAGTTAAACAATAAATAAAAAATACAAATCAACAATCATTTTTGATAAACAATCACAGTGGTGCTTCGTCTTAGGAATAATTCTTTATCGCAGAACTAAAAAAATTTTTGGCTAACCAAGAGTGTTATTAGGCTGTAAGTACATGTTATTGTTTTACGAATTTCATCATTTTCTGCATTGTTATACCTAATAAACATGTGAATATTCTATTTAGACAATATTTCTCATATATAGTCGGTTTAATATGTAATCAAGAGAGTGGATAGATGTGAATTGCATCAGCAGAATAATCACATATATATAGGTATGCTAACAAAATTTGCTTATGAAGTATTGTGTTACATAATACTGGTCGTTCTATTATGTAGGATCAAGTGGACCTTTGAATCAACCCCTAGTCCCTACCAATATTTTTTTCACCTGCTTAAAACCATCAAGATGATTGTCATGAACAAAAATCTGGTAAAATTCCAGATTCCTGGAAGGAAGCTTTAATAATACCAATACCGAAACCGGGTAAAGACAATACTTACCCCCTTAACTACCGACCAATATCTCTAACTAGTTGTATTTGTAAAACATTTGAACGCATGGTTAATAAAAGACTTATCTGGTATTTAGAATCTAACGGTATAATAACTAATTTCCAATCTGGTTTTCGAAAACAGCGAAGTACAAATGATCATTTAGTTCACCTCGAAACATTCATAAGAGAGGCTTTTGTCAATAAACAACATGTAGTTTCAATTTTCTTTGATCTTGAGAAAGCTTACGATACAACTTGGAAATATGGTATTCTCAAAGATTTAAAAGATGCCGGGCTAAACGGTAGACTACCAATGTTAATTTCTAGTTTTCTGTCTGACAGAAGTTTTCAAGTTAAATTAGGATCAACATTATCAGATAGCCACAAACAAGAACAAGGCGTGCCACAAGGCAGTATATTATCAGTTACCCTTTTTAGTCTTAAAATTAATAATATTGTTAAGGTTATAAATCCTGGTACAGATTGCTCATTATATGTAGATGACTTTTTAATCTGTTATCGTTCTAAAAATATTCGAAGTATCGAACGCCAACTACAACAAAACTTGGATAAAATCCTAAAGTGGGCAACAGAAAATGGTTTTAAATTTTCCAAGTCAAAAACACAATGTGTACATTTTTGTCGATTAAGAAAGCATCATAATGATCCTGAACTTTACATTTCTGGCTCAAAAATCCCTGTTGTAAATGAAGCTAAATTTTTAGGCGTTACATTCGATAAAAAACTCTTTTATACCACACTTAAAGTCTCTAAAAACAAAATGTATCAACGCTTTAAATCTACTTAAAGTACTTTCACATACTGATTGGGGATCTGATTCCCAAACATTACTTAAATCATACAGAAGTCTTGTTCGTTCAAAACTAGATTATGGGTCAATTGTGTATGGATCAGCACGTAAATCGTACTTGCAAATGCTTGATACAATACATAACCAGGGCTTACGTATCGCCCTTGGTGCATTTAAAACTTCACCTGTTGAAAGTCTTTATGTTGAAGCTAACGAGCCATCATTAAAATTACGTCGACAAAAGCTTTCATTACAATACGCAACTCGAATATCTTCTAACAATAGTAACCCGGCGCGAAAAGTTGTTTTTCAACCAAATTACATTGATAAATTTGACAAAAAACCAAACGAAATTAAACCATTTGGCCTGCGCGTTAAAAACGACTTAGAAATGCTTAATATTAACACATCTACCGTTCTACAGAACTTTGATGAAAATGTCCCTCCTTGGACCTACAACATACCAAATGTTAACATTGATTTGTCAAACTTACGTAAATCTATTACCAGCCCAGAGGCCTTTAAATCGGAATTCGTTAACATCTTAGAAACATACAAAGATTGTACACATTTATTTACTGACGGCTCTAAAGATGGAAACAAAGTTGGTTGCGCTGCATATGGAAAGTCTTTTGTTGCAAGAATGCGATTGCCTGACCAGGCATCCATATTTACAGCTGAAGTCAAAGCAATAGATCTTGCTTTATCATACATATCAAATAGTATTAATAGTAATTTTATCATTTTTTCAGATTCTCTATCTGTATTATTGGCCATAAAAAATCGTAATTCAAACAATATTCTTATTAAAAGTATCGAATTGAAATTGCATGAAATTTTAAAATCTAAAACAGTACACCTCTGTTGGATACCAAGCCATATTGGTATACAAGGAAATGAAAAAGTTGATATTTTAGCCAAAGAATCTTTAAACCTTCAACCAGTGGATATCAAATTGCCAAGTAGTGACTTCAAATGTTCAATAAACACGTTAATTAAATCAAAATGGCAAACGTTGTGGAACAATGCAATTTTTAATAAATTACATGACATAAAGCCAACCCTTAATTCATCTTCGTCAATTATATATTCTAATTGCAGAGATCAAATAGTAATTTCGCGATGTAGAATTGGTCATACTAGATTAACACATTCATACCTTCTCAAAAGAGAAGAAGCACCTAAATGCATACCATGTGACGAGCATTTCAATGTAAAACACGTTCTCCTTGACTGTCAGGATCTTAAATACATTCGTGACAAACATTTTAAAGTAAACTCACTTAAAGATCTTTTTGAATCTGTACCATCATATGCTATACTTAACTTTTTGAAAGAAATAAATGTTTATAATAAGATATAATTTTTTACATCATTAATATAGTTTGAATTATTAGTATCATTAATAGCTTTCGGCGCGATGTGACCTTTCTGTGTTGGTGCCCCGTAAAACCCAAACAAACAAACAAACAAAGTTGGTGCAACATTAAACTATGCCAGCGAAGTTTGGGGCTTTACAAAAAACAAGGATATAGAACGTATTCAGCTCAAATTTTGTAAACTATTGTTAAAAGTTAAGTCATCTACCGCTAATATGTGTGTATATGGTGAACTAGGCAGATATCCGCTGTATATAAATAGATATGTACGAATAATTAAATTTTGGTCGAAAATTATTAACTCAGATAATATTATTGTTAAGAAATTATATGAATCTCTACTTACTAATTGTAGTAATAGAGCTATTAATTGGGCAAGTAAAGTCAAGTCACTTTTAGATACCTTTGGGTTTAGTTATGTGTGGAATGATCCCTTAAGTGTAAATCTTTCAAATTTTCACATTGTCTTTAAACAACGAGCGATTGATGTATTTTTTCAATCATGGTGTAATAGCATTACGGTTAGTCCTAGTTTACATTCTTATTGTTATTTTAAAATCTCTATTATGTATGAAACTTATTTAGACTTTGTTCCAAAAAAATATAGAATCTCGTTGACATAACTAAGGGTCTCAGCGCATTCACTTAGAATTGAAACTGGTCGCTATGGTAACCAAAGAATAGAACGTCATCTTCGTACGTGTCTTTTATGTAATTCTAATGACATCGAAGATGACTACCATTTTGTTTTTATTTGTCCACTTTATATAAATATTCGTAAACAATTCTTAAAACGTTATTATTTTGTTCGACCAAGTGTCTTTAAGTTCACTCAACTTATGCAATCTAATAATAAGGCAGAAATAATAAATTTAGCAAAATATATTTACCATGCTTTTTCCTTACGTAATCGATCAATTGCCATAGAAACATGAGATTTACATACTAAAATAATCTTCAATTTTGAATAAATACAACTTTTTAGTTCCAAATGTTTCATATTACATGTTTAGATTAGTAATAATGTTATACTGTGCTGTGTTTGTTTTGTATATTTACATTTTATTAGACTGACTTATATTAAGTGTTTAGTTCTTCCTCACAATATCTCATTTGTATCACATACCTTTATTAAGAAGTTTAAATATATTTAAATGTGTATGTGTGTATATACATGTATATGTGCTATACTCTATGTACATCTGTTTGAGTGTATTTGTATGATCGAGGTGAGACTGAGCTGAGTGTGAGTGACAGAGTGAAAGTGTGAGTGTGTGGGTATGAATGAGTGTGTGAATGTCATTGTTGTCATGTGACAGAATACTTTATATACTTAGATTTATATGTAATAAGATACATTATATGTATACGTTACGAAATAAAATATACGTTCTGTTCTGTTCTGTTCTGTAAATGCTTATTTTTAATGATGGTCAATAAAACAGAAGTTTCAAAAAATGTTAGTTTTCTTGGCTTTTATTTCACAACCTGAAATACCTTAACACTTTATTGCAAACAGAGTAGACCCAGATCACTTTATTGCAAACAGAGTAGACCCAGAACATGCAGCTGAGTTAAAATATGTATCAAATGTTTTACACAAAATTCACAGAATATAGAGATTTTGTATCAAATTGTAAACTGAAAATATATATTTTTCATTTCAATAGAACAGTTCTTCGGATTTAGCATGTTTGCTAACTGGTTTATGTTCATCAGAGATTAAAATGCATTAAGGGGTATCAATGTCCTTAATTTTGATCCTTCTTTGTTTAAATATTTCCTTAAAAATAAGTTCTGCTATAGATATCAAACCTTTTCGTAAGTAATACTATTAATTAGCAATTGGTGTATTTTATTGTTTTTTTAGAGTCCAATACACAATTTTAGCTGATAGATTATGTGACGAATATTTTATATTTTTCACAAATTGAACCGATGTTTATTCTTGAAATCGAAAAAAAATAGGGAATTTTCCCCTTACTTATTGCTTATTTAAGAAGATCTAACTTTCGAAATAATAATATTAATAAATAACTAACGCAATTTTAACGATTTTCACTTTATTGGCGATAGCGTCGGTCGCGAAAATGTATGACAGTACGAAATATGAAACTTCGTTCATTGTAAAACGATAATAAAATAATTTGTTTTACGATTATTTAGACGTGGAATTTTTGCTTATTATTATCATTTGATCAGATATTATTATTGTTGTCAACTTTAATTGTCTTAAAAAACATTTGCAAACTGATTATTACGTCTATTTAAACATGCTTATAATCAAATATAATTATCAATTGAACACCAAGCATCCAAAAAGCCCTATATACTTTAATCAATGCAATATCACAGTTTATCACGTGTTTGTTTAATTGCAACCGTTTGATTACACAAACAATCTTATTGGGCCGACATGTAGCATTATTAATTTTTTTGAGCGGACGTTGATTGGTCTTCATTGGCGACAATATATACAATGATCAACATGGACTGCAACTCCTGCGTAGTGCACATCGCTGATAGGTCGATTACATAGGCGGACGTAACATACGCTTAACAATTCAACTATGACTTTTGAAGACAAAATATACGCGGTTCAAACTGACACACGGGCGATTTTGAATGGGGGTCAAAAAGGGTATTTTGGATTTTTTGTGCGTCAAAACCCGAGGTCTCGGGTCTAATTCAAGCCCTGTGCGATGAACTCTTGCAAGCTATTGGAAAAACGAATGCGTTTTATCGGCAAGCATTTCAGTGAGAGCGTTGACGAGCAGGACGGTATAAAGGCCGTTTCACCGACTCAGGTTACGTCCCTTCCTCGCGGGTTACGTCCCCTACACGATGGTCATCGGAAAAGATCGGCAGATCAAGTTGTGCGATTTTTTTGTCCCATTTAGCAAATTTTCATGAGATTTCTGCTGGGAAAATGCGCAAATATCGCGAAATCACGCCCCAAAATGATCCCTGTATCAACATTAAATATTTTCTTGTTATTTTACAGTTATTCTAAGAAAGCCTGACCATCCTCATACAAGAAATATAAAGAAAAATGATCCAGTCAATAGATATCAACAGTTCAGACAAAGTTGGCAAGTGCAGAGAGCACCAGGAGAGAAAAATCATAAAAATTTACGTTGGAATGTTAGAGAACAAATGTTGTCACAAGATATTGTTTATGAAAAGGTTGTTTTATATTTCTTTAAAGATGTTTTTGAAATTCATATTTTGTTTCTCTTTTAGTTTTGTTTCAGTGTTGTTTTTTTCCGGGCCCAAAAAAAGATGCATTTACCCCTTCCCGTGTGAAGCAACATAACCATTCTGTCACAGTTTTGTTCACTTATTTTATTTTTTTCCATTTCACTTAGAACCCTAAAGGAAATAATTATATTGCTACAATAGATCAAATTTTATGCAGAAAAACAGAAATATTCTTTTAAAGATATTATTCTGTTAATGGATGTTTTCCACAGTATGTAAATGATGGAACAAGTTTTTCTCTCAAATAAATTGCTTACACTATATTCCCCCTCGAAAAGGGCCTGCCACATTTTCCCTTAAAGTGAAAATAAAGGCTGTGATTATGATGGGACTGCATAAAAGTATCAAACTGCCTAATAAAAAGAATTAATTTGTTATTTCTTAAGAAATGGTGACCTTATGCAATATGCCACACATTGGTGAAAGTATTCAGTACTGTATAAATACTGATTTCAGTAACTGTATGTACTTTAGGGCTGCGTATCTTGGCCAAGGTCGCGATACAATACGTATCACGATATATGCCTCGCGATTACGATATTAATCGCGATACGATGTAAATTGTAAATTTGGTATGAATGCATTGACAAATTATGATATTTTTATCAAACAATCATAAAATTAAAAAAGTTAATTATTACTCTTATTTGGCACAAAATAAAACCAACAAAACAAATGTTATCTTTGTTTAATGACTATTGAGAATAAGAAGTAAATTTGAGTAAAGATTGCAATTGCAAGTTAAATGCTATAGATAAAGTATATTTTGTTTTTAACTAATTTCTAGTTAAGGGCCTTCTGAATCGCGATTTTTTTGTATCGGACAGTCGCGAATACGATCTCACGATGCATCGGTGAATCGTTACAGCCCTAATGTACTTTGTATGAAATCTGTCTATGTCAGTATCTTAAAACCTTTCAACTTCCTCCTATGCTCATGTATACATGGTAATTATTATTTAATGATGTATTTATATACTTATGTTTTGATATTTTATCATTACAGAAACCACACAGAGTATTTGTACCAAATAAATATGTGATACCGTCAGATAAGAAGAGACAAGATTTAAGATGGCAAATACGTACTGATATGGCACACGGACAATTACCACATCATGGTTTCTTCCCTGAATATTGATACAATAAACATTGTAGTACTAAAGATTAACTTATAGTACTTGACATTTAATTATTCAGGGCTCAACAGTCAACATTAATTTTAAAAGTAGGATTAGACAACCAGCTTTATACATGTATTTCACTTTCCTGAACCAAATGTTTACTTGCAGTAACAACTTGCCCTAACCAAAATATAGATCCTTAGGGGCAATCAGGTGACCTTTAATGTCAAGCTCTGGTGTAGATTTATGATAATCTAGTAGAGAACTTTCTACCTACATTCCAAGTGTGTGATATATAAGTTAGAACTTAGATTAGTACTTGTATAGGTCTGACTTGAAGAAAGGAAAGTTGTGAAGTGAATGTGCTTATTACTGATTAATAAAGACATGTTTGAGTATTTTGTACATAGAATTTTTTTTTTTTTAATGACATGGATGGAGTCCTCAGTGTTAACACTGATTTCAGTATTTTGAAAGTAGATTAATATATGTAATTTATATGAAATCTGTCTATTTTAGTATTTTGAAAGTTTGGTTTTCAGTTTTTCAAATGTTTCAACTTTTACCCATAAAATGTAGACTTACATTTACATAGCAAATCTATAGTGGGAAGACTCGAGGTGATTATGCAGAATGCATTTATTAAGAATATTTTATTATAATTAATGAAATCAGCTGTATGAGGAGTTAAATGTATTTTACTAAGAGCGAAAGTAACTATATTATAATACGAAAATATAGTAACAATATTATAGTATTGAAACATTTGTTCCTTATGAGGAGATACACCTCTTTATTACCAAGAACAAAAAAGGGGAGATATACATGTAAAATAATAAGAATGATATTAATTATAATATTATAGTAATTTAGTATCTGTTCCGAATGAGGATACATTATTATAAAAAATATTTATTTATAATGTTATACTGATACTCATAGTACCTAAATGTCTCTCCCTGATGCCTAGTTTATAGATGTAATCTATCTGTTTGTGAATAATTATATTTGCCTCATTACTTTCAACATTGAAGTTATTGTTTATCAAATTTATGGAAAATGGCAGCAATTTGATGGCTATGATTTCCTTTGTTTTACTTAGATATAAAGTTATTTGTAGTATGTTTTACCTAACTAGTTTACTACCAATGTTTATTTTAACTTATTTTTTCTAGTTATTATAGTCCTTTTGTGGTTTTATTTTTTTTATTTTTCTTTATTATCATAATGCCACATAGACCAAGTCATAGATTTTAGCATTTGATTATATTAAATACTGCCAGTCTAATTGTGTGTATTATCATGTAGAAAGAAAAAAAACATTTTCGTCTTTTGTCTCTCATTGAATTGGTACTTCCAGTACTTTGATTGTACATATTTCAACATAACTTATTCAAATTACACATTATGTTATGATATTTTACATTTTGTATTTACTTACTTGTTTATTCTGTTGGTCCCAGTTGGGACAAAAGACCTCAAGAAGCTTAACACATGTATAGGTCGTTTGCGTTAATGCTGGACCCCTATTTGCCGTAAATATCTTTTAAACTATAACAGCGATTTTACTAAAATTTTTAATACAGTCTTATTTCAATTTTTCCTTCTAGGATTTAAATTTTCAGAATTTTTAATAGATAAATAAAAAAGTTTTCCATAAGGTACAATGCAAAATATTTGGAATTTTTTATCAAAAATCCGGCGGGAGGTAAAATAAGCTGTTCTGATTATAACATTGTCATACTTCCAGTGTATTTATACAAAGTCCCTTGCGTTTACTGTAAATTTGTCGCTTAAATAAACACTCGACGGTCTACTGAATTGTAAAGCAGAGGCCCGTCTTTAAAATCGTACGTGTAGAATTTGTATAGATTTTGACGATACAGACGACAGTGATGATGATATTTGAGTTTGTATACACTGTTATACTTTGTTATCAAATAAAATTTCTAACCGGGCCTCATATTTAACTATTATTTTGTATCTACTGTTATGTGGCTGTTCTGATTATGGCACATACCCATTTAACAAAAGTCGGTTTTTGGCTTCAAAATTTGCATTGTATGTCTATGGGAAGTATGTTATGTAATTAAAGAAAAATTCTGAATTTTTGGATTTTAGAAGAAAAATGCTAGTTATGATCACATACAAAATTTGAGTTAATTCCATCCGATAGTTATTGAGATATTTTATGATTTTAGGGGTCCAGCTTTAACGCAAACGACCTATAAATCATTTTGCATGAATTAGATTCATTTAACAACATTCTGTTGCAAAATTATTGACAAAAACTTTAATTGGAAGGGAATAATTATCTCCCTTTGATGTCAAAATAGTGTAAAAATCTGACATGGTGAAACATTAGAACTATAAATTAATGTACAATTAAATATTAATTTTCTGAGAATTTTTCTGTAGTTTATATTAGGGGGAATCTACCTTAAACAAGAATGTTATTAGTCACTATTGATGTTTCATACTTTTGTCTATAGAAATGATTATAAGCTTGCATATAAAGTGTTGTACATATTGTCATAATGTAAATCCGTCCTGTTAAAGAATATTGTTATACATGTTTGTGTTTGTTAACCATCACCTTATTTCTTAACATTTAATTCATATACATTGTATCATTATGATATTGTTTCAATGTTGTCAATGAGTTTCTTGTAAATGTGCATTTAAGAATTTGACTTTTGTCTATTACTTGCAGCAAACACTGACTTAGTTAGGTTGTAGAAGGGTTATCAGTTGTGGTTCCAAATGTAAAATATATACTAATGGACAAAAGTCTTGTCCTGTCTACAAAAACCATAATACCTTTTTTGTTTGTTATTGCACACTCATACATTTGGTATCGTTCAAAAGAGAATGTTATTATGCATTGAATAAAAAAAGAATTGTGAAATTTGAGCCAGTTCTGTCGGTACAGTAATGTGTTGAAAATTGACATTGAGGATTTGCAAGTTACAAATGATTGCGTTGAGTTTTAAATGAAACATTTTTTCATAGTGTGTGTGACCCCCATTAACCCGAATGAGTTCGGTGCTCCTTTTATGCATCGATGCTACAAGTTTGTGAAGGAATCTAGCCGGAAAACACATAAAATTTCACAATTCTTTTTTTTATTCAATGCATAATAACATTCTCTTTCTAACTCTTTCCCCTGGATCAAACCATCAATCAGAAGATATCAAATTACCAAGCAGTGACTTCAAATGTTCAATCAATATGTTAATAAAGTCAAAATGGCAAACAATGGAAATAATGCTATATTTAATAAGTAACGTGAAATAAGTTCACCAAATTTTATGTGAGGGTAGCCCATGTGTCAAGGATGTTCCCTATTGGTTTTGAGGCCCCTAGGTCAAAGGTCAAAGTCACAGGGGCATCATATGGAAAAACCTTGTCAGGGCAATAACTAAACAATGCTTGTACCTAGGTAAACCAAATTTTATGTGGATCAGCCCATTTGTCAAGGAGTAATGTGTTGATAGCTCTTTGGTTGAGGATGTTCCCTTTTGATTTGAAGACCCTAGGGTCTAAAGTCAAAGTCACTGGGACTTAATTTATATTGAAACATTTTCCGGACAATAACTCAATAATGATTGTACCTAGGTTCACCGAATTTTATTTAAGGGTAGCCTAAATGTCTAGCATATGCCCCTTTGGTTTTAGGCCCCTGGGTCAAAGGTCAAAGTCACGAGGAAATCATGAGGAAAAACCTTGTCCAACAACCAACTTTATCTAAGATCACCAAATTTTATGTATCAATACTCTTTGGGTCAAGGGTGAGAACTTTTGGTTCTGAGGCCCCAGGGCAAGGTCACTGGAAGTTTGTATGGGAAAACTTTGTGCCGGTGATAACTCAACCATGGCTGTACCTAGGTTCTCAAAATCTTTGCTTTGGATAGCCCTCCAGTTAAGGATGGGACCTATTCTGATATCCAGGGGTCATTTATCAAGGTCACAGGGACTTCATATGAGATAGAGCACAGCATGGACTGCACACGGGCGTATAATGCCCCGCCCAGCGGAGCTCTTGTTTTCAACTGTCAAAGTTTGAATAATTTCATGGTGAATGATTACACAATATCTCAATGTCACAAGTGTTAGACAAAGAACACAAAGTCACCGTGAAATTATTCATGTTTTGACAGTTGAGAAAAAACGAACTATACATAGTAAAAATATGTTCTTGTAACATTGTAATAGCTTGTAAATGTTTGCCACTTTTATAAACACTTGTGTACATAATCATGGACCGAATACTATACGCATTCAATAGACATATCCTATGAACCACCATACCATCTGACATACATTGTGGTCTTGTTCTGATGACCTTTGTGTAGACCAATCAATGCATAGCTTTTATCTAGACTATACACTGTTCATAGTATCAAACATTTGTAAATATATCCTGTAGACCATTGTTATCAGTAGGGAATACTTCCCGTTCGGGAAACAAGGGGATTCCCCTTCAGTGCTTCCCAATCGGGCAGCAAATGTCAAAATACTTCCCGATCGGGAAGGATTTTGGCCTTTTTTGACATACCTTACTAAAAATGACCGCTGCATAAAAGTATTTAACCTACAAAAATATAAAAAGTACCATCTTATAAAGGAGAGATGTATCTAAAATCCTACCGAGTCGTTTACTTTTAAAATGCCTACAATTAAAATAAACCTAATTTGAAATTCAGGAAAAAAATATGACTGCAAAGAAAAAAGTTGTTTCCCGTTCTGGAAACATTGCTTCCCGATTAGGAAGCAAGTTATACTTTTTAATATAGTTTGTATGTATTGCAAAACTAATTTCAGCAAAAGAGATCCCTACTTATTTGTAAAGAATTTAAGGCTGTATAACCCAGTAAGTATAGTAACTAATGATCGAACACATACACTCGAAATAAACATTCTGATTTTCTACCAGAATATTCTGATCAAAACAAAATTAATTGTACAATTAAACTTTTATTCATGTTCATAGTTGTGAATATATTTAGTTATATGAACTCTCACATTCAAGTACCACAATATTTGATTAGTTTCACAAATCTGTAACTTTACCATAATTCTATTAGATAATTAAAATGAGCCAGGGATGGAAAGTCTGGTATTCTTGGTTGTCAAATGTTAGTACTTACTACTTAAGTCAAGTGTAGATGTTTGGACTTACTATGGGTTTTATTCATTACACTACATATGTACATGATTATAACCAGAAGAGCTAATCTTGCCAAAACAAAAATCAAACAAAATAGATGTTCATAGTTGTACATCGTATAATTATCTTAAAATAAAACACTCTCCCCTATATTTGAAAATAAAATGACATAGAATTAATTACTTTGTAATATATATGAGCCCTTTTCTGTCAGGTATATGTTTTGTATATTAATAAAGGGGTTCATAAGATTGAATAATAAAAGTTCTGCAATATGTTGAATGAAGAAAATAATTCTTTACTACATGTATTTAGTATGATATGGTTATTGACGAATTAATAATTTCTTAAGCAGCATATAACAACATTTCTATTTTCCAAGTTTGACCAAACTCAAATACAATGCATGATAAATCTGTAGCATGAATTGAAATATAATTTTACCAACTATCAAGATTCTCATTAATGTTTAAACAGAAAATAACATAATGTATATTGGGTTCAATATTGTTTGCGAGTTTTGAAAATACATAGTAGACATTTGAAAAAGCATGTGTTTTGCATGATGTTTTTATTTTAAAGAATATGTAAAATTATCAACGAGCAATTATTAACTGAGAACAAATAAATGCTTTAAATGGGATTACATACCGTAAAAAGGTTATTGGAGACACCTCATGTACTCTATTTCTTGTGAAATAATGATAGAAATGATGATGTGACTGTGCATTAAGCATTCACATAATTTTCCTTTAAGATTTAAAACATATCCTTAGATATGCTGTTTTTATGTAAGTCACTTGGCCTATGCCCATTTTAACATAGCAAGCAGGATTAAAATATGATAACTATTTCTTCACTTAGTTAACTTGTAGAAATAGTTTAACAATACTGCTCAAACTTAATTTTTATAGCAAAAGATATACTTATGGCCCTCAGGTGCCATTGCTTACTCCCTAATAATCAGGTTTTACAATTTACAATAATTAAGAATTGTAAAAAATGAATTGAACCACATTTGCAATTTTATGTTAGTGTTTATTGATGAGTTTTATAATCAGTTTAAATTAGTATTAATTGTTAAGTATACCGCTGGTCTAGATTAGTTGGGGGTCACGGAGCTTGGTCATGAAATAATTTCTAAGACTATTCTTCCTCTCACCACTGATTTTAAATCATGTAGAGCAGCTGTCAGTAACTGACCAAGTATGCGCTTAGTTACTAGTGAACCGTTTATTTCAGAGATTTAGCCTTTCCAAAAACAGTGAGTATGTTGACTTACAGCTGTAGGTTGTAATATGAAACATGACTATAACAATGTGTTGCTACAGTGTTAAACCCAACCAATAATACTTTACATTTATACACAAGTCAAACCTATAAATAATTTAACTTATTTGAATATCTTTTGGGGTGTTATGATTATACACATAAAATAGAACAATGTGACTAAATTTCTATACTTTTCCCTTTAGCTAAATTACTATGAATGGTACCTGTGAAAAGTGTTTCTAACGTATGCATTGGAATCAATGCAATATTCCCATTAACAAAAAAAGATGTCTATAGCTTAAGTTTAATTTGCATTACATACAAACTAAATTACATATAGTATAACTTGCTTCCTGATCGGGAAGCAAATTTTCCAGAACGGGAAACAACTTTTTTCTTCGCAGTCATATTTTTTTCTGAATTTCAAATTCGGATTATTTTAATTGTAGGCATTTTAAAAAAAAACGACTCGGTAGGATTTTAGATAATAATAATAATAATAATAATAATAATAACTTTATTTTCTGAAGGTAACATTTAGACATACAAAGTAAAACTACAACATATGCCTTAATTTCAAATGGCCTTCAACAAAAATTAAATTGCATGTATCAGAATATAAATTTCAAAAAAAAAAAAACAAAGCATCAACAACATACAATTTAACTAAAAGTACAAAAATCTCTTGCACACATACATACACTAACGAAGACAAGACACTAAGACAGACATGTGAAGACAAAAACAATACAAAAATATTTATAAAGACAGACACTCACAATAATATACTCAAAAATTATAAATATACCATAATTCAAATAATTTAAACTCGTACAACATTTATGAATATGCATACATATACAACTTCAACTAGTATAAAGGAGCATAACTCAAAAATAAATTCACATAAGAGTTATGCCTCTTTATAGTCGTGTAAGCCTGTATGCAGAACAGAAAATCTAGTTATTTCGACAAAGAATTTTTTTGTATGAAGACTTGAATGTATTAATGTTTGATATATTTCTTATCTCGTAAGGTATTTCATTCCACACGGTCATACTGTAGTAAGAAAAAGAATCTTTTAGATATTGTGTTTTGGGTTTTGTTTTCATAACAAGATTGTTGTGTACAATAGATCTCAAGGAGTAGTGTTCATTTTTAGCAAAATTTATTATATCTGACATATATGAAGGAGCCATATTATTTAGAGTTTTGAATACAAGTAAAGCAATGTGGTATTTACATCTGTCAATAAAAGTAAGCCATTTCAATTGCTCAAAGAGATCGGAAGCAGGTGTACGAATAGGTTTATTTAATATTAGTTTTGCTGCTCTCTTCTGTAGAACATATACTTTTTTAACATATTTTTTATTATATTTGCCCCAAACAGTACAACAGTAATCAAATATGGGCAGTAAGTATGCATTGTAAAATAATAGTTTGGTTTCATCCGTAAGGTAATACAAAATGCGTTTTAGCAATGAAATTTTACTTTTAAGCTTTTTACAAATAAAATCGATATGTGTATGCCAATTAAGATTGTCGTCAATGTATACACCCAATACTTTATGGGAAGTGACATTTTCTAAGAAATTTTCATTTATTTTCAATGTTAGATGTTTACCACCTTTAAGTTTGTGTTTAGAACCAATAACCATGCACTTGGTCTTTATTGGATGCAATGCCATATTGTTGTATTTGCACCACTTCATAATATGGTCCAGGTTCGACTGTAAATGTGATTCAATTTCTGACAGTGAACTATCAGATTTAAACAAAGTCGAATCATCGGCATATAAATCAATGTTTAAATCCCGACAAGAATAGGCTATGTCATTGATATATATCAAGAATAACAGCGGCCCAAGAATGGATCCCTGTGGCACACCTGATTTTATTTCCATAGACTCGGATTGAAAATTTCCAACTTTTACCAGTTGTTTTCTATTAGAAAGGTAGGACTTAAATAGTGAAATGGACTTCGGGGAAAAATGATATAATTTTAGCTTGTATAATAAAATCTGATGATCTACTAAATCAAAAGCTTTTCTTAAATCAAGAAACACAGTTCCAATAAATTTTCCGCTGTCGATATCTTGAATCCAGGTTTCGACTAATCTTGTCAAAGATGTCTGACATGAATGTTGTTTTCTAAACCCTGATTGGTTATCATGTATTATATTTGTTGACTTAAAATATTCATGTATTTGTGTCGCTATGTGTCGCTCATAAATTTTGGATATCGTAGGCAAGATAGAAATTGGCCGATAATTTTCTGCAAGGTCTTTCATTCCAGATTTAAAGATAGGTATAATACTGGCTTCTTTTAGTTTATCTGGGAAAACACCAGAACTTATACTATTATTTATAATAGATGCTAGACATATAGTTATTGTATCTCCACAGTACTTTAAAATTTTTGGTCCTACATTATCTAAGCCTGTAGATTTTTTGATGTCTAAATTGTCAATTATTTTCTTCACTTCTAAGGGAGTTATAAATTTTATATCAAACTTTTGACCACTAAGCTCTGAGTCTAACCTTAATTTTAAAGATGAGAAATTTTCCTGCTGAAATTCGATTTTTTCGACAATACTTGAAATGTTTATAAAGTGCCTATTAAGTTCGTTTATTATATTTAAATTTCCTTGCATAATGCCATTAGATGTTTTTAACTGATATGGTAATTCCACATTTTTGTAGTTATTCATGCAAGATACCTCCTTAATATGTTTCCATAGATATTTAGAATCTTTTTTGTCTTTAATGGATTTGTTGTAGAAATCTTTTTTAGCTTGTTTTATACGAGAAGCAACTAAGTTCCTTTTAATTTTGTATCTGTCGTGGTCACCTTTTTGTTTTAAGTGATCTCTTTCACGTATTAAGTATTTTATTTCTCCGTTGAACCAGTCTGGCTGGTGTATACGTTTAACGCGTTTTTCTTTAATAGGCGCATGTTTTGATAATACACCGTTTAAAATGTAATAAAATAAATCTAAAGCATCATTAGGATCAAATACAGTTTCAATATTTTCAAAACCAGAACTCAGTAAATCATTTCGAAATTTCCGTTCATCAAATTTATTAAAAGAACGATACTTAATAACCGTGTGATTCGGTTTTTTATGTATACCTAAGTTCATTGAGAGTAACAAACACACAGGATAATGGTCGCTAATTGATAATTCTGACGCGAAAGTGCTGACTATATGCGCAGTGGAGTTCGTATAAATATGATCAATAGTTGTTTCACTTCTTTTAGTTACTCTTGTCGGGACTGTAATCAATTGCGTAAGTCCAAATTTTGACACAAGGTCTGACCATTTTTCGTTGTTAAATCTACCAACCCCGTTACTTTTGATATAATTGATATTAACATCACCAAGAATATAATAATTTATGTTTAAACAATCAACAATATTTAGTTGAGTATCATATAATTCTATCCAATTTTGCTTTGAGTTTGGCGGTCTGTATATAAAATTTAAAAGGAAAGGTTTACATTTACCAGTTGATACTTCGAGCCATAAGGACTCGATTGCAGTGAGTTCTATGTCATGACGTCGTTTGTAAGATACATTATTAGATATATAAACAATTATACCCCCGCCCTTCTTTCCCTGACGATCTTTCCTTTCGAATGTATAATTTTCTATTTGTAACATATTATCAGAAATACTATCATTTAAAAAAGTTTCACAGATTCCTAGGATTCTAGGAGCATTATTGCTAGATAAATGTCCTTTAATCTCATTTATTTTAGGAAGTAAATGTTGTATATTTAAACAAGTTATTAATTGACTTGACTTGGAATCCCTATTTAACTTAGAATTTAATTCGTTATGATCTTGTTTGTTAGTAGAAATACAGTTACATATTACCTGATTACATTCACAACAAATATCATTCAAACATGAAAATTGATTTTTTGATAAGTGTCTGTCTACATTGTCCTATTGATCATATGTTGTTCCAAATCTAGGGGTGTTTTTATTCCATAAATGAGTCTGGTAGTCACTTCTGTATGGAAAGATTCTTTGGTTATTACCGCGTGGTCGGTAGTTGATCTGACGGAAGCGTTTTTCCGTGTAATTATTGTTATGTTGGTCACGTGGTCTAACTATTTCAAAGTGTTTATTCATTGCTGACACCAGTGTTCTTGATCTCCTGTATCAGATGGTGCTTTTCATATTTTTGTAGGTCAAATACTTTTATGCAGCGGCCATTTTTTGAAAAGTACGTCAAAAAAGGCCAAAATACTTCCCGATCGGGAAGGATTTTGACATTTGCTGCCCGATCGGGAAGCACTGAAGGGGAATCCCCTTGTTTCCCGAACGGGAAGTATTCCCTACTGGTTATAGGATCTCCTGACATCACTCATGGAGTCAGTTTCAGATGATCCTTGTGTAGACTAATAAATGCATAGTGTCATCTAGACGAAACACTTTAATTAATAGTATGGTAATTTTTTGATATCAATTTTTGGATCAGGTTTCCCAAGCTATTTTGATGGCATGTATTATTAGTAGACTGTGATTAAATGACTTATATTTAGTTGCATTCTAAATATAAAAATGTAGTTAAAGTCAGCTGTAGTTTAAGCATTTCAGATGTTAAATAAGCAAGTTTGCGATTGTAGAATTTTAGATTAGGTTTTAATCTGACTGATTAAGACAGTTCTTTTCAACTAGATTTTCTATTTGTTGTATATATGTATAGAATATATTTAAATATGTGTTTTATTCTGCTGGTTTAACTTATTTACATATCATTATTTATTGTGAAATAAATAGAATGTCATTATAAGTTTTGTTATTGTTTTGCTTTGTCCATTGTTTTGTATACATATGGGTGAATAACTAAGTTGGCTGGGACTGTAGTGCTATGGTAAAGCACAGAGTTTTGAATCAATGTGTTTTGCATGCTTTACAATTTAATGTGGTGCTATTCAATGAAAATATAGAGTGAAAATATAAAATTTTACATGTTCATTGTAGTGAAAATATAAACTTAAAATGACATCAATTTGAAAAATAGATGAGGGAATAGTCATTTAAGCTTGTACTATGAAAATATCACTTACAAAACACAGTAAAACATGAAAGCAACAGAATATTTGTCAATTTTGGAATAAGGTTGTTTTCATTTCAACTCACAAGTACAGGAAATGCCATTTAACTCATGACTATGCCACTCTTGAAAAGTATGTTTTCTGAAACTGATGTTACTAAAAAATCGGTGAATATCCTCTGTCTTGGATTCAGTTTCTGTTCATGGCAGGTAATACGCTTCATAAACAAGCTGACTGCTCCTTGCAGAAGGGTAAGCTAGTTATGACTCTAATGAACAAAACCAAGCCAGCTCGATTCAAAATACTAAAAAAATCACAATCTCAGGTTGAGAGAATTAGCACCTACATGCAAAAATTTAAAATTGACTTGCAGTCTATAAATCAGTTGTTGACATAAGGAGCTAGTGTGACTGAGAGGTTACAAAGGACTGGTAATCATTGGATAGCCAGCTCTGTGTGGGTTCTAATCCCATCCAAAACCTACCCTGTTGTTTACTTGAGCGAGAAACTTTGTCCTACTAACTCAGTACTGGGGAACCAGGAAATGAACTTGAAATGATTAATCTAAGTAGTAAGAACTTGTTTTTCAATCAATCTAAAATAAATTAGTATCAATAGTGGATTACAATAAGAGTCGCACAATTTAATGCGCCCTTCTGTAAGAACTGCCCACATTTTATGATTTAACATGAGTGGAGTGTCATGAACACCATCCCAGCAGTACTATCAGTACTTTGATTTAAGCAACATCTTAAAAGTGTTCACTGAATATAAAGGCTTAGATAAATCACTATTTGTATGTCTCAATGTTAAGAACTATAATTGTGCTTTACAAATCTATGTGACCTGCAAATAACCCCTAATTGATCTTTAATTAAAAGGTCACGTGAGATCTTTGCTGTTTTGTAATTTATTGTTTGATAAGACTATTGATGTATGAATACATCAAGTAAAATATCCATTAAGTTAGACTAAATTGATTCACTACATTAACTGATAAATAACTAATTGGATTGAAGGTGAACACAAGTCAAAGAAAGTTGTTTTCAATTAAATCTAGGCAATAGTTGTAGATCTATTTAATTAAAACTGGCCATGCTAACTGCAGTCAGTAGCGTAGCGGGGACAGTTCAAGCACAGTAAGGTGGGTCGGTACCTTACTCGGAGGGAAAAAACGAAAACAATATTATGTTCACCGATTATGATAAAAGTTAGCAAGCAGATACCTTCATGCTTCTTGTTTGTTTTCTTGGTAACCTTAGCGACGTTGTCGTTTTTTTTCACGACGTCACGGACGTCACAATGGTTCGCGCTAAAAACAGGCATGCAAGTACATTAAACCCATATATTTAAAGTATTGAATGTCCGAGGACAAAGATAATTATACGAAAATGTTTCTGAAATGTTGTTGCATACAAATATTTTGTTCCGATTATCTAATTATCACGTCAGTCGTATTAACGATTGTACATTTCATCACTGAATTTAGGGTTTTCACGTCTAAAAGGTTTTACCAATTGCCGAGTTATAACGTTTATTTTCAAATTAATGCAGAACGTTGGTCAAATTCTTATCGCGATTTTTGAAAACTACACATTTTATGTGTCATTTTAATAAAATAAAAAAGGAAAGTGAACGTTCTCAGTTTTTCACAATATCGCGTTTAAAGTAAAATTACCTTCATAACAACGACGTTAATATTACGTTGCGCTATATATTCCTGGCCGCTGACTATCCCTATACATTTACGGAAGGAAAGCTACGCCCGTTCTATAAATATATACGATGAAATTATATACTAGTCTGTTATCTCACTGAGCAACGTCCCTGGCGGCAACCTCTTATTAAATGCACATTAAATCGATTTATCAGAAATCAATGACGAAATACTCCTTTTTTCTTACTGTGTGTCTGGAGCACATGTTTCTGTATTGATTCATTGCTTTTCCCATGCAGTTCCTATCAACAATTAAGGTAAATGATGAATTAAATTTTAGCTCGATTGTGAAAAAATATTAAATTATTGCAACTTAAATTGATTTCCTTAGAGACCATTTTTTAGTCCCCAAGCACTGATCGAGCACTCAGAATAGAGTTTCTTGGTTAAGGAAACAACAATGTGGATTTTGGACGACGTTCGGAGCAACACGGATCTCGCTTTCAAATGATTACCAGCAGCGTGTTCAATTACCCCGAACGTTCCGAAACGTTCCGTACCAATAGGATCGGGACAACTCAACCCGAAGACAAATCAACCAGAGATAACGCAATACCTAGCCAACGGTTTGAGTTTTCCCAACTTTGGGTTGAGTTATCCAAGGGTTGAGTTGTCTACGGGTTGAGTTGTCCCTACCTGTAACGTTAGCTAACAGTCGTCACTGAGCACGCGGCAGTCCTACGTTGTAACCACTCGATCTCGTCAACTTCTTATAATCAGTTCTACTAAAGATTTGAATGACACTAGCTTCACTGTTGTATTAACAAGTGATGTTTGGATGAATATTGATGAAGTTAACAAATCCAAGTTTATTTGTGAATATTCTCAGATTAATTGCGACAAAATTTAATTATCTGCATTGGAGAAACAATTTGCATTTATACGTAACACACGCTGAATGTATCGAATAAAGACATAACAAAGTTGTATATACTTAGAATCTTACACAATTATACGAATTACCATAGCAACAGTTTATAGAATTGTTGTTGTAGTCTTGATTTGAGTGATATAGATATACAAGATTTTATTGAAATTTGTATCTCCATATTTAATGAATATGGTATAAAGATGATTAATACGTGTTTATGTACCGCAATAGACAGGTGGTGGATCGTTTTCGTACCCTGAGGTTATCAAGATTCTCAAACGATAGAACGGGAGTCTTGATATTCCTTAAGTACGAAAAATGGAGAGGATACATGTATGCCTAAATTCACTTTAATTCCATAGTTATATTCAATTTATTTAAAGGTACTAGCTCACAGATTTGGTTTATTGTTTCTATAATTTCAAAATACCATTCAGTATCTGTAATTGCGTCAAAAAATTAATTCTTATTATTTTAAGACAAACTGACCTATATGTAGCAAGAAATATACAATAATTAAGTCACAAAATGCACTAAAATTGTCTATACCGTGACATAAGGGGTAGATATTTACTACATGAAACACCACCATTTGTAGTTTATGTCAATTTGCACTAAAGTTTCACTATGGCAGCGCATCAAATCTCCAACGCAAGTTTTTTACTTTTTTGTGCAGCAAATGGCATACACTTTTCTGGTTAGCCTCGAGTAGGTATCTTGTAAATCTGACAAGAATTTAAAATTATTTTTTTTAACATTAGATTTTCAAAATACTTTTCAAAACATTAAAAATGGTTGAATTCTTCGACAGGGCCATGAGAGAATACAAATTCTCATCTGAATTTTGACTTTTGACTTAAAGGAAACATATATCTATATGTAGTTAAGATATCTGAATTGAAATTTGTATGTAAATCTTTATGTGTTGAATATAATCAAGTGGAAATGAAGAAAGTAAGTTTCAAAGAATTCTAGATTCGCAAACGTGTTCCGGACTGTGTAGACGATACGTTTTACGATACTATTTACGGATTGTATACTATAAGTCACGGATATAGTCGGAGTTTTACAATACTATTTATAGATTGTCTGCAATAAGTCACGGATATAGCCGGAGTTTTACGATACTATTTACAGATTGTCTGCAATAAGTCACGGATATAGCCGGAGTTTTACGATACTATTTATAGATTGTCTGCAATAAGTCACGGATATAGCCGGAGTTTTACGATACTATTTACAGATTGTCTGCTATAAGTCACGGATATAGCCGGAGTTATACGATTCTATTTACAGATTGTCTGCAATAAGTCACATATATAGCCGGAGTTTTACGATACTATTTACAGATTGTCTGCTATAAGTAACGGATATAGCCGGAGTTTTACAATACTGTCTACGGATTGTCTGGTATAAGATATTAGACAATCTTACTAGATATTTTAGATGCTATTCCCAATACACAAATCGTTAAGGATGTCTCATTATCACAGTAATGTGAGATTTTAGTGAGAACTAGTGTTTAGGGAATACTTAGATGTCTGTCATTTTATGTCGAAGTAGACAATGCTCGGATATTGCTGGATAGTTGGTAATATGCAGACAACTGTAAGTCTTTCTAATGGTTAGTCAATTTATTATATATATTTTTGTCTTATATTACTTGTAGAGATTTTATGGTTTATAGCTTGTTCGTATTGTCTTGGGACTATCTGAATACAGTACATGTATTTTGATCTCCCTTAACTTGCGGCAAGTTTCCTTAGCATACATCGCTAGCTAGCGTATCGCTCCCCTGGTATCCTTGATTTGATGTCACATACTTATTTTGTTTTGGTGTAAAAAGGATGCCAGCTAGGGGACAAAACGCTAGGTAGCGATATTCTTAGGAAACTGGCCACAATTTGGATACGATCAATTAAAATCAGATTTTACTTGAGAACGATTATTCATTAATGGTTTTATTTATTTATTCTATGCAGTCACTGCGAAACTCAACAGTTTGTTACTGGACAGTAGGTTTTGTGAAGTTCAAAATTTTACTGTACCAAATAAAGTCTTAGAGGACCAATTAAGACATTTTACATATTTCGATGAATTGAAAATTGTGTAAATGAGATCAGAATCTTTGCCGGACAGTGTGTCCTGTAAACCTGTAGATCTAGACGGACCTTCTAATTTATTACAGGATTTGTCCGTCGGTCTGCTATGTTTAGTGGTGACTGTCACTATGGTTAACTGTTTTAATAAATGAAAATGTCCCCAGTCAATATGAACAAGCTGTTTCAATCAGTAGTTAATGTAAAATAAGCTCAATGTATCGTAGAGGTTTAATGACTTATAAGTTATAAGTACATGTATTTACGCTGCTTTTAGATTTTAGAACAATTTTCCGTCAAGACAATTACTGACTGAGAAAATCTTGTAATTGTCATCATGTCTCATACTATTAGCCTCATAGCTACTACATGTATATCTGGTGTCTAGAATCATCGTTTGATGCTCTTCATTTTCCCCAGAATATCACTAGAATGATCTGAGGCCATCGCAGTACTTTGGTAAGTAATTATGTTTCAGTAAAATTTGTACGAGTAATAGAACTTTAATCATGAAATCTCTTTTATATCTGTTAGCCTTAAACTGTGTAACTCTATGTCTGATGAGATATAATTGGAGAAAAAAATATGCATATATTTGACAATAATTTTGTTAAACGTCAAATATTAAGACATAGATAATTTGATATACAATATGTGCGCGTACATATTTCATCAGACTGGGTTGTATTTTCATTAACAAGAAAGATATTTGATAAAATGTTTTATTATACTAACATGTAGAACTCAACGATGAGATCCCAGGATTCCAACTTCTATAACGTACTCACCAATTGGATTCCCTCACACTATATCAGACAAAGATAACTGATCAATATCCCTCATTGTTAAGTTAACAAGTTTTTTATGTTGAGAACATTCTCTAACACCTAAGTTTATTATTATCATTATTGTTATTACTATTATTACTATTATTATTATTATTATTATTATTATTATTATTATTATTATTATTATTATTATTATTATTATTATTATTATTATTATTATTATTACATACCAAATTTATATAGCGTTATTTTCATACAGTTTTCTTCAGTTAAGAAACAAGGGGGGTTTAACCGAAAAAGATGAATAAAGTGCAATGAATAATAGTTTGATGTTGGTAGAAAGGCAACCAAATGGTCGATGGGGAATCTGGCTAGATGCCATGAAAATTTATGATTGCAAGGTGCAAAGTTGGGTCCTAATCCCTAGGCTCACGCCCGAACATCCATCAGCGTCAGTGCCCTCGCATCCCACCAAACATAAGTTTATATCATGGCTTACATTCAAGGTTGATAGATCAGAAACTTTGATAAAATCTAGTAAACAGGAATGGTCTAGTGCAACCAATCTACTGTGTTCTGTGCTGGTGTAAGCTAATAGTATGTATTGAGCTTATCACTGATAAACATTATCTTAATTACATGCAGATATTTATCCGCTTAATTATCGATTATTAATTAAAAAATAATTAGTAGATCTATAAGTTACACTAAGTTTTATTACCCTGGACGTAAACTTTATATATATACAATGTAACATTAGAAATATAAATAAAAGAACTGATTTATTGAATAGGTATGTTAAAGCATAATAATGGTAATACAGTCGAACATGAGTTTGTAGCCATTTTCACAACACACGATAGGACTGCTAATCCTAATGGAGCGGACGCAACCTCATTAAAATCAAACAAAACAAAACAATCCTACTCACTTGATATCAAGTAATCATGTAAAACTATGTCTAAAGCTGAATTTAGTTAATACTCAATCAGGATTAAAGATTTATCATTTCTCAGTCGCTATTATAATTACATTCATACGCGATATAAATGTAATCCTTTTCCTGATATTTATCTTTATGACAATAAAAGAGAATATCTTACGTGAATCTGACGTTTCTGAAGTATAAAATAGTTCACTATTGTTGTAGCTAAAACCTATACGTAAGCTCACCAGACTAAATATTGTCATTATTTAGACGATTGTGATTTTCATCATTTTTCTATTAATTCTAGCCAGTGTCCCAACTCCTCACAGCGGTTACTTCACGCGTTGCTACTTTATTGATTTGATAAAGGGAAATGGCCGCTGCGGGAGTTTGCCACTGTCCGTTCCAAGGAGAACCTCCTTATGTTCTTGTTTTGGTTATTTGTTTGTGGTGTACTTTTTATGAAAAGGTTAAAAAAACTCCCTCTTTGCTTTTGTCTGTGAGGAAGGTCTGTGTTTTGACTGTTGCTGTTTATGATATGTTTTCTGACTCAATTTATGCATTATAATTAGGTTATTTTAAGAGTGTTTTACAAGCGCGCTATTTGCATAAACGAGGAGTATCATTGGCGAATGTAGCGAAGGGGTGCCAGGGTTGGTACCCCCCTAGAATTTCCAAAATGTACCTGTCCATTATTGTTTTATCTTGAATGTAAGTCATTTGTAAGTAGCATGAAGCAATTTTTCTCGGTGCTTAACATAGATTTAATGGTTATGTAGTTTTTATACGCCCTTTTTGAAAAAACGATCGTATTATGTTATGCTGTTGTCCGTCTGTCCGTCTGTCCGTCTGTACGTCTGTCCGTCTGTCCGTCCGTGTGTCACGGATATCTGAGAAAATAAACTAATACAGCATAGATACAGATTCCGGACATATGCAGGTTATTTGCCCTATAGATTAAGGGACTTGTTTGGAAGAAAGACCAAAGTCAATTTAACAATTAATTCAAATTTATAATTATATAATAATCATGAAATACACAAAAAATATGGTTATAAAAGAAGTAGAATAAAACATGCACAATGTCAGCTGATAAACAACACTCTTTTTGATGAGCAAATGAAATTACAAAACGATTGGTCGATAATCCACTTAATTATTTACTAATGAGTTAAGTCACGAATTACTTGATAGAATGATTTCACATTAAAATGTCACTTTATAATTATTTACTAATGAATTAAGTCACCAACAACTAGATATATGATTTCACATCAAAATGTCATTTTATAGTTCCAACTTTTATCTTCTGAGGCTTTTCGACGTGGATGTTTTCTTTTATCTCAACCTTCAATTCCCCGCTCTCCAAGCTACCTAAAATCAAACCAACAACCTCCAAATAATATCTCTGACAAAGAACATACCTCCGACTCATCATTACAATACATATTCGCTGAACAAAAAGTAAAGCATAAAGGAACACTCAACTTGTATTTGATAAGAGAATCATATAAACGAACACATAATGAAAGATATAATTGGTGCACATAAACGATTAAAGAATACAGTACTCTCATTAAACATTAAAATACAATGTTCGTCAAATATTGTAACATCCTTATAATGACAAAAATATTAGCTAACGGTTATCCTAATATAAGATCAGTTAAACAGAGTGCATTTAATTGAAGGAAAATGTAACAAAAATTAACAAAGATCCAAATACATAAAAAGGAACTGACGGCTCTCAAATTATATTATGGACAGGTAAAAGTAGTAACACTTACGTTGCCAAATACACAATATCCTTTTCAAATATATCTAAAATTCTCCCAATTTCACACTCGACCGACACTCTACTAACTAACGTTCTGTTCTGCCTGATGGTGGATTGCAGAATGAATGCCTACTCACGGACCCTCCTTTGCAAGAACTTTTCACACCACAAAGGACCCCTGGACTAAGATCTTTTATCTAAAGGGTCAATTGTTTTGGATATAAATCATTAAAGTGCATGGCATCCAAGATGTAAAATTAATAGTAAATGGTATTGTGGCACTACTAATGAAAACATAAAAATGAAAATTAAGACAGCAACGGTTTGTTTCTGGGCTGGTATTCATGCCAGATTTATTTTTACAGGTGATCCTGGTGCTGGTTTCTCGACAGAATAATGAGAGTATCCCACAATTTATCTATAAATTATTAAGACGTTGGCAGTTTTGTGACAAATATCCCCCTTACCAAGATGAAAATTATAATTTTCAATCATAATAAGAACAAAACGAAAGAAAGTCAAACCCAAACTAAGCTAATACAATCTAAAACAAAACTACATAAGTACATGATCAAAACTACATCACTTTTACAACGACTACATCAAATACATAAGTACACTACATCACTAATATGACTACTATACCAAATGCATAAGTACACATCAAAACTATGTCACCACTATGCCAACAACATCAAATACATAAGTACACAACCCAAACTACATCACTAATATGACAACTACATCAAATTCGCTAGTACACAACCAAAACTACATCACTAATATGACAACTACACCAGCTACATTAAATACATAAGTAAACGATCAAAACTACGTCACTAATGTGACAACTACATCTCCTTAATACAAATTACATTGGACTATAAACTATATACAACAAGGCACAAATCACTATTTCCCGAAATGCTCATACTTACAACGAATTCTTCTACCGTACAATCGCCACTGCTCGTTCACATCCATCATTACTTTCATCTTCCTTGATTTTTGGTGACTTGAAATATCTGTATAGCAACTCACCTCCCATTTGCACGTTTGTTATCTTCTCCCCATTGATCCTCTTCTCGCGTCTTCCCACCATCTCTTTGATCTGCTGTTGGGAAATGTCCTTTTGCTGCTCAGTTCTATATCCCACCGCTGGCTCCCTCTGTAAACTATCTGTTTTCATCTTACTTACCTCAGCTTGCATCCCAACAGTCCGTCCTTGTACTACCTCCTGTGTATCACTTACCTTCATAACCATTTCAGACTTCTCCTTCCGGTCTTCATTTCGTTCCCCCTTACCTAGTTCTTCACATTCCATTCTCATCACATCTTTAGTCTCAATATTACCTATTATTAAATCATACATTGGACTTTTCATGGCCAATGCCTCCACGGAACCCTTGAAATACTTGCTGTCAATATCTACTCTAGCTACTGGAACTCTCCTAATTGTTCCGTCTATCAACATGCACTGCTTAATCTCACCTGTAAATCTATCCCTAGGTACTAATCCAGCTCTCACTACGATGCTACTACACCCAGTGTCTCTAAGAACCTGAACGTTATTACCAAATAATTTACCTTCCGACGTTGGCATCCAAGCCCGATCCATCTTTACATTACATCCACCCAAAAGTGGTAACTCAGGATCACATTGCGATTTCACATAATCATCTTTACCCTCATTACAACGCTTATCTAATCTAGCTTCCTCCTCTCTACAAAACCCACCGAAGTCACGTTTACCAGAATTCAACTCATGACGTCCACCTCTGGTTTCACCCATGAACCAAGGTCTTGCTTGACTATCCCTTCTCACATTACCATGACCATAACGAGATCCCCTGTCTCCAAAGTCATTATTCTTTCTATTTGGACAGTCTCGCAATAAATGATTTCCACGACAAAAATAACATAACTTACCTCTTGACTCGAACTTCGAACTAGCACTATCACTACCAATGCTACTACTACTACTATTTCCTACATTACTAACACCAACTGACTTTCTACTATTAACTGGATGAGCAATATGAAACCTCTCAGCAGCCTCAACCATTTCCTGCAAGGTTTCAAACTTCCGCTCCCTTAAAAATACTTGGAGAGATTTATCAGCAGCCTCCATACACTGCTCCCTGAGAATCAGGTCTTTAAAACTACCGAAATCTTTACTGACCCCGGCCTGGGTCATCCAATACTCTAAATACCCCTCAAGTCTAATAGCAAATTGTGGGAATGTCTCATCACGCTCCGGCCTTGAACCCCTGAATTTTTCCCTAAACCCTTCGTCGGTCAAATTAAATCTATTTAGCAACGCAGCCTTCAACTTATCGTAATCTAATGAATCAGCAAAGGAGAGCCGTGAATAAACATCCAGAGCTGTACCCTGTAATAAAGCACTTAAATTGGGGCCCCATGACTCTCTCTCCCACCTAGAACTTTCGGCAAATCTCTCAAACCTTCTCAAATAAGCATCCATATTGTCTCTCTTTTCATCAAAATGAGGTAACTTTGGTAACTTAGCACTATTTGCAATCACTCTCTTATCAGACCCACTATTAGCCGATATCTCGGTCTCTAATTGCAACTTTCTCAACTCACGCTCATAAGCTCTCTCTTCTCTCGCCTCGGCCTCACGCCTCTCTCTCTCCGCCCTTGCCTCTGTCTCTGCCTCACGCTTCTCAACAAAATTAATGAGCTCCTGACCACTGAGTCCTAATCTTTCCCCTGCTTTAATTAAATTCTCTAGTTCAGACATTCTTTCTAATTAAATGGTTTATTAATCCTAAAAAAAAAAACCCTCAAAAATAAAAATCTCAACAAGCAAAATAAGCAACCCTACTTTCCTAGAAATTTACTACACTTAAAATGCAATTAACCTTACTTGACCGGAACAAAATACTGATAGTTAACGGGCTCCCAGACGTTACAAAAATAAACAGCGATTACAGTAATTGATACATCAGTACATTAATTTAGAACTTTGGTATTCCTTTTTAAACAAACAAGTCCTGCCGAGATCGCCAGTTTTATGTCACGGATATCTGAGAAAATAAACTAATACAGCATAGATACAGATTCCGGACATATGCAGGTTATTTGCCCTATAGATTAAGGGACTTGTTTGGAAGAAAGACCAAAGTCAATTTAACAATTAATTCAAATTTATAATTATATAATAATCATGAAATACACAAAAAATATGGTTATAAAAGAAGTAGAATAAAACATGCACAATGTCAGCTGATAAACAACACTCTTTTTGATGAGCAAATGAAATTACAAAACGATTGGTCGATAATCCACTTAATTATTTACTAATGAGTTAAGTCACGAATTACTTGATAGAATGATTTCACATTAAAATGTCACTTTATAATTATTTACTAATGAATTAAGTCACCAACAACTAGATATATGATTTCACATCAAAATGTCATTTTATAGTTCCAACTTTTATCTTCTGAGGCTTTTCGACGTGGATGTTTTCTTTTATCTCAACCTTCAATTCCCCGCTCTCCAAGCTACCTAAAATCAAACCAACAACCTCCAAATAATATCTCTGACAAAGAACATACCTCCGACTCATCATTACAATACATATTCGCTGAACAAAAAGTAAAGCATAAAGGAACACTCAACTTGTATTTGATAAGAGAATCATATAAACGAACACATAATGAAAGATATAATTGGTGCACATAAACGATTAAAGAATACAGTACTCTCATTAAACATTAAAATACAATGTTCGTCAAATATTGTAACATCCTTATAATGACAAAAATATTAGCTAACGGTTATCCTAATATAAGATCAGTTAAACAGAGTGCATTTAATTGAAGGAAAATGTAACAAAAATTAACAAAGATCCAAATACATAAAAAGGAACTGACGGCTCTCAAATTATATTATGGACAGGTAAAAGTAGTAACACTTACGTTGCCAAATACACAATATCCTTTTCAAATATATCTAAAATTCTCCCAATTTCACACTCGACCGACACTCTACTAACTAACGTTCTGTTCTGCCTGATGGTGGATTGCAGAATGAATGCCTACTCACGGACCCTCCTTTGCAAGAACTTTTCACACCACAAAGGACCCCTGGACTAAGATCTTTTATCTAAAGGGTCAATTGTTTTGGATATAAATCATTAAAGTGCATGGCATCCAAGATGTAAAATTAATAGTAAATGGTATTGTGGCACTACTAATGAAAACATAAAAATGAAAATTAAGACAGCAACGGTTTGTTTCTGGGCTGGTATTCATGCCAGATTTATTTTTACAGGTGATCCTGGTGCTGGTTTCTCGACAGAATAATGAGAGTATCCCACAATTTATCTATAAATTATTAAGACGTTGGCAGTTTTGTGACACCGTGGACAATTGCTTTTCCGGATGATAACTCAAGAAAGGATGTACCTAGGTTCCTCAAATTTTATGTGTGGGTAGCCCTTGGGTGGTGGAGGTTCCCTATTGATTTTGAGACCCCAGGGTTAAAGGTCAAGGTCACTGGGACTTAAAATATGTAAAACTTGTCCGGACAATAACTGAACCACCAATGTACCTAGGTTCACCAAATTTAATGTAAGAGTAGCCCATGTGTCAAGGATGTTCCCTATTGGTTTTGGGGCCCCTGGGTCAAGTTTAAACCATCACTCAGAAGATATCAAATTACCAAGCAGTGACTTCAAATGTTCAATCAATATGTTAACAAAGTCAAAATGGCAAACAATGGAAATAATGCTATATTTAATAAGTAACATGAATTTAGTTCACCAAATTTTATGTGAGGGTAGAATATGTGTCAAGGATGTTCCCAATTGGTTTTGGGTCAAAACTGGGTCAAAGGTCAAGGTCACAGGGGCATCATATGGAAAATCCTTGTCCGGACAATAACTAAACAATGATTGTACCTAGGTTAACCAAATTTTATGTGGATCAGCCCATTTGTCAAGATGTAATGTGTTGATAGCTCTTTGGTATTGGATGTTCTCTTTTGATTTGGAGACCCCAGGGTCAAAAGTCAAGGTCACAGGGACTTAATTCATATTGAAACATTTTCCGGACAGTAACTCAATAATGATTGTACCTAGGTTTACCAATATTTATTTAAGGGTAGCCTAAATGTCTAGCATATGCCCCTTTCTTATGTCCTTGGGTTATAGGTCAAAGTCACAAGAAAAATCATGAGGAAAAACCTTGTCCAACAACCAACTTTACCTAAGATCACCAAATTTTATGTATCAATACTCTTTGGGTCAAGGGCGAGAACTTTTGGTTCTGAGGCCCCAGGGTCAAGGTCACTGGAAGTTTGTATGGGAAAACTTTGTGTCGGTGATAACTCAACCATGGCTGTACCTAGGTTCTCAAAATCTTTGCTTTGGATAGCCCTCCAGTTAAGGATGGGACCTATTCTGAGATCCCGGGGTCATTGGTCAAGGTCACAGGGACTTCATATGAGATAGAACACAGGCGTATAATAGACTGCACACGGGCGTATAATGCCCCGCCCAGCGGAGCTCTTGTTACTATTGAAATGTTGCACTGTTCTGCAAATTGTGTATAATGTGGTTGTGGTTCGAAAATTTGGACCCCTCCTACCCTAGAATGTTCGTACCCCCTCCCCTAGAAAAAATCCTGAATCCGAGTATAGATTGTTTAGGATAATTTAAGACAAATTCAAACGATATGATGTGAACAAAATATATCATGTTATTCAAAACAAGCGATATAGTTTACTGTATACAAAAATATATTGTTTATATTTTATAAACAAACTGACATATGAGACCTTTGATAACTTCAAACTACTGACATTGTGTTAATACACGTTCATACATGTAAATTAAACATACTGAATACATTAAGGAATTGTTTCTCATGAAACAAAACTGTGTACAATATACTAACATGAAAGAGAATTGTAGCAGGTAAAATGTTAACAACATAGCGTTCAATGTTAACATTGAAAGGGCTGTGAGTTTATTTACCTTGAGTTAGAAAGGTAGAGTAGAAAGTATAGTACAGTCAGTTTACGTAGCGGTGTTGAAGTGGAGAGGTATAGTACATAGGCTTGTACTGTTGTACATACTAACAGTAAGAAAATTTATACTTCAGTTTTCAGCCTTAGTTGTGAACTATATTATTGCGTTTTGTGTGAACGGTTTTATTTCGTATAATCATCATATGGAAAGAAGTGGTTAATATCATAAATTATACTGATACTTTTGTAGGTACTACACTATTTAGGAAATGTTGAATCAGTTTTTTGATGCAGTGATATATGAAAAAATCTGGATTTAGCGTAGTGCGAACGGAATTAACTTATACGTATGGGAAATATAGGTAATTCATTGGTAACGTTGTTGTTACTTTAATGTGGAAAGAAATGGTTAATACATGTATATGACAATAGTTTTGTAGGTACTATAATATATTAGAAATATTTAATCAGTTTTTGATGCAATAATATCTAAATATCTGGATTTAGCGTAACGTGAGCGCCTGAGCGGTTGTATTTTATATAGCCATCATGTGGAAAGAAATGGTATATATATATAAATGTCAATAGTTTAGTAGGTACTTGTAATGTGATATTTTAGTTATATTGAATCAGTTTTTGATACAATAATATTAAGGAAATTTTGGATGAAACTGGTGTGATATAGACTTGTTAAATACATAGGATAGGACTACATATAGTTCTTATATGCTGGTAGCTTAGTGGAAAGTATGATACTTTTAAATTTTAAATCAGTTTGAATGCTATGATATTTAGGTATTTGTGAGTTTGGTTTGAATAGAACTGTTGAGACACAAATAAGTAAACGACATAGATGAGGAATAGTTAATATATACTGGTAGTTTTATGGATGCTATGCTGTTTAGAACATTTTGTGCCAGTTTTTGATACCAGATTATCGATAATATAGAATATAAATGGTTGTTGTACACGGGTAGGCTGGGGAATGCTATATTCAAGGAACGTTTGATCGTTTTTAGGTTTTGTTGAAATTTTGCGATTGCAAGTTTTGTTTGTAACATTGGAAAGGAGTACAACCACAGGAGCTTGACATTCTGTATCGTTATTTAAAAATTACAAACAACGTCTTAAAAATAATGAAAACTTTATTACAAGAACGAGCAATGTTTTCAAACTAAGATTCAAAATATGCCAAGCTCCTGTGGTATAACCAGAAATATGGTAGATGATATGCTATAATATATCGTAAAGTTGAGTCCATTTTTGATGAAATTTGCAATTTAACAAAATAGAACAGACATGGTTACTTTATAATTACCAGTAGAATTATGAATGCTATAATAATATAATATTAAGACAATTTTGGAATCAGCTGTTGATGCAATCGAGGTGTAACTTGTTAAAAAACGTAAAATAGAGAGAGTTACATATCGGTAATATGGTGAATGATATATTTGATGAAATTTTACAATCAAATTTTGATGCAATTATTGAGATACATTTGTAAATAAATTAGATAAAGTTAAAATATTGGTAGTTTGGGAAATGCCATATTTTAATGCTATTTTGGAGTCAGATTTAATGAAATTATTTTGATGCAACGATAGTTTTTTACACAAAATGTTTTAATAAAATTACTAAGATTGCAACTTCATAATAACGTAAGATTATAAAAGTACGAGTGCACATCGGAAGTATTTGGATGGCGATATTACAATATTAAGAAATAATTGTAATACATTTTTTGATCAAATTATTGGGATACAACTTGTGAAAAACGTAAGGTTAAAAAAGTACAAGTGCACATCGGTAGTATTGGGATATTAAGAAATAATTGTTATACATTTTTGATCAAATAATTGAGGTACAACATGTTAATAATTGGATAAATCTGTTTCATATTTCAGTTGAGTATTGATTGGAGAGAGATACGGAGACTTGATAATGATGGAATGTGAATTGTGTTAGCTTATTCCTTGTTGATTGATTTTCACATGATTTTCGACAGTTGCTAGTAAATTATTAAAGTAGAAGTGCTGATTAAGTTTCGTGGAGATTTTCAGTGAATATTTTACATGAAGGATAACCAATTTATGGCATCTCAATAAACTTACACCTTCAGGGGGGAAGCCGTGATTTTTTATATTTTCGTAGATCGGTTTTGACAGATTTTAGTGGAGTATTAAATAACTGTGCAAATTAAATTTCGTGGAGAGTTTCAGTGAATATTTTACATGGAGGTTAATATAGTTGCCATCTAAGTGAACTGTCACGTTCAGTGGGGAAAGTGTGTTTGTTTACATTGTCATAGATTGGTTACCATAGCAACAGCAGTATCACTATGGAGGGTAGCGATGTGAAGAATGGTCTTACAGTAAAGAGAGCAGTCTCCTCAGCAGCTCCTGAGATGGCTGATAGTCTACATGTGTCCAAAGAAGAAGAGAAAGCCAAGAAGTCAGTTGATATTGTACGTAAAGCGGTTTCCATGGATTCCGGTGACCTTGACCCACCAAAGAAACCATTGACAACGGGTGGATCTTTTAAACGTCGTTCTATAAGGGTCAGTATAACTTTTCACTCACTGTTCGTGTCCTTAGAATAAGTCGAATTTAGATAATGAAACACTGCTTTGAATCACAGTTGCCGTCGCGTGACAAAATCACCATATTCAAAAGTACTTTTTAGAGAAAATTTGATACCTTATCAAGTTTAATAACTTCTACTTTTTCGCTCTTGACTATCAGCTGGAACTATATCCTTGGATATGGTGATTTTGTTAGAGGACGGACACATGTGCTTTGAATAGTCGCATGTTGTAGAAGATAATATTAAATACAGTATACTATTATACATGTACAATAATACATGTATGTATAGGCCGGAGGCCTGTTTATATACAAAATAATCTGTTCGTGCTTGGAAAATATTCTTTGATTAGTTATGCAAGTAAAGTATTTACTAGTGCTAACAAAATGATTCAGTACTTTTTGATATATTAGTTATTAGATTTCAGTATTTACCATGATCTGGCCCAGAAGCAGTGACCAGTATTCCAGTGGTAGGACGTGCGCTTATGGATCGAGACGTCCTGGGTTCGAATTTCACGAGGGAAACGGTTATTTTCCTTGAGCAAGAAATTTAATACTAGAAAACTAGTAGTAGTAGATGAAGTTTCTTCTTGTATAGTGCGTACACATTGAACCCGACCTTACCTTTCTCATTTGCATCTAATTATCATATGCACGTATCCCGGCGAAAATCAATGCCACGCCTACTATATGCTTCGGCTCGTTACGTATTTAAGATAAAATAAGACATGTATAAAGTATACACATCACGCATGTAAAACAACTCACGATTCAAATGCAATCAAACGGGAAATTCGTGTTCTTACAGTTTTGAATATAATTGATAATGGGGATGGCGGTTGTGGGGCTAAAACCCACAACATTTGAATTGGTAGCTAGCCTCATAGTATAATCATCTGGTCCAGTCCATGTGTAATAAACACTCTTTGTACGCTTTAAATGTACTTTAAAATTAATCCCTGTGTTATAATTACATTCGAGCCTTGACGATATAATCCGAGCACTAATACTACATTCGTATTCAATGTAATGAATATTCTTGCATAAAGGTCAGGTCGGGGTCAACTTGTACGCACTATACTACAACAGACTCTCGAAAATTTCTAATATTTGAAAAGTTGAATCGATTGAACCTGTTTGAACCAGGAACGTGCTTTAAACTCAAAATGTGATAAAATAAATCTTGTGACAGTTTAACACATGAAGTGTTGTGGTTTAACTCTTATATGTATGTGGTGATGAATAAGACTGACTAATCAATAAATATTTGTGTGGTCGATTGTTTAACAGTTTAAGTAGTATTTAATATGCAAATGTTATGTGATGCTTATGTTTATACCTATAAAGTTTGAAAACTTCATGTAAGAGACACGTTTTAAGTCTACTCAAAAAGAAAACTGCATCGCTTATGTATTTTATTTTCATAAAAATGTAATAAATATTGTAAGAGCTTTTAAAGCAGCACATTCGGAGATTTTAACTTAAATATCAACTTTTCTAAAACCCTCAAATTTGTTTAGAAACTTTTTGGAAGCAGTGCAACAGTGTTCTGATAATGACAATTTTAGTGCAAATCGACATACAACTGTAAAAAAGATTTATACATGTACATGTATATAAAACATACCCCAGTGTTAGTAACAGTTTAGAATACTTAGTGTTTGTTTTTTTTTGCTTCTTTTATTTCACTTACACCAATCATATTGAGACAATTTGCCTTTAAATATTTAGAATTCATTTTCTCACAATAACAGTCTCAGACATGTAATTCTAAAACATCGAAACAATTAACAAAACCTTGGAATAAGTAGCTTGAAATGTATAAAATATGTATCTACATCTACTTTAAAAACGTACAAAGGCAACAAAAATGTGATCAAAATGGTAAACTTTTATTATAGACGAGAACTATTATGTTTGTAGTTTTTTTTTCATACGAGCTCATTTCAAGTATTGTAAAAGTTTATCTATTTAGAAATCAATGTAAACATATTTTGACCTAGAACACATCTTAACAATGTAGTCTTATGTTATTATGACAGAGGGAGTGATTATTATTTATTTTTCATTCTTATATATTGTATTGTCCGTTTTTTTCTCAACTGTCAAAGCTTGAATAATTACACGGTGACTGAATGCATTGTTTTTGTACTGGCGGCCTAGTTGTTATTTTAAAAAATATATTGACTAAAACATATCATACGACATAAACAGCTTTACTCGATCATAATACACACTTTCGGAAACTCAGGAATGTATTACAACAATAATTTTAATAAACGCATTCACCGTGAAATTATTCATGTTTTGACAGTTGAGAAAAAACGAACAATAGTATTTTATTTGATATTTTCTTCACTCGATTGTATAGTGCGGACACATTGACCCCGACCTGACCTTTATGCAAGAATATGTATTACATTGAATACGAAGGTAGTATTAATGTTCGAAAACAATCGGATTATACCGTCAAGGCTCGAATGTAATTATAACACAGGGATTAATTTTAAAGTACATTTAAAGTGTACAATGAGTCTCTATTACACATAGGCCGGACCAGAATATTATAAGATGAGGCTAGCTACAAATTCATAAGTTGTAGGTTTTAGCCCCACAACCGCCATCCACGCCCATTTTATTATAATTTGTAATTACAAATGTAAGAAAACAAGTTTCACGTTTGAATGCATATATATACTCTATACATGTCTTGTTAAACTTATAATGTAAGCTATAGCCGACATTACACCCTCAAAACCTACAAGCCCCATGCAACCCTACTAAGTACCCGCCGATGCTATTTACAATCAATGTAAATCGACTGCTTATTTTAAATACGTAACGAGCCGAAGTGTAGATTAGGCGTGGTATTGATTTTCGCCGGAGGTGTGTTCAACAATGCGGGCGCTCGCTCGAGCGCCCGCCTCGCTAATTGTTTTGTTATTGAACGAATGCGAGCGCTCATTCTATAAATAGAAGAAAGTGAAGATATCGGTCAGTCAGACCGTCTGTGTACAGAATGGCGATATACTAACAAAAGTTTAGATCGATGTAAATCCCTTTGAAATACGATAAATACACAGAAGGCTTGAGATTAAAGCATTGGATATTTCGTATTTGGTTATTTTAAATCTGCTATATTTTTTCAATGTACCGATTTGAGTACCGGTATAAAACGAAACGGTATTTACCGGAATTTATTTCACAATTTATAAGCGAAACACCTCTCGAGCTGTATCGCGAGCGCACGCGAGCGCACGCGCGATCGCCCGCGTTCAGAACGCGGGCGCTCGATGTCGCCCCGAGCGCTCGCATTGTTGAACGCATCTCTGGATATGTGTATCTGATAATTAGATGCAAATGAGAAAGGTAAGGTCGGGGTCAATACGTCCGCACTATATTAAGAGTTGGTTGTGATAAAGAACTAAATTGAGTAATGGTTAGCAGTTTGAAATTACAGCCAGAGTTGAGCCAAGTTGTTAACAAATGCGTTCACTACAAAAGTAAATGACCACCGATAATGATAGCCGAAATGTTCCGCATGCAGGGACAAAATCAAAACTATTTACATATAGAGTCATAGCTCAAGTCTGCATTCAACAACAGTGTTATTGTTAATACAAAATATTCGACATAATTACAGCTTTGTAAATACAATCTACAAACAGTATCATACAAAATGACATGTGTCACTGAACACCATTAGAACCAAACAACACGTTCGGATTAGACGTTGCGCTCAATACTGGCGTTAATTTGAAAATACCAAGCCCTAGGACTCAAAATATTCAACTACTTTTACCATTTTTATCGCAGTTTGATAAATCTTACATCAATCAATTGAAACAGATTCAAACTTTCAGAAAATTATATTATTTAGTATATTTTACATATACAATAAAAACTCTAAAAACCGGACCCTCTGAAAACCGGAATCCTCTGAAAACCGGACGATTTTTAAAGTCCCATATTTTTTCCTATTAAACACATTGAAAAATATCCTCTGAAAACCGGAAACTCTGAATTCGAATATCGGACCTTTTGCCATGACCTCTAATGATAAATATGCATAAAAATCCTCTGAAAACCGGACACCATGTGTCAACTTTCTGTGTATTGTAACAGTTAGTTAATCATAATCCCTGGCAGATGTCAATTGTTAATTTAATATCCAAGCATTTTATCTATACAGGTGTGAAAAACACTTGTCTGTCATTGTTTAAGATTCTTATAATGTTTGTTTTGTATAAACATATATTGTTGTACAGATATGATTTGTGAAAATATTTTAATTTAAAAAATTGATTTTATACAAATAAAGAGGCCCCATGTTTGTATTCAAAATTAACAAAGTTTGTTAATTGTTAGGAAATGATAATGTCTATCTTTTTTATTTTGAGTAAGATATTGGAAAAAATACATGTTTATATCACGTTGTTATTGTTGTTATGTGTTTATATGCATTCTTTTAAAATGAGAATAGCATCCATATTTATCAATTATTTATTTGAATGCATTTTAAGTCCATTGATAACATACACACATGTAACTAAAGAAAAGTTATTATTTCAATTTTCTCTTTTTCTCAGTTAATTTATACTTACCAAACCAAAATTGGCCAAACTTTAATGAAAAATAAATTAAGATATAGCTGAACCATCCATTTAATGTAGGAAAATGTCCCAACAAACCCATAGCTATGTTTAATTAGTGATTCTGTATAAACCTCTGAAAACCGGAATCCTCTGAAAACTGGACTTTTTGGTCAGTCCGGGCCAGGTCCGGTTTTCAGAGTTTTTACTGTATATGTCAAAATATTTTACTGTAAACCCGACTGAACGTCGGAAAATATGCCGGTGAAACGTAACCGAAAGAAGTAAATTTCGTTATAAAAACCCAGATGTCTGTCGTATGAAGAAACGTTTTTACCAGAAAACCTTACAATATTTGTGTTAATGAACTATCTTATACATAAACAAAGCTTTATCCAAATATAAACATAGCTATACGCAAAATTACTAGAAAATATATGTTTGTTGAAAAGGTAAGATTTTAATTTTACAAATTATCTCGTCTACAACTTCGATATATATATGGTGCAATAATTAAATTGGCATAATGATTTTTAGTATTTTTTAAAAGTTCATTTTTTTATTCTTAGATATATTTTAGAATGAAAATAATTAAGCAAACGGAAAGCGGCGTTAGTCAGGTTTGGAAATGTCTAGCCACGATGTAACGCATCCGCAACATGCCGAAAATAGATTTGACTCAGATATTTTAAAGATCATTGTTTACAGAATAAAACAAAATAGCGAAATTTAATATCAATCACCAAAAAGTTCAAACTAAAACGTATAACATAATTCAATATCAATATGATGTTGGTGAAATAACTTAGAATAATTAACAATTCAAAATGTCTAGCCATGATGTAACGCTGCCTATTTTAGACGTTTTTAACGTCAATGTTGTTGACTATTTTTTTCTGTTTGGATTATTTAACTTAAAAGTACTGCATAAACATGTGCAGTTCAAATCGGCAAAAGATACAGATGGCAAAGGAGAAGGGAAACAAAGACTAAAACAAATAAAAAATGCAATTAAAATGCTGTCAACATGATAACTAGCATAAAGACTTGAGGACACCTTAATTTTCATTGATATTTGGTAAAATAATTTATAGGTATGTATCTTAGAATATGGGAAAATGACACATTAGATTTCTATGTATTTGAAATTGATATGTAATAAGATTCACGAAACAATAAAAATTAGTTTGTATCACTGTTGCCAATTTATTAAAGGTTTTACTATGATATTGAATGCTGACTATAGCGTATTGAATACAAAATATTTTTCTAAAACGTTACTTTTGACGTTACGCAAATTGACGGCAGTATTGGACGCAACGTCATTAGTATTCTCAACTCTCTGTTATTATTTATACATCGATGTCAAAACGGGTCCCAGAGAAAATCGGAATTCAGAGGTTTGCGGATTATTTAAGGCTCGGTTTCCTAGGGTTACATTGTGAAATTATTTTGTTAGGATGTCCAAAGGGTCTGGATTTCTTGAGACTTAGTTTTCTATGGTTACACTTTAAAATTATATTGTTTAGATATTTAACGTTAAGGGTGTTCATGCCTGGGATTTCTAGGGTTGCACTGTACATATTTTTGATAGATGATACAGACGTTACATTTGTTGTAATACTTATGTACTGATCTACGGTATCGTTTTACACTGTGTCACTTACATACAGTGCCCACCAAAAGTTTAGAGACAAAGGAACTTTACTATAATTCTTGTATTTTGATGATTATCTTTGTAGAATCATTATTTTTAACATATTTAAGTATTTTTTGTTAAAATGAAAACAAATTGCGTGAATGCAACACATTTTATAAGATTCAGCATCCGTATCCTAAAGCCTCCAAAACCATGTTCATTGTAATTATTTTCCTTAACAAAGCGTTTATGCTATTTTTGAAGTCAAGTTAAAATTACAATGATAACCATAAAAAAGAGCAAAAGTTAAAAGCTTTTCATAATACAGTTATCAATTCTAGATAAAAGCTATTCAGTTGGCCTACAAAGCGAAAATGTCTCCAAACTTTTGGTGGGTACTGTATATACATATAGGGTGCACTATTTCAAACTATTTATATATACACAATATAAAAATATTTCATCTATATTTATATTTTTATATAAATGTACAGTGCCCTTAAAATTACTGAACAAATTATATTTGAGAATCTTTCATACCGCATAAATTTTATTAAGAATACAGGTTTATGTAACATAGTTTGCCGTATATGTTGATAAACTAATTAAAGTTGATTTTGTAATTTGCTCAGAATATTTTTTTCATGTGTTTATTTAAATCAGTTTATTTTTAAACAGGATTTTGTCCAACGACTTTTGGAGGTCTCTGTACACGAACCAGTACATTCGCACTCAAACAAATTGAACGTACTATAACCAATAGGATTAAAATCATCCCGTCTACGCTCTGAGATAGATCGGGTCCATTCCAATCATGCGCTCGGAGTGCTCCGAGTACTCCTATGTGCAAAGGAATGACAAAAGAGTGCGCTCCGAGTGTGCTCCATCCGCTCCAAAAATATAGGTGGTGCAGAGAGAGTAGTTGTTGTTGTAGTAATGGCGGCATGAGGCGGTTAGTGAAATAATGCTGTATATTTTTTCGGCGTAGCTGTCTAAGCTGGATTTTGACCTACATTTCTGTATAATGACGTATGTCTGGGAATTTCGGAAATCCGCCGTTCTATTGGATGATTTCATAAGCACTGAAAATGACGTACGGGGGAAACAGAGAAAATCCCCTCTTCGATTGGATGGCCCTGACACGCGCGAAAAAATAAAGGCCACACTATTGTAATGCAGTGTTTTACGAAATTTTGCTTCGTTCGTAGATTATTTTTTTTGGGTAGACTTCTATTGCTTTCCAAAGTGTTTTTTTATATTGTAACAATAAAAAGTTACGTGTCAAACACAATATTTTATGGGTAAAATGAATTACGTCTCCAGATGTGAACCGGTTTCTAGTAAAAAGTCTGACATATTACCCAATAATTATTAAGTTAGCCTCACTACGTCCAGTTTCCGGGGTTTACACTTTGAGAGTCACAGCTCCACATATATTTATTAATCCGCAGAGTTATTGGTACGTAACTTTTAAGAATAAATTCATAATTTTTGTTCGGTCACATTTATATCAAAATCGAAGCGGGTTAACGGTATTCTGTCAATTCATGTCAAATTCATTACGCATTATCGTCTACATGTTGACCTACTTCCGTTTACAGAAAAACAAGCGTCTGACGATCCCGATTATTGGATAAAATCGGCGCGGAGTGTAATACGTAAAACACGGTATTTTTGGAAAATTTCGGACCAGTGCTCGGTCACCTTGTTTTACTTAGAATATACATAAATATGTGAGATTTTTATTTACAATTGATAGATTATTGTATAAATATTATAAATTTAAATAAATCATAATACTTCTTGAATTATTATAATAATTATAAGTGAAAAAGACAAGGCTGTCCAAATTCGATTTTCTAGCCTCTAGGATTTTCTAGCGGAAAACAGCAGGTGCGCTCGTATCTATCGTCTTCATAAACAGATAAGCGTCTAGATGATCATGATTTGGGGTTTTCCGCGAGCGTTTGACAGGTATGACTAAAATTAGAAACAATACGCGAGGTCCCCTTTTTAATTAATCGAAATTTGCTAGGGGTGACCGAGCATTGGTAGTGACCGAGCATAGGTAGCTGACTCTAAACAACATTGAACGGGCAACGGAGATCAAAACAATGGTAAGGATTATTAACGGTCGATTTCACCAAGGTCAGATATGCTCACAAGCTGCAGGTTATCAGTGTACGGCAATTGCATTGGCTGTTATGTTGTTTACGGTAGGCAATCATGTGCCAAGTCTGCGAAACTGGTCTGCAAATGTTGTTGATGAAGTGATGATGCGTGGTCACAACTTGTATGTGCAAATACTAACGGAGGTCACGGAATCAAAAAATAGGTTTTCACAATGCAATTATCAAAAATCTTCTTGTCTGAAACTACAAGGCCTAGAGCTTTCATATTTGGTATATAACATCATCTAGAGGTCCTCCATCACAGTTGTTCAAATTATGCCCCAGGGTCAAAATTGACCCCACCCCATGAATCACAATATTACATTGAATTATATAAGGAAAAGTTCAAACAACATCTTCTCTTGAACCGCTTATGATAATTTGCCCAAACTCAACAGGAATGGTCCGTGGGTGGTTTCCTACCAAAATTGTTCAAATAGGTCTGATTGGTTGGATAAGTAAGTCACTGGGTCAAAAAAAATAGGTTTTAACATTAGTGGTCCTCTGTAAATGGCTCTTCTGTGACCTTTGACTTTTTCCTCAGGTGAGCACCCAGGGCCCTTTGGGCCCTCTTGTTTTTAAATCGACGCCGTTTGTCTTTTTTAAAGACATTTCTTGTTAAGGTTATGGAGCAATTTTGACAGGGTTAAGCTTAAATGTCAATCAAATCAGTAATATGTTACTTTAAACTTTTTGTAGTATTTTAGTGTGTATACTTAAACAGTTTTATGCTTTACCATGGCAACAGTCAACGCTCTATGGTACGAAAAGGCCAAACATTATTTTGAAAAACGTCAATATCAACACTATTATTTAACATACAAGGCTGATACAGAAGAAGAGCTCTAGCAAAGGCATTATATCATCAACCGAGGCTTCGTCCTCGCTATCTGTCTCCAATAGTGTGAGTTGTTGACAGATGGTCGCCATGTTGGTTTTTCTAATTCCGATCTCGTTCTGGAGCAGACACGTTCCATTCAGCTACTCCACTCCGAGCACTCGGAGTATATGATTGGAATGGACCCATCATGTTTAAAACAGATCATGTATAAAAAAACTCCGGTTTGTTGAACCAAATAAGGAAATCTAGATTTTATATATTTTATGATTTTATAAAAATATTTATCATATTCAATCCGGGTTACCCAAAATGGCGGGTCCAAAAATATTGAGGACAACGTTAGGGGTATGTTCCATGGAGTAAGAATTTTCAAAATACTTGCAAAACGTTTTAAAATCTTGTTTCAAAATGGTAAAAACGGTAAAATGTCAATGAACAGGCCCTGGGTATCCGTAATATGGAAGTGTACATCACCACAGGGTATAACATGTATATAAAGCAATACTTCATATCTCACTTAGTCACAGAACTGCACAATTACGTAGTTAAGCGGGTAAATGTACTAAAACACATAGATCTATATACATGTATATTTTGTTGTACTCAAGTTACAGTAAATGAAATTTTTTTTAACGTTTAAATGTTAAATAACATAAGAGTCACACTGTGTTAAGTATATATATGACGCTGAGTTTTTTTACAGTTCAAATGATTGTCATTCTCGTACCCAGAGTATAGTAGGATTCTCGATACTATTTAGATCGAAAATCTTGAGAACCTTGGGGTACGAGAATGGTTGTGAACGAGGACAGGAATTCTCAAATTTAAAATTCTTAAATATCACTTTTAAAGTGTATTGGCCTTCATATTGGTCAATTTCATTCAATTGAAAGTGATGCATTCATTAATCTCGGTTATTTAATTACTCACTACAGTATTTCTGTTCTCATGGTCGATATAAATAGATATCTGCTACTATGTACGAGGATTATAGAACAAACATTGAGTATTTAAATCAGCGGGTTTTATATGGCTTTGTTTGTTTTCATTCTTATCATCACGTGACCATACACCCAGTAATTGATGAACCACTATCCAAGTCTTTCGGAACTTCTCGGTCACTCACTGCCTACTTAACCTCGCGTATGTAGAAAAAATATTCTTCGTGGAACCCTTACAAATCCCTTTGAGATTAACAATTCAATAAATGTATGGTCGAAGTGTTACGAATGTATCCGAGTAAAATGTGTTACGAATGTATCCGAGTAAAATGTACTAATATAACTTGAAACAATTTTATGGTTTCTATTTTCAACATCGACTATCACTGTATAATAAATGTACCATTCTATAGTTGAAGACTTTATAATATAACCTTCTGTGTTTATTTTCATATTTATAAGAGGGTCACAACCTAGATGTTCTGTTTGATCTGTCTTTACTTTTATTTGTCCTCATAGATTAGTCTATATTTGATTGCTACAATTAATGTTTGATACTATGATGGTCTATAGTAAGATTTATGGACTCGTCCATGTCTGTAGTACGTGTGTACAGTTTTTTACACTCTTTACTTGTACTTAAGACATGGACGAGTCTATTAGTCCCAAAGGGGTAAAAAACTGGATTGAATCAATAGTGCTCGGACATTGGATTGATACATTGTTTATTGGAGGGCATGTAGACTGTCGTTTATGATCATTTATTGTGTATTTGAGTCCATAAGACTAATTAAAACATTAAAGCGAGTGCCCGGCCTGTCCAGTTTGGTTCATATATATTGGAATGCATAGGCATTATTTAAAGCTAGTGTCTGTGGGCTGCACATTCGTTTTAAGTGAATTTGAGCACACAGGGTGTATTGAAATATAGTTTTAATTAAGGCTGTCCATTGGATTCATATACATGTATATCACTTATCTACTTGAATGCACATCGTATATGAAGATATTTTCTGAAAAAAAAATCCTATTGTAAACACCCATTTCCATGTACATGTATGTATAAATATATACATGTATATATATTAATAACCGCTACAAAATGTAGCAGTTAGAATGCAGATAAAGTCAGTTCTAATCATTTCCTCAATGCACACGTCTGTAACTTTCTTGCCAATGTTGGCAGTTTGCCTATGTTATATTTCTTTTAGACAAGTTCCATAGGTAACGATAATATTAAATTTACAGTATGTTTATATATACCTGGTTCCTGCTTTGCCATTATATACTTTACTACAAATATTATTGACTGTTCGTTTGGAGCAATCAGTGAATAGTTTTGACTAGAAATATTTACGATAGAGCCGTTGTCTTTGAATGGCATCTAAATAAAGGTGGCTTGTTTGTTATTTTATGCCAGCATACATTTTTTATGTTTTGGAAAACAGACTATCTATCATGTTTAGAAGTAGAATAAAGGTGTATAAACGGTAACTGTAAACCTGGTGTCACTGAATGGTACTAAGAAAGGCCCCGTTAGCTTCTGGTATAAGGTGTCAACATCAGGTCATTTCTTCTAAACTGAAAAAATACAATATTTAAATCCTATGGAATTAATAACTTTGTAACCCAAACAAATGCCTTGCTTTGATTAAAACTGTATTAATTATTGTCATTCTTCTGTTGAATTTTGATTCAGTTTCACAGTGATATTGAATTAAGTTTACCATTATTTATCATATTACATATACTAGCTTCTCTACTGAGCTAGTATGATAAGGTTTACTGCTCAAGGAAAACGGTCTAGACTCTAGATGGGATTTGAACCAACGCGGAACTGGCTATCCAATTATTACTGGTCCAACGTCATTAACACTCTGCCACACTCGCTCCGCCCTTTTTATGTTTCTTAGAAAATTATATGTATAATAAGTTTCTCTTTACATTTTTGTTTCAGAGAAGGTCAAGTAAACGAGTGAATCGACCTGAACCAGAGTTCGGCCACGATACGGAAACCTACGAAAAAATACGAGAACGTGTTTTACAAGAGCGCGCCGTCACGAACGCTATAGAAGCACTACAGGAACGCTACCGGATGTTGACATTCATGTATGACGATTGTATTGAACTCAACGAAGAAAGGAAAGGTCGAAGACTCAGAAAATTATCCGTGCAACGACAGTTTGAACTTATTGTTTTAATATCACTATTTATAGCAATATGTTTACCTATAACAATAATATTAATTTTGATTTGTAGATAACATTATGTATATACTTATTAAATACTGTTTATTTATTGTAATTTGACATTTATTGTTTATGGTTTTAAGATTATTTGTTCAATGATAATGCATACATGTATATTTATTGTTTAGTTTTATTCATTTTACAATAAGTACGCTGATTTAAATATACACTGAAGTATTTCTGAACTTATGATCAATAAAGAACAATCAGCGGAGTTAATGCATGCGCCATTGACAGTTGAATATAGACATAGGCATTATTTTATAGCATAAAAGACATTTGTCCATAGGCAATACAAATATGTAATATACAAATAAATATATAAACAATAATTTCCAGTGACGGTCATTCGGCAACAATATCAAAACATGTACTGGTCGTATTCTAGGTCATGCGTGTTTTTGTACTTTAATCATTGGATTTTTCCACTGAATAGGTAAATAAGCTGATCCATGAACAGGATTTTATGAATTAAAACATACAACTTTGATATTTAACATTTATTTTAAATTCTGTATTTGAACATTTTAAATTTTATATAATGATATGTTTATAAAATAAGTGTCAAATAACTAAACTATAAAACTGAAGAAATAATACACCCCTAAATATTAGTGTGGCAATGTTTATACACGCAATGTTTACGTGGACGACCTGTATCAATAAAATATTGTTTACAATGTGATGTACAGCCTACATGTATTTATATATATAGGGAAGAAATATGACGAAAAACCAACTAATTATCTTTCGGAAACACTGGATCCAATACGGATAAAAGAACAGAAATATAATAAGATAGATTTGAGAAAAAATAAGTTCAAATAGTGTTTCGAAAATATTACAAATTTGCCCGAGCGCTTTCGACAATGATGTGTCTTCTTCAGGGGCTGACAAAGATATGAAAATACCGTGTTGAAATAATTGAAGCATGTACATGTATATACAGTTTTACTGCGATGTGTATATAATCAATCTACTGTGTACATAGAAATAAATTTAAGGTAGACCGGCTATCGTGACGCGAAGTTTATGATTTTATATTGGAAATTTAAGTATCGTTTTTGTTAATTCCATGTGGATGAAGAGTGTTTAATCTGCGGATCCAGTATGTTTCTCGCATTTTGCGTTGTCCATCGGTCCAATTATCGTTGGCTTCGATACAGCAAAGCACGATGTTTTCAAATGAATGGTTTGCCTCATTAAAATGGGCTGCGATCGGGGACCTATTAAACTTCCTAATGATCCAGTCCGATCTATGCAGGTTCATTCGTTTGTTGAGTGCCATATAAATGCGTACTCTTCTCGATCAAAAGATCTCGCAAACTTATATAATTCTGTCATATCAGAAACAAAAAATACTTTGGAAGCAACAACGTTTAAAGATCTGCTCACGGAGGTTGAGGCCCATCGGTCTTCTTTTGCAAAATTATATTCTGAACGAAAGTCAAACAAACTAAAACAACACGCAATACCAAATCTAAAGTATTTAAAATATAACAACTGTAAACAAACCCCTCACGAAATCAAACCCAAACGATCCACTCGTCGCCTTTAACCTTTTACCTTTAACAGCTGAATATATCACATACAAATAGAAACATAATACAAACGAAGTCGATTGCAAAATAATAATACCGATCTCAATATTTTGCAAGTGAAGTATTCTATGTAAGTTTTATTAAGTGTTTTAGTATTTAGAAAGTAGATTTTCAGTATAGGAGTTTCAACTTCCACCTATAGGTTGGGACAATGATGTTATTTCTCGTTCCTTCGGTACCAAGTACATGTAGAATGTTGTCTGTGTTTTCTTGAATAGATTAAGTTGAGTGATAAATGAAGAAGCAAAATTCACCAATACTCATTATATTACAAGCATTAATTAAAGAGTAAGCATCAGCATGAGAATAACTCCATTAGATTATACAGAAAGTTCAAAGACTTAAATCAGCAAACACTGGTTAAACTAGCATTTTGTAATTTTAGAAATTTAGCGAGCATCAACTGCATTCAAGTTCAAGTAAAAAATTAAAGTGCGGTTTTAAGTAAGTACAGTTTTGTACGATATTTTTAATCCCCGATCAATGTTAGGTCGGTGATCCCTTAGTAACCGTTTACACCTGGGTAGAGTAGAACAACTGTAGGTACTTTTTTTGGCTCAAGGAAATTAGCAGTGCCCCTAGTGGGGTTTGAACCTGGAACCTCTTGATTAGTGATGGCAATCGGTTGGCAAATCCACAATCGATTAATCGGAGAAATCGGTTGGGCTCAACCGACTGACTTTCCAAAATGCCAAAATTTATATAGCTAAATTCTGGTCATTGTCTTACATAAACATGCAAAATATACATCTATTTCAATGATTTAAATGTTGTATACATTATTTATTATTTTCTTAACTTGCTTCTTAGCTTAATGTGAACAATATGGCACCAGTTCACTCATCTGAGAGAAAAAACAAAATAAACTGTATTTTACATGTCTTTAAGTTTATTTGTGACAATGGATTGTCCCAGAAGGATATCATCATGAGTCTGCGCTTTAGTTGCCTTACAGCACTAGTCCAGTTGGGCTACCAGGTAGCAATTTTACTAGCTCGAATAAAAATTCACTAGCCTAAGGCATTTTACAAAGAAATGTCCTTTACAATGTATATCTTATTTTTGTACATCTAAGGCACCAAACAGTATAACTAATCTGTTTTTTATACTTCTGGGAAATGTCATTCAAAATAATTTAAGTCACTTTATCAACTTTAGCTTCATGCAATTGCGTTCAAAGTAACCAGCAAATTATATTTGTATGATATAATGAAATCAAAAGATAGGGCATTACATAATTCACAAATGAGGAGGCTACCAGTATTTCAGGGTCTGAGCAACCAAAGATCCATTCTGATCAATTAAATCAAATAACATATTTTTAATTTTGAACTAAACAATGATTCTTTTGAATAGGCTCATTTTCCAACAATGAAAAAATATTTGAAAAAAAATCCATAACGTGCCGAGTACGAAAATTTTTGGGGACGAATGTTTTACATTTACTCTGACGTTTTTAATTATACTTTAAATTACTGTTGTATATGGTGGCTAATTTATGCCATGTCGCATTGTTGTCCCGCGGGGCGCCACACGAAAACACGAAAGTACGACAAAATGGTCTTTTTGTCGTATCATCGTCCCGCGAGGCGCCATGCAAAAACACAATCATACGACATTTTAATCATTTGTCGTGTTTTCGCCTGTGAAAGCACAATGCAACAATGTATTTTTACGACAAAACTTTTACAAAGGTACGACACATTTTCGTGTCGTGTTTTTGTCATAATTTTGTCGCATCTCTGTGTTATCGTTTCACAACCCGCGGGACGATGATACGACAAACAGATATTTGTCGTATGATTGTGTTTTCGTGTGGCGCCTCGCGGGACAAAGATACGACAGATTAGATCTGTCGTATAATTGTATTTTCGCCTTTTCGCCTTCCACTCATACATGCGTACATCTTCAATAGTCTTCTGCGCATGTGTGAGCGGAAGGCGAAAGAGCGAAAATACAATCATGCGACAGATGAATCTGTCGTATCCCTAAGCGTGCATCCTAAGGCCATGCCACATAGCGTCAACCTAAGTTTGACAAACCTAGGTACCTATTCGCAAAAACTCACAAACCGAAAACGAAAACACAAATATTTTACGACGAAAACCATACGTTATATATATATTTTTTAAAACACCATCATAATATCAAGCAATAGTCTGACTTACTTATGAAATGACTAGTTAAAGCTCAGAGTTGAAACTTATAGTTTATCATAAAATGACTAGTGTTTCAACAAAATTGCAGTTATCGAATCCCGGAACATCGGAATTATTTAAGAAAATTTAATCAACAGTTTTTTTTGGGGGGGGGGGATTGAGGATTGCTTAACAAAATTCCGGTATGGCATGGCCTAACACTGGACCACTGCTCCAGAGAATTCATTAGAGATTCAATTGCACTAGAAATATCAGTCAGAAAAGACGATCATACCATAATATCTGCAGACACTGATACTGTATAGTTGTGTGCTTCAGTTTATAGTATGCAACGTCTATTTCACCAATTTATAATTGTCATAAAAAACCTCATAAACTTTTTAATAGTCATACTTGTGCTAACGGGCGCCTGCGGGCAGAGGCCATTTTGATTCCCTTGACCGACAACGATCCGAGAATAACGGCCATCTGCAGACTGGACTGTTGCTAGCGGTTAAGAACTGTGAACAAAGGGCAATGGAATGTTTGATGACAACTGTTCCTAAATTTCTCTTTATATGTAACATTGTTAGCTTTGTGTTTCTATGTAACTATAGACCATTAACACATTAATGAGCATGAACTATTTAATGTCATTTGACAGTCTGTTGGATTAAAAGACACATGTTTCTTTTGTCACGCAATGCATTGTCTAGAAATTTGACATTTTTCATTCAATTGTATACCACGTGACTTTTAATCCCGATTATATTTTACTTCGTGATGTCAATGTTTGGTTTGAAACAAACCAGTCTCTTGAACATCTCCTACGCAGAAAAGGTAGGTTACAACTTGTTCACTTTAGGCCACAACAAGTTGATAATGTGTTTTACAGATTTTTCTGGGAAAAAAATGGGAAGAGCGAGCGAAGAAATTTAAAAAAAATGCTAATTCAGTTGCTTTATATAGCGGTTTAACCAAATTTTTATGAGCAAGCAAGAAAATAAATATTTTTTGTAAAAACCGTCAAAATTAAGGTGCGAGCGAATCCATAGAACACATGATCAACTTGTTGTGGCCTTATTGTTGTTGATGGGTTTAACGTTATAGCAGCACATTGTATAGTCCATATCTCGGCGGTCAGTCTATCTACTCACCATTTCTGGGAAGACTATATTTTTAGGCACATACTTTAATTGATAAATTATAATATTAGTCCAGTACCATAATATGTGTGTCTTACTGTCATCATTACATCAGATGTATTCCAAAACAATGCTTTACCATAATGATTACGCTGTAAGACATTGTAAATTATAACGTTTGTAGCGCCGTTAAACGTCGCAACGCCGTTAAACGTCGCAACTGACGTTAAACGTCGCAACACTAACGCTAAACGTCGCAACCGCCGCTAAACGTCGCAATCGCCCTGCCGTTAAACGTCGCAACGCTGACGGTAAACGTCGCTAAAAATCGAATGCCGTTAAACGACGCAACACCGCTAAACGTCGCAATTGACAATTTTTTTTTGTATTTCGATGAATTGAAGATCATGCTTTAAACTGGGTCATGCAGGATAAAATATAGATCAGAAGGTAAAAAAATATTTTTTCAAGCTACAGCCTGCAATTTCTAACCACATGTAGCTCAGTACAAATATAAGGAAGTGAGAAAAATATTTTTCTAAACTTTAAAGGTCTAGAGCTTTCATTTTTGTATTCATTTTTTTTAACAATGAATACTCTGTTACCAATAGATTAATAGCGGTATTCCGATCGGAGTCCTATACTGACCTATTGACCTATATATCTAATCAACAAAACCGAACAGCATCCGGATAATTCCGCTACAATAAAATAGTTCGCAAATAGTTCTTTTGTTTCATCGATCATCTGTGTATTCCTACGCGTCAATTTAATTACGCATTTAACTCGATCTACATCAAACCTTTCTTCGAAGTGACACCGAGTATTGACAAATTTGTGAACAATTGAACAATGGTAGACAAATTATTACGTAACTGATAATCGCGGATGTATACATCGATTTCATTCATGAAAAATTATGAATGAAACTACGTTTCCGTATCAAGCGCTATAGTCACGTGACTACAAATATGCATTTGCTGACAGACATCGGAATTGAAGGAAAGTACTCGAAACTAAATCAGTTTCTCTTAATGCAGTTTACAGTCATTCACATTATTGGAAGGAATTGTTTGCAAACAATTCCTTTCTATGTCAGCGCTCCCAGAAATGAGAAAAAGAACGAACAACACATAATTGAACTCTGTTGCGACCCAGAAAATAATATAGCAACAGAAAAATGTGTATACTCGAGTTCTATCAATTGCAGACGAGTTGAAAAAAATACAAATTTAAACAAATAGTACTTAAAATTATGATATTCAATGTTTTCACATTAATAAAACTTTTTTCTATCTGTGTACGGAGAAAAATTATTTTGTGCATTGCGCATTTTTATATGTCATGCATTTGTATATGTATATAAATTTAGCACAATAATTAGCGTCGTGTCTGTGGCCTAGTGGTTAGCATGTCAGACTATCAATCATGAGGTCGCGAGTTCGAATCCAAGGCGCGCAACTTTTTTTTTTGGTTTAGGCTACAAAAAATTGATCATGTTCGTCAGATTTACGCACTTAAAATTCAGAAAATGGAAAAAAAAATTTTTGCTCTAGTTACTTTTCACTTATAAAATGAAAACATCAATTATAAATGCAACCATGTTTGATCATCAATTGAACACTGACGTAATCTTGATGTTTTCATCAACTCTACACTGCTCTAGTTATGTGACGTCATGTCCCCCTGCTGTGTTATTTACGACAAGCAGGTAAGACGGGGTAGAATATTTAACATTATTCGGCGTAGCTGTCTAAGCTGGATTTTGACCTACATTTCTGTATAATGACGTATGTCTGGGGATTTCGGAAATCCGCCGTTCTATTGGATGATTTTATAAGCACTGAAAATGACGTACAGGGGAAACAGAGAAAATCCCCTCTTCGATTGGATGGCCCTGACACGCGCGAAAAAATAAAGGCCACACTATTGTAATGCAGTGTTTTACGAAATTTTGCTTCGTTCGTAGATTATTTTTTTGGGGTAGTCTTCTATTGCTTTCCAAAGTGTTTTTATATTGTTACAATAAAAAGTTACGTGTCAAACACAATATTTTATGGGTAGAATGAATTACGTCTCCAGATGTGAACCGGTTTCTAGTAAAAAGTCTGACATATTACCCAATAACTATTGAGTTAGCCTCACTACATCCAGTTTCCGGGGTTTACACTTTTAGAGTCACAGCTCCACATATATTTATTAATCTGCAGAGTTATTGATACGTAACTTTTAAGGTTCTGGAACTGTAACTAACTTCGGTAAACTCGACACTCGATACAATCCGGTTTTTTTCGGCGTAGCTGTCTAAGCTGGATTTTGATCTACATTTCTGTATAATGACGTCTCTGGGATTTCGGAAATCCGCCGTTCTATTGGATGATTTTATAAGCACTGAGAATGACGTACGGGGGAAACAGAGAAAATCCCCTCTTCGATTGGATGGCCCTGACACGCGCGAAAAAATAAAGGCCACACTATTGTAATGCAGTGTTTTACGAAATTTTGCTTCGTTCGTAGATTATTTTTTTTGGGTAGACTTCTATTGCTTTCCAAAGTGTTTTTTTTATTTTATAACAATAAAAAGTTACGTGTCAAACACAATATTTTATGGGTAAAATGAATTACGTCTCCAGATGTGAACCGGTTTCTAGTAAAAAGTCTGACATATTACCCAATAATTATTAAATTAGCCTCACTACGTCCAGTTTCCGGGGTTTACACTTTGAGAGTCACAGCTCCACATATAGACCAGTTCATTGTTATTTTTATGATGTCTATAAATAGTAACAAGGAGCTGATAAAGACTACAGGTAACCGTTCGCTGGTTGGCAAGAAATGATAGCGAGTAAATACAATGAAAACACAGTAATTTTAAAATTGCAATTACTAAGTCATTTTTCATCAAACAATTTTGCATTTTATATCACTAGAAAGGTCTTGAAATTCATATTTTGAATATCTAAAAATTATTTGTCAAAAAGAATTGTTTTTTGTTGGCGAGTGTTTTAATGATCTGCCCTATGAAACATTTAATATTCATAGCTCGAAGAGTTATGTTTAATCAATTTAATCGTGCGGTTAAAGTGCTACTAGGGTATCAGTATTTTTTGTGAGCCACAAAATAAGAAATCTAGATGAATCGGTCTAGTAAACGCAGTTGTACCCCTTGTATATAAGTATATTAAAGGTATGTTGGAAAAATCAAAGGGAGGTAACTTGACAATTCCCTGTGGTTATCAGTGTACGGCAATTGCATTGGCTGTCATATTGTTTACGGTAGGCAATCATGTGCCAAGTCTGCGAAACTGGTCTGCAAATGTTGTTGATGAAGTGATGATGCGTGGTCACAACTTGTATGAGCAAATACTAACGGAATCTGGCAATCCATCACCACGTCAAAAAATAGGTTTTAACATTAGTGGTCCTATGTAAATGGCTCTTCTGTGACCTTTGACCTTTTCCTCAGGTGAGCACCCAGGGCCCTTTGGGCCCTCTTGTTTTTAAATCGACGCCGTTTGTCTTTTTTAAAGACATTTCTTGTAATTGTTAATGCCCCAAAATACTCGACTGACTTATTTTGAAATAAATTTTGCATAACGTACCCCAAGACTATATTCATATACCTAAAGGTTTAGTCAATTTTTATTTTAGAAGGGTTCTGATGTAATTGTTTTCTTTCACATAATTTATGACAAGCCTGTATTTATTCACTTTTAAGTTTTCCAGTTTGGTCCATTTTCATTTTATAGGGATGCTGACTCTAAAATCCTTATACATGATGGCTTAAATAATCTTAGTAGTTGTTTGTTGTTTAGTTTTTCCCATATCATCCAAATAATATAACTTTATTTATACTAAAAAAGTCAACAAGACTCGTCCATTTATATTTACGGGGGTGCTCAACTGGTACTCATTCTGGATTACTAAATTATATTGAGCAGTTGTATGTTGTTGAGTCATTCTCTTATTTACCCAATAACATTAAGACTTTACTAAAACACCAACATCAACAGGTTTGATCTATCATGATGTTAGCCGAGCTTATTCTAAATTGTACAGAAATATTGGAAGTATTTAATTAAAGGTTAATATTGAATGAATTCACTTAATGTATTAGCTATGCAGTATAGTAAATGCAAATGGAACAAAATACAGTTAATTATGACGTATGTACCTTATGAAAAGCATTTATGTATGTTAACAGCAAATAATCTTTCTTACAACAACCTGCAAAATAATCAAAACTATATGCCCTGTACCCCAATATCAAAATAATATGGTTCAAGTTAGAAAGATTTTGACATATTTCATCTTTGAATGTACATGATTGTATCACATCAATATGCTGAATAAATGACCAACTGGTATAAACCATGTCCAACTTTTAGACCCATACATGATCTCAAGTCGATATTCGATTTTCAATAGAAAAGTATAGGGAAAAAATCTTTAAACGGCCATATCTCTTTTATTTTTTAAGATATCAATTTTGTGCAAATGATGCTAAAAAGTTTAAACTTTCTTCTTTCAATAGGTTGTTTTTATATTTTTGTAAAATTATAAAGTTTTGGTCTGTTTTAAGGTTTTATTTGATTACTCACGTTACAATAGAATAAGAAGGAAAATAAATACCCATGCTGATATAAGCTAAAAAACAAAGCCTTTCTGGTTCTTTGATCACATTTGTGCAAACGGCATGAAAAAGCTAAATATTTCTAGTTTCCGGAGCATTTTTTATTTTTAAAATATCTAAATGAAGTTTTGGTCTGTTTTGCACTTTTTTCCAAAAGTTTTGGTTTTTTAACGTATTTTTTTCTTAATTCTATAATGTGCGCTATCAGATATAGGGACCCCTGGTGTGATTGTATAATACACTGTGCATAGAGGCACAGCGGGTACACTTTTATGACAGGATAACCTTCTTGTCGCTGTTGTATTGATAATTAGTTGTATTTATCAAATGATCTAGCAATTAAGGTTTACTCGACTACATGTATCAGAACCACTGAAATCAGTATTATAAAAATAATATACTGAAAAAATACTCCTTCATTGCTTATAATAAATATGCATACAGTTTGTGTTTCGATGTATTCAAAACTCTCTGATAAATGAATACTTTCACACATTAATTCAGTATTGTAGATTTTTGGCGGCATAATAATAACTGAAAGAAAGACATGTAATTGTTTAATTTCACCAATACAGTTATTTTTTTCCTTAAACGAAGATACTGAGAAAACTTCTCTTAATGACTAGTTTATTTAAGTAAAACAATTTCATTAAAATGTGAAATTAATTAAACAGTTATACTAATGAATGCACAGACATTTCAGTCAAAGTAAAATATTGCAACGGACAAACGAAACAAAAACAAGTTACTGACGGCTTAACTATAACGACGAAGATTGAATAAGTTGTTGAAATCTAATTTAATCATTTCCCTTTAAAGCTTTTTTTTAAATAAAAATGTGGCATATCAAAATTAATGGACGGTCAATTAATTAATCAAAAAAGCAGATGTAATAGCGTAATACATTTCTAACATAATTAAACAATCAAAAAAATATTTCATTCGTTAATTTTTTTTCAACGGGGATTTTATATAACATTTTACATGTAAACATTAGTTATATAAAATCCCTGTTTCAACTAACTGTCATGTACACAAAATGACACCACTAAAGTAGTGACATCTTCATCTGCTAATTTACACCTTATGCACAATGGACAATAATACAAATAGAAAACAATTGTCTACAAGGGATTTAATCCCCCAATGATAAAATGAAATCTATATGGTTATGATCGTGATCTATGATCCTTATCTTACATTATCGATCACAACATGGGGTCAAGGCTTGTAGATTATGTTATCGCAAAACTGATGTATCTACAGTCAGTGCTATATGACTGTATCAAACAGCGAAAATCTTGATGGGTCTAAAAGTTGGGTATGACTAAAAAGTTACTTATTATGCTTTTCTGAACTACATGCTATAATGTGATTTTCTGTATAATGTTCATATTTAACATGTATTTTTCCATTTGTATAAAAATTCTCATGAAAATATCACACATTTATTCCTCGCCTTTCGATCGCTTCTCAAAATGTTTTTTTTTCGCTGGCCAGCTCTATTTTTTGAGACAAAATTCATAAAACATATGATCAATTCATTGATGCCTTAACGCCATAGCAACACATATTGTATAGGTTATATCGCGGAGATCAGTCCATCCACTCACTGTTCCTGAAAAGGCAAAATCTCTGGATCTAGCTGTTAACCAAAAAGAAATCACATCGATGACTGAGTGGTAGGAGGGAGAATTACCGTAAAAATTATTTCATAACTAAGCTCAACGAAAGTATGCCCCGCCCATGAATAAAACCTACGACCCCTCGATCAGTAGAATAATGGGCCTGTAAAATGAAATATGAAACACAGTTGACTATGAATGATAAGAAGGTAATGAGTGATATCGAAATAGTATCTTTGAACTTGTTGAAGTCATCAACATAATTAATGTTTGGAACATATATCACCTTTTCTAGTTTGTGTGTACTAATGAACTCGGGTATTAAATCTTAGCATAACACTTCGAATCTTAACATTTGTTTATTTTCTTACATAATATAGATAATTTGTGCATATAAAACACTTTCAACTATTTTGCAAAAAATAACCCCATTCACTTGACGACATTAACCTCTTTGTTAAATCAGTTCATCGAATGAAAAAAAGAAATTTATCATACAATTAATTCTTAATAATATTTGTAAATCTTAACCTTCATCATTAAACACCATCAGTGCGGGTAAAATTAATTTCTAAGACCTTTATGATAAGCAGAAATGGGGGTTAAATACATTACTTTCTATTCAGTTACTATATAAATCATAGTATAGCAGCAGGGTGTAAGTCCAACTTTACTAAAAGATGTGCACTACGTAGCACAAATAACAGATAACAATTACCTAGTTTTAAATCTAACCTATATTAGATTTTTTGACACACAGACTAATTAAACAATGTGATAGTCATATTGTAACAGTTAATAGCATTGACTAATTACAACAGTAGTCATAGTAATACGTAAATTCAATCGTTCAATATTGTAAATGACTCAAGCAGATTTTTATTGTGAAGAGAGTTTGATAAAAAATGTAATCACCAGCATTAATAATATCTACGGTCATTCTGTCCCCTTCCCCTGATTCTAAGTCATGTAGGACAGTCGTCAGTCACTGACAAAGTATGCACCCAGTAGTTTGTTAACAGCTAAATCCTGAGATAAAGCTTCTTAAGGAACAGTGAGTAGGTGGACTGACCGCTGTGATATAATCTATATAAGGTGTTGCCACAGCATAAAACCCAACAAAAATGGAATAAATCTAAACACAATGAATACCCCAGGACTTTCAGTGCTTTGATTTTGTATTATTTTTATTTTTGTTCGTTTACAATATCAAAGCATATGTGTGCGTATTTTTACGAATATTATGGACTTTGGTACCAGTGTTAAAATTATATGTTTGTAAATGAATACAAATAGTTAATCACCATTGTCATGTTAATGGTTATAGCCAATCGAACTTTCTTAAGCTGAGTTATTTTTTGATTTCCTGATTTAAACACCAGGAATCAATTAAAGTAGATTAAAATGTTTCACCTGGCCGTTCTATTTGCGCATGCGTCGGCAGGAGCCTATGTCATGCGCAAACGACGTCTTGAACTGCGCAATATGTCGTTGCAAGAGTGGTTGCTATGGACCTAAATCGATTGTCAGTGGTGCTGAAATGGTTGCTATTGTTGCTCTGGGCAGATTAGATCTCGTAGGTTGTCTTCATATGGCTGTATATTTACAACCCAGATTCCAACAGTACAACATAGTCAGTTTACAAGTTTATTCTAACACCACACATATGTATATAAAAATGCTATGATTTTAACGAAGTCAAACATAAGTTCTACAATCCACGGTTCATCAGTCCTAAGCTTTGAGTCCAAGTACCCAGTTTCTGGCTTCCGAAAGTGTGCCAAGATATTTGGATTTGGATTTGGAATCTATGGTACCTAAGACAAAGCATTGAATCTAGTGTGGACTAGAGGTTCTGGCCCCAGTTTCACAAACAAACTTAAGTACGAACTCAATAACAGAATCAAGTTGTTTTTAGTTCTTAAACAGCATGTCAATGCAGTTGAAACAGCTGTTATTAAATGATTTTATAATAATTAGATATATCAAATGTATCGAAATAAAATATAACGGGTTTTATAATAAACTTAAAGTAAAAAAATCGGATTTCTCTTGAGACTTAACTCAACAGTTCATTAACAGATTCAAATCATTACAATGGAAGTAAACCTTATCCAAATATATTTATCAGTTTTATTTTGTATAATATGGCTTTAAACAACTATTGGAGTTTTAATAATACAAAATTTGTTGTAAGATTGATTAAATTATTAAACTTAAAGATCAAAATAAGATAAAAATTAGTTTTAGTACAAAGTTGAGTTTTTTCGTGAAACTGAGGTCTCATCAAAGACCTCTCAAGGCTCGGTTCCACGTTTATACAATTGAGTTTTAGCATTTAAAAACAAGAGCTCATCAGAGAGTTCAGGACATAATGGATTGATTAGTATTCATAGACATTTTATGTGGAAATTAGAACTGTGACAGCCATATTGCTCATCCAGGTAGATAATTAAGATAGTGATTATTATTACAATATTTCATTACAATGTATTACCAATATAAGGTTTAGGTTTCCAGGAATCAACATCTTCATCATATACTATACTCTTCCAGTCTAGATATTAATTATAGCTTTGCAAATAGTTCACAGGGGTCATTTATATCGACTTTCTTAATATACCCTTTTCTTTTAAGTACAAACTGTCATGTAAATGCATACATAGTGTCGGAAAGTGTGTTATGTAGTTTGATGAATTGATGGTTTGAAACTGGATCGTGTAGGATAAACACACATATATCTGTACAAATATGCCAGAAACAATTGTCCTAAAATCAAGTATGACGTTTAGCGTTGATTGCGACGTTTAGCGGCGTTGCGACGTTTAGCGGCGCTACACTCACCGCTAAACGTCGCAACACCGCTATAGCAAGAATAAGGTCTCTATAGCGCTTGCCTATCTAGATCTAACTCAACTTGACCAAGTTTGAAAGATGATCCGAAGATGATCAAAATAGACACTGAGATAAAGTTTATGGCCGCGAGAGTTATTCCATTTGATATTTAAATGGATATTAAAGGTGCAATTACGGTTGCTATGGAACTCAAATCGGTTGCTATGGACAGTATAGTGGATACTTTTGGCCTTACGGCGATTGGCATAAGGTGAAAGAGTGGTTGCTATGGACCAAGGGGTGGTTGCTAAGGATATGTTGATGGTTGCTATGAGTCTAAGAGTGGCTGCTTTGAAGTCATATTTGTCCTATGTAATATTTGTGTGTTGATTAGGCTCGACACTATACCTTCCTACTAAGTGCGACGTTTAGCGGCAAGGTTGCGACGTTTAACGGCATTCGATATTTTTGCGACGTTTACCGTCAGCGTTGTGACGTTTAAGCGGCGGTTGCGACGTTTAGCGTTAGTGTTGCGACGTTTAACGTCAGTTGCGACGTTTAGCGGCGCTACGTTTCTGGGAATATAGGTCAGGTGAACTGTCCTCTGTTAAATGACCATTACTTGTGTTGACACGGCATTAAACACAATTACAGGTCGTATTCTAGGTCATGCGTGTTTTTGTACTTTTAACCATGGACTTGCAAACAAAATAGGTGAATAAGCTAATGCATGAACAGCATTTTACTGATTTAAACAGGCCATTTTATGTGTAACATTTCTTTTAAATAGTGAGTATGCACATTGTAAATTTTAAATAATGATGTGTTTATAAAATAAGTGTAAACTAACTTAACTATAAAATTGTAAAAATAATTCACCCCTTAATATTGATGTGTAATGAACATGGCTATGTTTATATACGCAATATTTACGTGGACGACCTGAGAATCATATTTTAAACCACAGCTGTGACGTCATTCCATTGTATTCACAGTACCGTATATCTAATAATGTACAGGTAGCCGTCCAATATTCAGATTACTCGTCCAATATCTGATGTGTTAGGACAATATCTAACGTGTAAGTCTAATATTGTACTACACGCTAGATATTGTCCAACACACCAGATAATGTACGCATAACCTTAATAGTGAACGATTACCTGTTCAATGAAAAAAAAACGATCGAGTGAAGTAATTTATTGATTCATTCATAGAACAAAAATTGACAAATAAAATCAAAATTGTAAATTCTGTACTCATTCTCCTTCGAAATGAAGACGTTAATAATAATAATGTTATTCCTGTTCGCATTTAGTCGACGTGGCACTGTCGTTCTGAAAATGAAAAAAAAAGATATATATTAAGTAGATTTTAAGCACATTTTAACTCATACTCTGCCAAAAACTGTTAACCATTTCTTGCGTAAGGTTATTAGACATTTACAACCTAATCCGAAGTGGTATATGAAGTCTACAAAAGTATTTCTATGGGGGTTTTCTCAAACTGATTTTGGTAACTACACACTAAGCCTTACAGTTGTGTATCAAGTTCACATATATGACTCAGGTATATCTATGAATGAGTTTTAGAAATAGACGATTTATGAATGTCCGGGATAATTCGCCTATCGATCTTAAAGACATTAGTGCCACAAAGTGCAACGTACGTCATTCTGTTATGAAAACAAGACAACATTACACTAAGTTATGGTTTATTCAAATACAATTGGTCACGTTCACAGATTATATTATCACACACACAAGTTTATAACACACCAAAGACTTACATTCATAATTCTACATGTATTTTGATTTCTCATTGTCTGCAAATTAGTGCCGCACATGTGTTAACATTCACATTCAATAAATGCCTTGGTCCTTGGATGACGCCACAGGGATCCAATAATTTTGTATGATTATAAAAAGCAAATGCATGTTCTACGCGTACGTGTTTACGTATTATTTTGTTTAATTTTAAACATTTTCGGCGCAAAATTATGTGTTTCCGGGCTTTCTGTGCAGAGGTATAAGGTGTAATTATTGGTCCACGATAAGGATAAATTTTGTCACCCAAAAGATGAAAGTAGTAATTCAAATCGATTCCTATCCGTCTCATCAAGTGGTACTGTTGAGCGTCGTCGGTATGCCCAAGGAATCCACTCTTAACATACCGAATTCATCATTTACGACCTCAATCACTTGTGTATGAATAGCATGATAATATCTGTGCCCGTGGTAGTATTCCTCCTGTGGCTTGACTTTAGGTCTATACATTTCAAGTGAAGTACCATCTATGGCGCCGAAAACAATAGGTAAGTTCGTCTATACACCACCCATACTTAGCCATTCCTCATCAGTAGGCCATTTAATGAAACTATGTAGTTTCTCGTGGAAAATAGGAATTTATTATTGTATTTCGTTTTCAATCGTTGCAACGGAAACACCGAATATTGCAGCCAACATATCATAAGTAGGATAATACCTCAACTAAAGAATAAACAATAACACTCGGTTCTGCAATGATAATTCGTGAGGTCTCAACTCTTCTAAATTCAGGTAATTTTGTAGATCAATTAGAGCTTCCGGTGTTTCACCCGTGATTTGATAGAATTGATATATATTACTAGAAATGTCTGCAATTGATGCGTGACTTTGGTTACGACAGTGATAAGCTCCACTCGCTGCTCAGTGAAACGAATGACTCTTTCGAACCGATGCTTTAAATAGTATGACAGTGACTGCTGAATTGAATAATTACATTATGTCTATTTCATGATAAATTGGTAATTGAAATTAAGTTTTATTTTAATATCAGTTGAAACCCAACGTTTCTTTATCAGCGGCCTTATATAATGAAAACAAATTTCTGACTAGTTTGAGAAGACCCCTTTCATTTTACAATTGTAGATTTCATATTCCGTTTCCGATTAAGTTGTAAATGTCTAATAAGATAAAAACATAAGAGCGTTCTTTAGAATTAGTTGCAGAAAGGAACATGTCATTCGTCATCAGCGTAGAGAAGATTTATTTTAAATAAAAGTGACTGTGCATTTAGCATGCTGTGACCTTGGCGTCTAATGAGTGTTTTATTGAGCAATGGCACAGGCAATATTACAACAAAAATAATATAGTCATGCACTGGGCAACATATATAAACTTTGAAAATATTTCATTAACACTCAGCGTAACCAAAATGATATAGAAACATCGCTAGAACTATATTTATTTGAAAAATATGACCAATAGACAATATCAAATACAAAAGGTACAGATTTTAGTTAAAATTAGATCTTATGCACAACGGCCTCACTCCGTGATCAAATAATCATAGGTTTGAGCCTTGAACCGACTATAGATTAGAATGTGAAAAGAAGGGCAGACATTATGCTTACGAAAGATGTATGTAATATACATATATCATTAACTGGGACTTCGAACGTTTTCTTAGTGAAACATTTTTACGGGGTATTTGGTGCACACAGGGCTCAGGTTCAGGTCTCCATGTGACCATTATTTACATAATATATTTTGCAAATATAAACTTACCAATGACCTGTTGCTCCAATATAAGCTTCTTAACAAGCTATATGTTCTATAAATAAATGATTAAAATGTATAATTTTTAAATCGTTATTTGTATAGGTGTAAACCATAATTGAGTTTGTATCATAATAATAATAATCTGTAGGTAAGCTGTGGTTTAAGTAAGATATACCCCTCGAGCTGCCCAATATGTTAGACATTGGATACTATCCAATATCTAACATATTGTACAGCTCTCGGGGTATATCCCTTACATAACACAATCTAAATGTTGTTCATGAGTTTTAATTAGCTTTCGCACGAAATTCACGACACAGATATCGTATGCTTAGATTAAGGCCAACCATATTTCTCTGCGTTTTATATGGCTTTAAGGTGACAGTAGTATAAATACGTGACAAAATAAATAAAAAAGGACATTATAAACATATAATTTTCTACCCGTTGTCTAAGTCGGATAGAGTACTCGTAGCAGTTTGATATGAGATTTTTCAACTCGCTTCGCTCGTTGATAAATCCCATATCAAACTGCTACTCATGCTCTATCCTATACGTACAGCTCTCGTGGTATATCCCTTACATAAATACATAATTTGTGTTGATCCAAATGGAAGAGATATCGGTCGTAAACATACAACTTTTTAACAAACACGCCAAAGCTTAACACGAAATGCACGAGTTCGGTGTGAGTCTAAACCGGTTTCAAAATCATGAACTCAATGATAGGGATTACTTTTCTACCATGCCGTGTTATTTAAACGTGTTTTAAATAAAGTGAAGGGGAAATTAGACTGTTTGGACTATTCTCATTCGGTTCTAAGAAGTTTTCTTTTCTTCTAGAGAGTTTTAATTGATTTAACAATCTTATTCCGTAGTGTTGCTAATTGATAGTTGATTTAATTAAAGAAGATGACAATGTTAAATAGTGTTTAAAGTACGGGTGTAGACAGGTTGTTGATAATTTTCGTACTATGGACACGTGGAATTAAAATATGAATACCAAGGAGCGGTGAGTGTTTACAATTTGTCATTGTTGCATGTTTTGTTATTCAATTTGGATGTGCTAGCATATGACCTATTAGTGACCCATATTGGGACACATATGACATTTTTGTCGCTGTAGAATGGACAATTTTAATTCCACAAAGTTTGCATGAGATTAGATTGGCTCGAAAACTCCCTTCTTCTTATAAAACTTACGGAAGGTATGCCTTTTTCAAATTGTGATAAGGAGGGATTTTTTATTTCAAACTACGAAGCGGAGTATCAAGCTCCTTGGACTAACTTAGGTATAATAAAGTTCACATTTCTAAGGTTTATTTGACCATAGGGATTCGTTTAGGTGGTGAATAATAAGCTCAGTTTAATCACTCTACTGTACCCTTACGGAACGCCTAGCGATAGTTGATCGTCAGCTAACGGAATCATCCGAGGTGTTCCGAATGTACCGTACCTCAACTATGAACTTTAACCTCTGGCTATTCTTATTCAAATCAACACCAATTTTATATCCAATCAAACATTGCCAAAACATCTAACCGCCATCTTAAAATTTGAAAAGTGTAATGATATTGTTAGTATTGGAAAAATGGAATATATAAAAGATTTTATTGTATTGTTCAAGGTAATTCATGTTTTATTTTGTTCCGTATACCTTTAGACACAGTTTGGATAAGTTTCCTAAAGGTATATTGAAAATCTATCAGTTGTTGAAATTGAAAAACATCCATCAAGTGGGTAGGGTAACTAAATACATTAAAATATCCATAAATTCCGGATAATTTTGATATATTTTGTAAGAAATACATTGTACTGCCGACTAAAATTTCACTTATACACACCCATCTAATTATTAAGGATATTCCTTTAAAAAAAATGGCAAAAGACAGCTTAGCATGACCTAACATGAAAATCACAAACAATAGATAGGGGTCACCGTATAAATATATTAATGTGAAAAATAAACAAAATATTCTTAGTTGTGAATATTTAAAGTCATTGAAAAACAATATTAATGAGGCAATAATAAAAAATACCCTAGAAAATGACCAATTCGGCAGAAGTCATAATTCTTCTCAGCTCTTCACAATTTCGGTAAAAAACGTGAACCAACTATTGACACACATACATGTACACATGGAGTGCTTAGAATGAGAAAAATGTGTTGAAATGCTTTAAGTGGTATAAACTTCGTTAAAACACGTGTGCCAGCGTGAAAATTCATGCGGCCATTTTAAAATTTTGACAGATTTTCATCCCGAAAATGCATTGTAAAAAATTTCAATTTCTGACCAGAAGAACAATTAATCGTGAAGGAGCAAACTGTATACATATAAACAGTGGTATAACGAACAATCAAATTCGGCTAATCATACCTGACAGTGAATAAAATTAGTTGTATTTTGTCATAAATAAATGTGTTGAGATTTGTTTACATTTTGTTATCTTCGAGCCGAAGGACATCCGAACGGAAATAATAAATATTCCTACACCAGCTGTGGAACTACATGGTAAGATGGTAACTTTTTCGACAATTTTGTAGAAAATTGCTAATTTTTTATTTCAAAATGCAAAATAAAAGTTGATTAGCTATCTGACATTGTGAAATTCAGTATGAATATAAACATATCGATATACGGAACTACTTTCTCATACTTTACACTGCTGGTACCTAGCACTTAAAATAGCATAGAATGCGCCGGGAACCAGTAATCAACATGGACGCCACGATCACATTTTAGAGTTGTTAATTTGTCAATTTTTGTCTCTGGTAAAATATACCTTGTTTTTTATTGAAATGAATACTGCAAATTAATCCCATCAACAAATCTTAACACTTTTGTCGTGTTGATTTGTCTGATCCGCGTCAGATCTCCTCCATATGACCGAATTTTGGTTGGTTTTTATTTTGTTTACAATAGTAATGTATGACAGTTGTAATCGTAAAATGTGTTTACACGAATATCACAGTTTTGTATGGTGTCCTGGCAGTGATCTATCTGTGATATCTGCTGTGTTTTATATATTTATCAGCTTCTGTGAATAATGTGAAGATTTAATTATATTATCTATTATAAACTATTTATATTATATATTTTGCTTCGTACTGATAATGATATTGACTTCAGGTGCAGATCCAGGATTTTTTCAAGGGGGGGAGGTCAGACCTTTTGGGGGGGGTCTGAAACCTTGAACCATAACATTACTCACATTTTGCAGAAAAAAAATGCAACAAATAGATAATAAAAACTATTTAACCATTGATGGATCTATTTTAAGCACCGAAATAAAATGCTTCATGTTACTTAATAGTGACTTACAGGCAGGAAATACACTAATAGACGCATACATTTTCCAGACTCATGGCCCCCTGACCCTCTCCTTGGATCCACTTATGGATTTACTCATGATAAATATCATACTATAAGTCAGTGTGTGTATGGAAATGTCATTTTCAGTCCATCATACCTTTACTCTGCACTACTTTTTGAAATGTACACATGTACATGTATAATGTAAAGCTGTCTTGTAATAGCCATTTATATGGTCAAGTTTGATAATGGATTAAAGTAAAACTACTTTGTGAAATTTAATTTCGGGTTTTCTGTTCACTAGATAAGGGTTTTAAGATATTGGATTTCAACTTTTATTTTTGATTTATTGTTTTTTGAAGGAAGGAACCTTGCGCGTAAAAAGTCTGATACAAGGGCAGTTGGAAAAGTAAGTTTTTTTCTCTAAAACAAGTTTTTAAAAACCTGTTTTTCTGACTAAAGATGTATTTTTATGCATATTGACTATTCCATGCAGAATTTTTTCAACTAAAGTATTCAAAATTGACACATTGCAAGTTTAATGAATTGGGTCATTTTTTAGACCAACATGGCTGACAACTCAAATTGTTTCTGATGAATAACCTTAACATTGGTAAAGCGAACCAATCGGAGATATTTTTCAAGGTGTAACAAAAAATATGTGAAATAAAAATGACAAATTTTGTTTTCGAGTAATTATGCATTTATTGTTTTGTTTCATGCCTTAGTTAAAATCGGACTTACAGTTGTAAACTGTTCATTATACATGTGATCAGTCGTTTTCGTAATCGTTAAAATTCACTCAGGGCTAGGGTCTTCATGGAAATTTCATTGAACCTTACTTCCGGTCGTTGTTTAATGGGCAGTAAGCCACCCCTATTTATTTTCTATTTTTTTAACATTTACTTCTAATTATGTTCTATATTCATCCTGGCAGCATATTATAAAAAATCTTACGATAATTTAACAGTACAGTATAGAAGGATTTACAACTAAAATCGGTCGTAAGACGCTTGATAATACAGGCCTCTAATGCCTTGCCTTTTACAGTTTACCAAACACACATTCTGAAGTTAGTACTGGTACATATTTGTGATGGAACGTGATTACCCTGGACGCAACGTAACTTGGCTTGCGAAAAATTACCTGATACTTCAATAAGGGACTTTAGTCAGTTATTCTCCTTTACATACTCTTAAATTAATTGGGTCCAATTAGTTGGATTACTCGGATTTTATCCTTATTTTCAATGACAATTTGACACAATCAATTTTAAATACCCTTTTTGTAAATTATTTGATTTGTTTGAAAATTAAGGATTTCAGACTCTAATGGTCATGTTTGGAAATAGTGTAATGGTGGTTATTTCTGTTATCTATATCCATAGATACACTTGTTTGTGAAGTTTCAGAAACATTTACCGTCATTTAAGAATTTTACAATTATTTTTAGTTTATACCCCCCCCCCCCAACAGCAAATTAGCTAAGAATGTCCGAGCACCAGGTTTCATTAAAACCAGTCTATTAATTGTTTTTAATAAATAAAATAACACAATTTTTATATAAGTGTGTTTGGTTTTTATTGGAGTAAACAAAAATAGCAGTATAATAACATTAACCAAATGTATAACATTTTCTTAACAAAATTTGTTCACATGCTCGGCCAAGAAAATTGAATTTTTTTAGCCGAGTCAAAATTGATCATCAAAGTTTTTATCCACTAAAAAAAGCTTGGGCAAAACATAAGCACTACATTAAAATTATGTTTGATACCTTTGGTAACAAATACTAAAGTTTCAAAAACTTTTACCGTGGTATTTATGAAAACCTAACATTTTTATTTCGCAACCCACGTTTTTAGACTGCTCTTTTTAGCAAAGAATAAAAGAAACAAGTTTGTAGAAAAAGGTCACCACATAATAATTCAGGACTTAAAATGTCTAAAGAGCTTTACTTTTGTTTATTTTTTATGTTAAAAACAAATAAATGTAGTGTTTTACAGCAATAATAGCACATTTAAAATTTTGAAACCAGAAATTTCGTATGACTACAGCTCAATAACAATTAAAATTGTATTACTAATTTACAACTCGATCAGTAAATTCATTTTGCTTTTCAAAAATTGAAATTCTGCATAACCAGAAACTGAATTATTAATTAAAATTAACAAATAAGACCAACTGATTCTAAAATGAAGTAATATTGAAGATCAATGAAACCATGAGCCACAAGGTTAACATTATGCACTTAGAGTATTAGTTTGAAGCCTTTGTCGGCATGATCATTAGCATAGACAGTACATTTTAGGTAAATACAATAAGCTGGTTTATTTAATACTTTTTATCACCAGACTAAGCACATTGACTTTGAGAAAGGAAACTTATTCTTACATGTACAGTACCCATCAAAAGTATGGAGACAAAAAATACCATAATTCTGAATTATTAAGTTTAATATATTTAAGTATGGTTGGTGATAAAATGAAAAACAGTTTTCATGAATGCAACACATTTATAAGATTCAGCATCTGACATCCTAAAGCCTCCAAAACCATGCTAATAAGCAATTGTAATAATTTTCCATAACATAGCTTGTATGCTTTTTTGTAGTCTCAGATGTAATTATAATTATAACAAAAAATTAAAGCAAAACTTTGAAGAGTTTCTGAATAAACAGTTATCAAATTTTAGATTAAGTCTATTCAGCAGGCCTACTAAGTGAAAATGTCTCCAAACTTTTGGTGGGTACCGTTTGTCTCAGTTCAATTTGCTCAACTATTTATATTGTTAAATTTTATTCATTTGTCTGTGGCGCACACATTAACCCCGCTGATTTAAATACTCACTACAGTTCTTATTTTCTCAGGATCGATGAAAATATTTATGTATTTGGTACAAGGATTATGGAACACATTTCAAGTATTTGAATCAGCGGGGTAAATGTATGCCTCATTGTTTTATAAAATAATTTATCTGACATGATAGAACAATGCTGAAACTGTGCTATATTTATAGGTTATTTTACCACTGTCTTAAATGAAACAATCACATGTAAATTTCCTTGTATTGAAACAAGTGCCTCCGGTGGGTATTCAAACCAGAGACCATTCGATCTCTTAACATTTTTTTTTATATTTTTTTTATATTTTCCCTTACCATTGTACTGTAAAATTACAATATAAAAACATCAAAGTATATGGTCTGACTAGCGAAATAGTCATAATAAAAAGGACATTTTCTTCTCTAAGTATTTGGTAATTAAAACTTGTCCACAATTATATGATAAATTGGTACAAATCTACATGTTACGTGGTTTGGTTGTTGATTTAATAAAACATGACTTTATATTTCTAATACTGTTATGATATTGTTGCTATATTATCGTTCAGAATGTAAATGTAATAACATTTTTGTTTTTGTAAAAGGTAATAAACTATGCATAGAATCGGTTTATATGAACAGATAATTGTAACTCATTACTACTTAAAGTATTTATTTTAATAAACATATTTTTCAACCCGTTTTTGAAAATAATTTATATAAAGTATAGTGTATAAGATACACTTTTTTAGTAATGATATATTTTATCATTCTGCGGACTTATAAATGTGCATTGTAAATTGTTTCCAATATTTCGTTGTTTTTTTCTGTACAGCGAATAGTTTCATTAGAGTACAATATAGAACCGTTTGTTTGATTATTCCAATGTTTTCTTATCGAACTTTGTTCAGTAATAGTCTAAATTGCAAACACTGCTATCAATTAATGTTTTACTCGCATATTATTTTACGTTGTTCAATAACGAGATATGAACATACTAATCAGTTAATATTCTGTTTCAAACAAACGAACTATTATTACGAGATGGTTGTGAATAGTTATATATTCTATTGTAGATACTCTTATAATCTGAGTTCAATCTCAGCTACAATAGATTACAAATTGTATACCCTTTCTTGAATATTCGTCAAAACCTCAATTTATCTCATCTTGTCAAAGAAACAAGACTATACTGATAATAATACTTTCCAGAGACAAACATTAACTAAACTTGCTTTCTTGGGATAAATGAAGTTCTGTACTGAAAGAGACACATACAACATTGACAGAACTAATTCCCTTACTAAAGAATTGTCACTGTCGTCCTTATAGACTGAACAGTGTGAGTACATAATATAGCATTTGTATAATACTTGCTTTGTTCACCATTCAAGTTTCGCCCAATTTATGCCCACTTGAACATATACAAATCCAATTTACATATACATTGTTGCAAACCCGTATCTGTCAATAAAACACATATTTTCTCGCAAAATGGTGTGATGACATTCACATTCATTGGAGACAAATGATTTTATCCCAGTCAGACTAAATACAAATAACAATCCATGAATGCAGACAGTTCTCTAGTCCCCAAGCTATCGGCATGAAAAAGTCCCCTTTCAAAGTTATTATATATACCACACCCCAAAATATGTTTACTATATACACACAAATACAGTAAAGTTATATAACTCATAACCTAAGAAAACACAAACACATCTATCTCATTCAACAGGTTTCTGTGCTCTTATTTTTTGACCGATTTAGAAAAAAATCAAACAGAAAAAATACAAAAAATCTAACCTTTCTCCCAATCGTCTTTAACAAATCAATTGATCGCTATCGCAAAAAGAACATCTTCATCTGGTTCATTTTAAGTTGCAATACTTTAAAAATAATTTGAGGCCATATACCCTCTCCAAATGTTCGTACGGACAAAGTCTTATATCTTGCCTTTTTAAGTACTGTTTGCCTGTTATCTTAACTGTTTTTCTGGCGTCTAAGATTCAATATATGAACAATAAGCAACGTATGAAAGGTATATATTTGACATGTCATTATGTCGTAATTGATATTTTAAAATCATTTTGTAAGTGATTGAGAATTTCATACATTAAAAACTAACGCAGGTCAGCCTCGTTCAGCCTAGGTTTTTGAAAATATAAATACTTTTACGAGAATATGTGTACATGTAAATAAATAGAACAAAACTCTCGTGTATTACCAATAAAAACAATTTTTTAATAATGTTGGAACTATAATGAATACACATGGTTTAGTCTCGTGGTATTGCTTATAAATTTCACAAGGCGTTGATTACAAGTGTTGCGATCATGGAACACCTAAATGGGGTACTCTTTTTTACTTAGTTAAGGTGGATATTTTTGGTAAGGGTAATTTGATCCATAGAGTAAGTTTGAAAGGGAATATTAAAGTTCTGAAGAGTTTATATATAGGTAAAATGCCTGTCTAGATTTAGTGTTTGTTGTATTTTTATTAGGGGCTAAGAATTTAATGATAACTGGAAGGGGATGTTTCAGGATACAGGTCGGTTTGGAAGTACGTGTATTCATAAGTTTGTCTAAACTAGATAAAACTAATTTGTATGTAAGCCAGCCAGCCAGCCAACTTGTAATACTGGTGATCAGAGACTTCCTACAGCCCTGGTGAATAGGTGGGAATGGTAGCGGAAATGACCGCCCTAAACGGACCACATAACCCCCATGGAGTAAAAATCCCTGCCCGTGTCCCTCCTTGTACCTCATGCATGCTTGTCCGTGCTCCGTATCTCCTTCTTATGCCATTTCTCCTTAGTTCTTGTTCAGCGTTTCTTTGGTTATCTTTTTATAATTTATCTTCAATATACTATACATGTTTTGTTACATATATTTTTTCGGGTTTCTCTTTTCTTGTTTTGTCTATTTCAGGTTGTGAGTGATGTCTATGGAACAATAACATTGGACAAGACAAAAAGGTTTTACAAGATGGACACATATTTAGATACGGGCTTCATTTATAAAGTCTTACGACTAAAATATCGTTAACCAACAGCAGGAAATCTTCGTAAAATGTTAACGATGTATTACTACTACTAAATTCAAACAGCATCTTTTATTTAGATAGCGTATACTTTCCTTATATTGCTTCATAAAAAACGAGGGGAAAATCTGTCATTTTGAATTATTTTGGTCACATGTCACACAACTCTGGTCCTTGTATGTTATATATTCTAGGTATGTACTGGTGTCTTTGGATGAAGATGGATTAAAGGTGATTGAATTTGTTCCATATTGAGTTAATTCTACGATTAAATGGAAAACTGACCTTTGGATATACGTTCTAGCGGTAAGTTTATTGGAATTATTCCTCAATTATATTGATAGTATAATGTTATAGTCAGAATTTCAAGGAAGCAAAATCACTTGTTGATTTGATAAAATATATTCTGTAAATTTTCTTAGTGTCACGTGTGTTTGGCTAATTTGCATACTAGATTATTAGAATTTGTACTGATTTTAACAAAATTCAGGAACTGCTGACATACCCAAATCATTAGAAGCACGTTCCCACTTTAGCTCAAACTCGATGTATACATACAGCGACAGTTGTCTATTCGTCACTTTACCAACTCTTCTGAAGAGACGTCTGCATTTACCGAATAAAAAACATATTAGAAGTGCGTACATTTACGCCCTATCCAAAAAGAAGAAAGCATCAATATTTTTAAGCGTGTGAGTTTATGCACTATCATAAATTAGAAAAATGAGTTCTTGAAGAACCTAAATTTACATTTGTCATATCAGACCTGAATCAATACCTACAGCTGTTACTTACATGTCTACAATAAATCTAGGTTGCTAGAGATGCGTACATTAAGGTATAGGATGCTAGAGACACCCATGCGTTTGGTTTGATTTAGTCAGGAACGTGTGAGCAGGATAGTTTACCTATTAATCTATCGTTCCTATAGGATGCACCAGTACTAAATTTTCTTCCTTTTAAGGAACAGCAATCATTCTCAGATAACATGTTGGCTTACTTATGCTACATCATTTATCAGTAAGAGGATTTAGCAAATAAAAATCAGTGGTTGTTTTCCCACAAAAAATAGCTTACGATAAAAATCATCAAGTATAAAGCAGGAAACATTCATTATACCTTCATGCATTGTCAAACCAATTTATGATATTCTTCAATTTTGTAGGATAATGAACACTTTCTGAAAAACATATCATTATATGATATCATATCTTTTAGGTTTTGAATGTAAATTTTTGAAATTGACTTAAAATATTTTTCATGAGATTTTTGTGAAAATGACCTCTGAGGTTTTAATGCTCAACACAAACTTTCTGATTGATAAAGTCAGATATGTAAACTTTCAAAGCAACTTATCAAATTGTCTAACTTTCATTTATTTAAACTAAACTTTTGTTTTATGTTTTTGTAGAATGTTTAAATTACACCCAACAACAGAATGTAGTAATCATCGCACAATTTATTCAACACGAATCAACTTAAGATGATCAGGATCTTGATAAGGTAAATATTTAATCTCGTAATATTTATATGTTAAATTAAAGTTTTTCATTATAGTGTAACTCAAACTAAAATGTAATAATAGCTGTTTAGTTCTTCGATCAGAAATCGGGAATATCGCCATGCAGAAGTGGTAGGCCTACTAAGAAATGAAATGTCTTGATGTATGGCTATTATTTATGCATAGACAATTGAATACAACAAACAATATCTAAAAAGAAAACAATTTTATGAAAGCATATAGCTATTTTTGTTGAATCAGGCTATGCGACAGGTTATATCTTTCCATGATCGGGATGTTTTACCATATATAGAGGCTGTCGTCTCATTGTGCTGTATTTAAATAATAAGCATGTCAGGTGACATTATAACAGTAATAAATGACCAAATAAAGTATTGATTAAATCCAAATAAAGTAGTATCAAATGCTTATATCATTACAATACCAAGTAATTTGGATATTAAATGTATCATATAACATGTAATTTACTCTTCTTCTGTTCAACATAAGTTTAAGCATATCAACCAATTCATTAGCTATATAACGTTTACAAGCTTTTGAAGGAATGGACACATTTTATTACCACTTATGAAAATACCGATTTTGATTCACGACTTCCAAATTTCATTTTCTAATATAAGCGTTTACGGTATCATTACATCGCCGCTATAATGGAAGAAAGTCATAGTTTGTAAACATGTACATTGAACTTAGTATTATCTTTTAAATTGAACACCAATTTTATCATTACTTTTGATAATACATGATGTATTGAATAACAGTTAGCCGCGGCCGTGGCGTAGTGGTTAGCATGACTGACTTCGAATCCGGAGATCGTGGGTTCGAAACCCGGTCGCGGCAGGTCATACCTTATACATGAGTTGTCGGCCTCGTGGTAGGGTAAGTTAGTACTGGTGATAAAAAAAATGTCCAGGAAACCTATAGTAGGAAGAGCTGGCCGTCGTGTATATAACCTATATATGTGTTGAATGCGACGTTAAAAAAAGTCACAGTTGCTAGAACATTTAACTACTTGATTCAAAACTTTGACATTCAACCCTAATTTAGTTCATGTGGTGCAGAAACGAAATTCACTTTCATAACGAATAACTGGTATAATGAAATATTATCTCTTACAATGAATAACTGATAGATAAAATGAATTTGAATTCTTAATATGTTCCATATGAGCACAATTGTAAATCTGTGACCTCCCATACGTTCTGGCAATATGCTTTCATGTTGAATAAAACAAAAATATATTGTGAGTATAGTGAATTCGATGTTAAATTATGTTTCCTTTTTTCAAATAATACGGTTTTCTTGGTTTTAGTATAGGTTCTAATTGAGATCCACGTTATGGGAATTCTTCCTTTATACGAGTACATTGTGCTTTAACCTAATGGTAGTTAATGTATATTTTTTTATTTTTCCGCAGATCTATTAACAGTAAGATCTTCGTAGTGAAGCAAGCTTGATAGAAAATGTCAGTGTATGTATTCAAATGAAGGAAAAAAAACAACAGTCACAGACATTATTTATGAACATATACATACGACTACAAGATCAGAATGGTATTTATGTATTTTATATCTATTAAACTACAACTGCATGGTCTTTAAGCACACCAGGGCATGAAATGCTCTATGACAAGGTGTGCTTTCAAAGTGTTTGTTTTTTTCTACCTAGGTAGATATTTTACTGTATCATGTTCAGCTTATTGTACTAAGCGAGGATTTGTTTCCCTAAATATTCTCATAGGACTGGGAACTCTAAAAATAATATTCAAAGGTGGATCCCAACATTTAGTAGATGTAATTGTTAATTTTAATTCAACTGCCAGTGACGCATGTTTTTCCCTATGACTTTAAATACTCAGTACAGTTCTTCTTTGCTCATCTATTTAAATCATCTATTTAAATCATGTATGCACTACTGACAGTTGAATGAAACTTAACAATATAATTTTTCTCAGCGTACCTAACCTTTATATATTTTTACTTAAAATATCTCAGCGGTTGCCCCCCCCCCCCCCTTTTTAAAGGATGAAAAACGAGATAAGTAACCGATGTTCATGCTATAAGTTTTTATCTAGTCTGTACGACAAATCGTTTGAAATATTGTCAAATCCGATGGAAAAAAGCGCAAAAAGAGCTAAAATTCTCGCCTTGTACATTGACTTGAAGATGTTACAGTAAATATCTATAAATAACCCTACTAGTATACAGTTCGTACTAAAACATAACAATGTTAATGTAAACAATACAATGAACTAATCCACGACATGGGGTGATCAGCATGACAATATAATATTATTCCGTATTGAATTTAATGTGTTTTACGAGTGTTTTGTTGGTGTAATGGAAACGATTTCGTCCATGACAAGCATTATTGAGTGGTGGTTTATCAACCACACTAATTTTGTTAAAATGATCTATACAACTTTTATTTTCAATTATTTCCTACCTTTGGAATGGATTAGTTTATTTTAATGTTTACACAAACACGTAATGTTATTTTTACGAACAATAATTGTTGATATCGGCCTGGTACAGATCTACATAATTATGTTGTTGGGCTATCTAATCTATATGTCTGCACAGCCATCATGTCGATTAATCTTTATTTAGTAGATTAATTTACATCAACTCTTGGGCATATTGCTTTCAAACAAATTATTTTAGTTCTTCTCTGGCAATTATATGTAACCACTAGACCACGCTACATATTTGCTTGAAAAAACATTGGAAGATCTATACCAGGTAAATATCGACATTTAATACAGGAATGGAAGGGAGAATAAGGGACTTTAGTCAGATATTTCCCCTTGTATACTCTTCAAATAGGTAGGTCCAATTAGTTGGATTACTCGGATTTTATCCTTACTTTTCAATGCAAATTTGCCAAAATTAGTCTTTAATGACTTTTTGGAAATCATTTTATTTGTTAAGTATTTTTAAGTTAAAGAACTATCTGAATTCTTCATTTCTGTTAATATCTTCATTAACAAGAAAGATATTAGATGAAGTATTTTATTATCCTTACATGGGACTTCAATGATAAAATCCAAGGATTCCAGCTGATAGGACATACTTACCAATTGGATTGCTCCAGGTTTTATCAGGGAAAGTTAACTGACTAAAGTCCCTAATTATGAACATACCGCGAAGTCGGAATCCACTTGATCCGGGATCGATGCTATAAAACTTGACAATAGACTCCATGCTCAAGAGCTCAATTTTTGTTACATGTGTAGAGTACTCATGCATGTCTCTATGATATGATTGATATAATTGAATAATGCAATACATATTTATTCGGGGTTTCTAAGATGCTTACTTATTAAGAACTGAATTGTTCTTTGAGTAGGGAGCTCTCGATCAAGTATTATATCATTTGGTCCTGTTATCATTTTGAGTTCCTATTTCAATGTTATGGATATGTTATGATTGAGTATTCCAGAACCCCGTATCATTATGAACTAATGCTTTCATCATTATTATCAACGCACCTGTGCGTTGATATAAACAATTATCAAGATTTGAGCATTTTGTAGTCGACACCGGTTGTCTTAAGCCAATCAAATTTATGCATTTGAGGTCACATGATAAGAAAATGGCCGTGAAAAAGTAAAAAAAGGGGTGTGATAATGGACTCGTCTAGTTGTTGACTAAAATCAAGCTGGCGCATAGTCAATAGCGGGCATTAGCGGATGTTTAGGAAGGCTGCACACTACTAAATATTTTAGCGGACGGCGGAACGATTTACCACATACTCCCCATACTTATTGTATGTTTAGGAAGGCTACACGCCACTAAATATTTTAGCGGACATAAACATTTTCAAGCAAGTATTTTTGATCGGAAATAAGTAAAATTTACAAAGATAACTAATGAATAGTAAATAGAATTGTTCATCGAAATCAATATGTATTTTATATTCATAACATCCGCCCCGTTAGCAAATGAATATTAACCACAAAATATATACATCTATGGAGAAGAAATCAAACACGGCTGAGCGTTGATTTCAAGCATTTTTGGAAATGCTAATACTTGTGTGTAGCACACACTCCTTACAATAAATAATGTCGAGACGACATTGCCATCACATAGATCACGTGATGCTAGAAGTACCAAGTGACTTATGTTTAACGCACAACATCGGCGTCCCATAGTAAATGTGGCGTAATGAAGCAGAATGTAGCGTAAAGGAATATTAAATGGTCTGGTTTCTAATAAAAAACCTTGCCAGAGAAATAAGGCGCATGTATACTGTACCAGGGCATATAATCACGTAATTGTGAGCATTTAAACAAGCTTTTGAATTCGTCAAGATAAAGAAATTAAGATAAGACAGATTAATTACATGTAAATGCATATAATTAATTACAACGTTCCATAGTTCCAAAATGCCTATACAAGTATTAGAATGACAGTTGTATTTGTTTTCTCTAATTTCACGGCACAATATATTTGCGCATGACTAATTTATCGCTCGATTCAATATTTGTGCAATTTATATCTCACTAACGATCAAACCGTACAGGACCGATTGTGATTTTTCGAGAAGGAAAAGTTTAACATGCAGTTATTTTATGCGCTTTGTGATTTCACATTTTTTTGTCTGGAAAGAGAAATCGGTAAAACAAATTTGTGTACTTTAATAGTTGTTTTTATAGATCACGTGACTGTAGACCCTGAGTGTATTGTAAGTGACATTAGTAAAATATTTCCCCTTGCATACTCTTCAAATAAGTCATCCGGAACTCCTCGGCCATTCGCTACGAATAACCTCGGACATATTGAGACGCCATCTTGGAACTACCTTTTCGTCACATTCTCAAACAAAATGCTTTGACCGGAGTTGAAGTAAACAAATCCACGAAAAAACAATATTTAGTTAAATATATAACATAGAAAATGTTTTGACAAAGATCTGTGTATACTATAAAAACTTTTTTCATGGTCGTTACATACTTCGCCTGTGCTTCTCCTCGCGTAGGTAGTAAAAACCCTATTCGCCAGGATAGACCCCCAACAATCATTCCTAGATTATTCATTCTTGAAAAGTCGAGGTGTTCCGAATGCAAATAAGTAGGTCCGATTATGTGGACTACTCGGATTTTGCCCAGCTATTTCTATTAGCCTTATAATCGTGCCTTATAACTGTAGTATAGCTATTACATCTTGACTTCCGTGGCTTACACCTTACTACTAAACGCGACGTTTAGTGTCAAGGTTGCGACATTTAGTGTCAAGGCTGCGACGTTTAGTGTCAAGGTTGCGACGTTTTGTAGCGTTGCGACGTTTAGTGTCAAGGTTGCGACGTTTAGTGTCAAGGTTGAGACGTTTAGTAGCGTTGCGACGTTTAGCAGCCCTACATCGTGTATATATAAAAAATGCTTTCAAAGTCTACTATATTTTTATTTCCGAGATTTCTATAAACACGTTGGTGAGATTTGATCGGCTAATGACTAAAATCAAATAGCATTCCAATTAAAGTCAGTCGATTATGAATAGTCATTACTTAATAGTTACCACTCTCTTACAACAGAATCATGTCAAGTAGCTGAGGAAAGCTAAGTATAAATTTAACAAGAGGGTCGTTATGGCCCTTTATCGCTTACCGGGGTACCACTGAAATAATTATACATAATCAGAGTAAATAAAACTTTCCAACCAATTTCCATGGTATTTGTATAAAAATATAGCCACAAAACTGTTAACAATATGTTTCTATTTTAAGCTCCGGTGACCTAGTTTTTCACGTAAATGACCCATGTTCGAACTCATCCGATCAAATACGTAGACAATCATCCTCACAAAGTTTGATGATAATTGAGGTAAAAATGTATCCACTAGAATGTTCGCAAACAGTAGTCAGACGGGCGACAAACGATGGACGCCGGACGTCCAACGATCCTAAAAGCTCACCATGAGCTAGCTCAGGTGAGCTAATAAAGAAAAATACAGAATTTAGGGTCTACAATTTTGACACACGATTTATGGCCCCTGCTTTTTACAAACAAAAAATGACCAAGTTTGAAAGTTGATCCAAAGATGATCAAAATAGACACTGAGATAAAGTTTATGGCCGCGAGAGTTATTCCATTTGATATTTAAATGGATATTAAAGGTGCAATTACGGTTGCTATGGAACTCAAATCGGTTGCTATGGACAGTATAGTGGATACTTTTGGCCTTAAGGCGATTGGCATAAGGTGAAAGAGTGGTTGCTATGGACCAAGGGGTGGTTGCTAAGGATATGTTGATGGTTGCTATGAGTCTAAGAGTGTCTGCTTTGAAGTCATATTTGTCCTATGTAATATTTGCGTGTTGATTAGGCTCGACACTATACCTTCCTACTAAGTGCGACGTTTAGCGGCAAGGTTGCGACGTTTAACGGCATTCGATTTTTTTGCGACGTTTACCGTCAGTGTTGCGACGTTTAACGGCAGGGCGATTGCGACGTTTAGCGGCGGTTGCGACGTTTAGCGTTAGTGTTGCGACGTTTAACGTCAGTTGCGACGTTTAGCGGCGTTGCGACGTTTAACGGCGCTACAAGGTTTCAAACTGACGTAAGAAAAAAAATCAATAACTTGATTTTCAACTTAGAATTTCGACAATTTGTTCACGATCGACCCCCTGATTTTTTTACATAGACACATTGATACATACATACAAAATATATTTTTCAAATAAAAACCGGCTAAATTTTCACGATAAGCTAAACAATGTGACGACATGTAGACATAAAACGACGTTAAATTTTACGACGATTATTTATTGTTTTCTAAACGTTACGTCGTCGTTAAGTAGCTCTCTAGCAAACCTGATATCAATTTAAGCAAAATTCTCTGTGCATACAATGATGTATTTTTTAAAAGAAGTTTCGAGCTTGCTAATGCATTAAAACGTCGTTTTAACTAGCGCGACGTTTTCTACACGTGTTTTATACGTGTGACTATTACACGTTGTTGCCATAGTGACGTCGCGATAAAAATGAAAATAATTGTTATATTTATAAAATACAATTGTGACTCTACATGTACACCAACTTTCGTGAAGTTTGACTGACTTTTGATTTTTATGAAACATTGTATCCACCTACATTCAATCGTGATTTAAACACTCTCGGAAATAAACGGACTTACACGGAGTGCGCCTTCCTTAACTGCGCTTGCACAAGTCTTGCTTAAGTCGAGGCCTGTAAACATTTTTACTAAGCAGTTTTATGTTTATATTCATGTTGCACTCGACACTTGTTTTCAAGATTTCGGATAGAAATATCTAGCCTTACGTGCTTTTGTTGGCATTAGCTTTTAATCGATACACTTTTTTGTGTCTGCTATATTATCTTTTATAATTGACAGGGTCGTTTTCAAAATAATGATACATATAGACAGGATCAAAAACAAACACTTTAAAGTAGACACCATCATTTTTTGTACACAGTATCCAGTCATTAAAAAGTGTCTTAACGAATTGCGACGTTCATTAACAAGGTATTTTAAAATCAGTAAGAAAAAGGGCTTTGTTTTGTAAATAGGAGATACCCTCAGAAGAATTAAAAAACATGGTGCGACATAATGCGTCGACATTGCGTCATTTTGCGTCAAATGCGAAATAATGTGGCGTTGCGACATATTGCGGCGGTACATGAAATCAGAGCTTTAACGAAAATATATAAAAATATATCTTGTAGTTTGCTTATTTCAGGATCTGTCTTAGTTAAGTTGCATTTATATGTTGTTAAGATATGATGTGTGACAAAATTTATAATAGCGACATTTTGCGTTAGGGGTTGCAACATATTGCGTTAGACGAAAGATTTGCGACATTTTGCGTCAGCGCTGTGACATTTTGCGGGAGACGACATATTGCGTCGATTGCGACATAATGCGTCGACATTGCGACATTTTGCGTCAAGTGCGACATAATGCGACGTTGCGACATATTGCGGCGGTACAAGCGACCAATGAAAATGTTTAATTTCAACAAGTACGACAATGTGTATGCCACATGTTTTAATTCGTTGAGTTGATTGTTATATAAGTGACAAATGTTATTAGTAAGTGATTTCTTACGTTCTTAATACTGTTTTAAAGACTAAACTTGATTCTATACTTTTGGCACAATCATTTTCCTGTATATCCCTTTAACGATACTTACCCTAGATGTTAATTGCAAACAAAACATATTTTAACGTGTATAACTCCATATATTCTGATTATATAATTTGTCAAAATAGTAACTATATTTATTTTGTATTAATCGTGCTATTGCCACGATCAGCTTGTCCATTAAATCACAGAGACATATTTTCACAGATAATACAATTAATACCACTCCCTCAAGCAAACGACATTCAGGGTCAGAATAAAAAGCGAATGCAATTGTATCATTCGGAACACCTCGACCATGAAAGTATTTTTCTGTCATGGGACGCTGAAGTATCTCTACGCCCCCCTCGCAACTCAGTGAATATACTACATTCACAAGAAAAAAGTGAACAAGTGAAAGTTTTGAGCGAATCAATGGAGAGTAAAGTATCTCCAACATGGCATTGAAATACGTTTGAGGTAATTCGTAAGGAATAGCCGAGGAGCTTCGAATGGCAATTATATTTGTATAACCGTATTGATTTCTCCATCTTATGAGACATATATTCGGAGAGAAAATATAGTGTCAATATTGTCATTACTATACAATACAATCTTCTTGGACAATTAAAAGACTTAAACATCTTTTTTGTGACATGATTAGGTCTAACGCTACACTTTATACAAGACAAAAGCAACACCAATTTGCAATGAGCAGACGGCGACCATAGACAAACATTCTAGCGGACGCACTGGACAGGACTACAAGTCTAATTTAAGATACTTATACGTGGCAATTTGATATGGCGATGGAAGATTGTTTTAGTTAGAGATGCTTACTGGTCTAAAGCTATCGAACTTTGAAGAGAGATTAGCTCAAATAAAAAGGAACTTTTGGTTTCTATAGCAGATACATATGAGAAAGATAGTAACAATCAGATAAGTACAGTTTTTCTTTATTCAGATAAATAATATTGTTGTCATTATAAGAATGAACATATATTGTGACAATGACCGATACAATAGCAAAATGTGACGTGAATAGTGACAACCAGTACTACTCTAGTCCTAAATATACTCGTATACAATTTAATTAACTCCAGTCATGCCACTGAATTACGCTTATTGTCACTGTAAAGAAGCCGTTGTGCTAAACGTAATAGAGATTATATATTTAATTTTTAAATACCATGTTCGGTAGAGTTAGATAATAATAGGTCTTCGTTAGAAAACGATTATATCCCGACAATTGTCAAACCTCTTGACTGTAGCTGTCAGCAAAACAGGGAAGCCAAGGCTAGAGCTAGACTGTAAGCATGTTGATTTAGAACTGTATAAATTTAAGAGCTGTTTTGAAGATCGGTTGCTAAATATTTTCGAAGGTACTTTGCAAATTAGTAATAGAATGTTATTGAGATCTCAGAATATGTTAAATCATACTGTAAAATATTTCACTGATGGTATCACTTTGATTCTTGTGAGAAAACTTGTCAATTTATTAGGTCAATTGATATCTATACAGAGCAATATTGGTTGTATTGAGAGATTTAGGAGCAAGGTCATTGTATAATTGTTTATCTGGCAGGGCTAGTTGGCAAGCTTATGTACAAACAGATGCACGTGCTTTGAGTGAGTTAATATTCTGGAAAGAAAATTTGAAACATATGAAATCTTGTAGATTTGATCAGATATCAGGCATAGAGCATGCCAGCGTCATAGAGGACGATAATAATGTAGTAAACGTCTTTGTGGACGCCAGTGGAGCTGGATACGGTTGGTATACCGAGGGTATTGAAGACAGCCAAGTTGTTGGCGGTTGGTCTGAGGTTGGATACCTCGAAAATTTGACTTGGCGAGAGCTTGAATACGCCAGTAGAACTATATTTACCTCATTAAGTATTTTTGAATGCAAAACAGTGGTACTGAATACTGAAAATAAAATCTTTTGTTCAAAAGTATCTAAACTAAAATTAGACTTGTAGTCCTGTCCAGTGCGTCCGCTAGAATGACCAATTCTTTACACAACACTGTATTCATAACAAAACCCCACGAAAATCTCGTGATCATCAAATATTAACTAAATTCACCCTGTAGAATCCGTTACGCGTAGACAAATATTTCACGCTATTCGTTGAAACGCGTGAAATTAATATTATCGAGAGTGCTTGCAGACAAGTCTAATGATAGCTATATTTGGAAAAATGTAATAATTAAAGGGAGATAATTCAGCACTGACGTCATATTTGCGTATTATTTCGACGAGGAGTTCTTACAGTTGGTTGTACAACTATTTCCGAAGTTGTCCGAATGACATCGTTGCGTTCACTGCAACCTCTATCGGATTTGTCAAATGAAAACACGGAAATTCCCGAGCAGTTACGGTTGTGTTGCGTGCCGAGTTGTATTTCTATAGTATTGCAAGTACAATGCTTCCTTACAGAGGATACAATTCTCAGGAAATATTGCTAGTGATTGATACACAAGAATTCTCACGTTGTTTCTTATTGTATCGGAATTTTACATTGAAGTGATTGATGTCTCTGATGGAAGGAAATTACTGGCCTAAATTCTCAATCATACTTGATAGATTCTTGATTTTGATGTATACATTGTACCACAGGTATCTGTATTAGACCATTAGATGGTAGGGTTAGCCACGCCCACTTACGTATATTAACGCCTATATGTCTCTTTCATTTGACATTTAGTCACTGCAATTAGCACTACCATCATACATTTTATTGTCTTTAGTTTAAATGACCCCCATTTCTTAATCTCCGTAGCGCGGGCAAAAGTACTGAAATTCAAGACGGCCACCAAGATTTGCTGAAGTTAACTGCTCAAGTCTAATATTTGAACTGTTATCACATTTAGAAAAGAGAGTGAAGATAAATTTAGTCACGTGACCGACACCTTAAACTGATGTACGTTCAACAATGCGAGTGCGAGCGCCTGGCTTCACGAACTGTTAGGCTATTGAACGATTGCAAGAGCTCGCTGTAAAATCCACAATGGCGTCGAACAGCACTTTATTGAAAAATAGCGGATGGGGGACACTTATTTCTGCTGATACATGATATATCTCACATTTTTATCATATATGAATCATTATGATACACTTTACAGTAGCAAACAAATTCTATTATATACATTGCGTGGATATGTTATGTAGAACAAGTAACACACGCGTTTGCGTCCCACTTTTCAGAGACAATTCTTTGAGATAAAAATTTTAATTTTAATTTTTCTAGCCGCAATAATTGATATCTAAGCAAAACAACGGTCGAGCTGAATCGCGTGCGCTCGTGAGGACTCGCGCGGGCGCCTGCATTCAGGACGAGAGCTCTCGTTGTCGCCTCGAGCGTTCGCATTGTTGAACGCTCTTCTGCTCAAAGCTTGTTATTCGGAAGTCCTCGGCGATTTGTAAGCAAATAAACATGCATACTTTTATAGAAGATCGCTGTGTTGATTCGAATGAAAGTTTTATTTGATAGTACATGTAACAAGTATTTTAGATCATACAAATGTATTACTTATAGCATTAAATTATAATGATATAAGTGGCCTTTCGTACGACCTGATGATTGGCCTGTGCATTGTACATGTGGAAATTATACAGCTAACCGTTTATATCATTGCAAGGATTCACACTTATTGATTTACCAGCCGAGGGATTCCAAAGAAATTTCTTGTCAGTTTAGAGATTCCTCCTTAATTTTATGGATATCTTCAATATAAGATAATAAAGTTTGGATTCAGATTTACAAATTTGTAATAATTGATAAACAATTCATGAAAACTCAAATACACGTAAATTAAGAACAAGGCATTTTTTCACGGATCCTTACGGAATATCTAGCTGAAAATTACTGGACCCCACCTAAGCAAGACCCAAGGAACCCTTCGGAATCCCAGGACTTTGTAAGTGTCGAACCCAGTATCATACTTGTTCATAAAGAGTATATGTATATCTCTTACACAATGGAACACAATTTGTGATATTTCTACATGTGATTCAAAATGTATCTTTTACTACCAAATAAAAAACATCATATAATTCTATGTCAACTAACTCACTATGGGCTGTACCTGTCTGGATTTGGAATAAAAAATATCCTTTTACTGAGGAAGTAGATATGCTTCCATCTATTGTTGAATTATCAGAGTGTTTGCTTGTCTGATGTCGAGGATAGACGTTACTTTGATATTTGTGGTGTGTACGGCTTGTCTACTTTATTTCTGGAAAATCTTTCACGTCAATTTGTTAAGACCAAAAGAAATCAACCAATAAAATGTCACATCAAACGATTTTCTGCCGATGACTCTTGGCTAAGTGCAATCGGGACACTATGTATGTTTTTTTTCAAATACAAATATGTCAAGAAGAAAGAACCTTTAAATCATATATATTTATTTCACTGTAGCACATAACTTAACATTGAGCTTAAACGCCTGTTTTACCGAGTTATTTCAAAGATTTATCAAAAAACAGGATTCATTTGTTATTAGCTCGACTTTTCGAAGAAAATGAGAGCTATTGCTATCACTTGGGCGTCGGCGTCGGCGTCGGCGTCGGCGTCGGCGTTGGCGTTGGCGTTGGCGTTGGCGTTGGTTTTCAGGTTAAAGTTTTTTGAAACACTTATAACTTCAACACTACCCAAGTTATTTCATTGAAAGTTGGTATACTTATTTAGTGGGACTATATTAACCATTCTGTAAAAGGACATAACTGTGGATGAATTATTTTATGAGTTATTGCCCTTTTATACTTAAAAAATTGCAAAATATGAGGTTAAAGTTTTTTCTGTATAGAATATCATCTATACTGATCAAGACATTTGACTTAAAGTTTGTGTACTTATTTGTCCATACTATATCTACCGACTATGATGGGACGTAACTGTGGATGAATTATTCTTGGAGTTATTGCCCTTTTAAACTAAAATAAAAGCAAAATATAATGTTAAAATTGTTTCTATATGTAATATCCTTAATACTAATCAAGATATTTGACTTTAAATTTGTATACATAATATCGGTACTATATCTACACAACTATGAAGGGACATTACTGTAGATGAATTATTTTTTTGAGTTAAGACCCTTTATACTTTAACATTTATGTTTAAAATTTGTTCTAATGGGATATATTTAGAACCTATGAATATTTTTGAATGAAAGTTGGAATGCTTATTCTTCAATTCTTCATCTATCAGACTATAAAGGGACATAACTCTGGATTAATTACTTTCCGAGTTATTCCCCTTTCCCCTTTATACTTTGATTATTTCTAAGGGTTATGTTTGCTCAAATTGAATATATTTTGTCAGATGGAAAGTTAGTATACTTTTTCATCTGTACTACATCTGGTCGAATACAATGGGATGTAATAATTGATGAATTATTGTTGGAGTTGTGACCCTTTTCAACTTTTTAATTTGGGAGAAAGTATTATGAAATATTTTCAATACTTATGGATATATTTAAATGATAGTTTGTATGCTTATTCATCAGTACTACATGTAGGTGACTACATAGGGACATAACTCTTGATGTTCTTTTTGAAGTAATGCCCCTTTACTTTAATTTTGAATTTTGTTCAAATTGAAATACAATGTATTTATAGTTCTTCATATAGATATTTAGATGAAAGTAGGTATGCTTATTTGTTGATACATTGTCCACTTTACCCTGATGGGACGTTACTATGGATGAATGTTTTAGGAGTAATGCCACTTTTATATTTTACAAATATGAATTGGTAATTATTATTTGACTGAATTAAATCCTTTCAACAAATATGTCCTGTCTTGAAATTACTTTTGTTTTAAGATAAGCCTTGCCATGAACAAAACACTCGAAAAGTCGAGCGCGCTGTCTTTGGACAGCTCTTGTTGTAGTTCTACTAGATCAAAGAAAACAAAGACTTGTAATCGTTGCAATGAATAACTTTTGTACACAAACGTTAGTAACGTACTTAGGTTATATAAAATAGTATCACAATATTATATTACGTTTAAAATTTTCGCTGAAAACAACAAAGGGAGCTAACACTGCTTTTACTCTACTAATATATTTCGAGTTGTTTCCCTTTAACAAACATGTGCCTTTATTTACATAACAAAGTTGCGTAGACATCAATTGTTTTAATATGGAATGTATCATTTAACATGGAATTCATAATACTCAATATTGTAACGCAATAATAATAATCTCCATTGTTCAACATTAAAACATGGCGATAGATCGTTAGCACTGGCACCAGAGTCCTCACACTCGTTAAATACGCACACATATAATATTTGTCAACAAACGAAATTAAAAATCGGTCCATAAATACATTATCGTGTACGAGCCATAACTATAATTTAATTATAACATGCATAGAGAACTATATATAGGGACGTACGCATTATTTTATAATCATAAGATATGGACTCTGGTGCCAGTGCTCGTTAGATATACTCGTACATTTGTATAACTTTTTCTAGATTTGCAAATTGAACATTCATTTTGTCGTTAGTTTTAACAAACTTGAAGGCATTCAATACTGGAATGAAACCACAGTTGTCAGAACTATAGAGTTCAAACTATGAAGTTAAGTCCCAAATTTATTTCACGTTTAGTTCACGTGACACATGAATATATATCACTATAGTTTCTATTGCGAACCGATATCTGGTATAACAGATTATAAAGGTTTCATTTGTTCATGCCAAAATTTAAAAATGTGAGACCTCCGATAATGTTTAATGGTCGATATGCTATTGTGTTGAACCAAAGATATTGTATAGTGAGTATAGTTAATTCCATGTTATATGATACATTTCATATTCACATAATATGGTGTTTTTTGTTGATACAACAAAAGATTTATTCCTTCACTCTTTTCATGTAGAAATGATCACAAACGATGTAACACTAAATATTTCAGAATAGTAATCAGGGTATTCATCTTGTCGTACGTGTCAGGTAGGAGGCTAAAACTGAAAATATAATACAGAATAATTTGTTTAAATGGCCATAGCATAAAAGCCAGGAGCCATTTCACCAGTTTTTCTCTGAATCTGAAACTAATCAGTGGCGCTTATCAGAAAAATCTTACGATAAAAACCATCGTAAGACAAAAGCAAGAAACATTAATTATGCTGTCATTCTTTGGCCAATCAGATCTAAGTATTGAATAATATAGACTATTGTATACCTTTTAAATATCATACCATAATTATGTTTATTATTCTCCAGACTTAGAACTGCAAAATTATAAAATTGACTTACGATAAATTTTTTTCGTAAAAATTTTGTGAAAAGGTGCACAGGTTAAGTGGTGGCAGACACGTGCCAACGTAGTATTCAAGGAATTGAAGTTACGATGATAACCTTACGACAAAATATATCTAAAATGGTGGAACGACTATTATTTTCATGTATAAAATCACCTTTAATATGGGAATACTATCTACTTTGTATTTAAAGTATTTAAATTCACCTTTAATAGAAAGTCGCCCATCTTTGTTTGTATCAGCTTCAGTGATGACGTCATTAAGTGTTGCATCATCATAATCAACAAGAATGTGTTTAAGATCTTCTTTCTTCATTGTACCATCACCATTTTCATCAAACTCTTCCAAAGCTTTACATAATTCTTGTTCAATATCAGACGTGAAGAAATTCATGTTGTATGCTGTTTTTTGTATTTGTATATAACCCTCTTCACAAATTTTATATTCGCCTGAAATAAGAATTTCCATCTAAACACCATATAATTTAGGATATAACCGCCATTTTTATACGTTTTATCAAAGAATAAAAAAGAGCTTAGAGTGGCGTAGGAAATAAGTCATGCGTGCTTAGACATGAGTCATTTAATTTGTGCATTAAAGCCCGTGTCTATATTTTATTATACGATAAAACGTAGACGATATTTAGTTATTTAGATTGTTATTTTACGCATAAATATATTACTAGATGGGATATATTTTGTTGAACTAGTTTAAACCAATTAACGCTACGATGGAACACGATGCTGTTGAAATGTTGCTGTTGAATCCCCTCGAGCAAAGGTAAAATGATTTTAATGATTTACACAATATGAATTGAACATAACATAGCATGGCATGGTATGGTCTGGCATGGCATGGTCTGGTCTGGTATGTCCTGGCAAGGCAACAAAATGCGACGCGACAAAACACAACACAATATAATATGACATGACATGACATGACTTGACTTAAAATGACATGACATGTTTGATACAATACATTATGACTTGAAAGTTATTGAGAATATATCTAATGGTGATACTGTGCCTGTTTTCTTGTTTTTCTTGATCTTATGACGTTTAGTCACACCATCAGTTTCCGTTGTTATTTGTACTGATTTTAATAAATATTCTAAATCTGCATCTGTAGGATTCTTATTCTCACGTTGCAATTGTCTGAAAATGTTTAACTCTTTATTTATTGGAATTAACGCCGTGTCAACACAATTTAGGTTATTTTACGGCGTCCAGCGCACCTAACCTAGCTTCTCTGGACCATTGTCTGTAACCAGTATTCACCTACCCTTCCACAAGGCCGAAAACTTCTCCATATTATCTAAGTATAATGGAGGAAAATCGACATTATTATCAAATTTTCATGGAAGGGTATAACTTCCCCGGGTGAGATTCGAACCCGCACCCCCTCGGGCACGAGATTCCAAATCCCGGCGCGCTACCAACTGCGCTATCGGCCCAGGTTAAAACGTTTAATTGAGTTATTCACAAAGGTATGTTCAATAACTTATGAAAACTCAAACAATTTGACCATGAATTGAATATGCGGTAGTCTATAATATCTTTATTCATATGATCAAGCATACATCGACGACGAATTTCATTATTTTCCAATCATAAATCTTGTTTAATTGTGTTTTTCACCGAAACTTAATGATCCAAAGATAACTACCAGGTAAAACTGGTTGCCGTACTCTATTGTTACAGTAGTAAATACTTGCAAATATTTTATTATTTATATATGATATATTATATAGAAATATTGCACTATGTTATGGCAAATTATATATGACAATGAAATTTGTTAAAAATAAGTCATTATGCTCGGTTACATTTTTATAATGCTTGTTGACAATTAACTCAAGTTTGTTGTTAGTTACTTCATCTAAAGTATAGGCTATAGTTGATGCCTGCGTCAAAGTTTTATTATTTTGATAGTAATGCAAACTATTCAATTCATTATTAAGTGTAAAAAACTTACATTTCAAGATCCTGTTTAGTTATATATCCCTCAAGGTCAGCAATTTGTTGGAAGTCTTCCTTCCATACTAGAAAATACAAATATAATATTTACCATGTCCTTCAAGTTGATTAAATCTTTAGAATAGACCTTGTTGCCAATGCCAACGATTTGCTTGTACACGGCACTGAAGCGACCACAGCCGAAAAAGCTGAATACCGCAGTGTTAGACCGCATATGGCACAACACGTATATGTCACGCGATGACATATTCGGTCGGAATATGTCACACGTGTGATATATTCGGTCGAATATTTCACAACCTTCAGCCGAATGTGGGACATATATTGTGACATATTCGTTTGAAATTTGTTTTTCCACGTATTTGTCACTTGTCAAAATGTCTAAAAATGAAAACAGAAACATATTTGTTTCTCTATTAATTATTTAGATAAAATTCCTTTCAGCAACAGAGCTGAGGAGCTCAGGGAAGCGGAACTCCCCCAGCAAGGAGGAGAACTACTCGACTTTTCTTTACCTACCCAGGGGAACGGGTATTCAACTCGGGAGAGCCGAGCCGAACTTAAAAAATGGCTTTAACTCCGTAGAAAACTGAGTTACAACGATTCGAAAAGCAGGTCCCTAATAAAAGGGAGATTACTCTTCCAAAATTGTCTCTTAAAGGGACTGGGTATTTAACTCTAAAGAGTCAAACACAAAAATGTGCTTCTTTACCGTAAAAAACAAAACCAAAGCACTTAGGTTTACACCGAACTACAACATGAAAACCTTGAACCCTTATACACAATAATTTGGTTTGTAGCAAAAGCCCACGTCTAAAGTTTTAAACATGTCTTGTACATAAAAACAAACATTTCTATATTAAAACTTCTCTGGAAACATGAATATATTTTATACAGTATAAAATATAGTTTTATATTGAAATACTTATTGTCATAACAATGTTTTAAGTATTAATCACAAAAGAAAAAGAAATTTGTGTAGAAATCATCCTCTCATATCTATATAATTTGTATACAATAGGATGATCAATATGGCCCATAAGGGCTTTTACAGCTATCACAAAACATATTTTTCAACATTTTCTCACTAAATATTATGAACAAAAATTATAAAATTAGTTTTATTAATTTTGTTGCATTTATACATTTTATTATCACGAAAAATACTGTTTCCCATTTCAATATGAATATCTAGGGGCCGGAAGTTAGTAAAATATAAAGGGTCTCTTATCATTATGTATAACTTAGCTAACCTATATAGTGTGTGGACCCGTAATAGCGCAGTTGGTTAAGTCGATGGAATAAGATATACTTAAACAGTTCAAAACCAAACATTGGTGGTTCAAACCCAGTCACTATCAGTCTATCATAATAAATTATTTACGTTTTATTCTTTATTTTTTATCATGTTATCAGGTTTTATGTATAGAAACATTGTTTTTTCAAATTAGCATATATTTTTTTATTTATTTATTGGAGTTAACGCCGTGTCAACACAATTTTAGGTCGTTTTACGGCGTCCAGCGCACCTAACCTAGCTTACCCGGACCATTGTCTATAACCAGTACTCACTTACCCTTCCGCAAGGCCGGAAACTTCTCTATATTATCTAATAAATGGAGGAAAATCGACGGTATTGTCAAATTTTCATAGAAGGGTATTCCCTCCCCGGGTGGGATTCGAACCCACACCCCCTCGGGCACGAGCATCCAAATTCCGGCGCGCTACCAACTGCGCTATCGACCTAGCATATAATACTATATTATCAAGTTTTATGCATAGAAACATGTACTAAAAAATTAACATAAATAAAAAGAACTTTTATTTGAAATTGGTTATTGAATACCTTTCCTAGGCTATAGATGTACTGAATTTCGTTTTAAAACAAAAATAAATTATTTCATTTTATGCAAGCCCGATAAGCTAATGAGTAAAATCAAATATACTGACTTCAGGATAATTTCACGAGCATGCGTGGCAACTAAGAATTTGATTTTAGTTACACAAATTAAGTACATGTCGATGCATCATCAAACTAGATACATTAATTAAATATAGCATCTTGACTGGAGATACCCAGCACTCTGCTCAATAGTACTTCGCCAGTTTTCAAGAGATTATTCTCTTCACAAACCTTAAACTATTATAACTTCTTTTACGTGTGACATTTACGTTCTGTGACATAAACGGTCTAACACCGCAGTACGACCATTATTCGGAAATATACCATTAACTGCAGCCCACATTTCACATAAATAATAATTGTTTGCTCTGTTATTTTTTTTCCAAATTTCTATTAGTATATAAATGTATTGCCTTGCTTTCATCAAAATGCCAATTTAGAATATTAATTGGAACTTAGTCTTACCATGTTGTTTCCTTAAGCAAGATCCTTTACTCTACTAGCTCAGTACTGGGGGAACCAGGAAGTGGACTCGAAAGTGATTAATCTAAGTTGCAAGAGCTTGAATTGGTACAACTAGTGAAACGGACAAATATAGAATTCGGAGATGAACCAAAAAAGTGGAAGCCTGATCGCTGATACTGACACTCGTGCACAAGACTAGAGAGCCGTGCATTCAGAAATATAATGTTAAATTTGAAATATAAACATGTATACTTTAAAAAAAATTTTTTAAATATTACTTACGTGCGATTTGTTCATCCGATGGCACCTTTTCTGTCTACAAATAAAAACATAATCCATTACAATTTATAAACATGTTTATCAAAAGTTGTCAAAACTCGAGGCAACTAAAATCGCCAATACAATCGCGTGGCAATGCCACGTGATTATAACTTCACAAATGCGACGGATTCCGGTAGAAAACAATAAATAATTCGCTTGGTCTCGTAATTCAAAGAGCTGTTAGTATCTCAATTCTTGTCAGATTTACATGATACCTACTCGAGGCTAAGCAGTAATATTTCAACATAAACATAATTACGGTGTTTCAATGTCTAAAAGCGACATACAAAAGAATATTTCAAAACGAAACATACCATTTTTCTCAAACGATTGGTCAATCCAGATATTAGGAATATGTATACATCAAGTTTATATCTACCTTTTTAACAATAATATCTGATTTTAATTTACTTAAAAGGAAAGTATCGATAATGTTAAAGACGTGAGAACAAATGCATCTTATAACTTCATTACTAATATTGTAATATTAAAGCCCCTATAACAAGACTAACAATGTCCATGGGCTGAGAAGAAAACTGACAATTGTCTGGTACACATACTATTTCAAACATTGCTATGAAAACGAACCTTTGCATAAATGAAAAATTCGCTTAAACATGTTTATGATATGTTTTGCATTTAATAGTAAAATAGGTCGAACCGACTTTGATTGTTAATTCTTTAAAACAATATATGTTATTACAAATGAATGTATCATGTTATGGGCCGGTGACATTTATCATGATTATTAAATAAACTGAAACTGAAACAATAGTTCTGATCACAATGTGGTTAAAGGTACTCATTCACAGATTTCAACTTAAACATCAACTTTTTCTGAAACTATCACAATTGTTTAGAAACATTTTTTTAAACAGAAAATTAGTGATTTGATAATGACAATTTTAGTGCAAATTGACATACAAGTACAAATGATGGTGTTTCAAGCAGTAAAATTATATGCCGTATGTCACGGTATAGACAATTTTAGTGCATTTTTGTGACTTTTATTGCATATTTCTTGCAATCTATGGGTCAGTTTGTCCTAAAATATTAAGACTTAACTTTTAATTAAACAATTACAGACATTAAACGTATTTTGAAAATATTGTAAAATTTTAACCAAATCTGTGAACTAGTACCTTTAAGATGAATCTTGGGATATAAATAAACTCCCAAATAACATAATTAAGCTCTAAAACGATTTTACACCATATAAGCAACATTAACCAAATATTGAATATTGGGTGCTTTTATATAAGAACCCCTAATTTAAGAAATGGGCACTTTGTCAAACTAAATCTTAAAGAGCAAAAAATGTTTGACATATTTATTATGTTTCTAATACATGTAAAATGTTCATTGCTAACCGTTTTAAGACAGTTTTTGTCCGGTGCAATCTGATTAAAACCCGATCTAATTTTTTCCGCTCGCCTACTCGCTAATTTAGATCTGTCCTTTCTCAAACGAAGGTCACGTTCAGGCGATCTTTTCTCATCATAATATTAATGACGAAATTGTTATGATACGTAACTTGTTTACATCGTCTACGTCACGCAATTTGAAATGAGCCGTCCAATCGCAGACTGTGAATAATACCGCCGTTAAATTAGCTCGGAAACCTTGGTCTAAAAATAGAAATTACGAAATCAAAAATTTATATATAGCGTTTGGTCTAAATGAAAGCTACGCATTGATTGGTCGACACAAAGTTCATCTCGACGTAACATTCCACGGAGACAGTAGAGATCCTGTACGATAATGCTCTACAGGATATCTGTTCACGGAGATTATGACCGGTGTAAATGAATATATCTTCATATGGTAGCTTTAAAGTATTCATTTACTCATAGAGGTGAAACCAAATGTTTTCTTTTGTTTTAGTCATTGTTAAGTTTATATTCATTCACTAAATTTTATAAAGACCTATTGAAGTATAAAGTCAATATGTATATCCTATTACAATAAAGTATTGTTTATAACACTGATATTGTTATATCTTATTATCTTATGACATACTTTAACTTATAATAGTAATATGATACGAATCGTGGTTCACGTAATTAATTAAAATATTCTTTTGTTATTGGTAAAGTAATAAACTTTGCAGTCTAAGAAATTAGGATATGAAAGTGGTTGCCCAAACAGGTCATTTTAGTAGCAAGCACTATATCTTGTTTGTAGATTTTTGGTTGCCAAAAAGAAATTCTTGGTTGCCCAAACTAAATAGTAGTTGTCCCCGGCAACCGGACACCAACTAGTTTCGTTGATTGATAGAGTTCAAATTATATTTTTTATGTCCGTCATGGCACAAATCCAAACTTTCACCAAATCTTTTGAGACAGCCTTGAGAATGGCTTTGGTAATGTTCATGAATACGAAATCGAGGCTCATTTTTCGCTCGACTCTTTAGAGTTGAATATTCAGTCTCCTGGGGAATTTGGAAAAGTAGTTTTCCCCCTATGAATGCTTGTTAATCCGTTTTAACGGAGCTAAAACGACTTTTGTCATCCGCTTTTACGAGTTGATTAATTGTTCCCTACGAGGGAAAATACGGTTAGAGTAGTCTCCTCTTGCAAGTAGAGTTGCTTACATAAGCTCTTTAACTCTGATTTTACTAAGTTCAAGTGCGCATTTCCGATCCTTTAGATGGGTCAATCTAAAAAATGTAGTTCTCCTCTATAGCTGGGAAAATTTCAATTTCCTGTGTCCCGTTGGATTATAAGGATGGTCCTTAGGAAGAAATTGACCCTGAGGTTAGGAGTATCTGGAAGAAAAGGAATGGGTACCTAAGTTTGGGGAGTCTATGTGGATAAGGCTCCATGATCGAAGGAGGATATGGGTGGCTTTGGGTAAGGGTCACAGAAGAGGAAGTTCAGTTCGAGGCTTTGTTGAATTGATCAATATAGAAACAAGACAATATGCCATTTTATATATATTTATTGAAATAGTATAAATGTTTTATAGTAATAAAATATAGCAATTACACATGTAATATACGTTCAGACAAGACAGGGACAAGAAAATACTGTAGTAAATGATTAAATGAAGATCACAATGGGCTTGTTATCATAACATGTATGTATACATGTATGTGCAAACTGACCTAAGACGTATTGATACATAACACCATACAGTAACTCTGCCACATGAATATAGTACAAGTATTGTTAAGTTTTATTCGACTGTTAGTGGTGTATACATCAACCCCGCTAATAAAAATATTTTATTATCGCTGCCTAGGCAGCGATGATAACAATTATCAAGATTTGAGCATTTTTGTGTCGACACCAGTTGCCTTAAGCCAATCAGAACGATGCATTTAAGGTCACATGATGAAAAAATGGACGTCGAGCAGTCAAAATAGGGGTGCGTGTAGGGACTCGTCGACGCCATGTTTTGTCGGGTTATTTGTTTGTATTACAAGAAAATACCAATATTAATGTATGAACTAGCACTAGTTTCAAGAAAGTTGCAATATAACACCTGAAAATATGCATAGCTAATTGTAAAATGTGTTTTTCTTTTTAAAACTCGCATTTGTTGAAAAAATGCAAACCTATCTTCCCTACTGCGGGGCGAATCTAAATCAATAGTTTTTATATCGTTACCAGGGCGTGCTAATTCCTGGAATTCATTAAATAGACGCAATGGTTTTTACATATCTTTACCAGGGCACGCTAATTCTTATATTCTATATATAATAGACTTTGGACGGTTTGATTCGCTGAGAATACACGGCTAAACAGCGATTTCAAGCATTTTTGTAATTGCTAATACTTGTATATTTCTATATTTGTTCGATAAACATAGATACGGGTATCTATTTTCATCGAACGTGAGTACCGAATGTATGTAGGTTCCAACCAACAATCGAACCAACAACCCCCTGGATTTATAGTTTAATTCATTTGTGTATTACTACTTTTACCTAAAGAAGGTTTGATTTAAAAAAAATCGACCAAAATTGGTTGAGAAACATTGAATTCCGATTTATAGTCGTACGCGCATCATAGACCTAATGAGCTACCCGCATTCTATCAATAGACGGTGAAGATTTCATCGTTTGTGTACAAAACGGAGTTACCTGCGCTAATTTGCAATGAAAAGAAACAGACACTAATCAAACAAACACTAATTGATATATACATACTATTACTCACTTTGCCATCATTTTTACTATCATCATTAGGTACATGATGATCATTTGGTACCGAGGAGCTCGTGGCACCAAGTTCTGACGTAGATTCACAATCTCCAGCCGACGTCACGTTCTGATCTACGTCAGCAAGCAGTGGCGTCATGTCTTTCATTGTGTTTGATCTAGATTTAGAACTAAAATGTACGACCTCTCTTCTGCCATGGTGAATGTTAATTTTCTTTGGTGGCATTAGTATTTATTACTTTATTACACCAATAAAGTTCCAATAAAAACTTTTACAATTGTCACAAAAATATCAATTAGACACTGAAATATTTTCATAAGCGTCACAAAAAGCATACATTTGACGCCAATAAGTTTAATCAAATGTCACTAAAATTTAAAAAATTGACACCAACATTTATAATAAAGCATTACAAAATAAAATAAAATTTGAAACCTAAGTTTATCGCTTAAATGTTACTTAATTTGTAAAATTGACACTACAGTTTATCAATCTATGTCTAAAACAATTTCAAATTGACACCAAATTTTATTAATATCTGTCACAAAATGTATGAAATTTACACCAAAATCTAAGTGTCACCAAAATGTATAAAGCTTACATCACAATTTATATTGAAGTGTCACTAAAATGAATAAATCTACACCAAAATTTATATTTAAGTTTTACCAAAATATATAATATTTACACCAAAAATTGTGTTTTTCACAGACTTGCCACTAAAGTGATTTATATTAGTTATCAAAATGTATTTAAAAAACAAAAGCAAATTCAAACTATCACAGAGTCAATTAAATGTTCTATATATCCACGTTTCTCACACTTGGAATACAATGAATGTAAGCAAAGACAACTAAAATACAGTTCGTATACCAGTTCATGCATATTTATGTAAATTCATTTCAAATGAAATGGACTTGTCTACTCAATAGGTGAATATGGTAGTACACGTTCATCAGTTTACTGATCTAAACAGATTTCTTTGCCATTCAACATTTATTACAAATCGGACATATGTACATTGTAAATTATATACATTTACATTGCAAAAAACATGTTAAAACTGTCAAAACTATTAAATTATTCTAATGTTTCACCCCCAAATATTGGTTTTTAATGGAACCGGCCATGTTTATAAACGCATTGTTTACTTAAACCAGCTGTATTTGAAGATGATTTTGAAGACAAAATGTTTTACATTTGGATGGAACATTTTACGATATTTTCTCACGTTCATATACATGTGTAGCACATGTTTAGGACCGTAGGATCATTTCATATTAGGAGGCAAAGTCCCCGCAGAGGTTTTTTCCCTTTAATGAATGAATAAAGAAGCCTTACGTGACGCAACCGCTGTGAAGAGATTGATTGGTAGAAGGGGTCAATTTCAAATATTTTGGATGGAAGATTTGTTCGGAGAGAGAGAAAACAATGATTTTCTAAGCATGGTTTAGGTTAAATCGCATTTCTTACAAAATTACTTAGAAGAGTGAATTTAGCCCCCTAGCTCTCTAACTCCCTAGCCTCCATGTTCCTACGGGCCTGTACACCTTTTATACATTACAAGTACTCACCAGCTGGCCAAGTACGGTATAACTTTTCCATGTTTGAAAGCCACCCAACACACACACACACACAAACAAAAACAATACAAAATGTTCAATGAATTGAATGAATGATTGCACAGTCTCGGTGTGTAACAAAAACATGATATATTGATGAAATATTGATCATACTGCTCAGATACTATGAACAATCGAATGGTAAAAAATAAATGCTTGTTAGAGCTTGTGAAAATTGAACTGAGAAAGAATTATACATTTCAAACCATAGTAGCTACCCTATGGTCACTGATGTTAGCCCCAATTATTATTTTTTATTGTATGTACATAAGAAGTAATTGCGTCTAGCACCAGTGTTTGTGATTAAGGTGGTATGGTACTTCTGGTTTTTATGTTCACTACGTTATTGTAACGCAATTAGCAGTTATGATGCCAAATAAAGTGCAGATCTGAATAGTTTATTTATTTATTTATTTTGTAGGGTTTAACGCCGTAGCAACACATTTTGTAGGTCATATAACGGCGTATAACACACCTAACCTAGCTTTCCTGGACCCTTGTCTATAACCAGTACTCACCTACCGTTCCACAAGGCCGGAAACTTCTCGATATATCTTATTAGCTGAGGAAAATTGACATAATTGTCAAATTTTCATGGAAGTGTATAATCACCCCGGGTGGGATTCGAATCCTTACCCCCTCGGGGGCACTAGATTCAAAATCCCGGTGCGCTACCAACTGCGCTACCGACCCGGGTTAGTAGATCTGAATAGGAAATATCTTCAAGTTTACATTGATGCCAAACATTATATGCAAATCGAAACAAAATCAGAAGTAGCATTCCATCTTAATGAATTTAATGAACGTAATTAATGTGCTACTCGTATTGTATTTCGTGGCGCAGGTCAATTCGCACAAGCTTTATATGACTAATGCAGACATTGCTCATGCCTTACAATACATGATTCCCTAATATAACTTTTTATTTGAATAACAGTATACATTTGACCAAAATATTGTCATGTTCTCTTTTGTTGGACGCTTATGTAGATACTAATCATCAAACCAGGGTTTCTTGGTGATTAGATGTTAGGCAATCTAGTCACCTGCTGCCGACCCCAATTTGTAGGATGCCAGCAACAGACAAAAAGAAAAGTCAAGATTTGATTGATGATTGGTTACTTCTGGGACAAAATGTCATAGTTATTGGTTGACAACTGTACTACAGTAAACTTTGTCCAAGAATTTGCAATAAATGTCCAGAATTACTATAGGTTCTGTAAAAATAACAATGTACATGTTGTATAAGTTCTGTTCTGTTCTGTTCTGTAATATGTAACCAAAGTCATCAACTATCCTGAGTAAAGAATCAAGATATTTTTACAAGCCAGAATCAATATTCGATTGTCTAAATCGTCATCGAGCTAGTGGGTTTAGTTGTAGGTTGTAAGTAGTACTTGTAGTAGTTGTAAGACTGCTGTAGGTGGATACAAGGGAACCATGTATTATAATCGTTGTTTTGAATTCCTTTATATTGAAAATGTCATTACTTTTATCACAAAGTACTTCATTAGAGAACTTGTCATTTCAATAATCTATTTGTCCATTAACATCTTCACAAATTCTGAAATATGAAACAAATATAGATGAAAGTGATAATTTTGAGGGCACCTACAGTATTGATAATGACAGTAGATTGAAGAAGAAATATTTATGTACAATAAAACGAAAGCAAGTTTTAAAGGTACTAGTTCACAGATTTGGTTAAGATTTTTCAATATTTTCAAAATACCATTAAGTGTCTGTAATTGTGTCAAAAAATTAAGTCTTAATATTTTAAGACAAACTGTCCTATAGATTGCAAGAAATTTACAATAAAAGTCACAAAATGCACCAAAATTGTCTATACCGTGACATACGGGGTATACTTTTACTACTTGAAACACCATCATTTGTACTTGTATGTCAATTTGCACTAAAATTGTCATTATCAAATCACTAATTTTCTGCTTAAAAAGTTTCAAAGCAATTTTGATAGTTTCAAAAAAAGAAATTTGTGAATGAGTACCTTTAAAGCTACTTGTTTACAGATTATTTTATTTTTGATATTGTAAAATTACCTGTGTCAGTGTTTGTGATTGTGTAATGATAGTGAATTACTAATGTTTGAAGGCAAACTGACCAAGAGTTTATAAGGTCTGAAAAAGTCACAAAATGCACTAACATCATCTATTTTGTAAAGTGGTAAGTTTTTATACATAAACTAACCATTTTACTGTTGTATGATCTTGCACTAAATGTATTATTGTCAAAACACTGCTTTACTACTTCCAAAATGTTTCTAAACAATTTTGATAGTTAAAAATAATATATATGCGTCATTTGCAAATGATTGTTTGGTAAAATTCTCAACAAGGTTATTTCTTGTTTTATTTTATTGTTAACGTTATGCGAAAATAATACTAACGTTGCCGTTTTTGAAGCCCATTAATTAGAAAAGTAGTCCGTCATATGTAGTCACGTGACTGCCAAATAAAGCAGTATTGACCTAATAAAGATAGGTCTATAGGTTTTCCTTCTAAAGGATCAGTTGGCGGTAGGAAAAAAATGTTTTTTTTTCCAATTGTATTTAATTAACAAGCATTATACTTGTTGAATTGATATTGGTACATTTATAACAGAAGTGAACATACCTTCATATTCAATATGTCCATCCCCGTCAAGATCAGCATCTTCAATCATTTCATCAACTTCATCATCAGTCATTTTATCACCTTTTGTTGTCATTATATGACGTAAATCAGAGGCTAATATATAACCTAAATTATCTGGATCAAATACCTGAAACATATATTGTATAATCAAAAATTTATGGATCAACTACCCGAAACAAGCATAGTATAACATAAATTATCTGGACCAAATACCTGAAACATATATTCTATAATCAAAACTTTATGGATCAAATTTCTAAAACGTTTATTATATAACCTAAATTATCTGGATCAAATGCCTGAAACAAGCATAATATAACCTACATTATCTTGATTAAATATATGAAACGTGTATAATATAACCTATCATAAGGATTAAATTTCTGAAGCATGTATAACCGACATTATCTTGATCAAATAAATATACATATATGTATTAAATAACCTAAATTATCTGGATCAATACCTGAAACATCTTACACAATATTACTTAAATTATAAGGATTAAATACCTTAAGCATGTATACCCAAAATTATTTGGATCAGATAACTGAAATGATTATTATACAACCTAAATTATCTGGATCAAATACCTAAAATATGTATACTATAACCTAAATTATCTGGATCAAATACCTAAAATATGTATACTATAACCTAAATTATCTGGATCAAATACCTAAAATACGTTTACTACAATCTAAATTATCTGGATCAAATACCTAAAATATGTATACTATAACCTAAATTATCTGGATCAAATACCTAAAATATGTTTACTATAACCTAAATTATCTGGATCAAATACCTAAAATATGTATACTATAACCTAAATTATCTGGATCAAATACCTAAAATATGTATACTATAACCTAAATTATCTGGATCAAATACCTAAAATATGTATACTATAACCTAAATTATCTGGATCAAATACCTAAAATATGTTTACTATAACCTAAATTATCTGGACCAAATACCTAAAATATGTTTACTATAACCTAAATTATCTGGATCAAATACCTAAAATATGCTTACTATAACCTAAATTATCTGGATCAAATACCTAAAATATGTTTACTATAACCTAAATTATCTGGATCAAATACCTAAAATATGCTTACTATAACCTAAATTATCTGGATCAAATACCTAAAATATGTTTACTATAACCTAAATTATCTGGATCAAATACATGAAACGTATGTTATATAACCTAAAAAACTTGATCAAATACCCGAAACATGTATCATATAACGTGAATTATCTGGATCAAAAACTTAGAACATGTAGTAAATGACATAATAACATTTTTCAAATGTTTGCAATTACAATGTATCTATGATTTGTATACAATTTTATGTACATGTTTATGTATTTTTTTTGTATATCATGTTCACGGATAAGGGTAAAATGTCTAAAACAAGATGAAATTCTATTCTGTTCTGTCATTTATATACATGTATGTTATTGCTTTGTTATTTCCCACCAGTTTAAAACTTTTTTACATGCTACCAGTTTTATTTTTTTACTTTTAGAAAATATCAATATCAAGTTCGTTTCAAGTGTTAACAATGGAAACAATACACCGGAAGTTGTATCTAATATATCATTCGATCTTACCACTAAACTTCAAACATGGACTTAAAGAGTCGTAGAGCTTACAAAACCATGTACTTTGTTATTACAATATTTCTCAACTAACGTTTTAGGTACGGGGCCCCTAAAGTGACACTTAGATATATCTTTTTTCACATATCCTGCTTTTTTAATGATATTTTGTTTTCAACATAATTATTGAGATTTTCCAAAAAAATATATCAATTTTTAGTTATAATATTATTCCGGTTTTTTTTCCGAAATAACTATTACAATATTACAGAGCACATAATATGACATTTTGGATAACTTTTTACACACTTATTTCGTTTAAATGTTGTATAATTTCGTTTTTACGAAATATTATTCTGTTTACATAAAATATTATTTCGCTTTTTTACGAAATTATTGTTATTGTTTTATTGTTCAAATTTTAAATAACTATTACGCTTAAACGAATTAATTGTGAAATAATTGTAATTCCAAATGTCACTTTAGGGGTTCCGTAGTTATGAAATATCTCAGCATTGATCTAATTGATTTCCGAGTATAATCTCAACGACAAAGGCATTTAAACAATGGCGATTGATTTCTGTACAGAAACTGCTTGTATAAAATATCAATACATTACAAGTAAGCAGCTATTCATGTGATATATGGTTGAAGTTTTTGTATTTCATTAGATTTCTATTCACTATTTGTAATATGAACTTTGTTGAGACGGAAAATCTTTTTATTATGTGCTGCTCAGCCTACACTGACACAAGAAGAAAATATTTACCTTATGCAAAATGGGCATGTCATGATCCATACATTTTATAGTATAATGTCATTAAATAATAAAAGGTTTAACATCAATTCTGCCAAATTTATTTCCAAAAGTCTTATAAAAACGTAAAAATCTTTTGGAAAATATATAATGCTTTATAATATTGGATAATTAATTATTGTATAAATTTCTCGTAAATTTCCTGTTAATTTTATTAAGTAAATTCTCTGTATGTATTGCATATATGTATTTTGTTTTTGTCATTTAATATCTAGAAGTAAATGGCCAAAGGTTTAACTTAGCCGATAGCTAAATGAACATATATATTTAATACAACTTTTCGACCACAAGCCTTCATCAGGGGTGTGTTTTATTTCTGAAATCATGATTCTGATTAAGCATACAATCTTAATCATAATATTGATGATAATAAAACATCTTAATTTATCTTATTGTTCAAATATGACTACTAACATTTCTGTGGCAGAAAAAAATACTTATTGCGAGTGCCTGGCAGTTCCTTGTGTTCTAGAGCCGATCCGCCGATACTTCGAAACATCCAAAAGATAATGATTTTCATGAAAAATGAATCACAAAAAATGAGTTTTCTGGCTCACAGTTAATATTTGTTCTTCACTCTTTTCAATCTACTTCACATAATTACAAAATTTAGCAATAATCATTTTAATGCGTATCTATAGTTAATCCTTGGATTTAAAGAGCTTCCTACGCTTTTTTTGGAGAATCTTATTTCTGGAGGGTTTCTTTGGGGTTTTTAAGTTCTTTGGGGTTCTTCAAGGATTTTCGACGGACCCTATTGGTGTCAACATGCGAAAGCTAATTCGGAACAACCTCGGCGATCATCTACGAAGATATATGTTTATCTGCGTAGAAGATTGCCGAACTATGAACATGTTCATTATTCTATTAAATCAAAGCGCTGAGGGCACTGAATTTGTTCGGGTTTGAAAAGTGGAATTAGAATACCGGCTCCAACAAAACATTCGTTCACGAAGAACAGCTCAGTGATATACGTTTGATAGGTAGACCAGCACTGTTTCGGTTCATAACACTTTATACAATCGACCTATAAATACAACAGGTAAACCTGACAGGCGAACACACTACTGCTTTTTTTCACACAATCACCACAAGTCAAATGGGTCATTCTTAAAACAATTCAATAACTACCTCTTAAAAGTTATCATTTATGCACATTTACTCTACTGCATCTTTATGTAAAATAAATGAAGTCCACTATTCAGACATTCAAAGTCTTCCAATAGAACCATTCTATTACATAAGATGATGTAACATCTCTACTTACAACTGGCACAAACGACGGATCGTGACTGAATCGTTGATACCACTCTATTACATAAGATGACGTAATTATCCCTACTGAGGCGCACAACATAGCAGCGAATATTCTTGCACTTGAGATATAGTTCGGATTACTAGTCTATTAATGCGCCCATCATAGCAGACGAACTTTTTGAATTACCGAGGGACTACTTCTGGATTCGGTAAATTTTCAAAGTGGGAAAGGGTCTGAAATCCGGTAAATATATTTGTTCAGGACTGAAGTCACGAACAAATAAAAAAACGACTGAATCCCAATCATGATCGGTAATCAAGACTCGGATTCGTGTTAAAAAACACACCCCAGGTAATGACAAAAATGTTATGATGACATCATGACTGATTTGCCGAGGAAGGCTCTGAACATATATTCGATCACCTGAATGAGATTTCTAGAAGGACTGTAATGAACTTTTTTAATACATGTAATAAGAATGACAGGTATATAACATCTTTGTTTCTATAGTAAAGTCCAATTTTAAAGTCACTATATGAAGATATATATTCATTAACAGTAGGCTCGAAACTGTTATCCAAACTTAAAGTTATCGGAATGTAACACGCATTAGAGACACATAAAACCGCTCTGCTTTTTAAATTTGAATTTGACAATGTGCCAATTTCTTAAAACTGTGGGGTACTTTTATAAGAGAACGCTATATTCATTTATAAGCTAAGATTAAATATATCTGATCGAAAATAGTTTTATCGCCTTATCATGTAATTTGAGGCAGCTTTTTTATAACAAGACTTCATCTTAAACATACTAAGATCAACACTATTGTTTCAAGTATTGACACCAAATTCTACGTTCAGTTTCGATCTTCTTTTTCTTTGCAATAAATAAAATAACCATATTTAAACAATATTTGCATTCAATTAAAAAATCTTGTTTATTAGAGGGGTTTGAAATAGATTTCTTAGCAGTCCAAAAAAACACTGTTACTTTTGAAAATGGGGCTTTAAATAGTAAATGTAATAATAATAGTAAAATACATAAACTAACTATCTATCATCATCGTGATTGGTACAAGGTCTTACTTCCCCCCTTCCTCTTTAAACTACACGACATCAACAAGTATCAATAAAATACATATAGTTTTTGGTCCAGCTATTTGACACATGGTTGCTTTTAATATTATATGAGACAATATTGGTTTCTAAATCAACATCAATCAGTGGTGTTTTCGTTCTTGTCTCAATTAATCATTGTTTGCGTCAGAGATAAGAAGATATTCTATAGATCAATGTTTTCTTTTATTATTACATTGTATATAGCATTCTTAACATGACATCTGTAGCGTAATCATGCTGAATATTTTATGTATTCAACCACGGCTGTATATTTAAGTTATAGATCTTTGAACAAATGCATATATACAGATGCAGACTTTCACAAACATGTATTTGTTATGCATAATGTATGTTATTGATTATGTATAATGTCATTGTCACGTGATTGTATATTTTATGTAATACATTGAATGTTCACACGGGTCTATTGACCTATTGATTTCTAAATAAAAATCTTCTTCTTTATAATATTATTATACTAATATTATTTATTTATTTGTGCTAATTATGCATACTATCATTAATTTTGTGACATTTCAACTCTGTATATTGTATTTGCCGCTTGGGCTTTAAGCTTTTAAACTTAGAAGCTTTATGAAACTAAAGTACCAGCTTACCTTAAATGCTTCCATTATATCTTTCTCGGAACCCTCCTGGGCAAACTGTTTGGACATTAAAGTCACAAATTCATCAAATTCGATCAAACCATTGCCTACAAAAATAATTGATTGTTTCTTACACAAAGAGTATTAAAGGTCAAGGTTATAAAAAAGTTTGTTTTATGAACTTTAACCTTGAAAACTTGGAATTTTGTCAGTGAAAGTCAAAACATGGGTGGTACTACATTGCCTTCCCAAAGTTCTTTGACAAAACCGTGTTTTTGGTTTAACCGTTTCACTTTATGAACCAATTAAAACAATATGCTTCGAATAATGTTAATTAAAAATCCCTGGTCGGTGGCGCAGTTGGTAACGCGCCGGGAATTGGATTCTCGTGTCCCGAAGGGGGTACGGGTTCGAATTCCACCCGGGGAGTTTATATCCTTCAATGAAAATTTGACAATAATGTCAATTTTCCTCCATTAATAAGATATGTGGATAAGTTTCCAGCCGTCTGAAAGAGTAGGTGAGTACTGGTTATAGACAAAGGTCCAGGAAAGCTAGGTTAAGTGCGCTGGACACCGTGAAATGACGTAAATGACACGGCGTTAAACCCCCCAAAAATGTTAATTTGATCTGCTTTTATAATATTTAAATTACATGTGGCGTGCATGGTCAGTTTTTCTAACAATTTCTTGTGTCCAAGAACTCTTGGAGGGCACTCTTTATTATGTCCACTATGATCACTATTGAAAACACATATTACGATCACTAAAAGATAGCAGGTTCAATGTTCTTCAAACAAAGTTGCAAGGCCTACATTTGATATAATACATAGTTTTGAAACTCATAAACAGTTGTATTGTACCGTCCCTTATTGCAGTAAAAAGTTTTGCTTTCTATAAGCTTCATAATATTGATTGTTTTTATTTCTCGATAAATATGCATACTTAACTATTTTATTGAAATGACTTCGCAAAAACAAACAAGCAAGCTCATACAATAAACTGTCTTATATAAAATGTTGTAAACAGAATCGATGAAAAAGTTGTTTATTTTTTGTAGAGCTCTTGTAAAGGTGACTTACTTCTGACAAATGACCTTCAGTGTATAAAATATAACCTTAGCAATTCTATGGGTAGTTCAAGGCTTTTATTTGGTTTCTTGATTTCTGAATGCTTATCTATGAAGATACACGGATTTACAACAAATATGAAAATTGCCTTAAAACTGTGAATCAATTAAAATATAACAGTCATTAATTAGAGACACAATAAACAAGGCAAACCATTTTGTTTGATAAGTTTAAGTTTGATAAAGGAGCCATCTTTTGTATTCCTTTAGTTTATATAAGTGCGCAGTATATTCAATTTTTCATACACACCTGTGGGCCTTTCACAAACAATTCTCACGATAAAAACCATCGTAAGTCAAAAGCAGGAAACATTTATAATACATGTATGATTAGTCCATTTGCCAATCAATTTAAAATATTCCTGAATTATGCAGAATATTTAATTCCTATAAACACCATATCATATTTATTTCATTATTATTCGGCCTTAGAGATGAAAAAATATTAAATTGACGTACGATGTTTTTTATCGTAAGATTTTTTGTGAAAAGACCCACAGTATTTATTCTGACTTACCATCCTCATCAACTTCATTGATGATGTCTAATAGTTCATCTTCTGATGGATCTTGACCAAGTGATCTCATCACTGTACCAAGTTCTTGTGTAGATATCGTACCATCACCATCCTTATCAAATATCTTAAACGCTTGTTTTAATTCTTAAAAATATAAAAAGAATATTTGTAAGTCAATGGTTGTAAAGGCATATCAGATAATTCAAATATTTTCAGTAGAATTTCCCTAACACCCGAGTTACACATACGTCGAACTTAAATGTGTCCTCACTCCTCAATCGGTTAATTATTTCTCATATCTGATCAGTGTAGCGCCGTTAAACGTCGCAACACTAACGCTAAACGTCGCAACCGCCGCTAAACGTCGCAATCGCCCTGCCGTTAGCTGACGGTAAACGTCGCAAAAAAATCGAATGCCGTTAAACGTCACAACGTTGCCGCTAAACGTCGCACTTAGTAGGAGGGTATAGTATCGAGCCTAATCAACACACACATATTACATAGGACAAATATGACTTCAAAGCAGCCACTCTTAGACTCATAGCAACCATCAACATATCCTTAGCAACCACCCCTTGGTCTATAACAACCACTCTTACACCTTATGCCAATCGCCTTAAGGCCAAAAGTATTCATTATACTGTCCATAGCAACCGATTTGAGTTCCATAGCAACCGTAATTGCACCTTTAATATCCATTTAAATATCAAATGGAATAACTCTCGGGGCCATAAACTTTATCTCAGTGTCTATTCGGATCAACTTTTGGTCAAGTTGAGTAAGATCTAGATGGGCAAGCGCTATAGAGACCTTATTCTTGCGATAGCGATGTTGCGACGTTTAGCGGTGAGTGTAGCGCCGCTAAACGTCGCAACGCCGCTAAACGTCGCAATCAACGCTAAACGTCTTACTTGATCTTAGGACAACTGTTTCTGGCTTATTTGTACAGATATATGTGTGTTTATCCTACACGATCCAGTTTCAAACCATCAATTCATCAAACTACATAACACACTTTCCGACACTATGTATGCATTTACATGACAGTTTGTACTTAAGGTGGGTCGGTACCTTACTCGGAGAAAAAATCGAAAAAAATATTATGTACTCCGATTATGTTATAAGTTGGCAGGCATACACCTTCATGCTTCTTGTTTGTTTTTCTGGTAACCTTAACGACGTTGTCGTTCTTTTCACGACGTCATGGACGTCACAATGGTTCGCGCTATAAACAGGCATGCATGTACATTAAACCCACATATTTAAAATAATGAGTGTCCGAGCCCAATGATAATTATACCAAAATGTTTCTGAAATGTTGTTGCAAACAATTTATTTGTTCCGATTATCTAAATATCTCGTCAGGAGTACAGATTTTACATTTCATCACTGAATTCAGGGTTTTCACGTCTATAGGTTTCTCCAACTGCCGAGTTTTAACGTTTATTTTCATATTAATGCAGAACGGTGGTCAAATTATTATCACGATTTTTGAAAAGTACACACTTTATATGTCATTTTAATGCAATAAAAAAGGGAAGCGAACGTTCTCAGTTTTTCACAATTTCGCGTTCAAAAAAAAATTACTATCATTGCAACGACGTTGCGCTGACGTTATGATTAAAACATTTGTTGCAAAAATAAGTAAAAAGTAAAAGCGGACTTCTATTGACTTATGTTAAATTACTTTTGAACAGATCAGATGCTGAGAGTCAAAAGAAATTAATTAATAACAGGAAAGAAACTATAAAAATTAATTTACAAGAAAATTACATACATAACCCAAAATCATAACGTCAGCGCAACGTAATATTAACGTCGTTGTTTTGAAGGTAATTTTACTTTGAAAGCGATATTGTGAAAAACTGAGAACGTTCACTTTCTTTTTTTATTTCATTAAAATGACACAAAAAGTGTGTAGTTTTCAAAAATTGCGATAAGAATTTGACCACCGTTCTGCATTAATTTGAAAATAAACGTTATAACTCGGCAATTGGTGAAATCTTTTAGACGTGAAAACCCTAAATTCAGTGATGAAATGTACAATCTTTACGACTGACGTGATATTTAGATAATCGGAACATAATATTCGTATGCTACAACATTTCAGAAACATTTTGGTATAATTATCTTTGTCCTCGGACATTCAATACTTTAAATATATGGGTTTAATGACCTTGCATGCCTGTTTTTAGCGCGAACCAATGTGACGTTCGTGACGTCGTGAAAAAAACGACAACGTCGCTAAGGTTACCAGAAAAACAAACAAGAAGCATGAAGGTATCTGCTAGCTTACTTTTATCATAATCGGTGAACATAATATTTTTTCCGTTTTTCCCTCCGAGTAAGGTACCGACCCACCTTAAAAGAAAAGGGTATATTAAGAAAGTCGATATAAATGACCCCTGTGAACTATTTGCAAAGCTATAATTAATATCTAGACTGGAAGAGTATAGTATATGATGAAGATGTTGATTCCTGGAAACCTAAACCTTATATTGGTAATACATTGTAATGAAATATTGTAATAATAATCACTATCTTAATTATTTACCTGGATGAGCAATATGGCTGTCACAGTTCTAATTTCCACATAAAATGTCTATGAATACTAATCAATCCATTATGTCCTGAACTCTCTGATGAGCTCTAGTTTTTGAATGCTAAAACTCAATTGTATAAACGTGGAACCGAGCCTTGTGAGGTCTTTGATTAGGCCTCAGTTTCACGAAAACACTCAATATTCGTAAAAATACGCACACATAATTATGCTTTGATATTGTAAACGAACACAAATAAAAATAATACAAAAAATGAAAGCTCTAGACCTTTAAAGTTGAGAAAAATATTTTTCTCACTTCCTTATATTTGTACAGAGCTACATGTGGTTAGAAATTGCAGGCTGTAGCTTGAAAAAATATTGTTTGACCTTCTGATCTATATTTTATCCTGCATGACCCAGTATAAAACATGATCTTCAATTCATCGAAATACAAAAAAACATTTGTCAATTGCGACGTTTAGCGGCATTGCGACGTTTAGCGGCGCAACACTCACCGCTAAACGTCGCAACACCGATAAAGCAAGAATAAGGTCTCTATAGCGCTTGCCTATCTAGATCTAACTCAACTTGACCAAGTTTGAAAGTTGATCTAAAGATGATCAAAATAGACACTGAGATAAAGTTTATGGCCGCGAGAGTTATTCCATTTGATATTTAAATGGATATTAAAGGTGCAATTACGGTTGCTATGGAACTCAAATCGGTTGCTATGGACAGTATAATGAATACTTTTGGCCTTAAGGCGATTGGCATACGGTGTAAGAGTGGTTGCTATGGACCAAGGGGTGGTTGCTAAGGATATGTTGATGGTTGCTTTGAGTCTAAGAGTGGCTGCTATGAAGTCACATTTGTCCTATGTAATGTTTGTGTGTTGATTAGGCTCAACACTATACCTTCCTACTAAATGCGACGTTTAGCGGCAAGGTTGCGACGTTTAACGGCATTCGATTTTTGCGACGTTTACCGTCAGCGTTGCGACGTTTAACGGCAGGGCGATTGCGACGTTTAGCGGCGGTTGCGACGTTTAGCGTTAGTGTTGCGACGTTTAACGTGAGTTGCGACGTTTAGCGGCGTTGCGACGTTTAACGGCGCTACAATTAGTAGTCATTGGTAACTGCATTTCAGAAAGTAACATACATTTTCAATATTTTTTGTGAAAATTCTTAATAAGGTTACAACATTATAGGCTTTGACACCCGAGGCGTCATACCCTTTGGTTTGGCTATAATGTCATTGTTCGTCCATTAATACGGTGTATAGAGAAGTTGTCGGCCGTGTGGGAGGGTATGTGAGTACTGAATATGGGAAAAGGTCAAGGAAAGCTAGATTGGGTGCTCTGACCTCTGTAAAAAAACCCTAAAGTTGTGCTTACACGGCGCTAAGGCTAGAATAAAAAATATAGTCTTTGGCCAATGTGCCAAGATATGGAAGTAGTTCAGATATACACTGTAGATAACGTTTAATTAAAAGTTATCGTTATAGATCTATAATATTGTCATCGATCACAGTGTTTGAATTGTTCCAATATTAGTGCCACATTACCTGACATGTTAAAGCTTCCCGCTCAAATAATTGGTTATTTTCGTTTTGATATTTGAAAATATAGTGCGATTTTATGTGTTTAGCCGTGACTACACTTTCGTATTTTTGGAATTTTGAAACATTCTGTCCACCGTAATATTACTAGTACTATGTATTGCAACGGCGCTCACTTCAAGAAAAAATGATGAAAAATTGATATTAACTGAGTTAAATCTATGAAAAAGTTACTTTAATTTAATAGATTAAATGATACCAATAGTCAGTTGATCCATAAAATCTATACGACTAACACTAAGAAGTAAAAACGGTAATATTTCACCATTGGATATTTGCTTTGTGCATTAAAATTCAATTATCGTTCTTTTGTTACATTAAACTCGCACATTCTCCGTGGCTTCAATAATGTAATAGTCAATTTAAATATTCATGATAATCAATGATACGATATTTTCTTATAGTAAATCAGTCACGTGGCTATATAAACAACAATAATAATATACAGTTCCCTCCGAAAATTCTTAGACAACGAAATTGTTTAAGCAAAACTGATCATGTAAGTTATTTTTGATAATTTGCGATCATGTGCGATCGATTAAACAAAGGTTTGAAAACTTTGAATACTTCATGACAGTATTTTTCTTTAGATTTACAACGATTTCCCTCCTTCTTTTAACAAAGTCTTTTATTCAATTAATTTGCAGTCGACAAAAAAGGAAACGCGGAATAACACAATCCTTTTATGATTACCTGAGTAAAGTGGAAGAAATGAAAGTACAGTACAACCTCTCTGAACAACAACCACTGGGAGGAGCTTAATTGTCAGAGGTTGTTGCTCTGCAGAGGTTTGATTTAATTTAAATTACTACTAAGGGCTATATCAAAAGCTGCTAGGGATTTGTTTCATGAAGGGGTCGCTATGTAGAGGCTAAACAGTACATAGATTTTCTAGCTCACAGCTCACTATAAGGTTCTAACCAGAACCCCAGGTTATTCACCCACGTGATCTTCAGAATGTAAACCAATTTTGCATTAATTAAGAAGCATGAAAACCATGCAAGCAGACGACAGTAAATTCCTGCACTCAATTCCATTAACGATCGGACATAAATGTTGAAAAATGAAAATTTCGGACAACATAGAAATCGGTGTACTTAGAAGTTTCGTTAAGTATATTTGTCTAGAAAGAGAAATGGTGAAAACGTGAGCTTGCGTACATTATTAGTAACGGTTTTAGATAACGTGACAATATACCCTGGAATGGACGTACGATGACTTTTGTCGTAAAAATATTGTTAATGAAACTACAAAATTGTCGTACGATTATTGCAGATTGATTTACGGAAGAACATACCTTCTATTTGGTCTTCAGACAGATTGTCCTTATCCTGCAAATATACAATAAACTGTATAAAATCATTTTATAGTATCATAAATTTATTAACCCCATTGAAATTTGATTGAACAGTGCTCCTCTGTATTTCCATTGTAGTGATTTTGAAGGACTATTGTTAGTAACTTATAGTAATGGTTTTTCAATATCGATTAGAGTTTTAATAGTTGAAAGTGAAATTGTTACATACATGCAATAACTCTACTTTTACGAGCGTTCATTACAGTTCGGTTACGTAAGCTGTGTGTTTAAAAAAATGGTCGATTCCATTAAAAAAAACATTTGTGAAAAAAATATGACAATTTTAAAAGATAAGTAATTTAAACATGTTTTATAATGTACATATATATAGAAGTTAGGTGTCCATTACCTTATTCGTCTTTTGAGTGAGCATGTCCAATATTTAAAGAACTTTAATAGATATGCGACTTGTACACGAGTATAAAATTTTAGCGAAATTACAAGAAATAATTATCATAGCATAAGAGGACAATTTTCTGTCTTCGATATAATAACGATACCCTCGAAGACTATGTATCGATGGATGAGCGCAAAACTATTCTACATCCTTTTATATTAACATAAAGTTGGACATGTTTTGAGCTGACTTGTCGATATTGTTTTCTTTTATCGAATACAAAGACTGTTTATATTAGTATTACATAAGCAAACACACAGACATAATGAAAACAATGAAAACAGCTAGTTAAATGGTTTTTGTATGACTGGGATGGGAGCCTGGTGGTTTCTGATATTTTTCATTGAATTAAATATTGATATCATTTTTAAATAATTCACAAGACTTTGTTCTATCACAGTTGTATTATGTTTTCATTAATTTGATACTACAGTTCGTTTATGTAAACAATTTTCATTAAAATGAAATAATGGTTAGAGGACAAAAGTTGTTATTAGAATACAATTGATTAAAATCTACCATTTGTTGATCATTCGAATCAAACGTTGAATTAAAAGTATATGCCTAGTAAGGTCCATTGTGGGGTACTTTTACAACTGAAAATAATTCAAGTACATTGTTGCAGAATTTACATTTACAAAAAATTAAAACAATTAAAGAATTCGGAGTCCTGATTGCTGAAACTTTTCCAAATGACTGCATATTGAGGGTTGCCCGCAAGACTGTAATAACTCGCTCTTTATGCAATGCACTTACTACAGTCTTGCAGGCAACCCTCGATATATGCTAGTCTTCTAGTGTAAAAAGTAATTAATTATGTTACTTTTATAATATTTTATGATCAAACATTGTGGCGGTATGTAAGTCCCACCTGGGAATCGAACCCATGACCCTTACATTGTCAGTGGCGCATATGTCAACTCCACTGATTTAAATATGCACTACAGTACTTTTGTACTAATGATAGACTTTAGTTAGCGGAGTAAATGTATATGCCACTGAAAGTCGAGTAACTAAAATGAAAAAGCAAATAAAAGTGATTACTTTAAGCTATTCGGTCTTAGCCTAGGGTGAAACCAATAAAACCCGGGTCGGTAGCACAGTTGGTAGCGCGCCTGGATTTCGAATCTAGTGTTCCGGAAGGGGTACGGTTTCGAATCCTAACCGGGGAGGTTATACCCTTTCATGAAAATTTGACAATAATGTCAATGTCCATTTTCCTCCATTAATAAGGAATATATAGAAGTTTCCGGCCTTGTGGAAGGGTATGTAAGTACTGGTTATAAAAAAGGGTCCAGGAAAGCTAGGTTAGGTGCGCTGGACGCCGTTATATGACCTTTACAATGTGTTGCTACGGCGTTAAACCCAACAAAAAATAAATAAATAGAAAACAATAATCATGGGTTTGATTATACTGACACATTAGTTATTACTCGTATTAAACCCATCGGTGATGATGATGACGATGACGATGATGATGATGATGGTGATGTGATTATGATTTTGTCAGAACTAAAAACATCAAACCATTTATCCAAATCTATTATTTAAGTACAGATTTATAAATAAATTATTCAAATATAAACATGTTAAAGTTATCATATTTAACATAAAATTATGATTGCCACAGGCTAACTGATGTTGAAAAAATATCATAGCATCAACGCAGAAACCTTGAATAAAATTTGATGATTTGTGAAAAAATGATGATTAACAAAATAATGATGCTTTATAAATGATGATATAAAATGATAACAAAAAATGCCACATATATTTTTTCCTAAATAAATATATATATATAAATATTCCTACCATCTTCTACGTATTATTCCATACCAGCACAACTTTTATATCTTTAAAATCAACACAATGTCAATACATGGTAATATTGGTTCTACGGCTTCTATATTAAAATTATGATTGATTTTTATACTTAACTAAGTATGTGACAATTTGATCCAGCCTTGAGCTATTGATTCATGTCTCTCATACAGTACCCTCCAAAAGTTCTTGGACTAGATCATAGGCACGTTCCGCAAGGAAATCGCTAGATAGCGCTTCGTCCTCTGGTACCTTTCTTGCACCAAAAGTATTTACTATGTGACACCAAATCGAGGGTACCAGGGGACGAAGCGCTAGCTAGCGATCGCCTTGCGGAACGTGCCCCATGTTTATAGGACATGTCGATTCAATCTTACCCATAAAAAACTGAGAGTCGTCTGAGAAAATACAAAATTCGTACTGGCGTATTGGGTCTAACGCCTTGTCAACAAAATATATAAGTTATTTTTGGGCGACTAGCACACATAACCTAGCTTTCATGGACCTTAGTATAAAAGCCAAATTCAACAGCAATGCGATTATCAACATATAATTCGAACTATTTTTCACGAATATGCTTTATTTATAGTAATGCTACAGCCCCATAACATGGAAGTAGCCGTAAGGACACCGATCAAGCTCCACAATGACCCCTACAAATCCTTGCAGACTCTTGTGGACTCATACATGGTTACAAGTCTCCATAAGATGCATCGAGGACACACGTACCCAAATCGAGACCAAAACCACAGCTGTATATGTAGTCAAAAAGCAAACTCACACATGTCGTACGGGTATTGTGCTGAAACCACACGGAGCTCTTTAACAATCTTAAATATCCCTAAAAGATCTCGTTCTGTCGCTTGAACGATTGATGATACGGCTCTTGAATTTATGACCACATGACCATAGATACTCTTTACGGAGGTACGAGTCTCTACGGCATAAGGCTATCTGCACGAACAGGTCCGTTTCAAACCATGATTTTAAGGGACAATGCTTAAAATTAATTGTGGTATTGTTCAATTTTAATCAGCTGTCAGTGGCGCATACATTAACCTCGCTTATTTAAATATAATTCTTTTAATCGTGAGTACAAAAGTACTACAGTACTGTAAATATTCAAAACAACGGGGTTACATGTAATATACATGTATGAGCTACCGAGAGTTGAATAAAATTGAATAGGCTTGATCACAGACGACGGACACGGTCCCGAATCAAAATATATTTGTAAACATGTACATTGTGGTTTTGATTCGGGACCGTGCAGGGCGCCTGCGGACTTGATCAGCTTTTCTCAAAATTTCATTCGTTCAAAAACTTATGGATGGCACTGTATACATTAGATTAGACTGATAACATTGAATGTAATAACACGTCAATCAATATGTTATATTAATTGATTTACTTATACAATTAGGAAAGAAAAACTATTTATCTATATTTATATAGGCAAGATAAATGTCATTTATTATATATTTTTCTTGGAATAACTCCACTGATTACTTTCTGAAATTTGTGTTTGTTTAAAATACAAAATAGCCTTAATTGGTATATATATAGTTATGTTGAAATAATTAGTATAGGACAAAATTCAGAATGCTTCATAGGTCTAGTATTCAAAAAAAAATCATTATTATTTTGTTGATTTTCTTTTCACCTTTTTTAAAACTATACAATGCAGTGCATCTTTGATTCAATATAGCTGATAATTGAATTTACTTTTACAATATAAAATCACAAAATGTATATCCTATATAAATTTAAATTTCTTCCTAACTGAGCACAATACCATAGGGATGGGACGATACGGTCATCACAGGACAGGAGACGTCATTATTATATACGATTCGATACGATACGGTGTGGGTAGTTACTGTAAATTTACAAACATTCACATTCTTTTACTTATGATCTGGGCTCGTCAACAGGTTGAGTTGTTATAGATCCATTTTACAAAAAGCCATGGAGATCATATTTCTTGAACGAAAACGACAAACGTGTGGAATACTTAAAATACAGTGGCTTTCCCAGGTTACGAATGTCAGGGTCCTATTCGTGATAGGCCACGATACGTATCGTGGCACGACGTATCGGTATTGTATCAAATTATCGACATTATCGTCTCATCTCTGCACAATACGCAGGCTTATGCGTATTGTTATTTTTTTCTAAACATTCGTTTTCGTGGTGTTTGGGGAGTGGTCGCGTTATGTGATTTCATGAAGCCACACAAGTAAACGATACTGACGATACTAAGTATAGGATTCGAACATGGGGCAACTAAACCAATACATCTTAATTCAAATCCTCACGACCATATGCTAAACGAGTGTAGTACAACTATAAAAAAGGCAATAAACGAAAAGTTGGTTAAATAAGCTGCCTTACCTTTGTGTAAGAACGTTACAAAAATCTAAAAATACAAAAAATCAGTCACGGCTTGCTGGATAAAATCGGACTAAATTAGAGTGTTCTTGTCTAAATCTTGACCTTTTGAATTGAGTGTTATCATTACGAGAGTTTTTTTTGTTGTTGCTAAATTATGTTTTATCAGATACAGATTTATACACTCAAATGCCAAGTTTTTTTAATATTTTGTCCTTAATCGTTAAACATCGGGTATTTCCGTATTCTGCGTAAAATTCACGATTTACGAGGCATATAAGTCAATGTGATCAGATTATGCCCAACATTTATAAGGCCAAGTGTTAGAGGGATCATGTTAACTGAGACACATTGTCTTGTTGGTACTATGTATACATCAAAATATATCTATCATCTAATGATTTCTGCTTTGTTCTCATTATAATGTATCGTACAAACACCTGTTCTCGGACCTCACCTGATCTCGATCCTTTCATAAAAAAGTTGTTTACTTTGCTATATTATTGCGTATGACGTCATCAATTCGTGTGCACAATGTTAAGTAAACAATCGACGCAACTACAACTGTCAAACGAGAATAATGCGCAAGAATTAGGTTTTTAGAATGAATATTTTGTGATGGTGAACATTTTTCAGTAAATCCTTATTACCTTTTTCTGCTATGTCAGTACAATCCATTAAAAATTGTTTAAAAGTATGTAATTGCAAAACAAGCACATAGCAGGTAGCCATTCCTGTCTTCTGCTCATAAAGTCATGTGACAGCTAATTATAACCTCACAAATAGCCAAATTCGGTTGAAATTCGAAATTAGGTCATCTATTTTTAGCCGCCATGACAGTTTTCAAAAAATGGTCGTGTTTTTTTTGGAAGAATTTGGATATGTTGCAAATATAAAATATCAACAAACATATGATAGAAAAGTGGAATATAAGTTAAAAGGTGTGTTTTTAATGTATTTTTCTAAAAAAATTGTTGCATTGAAATGATTAATAAAAAATGGCTCATTGAGTCCTTAGAGGTTTGAGAACCGGTGTGTCCACCATACAATTGTTTTACGTACAATTCAACCATACTAATTGTTAATTAACGTTTCAACAGCCAAGTTTACAATCTTTATCAGGATATTTTAATTTTTACGTTTCATTTAATACATGAACAATGTACTTGTGAGGCACAACTGAACTTAAGCTAAAAGTCAAGTCAAAATATTTCAAAAGGGGAACTTTCTAATTTTGGTTGGGTTTCATGCCGTAGCTTCGCATTGCATAGCTCATATCACGGTGGTCAGTCAACCTACTCACCGTTCCTTGAAAGGCTAAATCGTCTGTCGGTGAGTGACAAGTGCCCTATATGACTTAGAATCAGTGGTACATTATTTAGGCCGGAAAATGGACGTTGAAGAACAGAAGTTCTATGGTTTATCATAATTCACATTCAAATAAGAAAAACAATATGTCTCTTTGTAAATTGTAAATTTGAATTGAAGTATAGGCAGAAATCCTACTTAGACACTACAGAAATTCCCGTTCCTTCTGCTTGGCGTTTGAGGTTTTCACAAGGGTCCGTCCGCTCCTAAGGATGCATTATGTGCAGACTCTGGCTAAAACATTAAGTACAATTTTTAAGTGTTTAGATAGAGATTCCGTTGAAACTGAAATAACCTTCTTCTTTTGTAGGTCGTCTTGAGATCTCAGCGCTGTTGATCGCCCTGACCATTTCCCAGACCGGCTACGGCCGGATTGACATGTTTATCCTGTTTTGGTATTGAAACAGGTGGGTTTTGGATGTATATCAACGCGGAACTGGTTGTCCAATGATAACCAGTCCAACATCGTAAACATTTGACCACGCCCGCTTACCAGTCCAACGTTGTAAACACTCGACCACGCCCAAGTTAAATACTAGTCAAATGTTATAACCACTCGGCCACGCCCGCTCACAATCTAAATGATGAAATCAACTTCCAAGAAGAAATACAACAATTCATCATAAAATGACACTTAAAAAACAAACAACTTACGTTTTTTACAGAATATATTAACATACATTATACACAAATAATCTCAACGGAGTGTAAAATTCTAATTACTTACGCAATTAATGTAATTACGCGTCATAATCTGTCAAATTGTTGTAAACAGTGTTAAAATACGACTGTGAACAGTATTATAAAATGAATGCATGATTGTGAGTAAAACATAGTGTGAACAGGACACGAGGTAAGAGAAAGTATATTTATTCATAATGATTTCTGTATAAGGTTTTACGTCGTATTCAACACATATTTAGGTTATATATACGATGGCCAGCTCTTCCTATTATAGGTGTCCTGGACACTTTTCTATCACCAGTACTAACTTACCCTACCACGAGGCCGATAACTCATGTATAGGGCATGACTTACCGCGACAGGGCTCGAACCCGCGATCTTATTATGATTTAATAATGGCTTTGTTTAGAGTTTTGTGGTAGTGTTTAATAGCAACACATTTTATACGTCATGTATTATGACGGTCAGTCAACTTTGTCACCGTTCCTAGAAAGGCAAAGTTTCTTGATTATGCTGTTAACCAGTTACATGGTACATACTTCCGTGATTGGCTGACAACACCACAACACCACATGATTTAGAATCTAATTTTAACAATGTTAGTACCATGCAAGTCTACTGATTTATCTGTTTTGTTTCAATCATAATAAGTTTTTGTTATTTTGCAGATAATTAGAAGAATACAAAATGAAAACAGTACGAGTTATTGATTTATTACATACATGTCTGTATATATTAACAATATTATTTGGACATATTTTGTGTGAAGTTTCAAACCATAATGAAGACAGGGCAACTATGTTTTGGAAAAGTAAGTGCATAGTGTTTTTGTTATTTTTCAAGTTTTTATATCTCTGTAAACACCATACATCGCCATAAGTGTTAATATTTGAAAACGGATATAACATTCAACAAAAATGAAACATTCCATAACTTTTTTTTGAATGAGCTCTAAAATAGCCATATCATATCCAATAACAACGCACAGCATAGTCATGTGGCAGACCGTTTGTATGAGGTTGGAATGAGAAATTGTCGCAAAACAAATCATTGTTCACTTAGTTGTTATTGTTAATCACGTGACTATATACCCTGGAAACTAGGAAACATATTTTACATCTGACAAATCATGTAAAGGGTTACCACTATGTACGGGTTTTTCTATAAGAAATATTATTTGAAATTGGTAACAAATTAATGACAATTTTACTACATCTTTTGCAGAATATCTGTGTTACCAATGGTCCAATTTACCGTGGAAACAAGGTATGTTTGTTTTGTAATGTGTTCTAGTATTAAACGAACTATTTATTATAGTTCAAACAACAACAAAAACAATGTTTATATATACAATAGAATGAACTAATCCACGACAAGGGACTTTCAGAATGACTATAAGTTTTTTTTTAATTTCAATATGTTAAATGTTTCATGAGTGTCTTGTTTGAGTAGTGGTTATGCGTTTAACCATTATAAGCATACTTGACAAAGGGGTGGTGGTCTATCCGCCACACTAATTTTGTTTCAATGAACTATACAACTTACTAATTTTCAATACTGTCTATCTCTGAAATGGATTGGTTCATTTTAATGTTTACACAAACGCGTTTTGTTATTTTTTTGTACACACTATATTAGGGGTGTAACAATACAGTAAAAACCGTATGGCAATATATTGCAATATTCAAAACCCGTATTGCAATATATTGCCATACGTACCGGTTTTTTTGCTTAGACATGCAAAGCATGAATTAATGCATGTGCCTTGTTCTAACTGGATCAGCTTAACACAAATATGGGTACTTCAAATGCTCTCTTATTCAAATGTTTGAATTACATAGTGTAAAATGATCTATATGTTAGAAAAATGCATGTTTTTTAAACGAATTTCGAAAACATTTTTTCTCTCATTTGCCTTAATGTTCAATCTTTTAAAGCATAGTAGGATTATTTTAAGTATTAAATACATCCTAACATTTTTTTAACATTTAACTTTCAGATTATGACAAAAAACAAACAGTACGACACATAACTGCAAAAACCAGTTCAAGGAAAATTGAACCGGTTAAAAACCGTTAGAATTCGTATTGCAATATTAATGCTAGGTTTACATCTGGCCACGATTACCACGATGTCCCCGATTCCAGAGCATCGTGGCGAACGTAACAGGGCGTGGAGTCGAATCGGGGTGATCGTGGGGAGCGTAACGGAACGTGGTTGAATCGGGGACATCGTGGGCATCGGGACAGATTTTAAATAAAACTTAAATTTCACCACGATTGCCCCTATTCATTTTCTAATCGTGACAGAGCGTGGCGTTCGTAACAAAACGTAACGGAACGTACCGAAGCGTAACAGAACGTAACAGAACGTGGAGTACAATCGCAACAGATCGGGACCAGCGTGGACACATTTTTTCATCCCGCGTCGCTGGGAAAGAATTATTTCTTGTTTAAATATCAAATCGTGACGTAAAACGTGGTCATTTGTCTCAAATCGTAGGTCAAATCGCAGGAGATCGCAACAAAGCGGCTTTGTCGTGGGAGATCTTAACAGGACGTAACGGAACGTGGTGGAGCGTGGAAGCCAATCGTGTTGATCGCAACAAAGCGTAACAGAACGTGATGCAAATCGTGGGCTCGATCGTAGCAAAGCGCTGCAGAGCGCAGCAGAGCGCAACAAAACGTGTGCTGATTTCGTAAGGAAGCGTAACAGAACGTGGAGTATACATTTTAATCGTAGAGCTCCCCGATTTTTTAGCCTCTGGCTAATCGGGGAGGTCGTGGCCAGATGTAAACCTAGCATAACCGGTATATCGGTTAACCGTTTCACCCCTACACTATATACTGTATAGTGCGTACAAAAAAACAAAACGTGTTTTGGTAAACATTAAAAATGAGACAATTCATTTTAGGGGTAGGCAGTAATGAAAATAAAATTTGTGTAATTCATTTTAACAAAATTAACATGGTTAATAAACTACCACCACTTGGTAATTCATGCTTGCTATGGTAGAACGCTTTCCATTACACCAACAACTAAGACACAAGTAAAACATATCACAATTGTTTATTTTAAAGTAATCCTGGGCATCCCTCTTCGTGGGTTAGTTCATTGTATTGTTATTATAAACAGTGTTTTGTTTTTTTGTGCGCACTATATGTCTTTTTTGTTATTGTTATCTGAAAGAACATGTGCATTTTAGCAGTTTTGTATAACTGAAGTATACATGATAGGCTTAATAAAATATATGTATATATTTTCAAACGGGTCAAATTTGTATTAATGGTATGCGATACAAATGCAAAAGATAAAAACGCTGTATACAAAAGGTATACAATACAATCCCTTTTTTGGAATAGACATTTATATAAAGCTTTTTTACCTGTGCCTTTTTACCTCTGGCAGTTTTGCTCATGATATTTCATCACTGGCAGTTTTACCTGCATTCGTTTTAATCAATGATCTTATAACATCAAGACTTAAAGTTATTGTGTCGTTTGCTTGTTTAAATATATACCAACCTATATCAGGCCGAATCATCTAGAATTCTGTTTTATTTCAGATTTAAATGGATTTTCGTCAAGTAGAATTGAACAGAACAGAACCCTCATTGGCGACTGCGTAGTTGACATAGGGACGTGTCCACTTGATTCTTGTTCAAGAAATAGTGTAATCAAGTTCTTCAATTGTCCAAGAGATGGAATGCTATGCCCACGTACAGAAACACGCACCAAAGACTGTGGAATTTATGGTATACGTGAGTACCAATATGTGACTGGGTGTGATTGTTGCAAAACTACTGGCGTTCGCTTAAATACAAAAGTTACAGATTCAGAAACAGAAAATCCTTTGAAGGATATTAAAATTATCTTACGTGGAAAAGTTCTTGGTGTGACAGACGTGGAAGGGAAGCTTTCATTCAAAACAGAATATCGAAAAAATGGTGTGGTTACATTAGAAGCTGTTGACGAGTCTGCTGTTTATATGAGTGGCATTAATATATTAACAATTCCCGAAGGTTTCGCTGGACCATTTGAAGTGAATCTGAAACTAATAAAGAAGCCTACTGCTGTACAATTAGATACCAATGGTTTAAACAGATTGCCTTTATCTAAAAACAAAACAGACGCAAAAGGCATTAGCGCGCTTTATGTAGATGCAAAAACATTTACTGACATGTCTGGAAAGCCATATATAGGAGCAATAAACGCTAGCGTTACATTTGTTGATCCAACTATAGACCCCAAGGAAACTATTCCAGGCGTTTTCCTAACACAAGTTGGTGACGTCACGGAAAATCTTATTTCTGACGGAATGTTTGCTGCAGAGTTCAAAGGTGAAAATGGTGAAGACTTAAAAGCTGGTCCAATAAAAGTTTCAGTTCGAGAAGGTATGCAACTTTGGACTTTAGATAAACAAACGGGATTATGGAAGCCAGCAGCAGTATTACATCGGAGGAAAAGAAGACAAGCTAGTGTAAGAGAAGAAATTACGATAAGTGTTGTCAATCGTGAATGGATAAATATAGACAAAATCGCTCAAGCACCAAAGTGCTACTTTAAAGCCAGGGTGTTTTCTGAAGAAACCGGAGCTGAGATAAGAACCAGTCAAACAACAATGTATAAACCAGAAATCATTGGAATTACCCAACAAAATCAGTACTTCCGGTTGTATGCAGATTATACTAAGAGGCCCCACGACACGTGCCATGAAGTGAGATGTCCAAGCATAACTGACAGATTTGAAGCTCACAGTGGGTTTATCAATATGACATCTTTACAAAAGTTAACAGTTAATGGACAAGAAATTTCGTACCTTACTAATCTAAAACCTTTTGATATTTCATTGTATGACGCCACCAGACATTTGCTTGAAGGAGTACATTACTCAGTTGCCCAAAATACTGTAGACGTATATACGCACTTTACGTCAAGTAAAACTGGGCCATTTTTCGATGATAAAACTTTTTGTGAACAATCAACATTCGATAGTCCCAGTTTTAACTTTTTTGAGCCTGCTCCACCCTCATATGTGCAAGAACCACTCGCACGCGACCTTTGTTCAGCAAGAATTACATTCACTGACTATTGGAACTTTTTCAACTACACAAAAGGCCTGGACAAACTACCATTAATCAAAGCAATAAGTTCCTGGAGTAAATTAGGCCAAGAAATGTTTTACTCTGACTCAGCAATAATTGAAGAATTTACTTCCGGTCCGGACTATGTTCTTAACGCATGCATTAAATATCGTTGTAGTCTACCAAATGATCCAACTATTGTTTACCTCGATATAAATGTTCCAAATATAACTGATTCCTTTGAGAAAGTTCATACAGGTGGACATCGTGAAAATGTAACATTTTCTGTTCCTGCATTCTATTGTGAAGGGGAGTGTGTAGGCTCAATGTGTAAAAATAAAGGGATAGACGTACAAGGGACATCAATCGACGGTTCCTTCACAGCAGTCGTCAAAACTGAACATATGCCTGGGTCACAAACTTGTGGAAACGGTGCCATTTTGAATCTCAAACCAGATTTTACCTTTTACTGTCATAGTAGGGAAGGGTTACCTCAGTAACTTAAAAAGATATACCGAGATCGTATGTGATTCAGTTATTTTCCAGTGGCAATCCTAATTCGTTTGATTCCTTTTTGCGACAGCTATATGATCTCTTCCATTAAATTCCGAAACGTTATTTGAGAATTGAAGAAATTCCTTTATTAAAGAAGTTGTTGAAGTCCTACAATAGTATAAACCTTTACTAGTGATAAAAGAATACATGAAAACTGGTTAGGTGACTGCATGTTGAAGACAATGAACCATTTGAACGGCCTAACATCTAAAAAAGATCAACACACAAGATACGATAACTTCAAAGGGAGATAATTCATCCTAAACTTGTGTGGAACATAGTTTTTCCCTGTTACCTCCCCTGTTGTAATTGTAAAATTCTCATATATTTTTGCATTATATTATTCACTGTTAAGCGTTTATTAAATGTGCTTTAGATTTTATAAGTTATAAATATTGTTGTAAATTAAATAGACATTTACAGTATCACCCCGTTGATTATTAGAACTATCAGCACCCATGACACTGGTAATAAATCTTAAAAACGTATATAATACGGACATAGTCTGTGTCATGGCACAGGACACATATGGCACAATCTTACGGCAGATTATACTCATAAGTCCTTCCATATTGTATCGTAACTTTGTCGGGAGATCTTAAATAAAATGATCCCATGTATCATATGAAAGTGTGTAATAAAGTGATACCAGGTAGTTAAAAGAAATATGATGAAGTCATCTATCACTTGATGTATTAAAATTATAATACCAAACCCACTGATAAATGATACATCTAGAACTATTTTATGCTAAATTACACACCTGGGACTATTTTATCTCATAATGTATTCATACATTTATAATGTAAATATACTTGCAATATTATTTATTAATAAAACTATATTAAGTACAGATTGTTGTCGTGAAATAAAAGTATTACTACCCATTAAAGGTACTCATTCACAGATTTTAACTTTAATATCAACCTTTTTCTAAAACTATCAAAACTGAATGGAAACATTTTTGGAAGGAGGAAAGTGGTGTTCTGATAGTGACAATTTTAGTGCGAATTGACTCATAACTATAAAGGATGGTGTTTCATGTAGTAAATATCTACCCCGTATGTTACGGTATAGACACTTTTACTGCTTTTTGTGACTTTTATTGTATATTTCTTGCAACATATAGGTCAATTTGTCTTAAAATAATAAGAATTATTTTTTGACACAATTACGGACACTAAATGGTATTTTGAAATTATAGAAAAAATAAACCAAATCTGTGAACTAGTACCTTTAATAACGTATGGGTGAATGTACAATTCATTACTTAAAGTTGAATTACTCGTAGTAAAAGAGTAATCCCATTTTATAGTCTAAGTTTCAGAATTCCGAATGTATCGTTATGTAACGTTCTGTAACGTTCGCGGTAACTGAACACGCTACAGCTATATCCCATCGATGACATTTTGTCTCTGCTTCATTTCACAATTTATACACGAAGTTTAACAAATGTTTGTTTGTTTGTTGGGTTTAACGACGTTACAACACATTGTATACTATGTATAGGTCATATAACGGTGGTCAGTCAACATACTCACTCCTCCCGGAAAGGCTAAATTTCTGGATTTAGCTGTTAACCAACTACTAAGCGTATACTTTCGTCAGTGAATGACGACTGCCCAACATAATTAAAAACCATTGGTAGGAGGGAGAATGGCCGTAGAAATAAATTCATTACACAAGATCCACGAAAGAATGCCCGCCCGGGAATCGAACCCACGACCCTTCGATCAGCTGAGCTAGCCGGGCGACTCTAATCAAATGTATACATGAAAGATTTTGTCTGATGTTATGAGGCACAAAGCTTCCAAACGTGGCATTTTGCAATGCCTTTTGTTCTTTTATAAATGTAATTATGTTCTGGGTCAAATTTAACCTCACGTAGGAGGACACCCAACAGAAACATTTTATTTCATAATCTTATTGTTCATTTTATTTTAAAGAAATGTGCCTTCACTGTATAGAATAATTATCTAAATTATAGTTCATGGACTTCTAAAACATTTAATGTCACTATTATAAAAACAAAAAATTAAAATTAAATCGACAAAACCTTCCAAGCATTTCAAATTAATAGAGATGTTTTCTGAGAATGCAACATTTTCTTAGAATCTTGATAAAACAAATTTATTTCAAGACTGAAAATATCAGTTAATTGGATTTGGAATTCTCTCTTATGGATTAAAACGAAGGAAATTAATGATAAAATCTATCTCAATTGATTTAAGAGATCAATCAGTCGGCAAAACACATAAAATTGCACAATTTTACAATTTTACAGACTACCAACGTATTGCTATTTTCTTAAGTAAAATTGAACTAACTTTGTTAATTGAAGTTGTTTTTAGAAAAACTGACCTGTCGTTAATTTTGTTTAACTTTTTCATTGTCTCCTTACAGACTCATTATTGTCATTAACAATTAAAACAATTTAGTTGATACATGGACTTTAAATACAAAACCTATATGAAACACACAACTGCCTATGAAAATGACATGGGTGATATCTTACATTTAGGTATTGACACATTAAATATTCTTTAGCATAAAGACAGAGCTCTACCATTTGCACTTTTGCGATATCACATGGCGCTATTAGAAACTGTAAATGCAAATGTAGTATTTTAGATTTGTCTCATCATACTTCTGAAGATAACAGGTATATGGCTAATAACACCATTCAAACTTTATTATGACAATTACATACAGGCTGGTGTCATGAAATACTTTACACAACCTTTCTAATGTCAATTCCTATACGTTTAATTGTTGCGGCAACCATATGTATCACTTGTTCATACTTCAGACAATAGCTTTTTTATTAGAAAACCGATTTTTTGCAGATCAATGCAGTGTATTTGCTAGACGTATAACTTTATTGTCCCAGAGCAATTTCTCCGCATCTTGGTAATCAACTAAGCTGTACCATTAAATGTGCACTACATTTTTTACATCCATTACGAAGCTTTAATAAAGAAATAGCAATGGTTACAAGACTTATTGCATTTTAATGAAGCTGTTTTCTATTGCAGTACTATTATTTTGCAATATGTTCAGAAATATTTGTTTTTAAATTGACAATTCATTTTAATATGGCTCTATTTAATTAGCTTTGAATGAACACGTATACCAAATATGTAACACTCGGGCGTAACGTTTTATGTAAGATGTTACGAAAACTTGAAGTCTGACAATTCTGTTTTCTATTGCAGGTCTATTGGATGGAATATTTTCAGAGGTTTTTTATTAAAACAAAATGAGAAGTCGTTTTAAATTTGCTCTATTTGGAATATTGAGAAAGAAAATGTATAACAATTGTTTCGTAACTTTTTATATTATTGTGTAACTTTGTTTATACATAGATTTTATACATGGGCTCTGAATACAAAATAATTGTATGAAACACAAAACTGCCTATAAAAATGACCACAGGAGCTTGGCATTTAATATCATACTACGAAAATTCACCTCCTTCATATAATATTATATTAAGGAGGGGAATTTTTGTAGTATGATATTAAATGTCAAGCTCCTGTGAAAATGACATAGGTGATTACAAACATATAGAGATTGAACATTAAAATATACTTCAGCATTAAGACAGAGCTCTATCACATGCACATTTGCGATATCACATGGCGCTTTTAGAAAAAGCAAATGCAATTGTCGTATAATTGACTCGTCTTCTTAATACTTCTAAAGATAACAGTTACAGCAAACAACTCCGAACAGATTTAATCATGACAATAACATACAGGCGACTGTCGTGAAATGTTTAACACTATCCCATTATTGTCAATTCGTATACGTTTTATTTTTGCTGCAACCATTTGGTGCTATTAGTAAGTTTAAATGCAATTGTCGCATAACAGACTGGACTTATCAATACTTCAAAAGATAACAGTGACGGCAAATAACAACACCATTCAAACTGTTTTACGACTGGCTGGTGTCATGAAATACTTAACATTACTCTACTAATGTCAATTCATATACGTTTCATATGTCTCAGTTGTTCATATTTCAGACAATAGCTATTTTCTTAGAAAACCGCTTTTTATTGAAGATGAATGCAGTATATTTCCCATACGTATAACTTTATTGCTCAAGAGCAATTTCCCCTCATCTTAATAATCAACTTAGTTGTACCAAAAATATGTGCACTAGATCATTATACCAATTACGAAGCTTTAATAAAGAATAGCAATGGTTACAAGGCTTATTAGATTTTTATGAAGCTGAGTTCTATTGCAGTACTATTATTTTGCAATATGTTCAGAAATATTTGTTTTTAAAATTGACAATTCGTTTAAATATTGCTCTATTTAATTAGCCTTGGAAGAACACGTATACAAAATATGTAACACTCGTTCGTAACGTTTTATGTAGGATGTTACGACAACTTGAAGTCTGACAATTCTGTTTTGCAGTTCTATTGGATTGAATATTTTCAAAAAAAATTATTTAAAAAAATTAGAAGTCGTTTTAAATTTGCTCTATTTAGAATGATTGAGAAATAAAATACTTTATAATTGTTTCGTAACTTTTTATATTATTGTCTAACTTGGTTTATACATGGATCTTAAACATGGGCTGCTGAATACAAAATAATTATATGAAACACAAAACTGCCTATAAAAATGACATATGTGATTACTAACATATAGAGATTGAACATTAAAATATACTTCAGCATTAAGACAGAGCTCTATCACATGCACATTTGCGATATCACATGGCGCTATTAGAAAAGTAAATGCAATTGTCGTATAATTGACTCGTCTTATCAATACTTCTAAAGATAACAGTTACAGCAAACAACTCCGAACAGATTTAATCATGACAATAACATACAGGCGGCTGTCGTGAAATGTTTAACACTATCCCATTATTGTCAATTCGTATACGTTTTATTTTTGCTGCAACCATTTGGTGCTATTAGTAAGTTTAAATGCAATTGTCGCATAACAGACTGGACTTATCAATACTTCAAAAGATAACAGTGACGGCAAAAAACAACACCATTCAAACTGTTTTACGACTGGCTGGTGTCATGAAATACTTAACTTTACTCTACTAATGTCAATTCCTAGACATTTCATATGTCTCAGTTGCTCAAACTTCAGACAATAGCTATTTTCTTAAAAAAACACCTTTAATTGAAGATCAATGCAGTATATTTCCCATACGTATAACTTTAATGCTCAAGAGCAATTTCCCCAGATCTTAATAATCAACTTAGTTGTACCATAAAATTTGCACTACGTCATTATACCCATTACGAAGCTTTAATAAAGAATAGCAATGGTTACAAGGCTTATTACATTTTAATGAAGCTGAGTTCTATTGCAGTACTATTATTTTGCAATATGTTCAGAAATATTTGTTTTTAAATTGACAATTCCTTAATATTGCTCTATTTAATTAGCCTTGAAAGAACACGTATACAAAATATGTAACACTCGTTCGTAACGTTTTATGTAGGATGTTAAGACATGAAGTGTGATAATACAAGTAAATAAAACGAACAACAGCAATATCTGTCGTAAGAGTGTTCGTTATTTTGTTTTATTTTTTTACTGGATTTAACGCCGCGTCAACACAATTTAGGTCATTTTACGGCGTCCAGCGCACCTAACCTAGCTTTCCTGGACCATTGTCTATAACCAGTACTCACCTATCCTCCCAGAAGGCCAGAAACTTCTCCATTTCATCTAATCAATGGAGGAAAATCGACATAATTGTCAAATTTTCATGGAAGGGCATACTAGTAACCTCCCCGGATGGGATTCGAACCCGCACCCCCTCGGGTACGAGATTTCAAATCCCGGCGCGCTACCCACTGCGCTATCAACGTGATTAAATTGTCCTATAATAGTTGTAAACACTTATTGCTTATTGCTTGTGTTTTGTTTTAGTACTAAAGCAAATAAAAAATATCATTATTTCAAATCAAAGTTTAGTAACTTTTTCTTATGTTAATTTTTATGATAGTTTAATGGTCATGACTTCGAGTAAAGTTTGATAGTTTCAATATACGACATGAGAGTTAAAATAGTTATTGTGTATTGGCTGACAAACGTAATTTGACAATTAAACTATGATAAAACATGATAAATACGCTGTGATTAAAAGGACTTTTTGACTTTGATAGTTACGCATAACGGCGAATATTCTATAAAAATAATATGTTCATACAAGTTAATAAATCAATACACAGATACCATGCACAGGTCTTGAGACGTACTTCTAAAATCACATTTGAAATGAATCAAATCAAATAGATTTCTATCAGAGAACTCGGATAAAAGTAATATTGATGTTGATAAGATTTGTAATGAAGGAGGAAGTGATATTAGTCTGGGGCTGTGTAAGATCAAAGTTATTGCCTTGTAGAATTTCAAATAACTATTCCTTCTAAGAGTTCCCCTTTCAGACAGTCTTGTTCCTAATGTGTTTTTATATTACATTCAGATAGCATACACGAATGGTTTGAAGTTAACATATCAATATTATACAGATCAGACAACTGATAAAATGCTGAACAAACGGCTTGAAAAACAAATGCATTGTTGTACCAAGTCAATATATAAAATCACGAGATGATCATTATAAACTTAAACTTAAACTTTTTCATTTGATTAAACGCCTATTTCTATGTTACAAATTCAATGGCGTTGTACAAAAATGTTATAAAGAAAGTAATAATAAATACATGTAAGTAAAAACCCTCCACCATAAAAACATATGTATATACAATAACACAAATCAATAAAAAGCCTTTATAATTCATATTTTTGGACATACATCCTTCACAGTTCATGATTCCACCTAAGTTTACATTTTTATCACTAATTTCTTATTTATTTCTATTTATTTTACATTGAAAATTGGTGTCCTGAACAGTATAACATAATGCTACTGTTAACCGGACATGTCCTGAACAGTGTAACATAATGCCACTGTTAACCAGACAATTCCCCAAAGGTGTCGAAACATCACCTTTAAAGGGCCCTTAATACATCCCCAAAGGTGTCGAAACATCACCTTTAAAGGGACAATTTATTTAGGTTGTCATTGCAGTCATACGAAACAAGGTATTAAATGACCGAGAGCGAGGCAATCCTCATTCCCATGTCACAATGCACTCACTCAATCACTTAGTATGTTTACCGTAATTGTAAGGTGAGGCATTAGCAAGCCATGTCAGTTTTAGAATAGATCATAGAAAGTAGAGAAATAATGAGTTTTCAATCGTTTTTTGAATACATCCAAAGTAGGTGATAATTTGATATCATCTGGTAGCTTATTCCATAGCATGGGACCAACTGTACTGAAGCTTCTGTCACTGAATGTTTTTTTCTTATTTATTGGTATCAAATAATTGAGGTCTTTGGATTTTGCAGATCTAAGACCAGATCTTTTTTGTACAGGCTTTTGAAGAATTTCAGTCAGGTATGCAGGTGCAGTTCCAGAAAAACAGTTGTACATGAAAGTACATATTTTAAAGTTGATTCTTGCTTTGACTGGTAACCAGTGCAGTGAGTACAAAGCATCCTTTGAACTGTCTGATTTTTTTAGCCTTAATACCAGTTTGGCACACATGTTTTGAATTCGCTGCAATTTGTTAAGATCACATTTTGAGGTTCCATACAAGATTAGATTACAGTAATCAATGTGGGACATGACCAAAGATAGGACTAGTGTTTCTGTTGCTTCTTTGTCCAAATATTTTCTAATACTTTTGATACGTAAATAGTTGAACATAGCAGTTCTACTTTTTGTTTTGATGTGATCTTTAAAGCTTAAGTTTTCATCAAGAAAGGCCCCTAAATAGCGAATTGTCTTCACAGATTTTACAGTTTCACCAGCAATATTGATTGACTGGGTTAAGCATTTTTTCAACTGTGCTCTGCTTCCAAACATTATAAACTCCGTCTTTGAGTTGTTCATTTTTAATTTATTTTCATTCATCCACGAATTTATTGTTAGAGCACAATCTTCAAGATCAGAAATGGCATTTGCTTCTTCATTCTGATTATTAGGACAGAATCTTTTATTAGCAGTGTGGTCATCAGCAAAACCATGCACTGATATATCAGATGGTATAACATCAAATAAGGTCCCTGCATAAGTTAGATATAGCCACGGACCTAAACAACTACCTTGTGGAACACTGCAATCTAATGAACGTACAGATGATGAACTAGTATTGACGTTGACTCGACATGCCCGTGGGCGAAGATATGAATCAATCCAGCGGAGTGTACTATTCTGTAGTCCATATTGATTATTAAGTACTTCTAGTAAAATATCATGATCAACAGTGTCAAATGCAGCACTCAGATCAATAGCTATTAATGCAGTTACCTCTAATTTCTCCATACCACACAGTAGATCATTAACCAATCTAAGGAGGGCTGACTCACATGAGTGAAAACGTCTATATGCAGACTGATTTTTTGGAAGAAGATTATTTTTATCAACATGAGTATTCAATCTATTTAAGGCAGCCTTTTCTATTACCTTAGATAAGAAGGACAAATTGCTAACTGGTCTATAATTAGCATATTCCAGATCCAGACCAACCTTCTTAAGAAGAGGCTTAACAATTGCCTCTTTCCACTTGGAAGGGAATACACCATGTTTCAATGATATATTTATTAAATGAGTAATTAGAGGTAATAATTCTTTTAGATAACATTTTAGCACTTTTGTTGGCAATATGTCTAACTCAGACGATTTGGTATTCAAGTCACTTATAAGATCTCTGACCTCTTCTATTGTAAAATTATCAAAATGATCAAGACTAGGTACATCCTTTTGTTGCGGTGAATAAGTTGGAAATTGAGACAAGGATTCCCTAATTTTTGAAATTTTATTTAAGAAATAATCAGCAAAATTTTCAGCTATGAAATGATCAGAATCGCCTTTCGGCATTGGATTCTCAGATCTTACTCCAGTCATTTCGGCAACAAATTTATACAATTGTTTTGTATCACCATCAAGAACTTTTTGACTTAGTGATTTGACCTTTTCTTCATTTAATTCATTATGATAACGGTTGCGCATAACCTTGAAAGCTTCTAATTGTTCAGGCTTTCCATATTTTCTCCATAATCTTTCTTGTTTTCTCATTGAACTTTTAAGTAAGACAAGATTATCAGTAAACCATGGTTTTGGAGTTCTTTGAATTTTAATTTTTTCTACTAAAGGAGCATGTTTGTCGAGAGTAGTTTGAAGCTTTGACTCCAAAATATTTACATAAGAGTCAACATCTTCACACTCAATAGTAATGTCTTTCAAATCAGAAGCAAAATTTTCATGGTTGATTTTTTTAAGATTGCGGAATTTTACAGATTTGCTCACAATATTTTCTTTTTCAACATTTATTAGTACCTTAACTACACAATGATCTGATAAAAAAGGTCCCTGATCACATTTCTTAACCTGTATACCATTTACTGCTTCAGTAAGTACCAGATCTAACATGTTACCACCAATATGTGTTTTAAAATTTACATGCTGTTCTAAACCAAAGGAATGAAGACAATTAAGAAATTCAGACACAGCCGTGGATCTATCTTCAAGATGTAAATTGAAGTCGCCCATAATTAACAGGTTAGAGTAGTTAGGAATTAAATCTTCAATAAATTGATTGAAGTCTTCTACAAACTGAGAAACAGTGGCTAATGCTGGGGGTCTGTAAATTCCAATACAATGAAGGGCAATATTCTTGAAAATTAATTTCCATATACCATATTCAAAGCTCCTTGTACTCCCGCTCCTAATTTTATCAATATCAATTGCAATGCGACTGGCTATAGCTATCCCCCCTCCGACTTTATTTTGTCTATTGGATACTGTTAATCTGTACCCATTTTGGTTTAAATCAGAGGTATCGATTAAATGTTTTTTATCATCTGAAAACCAAGTTTCTGTTAGTAAGGCAAAATCTATTCTTTCTTCCCTCAAATATTGACCTATTACAAAATCTTTATTTACAGCGGATCTACAGTTTAAAGTCAAGCAATTCACATTTTCACTAATCTGACTTACAGTGTTACATATTTTAGGGTATATTAAGTTGTTTTTATTAATGCCCTGAGGGGTTTTAACTGTACTTTTCACAACACATCTATTTTTTCTTTGTGACCGGTAAGGAGCTAATTTGAGTGAATTAATAACACTTAGAGTAGCGGTATCAACTTTGTATAAACAAGGATTGTTGTAAACATTTAAGCCTAAATCCAATAATTGGTCACGGTCATATTTCAATGAACAACATGAATTTGGTAAAAGGTGTGATTTTTGATGATAAAAATTATCAAAATTTTGAATATTGTTTTTAAGAATAACTAAACCCATGATTGAAAAAATAAAAATATAATTAAAGATGCACTTAGCTGAAGTGTTCAAGAACATGCACATCCAAAAATATTCACAAAACACTGTTGTTAACTTGAATAAATATCCAAAAACATCAGAGCAAATAAAGTGTGTATGGTCTCAGACGACCTTCACCTTCAAGCGTATATTTATCTGTGCTAAACGCTAAATATGATGACTATAGTCATTATATTTAGTATTATGCCAAGGAAGTACTACATGAATTAGTTTTCTAAAATTTCTAATTTAAAGAATTGGAACTTTTCGTAATGAACTACATTTATGGTTTCTACATTTAATAAAGTTCTTGTTAAATCGATTTTTTTCAAGACTAGAGAAAATGTCAATTACGGTAGCTTTACGCTTTGTAGATATCTTAATTGATGTAATTAACGCGAGTTTTGACGAGTTTTGAGTCCAAATTTTTTAATTTGAGAAGTAAACTTACATACATTATGGTCGTTCCGCTAAGTCAAACCATAGATTTTAATATAGTTTTTTTTATAGTAAAAGATTAACAGCAATTAGATATAAATGCTATTTATGGACTAAAACTTGCGACTTAAAACGAAATCAATGATCTAGTATCTACTTTATTGTGTTTTAGGAGTTCCATCAAAAGGTATAACAAATAAAATGTTACTAGTAAGACATCCATCTTGCCACCATTTCCTTTGATCATTTTGTTAACACAAAGTCTCAAAAATAGATTTCTATAAAATTATGAACATTAAAATCTCAATAGAAGTTTGTTAAATAAGTTTTGTTCAGACTCCATACCCTCATCATTATTTGATTTATGTGACGCCCATTTTCATTTCGGGAATGGCATATTCCATGTTCATTTTAAAAAAGACTACTGTTATTATATCTGCTCTTTGATACTGAATTAGTTCAATCGAACGTTATTGTTATTGAACGACAGAAATTATACATTTAAATTCTTATTTCTTGTTAGGTCGATTGCCCGAACATCGTTGAACTGAAATTTTCCAATTTGAGAAAAATTAAATCAAACTTGATATATTTACAAGTTTTTGTATTTACAAATACTTATTGTCACCGAAATTACTAAAATAACGTTTTTGTAAACATTTTCACTAAGTTCGATATTAATCCTATAACATATTTAAGCCATCAGAGATTTTTAACTGTATTAATTTTGTTATGAAAATTTCAAATTTAATGACGCCAATACTTTTTATGATAAATTCGTTTTCAGAATGTTATGTATCTCAAGACTGGCAACATGAAATTTAATTGGATGTGAAAATGTCTTTTGTGGATAAAAACGAAGCAAAGTAATGACAATGTTCATCCCGGATCTGAAAGAATTCCATCAATCAGCAAAACACACCAAATTATTCAGTCAAACAATCAGGGCATCATATTATCAAATATCTTAGCAGGATGATATTGCACTACAAGATAATATGATTAGTGACTATAAAGATCGAACACCCGTTGATAATATAGAATCCAGACAGACAGTGTACCACCTTTCTTTTTAGTTAATCTAATTACTTGTGTTAACATAATTTGTCTTTAGAAAAATCATGATGACTTCTTAGATGTGGGTTAACACTATAACGTTCGCCTCGGTTCTACTTGCTGAGTAATTGTAGACACATTAAAAAATTTCATTGAAAAACGATTTCGTTTATACATTGACTGGCGTAAAGAGAAAAATTACGAAGCATACAATCGCCAACCAAAATGAAATAGTTTCATACAATGTACCTACGTAATGTAGATGACCAGTATCAAATAAATACTACATGTATAACAAACTGTGGCACTTTTCACAAAAATAATCGTAAGTCAAAAGTAAACAAGAGCACCGCTGGGCGGAGCATTATATGCCCGAAAGTGTTGTTTTTTTAGTTAAGATGAAGCATTAGTAAGATATGAGAATATTTCAGATGAATATCATATTATAAATTACTGTGGAAATAAAAACAAAGTACAGAAAAAAAGTTTTAAGGTAATAATTACCGTGACCTTTGACCTTGTGACCCTAAAATCAATAGGGGGTCTTCTACCCGATATGGACAATCCTCGTATGAAGTTTGAATATTGTTGACCAAATGGAACTTAAGTTATGCTCCGGAAACTGTTTTCAGTTTAAAGGAAATAGTGACCTTGACCTTGTGACCCCAAAATCAATTGGGGTCTTCCACCCGATATGGACAATCATCGTATGAAGTTTGAATATAATTGTTGACCAAATGGAACTTAAGTTATGCTCCAGAAACTGTTTTCAGTTTTAAGGTAATAGTGACCTTGACCTTTGACCCCAAAATCAATAGGGGTCTACTACCCAATATGGACAATCATTGTATGAAGTTTGAATATTGTGGACCAAATGGAACATAAGTTATGCTCCAGAAACTGTTTTCAGTTTTAAGGTAATAGTGACCTTGACCTTTGACCTTGTAACCCCAAAATCAATAGGGGTCTTCTACCCGATATGGACAATCATCGTATGAAGTTTGAATAATGTGGACCAAGTGGAACATAAGTTATGCTCCGGAAACTGTTTTCAGTTTTAAGGTAATAGTGACCTTGACCTTTGACTTTGTGACTTCAAAATCAATAGGGGTCTTTTACCCGATATGGGCAATCATCATATGAAGTTTGAATATTGTGGGCCAAATGGAACTTAAGTTATGCTCCGGAAACCAAATTGCTAACGGACGGACGGACGGACGGACAGACGGACGCCAGGGGGTATAACATAATATGTCTGAAATTTTTTCGGGCATATAAAAACATTACTATTACAGTCATTTTTGTCAATCAATTATAACATATTATTTAATTATGTAGAATATTGTATACCTTTTGAATACCATATCATACTTATGTTTACTATCTTTCTGACATTGAACTGCAAAATTTATTAAATGGACGTAAGATAACTATTCTCGTAAGAATATTCGTGAAAAGGTGAACAGAATAGCACTTTTTATATTTTTTTAAAGTCAAAGGTAAGTATTTAAATTATAAGAATCTTTTTCTCTTTATAGCAGACTAGTCTCATCAATATCGATGAACCGTTCAATTATATGACAAATAACTTATAATATAACATATTTTAAAATATAAAATAATAACAAATAGAAACTTATTTTGACTGTAATATTTCATACAATCTTTTTACATTAAATATTGGAAATTCTATTTTAGAGACGCTTACCTTTAAATAATGAATCATGCTCAGGTTTCAACATTGGATGTCATTTTTAATATAGCAAATTAACATTAAGACTAGGAAATTCTCAGATAATTGGATTTGGAAGTCTCTTTTGTACAAAAACTGAAAGTAACAAATGATAATGTCCATTAATTGACAAAACAAATTTATTTTAACAGTTAAAAATCCAGACGTCCATTTTCTGAATTATTGCCTTATCACTTGTAATTGCATATTTTTGTATACTGAACTTTCTTGACCGTCTCTTAGCTTTTGATAAACAATTACATGCTCCTTCGGTCTACTTACAGCGGCATAAATGTCATTGGCAAACAAATTTTGAACGGTGTCTTATCAGGGTACCGTAAAAGTTAAAAATGAAAAGTTTCAGCAATTTACATTGCCTTTATGGAAAAAGAGGTATTATTATTTCTATTATCTTATCAGTTACGTCAGTACTTTGATTCTTCTTAACTTCATGAAGCATTGGTTACATCATGAGTTTCGACCATAAACCAAGTCTAGTGTTGACTAAAGTTTACGTGTGTTTATTCCCCACTTTCAGATTTTCCAAACAGCAACATTTAATTCTTAAAATAGTTCATAAAGCTATGCAATAGGTCCCTACAAAGTGCAAACTATTGTTTTTCTCCATTTTGATATTATAAGGTGCTGTATTTCTGACAACCAAATCACCAATATCTCATGGTCCCTTGTTTATTATCTATGACATTATTTGTACGGCTACTTTCAATTTTGCTGCTGATTTTGTTATCAACTTAAATAAAGAAAACAAATGATAAAACCGATATAACTTTATCACAAGTTAAAGTCGAACAAAAACGCATATTGTATTTATGCACGAGGGTATGCCCTAATGTTACATGTATATTGGTTTGACGCGTGTAAACTACATCACGGAATACAGGTTGAAATATAGGCCTAATGGACTCTAATTTAGATATCATATCTTAATTATCGACATGTTTATTATAATTATCACGTTGAAACACGATAATTTTGTAAATATGGAGCACCATAAATGCCTTAACACAAGAAGTATGTTTATGTGTTAAAAATATATCATATAACATGGGAACTGGCATCATTAAATCCCAAGTGGACATCACATTTTAAGCAAAAGAATGTTAATGAAATTGTTCATGAGCATCGTATAATGGTAAATAGTAATCGTATAATAACGCATGGCCATTGTAAAAATGTATATAGTCATCTCAAAATGACACATGTCCATTGTATAATGGTAAATAGTCATTGTATAATAACACATGTTCATTGTATAATGGTAAATAGTCATCGTATAATAACACATGTTCATTGTATAATGGTAAATAGTCATCGTGTAATGACACATGTTCATTGTATAATGGTAAATAGTCATCGTATAATAACACATGTTCATTGTATAATGGTAAATAGTCATCGTATAATAACACATGTTCATTGTATAATGGTAAATAGTCATCGTATAATAACACATGTTCATTGTATAATGGTAAATAGTCATCGTATAATAACACATGTTCATTGTATAATGGTAAATAGTCATCGTATAATAACACATGTTCATTGTATAATGGTAAATAGTCATTGTATAAGAACACATGTTCATTGTATAATGGTAAATAGTTATCGTATAATAACACATGTTCATTGTATAATGGTAAATAGTCATCGTATAATAACACATGTTCATTGTATAATGGTAAATAGTCATCGTATAATAACACATGTTCATTGTATAATGGTAAATAGTCATCGTATAATAACACATGTTCATTGTATAATGGTAAATATTCATCGTATAATAACACATGTTCATTGTATAATGGTAAATATTCATCGTATAATAACACATGTTCATTGTATAATGGTAAATAGACATCGTATAATAACACATGTTCATTGTATAATGGTAAATAGTCATCGTATAATAACACATGTTCATTGTATAATGGTAAATAATTATCGTATAATAACACATGTTCATTGTATAATTTTAAAGTCATCGTATAATAACACATGTTCATTGTATAATGGTAAATAGTTATCGTATAATAACACATGTTCATTGTATAATGGTAAATAGACATCGTATAATAACACATGTGCATTGTATAATGGTAAATAGTCATCGTATAATAACACATGTTCATTGTATAATGGTAAATAGACATCGTATAGTAACACATGTTCATTGTATAATGGTAAATAGTTATCGTATAATAACACATGTTCATTGTATAATGGTAAATAGTCATCGTATAATAACACATGTTCATTGTATAATGGTAAATAGTTATCGTATAATAACGCACTTCCATAGTATAATGGTAAATAGTCATTGTATGATAACGCATGTTCATTGTATAATGGTAAATAGTCATCGTGTCATGACGAATGACCATCACATAATAATACACGACTATCGTATAATATTATATAGTCATCATATTATGACGAATGACCGTCGTATAATTGTAAATAGTCATTTCATAATAACACATAATCACTGTGAAATGGTACAAAGCCATCGTATAATGACACAGGGTCATCGTATAATGGTGAAAAGTAATCGTATGATAAAAATGTAACATCTTATATCTTGTCATGATGAGGAAGACATGGCGTTTCATATGTAACAATGTGCTTACCTTTGAACAATCTGATATGAAATACGGAAGTGAAACTAGATCTATGAAAGTAATTCTTTATAAAGTATAATTTAAACTAGTATCATTTAAATGTATAACGAGTAAAGATGCCAGAGAATAATTTCCACTTTCGTATTTACAATGTTTATTTGACTTTAGTGAGTAGCGCTTTGTCAATTTTAGGCGCATTACTGATTTTCCTAACATACAAGAAGGGAACGCCGAAAATTAGGAATTTTACGCGTCTATTGTTGGTATATTTAACTGTTGCCGATACCTTCACTGCTCTAGGAAATTTTGTGGCTGCCGTAAGATACTATATAGTACATGGACATAGAAGCTACAATGAACACTGCTCACAGAATTTCATGAACATATCGAATACCACGAATGCATCATTTGTGACAGACAGTGATTCGGATGACATGCTGATGGGACTATGTAAGGGACAAAGTTTTGTGACAACATTTTCCAATATGGCGTCTTTTCTTTGGACACTAGTGATTGCTCTTCATTTATGGTCCTCTGTTGTATTCAAGGCTCAGTGGTCAGAGGCTACATTCATGCACGTGTTTTACCACGTGATTTGTTGGCTGATTCCACGTACGTATCATAATACAATATTGATGATTTCATTATTAAAGCTTACTCGAAACGCTTCGGCAATTAATTGAGTGAATAATCTCGGAAGGATTCGTAGGGCTCACCAAGAATATTGGCTTTTGGTACAAACACGAGACGAAGAAATGGAAAAGAACGCAATAATTTATGCAAAACAGTTATTTTTGTAAACAGGCAAAATAACTGTTTTCAGTGATAATATTGACTTTGAATTGTTAAATTTCATGGCTACAAAATGAGGCATCAATCATCGCCGTAACTAGCCTTGGTTTTTTGTTTTTGTTTACAAGAATGCTGGTCATATGACGCAAACTCATTTGAAACATAGCGCTTAAATATGTCCAAGGTTATTCGTAATGAATGATCAAGGGGTTCCGAATGCTAATAGCTAAGTGTAAATCAAGCATTGGATGCATGGAAAGATATAGAATCTTAAAACTTTCACGATACGCATGATGAAAACTAAACATTAATTTCTAAAATGAGTAATTGTAAAGCATTCATTTTATTTCTTTCTTAAATACCCGTCAATCATGAATAAGTTTATTCTCATCTTCTCAAGTATTCTCGTACCCAGAGTCTAGGGTACGAGAATACGAGAATCTTGATAACCTCAGGGTACGAGAATGTTTCTCAAGTAATTAGGTCCCGTTTGTTTAGCTTTAGTAGGTAGCGCGTCTGAAATCGGGTCGCAAGTTTGATTGTCAGTTTGGACATAGATGACTTACTCGTCCAAGAACAATGAAATGGACGACTGACCGCCGCGTTATGACTGTGAATTGTTGAGAGGGGGGGGGGGCGTAAAGTATCATAAATTACAATTTTGAATTACAATACATTTCCAGTGAGTATAGTGATTACACTTTTAGAGAAAGATTATCTTGGTGAAGATTTTTGTTATGGTACTGGTGTGTGGTGTGGTATAAGAAGTGATTTGGATTCTAGTATAATAGAACTATGGATGTATATAGCGGATATTGGCTGGCAGGTTCCTTGTTATATAATTATATGTATATTGTACATGCATTTGAAATTACACTTGGTAAGTATTACAGTGATCATGGGAAAGAAACCTAGACGAATATTTACGTGTGATATAATCAAACATTGTATAGGCTTCCAATAATTAGTAGATCACTAATCTTGGCAAAGGTGCATTCAACAATTTGAGCGCCTCGGGACGACACCGCGCTTTCATGCTGAACGCGGGCGTGAGAGCTAAATATACATATATACAATGGGTACAACGTTTAGTAGACTAGTTCATATAAATTTATTATTTTGTGATGCACAAAAAAGTGATACCCTGGTGGTACTTTAACCGCATCATTATATCAATTAAACATAACTGTTTGAGCTAGGAATGTTTAGAGTTTCAAAGCGCAAACAATTAATAATTTATTTTTTATGAATATTGATGCATCATGAAATTCACATTTTATCTACTTGAGATACTGCGCCCCTTAATGACAACGTTCGCCGCGAAAAGCTATTGTTAGGCGAACGACTTGCTTTCGCCAAAACCATATTCTAGATGGCCGCCTCAGATCAAATACACTGCTGTTTACTTATGTGTCCGCCATCTTAGTTCGCTTAGCGAGTAACCCCTTAATTGCGTTCGCCAATTCGCGAACGTTCTCGTTAAGGAACTCGCTGCTGAATTAACTGTAGCATATACAAACACGCATTTGTTTTTACAGTACTTTCGACACAGAGGAAAGAAACTTAATGCCGTATCTAACAAATTTAGAAATGAAGATGGTAACTTTGTTTACATATGGTTGATCATATACTTGTTAAAATTATGGGGAATGACACGCTTTTTTATAACAACGTATGTGCCACTGAAAACACTGAACGGTGAAGACTTTAAAACTTTTTTAGAAGTTCTGTTAGCTATGCAAAGTTATGGCGCTAGTGGTCAAGCCTTTTGGAATTGTATTTTGTTCTGTTTCTTTGACAAAACTGTGAAACAATCAATAAAAGAACTGATTTGTAAGCGTTCAGACGAAGAAGACGAAACCACTTCCTTAATCCATGCTATAAACTAAGTATAACGCGTTTCCAAAGGATTGTGTCATCATAACTTTAAAATAACCTACCAAAGACTTGAATTGCATGTTTATAGCTGCATATAGTGATATTCATATAATGACAGTTGCCTTGCATCAGGTGCTGAATGATTTCATTAATACATTTATGTAAATTGATGATCATTGCATAATATTCAGACGGAGAAATTAACCAGCCTTTAATTTTCTTCACTTAAGTGAAATGAACACATATGCATGATTAATTTTTTGTGTGCCATTTGTTGGTGAAATATTGACAGCTTGAAACCTTAACAATAAGGTATAAATTTTAATATAAGATATAAATTCCAGTGGTAATGTTACTCAGCCGTTTCACGTTAAGTTGAGCAATTATCGAGAAAATTTGTCACATGAATTTTATGTTGTAGCACTCAAAAAGTTTGTTTAAAAATGTGAACTTCAACCTTCTGCGGACTTAAAATCAGAAGTATTTTTAAAACCAAGTTCGGATATAAGTAAATACTAGTGGTGAGTTAAACCCTGTAATTCTTACCCGTGAATTACGTTACTGTAGTGAATTGATCCTTAACAATGTCTAAAATTAAAATACAAACCATGTGTGACACTATTAGTGAGTTTTATTCGATTTATCGAACATTTCTGCATGTCAAACAATCAGCACATGACAAGAACTACTAAGTATATCAAACACAAATCGGACGAAACAAATTGATTATACACTATTTTATTAGCTTTCTTTTTTAGGAAAAAGTCTCTTCCCTGTCAAAAGGTATAGATACTGATAATCATGACATACTTTAACATTGAAATGTCAATACAAAAGGTCAAACCCTTTCCTAAAAATATTTAAACTATGGTGTCAAAATACTGAAAGGATATTATTGTAAAATAGTGTGTATTTATATGTACTAATGGTAACGTAATTCACAGAAATTTTATGTTACATGACGTGAATCTTTAAAAGAAAATATTGTTATCTATAGACATAAAAAGGAAAAATCACTTTAGTATATAGTTCATTTATGATAATGTTAAGATATTAAGCAAATGATTGGATTACTTCGGACCTTTATATAATTGAAACTTTTGTACGACATAAACTGCTCAATAAAATTTCATTATGCCTTTTAAAGTCCCTTGCAAAATGATTATTTTTGCAAGCTGTGTTTACGAAATAACTTTCAGTTATCAATATTTTGTTGTCTAATAAAACATAGGCACGAGTTCAGGGTGGAGAATCAAAACCGGTTCGTACCACTCAAAACGTAAACAAACGGACGCCATTTTGGAAAATTTCAGGTATTTTTTCTAATTTACTCTTTTATTCGTCCACCAATGAAAAAACGAAAATTACCATAACACGCTACTCATTTTTCCGCTTCTAGTGATGTATATTACCTACAGATTCAATTAGAATTTCAACAAGTTATCCCGGACATTGGAATCGAAGTGAGCAAAAATTGGATCGTATTTGACGGATGCGAACTGGTTCAAATTCATGCTTTAGCCTAGTTTATCACAAAAAAGCATTTATTCTCGTTTAAATTGCTATGTATAATCCACGGAGCACGTATGTAGTCTTGTAGTAAAGTATCAACTCCTCCAGATATAGTTTGGACATAAAAATATAATTTTTGAAGAATGATGCGAACCGGTTCAGATTAATACAATGATACGAACCGGTTCAGATTTATGATATTTTACTTTTATACTTCATTTGCATACGTTTTTTGTCGATGTCTGTTTCACGGCATTAACATTAAAAACAAATCGTCATTCTGTACTCAAACGGTCTGACTGACCTTTGTACGGAGACGCCGAGCATCATGGGTAAAACTGTTTATTTACCTAAAAACACGTGGCAATGTTTACATTCTAGTAATTTCCCCCAACAAGTATTCTCAACAAATAAGAGTATGTATTTTGTGTCTACTCAATAAAATTTTACTATCCAACCAGCTTTCCTCATTAAATGAAACTTTTAACCAGTAATTAAATCTCCGTCGTAACGTGTTTACATCTGTCATTCTTTACACAGACATTTGAAATCGAAAGTAGAATACACAGTTTAACTATGCATCTGTACCTTTCGATATTTAAATGTACTTTGAATACATGGATTTATATTCCTGTAGCTATAATTGATAATTTATTTTAAATTTTAACAATGATTTTGTCAAAAACAGAAAAATCCAAAGATTTTGTCTTCATGCGCCGCACTATATTCTGTTGCGTACTAAAACGCCGAAATCTGGGAAGGTTGTGCGGGTTAGTATACGGGTGATATCTTCACCATCTATTTATAGAATGCAATGTCGTTCATTTAAATGTCGAACAGTATTGTACCATAATTATTTTAGGACCAAAATTAAAAAATACACATGTTTTCCCTTTCTCGACCTACGACCAAAAAACCCGCCCACTCAAAAGTTTTTATTGCAGAAATCAGGATTTTTTTCAATCCAATCTGGATGTAGGACTTTTAACAACGACTTTTTTCCGACCCGGCGTTGAAGCAGTGATTCATTTTGCCGTGCGTGCTGCGTTAGAGACGCAAACTTTGTACTGCGGTTGATAATGATAACGTGTTGGCAGTTAATTTATACATAGAAGGTTAGGTGATAATTAGCACCGAGTAATGACTGTTTTAGTAAAATTTGTCGTGATTTTGACATTTTTTTTATATTTATGAATATCCATAAAATATCGTAAAATTTACGGGCATATCATTTTTTTATCCGAGTAAGAACAAAGCTCTAATAATAACGTCATTAAAATCAATTTAATGTGAGTCGGCTCTGTGTCCCTTCGAACTTATTGTTAATGTATATCAACTTCTTTGATGATAACCGCCAACCTTAATTATATAATGATGGACGATGTCTTTTTTATTGATTTGAGAGCTGTGTGGTCGGTTGTAAGTGAATGAATTAATATTTATTGATAATTGATAGTATGATTATGGGCCGTTGCACCGTAACTTTAAGCCTGTTTCACCACAATGAGTGAAATTATGCGATCCTAACAAATTCGATTTCGCCGTGAAAAAAAACGGCCGTAAGCTATTTCTTTTCGATTTTTGCAAAGAAATCGGCCGCGAGATTTTGTCTTTTCGCCGAAAAATCGGCCGATCATCTCGATTTCGCCGGATAAATCGGCTGATTTTTTTTCAGATTTTGCTCAGATTTTTTTAATGCGCGTTATACCTGTAAAATTAAAGTAAACCTCAGCTGAAAACTACGTCCAAGCGATACAGCGTTCTGCAGTATGACATGAAAGGTTACTATCGAATATTACGAATTTTACAGTATATCATAAATGTTTGTGGCTATTATTTTAATAGAAATTTAAACCCACATCATTTTATGATGATTTAGTAATATGTATATAATTGCATACAAACCATTTACTTGACTATAAAAAGTAAATGGCATCGTGAAATTTAACTTATGTCCATATTAATTTTGTATACGTGGCCGTTCGTAATAATTTGTACTGTGGTGTGTATAAAGCAATTCCAAATTAATCCAAGTTAATTAATGTATTTAGAAATAAAAAATTGTAATCATTTAGAAATAAACAAGCTAAATTGATAAATACTTCACAATGACAGATAATGACTCAGTCTGCAATTTATCATGAAATTATGTTTTAACATTGCAAACGATTCACAAAACCTATTTACTAATGAAAATGAATGTGATAATATTAATATAAAATACACCAAGCCATTGAGACTACACAATAATATTGAATGAAAAATGATTGTTTAAAAATTATGCATTATTTGAAGGACATGCTTTAGCGACCAAAATCTCCAGATTCGTTGTTTTTTGGGTGGGACTCATTGTTTCAAAATATGTCCCATGGACTAATGTTTTCCAGCTTCAAAATAAATCACTGCGCAAGTAAAAATGTGCTGTTGGTCAGTGTTTTTCACGTCGGATATTTTGAGTTTTACAAAATGAATACAGACAGACTGTCTTAAGTAAAATTAACCCTAAGATAAACCAGATTTTGTGTTTGTGTAAGTGTAACCGCTGTCTCCAGGGACTCCCCAAACGTCAAAATGGATATGTTTTCCAAAAAATCCGACTCACCTACGTACATATGTGTTTTATAAGTCATGTTTAGGAAAGAGGAAACATAAATATTTTATTGTTAATTAAAATTTCGTCAGCTTGTCATGCACTTTTCGATTCGTACTTGAATCTATTAAGGAGTAATTTTAGTACATGTATGTATTTATTAGGTTTCAATGTGTACGAAAGTCTTTCAATACTTTGAATAGCGAATTGTGATCGTCATTTTGTCTCAATTTAACAACTTTCGCAAACGGTTTTACTAATTCGGGATTTTTAGCTGAATGACTTTATACTTCACCGATCACCATTTCTAATTTGGATTATGAAAATGTCAACGTTCCATTCGCATTTACTTTTTCTCTACCTGACCATGCATATGTCCATAGTCATGTCTTCATAAACTTAACCGCTGAGTTATATGGTAATATGAATTCATTTTCAGCTTAAACTCCCGTACAAATCAGAGCGTTGTAAAAAGTCTTGAAATCTAGACGAAAACGAAATAAAATAGTGTAAGTTTGGAAAAATAATGCCATAAAACTGGCTTAATAAAGATAAAATGCAAAATACCATAAATCTGAACCGGTTCGTATCATTGTATAAACCTGAACCGGTTCGCATCATTCTCAAAAAAATCTTTTTTCATGTCAAAACTAAGTCAGGAAGAGGTAATACTTTTCTACAAGACTACACACTTGCTCCATGGGTTATACATAGCAATTTAAACGAGAATAAATGCATTTTTGTGATAAACTAGGCTAAAGCATGAATTTGAACCAGTTCGCATCCGTCAAAAATGACCTAGTTTTTGCTCACTTCGATTCCAATGTCCGGGATAACTTGTTGAAATTCTAATTGAATCTGTAGGTAATATACATCACTAGAAGCGGAAAAATGAGTAGCGTGTTATGGTAATTTTCGTGTTTACATTGGTGGACGATTAAAAGAGTAAATTAGAAAAAATACCTGAAATTTTCCAAAATGGCGTCCGTTTGTTTACATTTTATATGATACGAACTGGTTTTGATTCTCCACCCTGGAGTTGTGATGCGCGTATGATTAAATCACGAGTGCTTTAGCACGAGTGATTTAATTAGCGCATCAAACGAGTGCCTATGTTTTATTAGACAACAAAATATAGACAACTGTAAGTTATTTCGATTCTAACATCGCAAAATACATCCCTAGAAAAGATATATTTATAGAACTATTTTTAACTGTCAGAAACGCCATGCTGTTGAAATCCACCCCCCCCCCCCCCAGTGCAAAGGCCAAAAATAGCCTTTATTTACACAGTTCTCATTGATAATTGTTTCTAATTCCAAACAAATAATATTAAAATCTTAATTGAAAAAAGGAACCCAAAACTAAATACGAATTGTCATAGTTTTATTTGTGTGTTAAACATCATTCTTTAAAATAAGCGCCGTGAAATAAACATTCGACCTTGCCCTTAGTGAGTGTCACTTTATATACACATGATGATGTAGCATTTAAGTTCGATGTTTTCGACGGAATATTGCAAATACTGCTTAAATAATTGGATGTTAACTGGATAGTAGTGTGTTATCAGACAGTTTGATGGATATTTTTTTTAAAGGTTGGATATAAATTGGATTTATGAACGCGTGTCAAGGAAGAATAGATTTTCGGAAAATCAACGCTGCTCCTGTCAGCTTGGATGATTATGAACTTGAAATAATACACGTAGCCAGTTCTATTATATTATGCTATGCACAGTTTGGCTTTAATTAAATAATCAATCTTTGTATTTTTCGTATAATGGCTGGCATGATCGTCGGATGAAGGACAGGATGAAATGAAACAGCGGAACCGGGAAATGCTGGGACTTAGAAAACATCTTGAAGTAGGTTTTTTTATGCTAGAATCGTTTTAAACTCAATTTATACCATTTTCGTTCAAGTAATAAGGTTTAGTACTTGTTTTACATTTACTGACATGTTCCAAGGTTCTGCTAAAGTCAACCCTTATAAACTCGGGCACTATTTTCGGCTTTGCTCATTTAACGTGGGGAGTAAAATTTCAACAGCCGTCACAAGCTATATTTTGTTGAATAATAAAGCATAGATGACGTCACATTAAATAAAGAGTGAAAGCGCACGTGCCTATGTTAGAATTATAAATAAACGTCTACATCACGGAATAGTTAGTAAACACCTGATAAAACTTTTTAAGGACATGTCATGGAGAGTCATGATGTTCCTGCTTAAAGAAAAGAACGGTAACGTAATTCACAACATATTTGTACAAAACTTCTTTCATGTTTAAAAATGTTCTAAATCGCTGACACTCTTACTTAATTTAACAATAGAGAAATCCCTGTACTGCAAATTATAAAAACTAACTTAATTGTCATTATGATTTATTTTTAGTCAACGAGTTTGCAATCACAATTTTTCCAAAATGTTTACAATGATATAAAAGTAGGAGCCTATTTTCTGTAAATGTATGAAATAATATCATATTTTATATACGAGGGGTAATTGGAAGCCCGCATATTTTATTTATAAATGTTACATGGGACAAAATACCAAAATAAATCACTCGATACGTGTAGTCCAGATTGGTTTTTAAAAAAAGCTTGCATATTTCTTATGCATGAAAAAATAACCTTTACATGAAACATGTAACAACACTTTTAGTATATTGTACTCAAAGCATGCCGACGTCAGCATTGAGTTAAGTTGATGTAACTTTTTTAATTTAAAAGATAAGTGCCCGATTTTCTCTCTCAATATAATCGTCACTTTAGATTGAATATATTTTATTAAATACATGTAATTATGATTATAACTACAGTCAACGGTCATATACATAGAATATACATTACAGTATCTAACAGTTTACCCACAAGGTCGCACCCTTGGCTGTCTCTTGTGTCATGTGTTTTTAAGCTTCTGTTTAACCTCTAGATTCTCTATTTTCTTATCTACCTTCTTCACAGAATTTTTAGTTTTCCAGCTACGCCTTCTCTCTGTGAACTTCATGTTTACTACCATGTTAGGATATCCTTCTCTACACAAAAGGAACTTGGTACTGCAACCACTTTTATTCAATCGCATAATCTATCTGTCTGGTGATCAATTATCGGTACCTTATTTAAATTAGTGTTACAACGTTTAGCAGTTTGACTTTTTTTATCATCATGCGCCTCCTTTTGTTTTTGCCTCTATATATATGGATCCATATCCGTATACATTTTTGTCTGATTCTAAATATATTTAGACCTGTATTGGTTGTTAGTTTGTATAAGGTTTTAAAGCTTTAACTTAATTCATTTTCCTTTTTCAAGTAGCTTTAGCCATATTTTGGCTTTTTTCATTCTCTTTAAGCCCTTTGCATTCCAACATTGCTTTTACCCACTGACCAAATACGAATTATAGGAATTGTGAATTACGTTACCACTTGGTGAATTACGTTACCATTTTATAATGCGCGTTTAGCATGGATATGTGAACAATACAAAACAATTGTTACTGTTTAATTATAAAAATGCATCAGAAAAAACAACTGATACAAAATTGACTTATTTATCACGCACTTGTACGATGAAACTATTTAAGAGACAAACATGACTCATTTTCATCATAAATTATTCGTAAAAGTCTCTTACTTATTCAAATTGCTACTTCAAAAACTTTCAAAATGTTAACACCTCAAACGTTCTTAGGTGTTAATGTAAATCTAACCTGTTATAATTGATCCTGGGGACTTATTTCGGCGGCTAACTGGTATTTACGGTAACGTAATTCACAGTAACGTAATTCACGAATCGATTGTTTATTGGGCTGTTTATTTAAATGCAACAAGGCAATGTTATTTCATTTGATTATTATTTAAGTTTATAAGATGGTAGTTTAGAGGGAATTTAGTAAGTGGATATAGCTAATGTTAGTGTGCATGAAAACAGCTAGTAACGTAATTCACTAAACCTTGGTTTTATTGAGAGAATGCCTTTCTGTTGAGATGGGTGGATTATACCATTAATCAACAACAAATCTCATTTGTCAGTTTTAGGCTACATATATTGAGTAGTTCCCAGAAGATTAATAAATATCTATAATGCAATGAACATCATGCCAGCTAGCCTGTTGAAAATGGTAACGTAATTCACGTGAATTTGTGGGACAGAAAAATCTAGGTGTAAATATTTTTATCATGTATGTTGTGGAAGTTCAAACTATTACAGTTGTTTGGCCTATGCGTATGCTTTATGATGCAGGTAAAAAGTCTCATTCCTTGAGCAGAACCGGGCAACAGTAAGTCTGAACATCAATTGACCTCAACAGTGGGACAGGTGTTTTTGATGAATATGCATCATTCCTGTTGAGTAAAATTAGCATAAAGTAATGGTTATGCTTATAAATGTATATGTTTTTGGTAAGAACATATGTCTCCTAGGTAAAAGTACAAATTAGGTAAGAAACCATGCTATATTCTTAGTACAAATACTATGTGACATCATATTTTTGCATTTGCTTAACTTAACATGAAACGGCTGTACTAATAATTAGCTTTACTTGCCATGAGGTTCTTTTGATATTACTACTTATTGTAAACGTAAGATATTCCTTAATTAGAATCATCTTCAAGTTTAATCTATTTTTCTGATTTTTTCAAACATTATTTTTGTGTTTTTTTCCATTATGCTACATGAATTTAGTTGTTTGTTCACGTCATTGTATGTTCATGTATTGTATACATATGTTTCATGTTGTAAATGGCTATGTACATGATTATTTGTATACGCTAATAAAATTATCAATCTATCCATCATAATTAAAATTTTGTAAATGCATTTAAACGTTTGAACCACGTGTAAATGTAACAGCTTTGTTATAAATACTACGTGTATATAGTTTTTAATTAGGACGTTGTTTGTACATTGAAACAGTCACAGTGATTCGAGTATTTAAAACAGCAGGATTAATGTACTCGTATGCAGTGTAGGCCAGTTGATGATTTGAGGCATTGCCTTCTAGCATTACACTTTTCTGTATCTTTGATGAATTCAAATTTCAGATTTTTACATATAGCCGCCCGGCTAGCTCAGTTGGTAGCACGCATTAACACTTTCGTGGAGCTTGGTTATGAAATTTTTTCTACGGCCATTTTTCCTACTACCAATGATTATTAATTATGTAGGGCAGTAGTCAGTCATTGACGAAAGTATGTGCTTAGTAGTTGGTTAACAGCTAAATCCAGATTTAGCCTTTCCAGGAGGAGTGAGTAGGTTAACTGACCGCCGTTATATGATCTTATACAATGTGTTGCAACGGCGTTATACCCAACAGAAACAAAAACAAACAAAACAGATTTTTATATATGCTACGTTTTACATTTAATTTAATTAAAAACAAACAAATGGGGCATATCCGGTAAGCTCATGTGGTATGGTGTTTGACTGCGAATCTAATAGTGTCGGTTCAATTTCAGTTTGTGTTAAGTACTGATTTGGGACCGTCCCGATTTGACCGACAATTATTGCAATACGGAGTAAAAAACGCATTGCAATACATAATATTACATACAAAATATGAATTATTTCATTTAGAACATTAAACATTGATTCAATGTCTTTAATAGACGCTTGAATTTATGGTGAGACCAATTTTGAAGAAAAAAGAATACTATAAAATGTATTTCTTGGGGATTAATTATGAATTATAAAACAAAAAGCTCGAAGAAAAATTTACTGCATTTGACGCTTTGTCTTTCTTATAATCGGTAAATTTTCATGTAGTTGTATAATAGTTTTAAAATCGTATGTCTCCTAATTGATTCATTTGACAAGAATGTTGTAAATAATTGAATAAAAGCAAGTTTTACATTCGTCTTTATGTCTTTAATACAGAAGAATATCTCTAAAATTATATTCCCTGAATAATTTAAACTTATTATATTCTCAAATGTTTAAGCCTCACATAAAATAATCATATATCAAGTTTCACATCATCAGTCAAAAGTACAAAGCAGAAAAATTGTGTGCAAATAGTATTCCCTCACTACAGATTTATTAATACCAAGACTAACTTATAATTCATATTGTAGAAAATAAAAATGTTGACGCAATCATCAAAGAGCGCCGGTTTGTGGTTAGTCAAGGCATGGTAAGAATGAATCGAAACATGATAAACAGTGCAACTGAGTGAGAGAGTAGGAAACGTAGTGTTACTCTTGTAAATATGCTGTTATTTTATGTTCTTAAAAATGATTTACAAATGCCAAACAAAATGAAAACAGAATTACCAAAAGAAAACGCCAGAGCAATTCACAAAATAGTTTTAAAAATATGATTTTTTATTTAAATGTTTATCTGTGCAATCGATTACAAAATTATATGGGTGTTTTGTTTTACTCTTGACCACAAGTCCGTATGGACAGGGGCGGACTCAGGATTTTTTTCTGGGGGGTCCGAACTAATTCTAGGGGGGGGGGTTACAAACTTTCGCACCACAACCACATTATACACATTTTGAAGAAAAATGCAACATATTTATAATACAAAATACATAACCATTAAATCTATTTCAAGGACCAAGAAAAATTGTTCTGTGCTACTTAAAAATGGCCTAAAGTCAAGAAATGCACTAATTGACAAGTACATTTTGGAAATTTTAGGGGGGTCCGCCCCCCCCCCCCCCTGATCCCCCGCTAGATCCGCCTATGATGGAGATGAATCAAACATAAATGTAAAACGAAGTATTGGTTTGTTCGTACACTAATTTCAACGAAATATTTAGGTTATTCTTAAATGACAGTTTCAGCTTCCTTGTTCATGTTCTAGCCAGTATCACCTGTCTAAGGAACTAAAATCTTGGCCAACAGTTACAACCACTTTATTGTTTTAAAGGAAGATAATGTTACATGAATAGTATTTGATAACTATTGCTTTTCTTTGATGCTTTTCAATTGCAAAGTATTTAAACAAAACAATGAATTATTATTAAGGAGATGGCCAGAAACATCGATCTTCATAAGAACATTTTGTAAAAATATATTTTCCTTTACAAAATATTAAAACAAAATTGAATACAAAATGAATATTAATCAAGAAGATTACCGGATACATCGATCTTCCACGAGAAGCATTCAAATGATAAAAACCATTCTTCGACACACGTAAATAATGAATTATCTTAAACATAATATTCAAGTGGAAGAGATGTATTGTGTCTGTGATAAAGTGCACGATTCTATAAAAGTTAATCATTGTCAATGTAATGCAATGAACGCATTATTTTCTAGAGTGAAGTTTTAGAAAAAAATAACTACATTGTTTGGTGTCAGTTTATACAGAACATCAAAGCAATACATTAAATTCCTCTACATTTAAAATTTGATCACATATAATTAGATTAGCTTTTAGTAGAACTGTATATTGAAAGTTAAAACTCCCTAGGTGATTCCTTTGAAGACACTATTTTCAGTTATTGATGTTTTTAAACAAAAAAGTACTTTGATTCACAGATATTCAACTAATATATATTCCCTTAGTAATTGAAACTTGTTAAAAGCCTTACATAGCACATCTTTGAAAAGTTGCACATTACAATGATGTGTTTTTTTGAAATTGTGATAAATAATGGATATAAATTTCGGAGATTAAATAACAGTATTTTGCTTTATATTTGGTAATGCGTCATTACAAATTAAATAAATCGAGATTTCTTGACGATTTGAAAATAAACTCTTCATCAAGTTACATACTAATGTGTTGCATTGTCCTCTGTAAGTCAATATAAACATTATTAAATGATATAATTGTCTTCTTCATGGATCAGCGTTTGATTGTGCAAGTATCCTAAGTGATATTCTGGTCTCCAAACAACATGAAACTCATTACACACAAAACATGATAGTACATTTGAAACAAAATTGAGAGCAATACGGAAGTGTCATAAATCACACATAATTATATAGATAAACGAGAAAACTGGTCTTTTTTAGAATTAAATTATATAGAAGACGCATAGCAAGAACCGGTTATAGTACACATCACATGGTCAGCTTATTTTCTGTCTTTCAATAATCAGAATGTATCAATATTCTGACTAGTACCCATAAATCTTTCTGATATAAAGATGTAAAACGACGACTATGTTTTTCCGCGTTTGCCCAATAAAGAGTATATCTTTGGTTTGCTTAGAAGTGTAGTAGGTTTTGACAGTATATTAAGTAGTACCTTATTAAAGTATATATTGTCTTGTCATTAGAAGACAAAGGTAAAAATGACAAAAAGACAGACATTGGTCAATCAAAAAATTTCATTCAATTTTATTCGATCAATAGCATTATAAATCGCGTCAATAATTGCTGGAACTATACATGTATGACCTATTGGTTTGTGTGCGTACATAAATACAGTGCAGTCGATGCATGCTAGTCCAATATCATTCCAAAATCTATTAGCACAATATATTCCAAGTGTTTTAATGTTTTACACTTGAATTAATAACCTACATTCACTTGTGAACACATAAAAAGTGGCAAAAATTCATAATTTATTTAAGTATAAGTAGTTCTGAGTGTTTTACTTTTTTTCAATCCAATAGTTAATCTATTTGTGTACATGCTCTCTATTTCCAATCATTTAATTTGTACATCTATACAGAGATTAAAAGAACCTAATGCTCTTAAAATTGTATTAGTAGTCTGCGATGAAATAATTTCAGAATGTTTTGATAAGTGGAAAACCAATCGACGGAAGAAATAAAATAGAAATATATGTCAGCATACAAATTATAAATCATTCTTTGACACACGTCAATAATCAATTAGCTCTAACATACTATTCAAGCTGAAGAGATGTGATGTGCCTGAGATAAAGTGCACGATTCTATAAACGTTAATCATTGTCAATATAATGCAATGAACGCATTATTCTCGAAAGGGAAGTTTTAGAAAAAAAAACTACATTGTTTGGTGTCTGTTTATTCGGAACATCAAAGCTAAATACAATACGCCTCTACTTTTAAAACATTTAAAATTTGATCACCTATAAACTAGCTGTGTACGCATAATAAATTTGCTTATACAAACTATATAAATACTTGTGTCATGTTTTATCATTATGTTTATTATATGCGTTATTTATAATTGTGTATAAAAATGACAAAATCATCTTACAATTTTGTCTTTGTCGAGTCCAATATTCCATGTACCATCAGAACAAGCTGCGTCAATGGGGAGTAAAGCTGGTTAGATTCCAGTAGTTGTGGATATAAATGTAGTGCTATCGACACATGCTTGTGATTCATTTTAATATCTCATATGATTATATAGTCCATAAACAGTGTCAAATGAGATAATCAACCCCAGAGTTTTTTCTCTAATACTTTCGAATGTAAATCTTGCTACTTCGGTGCTAAAGAACTTTTGAAATACTAAATAAACCTGTGGAAAACTTGTCAGTGTTGTTTTAGAATGTTTATCCAAGCACTCATGTATGCAAAAATAAAAATGTCTGACTGTTTAAAAGTAATGATTGAAATGCATAATGCAACTGATAAGTTTCTATAAATATTATTGGATTTATTTAATAGTAATCAGTCGTTAAAAGCATTTCAAAAATTGACATTTTGACGTCTATCCCTAAACACACCTCAAAGATGACAAAAATAGAATACTGGAATCTTAAACAATGGTACATGTAACATATCTCGCCTACAGTTTTATAGAACATAAATCATACAGCATAATGTCAATTTATAATGATATTAGAATAACACATAAATATCAATGTGTCGTGATAAATCATGAATACATAACCATGGTTACCAGGTTTTATTAGAATTGTCTGCAGAAATATTCTTCTTCAGAGCTAACTTTATTTTCAATAAGTTATAGGGTAATATTGTCGCAGCACTAGAAAGAAATAAATGATGGTACAATATTATTGTACACTATTTATTGGCATTGAAAAAAAATGTATCAAGTTCCAGGCATGCTTCGAGAAAATGCCATCTTTAATATTTGATGCCGAATGCAAATTCTTTACTTTGATTTCACTTTGTTTGGCGTGATAAGTAATCGACTTATGAAAATAAAGTCGTTTTGAACATGTTTCTGTATTGCGATTGAATGCGAGCATCTCTAACTTTTACTTCTGATCAATTATTGCAAGTTCTCTGTCATTCTCGCTAGGTTATCAACAGTTTTAATTGTGAGATCCCTTACATTCGATACTTTCAGTTATTGATAACATTTGTAAAATGTGTTAAAAGGGTACTTATCCTGAGCAAAACAAATAAGGTTCAGTTAAGTAATCGTAAAGAATATAACACATGCACTGATATATTGACTCTTCTAATGAGTAAGTACCCGAATGGGTGCTGTTAATGTCGTATTTGTCTAATTTCAACCGTCATTTGTCGATATTGTTTTCATCAAGGAGCTGTAAGAGGTCACGACAACAATGATGTAATGTTCATACATTACCTTCTCGTCAAAATACACACTTTCTTGGGTTGCAATGTCTTGTGTTGCAATGTCTTGTGTTGCAATGTCTTGTGTTGTAATGTCTTGTGTTGCAATGTCTTGTGTTGCAATGTCTTGTGTTGCAATGTCTTGCACTTAAATGTACATGTCTATCAATCTAACTTCTAATCAATAATTTCAAGTTCGTTGTTATCCTTGCTTGACTATCAACATTGTGAGGTTTGGACAAATTTAATTTTCAAGCGACGAGAGTCATTTGTTAATATTGTTTTCATCCAGAAGCTGTAAGAGGACACGATAACATTTATGTATTATTGTGCTTAAAAATTGACCCCGACCTGACCTTTATGCAAGAATATTCATTACATTGAATACGAATGTAGTATCAATGCTCGATTACACCGTGGCCGTGAGAATTATGTGTTGAAATTTAACAGATAAACATACTTCTATAATTTTACAATCGCTGCCGAAGTGTAGAATAGGCGTGGTTCTAATTTTCGTCGGGATATGTGTAGATAATAATTAGATGCAAATGTGAAAGGTCAGGTCGGGGTCAATATTTACGCACTATACATTCTTGTAAATATACAGTGTTATCTTACGTCTGTCTACACATTTAAAAATACTTGCTAGAGTAGCATCTGCTATATGAGTGCATATATTGAAAAACAACAGATATCATGTTATGTATGTGAAAACTTGATGTTTATGATCGCTTTTTTGTTTTTGGTATTGGTATTTAGATATATTAGACATGATCAATTTCTCAGACAATGCTGAGAAACTTTACAATGTTTTGTTCTTTCATCTCCGATGTCTTAAGGTTAGAACTAGATATTTTTCTGTTTCGACTTGAGACATTGGGTTGAACAGAAAAAAACTATACGTCATGTTTTTTCTTTTTGCTCTTTTTGTAGAAGTATTTAGTGTAACATTTAGTGTTAAAAAAGATAAACTAAAATCAGATGGGTTTTGATTTAGAAAACAAAACCAGAATAGTATATGTATAAAACGAAATAACGAAATGACAAACAGATTTTGATACACAATTCTACAAAGTTTTCAGTGGTTATTAAAAGTAACTATATATTTGATGAAGTTGGTCTGCAAGTATGTATGATAACAAATATTTTCAATTTTCTCAATTGAAATGTCTTAGATGACTTTTTTTTATCTGAAAATGGTTTTATTGCCTTAAATATTATATCTGAATAAACATAAATATTAAAGTATTTTAATGTATACTTATACTTGTCTATATAATACTTATAGTATTATATTGGTTTCGTAACAACAACAAAAATGCTTGGAGCTTCTGATATCATCAGGAATTGAAAATGAACGTCGAAGTTATGAAATGAATAAATTATCATTTAAGATACAACAGTACTCTTTAATATTCACAAAAAATATTGTCTGAATCCTAGTAAATTTTGATTTTTTCATGTTCTAGAACTCGATTCTCTTTCACCGAAATTACTTCGTGTTATTATAAAAGATATTATAAAAACTACTGTTCCAAGTAGTTTGCATTTCCTTGCAAGTTGTTTGTAAATCCGTTTTTAATCCATTAACTACCCAGAGTTTTCCTTTTTTTCTATTATTATATTGAAATTATAAACACTCTTGATTTTCCAAAACGGAACAGATCAGTTTCTTCAAAAGTCGCAACAGGATAAAATCAATCAAAGTATGACACTACTAAAGCAATTTGTCAGCATTGTTTATATTAAAAAGCTGTGAGAGGACACGACAATATTGATATTACATTCATACATTACTTTCTTGTAAATATGTGGTAGTCTGAAGTCTTTCAATACTTTTAACAATTCTTGCTAACGTAGCATGTGTTATATGAGTGCATATATTGAACAACATCAGATACCATGGTATTTACATGTATGTGAAAACTTAGTTTATGATTGCTGTTTTGTTTTGGTATTTATACATTTAAAACTTGATCATTATTTTCAGACAATGTTCAGAAACTTTATAATGTTTTGATTTTTTGTCTTCCGGTAAAATCTAGAATATTTCTCTGTTTCGATATGAGACAGTGGAAGGAACAGAATTAACAGTCTTTGTCACTTTTACTTTTTTGCGAATGTATACAGTGTACTTAGTAGCCCTTCAAGTTAAAAGTCGCTCGGCTAGCTCAGATAGTAGCACGCTAGTCTACTGATCGAGGGGTCGTGGGTTCGATTCCCGGGCAATCTCCGTAAACAGAGATCCTGTAGAGCGTTGCCGTACTGGACTCTACTTAGTCAATGCAAGGTCACGTCGAGATGAACTTTGTGTCGACCAATCAATGCGTAGCTTTCTTCTAGACGAAAACACTATTAATCACATTTTGATTTCGTAATTTCTATTTTTAGACCTATGTTTGCATGCTAATTTAACAGCGGTATTATTCACAGTCTGCCATTGGGTGGCTCATTTCAAATTGCGTGACGTAGACAATGTAAACAAGTTACGTATCATAACAATTTCGTCATGAATATTATGATGAGAAAAGGTCACCTGAACGTGACCTTCGTTTGGAAAAGGCCAGATCTAAATTAGCGAGTATGCGAGCGGTAAAATTTTAGATCGGGTTTTAATCAGATTGATTCCTGGGCGGGGCATACTTTCGTGGAGCTTGGTCATGAAATTATTTCTACGGCCATTCACCCTCCAACCAATGATTTTTGATTATGTAGGGTAGTTGTCAGTCACTGATGAAAGTATGCGCTTAGTAGTTGGTTAACAGCTTAATCCAGAGATTTAGCCTTTCCAGAAAGAGTGAGTAGGTTGACTGACCGCCGTGACCTATAAAATGTGTTGCTACGGCGTTAAACCCAACTAACAAACAAACCTTAAAGTTAAAACTAATCGGAAGAAGTCAGGCGAGTTTTGTTTAATTACCAAAAAAAAACGAATAAGAATAGTAAAAGAAAACGAAAAAAAGGTCAACAATATTCTGATACATAATTCTGTAAAATATTCAGTGGTAATTAAACATTTTAGTAACAAAACATTAAATGATATTCTTATTAAAAGTCAGTGTTATTTACATTTCTATATTTAAATATCTTAGAAGGTTGTGATATTATCAAGAAGTGAAAATGAACGGCAATGTCATGAACTGAGTGACCCATAATTTGTTTAAGATACCACGATACCACGAAACCCGACAATATCTGAAGTAATCGTGTCTGAAGCCTTGTTAGTTGTTTCTGTTCCTGTTCAAGTGCTCGATTTTCTCACTGAATACATGCTAACGTGTCTTCAGCTACTAATGATGGTATTGATCATTATTTGTATTAACTGTTTTATTTAAAGTTCTAACAAATTTAACATAAACTCTGGATCGACTTATAGTTTTAATCACTCATTTTGTGCAACCGAAAGAGGTATATATATTAGTTTCATAACTTCAATTTGAATATTTTTTTAATGTAATCAATTAAATTATAATATTCAAACTGTCTAAACAAAATAGACATACGTACATTGAAATAAGTTTTACATCAGTTAGCCAAGTTAGGATAACGGATGTTAACTTGTTATGTCTGCATGTGCATCTAGCAACAATAACTGTTATATCATATGTCGTTATGAATATTTGTCGCAATTTTTTACAGATGTCATATTGCATTTGTGAACACTTGTTGTTCAGTTTTGTATTTTGATTTTTTTATATAGAAAAATATTTGAATTTATGAATAAAGGTTGGTCGTTGTTCTAATGCAGGGACAACTTGTGTCATGTCAAGAACGCTTATGACGAATGGCTTTTGAGAATATCAATGTTTTTTTCTTAACTCGACTTGAATCAGAGGGCGTAGGCTCAATTATCTTAAATATAGTGTATATTGTAGCAGTAGAGGTGACGAAAGTATGTCAAATAATGTTGCAAATATGCTTGATAATGAAGATAATAATGATAATGAGCACACTTTTGAAATGAACATAAGCAGTACATATACATGTACATGTACATATCTACGAAGCAGAATAATTATATAGAACACTTCCCTAGTCGGACAGTTTTTACTAAACAAATATTCCCTTTAAACAATATGACGAAATGAAGAAAAAAATCTTATATAAGAGAATTAAGCCAATATAATCGCCCATTATATAAATACTAATAGAATCGAATGACAATACTTCATAACAAAGGATAATAATTCTAATGAATTCTTATATTCTTCTATTGCGTGGTATATATATTGATAAATATATCTACGCCATCTTTATTATAGTATTGGGTAGGCAATTACTTCTGGAAATTCTACTATAAGTCTTTAGGAAATATTCTATAAATATTAAACTTAAGAAATCATCTCATTTAATATAGCCACCAATATGTTGACCAGACAATAGCTGTCATTTTAAATAAAAAGTGAGACAAAAATACCTTTTAAGTTCAGTTTAACTTCAGTTTTTATTTCATTGCTGTCTTATATTTAGTATTTTATAATACCAGCTAGTCAATAATTTAACTTTTTTTATTCAATGTACTCAATTCTTGTTTCTTTATGACTACTACAGTGTCATACTTAGTTACTTACATTGTTTCTTTTTGTTAGGACTTACATGTGTCATTGATACATATGCAGATGCCCCAGATGTTTGTGATAAATCATGGAAAATCAGAGTATTTTATGTAGAATATGCATCGAGTTTGTGCTCAATTGTTATGAATCATAATTATTAAATCAACCCTGGTCGATAGCGTAGTTGATAGCGCGCCAGGATTCGGAATCTCGTTTTCCGTAGTATTTGAATCCCACTACTTTAAAATACTTAGCTTGAATTTCAAACAAATTGAATAATTTACAAAAAAGTTATTTAAGATTAATTTTGGCAAACTAACATTGAAAAGTAAGGTTAAAATCCAAGTAATCCAACTAATAGGACCTACCTATTTGAAGAGTATACAAGGGGAAATAACTGACTAAAGTCCCTTATTGTTGAATTCTGTGAGATACTTTAATAGTATTGAATGAATCCTATGAGATTTCAATTATGCCTAACCTTTATTCATGCATTGGAAGTAATCCAAATTGAAGTGGGTCATTAGTATAGTAGACAGCAGGGGTGGATCCAGGATTATTTTCGAGGGAGGGGGGATCCGACTATTTTCTAAGGGGGGTGGACCAAACTTTCGAACCACTACCACATAATACACTTTCTGCAGAATAATGTAGCATAATACTAATAAAAAACTACATAACCTTTAAGTCTATGTTAAGCACCGAGCAAAATTGCTTCATGCTACTTAAAAATGGACAGGTACATTTTGGAAATTTTATGGGGGGTCTGGACCCTCATGACCCCCGCTAGATCCGCCTATGGACAGTTAAATCATAACAAACAGTTTGATCTAGAATAATGTCACATTGAGAAAAATGTAAATAACCAGACCAGTAGAGATAAGTCAGTTTTAAATATAAAACACTAGATGAAATTAATGCTGACATATATGGTGTGTGGATCAGAAAATAGTTCCATTTGTATGCACTAAGTATAAAGGTTCAAGAAAAAGGGGACTGGCACGGTCCCGGGTCTGTAGCGCAGTTGATAGCGCACCGGGATATCGAATCTAGTTTCCCGAAAGGGGTACGGGTTGAAATCCCACCCGGAGTTGTATATATTTACCTTCCATGAAAATTTGACAATACTTTCAATTTACCTCCATTTATAAGGAATATGGAGATATTGCCGACCTTGTTAAGAGTAGATTCGTGCTGAATATAGACAAGATTCCAGGAAAGCTATGTTAGGCCCGCTGGTCACTTTAAAGTAACCTTAATTGTGTTGAAAAGACGTTAAAATCTAGTATAAAAATCAAATACATGATGCAGTTAAATTGTAAAATGTTCAGATGAAATCGAGACTTGTGACATATATAACCACCATGCAAACTATATATATTTCATTTCCGTGTCAAAAATCAGTCATCTTTGATCATTGGATCACATTTACTGGCCACTTATAATTCCTTCATCTCTGAATAAATAATTCTAAGGCTTTATACTACATAATACATAATGCATTGACAAGCCTACATGTATCAACTGACTATAACACCTGCATGGAGAGTGGGGCTAAAACAAGTGAAAAGAAGTAAATGTTATTGTGGAAATTGTAAAAGCAACAGACAAACCAGTAACAGTGATGGTGATGATCTACCATAGTGGTTGAAATGTAAAACGAAGATTGTAATCCATTTGGGTTTACTAGAGATAGGCAACAATATTATAATTTTATTATCTATAAAGAACTGTAAAATAACTTTTCGAGTAAGAAACCTCCCAGCCATTCCTATATTATTTGTGCATTTCCAATCTATGAAAATGTGAAAAATCATACCTCTTCAATTTGCTCAAAAGTTAGATTTTCTTGAAGACAAATTTATATCTTTTAAGATATAAAAGAGTTTCTCATAAACTTTCAACCGTTAATTTTCAATGCCAACTTGTGAAGTTGGATCTAATTGCTTTGGTAACGGAGATTAAATGCTTTATCGACTGGTAAATTATGGAGCTACTGAATCCATATTCAATTATAATCTGTTTAAATCTACTAAAAAATAATGTCAATTGACTTACGAGGTAGTTACAAAATTCTTTCCAGTACATATGTTGGATGAAATGTCACAAAGTAACAGCATATCAAAACTAAATAAATCGGTCTCACTTGGTTCTAATTCACTTTTTATTCAAACGATACTTAATACAAGAAAACATATCAGAAAACAGAACAATTGGTGTTCAATAACTTATCAAGTCTTTTTTCGTTCAAAAAAGCCACCTTAAGTTAAAATTGCAAGTTCCTTTAGGAATAAGTTGCCTGTATTGAATGTTGTCAAATTGTAACGGAAGTTAATCACAAAAGTCTAGAATGATTTCGAAACATAAATAATTCATGCTTATACCCTAAAACGCTTGAAATTCTTGTGAATGCTTAAATTATCAATCCTCATACCCCCCCTCCCAAAAAAAAAAATACAGCAGCAGGTTTATTACAAATAAACAAAACCGTTAGATTCATTTACTTGAATAAAATTGTATTTAATATGAAGTCATTAGAATGAAGTCACCAGGGATATCCTTAAACAGAAAAAATAGTTAATAAATGTCTGTCTATACATATATACATATGTGTACATCCAGTATGCAATCATACACTTTCTAAAGCAATTTACAATACCACGAGGCTTGATTAAGTTTAAAGTTTATGAAAAAGGCTAGATGTAGTCCACAAAATATAATGTGACGGATTATTGGACCAATGCAATGTTGTAATTGATAGCTAGTTTTATTTTACATTTCTCTTTACAACAGGTGTTTGAGTAGACAAAACACATAAATTATTTCAATCATTGTATAATTAGTGATGACCAGTTTCTACAAGAGGTCAGTTTATCATCTATTAAGACTGTACATGTAAACATAGCCATAATGTATAGATTGCATGAAATGTGTTACCCACTACAAATTGAATGGAACTATGCAAATATTGGGGAAAAAAACATTAATGCACAAAACCTGTCATTCCGAGGTTTATGTCACTCCATGTGGAATATATGATAGCCTCAAAATGGCTTGATCAAGAACGAAAGAAACATTTATACGTTTATTCAAGCTTCTTATAACATTTCAATCCATTCAATTATTTCAGAGCTTTCCCTAAACTGAGTTTTTGCTGTTCAAAGGGATATAGTTTGGTAATCTTAGTATTGTGTTATAATCTTTCCAAAGCACATCTTTTTAATTTGGCCATCTAAAACAATTACCCAGTTTACCAGATTCTTCCATGAAGTTAACTTTGGTGTCAACTTTATCCGCGCTTATATCATTAATGACCTCAATAGACCATTCACCATCATAAACTGTTGCACAGAATAAGCCAATATCAATATTTCTTGCTCATCTATATCACCATGTGTCTAGACAATATCAAGTGTTGTTTCAATTGGTTCACTTAAATCTGAATCAGTTGTGTTTTAGAACATGCACAGATCATCGATTACATTCAGATCCAATACATTACTTCTGCAGTTAAAGTTATTACATGATAATTAACTAGTGGCTATCCTGATTTTCAAATGATCAATGGGGATTACAGAATGTAACCTAAAAGTGCCACTCACCAGGATTACAACATTAACTTTTTTCAATTCAGTCAATCAGGCTCGTATGCTGGTTAATATTCATAATAATAATGACCCACAGTTTTCTCGTTGCTTAGTTTTAGCACAATCAAAGAAATCAGAACAATGTTGAATGACAGCCTTGTCCAATGCCAGCGCACCTATCTAAACTCCCCTGAGAACATCACAGAGGGCCTTTAGGTGACCACTTTTCAAGTAATCTCACGTGACATTGATATTAAAGGTGAAAGGAATATTCCAATAAAAAAGAATAAAATGTTATCCATGCATAATGATGTATTTCCAGTTCATGAGGAATGTGGATATGTAGGTGCTGGAAGAATGTTTTGAACTTAAATATTTGTTACCAAAGACTAATTGTATCAACGTTACTTACGTCTTCTTCTTGCCCACTTGGTACAAATAATTGTAGGGTTCTTATGTTTATACACAAGGGGTTGTATAGATAAGACTGTGGAAAAAAATTAAAATCCATCATTGTCTTTTTCAATGAGAGAATGTGGGGGCTTTAAAACTAATTTTAACATCCGTTACCTTGGACTTCCTGACATAAGTGAAGAAGACACATATGCTAAATATACTATGCATTTTGTAACCATTCATGTCGCCACTCAAAAAAGAATTGAACTTCAAATGACTTCCATAATAAGGCATAACTTTACGTTACCCCAAAGCATGTGGCTATAAAATTAACATCCGTTACCATGCTATACATAATGGTTTTAAAAGAATATTTTGAGTACTATACCACTGTAACTTCGGTCATATAATTGACTTGTTCCAGCAAAATTGCTGACATTAAATGTCTTCAGTGCTCGCTCAATTATTGAAATAATGGAACATAGTCTCCAAAAATTATTTATGTAAATAACTTAACCACTGTAACAGCCTATCATGAAGATATTTTTTTCTAAATTTTCGAAACATGACGTTAGTCCAATTAAGCGAGGAACAAACTTTGTTTAACCCAGTGTGTTTGTAATATAGACAGGTCATGATATCTGCTAAACCAATACACAATTGTTAGATAAAGTCACGGAGGTTAATTGTAACGGAGGTTAAGAAATTTAACAATATTGGTCAGTTTTCTAGTTTAGATTGAGTGTAATGTTATCAACTCATTGCGATATATATACACTAGATTATGATCTACATTGACATTTGGATGACCAACGGAAAAGAAAGAAGATCTTTAATTGTAGGGACCAACGGAGGTTAATAATAAATTTTACTTATTATGACTGACTAACTTGCTTAGAAAAACTTGGGATAAAAGAATAAGGATTCCCCAGTTTTCAAGGCTCTGATAAAATTGGGACTTAAAGTACGAGAAAATTGAGCCAAGTGGAATATTATTGGATGAACAGAAATATCCAACCCAAGGTGTCAAAGTTCGGTAACGGACGTTAACATCAATATGGAGACACCCATATGACTCTGAGTAATTATTTTACATTGATTCAAAATGAAGTTTTTTTCACGAATATGAGCGCAGACATATCTCACAAATGGAAGGCAAATGAAAAAAGTTTGTAATTAATGAGCACATTTTTGTAAACATGATGTTTTTAATCACACCTAAGCTTGAGACAAGCAAAATAGCTATTTTTTTCACATTCTTAAATGACTGTGTAACAAATATGCAACAACCAAAATGTGCAAATAATGTTTTATTTTACATCTAACCTTGTAATGAAAAAATATAAGGCAAATATTACATGGATATAAGCATCAGCTCGCACCTATCGTTAAAAGACATCCAAAAACACCAAATGCACAATAAAAATAGGAATGGGGAGCCATTCGTTCATATTATAATTCTAATCAAGAAGATAAAAAACATTTTGTACATTTATTTATCGTGTAATGTTTAGGATTGCGGCGAGAATCCGAGTACTCGGATATTCGCGATCCAGACCGGAAAATCGAGTACGAATACTCGTCACGTCCGAAATCGTCGGATCGCTACCTTTTTTGTTGATGAAAAAATGAGAGAACTTTTTCAGCTTAATTACAACTGAAAACGAGTCGCACTTCTAATGTAAACTTAAATTTATGTAGGGACTGAACACATGGAACAATCTTGTATCAAAATTCGATTGATTCACATTTAAACAAACATTTAATTACTGAAAATGCCCATAAAACGTCTGGTAATAGACATGTTTGGAGTACATGGTTTACTTTAGAGTAAAAACTCTTGTAATTCTTCACTAACTCTTTTTATTATATAAATTTATTATGCTTCTCCATTAACACGTGATTTGTGGTTCGATACGTGAATCGCTACACATGAATCGTGGTTTGGATCGGATCGCCACTCGCTCAACGATCTACAGCCCAAGTAATGTTCGGTATTTTATCAGCTGATTTCTTTCATGTTTATTTCTTATTACTTAAGTTTTGTATTTCTGATATTTGAACTTGATCATAAGATTTGTATTCATTGAAATAGAGACTTTGGTCTTTTCTTTCAAACAAATCCTTTTAATCTTCAAGGGCAAAATACAAGCGTATGTCTGGAAATCTTTATCAAGGAGTTCATCACATTAGATATCCGTGACACTGGTAAGCATTGAATAGCCAGCTTCGCGTTGGTTTAAATTCCACCTAAAACCTACCTCGTTAAAATTGTTTCCTTGAGCAGGAAACTTTATTCTTCTATTTCAGTACCTAAGTACTGGGGGACCAGGAAGCGAATTCAAAAGAAATTAATCTAATTTCAAGAACGTGGTTCACACTAATGCTAAAATAAATTAGCATAAACTAAACATCTCGCATTGTAATATGTCAACCCCTAAAACTACGAGCGAAATTTTAGATGGCTCGATAAAACATTCATACTGTTAGATAAAAGTAGGAATTTGATTTCTTACAACTTCATCTCCCCTATAGATATATTACAAGCCAAGTCTGTGTTCTCTATTAGATTAGGTTTTATATCAGGGCAATATTTCACGCCATGGAATCGTCACGAGAGTTGTTTGTATTCAAAATCATTTTATAGAACTACAATATACCTACAGGGTGTTAAAACAATAGTCGCAGTTTTATGTTGAAATCTAATATTAAATCGTTTAGTCACTATTTAGGGAATACACTGCGTATATGAGTGAGGAATTGTGATCTAGGATTTGCACAAATTTTAACATGACGTACCATCAAGGGACGTAACTCGTTTGCACATCTCTTCAAATTATGATACAAGACTGTTATAGTTTAACAAAACAGAACTTCATTCAAGAAGCGTTAACTTACTTAGTTTGTACATAAACTTTAAACACTACACATACATACATATTTTGTAGATAAACAAATTCAACGCCAAGTTTCTTATTTCAATTCGGGAACTGATCAGTGTTTTAATGAAATAATATATTAAGGGTTTGTATTTATAGAAATGTCGACTTTTGGATTCGAAGATGCAATATACACAGAAGCATAATGCTGTATATAGTGTCTTTTGTCCAGTTCGTTTCGACGCACTTTGTTTCGAAGTCCCTACCAAAGGCCTATATACATGCGTGTGAAAAGAACCTTTGTTTCGGATTCGTGCTGACTGACTGCATATGACAGAATGATTTAAAACAGGTCTAAAGTGAAGCTTTTCTTTGGACTACTGAGGGAAAATATTTAAATTTGCTTGTATGTTTACTTCTTATATAAAAAGGTATATATTTCTAAATCACCTGTCTCCGTTCAATGAAGACTTTTATATAAGTCTATCACAGATCGTTATCGTCACAACTACGTATATCTATAGAGATATTTTTTGTTTCCATACGTATGTTATGACCACAATTATTGTGCTTTGTCTGTTTTATTGTTAAAATTTAGCTATTAGTTTGTTTTATTGCAATATAGACACAAACCTTTACCTGAAACAAGAAATACTGACTGAGGGATTCCGATTTCGATTTCCGGGTTGGGTGTACTTTCGTAAAGCTTAGTCATGAAATAACTTTACGGTCACTCTTCCTCTTACCATTGAATCTCAATCTTATAGGGCAGCTGTCATGCAGTCATTAATGGATGTACATGTATATGCTTAGTAGCTGGTCAACAGCTAAATCCAGAGATCTAGTCTTTCCAGGAACCATGTGTAGGTTAACTGATCACCAAAATATACTTATACAATCTGTTTTTAAGGCTTTAAACTCAACTAAAAAACATTGCAGTGTAGACAAAACCCTTGTCAAAATCATTATTTCACATACAGCTTGTTAACATTTACCTGAATCAAGAAAATGACTGTAAATACCATTTGCTTTCATAAGATTAGTTAGTCACAGTGTAGTTACTGAAGCGTGTAAATTAATATGTCGCGGATCAATATTTTAAGATGTAACCAAAACAAAGTATAAGATTTAGTCTTTTGTAGGGCTGCAACGATTCGCTACGATACATAGAAGAATGATTGGAGGGGCGCCGATTCGATTTTGATTAAGAACCTGATTTAGATTCTCGATTGGAAATCTGCCATTTAACTTGTCTATAAAAGTTAAAAGAATTTAAGGCTATTAGTTAAATCGATAAAGTTGTGAGTATTGTTTTGTTTTTATCTTGAATGTTTTGAAATAAATGTTGAAAATTTAGTACCAATTTTATTTTATCATTATACGTTAGTTTAAAGCTCAGATAGATGCATAATTATATATTTGGTAAAAATTTTGCATCGAATCGATTTTCCAATGAATCGTTGCAGCCCTAGTATTTTGCCTTGTGAGTACATGTACTTATTTATAACATTTCGAATAACTCGTTTGGGTGTTTTTATTACTTCCCTTTATTAATTTGGTATTTACATTGTTGTTTGTGTATTAGTTATTATATCTAAAAACGTTATATATAATGTACACTGTAAATTAATATATGTTATGTCTTCTAAGGGAACCTAAAAACAAATTATTATTTGAATTTCATAGTTTTTAATTTATTAAAGATTTTTTATGTATACTTTAATGTTCTTTTACAGTAAAATCGATCCTTTTTAAAGGTCGAGTGGTTAAGTAAAAATATTTGATTGCGCGATCCCGAGGGGCCGCGTACGCATGCTTGAAACCGGTAACCCGCCATAAGGGTGTCCAAGCCTAGTCGAAAACGGGTGCCGGGCAAACAATACGGCTGAAGCCTACCATAACTTTCAGAAGGAAAAGAAACTTATGAAAACGCCATTCTTCTATATACATGTAGCTTATATCGTTTTAAAGTCTATAGCCGGGTCTTAATAAATCTGTAAAGAGCGTATGAACCCTAGTAAAAATGTCGTTTGAAACATCATAGGAAACATGCCAATCTCCTTTCTTTTGGGTACACATGTACAGGGTGTCCCAAAAGAAAGGTAACACATTCAATAATTAATATATAACATTAAATGTTATCTGATATTTTTCAAATTTCTAAAAAAAGTATGAAACAACTTTATGCAAAAAACAACTGATATCCTCAAGTTAAACTCGCATTTTGTATAAACAAAACACTTAAAATGCCTAATTTACACTTTGACGTCATTTTAGTAATTCATGACGTTTTCCAGGTGGCCACCGTTCATTTTCTTCCCAATCACGAACTCGCACTGTGCAATTGTCAATTGCACTACTGCATGTTTCCTTGTTGATTTTCCTCACTTCTCGTTTGACGTTACTCAGTAACATGTTGGTATCTATGGGTTTGGAATTGACTCGTCACTATATGTTTGCGAATTGCACCAACGTAATTGTCAGAAACATCAGCAGTCGAGCAGCAAAAGACAAATCTTTGCACTTGGTCAGTAATGGATAATTTCTGCATGATTTGAATATTTTATGAAAACAGTTGCAGGTCATTTCTAAGTGAACATATGTTTTTCGGAATACCTGCCTCATAAATATATCATCTCATCAGAATTACTCAGGACGCTCACTTAACAAATCTTGGGGAGAACTCAACATTTTCATCGCTTCTGCTTGTTCTTAGTTGACCGGATTTCGGAGCATCAGCAATCAATCTGAAGTGTTAAAACTTGCCCACAATTTTGTAATTGTTTCCTGCTCAGAGTAGATTTCTTAAATAGATACTTAAATTTCCTTTGAACATCAGTAACACTTATTTTCGTGGAATTTCTTCAACACTAAGATACGCTGATCTGATGTCAAACGAGTCATTTTGAAAAAATATGTTATTTCGCAAATGACGTCATGCCGTCAAAAGGGTCCATTTTTTGCCCCGATTATACAAAATATTGAAACTTCATAGTTTACCCTTTAAAATGGTGTATTGTTCATTTAAATAGTCCAGTATAAGGCGAAATTATTGAGATTTCAAAGTGTTACTTTTCTTTTGGGATACCCTGTATATACAATACCTATTATTTACATCCATACAACCTTGGTTGAAATATTAATGCCACTTGTATTTCCCCTCCTCTGTTATTTCATATTATATTACATTTGACTGTTATTCAAATGCAAGTATCTATGATGTCGCTTATAATTTTTACTGTCTTCTGTGCACATCACATAAACTATGTATTTTATGTGTCGTTCCTATCACATAAAATCAAAGTGTCAGACAATATTCCAACAATTAACTTGAATACGGCCGACATCAAAGAAAATCATATTTGTGATTTATATGTGCTTTCTTCTCAATAATTCTGACTAAAGGGCTATATATTATAAATATCAAAAGCCTTTATAGACTACTTGACAATACGTGCATTGTATTCGTTCATACCAAAGAAACAATACAATTGAGACCATAGGCGGCTCTAACGTGGAGGTCAGGGGGGGTCCGGACCCCCCTCTTGAAATTTGCAAAATCATACCCGTCCATGAGTGTATTTTTTTAACTTAAGCCATTTTTGAGTAACATAATGCAATTTTTCTCGAACTCGCTTCGCTCGCATTTGGGTTTAACATAGGTCTAATGGTTATGCAGTTTTTATTATAAATATGTTGCGTTATTCTGCTATCGGTGTATAATGTCGATGTAGTTCGCACTTCGCAAGTTTGCACTCCCTCTCCCCCCCCCCCCCTCCCCCTAGAACAATGAATTATGGATCCTCCCCCGGAGATAGACAAAACAGTACAGTAATGGTAAATTTATGTCTTCGGGACATTTTGTTTGTATTTTATGTCATGTTTCCGCTTACAAATACTTAAAGAAACAGAAGAAAAGTAGATATTTATTGTTACTCGTCTAGATGCGCTTATTTAAACACTTCTATTTTGTACAACCTAAATATAAATTTTGAAAATTGACCTGAGACAAAACCAATAGAATTGAAATAGCATTTGCACATATTAAGGGCGATGTTTCGACACCTTTAGGGAATTGTCTGGTTAACAGTGGCGTTATGTTACACTGTTCAGGACAAGTCCGGTTAACAGTAGCATCATGTTAAACTGTTCAGGAAACAGTAGCATTATATTATACTGTTCAGGACAACAACTATCTCCGTAAATAGATATCCTGTAGAGTATTGTCGTACAGGATCTCTACTGTCTCCGTAGAAGGTCACGTCGATATGAACTTTGTGTCGACCAATCAGTGCGTAGCTTTCATCTAGACGAAAACACCATTGATCTGTTATATAGATCAATGGAAAACACTATTAATCACATTTCGATTTCGTAATTTCTATTTTTAGACCAAGGTTTGCATGCTAATTTAACAGCGGTATTATTCACAGTCTGTGATTGGCCGGCTCATTTCAAATTGCGTGACGTAGACGATGTAAACAAGTTACGTATCCTAACAATTTCGTCGTGAATATTATGATGAGAAAAGGTCACCTGAACGTGACCTTCGTTTGAAAAAGGCCAGATCTAAATTAGCGAGTAGGCGAGCGGAAATTTTAGATCGGGTTTTAATTAGATTGGTGTAGCGCCGCTCTCAATTAACATTAAACGTCGCTATTGCCCAGATGTAATGCCGAACCTCTGCGCCAAACGTCGCACATACATTGACTGACGCTAAATGTTGCAACCTTGACGCTAAATGCCGCACTCGGTAATAATGTTACGGTGGTTGCTATGAACGTGTAAACGTGTATGGCTACTATGAGTGTAAGAGTATTTGCTTTGAAGTCATTTTGTCCTCTATAATACCTGTGTGTTTAGGTTTGATACTACACCTTCCTACCAAGTGTGACGTTTAGCGTCAGACTTTTTGTGCGACGTTAAGAATCAGCATTGTGACGTTTAGCGTCATAGCAATTGCGACAATTGGCGTTGATTACAACATTTAGTGTTAGTGAAGCGAAGTTTAGTGTCAATTGTGACGTTTAGCGGCGCTACAACATGTCATAAGTTTGTTGAATAAAGTATCCATCTAAGTATGACACATATTAATTATTGTTGTTAATGGTATTAGAAGTCCAATTCCCCGAAGAATTTTTAAACAAACTCGTACCTCTCTTGACTTATGACCTATCACAGTAAAATACTCTTTTTCATTCCCAGTGGACAAATTAACTAGCATTTGCCAATAGTTTAAAACACTATAGAGATAAAAGGTCGAAGTCTAGTTTCCAATTTTGATTTATAAATGTATTTAAAGTTTCCAAGGGTTATAATTCGACGACATAATGTCACATAAGTAAGAACAATATTAATTAAAACTGCTCTTATACATATTTGAACTTATTCATATAGAGGATATTTGTTTATTTCGGTGTACGATTGTTTTTTATTTCACGAGTGAGCTAAGGATGCAATATTTTCCACGAGTGGCGTAGTCTTAGCTCACGAGTTGTATGCATATGTGATATAATAGCACTTTTATTGAATAAAGATTTGTCCTGTTCTAAAAATGGTGATTTTATGGTTAAATTCCTACTGCATAAGTAACAGTATAAATGATTTTAATGTGTTATTTGTGTTTTTATTATATATTTCATAATATCGATATTATCTGTCTTAAATATATAGAATTCATTTTCTTTTTTACGATTTTATTTGCAATATTAGCTTGCAAAAATGTACCTTTTAGAATAATTTTAATTTGGACTCATTAGGAACTATATCCATCTGATCATATAAGTGTCTTTAAATATTACATGTATTGTGATACATATCGTATCACAACTACCATATAGCAAATACTGTATCGTGACCCATACCGTATTGCATCTAGACTAGATATACGCATCACTATAGTTATGTCTTAGTCCAAATAAATCGGACCCTTACGTGTAGACAGTCGTAGGCCGTGGGAAGCCTTGCGTATTAAGGTGACGGTATGCACATTGCACAACACATCCGTATGGAGCCGTAGCTGGAAAATATGCAAGTTTAATCCATACTCGGCCACGATTTTGTTCATGATTTGACTTTGAAGCTGATACGTGTAACCACAGCTCATCTCACAGACTCTGGTAAAAACGTAACAGTCCGTACGGGTACGCAAGAGTTCGTACGGTGCTCTCGCGGCTTTTTTATGTTTATGGGACTGTAAACGTAGCTTTAGATTGCATGTAGCAATTTAGCACATAACTGACAGATGCATATACAAATGAAACAAACAACAAAATTCATTTTGATGCAGAAATATGGGAGACTGATTAGAACAAAAACGATATACAAACATCACAATCATAATGATAGAACCATATGAGCTAAAAACAAGTACTTATGCACCAAGGTCTCTTGAGTTTGAAAATATGTTTGTATGTTATTACAATCAGTGTCCAAGTCCGCCTAGCAAGCTCAGTCGGTAGCGCACAATTTTACTGGTAAAGGGTGTTTGGGCTCGATTTCCGGGCGGGGCATACTTTCGTGTAGTTTGATCATAAAATGATTTCTACGGCCAATGCCCTTCTTACCACTGATTCTGAATCAAGTAAGACAGTTGTCAGTCACTGGTGAAAGTATGTGCATAGTAACTAATAGCGAGAATTAGATATTTGGCATTCAAGCAACGGCGACTAGATTAACTGACCGTCGTCATATAACATATACAATGCATTACAATGCATACGGCGATAAAGTGGAGTCCAACTGTACCAGACGTAATTAAACTATTCTTTGTAACTCTAAACAAAGATTTCACACTGTTTTCAAATATATCGTTTTTAGATCTACAAGTGGTAGGGAAAAAATATAGTATTCTGTAATTTACCTTTCATGCGGATGCAAGTTAGTCGATTTACCGCTATTACCGTGGTCATTGGACAACTGCTGCGATATCTTCATTTGTATCCATCACTCTCCCTAGGAAGTCTTTTACTTGCTGATATGCAGCCAACATATTTTGTCAGAACTGAATGAAAACTCACTCACATGCACACATTTTAAACTAAATAATAATAACATTTATTTGGCATAGTGTACACATAGCAAAAATACAAATACAACATGTACACATATATCACAGATATCATGTGGTAATCTACTATGGTAAGCATACCAACACCAGGGATAGGACAAAAAGGGCAAGTCCTTATTTCCATTGTGGTCCCATGTGTTGGTTGCGTGACGTAGTTAGGCTGGATGAAGTGAAGCAATCGCGTGTAAAACTCCTTGCACAAGAAAATTAGCAGTGCCACTGGTGGAGTTTGAACCCGAGACGTCTCGATCAATTTGCGTGCGTCTTTAAACTGGATCACTTCTCAATGACAGGAAAGATTGCCAACTGTTGTTTTTCAGATTCTCTTATACTAAGTGTGTATACTTCAAATAATTGCTTTCAACTGTATTTTATTTGCATATTTCCTGTTTTATTTGGGACATAACTAATACAAATTACTTCTACAAATGCTTTTATTTTCCAGTACATAATGTACTGTGGTATGAACATCTTAGTTTCTAATAAAAATAATGACATACTTTTATTAGAGTACATCAAAGCATAAATAACAAAACATTATTATAATTATATCTCGGTTTTATAATTATACTCAGGTGTTGCATTTTTAACTACCATGTAATTGCATTATCCATTATAATTGATTTCTAGTGCTTACACGTGCATTCTACATGTATCTTATAGAACAAAAAAGAAGTCGAACTTCACCTGAAGAGCAGAGAAAACTAATTAGCTTATTTCATACAAGTGGCCTAAAGTGAATTGATGAGATTTTTCTTCATAAAACATCCGGCTACAGATGAGTTTTTAATTACGTTGTAGACAAAATTATTTTTTCTCTCTTACATTCCAAGTTCTGTAATAAAATTGAACTGTCATGAAAAGGATAAATCTTTTTTTTCAGTCGGAGAAATAATTCATAAATTTTAAACATTATAAACTATGATAGTATGTAAGCGGGTAAAAAACACGGTATCAGATAATATAACAGCTTCCAAGTCGAGAATTTTTTGTTCGTTCTGTTGTGGTTTTTTTTCGGTCTAGAAATATCTCTGAACTCAAATTGTTTATTTTTCAACAATGTTTTAACTATATCATTGCTAGCAACATTACAATAGTAGCTAATTGCTCGGAGAAAAAAAATATTAACGCCATTGATAAGGACCGATGACATCGTGATAATGGCCAAAAGGCCGACATCACAGAGATAAAGCCCTTATCATCTTAATTTTGGCCAGAAACATCATTGTAAGAATCTATTCTGATTGGTTCGTTGCTTAAAAAATAAACTGACTAAAACAGGACGCCTTATTCAGGACTATTTGATGACCAGCCTATTGATTTTATCTTATTTATATACTTGGTTTAGAAAAAGTTAGTCTCGTAGTATGACAATCCTGGTCATTGCTTGATAAAGAGCCAAATGCTAATATTCAATTAGGAATAAAAGATCGACGACACTAACCTGGCGTCGAGTTTCAAGGACCCAGAATGTCCGGAAAATACCATCCATTGGATTTTTAAGTTTAGCGCATGCGCGATAAACTTATTACCAGCATTCGACAGCCGATATGAGTTTCGCCACTCGAGGTCATATAAAAAGTAGTTCTGTTGAACTCTATTTACCACAACCACTAACTTTTCCTTCATAGTATGTACAAATTGTCTCTTTTTTACGAAATATAAGACCAAAATACATCATATGGAACATAAAATTATTCAAAACAAGCTGTCCTAAAGGGGTCGCACGATTTACCGCATACTCCTCATACTTACCGCATTCTTTTACACTGGGTGCGTTTCACAAGGCGCGCGCTTGTGGTACTACGTGCCCCTTGATAAGAGTACGCGCAAGGATATCGAACTATTTTTCTATGACGTCACTCAACCCATGAAGATGAACGAAGTTGTCGGAAGGAGTCGAATGTCTGCCGCCTGTACTGTAAAGTCAACACATTGAAATTATCGAGGGATCCCGTGAAATTAGACGCAATGATTGATATGCATTCGATCGCGATTGATTTGAATAATATCATAGATGTGTTACGATGATTTTGAAGCGTTTGGTCATGACTGAATGGCTTTGTATAATGTCGGTAAGTCGAGTTTTTTGCATGCTTTTTTGCATTACGATTTGACCTAATTATTCCGGAATTACAATTTATGGGATTTCCCGTCCGTGCACAGGCGGTACTAATAACGGTTGTTACATAGTAGTGCTAAATTGTACGAACTATGGAATAAATACTAGTGTGTTTTTTACACACGTTTGCATTGGAACGATGGAATGAATTCCGAATATTGTCTGTCTGACAATAGCTAGACTGCATAGCGAAATGAAACTGAAAGTGAAAGTTGCATTGACGCTTACCAAACAATGAAGCTAAAAAATATACATATATTATATCATGCATGTATTGTATCAAGCTTTCACCTGATTTACGGGTGAATCTTGTTTTTACAAGTGTATTAAACTATTATCCTACGAAGTGTTACGGCACTGTACTGTGGGTTGTTATTATTATGGGAAGACCGATAGTATGTAATTATAAGCGGCCCGAAAGCTCAGTCAAGAGAGCACTCGCCCTGTGAGTGAGAGGTTCTGGGTTCAAGGCCCGGTTAGCATGCATATTTTTCTTCCATGTGACATTTTGCACCCAACATGAGACTGTGGCAATTACTTGGTCAGTTGAGAAATGCTTGCAATAAATAAATGCTCCTTTAATGGCCTGAAAATCTGAAATTCCTGACAATTTCCAGTATGTCACGACGCTCACCTGTACACATTATTGGAAGTAGAATATGTAAGTGCTCCGATAGCTAATTCCGGAGAACACTCACCCAGGAACTGGGTTCGAGTCTCGGTCAGGCGGTATATTTTGTACCCTTAAATACAAGTGCACCCAAGTGCAGACTTGATTGAGCTACTCTAGCTACTCTTCTTGCGCTTTTCACTCCAAAGGACAATGAAGGGATGCAGAACAGGTACTTCCGGTGCACTCTGACCTGGCTTATGGTCATTTCTCGACTCACAGGAATAATTTGAACATGTGGCCTCTTTGTTGCCTGACAGATACGCAGTTTATAATAGTGTATACACTTTAGTTGACATGAAAGATTGCTGTATATCCATTTGTGTAGCCTTGTTTAAAACGTATCACATTGTTGTCTTAATTTCAGAAAATACTTTGAAGTTTGTATGAATGCAAATCAATAAAGAAAAATATTGCTTTAATAGAAATATTGCATAAAAAATTTAGTGATAGCCCTTTATTTCAGAGAAAATAGATTACTGGTTTGTATGAAAAGTAATGCAAGTAAATGGTGCATAAACATAACCATTATATTGAACCAACCTTACAAGTTGTTACCATTTTTCATTTTAATCACGTACGCACTAATTATGTTTTTCAGGTTGCAAGCCACATGCTGAACTAGAAAAAGTAAATATAAATTTCTTGTGAAAGATGTTTAACAGTTGTCTCTTGCAGAACCGACATGTGAATTGGAAGCCTTTCAAAAATTTATATGTAGTAGGGTTACAAAATCCAGTCATTTATCATGCACTTAGCAATGGAAGCAAGGTATGCAATGTGTAATTCAGTACTTATAACTTGCAAGAGCTCTAACATACTTCTTTTAAGATCTTTAGTATTGTATTACACTTATGAATCATGAAGATTTTGTGTTTTATTAATTGAATTTGAATGCCTCTATAATTATGCAACGATTAATGTAAAAAAAAACTCATTGAGAAAGTCAAACGAAAATACTTACATGAAATTTATTTAGATATCTAATTAGTAATTTTGAAGACCGGATTGACTGGCGTTTAAACATTTCGATAGTCATGTCATTGTTACCTCCCTTGACAGATAAAGAATCATTTAACAATAACAACTAAATTTTTTTTGAGAAATAATTTACAATTAGATCAGAAATGTTAGATTAAATCAATTTACGAAGAGTATGCTTGAGTGAACGTAACTAGACCCCTTTATTTCACAGATTCCTTACGATATTTCTAATACATTGAAGTGTAAATATATTTTCAGGAATAAAAATTAAAATGATAATTCTTTTTTCTAGGTGAGATTTTATCATTATTTGAAAGGAAAGTGGAGCATTTGGATGTGAGTGGTCAAAGAAAGTAGTTTTCAAATAAGTTATGCAGTGAATACACATGGTATAAAAGGAAATGAAGAAAATAGCTGTTGAAAAGATAAAGTTACTTAAGTTTTACAATGTAAGTTATTCAATTCTTAGTGACTCACTAATAAAACCAAGGATCCTATAGGGTCCTTGTTTAAGCCTAATAAAAAACCAGGTCTGTATGGCAGTTGGTAATGTACAAGATCTACCTTTGTTTTGCGAGGAGAGGATTTTTCCAATGAAATAAAACTTATCACCAAATACGGGTATGTTAAATTCGTTCTGTGGTATGTATTGCCACAGCTGCGTATTGCTGTATATCATGACAGCCCTAGCAAATTCATCACAGCTACACTAGCTTGTGATTTCCGAAAGTGTTTTTTTGGTGGCAAAAGATGTCAATGGTATGGATTGCTTCAAACAAGGCAAGCTCATCCAAGATTGCTACTTTCTCAAACAAAAATGTATGCAATTAATAAATTTAAAAAACTAATCAGTATTCTTGAAAAAATCAGGTTTCCGAAGGGGGCAGCTGTTCTGAAATTAACAGAAGTGTTTCAAATAGTACTGCTAGCAAGAAAAAACTTGCTACATATCAGTAGCTAGTGATTCAATTTGCTTGATTGTTGCTGACCATTCCATAGAGATCACTATGTAGCGATACTAAGCGCTGGCCTTGTGTTATGTGCCCATTGTTAAGGTTATATATCACACTGGACAGTCCACCTACTCACTGTTCATGGAAGTTTAAATCTCTGAATTAAGCTGTTAACCAACTACTTGGCGCATACTTTGATCAGTGCCTGACTACTGACCTACAAGATTTAGAATCAGTGGTAGGAAGGAGAAAGGCCATAGAAAACTCTTTCACAATCCAGCTCTACTAAAAGTATATCCCACCTGGGAAGCTATGATCCCTTGATAACCAACTGATCTATCTTGACCGTTCATTTAGCTGCATCATGCATGCATAATTTATTCTGATTTATTTTTCAATGTAAGATAAAAGAATATTTGATTTTAGTTATTTATATGACCCCTTGAAATGTGTTGGAGATCTGATTATCAAATTTGTTATCAATATTTTATTTTTATCCAGGTTGTTTACATGCATATCTTAGATGGAAATGTAGAGACATTTCTATGAGTATTAAGTTAAACAGTGAAATGAAGCAACATTGTTAAACAAGTTGTGTATACATGGTATTGGGAAGTAGGAAAAGGAGCTTTAAGCTAATTGAAATGTATATGTATTGCAAGGTAAGTTAGCTTATTTTTTGTCACTAGTAATTATATCATTATAGAATGTTTTTCTGGCTGTGAATTGTTATTTCATGATCTAGAATGTAGGATAAGACAGTTAATACAAATAGAAACTTAAGAATTAATTCATCACAAGATAATTGAAATATAGCCATGGACAAATCTGATATTGTGTACATTTTGTTCTGCTCATACCCTGGTCACACCTTAATAAATATATACTGTGACTCAGTACCAGTCATAATTTTGAACATTTCATGATTTTTCTACCATCTCTTAAGATTATTGATGTTAATTGATTAGACTTGAAGTAAATCCAGTGAGATATATTGGTGTACATTCGTGAAAATATGTTTTCTGAGCTCACTCTGTGAAATTAAAATCAATGTTGCACCAAAGTTGAGGAATATCCTGTATTTCTTCTTACACTTAATAGTTACATGTAATTGTATTTTCTGCAGGAAAGGGTGGCGATTAATCCTGCTACTTAATAATTTCCTAAGTATTTTTAAATTCTGTTGGGGTGTCAAACAACACTGAATTAGTTATTTGTGAACATGATTACTTACTGATATTTTTAGCAGGATTTTTCAATGAAAAAATATTAAGGAGGGTTTGCGAAGGTCCAGTGTTAACGATTGCATTTAAGTTTTCAATTTAGCAAATATCTCTGCCATTTATTTCAGATCTTTATGAAATTTCATACAATGATAACATTTTGCATTAAAGTTTTTAAAACTTGCTTTAATGTGGTTTCCACATTACATTTCTTGCTTTGTGTTTGAACAAGCATAATTATTTTGATGGAAGTAACTATAAATAAAATATAATAACTAACAAGTATTGTATATTGTCTTTTAGGTAAATTTACATATGCTGGTTGTTGATCATGAATGGATTTTTGTCATTATACCCCCGCAAACGAAGTTTTCGGGGGTATACTGGAATCACCCTGGTGGTTGGTTGGTTGGTTGGTTGGTTGGTTTGTTGGTTGGTTGGTTGGTTGGTTGGTTGGTTGGTTGGTTGGTTGGTTGGTTGGTTGGTTGGATATGTGGTCTGTCCCAAAAAATTAATACATTTGTAGTATGTTTATTTCTTAATGTATTTTAATAGAAGCTGTTATATACCATGACTTAATGGTGTATACAAAACTCATGTAGCTATGGAAACATATCTCACTTGTTTAAAATATTTAATGGTGTTATATATTTTAAATCTAATTTGATAACTGTATAGTATGCTTTTTTCTAAATAGATTTTTTTCTTGTCTTATTTTATTTTATAGAATTTGCACAGGCGTTTACAGTTGATGTTATATGCATGTTATATCAATTCCAATTCAAAATGGCCGACTTGCGGCCATCTTGATTTTTTTAATTTAATTTAATAACTGCATGCTTATTTCTGAACAGATTTTTTATTTTTTTATCTTATAGAATTTTGCACAGGCGTTTGCATTTGATGTGTACATACACTTTATATCAATTCCAAATTCAAAATGGCCGACTTGCGGCCATCTTGAATTCTTTTTAATTTCGTTTAATTACTGTATGCTTATTTCTCAACTAATTTAGATAGAATTTTGCACAGGCGTTCACAGTTGATGTGTACATACACTTTAACTCAATTCCAATTCAAAATGGCGGACTGGCTGTCGTCCTTTTTCTAAATTTATACAGTCTTATTTTGACTTATTACCATACATATTTTGAAAAGAAATTGCATACAAGGTCTCACTAATACAGTTGATCAGGATGACCATTCTTCATCAATTTATATTCAATATGGCTGACTGGCAGCCATCTTGAATTTTTATTTAAATTACTGTATAGTACATGTATGTGTTTTTTTACTTAATTTTATCCAAATTTCGCTCCAAAGTCTTTATTGATGTAGTTGACTTGTACATGGATTTACTTAGGATACAAATTCATTATGGCAGACTGGCAGCCATTTTGACTTTGTTTAAATAACTGTATAGTAAGCTTATTTCATCACCAATTTCTTCTTGCTGAAGTCTGATTGATTTATTGATTGATTTATTGGATTTTACGGCTTATTAATGCAAAAAGGTCATATTACGCCGAAAACAATTGATGATACTATTACTTCAATAGATAATGAAGATTGTACGTCCTATATTTTATGATAACATTTATTTCTGTCAAGTATTGTTTGGTTTTATTTTGGTTTTACAGTGCACCAACACAAAAAGGTCATATCGCGTCGAAAGCAATCAATGATACTATTTATTAAATCAATATTAATGATGTAAAGCTCTGTATCTTATTATATACATTTATTTCCTTCAAAAAGTTAAGTATCGCATATGATGGTACAGACTCAAAAAGTTCTTTAAGTGAGTTAACTTTAAAATGTTTGTCACGGATGTATTTAAGATCCTTGCAGTCAAGGAGAACATATTTGACATTGAAATGCTCGTCACATGGTATACATTTAGGTGCTTTCTTTCTTTTGAGAAGGTATGAATGTGTTAATATAGTATGACCAATTCTACATCTCATAGTAACTATTCATCTCATTGATTAGCAAAAATTATTGACGAAGATGAATCAAGGGTTTATGGCTTTATGTCATGTAACTTATTAAATATAGCATTATTCCACATTGTTTGCCATTTTGACTTGCTGAAGTCTATTATGTACTGCTATTTTTATCAAATTCTTATTGTTGAACTTTTTTTTGATGTATTGATATTTTATCAAATTCATAATGGCTGATTGGCGTTATAGCTACATGAGATTTTAGATATTATTTTAACTTTACTTCTGTGAAAATAATGATCGGTAATTTAAGCTTTCTTATGGGGTATTTGTGAAATTCTTGATACAAGATATTGTAAATACTAATTGTTTGATTTAAATTGTGCATTTTTGCAATTGCCTTATTTTTTACTTATTTATCAAAAAATTACAAACACATTCTACATTTTGCTCTTCTGGTTACAACATACACATGATGAGTTTAAATGTGATCACTCTTTGTCTGTTGTCCCACTTTACATTCATAATGACCAAATGGTGTTCATTTTCATGTAAAAAATCATTTGACATATAACAACTCTGTTCATTTTGCTTTTTCATAAATCTATAGTGAATTACACTGTAATTTGCTGTTTATTTCCAATTTGATTTTTGCATCCTATTCTTTTCTTGGTTTTTATGCTTCTTACAACATTTACCCTTTTGGACTTCCACAATGTTGACTTGCTTTTATCTTGAAATGTTGCTGTTGCGGGGGTATTTTCGCCGCTGGTGGCAGTTCTAGTTATTTCATCTTCTTTCTTTTTGATCATCATGTCACTATACCTTTTATTTCAAAAAGGAAAGATATGAGTATAATTGAAACAAAATGAATTTTTGACTAAAATTTACCATCGGCTTCTAGTGAGTCAAAAGTCGACAAATTGGTCATATGGTATTTTGCCATTATTACAACCTTAATCAATGATTATGACACTAAATCTTGAATAACAAGAGGAAATAAGACATATCATGATCCTAAAATGCATTTTGGACAGAAAAAATACATCGGCTTCAAGTCGGTACATAATTGGTTGGATATCGGATAAATGACATCGGTCCGATCAAATGCCGAGTTGCACTTTCTGGATAGGCCCGATGTGAATGCTGAGTTTGGCACTACTTAGGAGTACAGATCGGTCCGACAGAGGCGCGATACAAAATGCTGGCTTGGTAACTGGTCAATTAAAATCTAAATTTCATTACTTCGGTTAATATCTTTATTGACAAGAAAGATATTAGATAAAATATTTTGATATCCTTATATAGGACTTCAATGATGAAATCCGAGGATTCCAACTGTAATGACCTACTTTCCAATTGGATTGCTTCAGATTTTATCAGGCAAAGATAACTGACTAAAGTCCCTAATTATTCGTTTCGTATTTCCATGTTGGGTCAAATGAATATTTAGCTAAGTGACTCATAACATGCTAGTGGTATATATTTATTCAAATTGATTCTCTGCACTTTTTTAATTTAACTGTATTTGATAAATGCAGTTCAGCGCTAAACTTCAGCGCTTTCAGCGCTTTGATTAGATTGGTTATCGTGTGAAAGTTGGCTACAATATTGCTTGAAACTGATTATTTTCATTTTATGATATACATTGCATTGTCGCACCATTTACATGCAGTATATGTTTGTCCAGAGAGTTACCAGTGCAAACTCCTCACAGCAGTTACGTCACGCGTTGCTACTTTAACCACTGCCTTCATATGAATCAAGTGACGCAAGTAGTACCATGTGACAAATGTTTAAATTAAACGAGCAATAACGGTAAGCCTAAAATGCGTTAGGCGTAATGTAGCGAAAAATAACATTGAATGATAAAAACTGTGGTTGATTTACAAGTACCGCCAAAGAAATAAGATAAATTAAATAGAAATATATCATTATGTACCAAAATTGTTTAATTCATGAATAAGTTACACCGAAAGTGAGCAAGGTCGGGAATGAGCTGCGTTTAGGGTCCTTAATCCACATCACGCTACTTACATAATGTTTTTTGGTGAAAAATCTTAAATATTTATGATAAAATTATATGTACATGATCTTGAATAATATAACATTTATATATTAAATGACTAAAATAAGTAAAATTATCCATTTAATATTTACTTTGCGTAACATTTTGTTATTCATGCCATTTTACGCACTTTTGATAACCGGTGTCAGGGTAAAATTAATCTTGTTTTTTTACAAATTATTTATTATTTATTTTCCCTATATGTACTTAGAACATCATATTTTACTAAAGGAAGACTAAATTTATTGAAAATATTGGAAAGTAAAAGAAAAGATGAAAAAAGTTTTTCGGCTCTCTGAGGGACGAATTTACTTGTGGTGGCAGTGGTTATTTATTTGATAAAGGGGGATAACCGCTGCGGGGAGTTTGTTACCAGTGATCTTTAGTCACGTGATCTGCAACAACCAATATGGTAAACACAATTTGTTTTTCGCAAATTTCTCTTTTCAGACATATAATTAAATGACACCATAATTGCACATAAAATAACATTCACCATTCTATTCCTGAAAACTCCTTATTGATCTTGTGAGTTTTAATCGTCAGTAAAACTAATTTCTCGCACAAAAATCGAAAAAATCTGTTAAACTGACTTTAGCTGTCCAGTTACATGTATATGAGATGCTATTCGTTATAATTTTCAATTAAATTCAAACAGGTAACTGATATTTTTTTCACCGAGACTTACTATTTACTGTCATCAGGTAGAGAGAGAAAGGGAGAAAAGGAGAAAGAGAGAAATTTTATTTTAATATACGACATTAATTTAATACTTACGTCTAAAGCCCTGTAATGAAGTATCTGTTCTGTTCTAAAAAGTAGTTTAGTTTATACTCATCTTAACTTGACAAGTTCTAACTATACTTAGATATATCAATCTCAAGTCCACTTCCTGGTTCCCCCGGTTAAAAGCTCGTAGGATAGAGTTTCTGGCTTAAGGAAACAATGGGTGGGCTTTCATATGTGGTTTGAACCAACGCGGAGCTGGCTATTTAATGACTACCATTCCAGCGTTTAAACCACAAGTTTGGTCACGCCCGCTGAAAAAAGTATATTTTCTTATACGTTTGGTATTGAAGAGCAAATCAATTCATTCAAACGAGTTCCACATTCCTTGACAGTGGTCAACAGCTAAGTGTGAATATAGCAACAATGTAGTTCTTTCGGATGTTTTTACTATAAAGTACCACAATGTTATACATGCACATGTATATGTAGGGGTTCACTATACAGTATAGTTCTTTTTTTCTCAACTGTCAAAACATGAATAATTTCACGGTGGCTTCTTATCTTTGTCGAACACTAGTAAATATGTGATAGTTCGTATTCAATCACCGTGAAATTATTCAAACTTTGGCAGTTGAGAAAAATGGACTATATAACCGGCATTAACAGCCACCTGCTATCAGCGGTTGCCTGGGCCAGTAATGCAAAGTAAACGCAGTGTTCAGTATTTCACGTCTACACGCAAAGTCCCATTTCTTTTCAAACAATGTAGGCGTACAGCAGACGAGATGCCATTGTAAAACAGCACATGCTCGATGAGTTCAGATAGGTTATGATTGTCGTTGAGATGAAAATGTGAAACCAATCAGATTAAAACCTGATCTAATATTTTCCGCTCGCCTTCTCGCTAGTTAAAGATCTGTTTTGTTGTAAGGGTCACGTTCAAGTGATCATTTCTCATTATATCATTCATGACGCAATCATTATGTTTAGTAACTTGTTTACATCCTCTTCGTCACGCATTTTGAAAAGAGCCGTCCAATCGAAGCCTCTTAATAACGCCACCGGCAAATAAGACCGCAAATCTTGGTTTGAAAATTAAAATTACAAAAACGACATGTTAATAATAATGTGTCGTCTAGATGAAAGCATCGCAAATGGTCGACAAAGGGGTCATCTTGATGTGACCATCGAAGCGACCTTTGGAGATCCTATACGACAGCGGTCTACAGGATATCCGTTTACGGAGATTGATGAAAACAGGCGTATATGTTTGTGGTGCATTTACAATTACATTGAAATAAATGTCTCAGAACTAAATAAGGAAATATTGTTATATCACGAATCACTGTAAACCAATATTTGACGACTATTAATAATTAAATCACATGTAACTACTAATGTCCTTCCTATCTTATTTATCCAGCTTTACAAAGACAGTACAGATTGTTTAGTTTGTATATGTTATAAGTGGGCAGGAGTATTGGGTTTAGAAACATCGATTGTTTCAAGCTTTTCATAACGTTGTGATGAAATTAATTTGTATGCAGAACTTACTATTCTTGTATATTGTGAATTGGCCTGAGTTGTTGTTTTTTTGCTAACCATGAATTGTCCGAAGTCGGTTTATATGGAAATATCAATTGGCCTGAGTCAAGTTTCTTGCAAAACATGAATTGGCATGTTTCGGTTTATTTATATTACATGTACATGAATTGGCATGTTTCGGTTTTTTTACAAAACATAAATTTGCCTGAATCGGGTTTCTTGCAAAATATGAATTGGCCTGTTTCGACTAATTTGCCAAACATGAATTGTTCTGTTTCGGTTGATTTGTGAAGCATGAATGTGTGTGTGTATGTTTATTTTTGAATCATGCATTAGCCTGTTTCGGTTAATATAAAAAACATGAATTGACCTGAATTCGGTTTCTTGCAAATCATGAAATGGCATGTTTCGATTTATTTGTGAAACATGAATTGGTATGTTTCGATTTATTTGTGAAACATAAATTGGTATGTTTCGATTTATTTGTGAAACACGAATTGGTCTGTTTTGGTTTATTAGCGAATCACAAATGGGTGTGTGTAGGTTTATTTTTAAAACATGAATTGGCCTGTGTGGGTTTTCTTTGATATAACATGTTTTTTTAAAGAAATATCAACGTTTAATTACAAATTGTCCGAATTGTAGAGCACAATATTTTGATACCCTATAGATAGAAGTTGCCGGCTTTATGTGGATGAGTAAGCCATTAATAATAAGAAAATTGTTCAGGGTGATTCGAACGTCGTACAACCCTGTTTATGTGATACACACTGTATAACAATAATTCATTGTACATACTTATTTTTATGTAAGTAATTAAAGCTAAGAACATAACAGGAACAAAGCACTTTGTCATAGGCTAAAACATTCAGTATTACACAAGGCATCGGCAAAAAGAAAAGAAAACGCTCTTAAGCAGAATCTTTCTGCAATAAAATAGGTAATACGTCATTTAAAACCTCATAAGAGTCGAGCATTCACAAATTTTACGAATCGAAGTAAGTTGATGCGTCGCTAGAAACATGCCTACATGTACATTGAAGACATTTACAAAATAACAAAAGGTAGATCAATATAGATTCCCGGGTAGTCATCTAGTTTATTTATTTCGCATTAAAATGAAATGAAAAAGTGTATACACTTCAGAAATCAGCGGGTGTTGTACACATACAACTATGATTGTTTGTTTGTTTGTTGGGTTTAACGCCGTAGCAACACATTGACACATTGTATAGGTCATATCACGGCGGTCAGTCAACCTACTCACTCCTCCTGGAAAGGCTAAATCTCTGGATTTAGCTGTTAACCAACCACTAAGCGCATACTTTCGTCAGTGACTGACAACTGCCCAACATAATTATAAAGCATTGGTAGGAGGGAGAATGACCGTAGAAATAAGTTCATGCATAAACTCCACGAAAGTATGCTCTCAGGAAACAGGTGAATCTGTTACGAAGTATGCCAGTAGAGTTGAAGAACTATTTTCACAGTTGGTAGATCTAGGTACTTAAAAAATCCCAACAAATAACATTGGAAAGTGTATTTTATGAAGGTCTTTTAACTGAGTTGCAAATTGCTACTATGTATACTGAAAAGATAAAGAAACGCAGGGTAGCATTTCTTCCGATATTTTGAAAACGCGTTCTCCAAATAAAGTGAAAGTTTGTGGATTGAGTAATCTGGTCATATTACACCTTGCCATGTATCGAAAATTTAGTCACGGTCCAGTGCGCAGTTCTGGTAAATAGAGGAAGGAAAAAACAAAAATATCGTGCACCGTGTTGTTCTGGTCTCATGCAGCGGTGGTCAAGTCACTCTGCGTTAGTCTTTATAAGGACCAACTGCTTTCCTAAAATTAATTGAGAATTTGATTCGTTTTAAGAAAGGCACGACCCACAGAAGTTCAAAGGGGTCAGGCCATTCAGATGCTGATGCAAGGACAGCAACAAAATTAGGTTGCTAGGCAATTTGGTGTTAATGTTTCCACCATAGAACGTCTTGTAAGAAGTCTTCGGGAAACTGGCGATTGGCCGATCGACCTAGGTCAGGACGTCCGCGCGTAACGTCACGACGTCAGGATCACTATATCGTCGTCTTTCATGAGATTAATCGGCGCCTTACTGCCGTTGAGAGTGCACTTAATATTCGTGGAAATCATGGGTGTCCTCTAAGATCAAAAACTTTAAGGAATCGATTTAGAGAAGTTGGTGTAAGATCACGTTGCCCCTACGTAGATCCACAGCTTACCCCTTTTCTACGTCAGCGTCGTAAGACCTGGATCGCTGCACATGCTCCGAGACGGTTTTCACTGAGGCAGATTTGCCAAGTCTTTCTGGTCAATAACAACATTCAACCACTAGATTGGCCGCCATATAGCCCTGATCAAGCATCTTTGGGACCAGTTGGATAATCAGGTTCGAAAGCGCCAGCTCCCCCTGCTACTCGAGAGCAGTTGAACAGAGCTCTGATTAAAAAGTAGGACAACATCCCCATAACATCCCCATAAGACGGATTAACGCTCTCATGAACTCTATGACCAGAAGAATAAGGACCGTGACCACGGCAAACGGTGGACACACAAAATATTGATGACTCAGATCAATTTCAATTTCAAAATCCTATGGGTCCATTCAATTGAATCGTCAATACCACTAAACCAATTGACAGATGCAATATACAGACTTTGGAAATTTTTAAGCATTAATTTATCTGTAAGCATTAGTAATTTCGTTTTAAATAAAGCCCGATATCATACTTAATTTCTGGTTTATATTTCACCCTGCGTTTCTTTATCCTTTCAGTATATAAATATGAAACCATAGATAATTACCATGAGTTTAAATCTGAGGTCAGAAAAATAGAGTCTCGTTTACAACTTAAGACTTCTATCCCTTGTAAGTCTGCTAGTAAAGATGATCAGAAAGTAAAAGATGCTAAGGATGAAAGAGATAAAGAAATGATTAATGTGATAAAAAATTTAAATGATAAGATTGAATCCTTATGCAAGGAGAAAGAAGAGACAGCACAATGTTTACAACAAAATGTAAGTACTTCTCAGACCACTGTCCCAGTTTTTAGAGATAGTAGAGGTAGAAGACACTTTAGAGGTAATTTTAGTAGAGGTGTTCAGCGAAGCAGGGGTAGAAATGATTATCAACCTACAAGACCTACTAGTTCAAATACTTTTAGACCTAACATTGCCAATGTCCAATGCAATAATTGTGGTAATTTGGCACACTTTGCTAGAGAATGTCCTTTAAATGCTTAGTGCTAATATGACGGTTCCACATAAAAGCACAGATAGTAATAAACCGGATCCAAAATTAGTTGGTGATAGTTCTGAGGTTTCGATTCTTGTGAATGGTAAGTCGACTTTAGCTCTTTGTGACACTGGATCATATGTGTCTACTTGCTCTAAACAATTTTATTGTGATCATTTGTCTGATTTAGAACTACAGCCATTATTATATATATTATATTTTAAGAATTGAATGTGCTGATAGTAAATATTTACCATATGAAGGTTTCATTGAAGTTGGTATTCAAGCACCAGGTGTATCAGATACAGCAGTTCAACAGTGTCTATTATTGATTGTACCTGATACATCATATAACAATAACACACCCATTCTTCTTGGTACCAATGTTATTTCTACTTTCCTTGAAGAGTGCAAAACAGTCAATGGTGACCAATTTCTACAAAAAAGATAGGTTAAAGTTTCCTTGGTTTCTAGCTTTTCGTTGTTTACAAATACGTGATAGGGAACTCAAAAAAATCATAACAAATTGGCTATTTTACGCAGTGCTGAATATGGTAACATTTCTATTTCACCAAACAAAAGAGTAAATATTAGGTGTAGAACTGACAGAGAAGTACCATATCAACATACTTGTGCTATAATTGAGTCTAAAAAAGAGTCCACTGTGACAGATGGTTTAGAGGTAACCCCTGCTGTAGTTAGTTTTTCCCCAGGTGTTCAACAAGAATATATTGTTACTATTATGAACTTAACTGAAAGAACTGTATGTATACCACCAAAAGCTATAGTTTCTGATTTACAACCTGTTGTCATTGATGAAGACTCTATAAATAAATTAGAAAACCAGAAACCTTTGCCTAATATATTGAAAGATATAAATATTAATGCTAAATTATCTGATGAACAACAAGAACAACTCATTGATTTATTGGTAAGTCACATTCAAATTTTTTCTACCGGAGAATCAGATATTGGTAAGTGTAATGTTGGTAAACATAGAATAGACATTGTAGATGATATCCATTTCAAAGAAAGATTTCGTAGGATTCCACCCTATATGATTGATGAGATTCGTAGTCATCTGGAAGATTTGGTTGCTAGTGGTGTTATTCGCAAATCATGTTCACCTTGGGCCTCACCTGTCGTATTTGTAAGAAAAAAAGACTGGTAAAATCAGACTATGTGTTGATTATAGAAAACTTAATAGTAAAACTGTTAAAGATAGTTACGCTTTACCTAGGGTCGATGATATATTAGATTGCTTTTATGGTTCAAAATGGTTTTCCACTTTAGATATGAAATCGGGCTATCATCAAATTGAAATTGAAGAAAATCATAAAGAACAAACAACTTTTACCCTTGGACCCCTTGGATTGTGGGAATTTAACAAATTACCATTTGGTTGTACTAATTCACCAGCTACTTTTCAAAGAATTGTTGAGGAAATTTTAGGTGATTATAACATAAAAATTTGTCTGATATATTTAGATTACCTTATAACTTTAGTTCTACTTTTGATGAACATTTTTTAGATTAATGGAAGCAGGGAAAAAATTATCAGCTGAAAAATTTTCTTTTGTCTAAAATAAAGTAAAATTTTTAGGTCATGTTGTAGGTCCTGATGGTGTTGAACTTGATCCTGATAAATGTGCTAAAGTAAATGATTTCCCTATCCCCTCCAATCCAGATCAGTTAAGACCCTTTTTATCTTTAGCCAGTTATTATAGAAAATTTATTAAAGATTTTAGTAAAATTGCTAAACCCTTGTCAGATCTTTTACCACCCACTTCACCAAAAAAGGTAAGTCTCAGAAACAGAAAGATTGGCATTGGACAGAACAACATCAACAAGTTTTTGATAAGATTAAAAGTTTGTTAACATCTCACCCTATACTTGGATATCCTTTATTTTGACAACCTTTCGAGCTCCATACAGATGCTAACGGAACTGGACTAGGTGCTGTTCTTTATCAAGAACAAGAAGGTAAGAAAAATGTTATAGCATATGCTAGTAGAAATTTGACACCTCCAGAAAGAAATTATTCTGCTTTTAAAAGAGAGTTTTTAGCATTATAATGGGTCGTCACTGAAAAGTTCAGAGATTATTTGTTAAATAGTACCTTTGTTGTTGTGACTGATAACAACCCTCTTACATATATTCTTTCTAGTGCTAAGTTAGAAGATGGGTTTGTCAACTCAGTGATTTTGATTTTTCTATTGTTTATAGACCAGGTTCTAAGCATACTGATGCTGACATTTTATCGAGATATCCTGAGCCTTGCTCTACAGAACAGGTAAGTATTGACCGTAATACTATTTCAGCTATTTGTAGCAACTCATGTTCTTGTTTATCCGTATTTGAAAGTTTACCTAGTTGTTCTTTGAACATATTATATGCCACAGATGAGCAGGTCAAGTGATGGCTCAGATTGAGTTGAGACGGTTATGAAAAAGTCAACGTGATGATTCCGTTATAGGTTTGTGGTTAAGATCAGTAATAGATAAGAAATTTCCAGACAAAACATTATTTGCAGGTAACAATAGTCATTTACCTAGGTCCGGATATTTTAATAAGTTTATTGTAAAACGTGGTCTTTTATTCCGTGAAATTCTTGAAAATAGTGAAACAGTCCAACAGTTAGTTGTACCATCATGTTATAGAAAAGATATTTTGCTTGGACTTCATAATCAAATTGGCCATCCTGGTCGTGAAAAGACCATTAGTCTAGTTAAAGAAAGATTTTATAGGCCAGCTTATACATCAGATATAGCTAGTTGGGTTGAAAAGTGAAAGTCTGCTACAAACGCCCTTGCCCCTTTAGTTAATATTCAGTCCACATACCCCCTTGAATTGGTTTCCACTGATTTTTAAAGGTAGATGCTACTTCAGGTGGTTTTAGAAATATACTTGTCATAACAGACCATTTTACTAAATATGCTGTTGCTGTCCCTACAAAGAACCAATCTGCCAAAACCACTGCAGAAGCATTAATGAATAACTTTATTGTCCATTATGGAGTACCCACTAAACTACTGTCTGATCAGGGATCTAATTTTGAGTGTGAGATAATTAGAGAACTTTGAACTTTATTAGGAATAAAAAAGTAAGAATAACACCATACCACCCCCAATGTAATGGGATTTCAGTAATATATAATAGAACTTTGCTTAATATGACAGGTACTTTAGATCCAGAACATAAACAGAATTGGAAAAAAAATACCCTCGCTTGTTTTCTCTTACATTGCCATGAATCATGAATCCACCTGTTATTCCCCTTTTCAACTTATGTTTGGTAGAAAACCTAGATTCGCTATTTACACTATGTTTGATCTTAATAATGATTCTTTAATATCTAAGATTAAGATTATGTAATGGACATGAAAAATAAAATGGAAACAGCTCAGAAAATCGCTAATAGAAACTTAGAGAAGTCAAGAAATCGTCAAAAACAGAATTATGACAAGAAAGTAAAACCAGTATGTCTTAACATAGGAGGTAAAGTACTTGTAAGAATTTTAGCCTTTAAAGGTCCTCATAAACTTGCTGACAAATTCGAACAAGATGTGTACACTATACTGAGTCAGCCAAATAGTGATATTCCAGTGTTTGTAGTGGTAGATCAGAACGGTAGACAAAAACATTACACAGGAATCATTTACTGCCTGTTGGAGAAAATTTAGATGATAATGTTGAACCGGTCCCTCCCTTAAAACCAGTCCCTAGACCTAGACTGTTACCCCAGAGTACCCCTGGATTAGATACCAGAAAGGCCCATGAGATTGTGACAGATGTAGAAAATAGTGAGTCTAGTGATTCAGATGTTGAGATAACAGTTAGAAGAGTATATGAGTCGGCCGACGTTGATAGTGCTGTAGAAGAGAGACAGAGGATACTAATAGTACGGAGTCCTGAAACTGTCCCGGAAAGAATTGGTGGAGATGATGATGATGATATTGATGATGATGATATTGTAATGGAGGAACAAAGACCTAACCGTATTCTGTTCAACCTAGAAGACAACACGTCCTAGAAGGAAATCCGTGACATAAATTATATCAAGTGAATCAGCAGCAAACAGTAGATAAACTCTTAGATTTTCAGATACATAATACACGTTTGATGGAAGAAATGTTAAAATCTCTACGTGGCTTTGCAGATTCATAGATTTTATATTTGTCTTTTATATTAAATACAGTTTAGGTAAGAACTATATTTGTCAAGTACTTTTACTGTACTTTAGATAATTTGTAAGTACTATTACAATTTTGATATTTTGTATTTCAGAATTATTCCCGTTTTGAGAATGAGCCTTTGTCTTTTTTGTGTTTATTTTATTATTGTATTTCAGATTATTTGAGTTTTATGTGGCTTATTTGAAGATCACATGTTTATATGCATTTGTGTATTTACTGCATTATTTATTGTAATTCAGTCATATACAATCAAGTTGATATTATACATTATCATATTTCAGATGCATCAGAGTTTACTTTACTTCATGCTGACTACCTTTGTTTATTTTATATTATTATTTTTTTATTTTGTTGTACATGTTTGAACTGCCAGGATGACAAGTTATTATTAAGTATAGTAGTCAGTAGTTGTCTGCTAGTTGTATTGTTTTGTAGTTACAGTTTGTAGTCAGTCTGGAGACTGAGATTTTGAAGTGGGGGGGAGAGAATGTAATAGTCCGCATACTACAAATAGGATCCGTATTGTATACTTACAGTTTAGCCAGAGTTGTCGTTCGTGATAGATTTCGCGCTTTTACTCATTCTGTCACGGGAATCAGGAGTCAACATTAAAACTGGTTCACTTCTTTTGTCTACCTTATATTATATTAGAATTGTGAAACTGTAGTTTTGTTTTATTATTTTATAACAACACAGTATGATAGACTAGTGAGATAAAGAAGAGTTATTTAGATGTTTAGTCATTGGAGCTCATCCATATGACGATGTGTTTAATAGAGATTTGAATATACAGAATCTTCATGATGTAATTAAGATTATTTGGATGAGTTGGTAGATTAAAAAGTGAATGAAAACTGATCATCTCGTTTTTGTACTTGGGTAATTTTACCTTACACCCCCCCCCCCCCCTGATGTAACAATATCATGGACGTATTGCGTAAAACACATTGCAACCGTGTTTCAGAAATTTGTAGAGAAGCCTTTGTTATAAACTTGGTGGCATCTCTTTAAGTGATGATGACAGTAGCACAACCGACACTGTCAGTAAAATTGAATGATTTTTACATTGTTTAATTGTTTTAAAGTGTTTTATTTCTATTTTCAAAAGTGAATAAAATAAATCTAAAACAAAACAAAAAACAAAAAATAAAAAACGACATATTGAACTTCAGACTCGCACTCCTTTAAAAATAGATGTTTAGTAGCATTGCACTTTAACCGTACGACCATTCAACCAGATGAGATATCGACACTAAATTAACCTACACATTGTAATTTTTACTGCAAATTTCTGTATATACATAGAACGCGGAAATTAATGTATACAATGTGCGATAACCGTGAAATAATGCAATCGGACAGTTCAATATAATCGTACAATAGATTTTTATAAAATTATGAACATTAAAATTAAAATCTGCTCTTTGATACTGAACTAGTTAAATCGAACGTTATTGTTATTGAACGACAGTTTCTTATTAAGTCGATTGCCTGAACATCGTTGAACTGAAATTTTCCAATTTGAGAAAAAAATAAATCAATTTTGATATGTTTATAAGTTGTATATTTACAAATACTTCTTGTCACCAAAATTAACAAAAGAACGTTATTGTAAACATTTTCATTAAATATTTTGTCCAATGTAATTCCAAAGGGAATGTAGAAGTATTTTTTATAAAAGATAGCAAACTCTGTTTTCATCAATATTTCGGCCGATCTTTTATTAAAAAATATTTTCATTAAGTTTGATAATAATCCAATACTATATCTAGGCCATCAGAGATCTTTAACTGTATTAATTTTGTTATAAAAATTTCAAATTTAATGAAGCAAATACTTATTATGATAAATTCATTTTCAGGATGTAATGTATCTCAAGGCTGGCAACATAGAATTTAATTGAATGTAGAAATGTCTTTTATGGATAAAAACGAAGCAAAGTAACAAAAATGTTCATCCCGTATCTGAAAGATTTCCATCAATCAGCAAAACACACCAAATTATTCAGTCAAAGAATCAGGGCATCATATTATCAAATATCTTAGCAGGATTATATTGCACTACAAGATAATATGATTAGTGACTATAAAGATCGAACACCCGTTGAACGGTTAATATAGAATCCAGACAGACAGTGTACCACCTTTCCTTTTAGTTAACATAATTACTTGTGTTAACATAACTTGTCTTTAGACAAATCACACTGGCTTCTTAGATGAGGGTTAACACTATAACGTTCGCCTCGATTCTACTTGCTGAGTAATTGCAGACACATTTAAAATTGTCATTGAAAAACGATTTCGTAATACATTGACTGGTGTAAAGAGAAAAATTACAAAGCATACAATCGCCAATCAAAATGAAATATATTAATACAATGTACTTACAGAATGTAGATGATCTTTATCAAATAAATACTACATGTATAACAAACTGTGGCGCTTTTCACAGAAATAATCGTTGGTCAAAACCAAGAAACATTTAAGGAATGAATTTATAGAAACTGTCTTGCATTGAAAAATGAATGTCACTTTTGGTGATACCTAATTTGCATAAAGGCCGAAGGCCTTTATGCTAAAATTAGCTATCACCAAAAGACATTTATTTTTCGATGAAAGTCAGTTTCTATGAATTCATTCCTTATAAATACAACCTTTCTGGGCGAAATGTATCGCCTGAACCATTATTTGATATCAAGAACTATATTTTAGTGCGTAAGAGCCGAATGCATTGTAATGCGGAATAATCTTGGTCGTACACAGGTCTTTCATGCCATCCGTCGGCCATTTTGTTCTTCGCTTCGATGCAATTTTTCAAGGGTTTAATGTCATAACAGAATCAATTATGTAAAGAAATGTAAGTACATGTACATGTAATTAGATTTTAATTTGTATAAAAAGAGCACTAAAATGGAAAACCAAAACCAATATTGTGTAGCTTTAAAAAAACGTGTAAACAAGTTGAAAGTTTTACGCTTTTCCCGTGCGTTTATCAAGGTCGAGGTCAACTAGCTATTTATAGTAAAGATAAAAGTGAAACTGAAATGTTTATTTCGGTTTACATTTATTTCTTATTTTAATTTCAATATGATATTATAGGACCATTTTTCATGTTTTCGATGATTTACTTCTTTTATTGACATGCATAGCTTTTGTATAGCGTGTGACAGCATGAAATTAGTACCGGCATGACGTAATTTAAAGTCATGAATATTAATGAATTCTTGTTGGCAACTGCGTTTATACGGAAATGAAAACACATTTTTTCAAGTCACGTGTTCCCTTTTGACCAATCAAATTGTATTATTTCGTTTAGGTTGTAATTATTACTATTACAATCATTTTTTGTCAATCCATTCTAACTTATTATTTAATTATGTAGAATATTGTATACCTTTTGAATATCCTATCATACTTATGTTATCTATCTTTTTGACATTGAATTGCAAAATTTATGAAATTGACTTACGATAACTATTTTCGTAAGAATATTTGTGAAAAGGTGCACTGAATAGCACATTTCAATTTTTTTAAAGTCAGAGGTAAATATTTCAACTATACAAATATTTTTCTTTTTATATGTTAGACTATTCTTATCAATATTGATGAAGAGATCAATTATATGACAAATAACTTATAATATTACATATTGATATAAAACAATGTTAAATATAAACTTATTGTGACTGTAATATTTCATACAGGCTTTTTACATTGACTATTGGAAATTCTATTTTGAAGAAGCTTAACTTTAATCAATGAATCATGTTCAGGTTTCAGCATTGGATGTCATTTTTAATATAACAAATTAACATTAAGACTAGGAAATTCTCAGATAATTGGATTGGGAAGTCTCTTTTGTGGACAAAAACTAAAAGTAACAAATGATAAGGTCAATTAATTGACAAAACAAATCTGTTTAAACATTTAAAAATCCAGACGTCCATTTTCTGAATTATTGCCTTATCACTTGTAATTACATTTTTTGTTTACTGAACTTTTACTGACCGTCTCTTAGCCTTTTGATAATCAATTACATGCTCCTTCGGTCTACATACAGACACATAAATGTCATTGACAAACAATTTTTGAACTCAGCCCTATCAGGATACCGTTAACGTTGACAATGAAAAGTTTCAGCAATTTGCATTGGCTTTTATGGAAAAAAAACGAGGTATTTTTTATTTTAATTATCTCATCAGTACTGTCAGTACCTTGATTCTTCTTAACATAAAAAAGCCTTGGTCATAAATTGTACACACCAAAAGTTTCGACCATAAACCAAGTCTAGTGTTGACTAAAGTTTACATATGTGTATTCCCTACCTTCGGGTTTTCAAAATAGCAACATTTAATTCTTTAAATCGTTTATAAAGCTATGCAATAGGTCCCTACAAAGTGCAAACGATTGTTTTTTCCATTATCGTATATTTATGCGCTGAAAATCTGACAACCAATATCTCGTGGCCCTATTATCTATGGCATTTTTTGTACTATACGGCTACTCGATTTTGCTGCTGATTTTGTTATCAACTTAAATTAAGTAAACAAATGATAAAACCGATACAGTATAATCTCTGCTAACGGTCCCTCTAACGAGCGGCAACCTCCGACGAGCGGCATATTAGAATGCCCTCGTTGATTTTGCACTATGATTTACCTCTAATGAACGACACCTCCAAAGAGCGGTAAACGGCCGTTGAGATAAATTCCCTTTGATCAGCCTTTATCTCCGTACAACGACACTAAGTCTGGCAATGTTTATATCAATAATCGATAATTATCTATGACGGGAAGATTTAAACAATACGCGATACCCTTAATCGTATAATACTACCCTTAGGTGTCATATTGTTAAATCATTTGACTAACATGGGTTAATAAACAAGTGACATATGGTTTCCATGACACCAACGAACGGATTTAAGATGAAGAGCGCTATGTTACGTAGGCTGACGTCAATAAATATAAATCGTACACACGCCCAGCTAGTAAATGAATACTTATGTGTTATTGTATTAATTATTAAAGCTTCGATGGAATAAATTCTGTTTTAAGGTTAATTTGAGTTTTTAAGAGCAGAATCAGACATTTACTCTCGAAAAGACATTGATAATTCATTCTAAATATTATTCGCATTTATACAGGTATAAATAACAAATTTGACGGTACCAGAAACGATTTCCCTAGTGTATTGCTTTCTTCTGCGTAAAACTAACTGTCATGCTAGGAATTTTGAACGCTTAAAATGATTTATCTTAAAAACTTTGTAATCATATTATTATTATTATTTTGTCGATCAGCACACCGCTAATAACTGTATTTACACTACGGAACGGATAACGGCCAGTTTTCCGTAGCGAAAACGGTCGTTTTTCGTGGTTGGTAGATAAGGTCTACCTCTGCATAGCAACACCTCGGCAGAGCGACATTTTTTTCAAACTTCACCGAAAGTCGCTATGCAGAGGTTACACTCAGTCTGTATAACTTTATCACAAGTTAAAGTCGAACAGAAACGCATATTGTATTCATGCACGAGGGTATGCCCTAATGTTACATGTATATTGGTGTAAACTACATCACGGGATACAGGTTAAAATATATGCTTAATGGACTCTACTTGAGATATCAGTTCTCATTTATCGACATGTTTATCATAATTATCACGTTGAAATCACGATAATTTTGTAAATATGGAACACCATAAATGCCTTTACATGAAAAGAATGTTTTTGTATTAAGAATATATCATATAACAAGAAAACTGACATCATTAAATCCCAAATGGACATCACATAAGCAAAAGAAACATTATGAAATGGCTCATGAGCATCGTATAATGGTTAATAGTAATCGTATAATGACACATGACCCTTGTATAATGGTAAATAGTCATTGTGTCAGGACGCATGACCATTGTAAAATGGTATATAGTCATCGTAAAATATAACACATGTTCATTGTATAATGGTAAATAGTCATCGTATAATAACACATGTTCATTGTATAATGGTAAATAGTCATCGTGTAATGACACATGTTCATTGTATAATGGTAAATAGTCATCGTATAATAACACATGTTAATTGTATAATGGTAAATAGTCATCGTATAATAACACATGTTCATTGTATAATGGTAAATAGTCATCGTATAATAACACATGTTTATTGTATAATGGTAAATAGTCATCGTGTAATGACACATGTTCATTGTATAATGGTAAATAGTCATCGTATAATAACACATGTTCATTGTATAATGGTAAATAGTCATTGTATAATAACACATGTTCATTGTATAATGGTAAATATTCATCGTATAATAACACATGTTCATTGTATAATGGTAAATAGTCATCGTATAATAACACATGTTCATTGTATAATGGTAAATAGTCATTGTATAATAACACATGTTCATTGTAAAATGGTAAATAGTCATCGTATAGTAACACATGACCATTGTAAAATGGTAAATAGTCGTCGTTTAATAACACATGTCCATTGAAAATGGTAAATAGTCATCGTATAATAACACATGTCCATTGTATAATGGTAAATAGTCATCGAATACTACACATGTCCATTGTATAATGGTAAATAGTCATCGTGTAATGACACATGTTCATTGTATAATGGTGAATAGTCATCGTATAATACACATGTCCATTGTATAATGGTAAATAGTCATTGTATAATAACACATGACCTTTGTATAATGGTAAAAAGTCATCGTATAATACACATGACCCTTGTATAATGGTAAATAGTCATCGTATAATACACATGACCTTTGTATAATGGTAAATAGTCATTGTGTCAGGACCCATGACCATTGTAAAATGGTAAATAGTCATCGTTTAATAACTCATGAACATTGTAAAATGGTAAATAGTCATCGTATAGTAACACATGTCCATTGCAAAATGGTATTTAGGCATCGTATAATGACACATGACCATTGTAAAATGGTAAATAGTCATCGTATAGTAACACATGACCATTGTCAAATGGTAAATAGTCATCGTTTAATAACACATGTCCATTGAAAAATGGTAAATAGTCATCGTATAATAACACATGTCCATTGTATAATGGTGAATAGTCATTGTATAATAACACATGCTCATTGTATATTGTTAAATAGACATCGTATAATAACACATGTTCATTGTATAATGGTAAATAGTCATCGTATAATAACACATGTCCATTAAATAATGGTAAATAGACATCGTATAATAACACATGTTCATTGTATAATGGTAAATAGTCATCGTATAATAACACATGTTCATTGTATAATGGTAAATAGTCATTGTATAATAACACATGTTCATTGTATAATGGTAAATAGTCATCGTATAATAACACATGTTCATTGTATAATGGTAAATAGTCATCGTGTATTAACATATGTCCATTGTAGAATGGTAAATAGTCATCACATAATGACACATGTCCATTGTATGATGGTAAATAGTCATCGTGTCATGACGAATGACCATCAAGCAATAACACATGACCATCGTATAATAGTACATGATCCTCATATAATGACAAATGACCGTCGTATAATTGTAAATAGTCATTTCATAATAATACATAATTTCTGTATAATGGTACAAAGCCATCGTATACAGCAATTCTCCCATAATTGTTTTCATTTTGAAAAGTGAAATGTCGAAAAATGAACCAATTGTAAACATTTATTTTTCCACATAATGGCAAAGTTTAAATCTTTGTGGCCTTGAAACAAAAATATAACGCACACAGAGAAAGATATACGAGTTAAAAAAACTATTTGCAAACTGCTACGTTACGAAACATAGAATCACGGGTATAATTAATTAATAACTACTTTTAAAATAAAAATCTGTATTTCTATCCACGTTAGTATGATATATCATTCAATGGTGAGTAGTGAGACAAATTTAAGCAAACTATTTTGCAATATATACATGCTTGTCAGAATAGTGCAAGCAGAATTTATCATTATTTTTTGTTGTTTAGATAAGATAACGTAACACATTTATGTCAATATGTGAATTAGTCGCATACAGACATGTGGAACATTCATGTCTACATTGATGAAATCATAACCATATTAGGTACAAAATAAAATGTCAATTAGTATGAAACGTGACACAGTATGCTCATACATAATGACATATTTGATATGGCATGGAGTTACGGAACATAGTAAAAAATAAGAACTTTGCAAGCTAGAACAAAATTACATTTTAATATCGATTAAATAACACAAAAGTATTATTTATCAACAGCACAGAGTATTTCTAAATGTTTGAAACAAGTCTATGTTCTGCCATTTAACAAACTTACGATACTACTGAGCTTGGAATATAACAAATAAGATATGTGAAGCAGGTATGATGGTATTAACCTAACTCAAGTACATTTTTAGTGATTTATTATGTATACCATGTAGATATATAAAATAGACGACACTGATCGTGATAAACAATATAAATAATCAATAAATTAGCAATTTGTTAAAATTACTGTGCTATGCGGGGTTACGGAATATATGTTACGGGAAATATTTGGCACCACGATTAGATCAAATTATATCAACAACCCATTCGTTTGGGTTTTACATAGTATTTTTGGTGACCGTGTAGACCAAATAACTACTATGCAGTAAAAAGGGAAATTTTAAAAACACGAGGACCCCACCAGATTTTAAAAACTAGCGAGAAACATTTTTTTGTTGAAAATTACAATGACGTTTTGGAATTAAATCAAATCCAGAAACATTTAATTAATATTATGCATAGTGTGGCTAAAATTTAACTTCGGTCAAACGTTGTATTTGATATATACCTAAAATGAAAGGGAACTTTGTTTTGTCATATGTGTTTTTACAAAGTATTTCTAAAATTAAACTGGCAAACACGTTGGAAGAGCTAATTTTATACGGTAATATAGTTTATTTTCAGTAAAATACTGCAATCTCTTAATGTCATATTAACTTGTTTATTAAAGCCACTAAACGAAGACAAAATCTTTATCATTAATTTAAAAACAAGTAAAACTATCAAAAAGACAATAGAATATAATTGCCTTTGGATTATAATAACTCTCCGTAGCGGGTTCCCTTTTAGGGGTCAAGTTATTCAAAATATCAAATTCTTATAAAAGTGGGGTACTTTTATAACATGCAAATTAGATTACGGAGATACCCTCTCAGCCAATCAAGTTGCTTAAAACGTGTTTGGTAAAACTTACACAAAATTGTAAAGTGATGGATATGTCATATCGTTTTTCCTGTGGTTTACTCGAGAAATCAGTGCGTTCAAATTTTGAGTACGCAAACATTTAAACTGATGCTAAAAAGAAACGCCTCATTTCAACTAGGTACACAATTTTCGTGATTCAGAATAATATAAAGAAACATTAATGTTTTCACCCTGGTGACATGCTCAACGTAAGGTCTGTCGTTACTTTGCTGATAGATACAGTCATACTGTTGCAAATACATAGAGACACTCGCCGAGCATAAAAGCTGGTCTATGTGTATGCCCACGAGATAATCTTGGCAAACAACGAGTAGTGACTTAAACTCGTATTGAAACATTGATTAATCTGAGGGCGTTACATTAACCGAAACACGAATCCTCACTGAACTCTACACTCTCCCAACTACATGATCGCGATGATACGAGCGGAGAGATAGACGTTGGTACGGTGGCATAACTTTAGAACCGTTTACGCCAAACAAAAAGATTTCACCCTTATTTGGCATGAACGGTCACCCTTTCACCACACATGACGTTAACTGGTTCGTTTCTTTTTCCCGTCAGTATATTTTTATGTATAAAACTATTTACATGATTTCGTGAGTTTTAATTGGCTTTCGCACGAAATTCACCATACAAGAGTGTATTTATCAAAGAAGAAAATTCGTTTTCTTCCGATTTGAAGTTGTGGTTGAAGTTGTGGTTATTTTTACCCACGACGGGATGTTCCGATCTCGTTCGTTGAGTTCCCTGATTTTCCGTAAAGTCATTACTTTGGGGTTTATCGCTAATTTTAAAATAGTGTTAGTATAAATTCTGGAGAAAATACTTGAGTTTTTTTGTGCCTTGGGTGCGTTTTATATATTCATTTAATGTTTGCATGAGTTTCAAGCAAAAACGCGATACTTGACAATTATCAGCGTTCTATTTAGTAAAGGGGCTTTAACCCTACATGATAATAGTTATTAAAGTAAGAATATTACTTAATAATAATAAATAGTATTGTATCTATCGGTAGTTTAGCAAATATGGTCTGTGCAGAAATTTTATTAGATTTTTCATAATATTTTGTGCATTCCGAGATTCCTAGCTGCTTTTTCTGATTTGACCTGCCTGTGGCGTAGGTGCAAAGAGATGTTAAAAATTGTCGGTGTGCAACGTCTTTGATGGGAGCTCATGTTGCGATTGGTCATCTGTGGTGAATACATTTTTTTCAATACAATGACTGGAAACCCCAACTGATAAAACACTAGATAAAATGGAACTTTGGAATGTTATTTACGTCCTCAAATCTTTGGTTATACTGGTTTGATAGGTCATTGTTTTAATTTGTAAGAATCATTGTAAAGTCGATTTAGACATTGCCAATCTGTTTAATATTCCTTATGTTTTAATGACCATGATTTTGTATAAATTGGTGACACAAACATTGTTTTGTTATGAATTTGAAAAACATTCAGGTGGGTCAAATATGTATATCTTCACAGAAGCAATAATTTTCATCATATAAGACTGAAAAAAAGTTCATTTAGTCTGTTTATGTAAAACTACTATGATGATGTTAAATGCATTCATTTTATTCAGTGATCACGTAAATTAATAGTATTACAATTTTTGTTCCGTAACAAGCGCTCTATGCTCCGTAACGAAATGAATTTTCATTCACAATGAAAGAGATATCAATATTTTTTCTTTCCGCTTAAAGAAACATGTCAATGGATGTAAGATTAATTGGAAAATTAAAAATATGAAAGTCATCCAACACACAGATTTCAGATTTATGCCTCATCCTGTACCTGCACTAAAATATGTTTTTCTTACACACGTACCGTAACTGTTCGTGCTAAGGCATAATTTTGCTTTTAACATGCTCAAACGATCAAAAGAAGAATATTGAAAACAATACATATTTGTATCTTCCAAAAATCATATCATATAGCATGTTAAATACTTGTTACGGAGTATAGTCGTTACGGAACACAGGGGTTTCGTTAGAGTTTCTCCCAATAAATATAGAAGTAACAGTAAATGGACGCGTAACTTGCACTTGATCACACCAATGTACAATGGCAAACAATAATTTAATGGAACCCCCCCCCCACCTATATTGTCGCTAGCAACTGTGCTACGCTCGTTATGAAAACATAGTTCCTTCAATGCGACATTTAAAAATTTGAGTTTGGGGTTATTTTATTCATTCTCCTTTGAACAGATAAGGTTCAAACTTTGTTTTACACGATATTCGATTCATTGTTATATTAGTAAATGGTTTATCAATTAAGAACAACACCTTTTGGAAGGTAATTTACCCATGCAAAAAATAGTAACGTGACATAGGACTGTTTTGGAGACAGCCCTTAAATGTGGAAAATCTTAGAATTTCATTTTCGTATAAGTAGAATATCTTTAAAATCATACAATGCACTACGCATATATTTTAAATAAATATATATTCTAAGCAATAGCAAACCTTATATTAATTGTTTTTCAAAGCAAATATTAAAATTTTAGCTGGAGACACGGCATTTTTCTACTTATTGAAGTTTTTACTTAGCAAACTTTTGCCAAAAGGCGTACGTTTTCAATGTTTCTTGGGTACCAATTTATCAACATCAATCTTACTTAACATTTCAAATTGATTATAAATATCAACTAGTATTGTTTTACGTTGTATAAATAGCCGTATAAAACCAGGAGACACGATTTTTTCAAAATGGTATAAATTTCTAGAGAATGGCTGGTATAATGACACAGGGTCATCGTATAATGGTAAAAAGTAATCATACAATGAAAATGTAACATTATATATTACTCTTTGTACATTCATCAAAACACGTATAGGCTCTTGCCATGTTAAGGAAGACATGGCGTTTCATATGTAAACTATGCGTTTACCTCTGAACAATCTGATATAAAATGCGCAAGTAAAGCTGAATCTATGATAGCAATTCTTATTAAGTATAATTTAAACTAGTATAATTTTAACTAGTATTAGTTAAATATATAATAAGTAAAAATGCCAGAGAATAATTTCCACTTTCGTATTTACAATGTTTATTTGACTTTAGTGAGTAGCGCTTTGTCAATTTTAGGCGCATTACTGATTTTCCTAACATACAAGAAGGGAACGCCGAAAATTAGGAATTTTACGCGTCTATTGTTGGTGTATTCAACCGTTGCCGATACCTTCACTGCTCTAGGAAATTTTGTGGCTGCCGTAAGATACTATATAGTACATGGACATAGAAGCTACAATGAACACTGCTCACAGAATTTCATGAACATATCGAACACCACGAATGCATCATTTGTGACAGACAGTGATTCGGATAACATGCTGATGGGACTATGTAAGGGACAAAGTTTTGTGACGACATTTTCCAATATGGCTTCTTTTCTTGGACACTAGTGATTGCTCTTCATTTATGGTCCTCTGTTGTATTCAAGGCCCAGTGGTCAGAGGCTACCATCATGCACGTGTTTTACCACGTGAATTGTTGGCTGATTCCACGTACGTATCAGAATTGAATATTGATGATTTCATTATTAAAGCTCATTCCAAACACCTCGGTCATTCTTTGAGTGAATAATCTCGGAAGGATTCTTGGAGCTCACCAAGAATATTGGGTTTTGGTTCAAACAAAAGACAAAAAATGGCAAAAACGCATCACATTAGGCAAGACAGTTAATTTTGTAAACACGCATAAATTGTTTTTAAGTGATACCATTGAATTGAATGGTTAAATTTCATGGCTACAAAATGAGGCATCATTCATCGCCTTAACTATCCTTGGTATGTTATTTTGTTTACAATAATTTTTATGTGGCCATTTGTTGGACATATGACTTAAATCAGTTACAACATAGCACTTTAATATGTCTGAGGTTATTCGTAATGAATGATCAAGGAGTTCTGAATGCTAACAGCTAAGTGTAAATCAAGTCAGGGATGCATGGAAATATATTGAATCTTGGAACTTTTACGATACGCATGATGAAAACTTAATATTAATTTCTAAAATGAGTACATGTAATTGTAAAGCATTCATTTTATGTCTTTCTTAAATACCCGTCAATCATGAATAAGTTTATTCTCATCTTCTCAAGCATTCTCGTACCCAGAGTCCAGTAGGATTCTCAATACGAGAATCTTGATAACCTCAGGGTACGAGAATGCTTCTCAAGTAATTAGGTCCCGTTTGTTAAGCTTTAGTAGGTAACGCGTCTGAAATCGGGTCGCAAGTTTGATTGCGCCGCGATGTGACTGTGAATTGTTGAGAGGGGGGGGCGTAAAGTATCATAAATTACAATTTTGAATTACAATACATTTCCAGTGAGTATAGTGATTACACTTTTAGAGAAAGATTATCTTGGTGAAGATTTTTGTTATGGTACTGGTGTGTGGTGTGGTATAAGAAGTGATTTGGATTCTAGTATAATAGAACTATGGATGTATATAGCGGATATTGGCTGGCAGGTTCCATGTTATATACTTATATGTATATTGTACATGAATTTGAAATTACACTTGGTAAGTATTACAGTGAACATTGGAAAGAAACTAAGAAACATTTGTGTTTTTTGGAGGATTGAAAAGTTTCATTGGTATCAATTTTATAGTACAGAGTGTCATTTCATACACTACGGTGTTCTGTCAAAAATATGCGGTTCTGTTAAGATTATGCAAGAAGTGACAGTTGGTGGCGTTAGTAGCCTTATCTTTAATTAAAACTGATAGCTTTATAAATATTGTTACATTAAAATCACATTTTTTGCTGCGTTCCTTACATGTAACGAGAACGTTCGCCGCGAAAAGCTATTGTTAGGCGAACGACCTGCTCTCGCCAAAACGTATTCAAGATGGCCGCCTTAGATCAATAACAATCGTCGTGGTCACTTAAAAATGCCGGATCTACAAAATTTCGATTTTTCTTTTTTTGTAATTTCTAAAACTACATGTCTTCCCGCGTCGTTCTGTTAAACTTTCATCCTCATTAGCCAATTAGAAGTATGACTTTTTAACTATTAAAAATGCAGAGGTTCATAGTTCAGCTTTAAAAAATAATGTTTTTATCGTCTCCTGAAAACTTAGCTGTTTGTAGTTCCGGCATTTTCAAGTGATCACGACGCAAAGCTGATTACTTACATGTCCGCCATCTTAGATCGCTTAGCGAGTCACCTCTTAATTGCGTTCGCCAATTCGCAAACGATCTCGTTAAGGAACTCGCTGCTGAATTAACTGTAGCATATACTAACACGCATTTGATTTTACAGTACTTTCGACACAGAGGAAAGGAACTTCATGCCGTATCAAAGAAATTTAGAAATGAAGATGGTAACTTCGTTTACATATGGTTAATCATATATTCGTTAAAATTATGGGGAATGACACGCTTTTTTATAACAACGTATGTGCCACAGGAAACACTGAATGGCGAAGAGTTGAAAACTTTTTTAGAAGTTCTCTTAGCTTTGCAAAGTTATGGCGCGAGTGGTCAAGCCTTTTGGAATTGTATTTTGTTCTGTTTCTTTGACAAAACTGTGAAACAATCAATAAAAGATCGTATTTGTAAGCGTTCAGACGAAGAAGACGAAACCATTTCCTTAATCCATGCTATAAACTAAGTATAACGCGTTTCCAAAGGATTTTGTCATCATAACTTTAAAATAACCTACCAAAGACTTGAATTGCATGTTTATAGCTGCATATAGTGATATCCATATAATGACAGTTGCCCTGCATCAGGTGCTGAATGATTTCATTAATACATTTATGTAAATTGATGGTCATTGCATAATATTCAGACGGAGAAATTAACCAGCCTTTGATTTTCTTCACTTAGGTGAAATGAACACCTACGCATGATTATTTTTTGTGCCATTTGTTGGTGAAATATTGACAGTTTGAAATATAATTAATAAGACATAAACAGTGGTTATGTTACAAATGTACTAATAAATAGCTTCACTTATCAAGAGGTTCTTTTGATGTTACTATTTACTGTAAACTTATAATATTCCTTAATTAAAATCATCCTAAAATTATCTATTATTCTGATTTTTTACAACATTATTTTTTGCTACTTTTTTCATTATGCTACATGAATTTAGTTGTTTGTGCTCGTCATTGTATGTTCATGTATTGTATATGTTCATGTATACGCTAATAAAATTATCAATCTATCCATCATAATTAAAATTTTGTAAATGCATTAAAACGTTTGAACCACGTGTAAATGTAACAGCTTTGTTATAAATACTACGTGTATATAGTTTTTAATTAGGACGTTGTTTGTACATTGAAACAGTCACAGTGATTCGAGTATTTAAAACAGCAGGATTAATGTACTCGTATGCAGTGTAGGCCAGTTGATGGTTTGAGGCATTGCCTTCTAGCATTACACTTTTCTGTATCTTTGATGAATTCAAATTTCAGATTTTTACATATAGCCACCCGGCTAGTTCAGTTGGTAGCACGCAAGTCTACTGATCGAGGGGTCGTGGCTTCGATTCCCGGGCGGGCATTCTTTCGTGGAGCTTGGTTATGAAATTAATTCTACGGTCATTCTCCCTCCTACCAATTATTCTTAATTATGTAGGGCAGTAGTCAGTAATTGACGAAAGTATGTGCTCAGTAGCTAAATCCAGATTTAACCTTTCCAGAAGGAGTGAGTAGGTTGACTGACCGCCGTTATATGATCTTATATTGTATGAGATCATATATAAACATTGTGTGTTGCAACGGCGTTATACCCAACAGAAACAAAAACAAACGGAACAGATTTTTATAAATGCTACGTTTTACATTTAATTTAATTAAAAACAAACAAATGGGGCATATCCGATAAGCTCACGTGGTATGGTGTTTGACTGCGAATCTAATATTGTCGGTTCAATTTCAGTTTGTGTTAAGTACTGATTGAATTTTGGGACCGTCCCGATTTGACCGACAATTATTGCAATACGGAGTAAAAAACGCATTGCAAAACATAATATTACATACAAAATATGAACTATTTCATTTAGAACACTAAACATTGGTTCAATGTCTTTAATAGACGCTTGAATTGATGGTGAGACCAATTTTGAAGAAAAAAGAATACTATAAAATGTATTTCTTGGGGATTAATTATGAATTATAAAACAAAAAGCTCGAAGAAAAATCTTTCTTGTAATCGGTAAATTTTTATGTAGTTGTATAGTAGTTTAAAAATCGTATGTCTCCTAAGTGATTCATTTGACAAGAATGTTGTAAATAATTGAATAAAAGCAAGTTTTACTTTCGTCTTTATGTCTTTAATACAGAAGAATATCTCTAAAATTATATTCCCTGAATAATTTAAACTTATTTATATTCTTAAATGTTTAAGCCTCACACGAAATAATTATAGATCAAGTTTCTCATCATCAGTCAAAAGTACAAAGCAGAAAAATTGTGTGCAAATAGTATTCTCTCAGTACAGATTTATTAATACCAAGACTAACTTATAATTCATATAGTAGAAAATAGTGTTGACGCAAAGCATCAAAGAGCGCCGGTATGTGGTTAGTCTAGGTATGATTAGAATGAATCGAAACATGCATAAACTGTGCAACTGAGTGAGAGAGTATGAAATGTCATGTTACTCTTATAAATATGCAGGTATTTTATGTTCTTAGGGATGATTTACAAATGCTAAACCAATAAAAACAGAAATACCAAAAGAAAACTCCAGAGCAATTCACTAAATAGTTTTATCTATTATCTATAGTATTTGATAACTATTGCTTTTCTTTGATGCTTTAACTTTGTAATAATAATTTTCAATTGCAAAGTATATAAGCAAAAAAAGAAAAACAATAAATTATTATTAAGGAGATGGCCAGAAACATCGATCTTCATAAGGACATTTTGAAAAATGTATCTTTCCTTTACAAAATAATAAAACAAAAATAAATACAAACTGAATAATAATCAAGAAGATTACCGGATACATCGATTTTCCACGAGAAGCATTCAAATGATAAAAATCATTCTTCGACACACGTAAATAATGAATTAGCTTAAACATAATATTCAAGTTAAAGAGATGTATTGCGCCTGAGATAAAGTGCACGATTCTATAACAGTTAATCATTGTCAATACAATGCAATGAACGCATTACATTGTTTGGTGTCAGTTTATACGGAACATCAAAGCAATACATTATACACCTCTACATTTAAAATTTGATCACATATAATTAGATAAGCTTTTATTAGATATGTATATTGAAAGTTAAAACTCCCTTGGTGATTCCTTTGAAGACACTATTTTCAGTTATTGATGTTTTTAAACAAATAAGTACTTTGAATTACAGATATTCAACTAATATATATTCCCTTAGAAATTGAAACTTGTTAAAAGCCTTACATAGCACATCTTTGAAAAGTTGCACATTACAATGATGAGTTTTTTTTGAAAGTGTGATAAATAATAGATATAAATTTCAGAGATTAAATACAGTATTTTGCTTTATATTTGGTAATGCGTCATTACAAATTGAATAAATCGAGATTTCTTGACGATTTGAAAATAAACTCTTCATCAAGTTACATACTAATGTGTTGCATTGTCATCTGTAAGTCAATATAAACATTAGTAAATGATATAATTGTCTTCTTCATGGATCGACGTTTGATTATGCAAGTATCCTAAGTGATATTCTGGTCTCCAAACAACATGAAACACATTACACACAAAACATGATGGTACATTTGAAACAAAATATGAGAGCAATACGGAATTGTCATAAATCGAGCACACAAAAGGTAAATAATTAAATGAATAAAACAGGAGATCTGGTCTATTTTAGAATTAAATTATACAGAAGACGCATAGCAAGAACCAGTTATAGTACACATCACATGGTCAGCTTATTTTCTGTCTTTCAATAATTAGAATGTATCAATATTCTGACTAGTGCCCATAAATCTTTCTGATATAAAAATGTAAAACGACAAGTATGTTTTTCCGCGTTTGCCCAATAAAGAGTTTATCTTTGGTTTGCTTAGAAATGTAGTAGGTTTTGACAATATATTAAGTAATACCTTATTAAAGTATAGATTGTCTTGTCATTAATAGACATAGGTAAAAATGACAAAAAGACAGACATTGGTCAATCACAAAATTTCATTCAATTTTATTCGATCAATAGCATTATAAATCGCGTCAATAATTGCTGGAACTATACATGTATGAACTACTGGTTTGTGTGCGTACATAAGTGCGGTCGACGCATGCTAATCCAATATCATTCCAATATCTTTTAGCACAATATATTCCTAGTGTTTTAATGTTTTACACTTGAATTAATAACCTACATTCACTTGTGAACACATAAAAAGTGGCAAAAATTCATAATTTATTTAAGTATAAGTAGTTCTGTGTGTTTTACTTTTTTCAATCCAATAGTTAATCTATTTGTGTACATGCTCTCTATTTCCAATCATTCAATTTGTACATCTATACAGAGATTAAATGAACCTAATGCTCTCAAATTTTTATAAGTAGTCTGGGATGGAATAATTTCAAAGTGTTTTGATAAGTGGAAAACCAATCGACGGAAGAAATAAAATAGAAATATATGTCAGCATACAAATTATAAATCATTCTTTGACACACGTCAATAATCAATTAGCTTTAACATACTATTCAAGCTGAAGAGATGTGATGTGCCTGAGATAAAGTGCACGATTCTATAATAGTTAAACATTGTCAATATAATGCAACGAATGCATTATTCTCGAGAGTGAAGTTTCAGAAAAAAACTACATTGTTTGGTGTCTGTTTATTCGGAACATCAAAGCAAAATACTATAAGCCTCTACTTTTAAAACATTTAAAATTTGATCACCTATAAACTAGCTGTGTACGCATAATAAATTTGCTTATCCCAGCTATATAAATACTTGTGTCATGTTTTATCATTATGTTTATTATATGCCTTATTTATAATTATGTATAATAAATGACAAAATCATCAAACAATTTTGTCTTTGTCGAGTCCAATATTGATGTACCATCAGAACAAGCTGCGTCAATGGGGAGTAAAGCTGGTTAGATTCCAGTAGTTGTGGATATAAATGTAGTGCTGTCGACACATGCTTGTGATTCATTTAAATATCTCATATGATTATGTTGTCCATAATCAGTGTCAAATGAGATAATCACCCCCAGGGGTTTTTCTCTAATACCTTCGAATGTACTTCGGTGCTAAAGAACTTTCGAAATACTAAATAAACCTGTGGAAAACTTGTCAGTGTTGTTTTAGAATGTTTATCCAAGCACTCATGTATGCAAAAATAAAAATGGCTGACTGTTTAAAAGTCATAATTGAAATGCAGTATGCAACTGATAAGTTTCTATTATGAATTTATTTAATAGTAATCAGCCGTTAGAAGCATTTCAAAAATTGACATTTTGACGTCTATCCCTAAACACAGCTCAAAGATGACAAAAATAGAATACTTGAATCTTAACAATAGTACATGTAACATATCTCGCCCACGGTTTCGTGGAACATAAATCATACTGCATAATGTCAATTTATAATGATATTAGAATGATACATAAATATCAATGTGTCGTGATAAATCATGAATACATAACCATGGTTACCAGGTTTTATAAGAATTGTATGCAGAAATATTCTTCTTCAGAGCTAACTTTATTTTCAATAAGTAATCAAGTAATATTGTCGCAGCACTAGAAAGAAATGAATGACGGTACAATATAGTACAATATTTATTGGCATTGAAAAAAAATGTATCAAGTTCCAGGCATGCTTCGAGAAAATGCCACCTTTAATATTTGATGCCGAATGCAAATTCTTTACTTTGATTTCACTTTGTTTGGCGTGGTAAGTTATCGACTTTTGAAAATAAATTCGTTTTGAACATTTTTCTGTATTGCGATTGAATGAGAGCATCTCTAACTTTTACTTCTGATCAATTATTGCAAGTTCTCTGTCATTCTCGCTAGGTTATCAACAGTTTTAATTGTGAGATCCCTTACATTTGATACTTTCAGTTATTGAAAACATTTGTAAAATTTGTTAAAAGGGTACTTATCCTGAGCAAAACAAATAAGGTTCAGTTAAGTAATCGTTTACAAAAGAATATAACACACGCACCGATATATTGACTCTTCTAATGAGTAAGTACCCGAATGGGTGCTGTTAATGTCACATTTGTCTAATTTCAACCGTCATTTGTCGATATTGTTTTCATCAAGGAGCTGTAAGAGGTCACGACAACATTGATGTAATGTTCATACATTACTTTCTCGTCAAAATACACACTTTCTTGTGTTGCAATGTCTTGTGTTGCAATGTCTTGTGTTGCAATGTCTTGGGTTGCAATGTCTTGTGTTGCAATGTCTTGTGTTGCAATGTCTTTTGTTGCAATGTCTTGTGCTGCAATGTCTTGTGTTGCAATGTCTTGTGCTGCAATGTCTTGTGCTGCAATGTCTTGTGTTGCAATGTCTTGTGTTGCAATGTCTTGTGTTGCAATGTCTTGTGCTGCAATGTCTTGTGTTGCAATGTCTTGTGCTGCAATGTTGCAATGTCTTTTGCTGCAATGTCTTGTGCTGCAATGTCTTGTGCTGCAATGCCTTGTGTTGCAATGTCTTGTGCTGCAATGTCTTGTGTTGCAATGTCTTGTGTTGCAATGCTTGTGTTGCAATGTCTTGTGTTGCAATGTCTTGTGTTGCAATGTCTTGTGTTGCAATGTCTTGTGCTGCAATGTCTTGTGTTGCAATGTATTGTGTTGCAATGTCTTGTGTTGCAATGTCTTGCACTTAAATGCACATGTCTATAAATCTAACTTCTAATCAATAATTTCAAGTTCGTTGCTATCCTTGCTTGACTTTTAAAGTAGAATAGAGGTACTTTTCACACATCTCAATATTTTGGTACTAGTTTACACAATTTTATATTTCAAACAAGTTCCCTTAGCTCTTAACATCATTTTAAGAGTGAAAAGTCACAATTTTGGAAAATGTTAAAAAATATTCAAATAATTCCGTATGGCTTACCTCCCCCAGGGATCGGTCATTTTGGGTTATTGTTCTTGAAACTCTCCAAAAAAGGAGGAAAAGGGAGGTTACTCTTAGGGCATACAAACTTTAAATATCTTTAATGATTACTTTCCCTTGTTTTAATGTGTAAAGGGCCTACGATATTTTGAACAATGTACGTTATATACGTAGCATATTTTAATCACAATAGTAAGAAATGATATTGAATGATCATATGTATGTGACTTATATCAATATATTTAAGCTATTTTTGTGTCTGTATCAGAACATAATGATGTGTTTAATATTTTAAACTACTAATTGCTTGAATTTCTTGTTATAAACATAAACTCTTAGAATAGCGCTTTTGAACATATATTTAATATGAGAAGAGCGCTATTAAAATGCAGTATATGATAAACATAATAATAATAATGCTAATAGATTAAACTTCAGAAATTCCTGTTCATGCCATATTACTCGGTAGTTTATATTTAATTTTTTATTACATTTTTTCCTTGAATAGATAGAAGTACGAATAATTATAAGTCTTTGTATTCATTCTGGCCACTTATCTTTGTTTTAGTATTAATAGTATAAACCATCGAAATACATTATTTTCGTTTTTTTTCCGACATAACGATCTTATTCAAATGCTGTATAAATTAATAGAAATAAAAAGATTTACCTGACACATTTCCAACTTAATGTCGGAAGCACATTAAGTATCTTTTAAGCAAATCCTTGAAAATATATCCATGTTAAAGAAAATCATATTCTCGAGTGAATAAAAACATAATCCAAAATTTGTTATAAAAATATTTTGAAAAAAAAAACGATAAAACACATTAATTGTTGTTTCCATAGTGTAACTGTGCACATTTATAAAATTTGACGATTTCGAATTCTAATTAAAAGATTAGGGAATAGATAAAAAAAATTCGTTTTAATTGGATGAAACTTTTTTGTGAAACTATCAAGCTCCGCCCTTTTCTCAGCTGTAAACAATGCAAGACGAAGAATACCATAGCCTAGACTATTGCGTAATATGTCATGGACCCAAACTGGCAATAGGAAGTCGCGAATGTATATCATAAAGGGCAATATTACGCCCCGCGACTATCACTATCATGCTGCCGACAACACCGGTATTTTTAACATTTTAACGGTATTTTTAGTTTATTAATGCATTATCAACAACAAAAAATGTTAGTCGCCGATTTTACAAATAGTTATTAATGTTAAATGTCTTGATTCAAAAGTTTGATAAAATGCACACGCAAAAATTAATAAATTGCATTCTCTATGTAATTAAGACATTTAACATTCATAACTATTTGTAAAATCGGCGATAAACATTTTTTGTTGTTTCAATTAAAACAATCGGACAATTAAAAAAATATAAACTTAATTACTTGCGATTTACGACACTGTTTTTTTTTTATTTTGAGAATTTATTTATATCATACAAACAAGACAAACTAGGTAAAGACTGAAAAATATTACGAAACAATAAAAACAAAATTTGTGTTATCATTACACTTGCATGAATAACTCAAACATTGAAAATGTGTGACAAATAACCGAAAATAGGTACATCTCATCTTAAATGTTTGATATCAATCATTATAAGCAAACAACGAACCGTTTTCTCAACAAGAAAAAATCAAAATTGAATTTTGAAGCCTTAAACTTCCGACACTGTTTTCCTTTCTTCAACAATAACATTGTAAAAGGAAAGCTTTTTGTTAAAAATGCATTGAATGCAATTGAGTTTTTCCCTCCTAACGATGTGTTGTATTTGCCGTTTTTTTGGAAAATTGTTTCAATGCAATAACAATTTATTATTTCATGGCCTCATCATACAGATCCATATCTCATGAAAATGATTATAATCACTCTTTTTTGTTTTTATGTATTTATACATGTATATGGGTGTAGCGCCAAATTATTTTAATTGCGACCAACACCAATGTGTTCTGCTAATAAAATGTTCTGTTCTATATCGTGATAGTTACTTACTCGGTCTGTTTACCGTGGTACAAACAATTATTTTTCAAAATCACTAAAATTGAGGTTCAATACGGGATATTTTATGGTCCAGCAACCATATTGTCCCTTTGGGATACCTCAAATGTATTATGGTGACATGTGTTTTGTTTAACAAAACTGAATTCCATAGGAGATAATATTAATACGTCGTGTCGCGTCGCGTCTGTGTAGGCGTAGTTTAATCTGTTATCGTTTCCGGAAATCGGGTCTTTGATGTGATGGTAACAAGAAATCAATTACATGGTTGTGACCCCGAGCTTACTTATAAAAGAATTTGTCACATATCAAATTAATGATGAGCAAATATGACAGTTAATTAAGACTGGTTGTCAACTGGTAGCATTCCTTTTTTATAATAGTTAATTTTAATTTACTGAAAATTGAATTTTTCTCAATATATTCGTCAAGAATAAAGCACGGATGAATGGTTTCTAATTGTTATCTAAACGGATGGTGAATTTAGTAAAAAAAAAACAACTGATAATTGATATCACTTTATCAAGAGCCAACAACGTATTAATTAAGTGATTATTACAAATTGTCCACAAGTGTCAGTTTTTTATAACAGATCAATAAATGCTGATAATAACATCGATAATGACACTTTAATTTGTTTGTATATTAGGTTGTATTCTAACAAAGGATTAAATAAACACCGGTGTCTGCTGTGATTATAAAAAACTTTTATGTTTAACCTTTCTCAATGATTATGCACACATAATAGCATAGTCTTTTTCTTCCGATATATAAAACAACACATGTATATAACAATTCCGTGATTCGGCCCGGATCGACGGGTTTTTATACCGAGCGGAATAAATGCCAAGGGAGATAAGCCAGATGACCATACTAGATAACGCAGAAGAATAATGACTTTTAACCTGCGATTTTATGTGAATTGTTTTGTTCAAGAATGTAAAAGGTCGCGCAAATGAATCTTTATATATCAAATTAACAGGAAATTAACGTTTTAAAACGACCTCCATTGTACTTTAACATTGTGAGATTTGGACATATTTCATTTTCAAGCGATGAAAGTCATTTGTTAATATTGTTTCCAGAAGCTTTACATGTAAGAGGACACGATAACATTCATGTATTATTGTGCGTAAAAATTGACCCCGACCTGACCTTTATGCAAGAATATTCATTACATTGAATACGAATGTAGTATTAATGCTCGATTACATCGTGGCCGTGAGGATTATGTGTTGAAATTAAACAAATAAACATACTTCTATAATTTTACCATCGTTGCCGATGTGTAGAATAGGCGTGGTTCTGATTAGTAGTATAATAGTGGACGTGCCCGGCGCATAGTCAAAAAAAAATTTTTTTTTACAATTATAACAACTAAAAGATAAATAACATTTTTACTACTTTCAAATTTTTTATATATCCACAATATTTTCTCTTTCTCCTCCTATGCCATAAGTAGTATAATAGGGGGCACGTCCACTATTATACTACTGTACAAACAAGGAGGAACAGTACCGAGTGAGAAGTAAATAGGTCAAGTGATTAAAATAGAAAATATTTACCCGGGGGAACTGCGGAGTGTGAGAAGTAAATGATGCTAATGCTAAAAATAGAAAAAAATTACCGGGGAACTGTGAGGTGTGAGAAGTAAAAAAGGTACCCCTATAAATAATAAAAAAAATTGTTCTAAAACTCAGTAATCTGTAATTCTTGTTCATAAAAACTACCTTTAATTTCTTCACCTTTTAAATCGTTTATTTTTTATAAGTAACAGGATTTGTATTTAAAACCTCTTCAATTACAAATATTTCTCTAGTCCAACGAGTAGTATAACCCTTTTCAAATTTACCTTTCTTTTTTGTTATTCTTACTCTATCTCCAACTTTGAATTTAGGTTTTTTAATTTCCGTTTCTTTTTCTGGATATAAATTTTCATACACAGTTAATCTATTTTCTAATTTACTTGCCTCAATAGGTGTCATTTTAATAGAAGAATAAACTGTATTGTTATAATCTTTAACTAAATCATCTAATATATTATAATATTTAGTAGTTTCATGAGCAGTAAAATATTTATACATATGTTGTTTCATAGTTCCTATCCATCGTTCTACTACACTAGATTTTTCTTCATTCTCAGTTGAATATAACTTTATGTTATTATCTTTTAACAATTCTTTTACTTGTCTATTATAAAATTCAGATCCTTTATCTGACCAAATAAACATTGGTTTTCTTTCTTTAAATAATGTTTTAAATGCTTCACTTACTGTTACCCCTGTTTTATTTTTTAACGGTATTAACCAACCATATTTACTAAAAAACATCTATAACTGCTAATAAATATTTATAGTGTTTGTTTTGTTTTGAGTATTGTTGCATATCTACCAAATCAACTGCCCATGTTTGATCTATTGAATCAACATGTACACGTCTTTTAGGAAAATATTTTATAACCCTGTGATGTAATTCATCTGCTAATTTATTTGTTAGACCCCCAATAAATCTATTTTTAATAGATCCACACTCAGAACATTTTCCTTTTAACATTTGTCTATTATTAGCTGTTGTTACTTGTTTGACTGATTCATTTTCAGTATGTTTTTTACAACGTAAACAATATATTTTTGGGTTATCCATTTTTAGCAATAAAAAAATGAACGAAGGAAAAGTTTGTACTACTTGTAATGAATATAAATTATTAAACAAATATTATAAAGCAAAGGATAAACCGATGGGTGTTGAATGTCAATGTAAACAATGTAGAAAAATAGTAAAACAAAAATATTATCAAAATCACAGAGAAAAATACAGACAAACGTTTTTAGAGTTTATAGAGAGAAATCCGGATTATTTTAAAAATAGAAAATACATAATTAAAAAAATAAACTAATAAAATGTCACCAAAAATCCTTCAAAGATCTTATCACTGAAACTGTTATTGATGATATAGAAGAAACTGATATAACTAAATATATAAACTTATTAAAAGATAAAATAGTTATTATTCAATTTCCTTTGAAAATAAAAATAATAATAACAAGTGAATTTTCAACGCCTATGTCATTTGATATAATAGAAAGTCATTACTCTCATCCTATTCAAATTATCCTGACACAAAATAATATACAAACATTCTATGAAACTTTAATACATAAATTTGAAGCTTGGATAGATAAATTTCAAGAAAGAGGATCTGGTTTTGTTTTCATGAATATTAAGATGGTATTAGTAAAACAATATAAATATGATTATCAGAAAGCTTCATCTTATATTCCTCTTCAATTCAAATCAATTAATATAATAAATGTACAAAATAAAGATGATAATAAATGCTTCTTATGGTCTATATTAGAAACATTAAAAAAACATAAAGAAATATGTTATGATAATGAACATTGTAAAATCATAATGCCTAAACCAGGAAAAAATATTCTTAAATTTGAAAATTATCATTTTAAAAACAAACTACCATTTGTTATCTATTCTGATTTCGATTCAAATAATATTCTGTTATCCACTACACAACCAAATCCAGATAAATCAATATATAAACCCAATACGTAAACAAAAAAATAATAGTTATGGTATATACGTTCATTCAGAATATCCAGAAATATATAAACCACAATACTTTTCTTATGTTGGTGATGATGCAGTAGAAAAATATATAGAAAAGGTAATAAAGATATTTAAAGAAATAAATTATAAGATATACCTTAATGAAAAGAAAAAAACCAGTATTAAATAAATATGAAGAAGATGAATTTCAAGAAGCAACAGAATGTTATATTTGCGGAGAAGAATTTGTGGAAATAGAAAGTGATGAAGAAAATGAATCATTTATTTCAGAAAGATTAAATAAAGTAAGAGAACATAATCATCTTTCAGGTAAATATAGAGGAGCAGCGTGTCAATCGTGTAATACAAAAGAAGGCAAAGCAACAAAATTAATACCTGTGTTCTTTCATAATGGATCAAATTATGATTTCCACTTTTTAATTGAAGAATTGATGAAATATGAAGACAAATATAATAAAGTAAAACTCCTTTCTAAAAACTCAGAAACATATATTTCTATAGAATATGGTTCAAATTATAAAAAATTAAGATTCCTAGACTCATATAGATTTATGTTAAAAGGCTTATCAGATATTGCTAAATCAATGGATGAGTTTCCTATTTTAGAAAAAGAGTTTGATGGAAATATTTCTCTACTAAAACAAAAAGGATTCTATCCATATGAATATGTAGATTCTATAAAAAAATTAAAAGATAAGAAATTACCTGATATTAAGGAGTTTTATTCCACATTAACCCAAAATACTATTACAGATAAAGAGTATAAACATGCTCAGAAAGTTTGGGAACATTATAATTGTAAAACTTTGAAAGATTATCATAATTTATATCTTAAAACAGATGTTCTTATTTTAGCAGATGCATTTGAAAAATTTAGAAAATTCTTTTTAAAACATCATAATATTGATCCTGCATATTGTTATTCTGCACCAGGATTGACATGGCAATGTGGTTTAAAATATACTAAAGTAGAATTAGAATTATTAACAGATGTTGATATGTTGCAAATGTTTGAAAAAGGAATAAGAGGTGGATTCTCTGGTGTTCTAGGTCCAAGACATGTAAAAGCATTTAATAAATATACTCCTAACTATCATGATGATGGAATTAGAATATTAGAGTCACACGAAATGAAAGAATGTTTAGAAATATTAAAGAATGGAGGAAACTTAAATGATTACTTATTAGAAAAATATTTATTATATCTTGATGCAAATAATTTATATGTTTGGGCAATGTCACAGAAATTACCAACTAAAGATTTTAAATGGGAACAGGATCTTGATTATTATAAAAATATACCAAAAGGAAGAGGATGTTTAATTGAATGTGACTTAAAGTATACAGATGAATGTAAAAAGAAAACATGTAAATATCCTTTAGCACCTGAGAAGATGAAAACAAATAAAGAAGATTTATCTGATTATCAATTAAATTTATTAGGAGATAAAACATTAGGAAAAGAAGAAAAACTATTTCTAACTTTATATGATAAAAAGAAATACATTGTTCATCATAGTATTTTAAAAGAATACATTAAACTAGGATTACAGGTAACAAAAGTTCATAGAATAATTTCTTTTAAAGAATCAGATTGGTTAGCAAAGTATATTAATTTTAATACTGAGCAAAGAAAAAAAGCAAAATCTGATTTTGAAAAAAGATCTTTGGAAACTGATGAACAACAGTTTCTATGGAAAGACACTAGAAAATATTAGAGGCAGAAATGAAATTATATTATCTATTAATAGGGAAGAAGTAAAGAAATATATAAACAAACCAAACTTTAAAGATTCAATAATATTTAATGATAACTTTGTTGCAATTGAAAATAATGTTACTTCTATTAAATTTAATAAACCTATTTATTTAGGACAAGCTATATTAGATTACTCAAAACAATTAATGTACAACTTCTATTATAATGTTGTTAATAAATTATGGGAAAATAATGAATTAGTTGCTTCCGACTCAGTCTCTGGTGATACTCCAATTATTCTTAGATTTAAGAATAAAATATATATTGATAAAATAGAAGACATTGCTGATAGATATGAAGAATATTCAAATGGTAGATTTTACTATAGACCAGATGATTTAGAAGTTTGGACAAGTAATGGGTTTTCTAAATTAAAATCTGTAATTAAACATGAAACAGAAAAAGAAATGTTTAGAGTTGTTACTCCACAAGGATTTGTAGATGTTACAGAGGATCATTCTTTACTTAATAATAATAATGAACTTGTTAAACCAAAAGATTTAACATTAAATACTAATCTTCTTTTTAATAATAATTATCAAGAAGCAGCGGATCCTCCTATGAGAGAAGAATTTTTAAAATTAGAACCAACAACAATAGAAGAGAAAAAAGCTTATATAGAGGGTTTCTTTTTAGCAGATGGAACTAGCGGAATTTATAAATCTAAATGGGGTATAAAATATTCTTGGAATCTAAATAATCAAGATTTAGATCTTCTAAATAAATGTTTAGAGTATTGTAAGGAAGTGTATCCAACTGATTTTAAAATAATCAATTGTATGAAATCATCAGCTATTTATAGAGTTATTCCAAAAGGAAATATTAAAGTAATGGCAACAAAATTTGAAAAGTTTTTATATACTGACAAAAAAGAAAAATATATTCCATATAAAATTCTTAATAAAGATTACAATTATAGATTATTCTTCTTTAGAGGATTTTATCAAGGAGATGGTTGTAAGAAAGGAAGAAATAGTGTATTTTCATTTTCACAAAAATCAAAGATTACATTTTCATGTTTACACTACCTTATAACAAGTCTAGGATACAATTGTAATATTAATACAAGATTAGATAAAACAAATATATTTTCATTAAATATAACATTGAAAGAACAGATTGCGCAAGTAAAAAAGATAATACCTCTAGGCAAAGAAAAAAGATTGGTATATGATTTATGAACAGAAACTGGAAACTTCAATTGTGGATTTCCTTTAATTGTAAAAAATACTGATTCAATAGTCTTAAGTATTAAAACTAAAGATATTTATGAAGATATGAAAGAAATAAAAGATGAATTAGATACATCAGATTATCCTAAAGACAACCCTCTATATTCAGAAAAAAATAAAAAAGTAATTGGAAAATTTAAAGATGAATTAAACGGAAAAATTATGAATGAAATAGTTTTTTTAAGAAGTAAAGCATATTCTTTTACATTGACAGATTTAAGTGAAGAAAAAAGTTTAAAAGGAATTGGAAAAACAACGATAAAGAAAAGTATTAAATTCGAAGATTATAAAGATTGTCTATTTAACAGTAAAACTAAAATGAATAAAATGTATACACTAAACTCTAATAAACATGAAATGTTTGTTAATGAAATAAATAAAATAAGTATGTCTCCCTTTGATGATAAGAGATATATCTTAGATAATGGAATAGAAACTTTACCTTATGGTACTCAACTTCCATGAAACAAATCCAGTTAATAACATACCACCTATTATAAAAGCAAATTCACTATTGTTTTGATCATCTGATGGTACATAGAAATCACTTAGTGTTGGTTTTGGTTCATCGAGATAATAATATTGTTTCATAGCTTGATCAACATCATCAAAAGTTTGAACAGAATGATGTTCTTGTTTTAATTGTTCATTGATAAAATCTAATCTTTGAGTTCTTCTTTTATTCCATTCTGTTGTTGCTACTTCTAATTGTTCCATTGCTTTGTCGTGTCGTTTTCTTTCTTCGTCGCTATTGCTTCTACCAAGACGCGAAAACAAATAATTACCCCCTGTAAAAGCTAATGCGTTAACTACTGCACCCCCTACCATCATCGCTACTGCACTCGCCATTGTTTACTTCATAATATCAGCAGGAATAATTCCATGTTTTACTAATAGGTCTTTAGTTGTCATTGCAAGTAATATATCAATAGATAACATACCAATATCTGCCATATTAAAATCTATTTTTGGAGGAGGTTTTCTTAATAATTTTTTTCCTAATTCTGCGTAACCCACAGTTAGTACAGTTTCTACTCCAGCATGATATAACATGTTTACTATTTGTTTTTCATTTGATCCCATTTTTTATATATTAAAATTCAAATGGATCAACTCCTTTATTTGGTTGTATCACAGGTTGTTGTTGTGGTTGTTGTTGTTGTTGTATAGGTGTAACTTGTTTAGACTTATACATATAAAATCCTAATCCAATAATTCCAATTATACATAAAGGTATATAATTTTTGTATATATCTAGATTAACTTTTTTATTTATGTTCACTTTTTCAAAAATATTATTATCATCTTTTGTTATAGATTTTAATTGTATGTTCTCCATCTTCATTGTTTCAATTTCTTTTCTTTTTAATTCAGCTTTCTTTTTTTTGCTTCTGCACCTTTTTTACCTGCAGATACTCTTTTTGGGTTTTTAATTTTTTCTACAACTTCTTCAACATTTTCATTCATCATTTTTTATACCTATATTTCTGTTTCTTTCTCAAAGGTTATATGTCTTGCGGTTGTTAGCATCGCTGTAACAGGTGCTAAATACATTCCAAATTTATAATATAATTCACAACATGTACTAGTCAAAGCATGATTGATAAATGGATCTTCTTTTAAGTCTTGTATTAGTTTTGGTGGATTTGGTACTTTCAAATATTTTGATACTGTTAAAACATATAAATTAATAAAAGAGTTTCCCAATGTCTTAGTCATACCTGCACCTAATCTAGCTTCATATCTACAGTATAGTTTGTTTATTTGTTCTGGTGTCATTGTATCAATGTCTGACATTTGTAAGTCCTTACCAAGATATTGTTTACTTCCTCCACCAGCAACAATGGCTGATAATCTATCACGTTTTGTTTCAACATGTTCATTATCTTCTTTTACATCATTTAATAATTCTCCAGCATCCATTTTTAAATATTTATTTTTTATTTTCAAATAATTAAACACCACATATCCAACTATTGATAAGACTGCAGTGTTTGATATAATTGTTAGTATTTCAAGAAACATTTTTTAAGCATTACGTAAGCATTACTAAAGCTTATCTTTAGCATTCCTTAAAATCTCCTCTAGCAATTCTTCAGCTAGTAGTACAATAATACCTATTATAGCAAAGAATTTCGATAAAATTTCATCATCCATTTATTAATCCATAATCCAGTATCCAGTTGGTTGATCAGTTTTTAATATTAATTTACGATGTTTCTTTTTTTTAATTCTTCTTTTATTCTTTGTCTTTCTTCATGTGTTTTTATAACATCATTTTCTCTTAAACAATTATCAAAACTATCTCTATATTTTGTATAAAATATACACAACCATTTTGTTTGTTCTCTTAAATCTTTTAAAACAGAATTATATCTCTGAGAAATAACCCATACACTTTGTTCTGCATGTCTACCAGAGAAAGCTAACTCTGAAAGCATATCTCTTTTCTTTGTTAATTCTTTTGTTGCACTACAATCATCAATAATATATAATGTTGGTTGACCAGCATATCTTTTATAAAACAGTCTTAATAATTCTTGTAATTTTTCTTCTTCATTAACAATAGGATTAACTATTATTACATTTTTTGATTTTGGTTTTTTAACATCACCAATCCAAGAACGATTTTTATAAGCTTTATTCCATTGAATAGTAGGACATAAGATAACAATATATTTAAACACTTGAACATATTTTTTTTCTAAAATATCAAGTACAAACTCTGTTTTACCACAACCTGTTTGACCACAAATAATAGCACAATGAGGATATTTTGGCAAGTTAACCATTTTTAATATGTAACTTCTTTAAATCTTCCATCTTCAAAATTAATTTGTGCATCCTGGATAATAAATATATAAACATTTAATGGTTCATCTGCTCCTGCTTCTTTCATTATATGTATTGTTATACCTTCTGAAGCATTTTCAATTCTTCTTCCTGAACCATGTAATGAGTTATCATCTGTTGAACGTAAATCTAACCATAATGCATAATTATCTGTTAGATATTTATCTAATGTTATATTGGATAAATATAAATCTTTTATAATCTTATTTGTTTCTTTATTTCGTTTTGAATTCAAAGCATAGAATTTATTTATCTCATCCCACTGTTGATATGCTTTCATTCCTTGACTGTACAGTTGGTTTTGGACTCCTTCAATTGTCATTTCTACTTTTGTTATATTAGGATTGTAAAAATTTTCAGTTGATGTTCTCTCTGGGTCTTCAAACAACATTAGAATACCTTTCATACTTCTTGCTGGAACATTTAGATTAATATTCCATAATGTATCAGATTTGTTTTTAGTTATTTTCAAATGTCTAAGTATTCTGTCATATAAAATAACCATTTTACCACTGACTTGTTGTCTTATTTGTCTTGCTAATTCAACATCAGAAACACTATCAAATTCTAAACAAATATTTTTAATAACATATGAAGCTGAGGCGTCACTTGATCTAATTACTTTGTTATACTCATTGAATGTAAGTTCATATTCAAGTCTATCTCCTAGACCAGCTTGATAAAATGGCATATGCGTTTCTAATAATTCAAAATCAAGTGGAATACAAAATCTATTTCCATATGCCTTTGCGATGGCTTCATCTTCTTTATCTGCGCTAGCATTACCAGATTTAACTCTATGTTTTAACATATTATTTTTTCCAATACCTTGGTATGCCATATTTATACGTTCTGTAGGAGTCTTCCATAAATCAATATAACAATGATATATATCACTATCATAAATTGATAAAACTTCATTTCCTGATATTCTTATTGTTTTTTTTTTAATTATTGATCTTCCAAGGTTTGGATATACTGTTGCGTTTGCGTCATTGTCGCTTTTGATTTCAATTTCAAACGCTAATCTAACTGTTCTAGGAACAATAACATCATTACTACTTAAATTAGGAAATCTTACTAACAATTGTTGATTTTGGTCAATAGTTGAAGGATTATTGGTTATTACAAGGCTCTGTCGAATTCCTCTCACACCTCTTGGTTCTCTTATTTTTCTATAAGGACTTAATTTTTCTCCAAATGCAGACATTTTTTAAAGAAATAAAATGGCTGAAGGAGGAATGGATTTTGATATAGATGATAATATAGATGTAGATAATGAATTAGATGAAGAAATGATTCCAGATGATGTTGATGAATTTAATAGAACTATACAAGACCAAAGCATTCGTATTGAAGATATTGGTGATGTTGATCTAAGAACAGAATTAATAGTAGAACAGAAACAAGGAATTGTTGAAAAATATTACGAGTCGATAAGAGAAAAGTATGGGTTAGACCCTGAACGTATAGATATTACAAACTTTGAACTTGGTGATGATAATAAAACGTTATTTTTAAAGGTTGGAAATAGAGAAATTCAACTTGAAAGCGAAAGAGGTGTTGGTTTTATAGGCCTTGGTACATTGGCTAGTAGAATTGGTAGAGGTGGAACAAATGTTATTAGAGACTTGTTGAATTTACCTACTTATAGCTCTACAACTAGACCATTAACAGCACAGGTTGTTGCGAGTTTACAAAATATAGAAAGAAATCTCCCTAATGTTGATGCTGTGGAAATGAATGATTTACCTAATGCAGCTGAAACTATTGTGAATGAAATAGAAACATCATTTATCACACAAACAGATATGGAAAGAGGCACACAAACAGAAATGACAAAAAGAGAAATGGATGGTATAATCAAAGCAATGACTACTGTAAAAGAAGAGATTGCAAATGAATTAGCAAAATTGGCTGAAACAAATAAAGACTTAGCAAAAGAAAAGGGTAAATTAGAACAAGCTAGATCTGACAACGATGAATTCCAAATAGATAGGATAAGTAATCGAATAAGAGAATTAGAGATTGAAAGGACAACAAGAATAGAAGTAATTGATATAAACAGAGAAAAAATACGTAGTCAAGTAAATAGAATAAAAGAAACTATCCATAAAGTATTAAAAGAAAAGAAGACACTACATTAGCAGAGAGAATTAAAACGTTATTCAGAGAACAAGGAATTACAATTGTTAGTGTTTTAACTGCTTTTGGAATGGTTATTGGTCTTATTGTTGAAACTTTTATTCCTAGTACTAGTGGTGGAAGTGTAACACCTCCAAAAGATGGAAGTGGTGTAAAAGACTGGGTAAAAAAGCAATTATCAAATCTTGGTAAACTATTAGCTTTACTTGCAGGAAAAGCAGCAGAAGCATTGCCTGGTATTATTGGTGCTATTGTATCTTGGTTGTTATCAACAGCTAGTAATGTTGCTTATTGGTTAGGAAATCATTTATGGGCAATAATTGTTATCGTTGCTGGACTTTTATATACAGCTGCTAGAGAACATATTAAAATATCTCGTAAATAAGTAAAGCGGTAAGACCTATTACAATGCTACCTGTGATTAATGCTGTTTTGTTGCCTTCATGTTGTATTGCTTCCTTTGAGGATATTAAAGTACTTTGTTTTATAATAGGTTCTGGTAAAGATTTCTTTGGTTCTGGTAGAGATTTCTTTTTTGGTGTTCCCTTGAGTTCTACATGTTTCTTTTGTATAATGGGTTGAGTATTTACATCATCATTCAACCCAAGCTCTTGATCATCAGTAGCTACTACAATATAATTGTTATAATCTTGAATTGTTCCAATTCTTAATTCCATATTACTCGGAGACATATACAACCCAATTCCATAAACATAGTCGACTTTACTTCGAGCATATTTTAATGTGTTTTGATATTTACCAATTTGACTTGGTAAATCTATTGGACTATTGATAGCATCCTCAACGTTTGCAAGGAATTGTTTTTGAGCATCAAAAGCTGTTCCTGTTCCGAGTATATCTGTTCTCGTTTGAGATTGTGAACCAAGGATAGCCCAGCAATATATCCTTATGGATTCGTTTATCCTTTCAACTCCTGCTTTTGTAAAACCTTTTGAATTATCTAAAATAATTGTAGTCCATGCATACTCATATTTTTTAGCTATATAATCTATATGATAAGTTATGTCTGAGTGATAATTGGTAAAACTCATAGTTATTTTATCATATACAGTATTAGGAGGATCTAAAGGGTGATATCCTTTTCCAGTCCAATAATTATATATTGTTCCTAATCCATTATTATAATCCAATTTTTGCCTCCAGTCTGTATTTGGGTCTACATTAAACTCTTTACATATTCGTTCATATGCACTATTATCATAACTATTGTTAAAAGCATTCCAACTATTATCTTTTGGTAACGCAATAGAAAGTTCAAATAGTATTCTCCTTGTTTGATAGTAAACATGAAACAAAAATAGTGAACCAGTTAAACCAGTTGCTTTTATATGATTTTTATAATCAACACCACAACCCGCATTAGCGCACCATATTGCAAAATTTAATTGATTTTGCCAAAATAATAACCAATCTGCATTCCAACGTTGTACAATCTCATTTGATGCAACATGTGGTAATAAATATTTTTCAAATACATTGGGAAAATCTACGTTGAAGCTTTTACCATCTAATGAAATGACAATAGATTGTTTTTATAGTATTAATTGTTTTATTTTTAAAACTTCCACTTTTTAAATAGTTTGCTTCGCTATTATATTTAAATTCTTTTAATACCATTTTTTATTCTTAAAAAATGTACCATATAATTTCAGATATTAAAAATACAATAAACTTACAACAATATATAGATAATAAATGTGGTAATAAGAAAATCGGATTAAAAAGTTTTACTTATACTATAGGCTGGTATAATATTATTGATGAAAATATTTTAATAAAAGCCTTACCCTTAAATATATAGGGAAAACTTATAGGGGGATTTTATAATCTACAAGATGTAATAAATGATTTTAAAAAAGCAAATGTTGATTTATCAGTAAATATGCAAAATGGAATAGCTACTTTAAAATCAGAAAGAGAAATTAAATTAACTCACGGTCTTTCACAAATGTTAGGTATTGATAATGTAAATTGGATAAAAGGAATACATGATGGTAAAACCTCTGTAGATTTTGCTCCTTATAAACAGTTATATGTTCATCTAGAACAAATAAATAGTTCTAACAATTTCTTTGATGGAGCACCTAGTAATATTCTTGGAGTTGTTCCTATTGAGAACAGATCATTAGATTAGTTAATGACCTACTGTGTGGTATGGTATGGAGAAATTAGAAGTTACTGCGTTCATAGCTATTGATCTGAGTGCTGCATTTGACACTGTTGATCATGACATTTTATTAGAAGTACTTAATAATCAATATGGACTACAGAATAGTACACTTCGCTGGATTGACTCATATATTCGCCCACGTGCATGTCGAGTCAACGTCAATACTAGTTCATCATCTGTACGTACATTAGATTGCAGTGTTCCACAAGGTAGTTGTTTGGGTCCGTGGTTATATCTTACTTATGCAGGAACCTTATTCGATGTCATTCCATCTGATATATCAGTGCATGGTTTTGCTGACGACCACACTGCTAATAAAAGATTCTGTCCTAACAATCAGAATGAAGAAACAAATGCCATTTCTGATCTTGAAGATTGTGCCCTAACAATAAATTCATGGATGAATGAAAATAAATTGAAAATGAACAACTCAAAGACTGAGTTTATCATGTTTGGAAGCAGAGCACAGTTGAAAAAATGTTTAACCCAGTCAATTAATATTGCTGGTGAAACTATAAAATCTGTGAAGACCATTCGCTATTTAGAGGCCTTTCTTGATAAAAAACTTAAGCTTTAAAGATCACATCAAAACAAAAAGTAGAACTGCCATGTACAGTTATTTACGTATCAAAAGTATAAGAAAATATCTGGATAAAGATGCAACGGAAACACTAGTCCTATCTTTGGTCATGTCCCACATCGATTACTGCAATCTGATCTTGTATGGAATTTCAAAATGTGATCTTAGCAAATTTCAGCGAATTCAAAACATGTGTGCAAAACTGGTATTAAGGCTAAAAAAATCTGACAGTTCAAAAGATGCTTTGTATTCACTGCACTGGTTACCAGTCAAAGCAAGAATCAACTTTAAAATATGTACTTTCATGTACAACTGTTTTACTGAAACTGCACCTGCATATCTGACTGAAATTCTGAGAAAGCCTTTACAAAGCAGATCTGGTCTTAGATCTGCAAATTCCAAAGACCTGAGTTTTTTGGTTCCAACAAATAAGAAAAAAACATTCAGTGACAGAAGCTTTAGTACTGTTGGCCCCAAGCTATGGAATAAGCTACCAGATGATATCAAATTATCACCTACTTTGGATGTTTTCAAAAAACGATTGAAAACTCACTATTTCTCTAATTTTTATGATCTATTCTAAAATTGACATGGTTAGTAAATGCCTCACCTTACAATTACGGTAAACATACTAAGTGATTGAGTGAGTGCATTATGACGTGAGAATGAGGATTGCCTCGCTCTCTGTCATTTTCTACCTTGTTTCACAAGACTGCAATGACAACCTTAATAAATTGTCCCTTTAAAGGTGATGTTTCGACACCTTTGGGGATGTATTAAGGGCCCTTTAAAGGTGATGTATTGACACCTTTAGGGAAATGTCTGGTTAACAGTGGCGTTATGTTACATTGTTCAGGACATGTCCGGTTAACAGTAGCATCGTGTAATACTGTTCAGGACACCAACTTTTAATATGAAATAAAAACAAATGTAAAATTAGTGATAAAAATGTAAAATTAAGTAGGATCATGAACTTTGAATGATGTAGGTATAATAAAACATGTACACTTGCACACTATATTACATCATGTGTGATAAATTTTATTTTGTTTTGTGTTATTGTATATACATTATGTATTTATGGTGGAGGGTTTTTACTTATTAATTTTTTATAATCTATATTTTTGTACAACGCCATTGAATATGTTATGTAGAAATAGGCGTTTAATCAAATGAAAAAGTTTAAGTTTAAGTGATATTGTTCATATTAATTTTAGTAACCAGAATATAAACAATTAACGCATGGTGATATTTTAGAATTAAGTTTAAGCGTTTGTGATAAGAATGGACAGAAAATAATTAATAATGGGTTACCTATTAGTTGTGTGTTAGAAATTATTACATAAAAAATGAGTATATTTGGTGTAAAAAGAAACAATAATAAAGGAGAAGAATTAAATAATTTAGAAACTACTATAAATGATTTACAATTAAGTATTATAAAATTAGTGCAAACAGATGATACTATATTTAATAACATAAAAAAATTGGAAACAGTTAATGAAAAAAAGAAAAATTATGTTACAATATTTGGTGAATCAAAAGGTCCTTTAGATCCTGGTGAAGTGTTTTCAATGGGAAATGGTGGAAAAGTATGTCAAGTTGGTTATACAGTAATGAAACGATGTAGAGTTGTTTCTATTGGTGTATCATATACAAAAGGAAAGGATCCTGGTTATGGTGCTATTGCTTTAACTAAAAACGGGAAAACAAACTGGGATTGTAGATGTAGATTTAAATTTGATGAAGGTTATGCATATCGTGAATTTAAAGAAAATTACATAATCGAAGCTGGAGATGTTATTAATTTCCAGGTATATGACGACTTTGACTATATCCCTCCTTCAGAAGAAATAGAAACAGGGAAGATCTATACGGGAAGTCTTCCTATTAGCACTGTAACTAATACAGTTGCTTCATTATTATTAGAAGTTTTAGATAATTATTTTTTTCTTTAAAAATGAGTATATTTGGTATAAAAAGAAAAAAAAATTTGAAAATAAAATAAATGATATAGAATTATATATTGAACAATTAAAAGATAAAGATGATTCTACATCTACTTTAATAAATAATTTAAAAACTAGTATTAGAAAAATAAAAGAAGAAGAAAATCTTACATCTGTTAAAATAGCTCAAATAAATACTGATATTATAAAATTAGAACGAAAAGATAATATTTTAACTTCTAATATTACCAATTTAGAAACAATTGTTAATGATAAAACTAAGATAAATGAAATAGAAAACAATATTAAATTACTGCTGAATTAAAAGGTCCTTTGATTGTTAATATTTTTTTTTCGTTTGGAGATGGTGGAAAAGAAAAAAGTGTTGGTTATCGTATAATGAAAAGTTGTATAGTTCATTCTATTGGTATATCATATACAGAAGGAAAAGAACCTGGTCCTAATCTTCTTGTTTTATTTATAAATAAAAAAGAAGGTCATAAACGTATGTATTGTGTATTTGATTTTGTTAATGATAAAAATTTTCGTATATGTGGTAGTTTTGTTAATCCAATATTATTAGTTGGAGCTGATGATATCATTAATTTTAAAATAATAAGTAGAGAATCATTAGAATCTGAAGATATTATACCACTAAAAGATCTAGAAGATTATATGATATCATATGAAACTAAGGATATTCCTGAAAGTACAGTAACTAATACAGTTGTTTCATTATTATTAGAAGTTTTAGATGATTAATTTTCTCTTTAAAAATGAAACAACCAACAGCTCCAGAAATTTATCCAGTGTTATCTACAGAAGATGGGCAAAATTATAGATTGCAAAAGATATCAGAAATTGAAAGATTTTTAGAAAGTGAAAAAGAGAAACGTAGATCATTATATAAAAGATATAAAAAAATTAATAAAGTTCTATCATGTATTGATAATATTTCGTTTATAGCAGCAGCATCAATGAGTATTCCTGCTGCATTGTCCCCTTTAATACTTCCGTTTGTTATTCCAGCTGGACTTTCTTTTCTTGCTGGAGCTCTTACTAAATTAAGTAAAAATTTAACAGAAAAAAAAATAAAAAACATGATAAAATTGTAATTTTAGCTTATAGTAAATTAAATTCTATAAGAGACTTAATTTCAAAGGCTTTAATTGATGAAAAAATTACTGATGTTGAATTTAAATTAATATTAACAGAATTAGAAAAATATATTGAAATAAAATCTGGATTAAGAGAAAAATATAGAGGAATGTCAACAGAAGAAAAACAACAATTAATTGAAAAGGGAAAAGAATTAGGAAAATTAGAAAGTAGAAAACATTATGAAAAATCTCATTTATATCCTTATTAAAATTTTTTGAAAATTTTACAGAAAAAAGATTCTACTTCTCACACCCCACAGTTCCTCCTGGTAATTTTTTTATAGTTTCTGGGGGTACCTTTCCTGCTTCTCACACCCCACAGTTCCTCCTGGTAATTTTTTTTTTCATTGTTTCTGGGGGTACCTTTTTTACTTCTCACACCCCACAGTTCCTCCTAGTAAATTTTTTTCATTGTTTCTGGGGGTACCTTTTTTACTTCTCACACCTCACAGTTCCTCCTAGTAAAATATTTTCATTGTTTCTGAGGGTACCTTTTTTACTTCTCACACCTCACAGTTCCTCCTTGTTTGTACAGTAGTATAATAGTGGGCGTGCCCCCTATTATACTACTTATGGCATAGGAGGAGAAAGAGAAAAAAATGTGGATATATAAAAAATTTGAAAGTAGTAAAAATGTTATTTATTTTTAGTTGTTACAATGTAAAAAAAAATTATTTTTTGACTGTGCGCCAGGCACGTCCACTATTATACTACTCTGATTTTCGTCGGGATATGTGTAGATAATAATTAGATGCAAATGTGAAAGGTCAGGTCGTGGTCAATATTTACGCACTATACATTCTTGTAAAGATACAGTGTTATCTTACGTCTGTCTACACATTTAAAAATACTTGCTAGAGCAGCATCTTCTATATAAGTGCATATATTGAACAACAACAGATATCATGTTATGTATGTGAAAACTTGATGTTTATGACCGCTTTTTTGTTTTTGGTATTGGTATTTAGATATATTAGACATGATCATTTTCTCAGACTATGTTGAGAAACTTTAATATGTTTTGTTCTTTCATCTCCGATGTCTTTAAGTTATAACTAGATTTTTCTTTGTTTCGACTTGATACATTGGGTTGAACAGAATAAAACTATACGTCATGTTTTTTCTTTTTGCTCTTTTTGTAGAAGTATTTAGTGTAACATTTACAGATAAACTAAAATCAGATGGGTTTTGATTTAAAAAAAACAAAACCAGAATAGTATATGTATAAAACAAAATAACGAAATGACAAAAAGATTTTGATACATAATTTTATAAAGTATTCAGTGGTTATCAAAAGAAACTATATATTTGATGAAGTTGATCTGCAAGTATGTATGATAACAAATATTTTCAATTTTCTCAATTGAAATGTCTTAGATGACTGAAAATGGTTTTATTGCCTTAAATATTATATCTGAATAAACATAAATATTAAAGTATTTTAATGTATATTTGTCTATATAATACTTATAGTATTATATTGGTTTCGTAACAACAACAAAAATACTTGGAGCTTCTGATATCATCAGGAATTGAAAATGAACGCCGAAGTTATGAATTGAATAAATCATCATTTAAGATACAACAGTACTCTTTAATATTCACAAAAAAATATTGTCTGAATCCTAGTAAATTTTGATTTTTTCATGTTCTAGAACTCGTTTCTCTTTCACTGAAATTATTTCATGTTATTATAAAAATATTATAAAAACTACTGTTCCAAGTAGTCTGCATTTCCTTGCAAGTTGTTTGAAAATCCGTTTTCAATTCATTAGAGTTTTCTTTTTTTCTATTATTATATTGAAATTATAAACACTTTCGTTTTCCAAAGCGGAAGAGATCAGTCTCTTCAAAAGTCGCAACAGGATAAAATTAATCAAAGTATGACACTGCTAAAGCAATTTGTCAGCATTGTTTATATTAAAAAGCTGTGAGAGGACACGACAATATTGATATTACATTAATACATTACTTTCTTGTAAATATGTGGTAGTCTGAAGTCTTTCAATACTTTTAACAATTCTTGCTAGCGTAGCATGTGTTATATGAGTGCATATATTGAACAACATCAGATACCATGGTATTTACATGTATGTGAAAACTTAGTTTATGATTGCTGTTTTGTTTTGGTATTTATACATTTCAGACATGATCATAATTTTCAGATTATGTTGAGAAACTTTATAATGAGGAGTGAGTAGGTTGACTGACCGCAGTTATATGACCTATACAATGTGTTGCTACGGCGTTAAACCCAACAATCAAACACACAAACAAACCTTAAAGTTAAAACTAATCGAAAGAGGTCAGGCGAGTTTTGTATAATTAACAAAAAAAAAACGAATTAGAAAAGTCGATATTCTGATACATAATTCTGTAAAATATTCAATGGTAATTAAACATTTTAGTAACAAAATATTTAGTGGTAATTAAACATTTTAGTAACAAAATATTTAGTAGTAATTAAACATTTTAGTAACAAAATATTAAGTGGTAATTAAACATTTTAGTAACAAAACATTAAATGATATTCTTATAAAAAGTCCGTGTTATTACATTTCTATATTTAAATATCTTAGAAGGTTGTGATATTATCAAGAAGTGAAAATGAACGGCAATGTCATGAACTGAGTGACCCATAATTTGTTTAAGATACCACGATACCACGAAACCCTACAATATCTGAAGTAATCATGTCTGAAGCCTAGTAAGTTGTGTCTGTTCTTGTAGTAGAACTCGATTTTCTAGCTGAATACATGCTAACGTGTCTTCAGTTACTAATGATGGTATTGGTCATTATTCGTATCAACTGTTTTATTTAAAGTTATAACAAATTTAACATAATGCTCGTCTTAAACTCTGGATCGACTTAGTTTTAATCACTCATTTCGTGCAAACGAAAGAGGTATATATATTGGTTTCATAATTTCAATTTGAATATTTTTTTAATTTAATCAATTAAATTAATATTCAAACTGTCTAAACAAAATAAGACCTACGTACATTGACATACGTTTTACATCAGTTAGTCAAGTAAGGATAAAGGATGTTAACTTGTTAAGTCTGCATGTGCATGTAACAACAATAACTGTTATATCATATGTTGTTACAAATATTTGTCGCAAAATTTTACAGATGTCATATTGCATTCGTGAACACTTGTTGTTCAGTTTTTTAATTTTTATATAGAAAAAATATTTGAATTTATGAATAAAGGTTGGTCGTTGTTCTAATGCAGGGAAATAAACTTGAGTCATGACAAGAACGCTTATGATGAATGGCTTCTGAGAATATAAATGGTGTTTTACTTAACCCGACTCAAATTTGACAGTGTAGGCTCAATTATCTTTTATAGTGTATATTGTAGCAGTAGAGGTGACAAAAGTATGTCAAATAATGTTGCAAATATGCTTGATAATGAAGATAATAATGATAATGAGCAAATTTTTGAAAATGATCCTATGCAGTACATATACATGTACATATCTACGAAGCAGAATATTAATAAAGAACACTTCCCTAGTCGGGCAGTTTTTACTTAACAATCATGCCCTTAAAACAATATGACGAAATGAAGAAAAATTCTTATATAAGAGACTTAAGCCAATGTGATCACCCATTATATTATTACTAATAGAATCGAATGACAATACTTAATAACAAAGGATAATAATTCTAATGAATTCTTATATTATTCTTTTGCGGGATATATTATGAAAAATGCAACAGGTGTTTTAAAATTTTGTCAATTTATTAAAAAAAGCATTGATTAATAATATCCTAACAAATCAGCACGGTAGGATGTCACGTTATGGAGATACACACATTGTCCACAAATTTTTGGATCACCCCTCGTATATTGGTAAATATATCTACGTCATCGAAATCTTTATTATAGTATTGGGTAGGCAATTACTTCTGGAAATTCTACTATTAGTCTTTAGGAAATAAGATATTCTATAAATGTTAAACTTAAGAAACCATCTCATTTAATATAGCCACCAATTTGTTGTCCAGACAATAGCCGTCATTCTAAATGAAAAGTGAGACAAAAATACCTATTAAGTTCGGTTTAACTTCAGTTTTTATTTCATTGTCGTCTGTCTTTTATTTAGTATTTTATGTTACCTGCTAGTCAATAATTTAACATTTTTATTCAGTGTACTCAATTCTTGTTTCTTTTATGACTACTACAGTGTCATACTTAGTTACTTAAATTGTTTCTTATTGTTAGGACTTACAGGTGTCATTGATACATATGCAGATGCCTCAAAAGTTTGTGATAAATCATGGAAAATCAGAGTATTTTATGTAGAGTGTGCATCGTGTTTGTGCTCAATTGTTATGAATCATAATTATTAAATCAACCCTGGTCGATAGCGTAGTTGGTAGCGCGCCAGGATTTGGAATCTCGTTTTCCGTAGTGGGTACGTGTTTGAATCCCACCCGGGGAGGTTATACCCATCCATGAAAATCTTTCTTGTTGATGGAAATGTTTACCGAGGTGATGAAATTTAGATAGTTCATTACCTTAAAAATACTTAGCTTGAATTTCAAACAAATTGAATAATTTACAAAAATGTTATTTATGATTAATTTTGGCAAACTAACATTGAAAAGTAAGGGTAAAATCCAAGTAATCCAACTAATAGGACCTACCTATTTGAAGAGTATACAAAACTTTCGAACCACTACCACATAATACACTTTCTGCAGAATAATGTAGCATAATACTAATAAAAAACTACATAACATTTAAGTCTATGTTAAGCACCGAGAAAAATTGCTTCATGCTACTTAAAAATGGACAGGTACATTTTGGAAATTCTATGGGGGAGGTCCGGACCCCCATGACCCCCGCTAGATCCGCCTATGGACAGTTAAATTATAACAAACAGTTTGACCTAGAATACTGTCACATTGAGAAATATGTAAATAATCAGACCAGTAGAGATAAGTCAGTTTTAAATATGAAACACTAGATGAAATTAATGCTGACATATATGGTGTATGGATCAGAAAATAGTTCCATTTGTATGCACTAAGTATAAAGGTTCAGGAAAAAGGGGGCTGGCACGGTCCCGGCTCTGTAGCGCAGTTGATAGCGCGCCGGAATATCGAATCTAGTTTCCCGAAGGGGGTACGGGTTGAAATCCCACCCGCGTTGTTGTATATATTTACATTCTATGAAAATTTGACACTACTTTCAATTTACCTCCATTTAAAAGGTATATGGAGATACTGCCGGCCTTGTTAAGAGTAGATTCCTGCTGAATATAGACAAGATTCAAGGAAAACTGTGTTAGGCCCGCTGGTCACTTTAAAGTAACCTTAATTGTGTTGAAAAGACGTTAAAATCTAGTATAAAAATCAAATATGCAGTTAAATTGTAAAATGTTAAAATTTCAGATGAAATCGAGACTTGTGACATTTATAACCACATGTTATCTATATATATTTCATTTCCGTGTCAAAAATCAGTCATCTTTGATCATTGGATCACATTTACTGGCCACTTCATCTCTGAATAAATAATTCTAAGGCTTTATACTACATAATACATAATGCATTGACAAGCCTGCACATGTATCAACTGACTATAACACCTGCATGGAGAGTGGGGCTTAAACAAGTGAAAAGAAGTAAATAATTCCTTCATCTCTGAATAAATAATTCTAAGGCTTTATACTACATAATACATAATGCATTGACAAGCCTGCACATGTATCAACTGACTATAACACCTGCATGGAGAGTGGGGCTTAAACAAGTGAAAAGAAGTAAATTTTATTGTGGAAATTGTATAAGCAACAGACAAACCAGTAACAGTGATGGTGATGATCTACCATAGTGGTTGAAATGTAAAACGAAGATTGTAATCCATTTGGGTTTACTAGAGATAGGCAACAATATTATAATTTTATTATCTATAAAGAACTGTAAAATAACTTTTCGAGTAAGAAACCTCCATTCGTTCATATTATAATCTAATCAAGAAGATAAAAATCATTTTGTACATTTATTTATCGTGTAATGTTTAGGGCTGCGGAGAGAATTCGAGTACTCGGATATTCGCGATCCAGACCAGAAAATCGAGTACAAATACTCGTCACGTCCGAAATCGTCGGATCGCGATTTTTTTTGTTGTTGAAAAAATGAGAGAACTTTTTCAGCTTAACTACAACTGAAAACAAGTCTTACTTCTAATATAATCTTAAATTTATGTAGGGACCGAACACATGGAACAATCTTGTATCAAAATTCGATTGATTCACATTTAAACAAAAAATTTATTACTGAAAATGCCCATAAAACGTCTGGTAATAGACATGTTTGGAGTACATGGTTTTATTTATAGTAAAAACTCTTGTAATTCTTCACTAACTCTTTTTATTACATAAATTTATTATGCTTCTCCATTAACAAGTGATTTGTGGTTCGATACGTGAATCGCTACACATGAATCGTGGTTTGGATCGGATCGCCACTCGCTCAACGATCTACAGCCCAAGTAATGTTCGGTATTTTATCAGCTGATTTCTTTCATGTTTATTTCTTATTACTTAAGTTTTGTATTTCTGATATTTGAACTTGATCATAAGATTTGTATTCATTGAAATAGAGACTTTGGTCTTTTCTTTCAAACAAGTCCTTTTAATCTTCAAGGGCAAAATACAAGCGTATGTCTGGAAATCTTTATCAAGGAGTTCATCACATTAGATATCCGTGACACTGGTAAGCATTGAATAGCCAGCTTCGCGTTGGTTTAAATTCCACCTAAAACCTACCTCGTTAAAATTGTTTCCTTGAGCAGGAAACTTTATTCTTCTATTTCAGTACCTAAGTACTGGGGGACCAGGAAGCGAATTCAAAAGAAATTAATCTAGTTTCAAGAACGTGGTTCACACTAGTGCTAAAATAAATTAGCATAAACTAAACATCTCGCATTGTGATATGTCAACCCCTAAAACTACGAGCGAAATTTTAGATGGCTCGATAAAACATTCATACTGTTAGATAAAAGTAGGAATTTGATTTCTTACAACTTCATCTCCCCTATAGATATATTACAAGCCAAGTCTGTGTTCTCTATTAGATTAGGTTTTATATCAGGGCAATATTTCACGCCATGGAATCGTCACGAGAGTTGTTTGTATTCAAAATCATTTTAAAGAACTACAATATACCTGCAGGGTGTTAAAACAATAGTCGCAGTTTTATGTGGAAATCTAATCGTATAGTCACTATTTAGGGAATACATTGCGCATATGAGTGAGGAATTGTGATCTAAAAATTTCACAAATTCTAACATGACGTACCATCAAGGGACGTAACTAGTTTGTACAACTCTTCAAATTATGATACAAGACTGTTATAGTTTAACAAAACAGAACTTCATTCAAGAAGCGTTAACTTACTTAGTTTGAATAGTTCTATTACATTAACCTGAAACAACTTGAATAATTACACGGTCAGTGAATGTGTCAGTATTTATCTTCTTTTAAACTATTGGGCCACCAATCCATGTTAATCATTGATGATCAACTATTTATGTAGCAGTTTTGAATATCTACGGAAAAAAACAAGCTCAAAATAACTTAAAACAAATTCAGTGACCATGTAATTATTTAAGTTGTGACAGGTTAATATAACAGAACTATACATAAACTTAAAACACTACGCATACATACATATTTTGTAGATAAACAAATTCAACGTCTAGTTTCGTAATTCAAATCGGAAACTGATCAGTGTTTTAGTGAAATAATATATTACGGGTTTGTTTTTATAGAAATGTCGGCTTTTGGATTCGAAGATGCAATATACACAGGAGCATAATGCTGTATATAGTGTCTTTTGACCAGTCGGTTTCGGCGCACTTTGTTTCGAAGTCCCTACCAAAGGTCTATATACTGTACATACGTGTGGAAAGAGCCTTTGTTTCGGAATTGTGCTGACTAACTGCCTATGACAGAATCATTTAAAACAGGTTTAAAGTGAAGTTTTTCTTTAGACTACTGAGGGAAAATATTTAATTTTGCTTGTATGTTTACTTCTTTTTATAAAACGGTATATAATTCTAAATCACCTGTCTCCGTTCAATGAAGACTTTTATATAGGTCTATCACAGATCGTTATCGTCACAACTACGTATATCTGTAGAGATATTTCTGTTTCCATACGTATGTTATGACCACAATTATTGTGCTTTGTCTGTTTTATTGTTAAAATTTAGCTATTAGTTTGTTTTATTGCAATATAGACACAAACCTTTACCTGAAACAAGAAATACTGACCGAGGGATTCCGATTTCGATTTCCGGGCTGGGTGTACTTTTGTAAAGCTTGGTCATGAAATAACTTTACGGTCACTCTTTCTCTTACCATTGAATCTCAATCTTATAGGGCAGCTGTCATGCAGTCATTAATGGATGTACATGTATATGCTTAGTAGCTGGTCAACAGCTAAATCCAGAAATCTAGTCTTTCCAGGAACCATATGTAGGTTGACTGATCACCAAAATATACTTATACAATCTGTTTTTAAGGCTTTAAACTCAACCAAAAAACATTGCAGTGTAGACAAAACCCTTTGCAAAATCATTATTTCACATACAACTTGTTAACACTTCCCTGAATCAAGAAAATGACTGTAAATATCATTTGCTTTCATTAGATTAGTTAGTCACAGTGTAGTTACTGAAGCGTGTAAATTAATATGTCGCGGATCAATATTTTAAGATGTAACCAAAACAAAGTATAAGATTTAGTCTTTTGTAGGGCTGCAACGATTCGCTACGATACATAGAAGAGTGGTTGGAAGGGCGCCGATTCGGTTTTGATCAAGAACCTGATTTAGATTCTCGATTGGAAATCTGCCATTTAACTTGTCTATAAAAGTTAAAAGAATTTAAGACTATTAGTTAAATCGATAAAGTATAGAGTATTGTTTTGTTTTTATCTTGAATGTTTTGAAATAAATGTTGAAAATTTAGTACCAATTTTATTTTATCATTATACGTTAGCTTAAAGCTTAGATAGATGCATAATTATATATTTGGTAAAAATTTTGCATCGAATCGACTTTCCAATGAATCGTTGCAGCCCTAGTATTTTGCCTTGTGAGTACATGTACTTATTTATAACATTTCGAATAACTCGTTTAATAGTACGTTGGGTGTCTTTATTACTTCCCTTTATTAATTTGGTATTTACATTGTTGTTTGTGTATTAGTTATTATATCTAAAAACGTTATATATAATGTACACTGTAAATAAATATATTTTATGTCTTTTACGGAAATCTAAAAAAAAATATTATTTAAATTTCATAGATTTAAATTTACTAAGGATTTCAACGTATACTTTAATGTTCTTTTACAGTAAAAATCGATCCTTTTTAAAGGTCGAGTGGTTAAGTAAAAAATATTTGATTTCGCGATCCCGAGGGACCGCGTTCACATGCGTGAAACCGCAAACCCGCCATAAGTGTGCCCAAGCCTGGTTAAAGACGGGTACCGGGTAAACAGTACGGCTGAAGCCTACCATAACTTTCAGAAGGAAAAGAAACTTATGAAAACGCCATTCTTCTATATACATGTAGCTTAGTTCTTTTTAAAGTCTATAGCCGGGTCTTAATAAATCTGTAAAGTTAGAGCGTATGAACCCTAGTAAAAACTTCGTCTGAAACATCATAGGAAACATGCCAATCTCCTTTCTTTTGGGTACACATGTACAGGGTGTCCCAAAAGAAACGTAACACATTCAATAATTGATATATAACATTACATGTTATCTGATACTTTTAAATTTTCTAAAAAAAGTATGAAACAACTTTATGCAAAAAACAACTGATATCCTCAAGTTAAACTCGCATTTTGTATAAACAAAACACTTAAAATGCCTAATTTACACTTTGACGTCATTTCACGAACTCGCACTATGCAATTGTCAATGACACTGCCGCATGTTTCCTTGTTGATTTTCCTCACTTCTCGTTTGACGTTACTCAGTAACATGTTGGTGTCTATGGGTTTGGATTTGACTCGTCACTAAATTTTTGCGAATTGCACCTACGTAATTGTCAGCAACATCAGCAGTCGAGCAGCAAAAATCAAATCTATGGTCAGTAATGGATAATTTCTGCATGATTTGAATATTTTATGGAAACAGTTGCAGGTCATTTCTAACAATGGAGTGGGCATAATGTTTTTCGGAATACCTGCCTCATAAATATATCATCTCAGCAGAATTACTCAGGATGCTCACTTAACAAATCTTGGGGAGAACTCAACATTTTCATCGCTTCTGCTTGTTCTTGGTTGACCGGATTTCGGAGCATCAGCAATCAATCTGAAGTGTTAAAACTTGCCCACAATTTTGTAAATGTTTCCTGCTCAGAGTAGATTTCTTAAATAAATACTTAAATTTCCTTTGAACATCAGTAACACTTATTTTCGTGAAATTTCTTCAACACTAAGATACGCTGATCTGATGTCAAACGAGTCATTTTGAAAAAATATGTTATTTCGGAAATGACGTCATGCCGTCAAAAGGGTCCATTTTTTGCCCCGATTATACAAAATATTGAAACTTCATAGTTTACCCTATAAAATGGTATATTGTTCATTTAAATAGTCGAGTATAAGGCGAAATTATTGAGATTTCAAAGTGTTACTTTTCTTTTGGGATACCCTGTATATACAATACCTATTATTTACATCCATACAACCTTGGTTGAAATATTAATGCCACTTCGATTTCCCTTCCTCTGTTATGTCATATTTATATATCATTTGAATGTTATTCAAATGCAAGTATCTATGATGTCGCTTATAATTTTTACTGTCTTCTGTGCACATCACATAAACTATGTATTTTATGTGTCATTCCTATCACATAAAATCAAAGTGTCAGACAATATTCCAACAATTAACTTGAATACGGCCGACATCAAAGAAAATCATATTTGTGATTTATATGTGCTTTCTTATCAATAATTCTGACTAAAGGGCTATATATTATAAATAACAAAAGCCTTTATAGACTACTTGACAATACACACATGTACGTGCATTGTATTCGTTCATACCAAAGAAACAATACAATTGAGACCATAGGCGGCTCTAACGTGGAGGTCAGGGGGGGTCCGGACCCCCCCTTGAAATTTGCAAAATCATACCCGTCCATGAGTGTATTTTTTGAGCTGTAAGCCATTTTTGAGTAACATAATGCAATTTTTCTCGAACTCGCTTCGCTCGCATTTGGGTTTAACATAGGTCTAATGGTTATGCAGTTTTTATTATAAATATGTTGCGTTATTCTGCTATCGGTGTATAATGTCGATGTAGTTCGCACTTCGCAAGTTTGCACTCCCTCTCCCCCCCCCCTCCCCCCTCCCCCCCTCCCCCTAGAACAATAATTATGGATCCTCCCCCGGAGATAGACAAAACAGTACAGTAATGGTAAATTAATGTCTTCGGGACATTTTGTTTGTATTTTACGTCATGTTTGCGCTTAAAAATACTTAACAAGAAAAGATTAATGCAAAGCATTAAATACCGCCGGATAGTGATAACACTATGTGTACATACACAAAAGAGAAAACAAAGATATATAAGGAACAACTCAACCCAAAGACAACTCAACCCGAGCCAACTCAATCCCCTACTAACGGGTTGAGTTGTCCCAACTTTGAGTTGAGTTATGCACGGGTTGAGTTGTCTTCGGGTTAAGTTGTCCTGTATTTATTACGTTCGCTAACAGTCGTTACTGAACACGCTGCAGGGTTTAGAAGAGAAGATAATTAGTAATTTCTTGGAGAAACTCCTTTTAAACATGATATATAAATGCTTTACAGAATAAATAAAATGTATACAAAAACACACCAGATTTAACAATTCAGTAATCTAATACTTCTTGTCATGTCGTTTTTTGGAACATATTTTGACTTAATGGTGGCCTCAATGAGAAAGTGGGTTAGACAGTTATTATACAGTAACAGCTGAAAAGTTCAGCATGCAGAGACAGTATCAAACTTACTACAGACAGTACAAAATTAATAATTAACTTTTTCATCATGAATTTAGCGCTTCGTATACGATAAACGCGAGTCTGTAACAAATCTGTTCACGGAGACGTGCGTGAAATACGTACGGTGTATGTTTTTTTTAGCCTGAACCTCAATTTAGGGGAGCAGATATTTTACAATGTCTTAAAATATAAATTAAGGATAAAATGTTCTTTAAAATGCCCCCAAAAAGCACAAAATTTCATTGCAGTACTATAAAACTAAAAATTAATATAATTTAGCACTGTCAACATTAGTAAATAAAAAAAGGAGGACGCCAGTAAAAGAAATCATGAACTGCTCCTACCATGGTCATCAGATTCTGACGACTCCAATATACCACCGGCCTTCAGGCCGGCGGTAAAAAAACAAAAGAAAAGTAGATATGTATTGTTACTCGTCTAGATGCGCTTATTTAAACAATTCTATTTTGTACAACCTAAATATATATTTTGAAAATTGACCTGAGACAAAACAAATAGAATTGAAATAGCATTTGCACATATTAAGGGTCCTTTAAAGGTGATGTTTCGACACCTTTAGGGAATTGTCTGGTTAACAGTGGCGTTATGTTACACTGTTCAGGACAAGTCCGGTTAACAGTAGCATCATGTTAAACTGTTCAGGAAACAGTAGCATCATGTTATACTGTTAAGGAAACAGTAGCATTATGTTATTTACCGCCGGCCTGAAGGCCGGTGGTATATTGGTATCGTCAGAATCTGATGACCGTGGTAGGAGCAGTTCATGACTTCTTTTACTTGCGTCCTGCTTTTTTATTTACAAATGTTGACAGTGCTTAATTGTAATAATTTTTAGTTTTATAGTGCTGCAATAAAAAATTCTGTTTTTGGGGGCATTTTATAAAGAACATTCATCCTTATTTATATTTTAAGACATTGTAAAATAGCTGCTCCCCTAAATTGACGGGCGCACGATTTACCGCATACTCCAAATACTTACCGCATACTTCGCATTGCCGGCCGCACGATTTACCGCATACTCTAAATACTTACCGCATACTTCGCATACTCGCGCTAAAATCGAAAATACTCTTGCACACTATTATAATTCTAATACAATGATACTTAGATACTTAAAAAACACTTAGTAGAATATTAATAACTAATCAGAATGAGATTTTCTTCGACAAGTTGATTAAAATGGAAGAAATTTGCCTAAAATAACGCACACTGTCGTATTTTTTCGTATAAGAAAAACATATTCTTGCAAATTTTCCTTAACACTCGCTTAATTCTTATACAATGACACTTAGATATAATTTAAACACTTGTTATAATATTAATTGATACTCAGAATGTGATTTTTGTTCGAGCAGTTTACTTTAATGGATAATCCTTGTCTCAAAATAGCGTACACTGTCATATTTTCGCTTAGAAGACAACCTTTTCTCTCTTAAATACTCCCTTGATTCATATACAATGAACCTAGGATATTTATATAACATTGTATGAATATTTATTTAACTTATTATGTAATATTTGTTCGCAATGGTTACTTTAATAGATAACGTTTGGCTAAAAATAACGAACACGGTCGTACGATTGCGAAAAGAAAAATAAATTCTCTGAAATACTTTCTTGATTCTAATACGTAGAAGGTAAGATACTAATATTACGACATTACAATTGTTTAAGTATTAACATATATTTTTTCTAAATAAAGACGTTTAATCACTAAATTATTCTCAAAATAACACACATAACCGCATATAAGTTTTTGCGTATGCTAAAAACAACCACGTACCGTACATATTTCACGCACGTCTCCGTGAACAGATTTGCTATAGACTCGTGGTAAATAAGAAAGTACGCGAGTTGAGAAATTTAGATCGGGTTTATCGTATACGAAGCGCTAAATGCATGATGTTAAATCTGGCGTGTTTTCATATACATAACTTTTATTTATTATTTAAAACATTTATACCATGTTTAAAAGAAGTTTCTCTAAGAAGTTGCTACATTGTAATTATCTTCTCTTCTAAACCCTGGTTTAGACTAAAACACGTAGACATGCGAGTATATTTAGTAAACATAAATTTATTGCTGTAATTAGTGGCCAATAAGCCGTACTTTTTTAAGTTTGTAAAAATGAATAATGTATTAATTAAATAATGTAGTAAATATATAGATTTATAAACTGTGACATTTATCATGGAACACTTTACATGTTCTGTTTTATACCTCAGAATACAAAGTTTATCTTTGTTTTCTCTTTTGATTTATGTACACATACCTCTATCCGGCGGTATTTAATGCTTTGCATTAATCTTTTCTTGTACTGTGCAGGAAACAGTAGCATTATGTTATACTGTTCAGGACAACAACTTTCAATATCAAATTAATAAAAACAAATGTAAAAATAAAGTCGAATCATGAACTAACTTAAGTTTATTGTATGTCCTACAAAAAACAAAATGCACAATCACACTTTTTAACATTATGTGTGATAATTTCTATTTTGTTTTTTGTAATTTTATATATTTATGGTGGAGGGTTTTTACTTATTTTTATTGTTATTATTAATCTTTTTGTACAACGCCATTGAATAATTATGTAATATAGAAATAGGCGTTTAATCAAATGAAGAAGTTTAAGTTTACAAAATCAATAAAAATGGTGTTAGTAACCAAGACATAACGTATTTATCTGACTTAGGTTAATTTGCACCAACTGTATTGTTTAATTGTCTTCTACTGTGAGTGGTGCATACATAAACCACGTTGATTTACATGCTCGTTTTCTATAAAAGTAGTTATCTATATCCATGTACGGGTATTTAAATCAGTGGGCCAATGTATGCGCCACTGACAGTTGAATAAATTTATAAAAAATGTCATTTGAATTGTGACGTGTGTAGCGCCAATTTCCGTAAACAGATATCCTGTAGAGTATTGTCGTACAGGATATCTACTGTCTCCGTAGAAGGTCACGTCGAGATGAACTTTGTGTCGAACAATCAATGCGTAGCTTTCATCTAGACAAAAACACCATTGATCTATAATATAGATCAATGGAAAACACTATTAATCAATTTTTGATTTCGTAATTTCTATTTTTAGACCAAGGTTTGCATGCTTATTCAACAGCGGTAGTATTCACAGTCTGCGATTGGGCGGCTCATTTCAAATTGCGTGACGTAGACGATGTAAACAAGTTACGTATCCTAACAATTTCGTCATGAATATTATGATGAGAAAAGGTCACCTGAACGTGACCTTCGTTTAAAAAAGGCCAGATCTAAATTAGCGAGTAGGCGAGCGGAAATTTTAGATCGGGTTTTAATCAGATTGGTGTAGCGCCGCTCTCAATTAACATTAAACGTCGCTATTGCCCAGATGTAATGCCGAACCTCTGCGCCAAACGTCGCACATACATTGACTGACGCTAAATGTTGCAACCTTGACGCTAAATGCCGCACTCGGTAATAATGTTACGGTGGTTGCTATGAACGTGTAAACGTGTATGGCTACTATGAGTGTAAGAGTATTTGCTTTGAAGTCATTTTGTCCTCTGTAATACCCGTGTGTTTAGGTTTGATACTAAAATTTCCTACCAAGTGTGGCGTTTAGCGTCAGACTTTTTTGTGCGATGTTGAGAATCAGCATTGTGACGTTTAGCGTCATAGCAATTGCGACAATTGGCGTTGATTACAACATTTAGTGTTAGTGAAGCGAAGTTTAGTGTCAATTGTGACGTTTAGCGGCGCTACAACATGTCATAAGTTTGTTGAATAAAGTATCCATGTAAGTATGACACATATTAATTATTGTTGTTAATAGTATTAGAAGTCCAATTCCCCGAAGAATTTTTAAATAAACTCGTCCCTCTCTTGACTTATGATCTATTTAGATCCGTCATCAATCACAGTAAAATACTCTTTTTCATTCCCAGTGGACAAATTAACTAGCGTTTGCCAATAGTTTAAAACACTATAGAGATAAAAGGTCGAAGTCTAGTTTCCAATTTTGATTTATAAATGTAATTAAAGTTTCCAAGGGTTATAATTCGACGACATAATGTCACATAAGTAAGAACAATATTAATTAAAACTGCTCTTATACATATTTGAACTTATTCATATAGAGGATATTTGTTTATTTCGGTGTACGATCGTTATTTTTTATTTTACATGTAAGCTAAGGATGCAATATTTTCACGAGTGGCGTAGTCTTAGCTCACGAGTTGTATGCATATGTGATATAATAGCACTTTTATTGAATAAAGATTTGTCCTGTTCTAAAAAATGGTGATTTTATGGTTAAATTCCTACTTCATAAGTAACAGTATAAATGATTTTAAAGAGTTATTTGTTGGTTTTTTATCATATATTTCATAATATATATAGGCCGGTCTGTCTTCAAAATATATAGAATTCATTTTCTGTTTTCATTTTCACAATTATATTTGCAATATAAGCTTGCAAAAACGTACTTTTTAGAATTCAATTGATTCGAAATCATTAGGAACTATATCCGTCTGATCAATCATGTAAGTGTCTGTAAAATATTACATGTATTGTGATACATATCGTATCACAACTACCATATAGCAAATACTGTATCGTGTCCCATACCGTATTGCATCTTGACTGGAGATACGCATCCCTAGTTATGTCTCAGTCCAAAAAATATCGGACCCTTACGTGTAGACAGTCGTAAGCCGTGGGAAGCCTTGCGTATTAAGGTGACGGTACGCACATTGCACAACACATCCGTATGGAGCCGTAGCTGGAAAATATGCAAGTTTAATCCATACTCGGCCACGATTTCGTTCATGATTTGACTTTGAAGCTGATACGTGTAACTACAGCTCATCTCACAGACTCTGGTAAAAACGTAACAGTCCGTACGGGTACGCAAGAGTTCGTACGGTGCTCTTGCGGCTTTTTATGTTTATGGGACTGTATACATAGCTTTAGATTGCATGTAACAATTTATCACATAACTGATAGGTGCATATACAAATGAAACAAACAACAAAATTCATTTTGATGCAGAAATATGGGAGACTAATTAGAACAAAAACGATATACAAACATCACAATCATAATGATAGAACCATATGAGCTAAAAACAAGTACACGTATGTACTATTTAAAGTACTTATGCAACAAGGTCTCTTGATTTTGAAAATATGTTTGTAGGTTATTATAATCAGTGTCCAAGTCCGCCTAGCAAGCTCAGTCGGTAGCGCACAATTTTACTGGTCAAGGGTGTTTGGGCTCGACTTCCGGGCGGGGCATACTTTCGTGTAGTTTGATCATAAAATTATTTCTACGGTCAATGCCCCTCTTACCACTGATCCTGAATCAAGTAGGACAGTTGTCAGTCACTGGTGAAAGTATGCGCATAGTAACTAATAGCGAGAAACAGATATTTGGCATTCAAGCAACGGCGACTAGATTAACTGACCGTCGTCATATAACATATACAATGCATTACAATGCATACGGCGATAAAGTGGAGTCCAACTGTACCAGACGTAATTAAACTATTCTTTGTAACTCTAAACAAAGATTTCACACTGTTTTCAAATATGTCTTTTTTTTATCTACAAGTGGTAGGGAAAAATATAGTATTCTGTAATTTACCTTTCATGCGGATGCAAGTCAGTCGATTTACCGCTATTACCGTGGTCATCGGACAACTGCTGTGATATCTACATTTGTATCCATCACTCTCCCTGGGAAGTCTTTTACTCGCTAATGTGCAGCCAACATGTTTTGTCAGAACTGAATGAAAACTCACTCACATGCACACATTTTAAACTAAATAATAATAATATTTATTTGGCATAGTGTACACATAGCAAAAATACAAATACACATATATCACAGATATCATGTGGTAATCTACTATGGTAAGCATACCAACACCAGGGATAGGACAAAAAGGGCAAGTCCTTATTTCCATTGTGGTCCCATGTGTTGGTTGCGTGACGTAGTTAGGCTGGATGAAGTGAAGCAATCGCGTGTAAAACTCCTTGCACAAGAAAATTAGCAGTGCCACTGGTGGAGTTTGAACCCGAGACGTCTCGATCAATTTGCGTGCGTCTTTAAACTGAATCACTTCTCAATGACAGGAAAGATTGCCAACTGTTGTTTTTCAGATTCTCTTATACTAAGTGTGTATACTTCAAATAATTGCTTTCAACTGTATTTTATTTGCATATTTCCTGTTTTATTTGGGACAAAACTAATACAATTTACTAATTCCATGATGTACTTGATGGAAATGTTAACGTACCAAGGATATCATTAGATACTGTTGTTAACAAATTTGGTAAAGTTTTGTTGCTTTTTTGTAAAACGGTTGTTTGCAACTGGGGAATTTCCTTCCAGTTGGATGGAAAGCATAATAGTACCAATTCATAAAAAAGGTTCTACTAGCACGCCCAATAATTACAGGGGCATTGCTCTCATTGACTCACTTAGTAAGATATATATTGCTATTTTAACAAAACGACTGACATTTTATGTAAATGCTTACTCTGTTATTTCAGAATGTCAAGCTGGATTTAGAGCAGGTTATTGTACCATTGATAATGCCTTTGTCTTGTATTCACTTGTTTCTAGGTACTTAAATATTAAACGTAAACCAATATATGTTGCTTTCATTGATTTTGAGAAAGCGTTTGATTCTATCGATCGATCCATTTTGTTTGAAATTCTTGAAAACAATGGTATAAAAGGTAATTTGTTCAAAACCATAACCAGTATATACTCTAATGTCAAAGCTAAAGTGAGAAGTGACATAGGGGTATCGGAACCATTCGACTGTCCTGTAGGACTGAGACAAGGTTGCAGCCTCAACCCTATTTTGTTTTCATTGTTTATTAATGAATTGTATAAATTATTGTGTAATTGTAATGTACACGGAATATGCTTGATTCCTGATATTACAGAAATTTTTCTATTAATGTTTGCTGACGATATTGGTCTTTTGTCTGATACTGTAGTTGGCCTGCAAAGGCAATTAAATGTTTTAAGTGTGTTTTGCAACGAGAACAAACTAAAAGTAAATATTAACAAAACAAAAATTGTCGTCTTTAAACGAGGGGGTAGAATATCACGCCGTGAACGCTGGCACTACAACAATAATTATTTACAAATCGTCTCTGGGTTTAGTTACGTGGGCGTGTATTTTACAAGCAGGTTATCATTATACAAAATGGCTGAAAATATGTCTGTTAAAGGCATTGTCATATTTTAAACTCTTTTGGTAAGTTGAGCCATGTACCTTATAAGACGTTTTTTAAAGTTTTCGACATGAAAATTGCACCAATTTTACTCTATGGTTCAGAGATTTGGGGCTTGTGTAATGTTAATTGTCTTGAAAATGTACACTTATATGCTGTTAAGCGCTTTTTAAATGTTAAAAATAATGCATGTAACGATGCTGTGTTGGGTGACACTGGGAGAGTCCCAATGTATATATATTCAGCTAAGAAAGCCATTAAATATTGGTTGAGAATATTAACTATGCCAAGAAATAGATATATACGCTTAAGTTATGAGATGCTGTTGTATTTTGATAGTATAGGTCATACAAATTGGGTTTCATATGTAAGAAATAACTTGAGTTCAAATGGATTTGCTTATGTATGGAATAATCAAGAAGTTGTTAACCCAGATAGATTTATAAAATTATATGTACAAAGGATTACTTATCAATATCAGCAGACTTGGATGACCTCTTGCAAAGATAATACAAAATTATTTCATTATTCACATTTTAAAACAGACTATAAAGTTGAACCATATGTTACTTGTATTGATATAGCAAAATTTCTTTCTAGTCTAGCTTCATTTAGAAGTTCATCTCATTTACTGATGATAGAACAAGGCAGACATCTAGGTATAGATAGAGAGTATAGAACATGTTTTTATTGTAATAATTGCATAGAGGATGAATTTCATTTTCTTATGACATGTCCATTGTGCAATAGTCTTCGTTCTAAATATATTCCTCATGTTTACCTTAACAATACAAACTAGATTTTTACAGATTAATGTCATGTTCTGATACTGAAATTATACGTAATGTTGCCATGTTTATACATTATGCCTTAAAAGAGAGAAGTTCTTATCTTGAAAGGTATGAGTGATTGTATATTTATGTTAATTACTTGTATGCTTTGTTAAGATATGTATATACACTATACCTAAATATATAGGGAAATCTCTATTTTGAAATGTAATAGTCATTGTATACTTATGTAAATTACTTGTGTACTATGATTGAATATGTTTTATACGCTTACCTTAAAAGAAGAAAATATCTATCTTAGTATATGTAAATGATTGTACACATGTTTATTACTTGTATACCTTGTTTAAATATGAATATGCATTATACTTTAATATTGATAAGTTTGGGTAATTCTATACTCAGGTAAATTACTCGTGTACTAGGTTTATATATGTGGTTTATTGCATATGTTACTATAAATAGTAACAAAATCGACGAGAAACTGCGCCAATATAGCCTCAATGTGGGCAATATATTCCGGTATTGAGCAAGTGTGCCAAAATATCGATATTTGGCTCACTTCCTAGTGTGCCAAAAATCGATATTGAGGCAACTTCCGGTCATTACGCACCTGCAGTTTAACAACGGCAGACTTTCCGCACGTGAAATTCGTACGTAATTAGCAACAAGAAGCTATTAAATTTAACGACGTGTGTTTTTTTCATATAAGAATTAATAAGATAATCAACAACCAGACTTACGTTTTATAACAAGCGTTCATTAGATTCCAACGTTTCGGCGTTGAAAACAAAACAATACATGTGACGTAACGTCAACGTGCAAAATAGCGCGTTACGTCGAGAAAAAGTATACTTTTGTTGTAGAAAAATCATCATTACATGCATTGGTCAACATATGCAATAAAAAGGTTATGAAACAGGGCAAGTGTGCCTTAAGTCGATATCGGCACACTTTCCACGGCATTAGCCCTCGGGCTAAAGCCCTCGGGCCAATACCTAAGCAAGTGAGCCGATATCCTCCTTAAGGCACACTTGCCCTGTTTAATAACCTATACATATTACTCGTTTACTATGTTTAAATAAGTGGTAAATTACTTGTGCACAATGTCTAAATATGTGGTAAATGACTTGTGTACAATGTTTATATGTATGTAAATTACTTGTATAGCATGTTTAAATATATGGTAAATTACTTGTGTACTATGTTTAAATATGTGGTAAATTACTTGTGTACTATGTTTAAATATGTGGTAAATTACTTGTGTACAATGTTTATATATATATGGTAAATTACTTGTATAGTATGTATAAATATTTGGTAAATTACTTGTGTACAATGTTTATATATATGATAAATTACTTGTATAGTATGTTTAGATATTTGGTAAATTACTTGTGTACAATGTTTATATATATGGTAAATTACTTGTGTACAAATGTTTATATATATGGTAAATTACTTGTGTACTATGTCTAAATATTTGGTAAATTACTTGTGCACTATGTTCAAATATTTGGTAAATAACTTGTGTATTATGTTTAAATATGTGGTAAATTAATTGTAATTTTTTTAAATAGTTTGAGTATACATTATACCTAAAAAGAATGAAATTTGTTTCTGGAAAGGTTTGTACATGTAATTGTAATAGTATACTTTGGTAAATTACTGGTGTTATATTTTAAACATGTTGAAACATTACCTTTGTTTAAACATTTCTTTTATTGAAATGGTTGAGTAATTATATAATTATTTAAATTACTTGTTAACTGTGTTCAAATATGATTTCACATTTTACCTTAAGAGAGGGAAATTCCTATCTATGAGTGACTGTATGCTAAGTATGTGAATTACATGTATACTATGTTTGAATATGGTTATACAATTTACCTTAGAGATAATAGTATACTTATCTTAATCTTATTGTTAAAATGTTTCTCCATCACACTGATATGTTTTTGTATGTATGTACTGTAATAATTATGTGAATGGGCCGGTGGCCTTAATTGTCGCAATAAAGTATATATAAGCATAAATAACAAAACATTATTATAATTATATCTCGGTTTCATAATTATACTCAGGTGTTGCATTTTTAACTACCATGTAATTGCATTATCCATTATAATTGATTTCTAGTGCTTACACGTGCATTCTACATGTATCTTATAGAACAAAAAAGAAGTCAAACTTCACCTGAAGAGCAGAGAAAACTAATTAGCTTATTTCATACAAGTGGCCTAAATTTCGCGAGATACCGCGTGAATTGATGAGATTATTCTTCATAAAACATCCGCCTACAGATGAGTTTTTAATTACGCTGTAGACAAAATTATTTTTTCTCTCTTACATTCCAAGTTCTGTAATAAAATTAAACTGTCATAAAAAGGATAAATCTTTTTTTTTCAGTCGGAGAAATAATTCATAAATTTTAAACATTAAAAAACTATGATAGTATGTAAGTGGGTCAAAAACACGGTATCAGGAAATATAACAGCTTCCAAGTCGAGAATTTTTGTTCGTTCTGTTGAGTGTTTTTCGGTCTAGAAATATCACTAAACTAAAATTGTTTATTTTTCAACAATGTTTTAACTATATCATTGCTAGCAACATTACAATAGTAGCTAATTGCTCGGAGAATAAAACAACATTAACGCCATTAATAAGGACCGATGACATCGTGATAATGGCCAAAAGGCCGACATCACATAGATAAGGCCCTTATCATCTTAATTTTGGCCAGAAACATCATTGTAAGAATCTATTCTGATTGGTTCGTTGCTTAAAAAATAAACTGACTAAAACAGGACGCCTTATTCAGGACTTTTTGATGACCAACCTATTGATTTTATCTTATTTATATACTTGGTTTGTAAAAATTTAGTCTCGTAGTATGACCATCCTGGCCATTGCTTGATAAAGAGCCAAATGCTAATATTCAATTAGACATAAAAGATCGACGACACTAACCTGGCGTCGAGTTTCAAGGACCCAGAATGTCCGGAAAATACCATCCATTGGATTTTTAGATTGGTTGTCGTGTGAAAGTTGACTACAATATTGCTAGAAACTGATTATTTTCATTTATGATATACATTGCATTGTCGCACCATTTACATGCAGTATATGATTGTCCAGACAGTTACCAGTGCAAACTCCTCACAGCGGTTACGTCACGCGTTGCTACTTTAACCACTGCCTTCATATGAATCACATGACGCAAGTAGTACCATGTGACAAATGTTTAAATTAAACGAGCAATAACGGTAAGCCTAAAATGCGTTAGGCGTAATGTAGCGAAAGATAACATTGAATGATAAAAACTGTAGTTGATTTACAAGTACGTGTACCGCCAAAGAAATAAGATAAATTAAATAGAAATATATCATTATGTACCAAAATCGTTTAATTCATGAATAAATTACACCGGAAAGTGAGCAAGGTCGGGAATGTGCTGCGTTTAGGGTCCTTAATCCACATCACGCTACTTTATGATGCTTTTGGTGAGAAATCTTAAGTATTTATGATAAAATTATATGTACATTATACTGAATAATATAACATTTATATATATATTAAATGACTAAAATAAGTAAAATTATCCATTTAATTTTTACTTTGCGTAACATTTTGTTATTCATGCCATTTTACGCACTTTAGGTAACCGGTGTCAGGGTAAAATTAATCTTGTTTTTTTTACAAATTATTTATTCATACTGTTTATTTTCCCCTTTATGTACTTAGAACATCATTTTTTACTAAAGGAAGACTAAATTTTTTGAAAATATTGAAAAGTAAAAGAAAAGCTGAAAAAAGTTTTTCGGCTCTCTGAGCGACGAATTTACTTGTGGTGGCAGTGGTTATTTATTTGATAAAGGGGGATAACCGCTGCAGGGAGTTTGTTACCTATGATCTTTAGTCACGTGATCTACAATAACCAATAGGGTAAACACAATTTGTTTTTCGCAAATTTCTCTTTTCAGACATATAATTAAATGACACCATAATTGCACATAAAATAACATTCACCATTCTATTCCTGAAAACTCCTTATTGATCTTGTGAGTTTTAATCGTCAGTAAAACAAATTTCTCGCACAAAAATAGAAAAAATCTGTTATACTGACTTTAGCTGTCCAGTTACCTCAGTCGGTATCGCGTCTGAATATACGACTGGCTGCCGCAAATGTCTGAAACTGTTGAAATGCGACACAAAGCACTATCCATTACGTTACCTTTTTATATTAGTTACATGTATGGGTGGTAGTGTACTTCGAGGTTACAAAGGGCTGCGAGTTGCCTCCTATACACTAATATAATTGAATGTATCGTTTGTGTCCCCTAAGAAGATTTCCAATGCTATAAACAACCAGAAAAATGTGATACACTGTTTTCTCCGACGCTCGAGAGCATCTACATATCATTCCATGGGTCGTCAGTCCGGTTTCCTTGTGGCATACCCATATCTTTCTATTGAGTTTTGTCATAAATTACTTTCTACGCCCATTCCATCTTCTGTATCCAGGGTGAATCGATCTAGTAGGTTACAGTGCTTTAAATGGCAAGTATAAAAATGTGTAAGTAAACATATCAGTTACAGATTTTTGTTATAGAAAGGTAGCCCCAAACCAGTCTGATTAAAACCCGATCTAAAATTTTCCGCTCATCTACTCGCTAATTTAGATCTGGCTTTTTTCAAACGAGGTCACGTTCAGGCGACCTTTTCTCATCATAATATTAATGATGAAATTGTTAGGATACGTAACTTGTTTACATCGTCTACGTCACGCAATTTGAAATGAGCCGTCCAATCGCAGACTGTGAATAATACCGCTGTTAAATAAGCTTGCAAACCTTGGTCTAAAAACAGAAATTACGAAATCAAAATGTTATTAATAGTGTTTCGTCCAGATGAAAGCTACGCATTGATTAGTCGACATAAATCTCGACGTGACCCTCCATTGTGATAGTAGAGATCATGTACGACAATGCTCTACAGAATATCTGTAAACGGAGATTGGCAAAACAAAAAACGTTAACAAGAACCTATTAAGGGATTTCTGCTTTGGAACGGACAATGGAACGTATTAAAACGATGACTGTCCTATGATTTCATTATATTGCATTTATTACAGGCCTTTTTTGACGTACATTACTAAAAGTGACCGCTGCATAAAAGTATTTAACTAAAAAAAAGTATGAAAAACACCATCTGATACAGGAAAGATGTATCTAAAATCCTACCGAGTCGTTTTCTTTTAAAATATCTACAATTAAAATAATCCGAAATTGAAATTCAGAAACAAATATGACTGCAAAGAAAAAAAGTTGTTTCCCGTTCTGGAAACATTGCTTCCCGATCAGGAAGCAAATTGTACTATTTCTAATATAGTTTGTATGTAATGCAAAACTAATTTCAGCAAGAGACCTGTCTATTTATTTGTAAAGAATTTAAGGCTAAATAACCCAGTCAGGTTAGTAACAAATAGTCTAACACATACACTTTAAACAAACATTCTGATTTTCTACCAGAATAATCTGATTAAAACAAAATTAATTGTCCAATTAAACTTATATTTATGTACATAGTTGTGAATATATTTAGTTATATGAACTCTCACATTCAAATACCATAATATTTGATTCATTTCCTAAATCTGTAATTTTATGATAATTTTATCGGAAAATTAAAATGAGCAAAGGCTGGAAAGTCTGGTATTCTTGATTGTCAAATGATGGTACTTAAGTCAATTGTAGATGGCTGGACTTACAATGTTTTTTTCATTACTCTACATATGTACATAATTCTAACCAGACAAGCTATCAAAACAAAAAGCAATATAATAATTTTAAAATAAAGCTTACACTATATTTAAAAACAAAATAACATATAATTAATTATTTTGTAATACATATGAGTTATTACCTGTCAAGTATATGTTTTGCATGTTAATTAGGGAGATTTTTAAGATTGAAGAATAAAAGTTTATTATTCTACAAACTTTATGTGTCTGAATAGCAAGCTACATTTGTATTATTACGGATAACCTGTTAATTATTTGATTTACATAAATTAACATATAAGAACTTTTAAGGACATTACAAAAACTGAGCTAAGATGTTATTTACGTGTATGTACATATGTTTATCTTCTCTTCTTTACTTTGTATCTTCAAATCTGGAGGAAATAAAGTTATATATATGATTTCTTAACCACCATTAAATAACATTTCTATTTTCTAAATTTGACCAAACTCAAATACAATGCATGATAATTCTATAGCATGAATTGAAATATAATTTTACAAACTATCGAGATTCGCATTAATGTTTAAACAGAAAAAAATAATAATAAAGATTGGGTGCAATATTATTTGCTAGTTTTGAAAAATACATAGTTAACAATTGGAAAAGCAAGTGTTTTGCATGATGTTTTTTAAAAGATTATGTAAATAAAATCAACGAGCATTTATTAATTGAGAACAATTAAATGCTTTAAATGGGATTACATACTGTAATAAGGTGATTGGACACACCTCTTGTAGTCTATTTCTTGTGAAATAATGATAGAAATGATGATGTGTCTGTGCTTTAAGCATTCACATAATTTTCCTTGAACATTGAAAACATAACACATATCCTTAGATGTGCTGTATTTACATTGTATATAAGTCATTTGGCCTATGCCCAGTTTAACATAGCAAGCAGGATGGAAATATGATAACCCTTTCTTCACTTAGTTAACTTGTAAAAATAGTTTTACAATACTGCTCAAACTTAACATTTATAGCAAAAGATATACTTATGGCCGCCGGGTGTCATTGCTTACTCCCTAATAATAATTTACTGGAAATGCAATAATTCAAGTTAATGTATAATAATAGAAAACTGTAACAAATAAATTGAATCACATTTAAAATTTTATGTTAGTGTATATTGATAGGTTTTTTATCAGTTTATATTATTTTGTATAAATCGTTAAGTATACCGCTGGTCTAGATTAGTTGTTAGGCTGGTAGCATACTGATCTACTGATTTAGGGTTAAAGGAGCTTGGTCATGAAATATTTTCTACGACTATTCTCCCTCTCACCACTGATTTTAAATAATGTAGAGCAGCTTTCAGTAGCTGACCAAGTATGCGCTTAGTAACTAGTGAACTGCTTAATTCAGAGATTAGCCTTTCCAAAAACAGTGAGTATGTTGACTTACAGCTGTAATATGAAACATGACATAAACAATGTGCTGCTACGGTGTTAAACCTAGTCAATGATACTTTACATTTATACACATGTCAAACCTTTAAATTGATAATCCGTAAACTTATTGGAATATCTTTTGGATATATTGATTATTCATGTAAAAATTAAAAATGTGATTAAATTTCTATACAATTCCCTTTAAGGGACAGCTAAATTACTATAAATTATTATGAATGGTACTTGTGAAAGGATAACATATGCATTGAAATCAATGCAATATTTCCATTAACATAAAAATATGTCTACAGCTTAAGTTTAATTTGGATTACATACAAACTATATTAAAAATAGTATAACTTGCTTCCTGATCGGGAAGCAATGTTTCCAGAATGGGAAACAACTTTTTTCTTTGAAGTCATATTTTTTTCTAATTTCAATTTCGGATTATTTAAATTGTAGGCTTTTTAAAAGAAAACGACTCGGTAGGATTTTAAGTACATCTTTCCTGTATCAGATGGTGTTTTTCATATTTTTGTAGGTTAAACACTTTTATGCAGCGGTCACTTTTAGTTAGGTACGTCAAAAAAGGCCAAAATCCTTCCCGATCGGGAAACATTTTGACATTTGCTGCCCGATCGGGAAGCACTGAAAGGGAATCCCCTTGTTTCCCGAACGGGAAGTATTCCCTACTGTTAAAAGTTATTATTTCATGAAACCAAGACCAGTCTTCGTTTTTCTGAGAAATATTACCCAAGAACGTCATTCCCTGTTTGTATTACAGCAAATTAACAAAGAAAACATATTATAAACTACGTATCAAACGATTGGGAATTAATGTGGATTTATATTCAGATGAATAATTCATCTGACACTTTTTTCACTTTGTCCGGTTACCTAGGCAACAGAAAAAAACCCAGAAAATTGTTGTTAGTTTCTCGAATCAATGACAAAGGTTTGCAAGGTAGACCTATAGAGAAATAGATTAATATTGTTAATAATATCAGAGAAAATAAAGTAAAATGCTATAAATTATATGAGATGCTATTCGTTATAATTTTCAATTAAATTCGAACAGGAAACTGATATTTTTTTCACTTAGACTTACAATTTACTGTCATCAGGTAGAGAGAAAGGGAGAAAAGGAGAAAGAGAAGAGATTTTACTTTAATATACGACATTAATTAAATGTTTAGATCTAAAGCCCTGTAATGAAGTATCTGTTCTGTTCTAAAAAGTAGTTTAGTTTATACTCATCTTAACTTGACAAGTTCTTACTATACTTAGATATATCAATCTCAAGTCCACTTCCTGGTTCCCCCAGTTAAAAGCTAGTAGGATAGAGTTTCTGGCTTAAGGAAACAATGGGTGGGTTTTCATATGTGGTTTTAACCAACGTGAAGCTGGCTATTTAATGACTACCATTCCAGCGTTTAAACCACATGTTTGGTCACGCCCGCTGAAAAAAGTATATTTTCTTATACGTATGGTATTGAAGAGCAAATCAATTCATTCAAATGAGTTCCACATTCCTTGACAGTGGTCAACAGCTAATTGTGAATATAGCAACAATGTAGTTCTTTCGGATGTTTTTACTATAAAGTACCACAATATTATACATGCACATGTATATGTAGGGGTCACTTTACAGTATAGTTCCTTTTTACTCAACTGTCAAAACATAAATGATTTCACGGTGACTTCGTATCTTTGTCGAACACTAATGAATATGTGATAGTTTGTATACAATCACCGTGAAATTATTCAAACTTTGGCAGTTGAGAAAAATGGACTATATAACCGGCATTAACAGCCACCTGCTATCAGCGGTTACCTGGGTCAATAATGCAAAGTAAACACAGTGTTCAGTATATCACGTCTACACGCAAAGTCCCATTACTTTTCGAACAATGTAGGCGTAGAGCAGACGAGATGCCAATGTGAAACAGCACATGCTCGATGAGTTCAGAGATATGTTATGATTGTCGTTGAGATGAAAATTTGAAACCATCAGATTAAAACCTGATCTAAAATTCTCCGCTCGCCTTCTCGCTAATTAAAGATCCTACTGTTTCGTTGTAAGGGTCACGTTCAGGTGATCTTTTCTCATTATATCATTCATGACACAATCATTATGTTTAGTAACTTGTTTACATCGTCTACGTCACTCAATTTGAAAAAAAGCCGTCCAATCAAAGTCTGTAAATAACGCCACCGGCAAATAAGACCGCAAATCTTAGTTTGAAAATTAAAATTACAAAAACGACATGTTAATAATAATGTGTCGTCTAGCTGAAAGCATCGCAATTGGTCGACAAAGAGGTCATCTCGATGTGACTATCGAAGCGACCCTTAGAGATCCTATACGACAGCGGTCTACAGGATATCCGTTTACGGAGATTGATGAAAACAGACGTATATGTTGGTGCATTTACATTGAAATAAATGTCTCAGAACTAAATAAGGAAATATTGTAATATCTCGAATCACTGTAAACCAATATTTGACGACTACTAATAATTAAATCACATGTAACTACTAATGTCCTTCCGATCTTATTTATCCAGCTTTACAAAGACAGTACAGATTGTTTAGTTTGTATATGTTATAAGTGGGCAGGAGTATTGGGTTTAGAAACATCGATTGTTTCAAGCTTTTCATAACGTTGTGATGAAATTAATTTGTATGCAGAACTTAGTATTCTTGTATAGTGTGTTTTGGCCTGAGTTATTTTTCTTGCTAAACATGAATTGGCCGGAGTCGGTTTATATGGAAATGTGAATTTGCTTGAGTTAAGTTTCTTGCAAAACATAAATTTGCATGTTTCAGTTTATTTGTAATACATGTACATGAATTGGCATGTTTCGGTTTATTTACAAAACATAAATTTGCTTGAATTGGGTTTCTTGCAAAATATGAATTGGCCTGTTTGAATCATGAAATAGCATGTTTCGGTTTATATAAAAAACATGAATTGACCCGAATTCGCTTTCTTGCAAATCATGAAATAGCATGTTTAGATTTATTTGTGAAACATAATTTGGTATGTTTCGATTTATTTGTGAAACATGAATTGGTCTGTTTCGTTTTATTTGTGAAACATGAATTGGTCTGTTTCGATTTATTTGTGAAACATGAATTGGTATGTTTCGATTTATTTGTGAAACATGAATTGGTATGTTTTGATTTGTTTGTGAAACATGAATTGGTATGTTTCGGTTTATTTGTAAAACATGAATTGGTATGTTTCGATTTATTTGTTAAACAGGAATTGGTCTGTTTCGGTTTATTTGTGAAACATGAATTAGTCTGTTTCGGTTTATTTGCGAATCACAAATGGGTGTGTGTAGGTTTTTTTAAAAGATGAATTGGCCTGTGTGGGTTTTCTTTGATATAACATGTTTTTTTTTAAGAAATATCAACGTTTTATTACAAATTGTCCGAATTGTAGAGCACACTATTTCGATACCCTATAGATAGAAGTTGCCGGCTTTATGTGGATGCGTTCAACTCAAGTTGATAATCAATTTAATCTCTCCCTCTAAAGATCCATGAAAGGTAATAAAGTTATAAGTGTCAAAATGAATTAGTATTCAATTAGATCTCAAGTTAATTAAATTCGAAAATGTTCAATGAAATAAGTGCAATCATTGTTTTATCAAACGTCTCCAAAACCTAATAAATCACGTTAACTCGGGAAAATCGTTAAATGTGAAGACAGTGATGCTCAACTATCACCATAAACTAGCCAGAATATTTGCGGAAGTACTGTTTTAATGTTTTGAACTTGATTGAACACAGTTCAAATACTGATATCTAATGAAGATATGTTCATGATGTCATTTAGAGTTAAGTTAATGAAACCGTTAATGTCCCCATTCTAAATGTTCGATTACTTTGTCTCGTCTTGTAAAGAAATAAGGAATATTGAAGCCATGTAAATGTTAAATAATTTATAGATTATGCTACATTTCAATATAGATGACAATATAAAAACGACATAAATAAATGTTCCTTTGTTTTTTGTAAAACAAATGAATAGACAATATTGATCTGAGTATTTTTATCATTTATAGTTATTAGACGTTGTACACGGAAACATGGGAATGTATTTCATTCTGCGAGTAATAAATTCATTGGACGAAGTTATCACCTATTTTATAACATTTTAACAATAAAATCAACATTTTTGTAATTTCATTTATTATACATGACATTAACATGCTAAAGTTACATTTGAACACACACTCTGTGTGATAATATTTGATGTCGTTACAGGTATTTTATATGATATTAAAAGAAATGATAATTAAAAAGCACGTCATTGTAGAAGACGTACCATGGAATCCTTTGGAAGATATTTGCTTCTAGTATTTTAAAAAAAAGCCAGAAGATTCTGGTTTCTTTTTCGAAATATTTTTTTCTTTTCTGCGATATATTATTTCTTTTTTTATGAAAATAACAAATTTAAAATTACTTGATATAGGGTAATAAAATAAACGTATTACTGATAAAACAGTACAGTTATTACTACTTTAACTGAATTGAATTCGAAAATTTCAACGACAGTAGTTCATCCGTTAATTTGTAAAATGTCACCGTTTATGTCCTCATTCTAAATTCTAGATTACTTTGTCTCGTATTGTAATGAAATAAGGAAGAAACTTTATAAATGTTGAACAATTTATTGATTAAGCGACATTTCAATTCAGATGACAACATAAAAACGACTTGATGTTCCTGGATGATTTTTGTTAACAATGATGAGACAATATTGATTCGAGTTTTTTGTAATCATTCATAGTTACTAGATTTTGTACACGGAAACATGGCAATGTATTTCATTCTGCGAGTAAATAGATATATTGGAGGAAGTTATCACCTATTTTATATCATTTTAACAATAATGTCAACATTTTTGTAATTTCATTTATCATACATGACATGAACATGCTAAAGTAACATATGAACACACATTCTGTGTGATATTATTTGATGGCGTAAAAGGTATTTTTATGATATCAAAAATATAATTAAAAAGCACGCTCATTATAGAAGACGTATCATGGAATCCTTTGGAAGACAATTGCTACTAGTATTATATTTTGTCAAGAACATTCTGGTTTCTTTTTCGAAATCGTTTTCCTTTTTTTCTGCTGAATATTATTTCATTTTTACGAAAATAACAATTTAGTTTAAAAGTTACTTGATATAGGGTAGTAAAATAAACGTATTGTTGTTAAAATACAGTACATGTATAACGACCTAAACTGAATTGAATTCGAAAATTTCAACGACAGTAGTTCATTCATTGATTTGTAAAATGTAACCGTTTATGTCCTCCTTCTAAAGGCTTGATTACTTTGTCTCGTCTTAAAATGAAATAAAGAAGAAACCATATAAATGTTGTACAATTTATAGATTAAGTGACATTTCAATTCAGATGACAATATAAAGACGACATAATGTTCCAGGGTGATTTTTTTTGTTTAACAATTTAGAGACAATATTGATTGATGCGAGTGTTTTTATTATCCTTTATAGTAACTAGATTTTATACACAGAAACATGGGAGAGTATTTCATTCTGCGAGTAATAAAATGTATCTGACACCGTAAAAATAGCCCCTACTTTATATAACACTAACAAGCAAGTCTACATTTTTGTATTCTTATATACTACTATACAGGACATTTACATGCTGAATTTAAATCTAAGCACTCACTCTGTGTGATAATATTTTATAACGCTGAATCAACGTCCTGTTATATAATTAAAGCGCTGAAGATCTGATTTTAAGTTTAAAAATGTTTATGATTTTATAGAGTCGAAATATTTTCTTTGGTTTTGATCTAAAAAAAGACCGTTGACTTTGACTCCTGGTGACCAAAAGGTAAATGTGACATTATAAGTAACACATAGTGACCCCAGATTTTAAGTAACTATTTATACATATTTATTCTATTTAACTTTATGCTGTGATTAACTATGATACAAAAAACTACTAAAATATAATTACCCCGATGGTACTTTAACCACGCCATTAAATAGATTTTAAATACATGTATAACTCCTCTAGATCCGCGTATACAAACTCGTTTAAGTTGAAATGTTTGTACCGTGTTTGATACTCGTTATGAATTAATCATATTTATGGTCTGCACTTTGAAACTATGAACCTTCGAAAATGATGAGTTAAATTCAATCAATTTAACGTGGTGGTTAAAGTGCCTTAAGTGTATTAGTAGTTTTTGTGTGTGCCAGATAGTAACTAATCTACATTTAGTGGTCTACTAAAGGCGGTTGTATCCCTTGTATATATGTCTATACGGTATGTTTGAAATTCAAAGGAAGGCCACTTGACATATTCCTTGGTTGAAATTAAAAGAATAAAACATTTGAAATTGAAATTTATAAATGAACTTGAATGCACCCGAGTCCCCCCCCATTAATAACCTCCATTGAATAAGCAAATTTGAAACTTGTCAAATAGTTTACATAAAGCTATTGGTCAAAATTATGTTCTGAGGGTGTAAAAAAAGTCATAACAACTGAAGGCTGAGTCACGAAGTTGGTAGGTGTATATGTTGCAATATCTACATTACGTACATAATTGTATTGTCGTAATCCGTTCTAAATTCTGGTTGCTATGGAAACCAAAATAATCAAAATTGTACAAAAAACACTAGTATCGCGATGTAACGAAAAATCTATCCAAGCTATATTGATGAAAGTTGGTATCTGGTAGTCAGCTGTATGAAGTTATAAGGGTCGTTTTCCTTGGTCCCGTATGACTTGAAAACTATTGTTGCAGTGGTAATAGATTTTGTAAAAACGTAAAAACGAAGCTTTAGGGAATTGAGATAACTCATAAATAGTTGTAGCTTTTCTTTGAAAAAAGATGTCAAGAATACATAGTAAAAGACAATGTGTAAGTTGTGTGATTTTCCTCATGTCAAAATGGTGCAAGTGACCATGGTATAAGGTCATAGGTTTGGGCAGCTCTATGAAGTTTTGGATTTATGTTAGTAGTATGAAATTGTCGATGCTATGGTAATAGAGTTGGTGAAAAGTGATTTGCCTTTGTTAGTTATTTGTTTTTAAGGTCAAAGTCATACGGATTACAGCTGTAATAATAATACTAAGAAAGATTTCATTGGTATGGTATTTCTGTATTGCAAGCAATATTTACTGAGCCTTGTTTTACCATCGGTTCAAAGGTTTTGCCTTTTATGTAGACCTGCATATATAGGGGCCTATATATTCATAATGAATACAAGATGCTAATGAGGTTATGTAACTTGTTACACTCCCACACTTCTGTGAATGTCACTTTAATTAGTCATTATTAAGATTATCAACTCCATATAACGTTAGGCAAGTATAATAATGCTTCACTTATCAGTAGTTTTTTTTAAAAAAAAAAACAACAACAATATATAGACATTATTTGATAGGCCATAACATAGTTTAGAAAACTCATAATTGAGCCCAATTCTGGGATTAGGACAACACTTCTCCCCATTTTAACTGTAAAAAAAACGAAGACTAACTTTTTCAGAAAATATTCGTTAAACGACGTCAAATCTAACAATAATTCTACCGCTTATCTCTTAATAGCTTAGTTATGCATAGTTTAATATTGTATTTTATGGAACGAAATCTCGTCAACAATCGCGACGCAATGTCATATATTTTCGCGACCCACTCAAATCACAACTTTCCATGAAATATAAGGAGATTGCCAAAATTTTGATTTGTAAAAAAATATATAAGGTGATTTAAACCTGTCTTTTGAACAAGCTTCTTGCCGGTTTGAAACACTAGGCTTAAACACTCGCTTATAAAAAACGATTCTGGTTTGACAAATAATTTTAAAATATTCAAAATATGAATTTCAAGATCTTAATTTCAAGATACTAAATTGTTTGGTAAAAATGACTTAGTAATTGCAATTTTAAAATTACTGTGTTTTTCATTTTATTTACTCCCTATCATTTCTTGCCAACCATCAAATGGTTACCTGTATTTCTTATCAGCTACTTGTTACTATTTATAGACTTCATAACAATAACTATGAACTGGTCTATCGCCGAACGTGTAAAGATAAATTGATGGGTTCCTTCTTGCGCTTATACCAATATACTTGCAGTCGCGTACCAGACCTATACAAACCTTATCAATCTTGTAAGCGACACCTTAATTGATTTTGTGACATCCTTGTAGCCTATGCACGTTTGTCGGCGAGTTAATCCCCAGCGTGAGACTTATAATTATGTTTAATTTGTATACATTTAATTGTCTCATGTTTCCCAACTCTTACCTGGATTATATGTGTAAAATACGCTTATTTTTCAAACTTTTAACGCCAATTTCAAAATTGGTGAATTGCAGCAGAACCCTTCCTTGTTATCTGTCAGAAATTTGGGCGAAGTTTTTTAGATTTGATACAGGAATAGGGCGAAGTTCGGGAAATAACCAAGGACCCTCATTGAGACAAATGAACCCTTACCGCTCTCCCTCCATCGAATTATTTGTCATCGAAATTTGCACCAATCTCAGAATTGACTTTTTGGCGGGAAAATACAGATTAATCCGGACCTTTGACCCCTATATATTATACAATGACTGCTAGTATCATAAATAATTATAAAAATCGAAACATAGTTTGATTACGGACCGTCACCGTAAAGTCAACCTTTACAATTCCCGGGGTAAGACAAAGAAAATATAGTTTGTCAAATATACAATGCATAATTAATTTTTATATAGATAGAAACGGATAAATAAAATGTGTAAAAAGGTAAAATTTTACACCTGTTCCAGATGATGATTGTTATACAAAATTAACGCTAATCACCAACATTTAAAGGATAAATGATGTAGGCCTAAACGTAATATGAATAAATTCACAAATGAGATTGTAAGTTAACATTAATTTAAAAAATACATTTTTATTTTTTAATAATTTCTAATCAATTAACTTGAAAGGAAGACGATAACAAAATAATTATAAAGCAACAGCTTTATTTAAAAAAAAAACTTTAAAAAAATTGCCATCATAGGGATTCAAACCCACGACCCCTAGTTTGGTAGTCCGACGTCACATCCAAGACGCTACTGGGACGACTCAGATATGGTTCAGTCAATAAATATAATAAAGGAAATATTATTAAGCGTGTCGTCAAGGACGCTATGCAAGAGTTACTTCCCTTGGCAGACAGATATTTCAAGACATCAATTCAAAAGGATTTTTAGATGTTTTGTTGAATTATATTCTATTGCCTTCTTTAAAATATGACACAAAACGGTTTTGCACAAGTCCTTCATTACGAAAAGTAAATATTTAAGTCCTTTTTTCTGTTCATTGATTCAAGTTAAAAGCAAAACACAAATGAGCATAAGAAACGATATCTCGCACTGAAACATCTCTGTAGAAAAGAAATAAAAATAGCTTATCAAAAATATCTTGAAGACATCCTGAATATTAACAATGAAAATACAACTTAAATGAACACACAAAACACAGACCAAATAATAAAAAACTCTATTCACTCCTAAAACACTCAAAACAAGACTCAAATGGCATAGACTCATTAAAGAAAAACAACATACTTTATACCGATGAACAGGACAAAGCAAATGTCTTAAATGAACAATTTAAATCGGTTTTCACCCCTAAATCCCCTATCTCACTCTCATCTCTGGCTCAAATGAAAGTGCAGGATACCACAGATACAGGCAGAGAGATACCAAATCCCCAGCCAATCCCCCACAATTGTATGCCTGATATTGACATCTCTGAACAGGGTATAGAAAAATTATTAAAGGACCTAAATCCCCACAAGGCGGCCGATCCTGATCAGATACGTCCAATAGTTCTAAAACATCTAAGTAAAGAACTTGCCCCCATCCTGAAGGAACTTTTTACTAAATCCCTTCAGACAGGTTGCTTGCCGAATATCTGGAAAATGGCAAATGTATCCCCAATTTTCAAAAAAGGCTCTAGGTCTGACCCAGCCAACTATCGTCCAATCTCTCTGACTTGTATCCTGTGTAAGACCCTGGGGGGCGTCTTACTAAACATCGTACTCTCAATTTAGACCTACGAAAAATCGTACATCGGTCTTACGATTTTGCTGGTGTCTTACTAAACATCGCCGCTTTTTTGAAATCGTACGATTTTCGCCAAATCGTCGATTTTCTCACGACCACTAGATACCAGTCGTACCTATGTACGATAAAATGGCTGCCATACTGTTAGATCTCGGTAACGACCGAAAATACGCGCTTTTCGTTAAAGAAAGACACCTTTAGTTGATTTTAACACACGAATTAGCTATAAATCGATACAGGCTTGATACAGAATCCACAATATGCTCAGTATTATCTGAATATTCAAGATTTTGCTGAAGAAAATCCAACGCTACAGACTAGTCAAGATTGCGTTACAAAGGTAAATGGTGTTATTTTCATGTTTGTTTTGTAAAATAGCCGGTCTACTAGTACAGAAGGCACAAATTAGGGTAGACAACTAGATTCTCTTGCGTGTAAAGCTTCCGAGTGATACGGACAGCTTGTCAACAACCAACGTTTACGTCGTCTGTCATAATGATTAGTGTTTTAATCTTCCGTAATAAATAGGCCTACAATGTGATTATCAGAGCACTTTCCACTTCTAATTAATGAGGTTAGTCATTCACGAACAGCTGAATTGAATATTTGACTTTAATATGATGCAATGGTAATTAAATGACCGAATAAAACATGTTACCAAAAAAAAAGTAGCCATATTTTCGGATGGTTGTATTGACGGACATGTACACTCATTTCCACTGATATAACTATTTACTAACAACGTACACTCGATCATATTTCCAGATGGTCGAGTACAAACTTCGGAATGAAAGATTCGAAATAAAAGTATACATCCATTACTGCATTTTGTTACTACAAAGTACATTTTGTATTTAGTACTGTGTACTTTCTAAATAAAATTGGGTGAATCCAACAGTTAATGGTTATTCTTTGTCGTAGATTATGGTCCTAAAATGATTTCTATGGTCATTAATGCTCTTACCTCTGTATCAAAGTGAGCACTACTCTTATATATTTTATTTAACTTTCTATTACATACTATAAGTGAAAATGTAGGTCCACCAAGTCATGTGATCATATGTAAATATTGATTATTGTTCATATTGTCTCATGTTTTAATACTTTGTAATCTTGTCATAATACATGTCACAAAGATAAACAATTTACTTACTTCAATACTATTTCTCTTTTCAGGATGTTCTCCACATATGGCAGAATAACATTGGATTTTTTTCAAGTACATTATAACCTATGCAGAGCGGTCCTCTACAGAACCAATCCTCTACACAACAACAGCTTTTGATATTTCTCCAAGGTGTAATTTCAATTGTATATAACCTCTGCAGTGCAACAACCTCTGAACAGCAACATACTATAGTCCCTCCCAGTGGGTGTCATTTAAGAGGGGTTGTACTGTAGTTTATACACCCAACACTTCAAATTTCTTGAAAATAAGAGACATTCTAACTCGAAGAACTGAGAATTATTCAAAGCAGATATGTTTCTACATAGGTATGAAAGGATCTCTATTGACAGTGAGAACGCAAAGTGCTATCAACTTCTTGGTTGACAACTTGTTGAGAGTGGAATATGTGACTGTTTGATACATGTACATGTTATATATGAGATGTACATGTATGTTATTTTTTTTACAATCCGCAATATAATTGTTTTATAATCAGTACCATGATAATGGTTTATGTAAAGGTAGAATTCTACAAAAGTAAAACTTTTATGACTATGCAAATAAAACATTTTCAGTACTGATTATAAAACACTTTATATTGCGCATTGTAAGTTTTAAATTTTCCATCATGTAAGAGATTTTGATTATGTTTAAGACCCAACATGGGTACAAGGAGGTAAATGGCGAAGGGATGGTTCATCTTGTATTTTTGAATTGTTTCATAAGTTTTAATGTGTAGTTTTAATCCACAATTAAAAAAAAATGTCATTCTTTTTCAAAAGTAGACACATTAAATTTTCTATGTTTAAATAAATGCATGATTAACCAATGCACTTTATAGATCCTAAATAATTAGGTGTCAGAAATATGAAAGTATTATTATCATTATTACCTGTTATTCAAAATAGACTGTGCAAGTTCTCATAGGTTTAGTAGGTCAAATTTTTGGTCAACATAATACTTAATAGGGAGCAAAATCAATCTTGTGTTAATTAAACAAAAACAATTGAATATATTATTGAAATAAGAAATAGCTATTTCATAAAACATTTATAATATATTGGTTCAATTTACATGTATGTGGCATTTTTGTATTTGTCATCACAAATGGCTCATTTTTCAATTTTTACATTACAATGATATTAATTTTCAAAGTTTTGAAACAAGATGAATTGTGCAACCTAAATTTACTTTATCTAGAATATATGGGATCAAACATCATATGATACTTGTGTTTGTCTTAAATACAATAATTGTCTTAAATGGGGTCCAAAAGTTTCTCTACACATATTAAATGTTGATGTTTTAAGTACACTTACAAATAATTTACATGAAGTTATCAGTTTCACAACTAATAGTAAATACATGTATGTACATGTAGTTTAATATGAACGATTAACTATGTTATTTATGTATTGTAAGTATAAAATAAAGATACAAAACAAAATGAGTCTGCAATAATTTTTCAATAACAGATAAGAGTCTAAGAGAAAATAAGGAAAATGTACATGTGTAAAGAAACTTTTGGACCCCAGTGTACTTCCAACTATTGTTACTTGTATTTTGACCACCAATATATTGTATTTGTTGTGGCATGTTGTTTAATTCAAAATAACTAATATGATGTATTGAATGAAATATGCTAATGTTAGCAACTTTTAAAATGTTTCTTATGAATTAACTCTACTGATTTTGGAATTATGGAAATTGTACATAGACAGTAATGAAATCTTTGACTGTGTTATCCTAATATTGTTGTACATTAAAGGTAGTAAAATACATGGATTTTTGCATGATTAACATATCCCCAGAAATTTACTTGATAAACATATTCAGTTGTATTGCTATCATTTTCATTCCTTTAAAAAGGGTTTCTTGTTAAAATAGGAAAATAAATGTTGTTCAATTATGCATGAAATTGTCTAATATTGATATGAGATAAATTGTCATTAAAGTGAAGACAAATATGTCTTTTACTATATTGTACAGTAGCATGTTCTTTTTCTACTGTTTACTTATTGAATACATTTTATATCTAATCTATGAAAATAGACAGTTGTGTTGCAGTGTTATGTTTCATTTGTGTGTGTTTTTTATTAAAAAAAAACAACAACAAAAAAAACATAAGTGTCTCATTTCCATGAACTAAATTTGTATCCGCTCTTTGGATATAGTGTTATAATTATATTCAATCATCCACCAGCCTTGTCTTTGTCATAACACTCAGTAATGGTGTTGTATGCAACATATCTAAATTTTAGACACCAATCAGTAGTCTCATTTGACACAATGTTGAAATCTTAATATTTCTCAAGTCTGACAGTAATAACTTAACTATTACTATTTTGACTTCTTATTTTATTGGCTTCAAGCTCTTACACAATTTCATTGGTCAATGATATTGTCCTACCCCTTTACAATACATTTCCTATAAATACTAAGAAATATTATTTACAATACATGTATATCAGTAGATCAAGAAATATAAAGGAACTAGGAAAAGACATTTTTTGTCAACTTACTTTTATTGTTAATAATTTTGTGAAAATAGTCTACAATGTATTTGTGACATGGTTTAAGGTTACGCCATATCGGAATTATGTTAAGCGTCCGCATGCGCGTAGGTTTTAGAATACTCAGACCAAAAAAAAATTGGTGAATTTTCTTAAAAATTCCGTTGTTCCTGGATTTGATAACTGATTTTTCTCAGGAAATACTGATTGTTCCTTGTTCATGTGTAATTGATTAATGAAAATGTTTTACACACTTTTTTATAGAATTACTTTAATCTCACATTAATGTTATTAGCATTCATGTACTACCAAGTACTTATTTGTGTGAATACTAGCTTGAATGACACGTGTTTTCGTTTTCGGTTTGTGTGTTAATGTGAATAGGTACCTAGGTTTGTCAAACTTGAGTTGACGCTTAACAAAATTCCAATGTGGCATGGCCTAATTGTTGGACTTTGTGATTTAATATGTTACAACAGAATAAATTATATGTTGCAGTGTTATGTTTATAATCATTTGTGTGTGTTTTTTATTAAAAAAAAACAACAACAAAAAAAACATAAGTGTCTCATTTCCATGAACTAAATTTGTATCCGCTCTTTGGATATAGTGTTATAATTATATTCAATCATCCACCAGCCTTGTCTTTGTCATAACAAAATGTATCATAGCTATTATTCCCATTGAAAAATTCAATAGTAACACACACACACCTTATAAGGCCCCATATATAGATGAAATAATTTCTTATGTGATTTAATTCTTCAATTATTACATTACATAATGTCACAGGGTGAGAAAAATATGCAGCCTGACGGGACTAGAACCCAGCATCCCTAGCTTACAAGGCAAGTGCTTTCTTGACTGAGCTATCCAGCCGCTTACATATCCCATTTTCCATAATGTGAACAGGTAAGTACTGTGACATTAAGAAAAATTTAAGTGCCAGTAAAGGGGTGCACTAACAATCCGTCCTCAATACTTTTCTCCCCCTAGATGATCCGTTCCCAGTTATATAAATGTCACAGGGTAAGTAAAATATGCAGCCTGACCAGGACTTAAACCCAGGACCCCTCCCTTACACGTGAGGGCTCTCCTGACTGAGATATCCGGCCGCTTACATATCCTTCCGATAATGTGAACATGGCACACTTCCCCAAGAACTGGAAAATTGTCTCGAATTTCACAACACCAATCCATTTTAGGAGCATTTATTTTATTACAAACGTATCTCAACTGACCAAGTAATTGTCACGGTCCCACGTTGGACGCCAAATGTCACAGGGTAAGAAAAATATGCAGTCTGACTGGGACTCGATCACATGAGGACGAGAGGTCTCCCGACTGAGCTTTCCGGCCACTTACATATCCTTCTTCCCATAATGTGAACAGTTAAGAGCCGTGAAATACACCCTGAGACAATCGGTCCCCGACTTTGGGGAATGATCGCCCAAAGACAAATGTGACTGGGGACAACTTGTCAGCATTCCAGTATCAGTGTGGTGCCTTAGATCTCCAGTTTACCATACTCTTAAATTTATATCACCAGGATCACCTTTAAATATCTTTGAATATGACTAATTGTAATATTGATAAGACCGGCACATTGGCCATACAATTACACATATCTTTAACAAGTTACATTTTCATATTATTGAATTTTTAGCATTTTACCTTCATAGATATTGGATGTATAAACTGAGGTTTCCAGTCGTTTTCACCCTGTACTGATTAGTCTGACGATTTAGACAGCCATCATATATAAAATACAAAGATTGGCACGCATTTTATTCAATGCCAAGCTTATGCATAATGTAAACGATAGCTGATTTTTCTGCATTCTTTGCTTTCAATGCTTTGTTGACGTTCAACGGTTGTCAGAAATGTCGACATATTCCTAAGTGTTTCCTGCATAAATCCTATATTTTCAGTTTGTACAGATCGATAGACATTTAACTTATTTGTTTACACCGTAACTACATAGTTTCAATGCTAAACAATAAGTAAATGCCCCGAAATTGTTGGTCATCCTTCCGTCTCGAATGTAAACAGTCCCTTAAAACTTTATTTTGAAGAGTATCCGGAACCATGCGATACGATTATGTGCGCATGCGTCAAAATCGCAGAGACTAAAAAACGTACGATTTTACTGGAAGAGTACGATGGCGTTAGTAAGACGGTCATAAGATAAATCGTACCTTAGTCGTACATCTAAATCGTACGATAAGATCTTTGGAAATAGTACGATGTTTAGTAAGACGCCCCCCTGGAGCACATCGTAGCATCCAGTATTACAAAACACTTTACTAAGTCAAATATATTCTATGATTTACAGCATGGATTCCGAGAGAAGAGGTCATGTCAAACCCAACTCCTCATGCTCGTTGAAGACATACTCCAAGCTGTAAACATGAAAAGTCAAGTTGATCTAGTTCTCCTTGACTTTTCAAAAGCCTTTGATATGGTCAATCACGAGAAACTTCTTTATAAATTACACCACTATGGAGTTAGAGGTCGTAACCTAAAGTGGATAAAGAGTTTTCTTGATAACAGGTCACATTCAGTAGTTGTAAATGGCTACAACTCCAGCACCATACCAGTCTCTTCCGGTGTGCCCCAGGGCTCGGTTCTTGGACCGCTCCTATTCCTAATATATATTAATGATCTCCAAAACCATGTACAGTTCTCCAAGGTACGTCTTTTTGCAGATGACACTGCACTTTATATAACTTTAGCTGTGTCATCACATTCCAGCTTGCTACAACAGGACCTCAGTAATCTGGAACTCTGGGAAAAAAGTGGGACATGAAATTCAACCCATCTAAGTGTCAGGTTATCCAAATTACTAAAAGAAAAACCACTATACCAACACAATATAAACTTCACAATATTAGAAACAGTGTCTTCCGCAAAATACCTTGGAGTTACATTATCTAATGACCTCTCGTTTAATAAACATATTGATCTTGTAACTCTCAAAGCAAACAGAACTTTATCTTTCCTCCGCAGAAACTTAAAAATCCACTCAGAAAAGTTAAAATCCACTGCATACAAGACCCTGGTCAGGCCTCAGTTAGAGTACAGTGCTACTGTCTGGTCCCCACACACAGCGGTCCACCTTGACCAGCTTGAGTCTGTACAGCGTAGAGCTGCCCGCTGGGCTAAACATGACTTCAACAGAACCTCAAGTGTTACTGATATGCTCTCTTCACTAGAGTGGAGACGCCTTGACCTTCGTCGATTGACCAACGACTCACCATGCTCCATAATATTGTAAACAATAAAGTTGCCATCCCATTTCCCCCCTATGTCAAACCCCTAGAAAGGACCTCAAGAAAATCTCACCCAAATGCTTTTCAAAATATAGCCACAAAAACCGATTATCACAAATACTCCTTCTTTCCAAGAACCATCTTCCATTGGAACAACCTACCCCCTGATGTTGTCATCTTACCAGGTCCTAGGTTCAGTCTGGCTGTTAGCCAGATTGAACATGTCTCCCCATAATTATGCCTACCCTGTTTTTAAACTGTTTTTAACCTTAACTATTTACTTCATACTTTTATCATCTTTTACTCATTTCTTACTAATATTCTTGTTGGTTGACGCGCCAAAAGTCTAAGTCCCCAATAGGGGTTTGACTTAATGGAAGATAGATAGATAGATAAGTTCATGCTAACATACCGTCAGTACCGGTACTCTCCCGGTCATAATTTTATAAACTTGACGAACACAAAAGTTCATTTTAAAATACGAAGGCAGTCACCAGACACTTTCTTATTTAAACTGAAAATCTAAAACCATTGTAATATACTACAGTTTTAATATAAAAGTGTCTGGAAGCTGCCTTCACCGTTTGTTTTATCATTTTCCGACCTAAAAATGGCCGAAAACGTCATTTTTGGCGAAACGCGTCATCTTCATCGCAATGAAACGATCATTTTATTTGATAGACACAGAAAAAAATTGTCAAATATGAACAGTAGAAACTTTGATTAGATTATATACGACGCTTTTTGAACATGAAATATATTTTTCAAAAAGTCATATTTTGGGGGCAATTTTCACACCTAAGTGAACCTACTCCAAAGATATAGTATGGCTAGACTTAGATTGTCCTCACATAGATTACACATTGAAACTGGTAGATGGAACAAACCAAGATCCACACCGATTAATTAACGTCTCTGTACCAGTTGCCATTTATTAGAAGACGAGTTTCATTTCATTTTAGAATGTACATTTTATTCCGAATTAAGAAATATTTATATTCCTACATATTATCGTAATAATCCTAGCATGTTTAAACTGATTGAACTCATTAATACTGAAAATAAAGCTTTAATTATTAAGCTTGGTACTTGTTGTATACATAAAGCTTTCGAAGTAAGAAACGCTCTTATATATTTTAAAATATTTTACATTTTACAGCAAATAATTGTTTTTCAATAAAAGATTACACAATACGATACGATACGATACGATACGATACGATACGATACGATACGATACGATACGATACGATACGATACGATACGATACGATACGATACGATACGATACGATACGATACGATACGATACGATACGATACGATACGATACGATACGATACGATACGATACGATACGATACGATACGATACGATACGATACGATACGATACGATACGATACGATACGATACGATACGATACGATACGATACGATACGATACGATACGATACGATACGATACGATACGATACAATACAATACAATACAATACAATACAATACAATACAATACAATACAATACAATACAATACAATACAATACAATACAATACAATACAATACGTTTATTAAGCATTAAGCCTATTCATTAGGCTTCTGGCCATGAACATACATAGACAATTACATATTTACAAAGAACAAAACAAACATGCATAAAATCAAATGAGTACATATGAAACAGAAAAATAAATTCAAATGATAACATATGAAACAGAAAAATAAATTCAAATAAGTTACTCATCAAGAATAAATTATCGAATAATATGATCAATAACTTATAATATTTTACTATATAAACTAAATATAATACATTAACTTATTAATGGGACTAACAAAGACAGAATAAATACATAAGTGCTGGAAGTAAAGTATGAGGTAAGACAATGCGTATACAAAAGTTTTGTTTTCATGTCAGGAGGAAAGAACAGCAAGGACAGGATTTTTACAAGCTTAAATTAATGTAACAGTGATAGACGAAGGATATTTGCAAAATACACATATTTTGACAGGTTGATTATTTCTTTTTTGTTATTTGATGACATTATTTTTTCAAATTTATTTATTTTTGGCCATCTTCTGTAGTGAAATTTTAAATATTTAATTCTAATATCGCTGTATGCAGGGCAAACAAGTAGGAAATGATATTCGTTTTCAATCATTTTCATGTTACAACAAGTACAGATACGACTGTCACGTGGTATGTTTAAGTGTCTACCTTTTTCAATGTAAAGTGAATGTGAAGATACTCGAATTTTTTATAAAGCTATTCTGTACTTTCGTTCATGAATGAAATCTAAATATGGCTCTAGTTGGAATGTATGTTTAAAAATTGAGTACGTGGACAGTCTTTGTGAGTTGTTTAATTCTGCATACCACGATTGGTAGTAAGTATCATATATTCTTTGTTTAAGCATTGATAGGTTGATTTCATAGGTGTTTTGGTTTATCCATAAATATGTAAGCCCTAGATCATTAAGTAATGTTTTTACTTGATATGCCCAGTTTTGGCCATTGTAAATGATACCGTTGTCTGCATCGTTTTTAAGAAATGTGTATACCTGTTTAGTAAGACATTGGTTATCGGAACGCAGTATTTTTATCCAATATTTTAACATTTTAATTTTTCGTATAACAATTAAAGGTAGTCTACCTAGCTCACCGTATAAAGCAGCTAAATTAGTAGATTTGTTTACGCAGAGAATTTTTAGAAGAAACTTTGTATGCACTAATTCGATGTTTGTACCTTTATAAGCCCAAATTTCGGCAGAATAGTGCAAAACAGATGATACAAGAATATCAAATAGTTTTAATTTGTCTACTATCTTAAATTCGTATTGATGGAAAATTGAGAAAAGTCTGTGCATTGCACGAGAAGAATGTTCAGCTATTTTCTGTTGACTTCTATTCCAATTTCCATTTTTAAAGAAATATACTCCTAGATATTTAAATGATGTTACTCAATCAAGTTTTATACCATACAGATAGAAATCATAACTTGTATGCCTCGTGCTTTTTTCAAATATTAAGATTTTGGTTTTATTCGTATTGATTTTAAGTTGCCATTTATTACAGTAAATTTCAAGGTCTGTTAGCATGCTTTGTAATGCAGCAGCACTTAGCGCGAATAGAGCTTGATCGTCAGCAAATAGAATCAAGAACAACTTTTGTTCATTTATAGAAAATAATCCTTGTATATCTGTATTTATATTTTGTACTATATCATTTACATAGAGCATGAATAGTAGCGCAGAACTAGCATCTCCTTGTTTTACTCCTTGGAACGACTGTATACATCCAGACGTTTCGCATTTATACTTCACGACACTTTTTACTGTTGCATACATTCCTTTAAGCGCTGATATCATCTTAGTGCTTACTGATTCTTGTTGCAGTTTATGCCATAAAAATAATGATTAATTTTGTCAAAGGCCTTTTCGTAGTCAATAAATGCTGTATATAATTTGTTGCCTGAGCTTAAAACTTTTGATACTATGGAATGTAAGATAAATATACAATCTATTGTATACTTTTTGATTTTTGATACCCATATTGGTTATCTAAAATGATGTCATGTTGTTCAATCCACTTTGTTATTCTTGTAAGTAAAATTTGAGAGTATATTTTTGATAAAATGTTATTCAAAGTTATACCCCTGTAACTGGATCCTGCATCTGGATTACCTCCCTTGAATATAGGAATTATGTAACCTATTGCCCAACTTTCCGGGTATTCACCGGAATCAAAAATTTGATTGTATATTAAAAGAAGAAATGTTACACGATGTATGTTGTTTATGTGTGTGTGATACACATACATATTTGTGTGATTTTCCATTGAATATGTATGCCTATATTTAAAATTAGATGGATACCCGAGAGTCAGTTTACAAAGATGATCGGAATTGTGTTCATATATATATATATTTATCTATAAACAATATTTATTGCTCTTTCTTTCAATTACAGGCCCTGAAAGAGGTGATTAATTTTTGCTTGTTTGTTTTGTTTTGTAATTTGTTTCTTTTTGTAACACCTATAACTTATACATATATAATGATATGACCATATATTGTAATCTGATTAATATACTATCTAGCAACTCACTATTATACTATATTTAAGTTAGATCTTTTGTATTCTGTTCTGTTCTGTATTGATAATTCATTATGATCATTTATATTGTACTGACATGTCAATGTACTTGTATTTGCCGCTTGGGTCTAAGACCTCCCGGTGTTTATATGAATAAACTTGTTATTTCAGCCTCCACCAATTATTTTGTATGGAATCCTCATAAGGAATGCCTGAACTATCTGCGGATTATGTACCTGAAAATTGATAAAGTCTGAAATGCCGTATATTTACAATACCCATCAAAACAATGGAGACAAAGGAAATGTAATAAAAGTTAAAAATTTCATTGATTGTTTTTGGTAGAACCATTATTTTTAATATATTTAATACGGTTGATGATAAAATGAAAATATTTTTTATTGAATGCACCTCATGTATAAAGTTCAGTATCTGATATCCCAAACCCTTCCAAAACCAAACTTTCTTTAATCCTTTTCCATAACCTAGATAACTACAAATAGTATCATGACTAAAAAAAGCAAAAATAAAAAGTATTTCAAAATAAATGGTAATCAAATTTTTTATAAAACCTATGTAGTAGGCTTGCAATGTGATAAATCTCTCCAAACTTTTAGTGGGTACTGTATTTGTTCGGGCTGATAGCCCAAAACAAATAAAAAGAGGATAATAAACAATATTGTGTATCTTTGTCGAGTTTCAACACAACAACGTACAAATACAACATTAAAAAAACAACACTACAAAAATGTCAATTATCTGAAGCCAATTTCCGCCCGTTTATTACAAACATATTATTTTTTGTCAAGTGTTTTAATATAACAAACAATAAGCTGGTTGAGCTTTTGATATTAAAATTTTTACATTGTAGAAAAATGTCAATGAAATCAATATGCTTGACTATCAAAGAGTAAACATGACATTGTTTGCGTCATTTTTTATCTCGATATCTCTGGAAAAGGTCAGATACAGTGTAACCTGATAAACAAGAAAACCACTTGGACCAAAACGAATAGTTTGTATTACTAGTTTACAGATTTCCCACACTATTTTACATGTCTGTACTTTACATTATACAATGGAACTAAAACAAATATCGTTGGGACTTTGGAACCTTTCTGCTACAGAACATTCCATAGGCGACCTGCACAGTATCGAGACATAAAACACTAAATATACTTACAAGGTTTGTTACTCAAAAACGGATAGATTTTTACCCCAGGTTCAATTAGCGGACAGACCCCGGGTCGGAAGCGCAGTTGGCAGCGCGCCTGGACTTTGAATCTGTTGTCCTGAAGGGCTACAGGTTTGAATCCCGCCCGAGGAAGCTACACTCTACCATGAAAATTTGACAGTTATGTCAATTTTTCCTTCATTTATAACGTATGTGGAAAAGTTTCCGACCTTGTGGAAGGGTAGGTCAGTACTGGTAATAAACAAGGGTCTAAGAAAGCACTGTCAGGTGCGCTGGTCGCCGAAAAATAAAATTGTGTTGATACGGAGTTAAATCAAGTCTAAATTACAAAAAAAATCAATTAGCGGACAGCTTATCCATTATATCGAATTATAGTCACATATCTAAACATGCATGCATAGTTTCGAATGACACAAACATTTTCTGATTACGCTGGACAATAAAATCGTTTTTGAGTAATATACCTTATAAGCACATATAATGTTTTAGATTCGGAATTGTGCTGGCTGCCCATGGGACATGTTAGGGTTCATGTTCTCACGTTATACTGTATTGACATTTAACATAAGTGTCATAATATTTTAATTATTCATATAGCTCATCGATGAGTTTTTCTGAACAATGCTTTCTGTTTATCTTGAGATTTATGTCGACAAAAAATGTTGGCAAATATTTCTTTACAAAGTTCTCTAAACTGCGTGTTACAAAATGAATAAACAAAGGGATTACTGGCACTTGATAACAAATAGGAACGTAGAAACACGTGATAAGCCATTGTTCCAGCACGTGACATACCTGACAGAAATGATTCATCCAATTGACGAACTATGATTATCACATAAAATGGTAAAAAACTCACTACGTACACAATGGTTATAAGAAACAACATCAAAGTTGACTTTCCTACACGCACTGTTAAACAATTAATACATCTGGCTCGTCCAGACGCATTTAAAGTTGATGACCCTCGTACCAACATGTATCGAACACGGCGTTTGCGTTTTCTTTGTCGAACTGGCTTTGAACTTGGCTGTGGTTTCTTGGGCGTGCTTGGTGCGTCTATAAGTTGGTCATTTACCATTTGTTCACACGTAGCTCGTGAATCAAATGACACGTGACTAGAAGGCATCTCTAGCATGTCTTTATCAGGATTGTTTGGTATATCAAGCATTCCGCAACTAGTTCCGGCATCAGGTAAAGGTGTAATCACACCTAGTTGGTGATGATTCATATTTTGTTGATCTAAATCTACACTTGTTGCTTTGTCCACTACTATGACATTTATGTTGCCTTCTTCTTGCGATCTTTTCTCACTTTGTCCATTTTGGCCACTTTGACCATTTTCATAGGTTGAAATTTTAGATTTTTCAAATCCTTTATCGGTGACTGATTTTTCATCAACAACTTTTTGAACATGCGTACAGTTCTTTAATTTAAACTGTCTATGCTTATATATTTGTAATCCAATGAAATAGTATAATATTATCAATGTCGCAAAAATAAGCATAGTCGAGGTGACCATGTAGCCAAAGAACACTATAGGATAAACTGACGTATCGAATCTATTTTCTAAAAGGCATGTAAAACCTATTGTTTCACCTAAATCAATTCGTCTTGTTCCATATAAAATCAACGATGCCCACGTGGTTGCCATGGAGAATATTATGGCTAATAAACAAATCTTCTTTGACTGTCCTTCACTAAAAGCTCTTTGATATGGTCTACAAATACGTTTAAATCTATCCGCAGCGATGCCTAGCAATATCAGAGCGGAGGAACAATTTAGTGTATAGGTGGAATATCTGGAAAGTTTACATAAAAATGGATTGTCCAGTTTTAATGTATTTCTCATTATATAAATCTCCATTGGCAACGTAGTTCCACAGTTTAAGGAATCGATGGCCGCTAGAAATAATATAAAAATTCTTGATGTACTTCTTCGCCATTTAAAGAAATAGATATAAAACACAACCATGTTACCTGGCAATCCTAGCATCATCATAATACCTGTATAAATAATAGCAGGTAAATTGTATATGAAGGCCTCGTCGTTGTATTTATTTAAATAAAATAAATCAAAATCACTTTTATTTCCAGATGTGGTGACACTATAATTCATTAATTCGTTTGTTAAACTACTATTCACTCGTATATCCATTTTGTAAATTTCAAAACTTTTCCAATCAAACTAAATTAAGAAATTTTGTCAAATATATTAAAATTCATAAATTTTGTCCAATATTTTCAGAAAATCCATCAAATATAATCAGAAAGAATATATTCAGAAGTTCCTTTGAGTATATTCAAAGATTAAAAAATTCCGTCTTATTAATTTACGCTTTTCTCGTAGAACAATTCTACAATCAGAATACATCACGGTGCTGTTTTCCTATAACTCCAATGACTGTTATGAATACTGTTCTTCGAGACAAGTTACAGTCAGTATAGAAGAGTTTATCGCTAGGTAACGTTTACAGCGAGACTTCGAGCGAGAAATAGGTGTAACAATATTGGTTAAGTATATACAATGGTCATGTTATGAAATAAACAATATAAATACTGATGACTTGTTACCAAATGTTATCTAATGTTATCTAATCATTTGTTTATTTAAAATTTGAATCTGACATGACGCCATTATGTTTAAACCTGAGTATTTTTGCTGGTGCCTTCATAATTCAATTAAAAACCTAATGATTTAAAAAGAATTTCGTTTGATCTCGTTACTATGGAATTAGGAACAAGTTCTCGCGTGCCAAAATCAGGTGTTACATTAATTGCCTGTGTTCTATCAAATCACAAAAAACTACAATGTATTATCATCTTTCAAATAATATTTGCCGGATTTATAAGCATTCATTTTATGCACCGGCGGCTCGTTCGGGGGTTTAGTGGTTTGAGTAATTTCTAGATTTGATAATTTTCCATGTCATTCTATAGCACTAGCTCGTTTTTAAAGAGCCACTGCAACTTGTTGAAACTACGCATTATTAACTCTGTCCAGTGCTCTGATAGGGCTGGTAATGAACTGGATGGATTAACTCCCTTGTATTTAAAAAACATATACCTAGTTTAACTCTCTTTATAACTATACACTAATAAAAATGTCGGTCGAATGCTCACCAAACAAATGGCGATGTCCGAAATGCGTTATTTATGCTTGGGATATACCAAGATATTAATTTTAAGGCTTATCTGGTGAATATGGTAAGTATAATTTCATGTCAAAATAGACTATATAACCAAACTCACAGTGCTTACGTCACACGTTGCTACTTAACCACTGCTTACATGTAAATCACGTGACGCTATTTATATATATATGTTCTGAGTATAATCAGAATATTGAGTATTATTGATCTATGACTGGAAAATGCAGCATTCATTACATGTAGGTAGGACATCGCTATTTGTTTTAAGGACATACAGCGGACATATTTATTTGTGTAAAACTTTAAAAGGAGATGAATTTTGGTATATATGTTTTCGACAATGTATAAGGGAGGTAATCCATCAGTTTTGTACGAAGCCCTATCAGAGTACAGGACAGAGTTAATAATGAATAGTTTCAACAAGTTGCAGTGGCTCTTTAAAACGAGCTAGTGCTATGAATGACACGGAAAATCTTATGTAGTTTATTTCTAGAAAAAAATGCAGGGGTGTTCTTTTAGCCATTCTAAGCATTTAATATCAGGAGGCTTCCCGGTACGTTTTTTTAATGTTTGATTAGAACAAAGCCGATTTAGTTGATTATTAGTAAATTGGCAATTAAGATGGCTTTTGTCAATGGTCAATGCAAGAATAGTACCTATTAAGATAGTCTGGTAATCACTGTACTCCTAAAAGTACAACAAACTTACCTATAATAATACGTGTCAATCAATCGTCCAATGAGTTCTATAAATAACTGAATACAATATATACAATTATATAGTTTGTCTCATTCTTGTGGAATATAAACTTTGTCAAATAGAAATTATATCCGTAAGCAATATATCACAAAAGCAACAGCTCCCCGACTTAGCGCTAAATAGTAAATACACAGCAACTTCGCCCGTATTAGCCTCAATTTTTATGAACAGTGGAGTAAAACGGCGATTTCTCGAAAAGTATACAGTTTCAAGGGTTGCAAATTTTCATTATAGTAAAAAAGGGACAGCTCTACAAGACAAACACAAAAGTTACACATCTCGTTGCGAAAATGTAGGTAAACACGACCTTAAACTTCCCAAAACGGGTTTTGGGGTGGTTCCTCTGTCTTTAACCTGCGTTTTCTTTCTTAATTTTTCATTTTTGGAAAATATAAAGTAATGTGCTGAATCGCCAAGCCCAGCATAACAGATCGGGGCCAATATTATAACATAAAAGTAAATACATAATGAATAATTAACAAAAATATTACATTGATTGTGATTAAAAAATGTATTGGATATCGCCCGAATTAGCCTCGCGCGCCCGATTTAGCGGGTTACCTGGTGTGATTAATTGATTAAAGAGTTAGGTTAGATTATAAACATTGTATCCAACTTTCTTTATACTGGTCCGATACATTTACTATTTAAAGCCACGAGCTCACATATTTCAGCTGAAATAACACTACTTTTGAAACTCAATAAAATGTTTGAAGCAGTAAAGCAGTGTTCTAATAATGACAATTTTAGTGCAAATTGACATACAACTGTCAAAGATTGTAGTTTTATGTTAAGCATTAAAAAACTCTCGCGATAGTAACGATATAGATAAGTTTGGTAAGTTTTTGTGTCTTTTACAGTATATTTTTCACAATCTATAGGTCAGTTTGCCCTAAAATATTAAGAACTCAGTTTCCTATCACGATCTCACTGATAGGTAATTTTATCACATATCAAAAATCTGTCAGCGTGTAGCTTTAAATTAATCACTTAATTATTCAAAAGAAATGTAATGGTAACAAATCAATAAAAATGTATTGCTCTAAGGCAAAATTTTAATATGGATCTGAAAAAGTGCTAACATCTGAAAATATTATTTTACATTGTATTCCTACCGCTGTGACTCATGGGATAGAATAATTTCACATGTTCTCTAAGATTCTGTAATACACGCATAGAGAGAACACATTGCATGTCTCATACGAGATGTTGAAGGCATGACTATGAAAAAAGTATCGGCGAAACTAAATTTTCTTACGGTATATGAACAATTTCCTCCAAAAAAATTAACATCGGTCGATTTCAATGAAATTTTGAACATGTATTGAAGAGTCATATGCTATGGTCCTGGATAAGTCACTCGTAAGAACCCTACTAAACTAAAATTTGGGGATCGCAAAAACGAATGACAGACGCACTTTCAAATACATGTGTCCGGCACGGATCCATCAAAGACATTACGCATACATACATTTGCACTTATTACATTTATTGAGCGTTGCGCTCTATTTGTAGTGAGTTTTGATAATGTCACTGTATGCGGAACTTTTCGGCTGTTACTGCTATACACGCTATTCTCAGATAATCTAGCGGCTTTCTAGCCTGGATTACCTGCCCCTTACCACTATCGTTATCGGGCCAGGCAAACGGGAATCATGGCGGTCTCCTCAGTTATTATACAGGTATAACGTTTTCTTAATCCTGCATGATCATGTGCTGACGATAGTTATTAAGTAGAAGTTCGGTAGTATATAGGTCATTCGATTTTGATTTTTCTGATTTCACGTATATTTAGCCAATGATTAACAAAAACATGTTTCAAGTAAACACAATTCGGACGTGGATTAGTCACGTTAGAATTTCGGATACTTTATTTTGCATAATTAGTGTAACCAAACAACTAAAAAAGGTATCCACTGCAATTCTTGTACAATGATCCATTGATTTAAGTCCGTGTAGTGAGAAATGCTCATTTGAAAACATAATTATCCAATATCTAATTCATTACACAGGGCGCGGACATGATCATGGTTTGCCTGACGTACTGTTACCTGCCAAAGTACGACTGGGAACCAGACAACATATAATCATGGGGACCGCCATACTTAAAGAGGGATATAGACTAAAAGGCGTACGTACTTGTTTTGACAATAGACACGAAGTTTTTCAGTTTGTGAACTTTTGATGAATTGTTATATCTGGCGTGTTTTTGTAAATACTTTGTTTATTTGGTTAGTTTTTATATATATTATATTTAAAAGGAGTTTCTTAAGAAATTGTTGCATATATTCTCCCCTAAACTGCGATTTAGACTTAACATGAAAACATGCCTGTACATTTTTTACACAAACGATCTTCACTGTCTATTTATAGTTTTGGGACAGTCAAAGTCACTGCCTCAGAGAATGACACCGTGTACAAAGAAGGATTATTACAATACGATACGATACGATACGATACGATACGATACGATACGATACGATACGATACGATACGATACGATACGATACGATACGATACGATACGATACGATACGATACAATACAATACAATACAATACAATACAATACGTTTATTCAGCATTAAGCCAATTCATTAAGCTTCTGGCCATGAACATACATAGACACTTACATATTTACAAAGAACAAACAAACATGCATAAATTCAAATGAGTTATACATAAGAAAGAGATAAATAAATTCAAATGAGTTATACATATGAAATAGAATCAATTAGTGAATAAAATGTTCAATAACCTATAATAGTTTACTATATGCTAAATATAAGAATTAATTGGGACTAACAAAGACAGGTGTAGCATAAATATATAAGAGCTGGAAGTTACGAACGGTATGAGACAATACATATAATACATTTTTTTGTTTTCATGTCAGGAGGAAAAAACAGCAAGGACAAGATTTTTACAAGCTTAAATTATTGTAACAGTGATAGACGAAGGGTATTTGCAAAATACACATATTTCGACAAGTTGATTATTTCCTTTTTATTAGTTGATGTCATTATTTTTTTCAAATTTATTTATTGTTTGCCATCTTCTGTAGTAAGATTTTAAATATTAGACCACGACTGATTATAATCCAATTATATATTTTACAAGAATGTTTTAAAAACATAAATGAATTGCTTTAATATACTATATAGTGTCTTTGATGGCCAACCGTGCTTTCAGACGCATGTGGTTTGAACAGACTTGTGGAAATATTGAAACAAGAAGAACCCCATTCCAATAATTGGAATACGAACATGAAATATGTCCAATACCCAAGGGCAGTGAAATTCTAGCACATAGAGTGATTAGCTAACAACTATATGTGTAATTAGTTAGTATTGTTATAGTCTACAAGTCCAATATGTAGACTGTCGTTTGTTATTGACCTTGTCTCTCATATTTACAACTGTACATTGTTAAATACACGAGTCTCGGGACATATATTGACCAATTTATTCTCTAGAGTACATGTATATTAGTGTTCATTCTGATTAGTTAAGGTATCCGCATACCTTTATAACCCATCGCACGCAACGTTGTCGATGGAAGGGTGGATTGAAGGTTTTTTCCACTAAACAGTTAATTTTGTTGTTGTTTGTTCTTGAACCTGTTTCGGCAAGATTGATTTTTGTGCACCCTAGAACCTTGTTTAAAACCTCGAAGGTCAGTTTTTTTGTCCATTTCAACACTGTAACCCTTTAAGTTTTAACATCTCTGTCTGCATTTTGTCTGTGTGGAAGGCCTGTATTTTAATGTTGTTGTTTCTTATATTCTTGCTTGCTTAAACATTTTTATTGCTTACCCGTAAACGGTCGGTAAGATCCTAAATCACCAAATACACCATATCTTCATTTATCGCATTATTTGCAATAACCAATTCGGCTTAAAAGTGGTCTTTGCAGCGGAACTTTACGGTAATTGTATAAATATATAAAGGGAATAAAAACCTAAACATATCAATATAATACATATCAGTATATAAATGTAATTATCCACTCAATCTATTTTGTTTACATGTATTTATGTTATACTATAATTAAAATCGGTAATATATTATAGCTGTTTGGCTATTAATAGATTTGTACTGTTCTTGGTACTAAAACAAGTACGTGTGAGTAAAAATATTGTTTACTTAAGTTATCTCAAAGTATATACTAGAATCAAAACAAAACGTCGATAAAATAAAACAGAAAATGTGTCTGTACGCACAAGATGTTGGCGGTATACCATATTTATGTCAGCGTTATAATGAAGAATAGGAAGATATATTTGAGTCAGTTGATCATCATACTCGTGTAAGCATACATAAAGTACATTAATAATAATACATGTTTTGGAATACAGTATAATCTGCATTAGCCGCCATCTGCTATCAGCGGTCACCTGCTGTAAGTGATGAATCTGGCTTCCTCCCAACGAAAATCCCTCTATTTTGCACCAGTTATAAGCAGCCACCTGCTGTCTGTGGCAAGTGGTCACTTATTTCCTTACACATTTACCAATATACTTGTATTAAGTGGTCACAGTCAATCAAATTTAGAATTGTGTCACCATCATTGTATAATGGCACAGACGTATGAAAACCCATCCAGTTAGGTCTTTAAAAAGTCTCAATTTATCTACAAAGTGTCATCACATAAAGTAAGACTTACAATTTACAACTGACATTGTCACTTGTGCTCTTTTTGAAGATCATTTAATGTGAAACTGCATACATAATTAACTATCAATTCACGAGGCCAAATGAGAACTCAGGGAAACGAAAATAGTAGTTTTTATGCACAGTATATAATGTCATTGATTTATTTGTCTAGGAAGAAAAACAAGTGAGTGACAAAATGAGCTTTGTTTTACCTTATTAGTTGTTATTGTATATCACGTGACTATGGACTCTGGTGGTAACAGAATAACTGTAATCTCTCATGATAATTCATGATGATTCATTAAAACGTATGCACTCATTGCAGGGGATACTTTCAACAGCATTAAAACAAACCTTATGAATAGAATAAATGCAGGGCTATAGTACACCAGATGCAATATTTTTCTATTATTCTAATTGATACCACTTATGAATACATTAAGCCATACTTTTAAAAATTCAGTAGATATATAATCACCTTAGGGACGAAACTAAGTGTTCAGACTTTTGTATTTTTCAGATTTCTTTCGCACGTATATGTCAAAAAATGAATAGAAAAACTCGATCAATATTTAAATCCTGGCTACCTTAGGATTCACTCACAGATAACAATTCAGAACGTTGAATTCAATATGATGTATTATAACTATCTGCAAAACATAGAGGAATATAGTTTTTTTTAAACTAAACAAAAATAAAACTACGTGTGTCAGAATTTTTTATCTTTTAAATTTAAAATCATGAAAATGATGTGTCCCATTGTTTAGCAAAAAAAAATAAATAAATACAGCCTTTTACTTCTTATAGGACTCACTTTTATTGATATTAGCGGCCTTTCGTACACCAACTTGAGCAAGTTAATTTTTTTTAAACAGTCTCCGATGAAAAAATCTATGTTGATTTGTAACTCAACCTTTAAACATATTTCTGTTAATATGAGTGCAACAATAGCACACATGGTATTATGGTCGTTCTCTTGGATAGTTCAGTACAAAATGTACTTGACTATTGACTGAGTATTTCATACCATATGCTGGTCAAGTACAGTTCACTCAATTATTAATATATTTACATGCATATAATACTAATGATATCTTCATAATAGCATAACTCACAGGCAACTGAAGGTGATTTTTCTTTTCTCAATATTTCATAAAGCATGTTATAGTGAATTTCATCTACGCCATGGCAAATTTGACAGTTAATTCTGGACTTTTGAAAAGTGTACTGTCATGTTGTATTTGTATTTAATTTGTTCACATGTATTTACCTTGTAAACTGTGACAAAAAAGAAGATATGTTCTTGTTTGTTTGTTGGGTTTAACGCCATAGCAACACATTGTATAGGTCATATAACGGCAGTCAGTCAACCTACTCACTCCTCCCGAAAAGGCTATATCTCTGGAATTAGCTGTTACCAACTACTAAGCGCATACTTTCGTCGGTGACTGACAACTGTCCTACATAATTAAAAATCATTGGTAGGAGGATATGTTCTAGACTGTTCAACATGCTATCTTTTCATAATTGATTTATACATGTAAGACCGACAGAAAAAAATTAGTCTTGTATTTTAAAACTAACCTTTACAGTTAAATCATCAGGGAAATTTTAGAAATTTATACCCAATTTATTCGTTCAATTTGTTTGGTTTACAACTCGTTTATATACGCTAATCACCAATTAAAAGGAAAAACCGAAGATTTATGAACACGAATCACAAAAACAACTGTTAAAGTTATTATTACAAGATGTTTTAAGCGTCCAAGTAATTTTATAAATTTTGTAGAATGCGAACATCTGTTGGGGCAGTAAATCAAAGGTAAATAACGTGTACCAGTATAAAATCTTAACGTTCATAGGTTTGATTGCATACTGTTAAATTTTGGCTATTTCGATTTTGAGGTGCCAGCCTTTATTGGTTCAACAACTAGCAGTCAAATCACGTCGGACAGTCGTCTGGTGACGCATAGATCTCTTGACTCAAGCTTTAAACCATTGCGACGCACACACCTTCGCCAATGACGACCAACTGTCTCACTTTATATATATCAAAACGTCTATTGTTAATACACCTTTCGAGGTACTAGTTTCCGGTCAAAACACTTGCAAATATGGCCTAAAACCGATGCTTTATTTGTTGAGTTCAATTAAAATGTATCTACAATTAACCTAGAAGATATTTCAGAGATTTTGTAGCAAATTAATTTAAAAACATTCTGAACGATTTGAAAGTAACATTTAATGTAATAAACAATATTCGAATTACAACACGTATACGTGCACGCATTTGCATGCTTACAGTGAGTTACTTTCTATTACAGTATAGTTCTTATCAAAGGGGACCGGCACGATTTTGAAACAAAGACACTTTGCAATACATAAACACAAAGAATATATCGATTATATAACGCTATGTGTATCATGATACAATTATACAATATCAGTGTACTGTAAAAACTCAGAAACGAACATAACATGTACATTTTTAATACTGTAGTTCAAGAACTGAATAGAATATGTTTGTTAATACAATAGGTCAACTTAATCCCTTAATGTCGTTATAATTACCACACATTTTGTCCTGTAATTCCCATGTGTAGTTGTGTCTGACAATAACTGTGTCCTGTACAAATATTAACAAACGTAAATGATAACATGTAGCTAAGTGACGTTCTACCATGAAACAGAATATACCAAGATCCGATACTGCGGAGGCGATAAGAAATAACACACTATAACTGGCTTCAATAGTCTATGATGAGTAGACGCATTGTAGGAGCATTGTTATAGTACCAACTCTTGAAATAAAAACGATTATTTTTCTTCACTCAAGTTGTAATCTTCACATAAAAGATATAAGAACTAAAAAGGTAATTTTTCTGTCAGACAAGAATTCATTGAGCTTATCATATCAAGTTTGTCACCAACAGACATTGTACACATCTGTCAAAGACATTCCAGACGACAACTGAGCTATAACTACAAACGTTGACAGGCTACATTGTTTGTTGGCGTTTTACAAGTAGGAAGATACAAAGAGCAGGTGTTTTTGTATCCGTATATAGCAACTCGACTCCTGATACTCGTATTTAGATGTAGAAACATTAGAATTTTATTATTTCGTGCAAGGGTTTATAAATAAAACTGTCAGTTCCAAATGACGTTTAATATGGAGGTATATGATTCATTGTTCTCTGATCCTGATTTCAACAAGTCTTAGTGCATGAATTATTCATTCATTCTTGCCTGGATAGAGTGCAACATCGATGTGATAATGGATGTATATCAGTGTTTTCTAGTAATTACTTTCGATTGATACACAGACTATGTATCAAATTCGAACGCTTTCAAGACAGATAAATAAGACGTTTAAAATTTTTAAGTTTTGCTATTTGCAAGACCTTTGCATTCAGATGCTAAAGTATTCGAAAGCAGTCGAGCATATAGAAAGTAAAAGATTTCCAAGTATTGTTGATACTGTTAATGTGGCCAAAAGAGTATGAGTTTTAACTATAGTATATGAAATATGATGACAAATAACACTATTTTATAATCAGTACTATTGTACAAAACGGATGTGCCATTAATTGAACCTTCTCATGAATTGCTTTATATTGCAGGTACAATATATATCATTAAATGTTCGAGCTTAGATGAACAACAAGTAACCGATCTTGATCCAACTTGCCTTTCTGATTTTACTGCAACTTGTAGAAGTCATGTCTAGTCAATTCATACAAATGCATAATACATCTATAGCATATAAAACTAGGTTTTATTTCTTAAATACAAGCAGTTCTTTTACTAATTTCTACTGCATTCGTAAACAAAATTTGTAATTTATTTGTAGATCTGAACATGATTCAAAGATAACATCAAAATACTATTTATAAATATTCTAACCAAATTAATATTCATCTTTAACCGATCATTTACTGAGACAGACTAATTGGTAGAAAAATGTTTTAAGAAAGTAGTTTTGAAAAAAGTGTTGTAATGCTTTTGATACAAGTTTTTTTTTTCAAAAACTTGACTATTTTTGTACGTTTACCAAATTATATAGTCAGTGAGGCTCTCCAGATGTTCTCAAATCAAAATCTTTCAATTTTGCTACAATGTTTTATTACAGATATAATGCATATGTTGCTAGTTTTATTCGCTTTTCAACGTTAATCATAGTCATGGAAGAGAGAGAGAAAGAGAGAGAGAGAGAGAGAGAGAGAGAGAGAGAGAGAGAGAGAGAGAGAGAGAGAGAGAGAGAGAGAGGGGGGGGGGAGGGGAGAGGGGAGAAGGGGGAGAGAGAAAGGGATTGGGGTTATAAATGTTAGCTTATCACTGCGGTAGGCCAAATCGCTTTGTATTATTCATTATTTTCATCATCTTATCTTGAATCATCTGTGAATAAGTTATACAAATGTCTAATCTAATGGATACATTTGTACGTAATAACCTGTTAAATGTCTTATATAATTTGGCAATTAACCTATGTGAAAGAACAGATGTATTACTTTGTATTATAAACCAGGAGTAAAGAGCAAGTTAAATGTTGCCAGATAATTACGAAGGCCACGGAAAACTCTCACAGCGAAAAGCTATTTGAAGAAACAGTGTTTCTAGCTCTTTATTGTGAAGCGAGTAAGACAGATGGACGTTCATGGTGTAACTAATTATTTAATACTTACAGATTGGATAATGTTGTTTGAAACAAAATCATTTTATACAGGCATTATATGACGATAAAACATGTTTGTACTAAGTAAAAGATATTTGTAGATGTATTTTGTAGTTGATTAAATATTTTACTGTTATTACAATTACAACTAATTCTGTCCTATAATTCCCATGTGTAGTTATGGCTGATACAGACGGTAATAGTGTCTTTTTCAAAAACTAACATGCGTTTTATAGCTTAAGCGACAAGTTATTTCATGAAACAGAACATACCAAGAGCCGATACTGCAAAGGTTATAGAAAAAAATGAACTGGTTGGAATTGTGAATGGCGTATGGACGTATCCGATGAGCCTCATAAAAGTGTTGATTGTTATATTTCAATAACAAGTTGGTTTATGGGGCATACTTAAATAATCAAGGTCTGTGAAGTTAGCCATATATTGTCTATTCTCTATTCAAAAGTTTATTCGCACAATAGACAGCTATGTATTGAGAAATCTATTCATTCAGAAGTCTATTCGCATTTACTGTATACATAGAAATAGGTAAGTTCAAATATCTGTACCAATATCTATTCACAAAATGCCGAAAAGACAGCTGTCTATTCGGAAGTCTATTCAGAATTCTATTCGAAAAAAGTCAGTAATGCAATCAAACAGATTTAAAAGTCTTTTCGTGGAATACGTAAAGAGACAAATGTCCATTCATAAGTCTATTCCGAAGTCTATTCGCAAAATCATTCATATGCATTTAGAATGTGCCAGTAGTTTATTCAAAGAGTAGCGAATAGACAGAAATCATTACAAATGTCTTTTCAGAAGTCTATTCGCAAAATCATGTTAATGCATTCATAATGTGTCAGAAGTTTATAGAGTTTCGAATACACAGCTGTCCATACAAATGTCTATTCAGAAGTCTATTCGAAAAATCATGTATATGCATTTAGAATGAGTCAGAACTCTTTTATAGATTTTCGAATAGACAGCTGTCTTTTCAAAAGTCTATTCAGAAGTCTATTCGCAAAATCACATATATTATGCATTTTGAATGTGTCTAAAGTCTATTATAAAGTTGCGAATAGACAGCTGTCCATTCAAATGTCTATTCAGAAGTCTATTCGCAAAATCATATATATGCATTCAAATGGACAACTGTCAATTTAAATGTCTTTTTAGAAGTCTATTCGCAAAATCATATATATATATATACTCTTTGAATAGAGTATATATATATGCATTTAAAATGTGCCAAAAGTCTATTCAAAGAATAGCAATTAGACCACATTTACAAATGTCTTTTCAGAAGTCTTTTTGCAAAATTATGTTTATGCATTCAGAATGTGTCAGAAGTCTATTACAGAGTTTCGAATAGACTGCTGTCCACTAAATGTCTATTAAGTAGTCTATTCGCAAAATTATATACATGCATTAAGAATGTGTCTGAAGTCTATTATAAAGTTGAGAAAAGACAGTTGACCATTCAAATCTCTATTTAGACTTTTATTTACAAAGTCATGTAAATGCGTTCAGAATGAGTCAGAAGTCAATTATATAGTAGCGAATACACAGCAGTCCTTTCAAATGTCTATTCAGAAGTCTATTCGCAAAATCATATATATGCATTAAGAATGTATCTGAAGTCTATTAAAAAGTTGCAAAAAGACAGATGTCCATTCAAATGTCTATTCAGAAGTCTATTCGCAAAATCATGTATATGCATTCAGAATGAGTCAGAAGTCTTTTATAGAGTTTCGAATAGACAGCTGTCAATTCAAAAGTCTATTCAGAAGTATATTTGCAAAATCATGTATATGCATTTTGAATGTGTCTAAAGTCTATTATAAAGTTGCGAATAGACAGCTGTCCATTTAAATGTCTATTCAGAAGTCTATTCTCAAAATCATTAATATGCATTTAGAATGTGCCAAAGTCTATTTCAATAGCAGCGAATAAACAGCAATTCTTACAAATGTCTTTTCAGAAGTCTATTCGCAGAATCATATATATGCATTCAGAATGTGTCAGAAGTCTGTCATAGAGTTTCAAGTGGACACCTGTCAATTCAAATGTCTATTTAGAAGTCTATTCGCAAAATTATATATATATATATGCATTTAAAATGTGCCAAAAGTCTATTCAAAGAATAGCAAATAGACAACATTTTTTACAAATGTCTTTTCATAAGTTTTTTCGCAAAACTATGTATATGCATTCAGAATGTGTCAGAAGTTTATTACAGAGTTTCGAGTAGACTGATGTCCATTCAAATGTCTATTCAGTACTCTATTCGCAAAATCATATATATGTATTAAGAATGTGTCTGAAGTCTATTTTAAAGTTGCGAATAGACAGCTGTCCATTCAAATGTCTATTCATAAGTCTATTCGCAAAATCATGTAAATGCGTAGTTTTAATAGAGTTTTAAATGGACAGCTGTCCTTTCAAAAGTCTATTCAGAAGTCTATTGGCAAAATCGAATTGAATATGCATGTACAATGTGTCAGAAGTCTATTATACAGTAGGTTTGTGAAGTTTACCATCTAGTGTCTATTCACTAGTCAGACGTTTAATTGCACTATAAACAGCTATGTATTATGAAATCTATTCATTCAGAAGTCTATTCGCATTTACTGTATTCATAGATATAGGTAAGTTCAAAAATCTGAACGAAAATCTATTTACAAAATGCCAAAAAGACAGCTGTCTATTCGTATCTCTTTTCAAAAGTCTATTCGCAAAAACTCAGTAATGCAATCCGAAATAGTCAAAAGTCTTTTCGTGGAATACGTAAAGAGACAAACGTCCATTCAAAAGTCTAATCAGAAGTTTATTCGCGAACGCATAGCTATACATTCAGAATATTCTAGAAGTCTTTCCATAAAGTGACGAAAATACACATGTCTACTGAAAGTTCTATTCAGAGGTTTATTCGCAAAAAACATTGTAATGCAATCTAAATGTGCCAGATGTCTATTCCCGGAATGCAAAGCGACAGATATCCATTCAAAAGTCTATTCTCGTAAACGCTTAGTTTGACATTTAGAATGTTCCAGAAGTCTATATTGTAGCGACAAAAAGACAAATGACTTTTTAGAAGTCTATTCAGGAGTCTTTTTGCAAAAATAAAGCTATGCATTCAGATTGTTCCTAAGATGTATTCGTGGAGTGCGAAGATATACTTACGTTCAAAACTCGACGGAAAACTGTACGGAAATCTATTAACAAAATACCGAAAGGACAGCTGTCAATTCAAAAGTCTATTCAGAAATATTTTCTCTATGCATTCAAATTGTTTATGAGGTTTATTCGAGGTTTGCGAATAAACAGCTGTCCATTGTCAATTTGGAAGTCTATTCAGAAGTCTATTCGCAAAAACAATCACCAGTAATGCGATCAAAAAGATTTAAAAGTCTATTCGTGGAATATGTCAAGAGACAAAAGTCCATTCAAAAGTCTTTTTAGAAGTTTATTTTCAAACGCATAGCTATCCATTCAGAATAATATAAAAAGTCTATTCGTGAAGTTTAGAAAACACACATGTCTATTGGAAGGTCGATTCAGAAGTTATTGGCAAAAACATTGGTATGCAATCGAAATGTGCCAGACGTCTATTCGTGGAATCTGAAGTGGCTGAAGTCCATTCAAAAGTCTATTCAGAAGTTTATTCGTAAATGCATAGCTTGCTATTTTAAATGTTCCAGAAGACTTTATTGAAGTGACAAAAAAGTCAAATGTCTTTTCAAAAGTCTATTCAGAAGTCTATTCGCGAAAATATTGCTATGTATTCGGACACTTTCAGGCGTCTATTCGGGAATGCAAATAGACAGCTGTCCATTCAAATGTCTATTCAGACATTTATTCGCAACTTAAGAATGTGTCGGAAATCTATTATACAGTTGCGAATAGTCAGCTGTCCATTCAAATGCCTATTCAAAAGTCTATTCGCAAAATCAAGTTTATGCATTTAGAATGTGTCAGAAGTATATTCTAGGATTGCAAATAGATGGCTGTCTTTTTCAAATGTCTATTCAGAAGTCTATTCGCAAAAAATCAAGTAAATGCTTTTAGAATGTGTCAGAAGTATTTTCTTGGATTGCGAATAGATAACTGTCTTTTTAAATGTCTATTCAGAAGTCTATTCGCAAAATCAAGTAAATGCATGTAGATTGTGTCAGAAGTATATTCTTGGATTGCGAATAGACAGCTATCCATTCATATGCCAATTCAGAAGTCTATTCGCAAACAGTAGTTTGCATTCAGAATGTAGAAGAAGTCTTTATATAAAGTTACTTTTCGTAAAGTGTTAAATAGACATATTCAAATTATTTATCAGAAGTCTATATGCAAAATCATTCATATGCATATTTAATGTGTCGGAATTGTTTTCTGGGTTTTTGAATAGACATGCTCTTTGAAGCAGGTCTACTTTTTTATTGAAAGCAAGAATTCTATTTTAGTAGTAAGTCTTCTCTCGGTAGCTGAATTACTTCTTTCTTTTAAAATCAGGTCCAACGAACTTTTAAAAACAACTACTGGCATGAGATTAATTCTTCTAATTGATTTTGTCTACCATTTTCATTTCGGTTACAAGATGAATACATTATATATACTACAAGCACGAACCTGTGAAAAAAACACCAAGATTGACGTCACGTTGTAGCACCGTCAAAAGAATTTAGCAAAATGGCGTAAAATTGTGTTTCTTATAAAACAAAAATAATAATTTTGACAGGCTTTATCATTTAAATCTAAATTGGTGACAAAGTAGTTTTGTTTTGGCGCTTATTTTTCTTGTGGATAATAACAATTTGTTTACGATTTAATATGAAATTCAAAGGTTTCTACCTACAAACTTCGAAATATAAGCATTTCTCAAGCAATGGCGCGTCCTCGAATAAAACCAGCACTGGTTACTGAATTTGCATTCGCACGTGTGTAATCTACGGTACCTGTGTAATCTACGGTACCAGTAATCTTGTTTGAACCAGATTTTACCGGCTCGAATTGGTTTACAGAATCTGCAAAATAACGACGATATGAAAAGGCAAATTCGACCTTCACCTAAAATTGCGGAAATATTCGGGAGATTCATTTATGTTTACGAGAATAATATTTCTTTCTCACTGTGAATTAGTTAATCGATTTCTGACCTAAAAATTTATGTACTCTGTGTTTTATCAGGAGACCATTGTCAAGATTTATAAACTAGTGGTTCCAGATCCATTTGATTTTAAACACAGGGAGTCACATTGCCCTGTAGCCTGTTCAATTACCCCGAACGTTTCGTAACGTTCCGTAACGTTAGGGTCGGAACAAATCAATCCAAAGACAACTCAATCTCCTACCAACGAATTAAGTTGCCCTAACTTTGAGGTGAGTTATCCAAGGGTTGAGTTGCCTTCGGTTCGAGTTGTCATGTATCTGTAACGTTTGCTAATAGTCTTTTCTGAACACGCTGCTGGTATTTTACGTCAATATTAACCTGATACAAGTTATTCTTTTGGTAACACTGTGGCAAGGTCGAGTGGTTAAAAGTCTGCAATGTGGTCGAGTGATTAAAAACAATATCAGGATGCATCGTCGGCAACCACAGTACTTAATTCCATTTTACTCCATAGTGCAGCATAGCGGAGTATTGTATCATGGGATAACCGACGATGATTGATGAGATGATCTTTAGCTAACCACTTCGTAACCAGTGGTGCTTTTCACAAAAATTCTTACGAAAAAAATCTTCGTAAGTCAAAAGCAAGAAACATTAATAATACGCTCATTTTTTAGCGTATCAATTCTAAATACTATACTAATTGATTAGAATTGTGCATACCTTTTGTATATTATATCATAGTTATGCTTATTATCCGTCTGACTTTGAAGTACTAATTATAGGAAAATGACTAACAAAGATTTTTTTCGTAAAAATGTTTGGGAAATGCACCACAGATTAAGATTTTAAGCAAATTCCGTGAGTGCACCTTCAATTTGCGAGGGGTTTACCATGCTGTTGAAGTATTGAAGAAATAGACAAATAATTGTATGTAATTCGAGAGCTTTATACGAACTTCATAGTTTCATGAAGTCATCATGAAGTCATCATGTTGTCTGGTTTCCAGTCGTACTTTAACGGTTAAAAGTGCGCCAGGCAAAGCAGAATAATAGCGGCGTCCGATGCATTAAACAAGGTATCAGATAGTTCTGTTTTCAAAATTTGGCTTAAATCAAGGAACTTATTAAGAAATACAGTGATACCTCATTTTTAGTCGTTAGGTTACAGTTACATACATGTATGCTAAATGAAGTATCTGGAATTCTAACAAAAATAGCCGACGTCCAAATCGTGTCTACTTTGCAGGTCTACATGGTTTTTGGTTAATTATTCTCTAAATTTAAGTGCACACAGAAAAATTGACTTCGAATGACTTAAATAATACTGAACTCCTACCATGTTGTCCGTCGTCAGAAAATGTTTATACATTAAATTAAATTTTGTAGTTCGAAGATGCCCTTATGGGCGCCGTCATAATTGCGCTTTGTTTGACCCAATAATGGTAAGGGGCAAGTAATCCAGACTAGTGTTAAAATAACGTTCTTTATTTTATTCGGAACACCACGACCACTTATTGAATGGACAATCATTAGTTATTCCTAGTGAAAAACCGAGGAGTTTCGAATGTCACCACTAATGCCTAGTTAACACTGTCCCGATACGTTCCAGTTTAGACACCGGGACAACCGTGGCGTCGACGTGAAGAACCGCATTTAGTCGGGATAAATCGTATTGAATCGGCGATCACCGCGGACTGGTTCAGCTAATATTAAAAATTTAAGTACGAAACAATTACTGGCTTATTCACAGGAGATCTGGGGCATCACCGTAGCTCTTCCAGCACGATCCATCCGTATCTTCACCTTAAGACAACTGGGTAAAACGGTAATAAACCTGCATGGCCTGTGTCCAAGGTTTAGATACGGTGACTTCCGGTTTGGCAACTCTATTTTAATCAAGATTCTTTCCGGTTCATCCTGGTCCACTGACTATAATAACCGGTACGCACCAGGTAATACACCGAGACAGTGTGAACTAGGCATTATAGGTGTGTTGTTTGTTCATGAAATATTAAGATATTATTTATATACAGTCTACGAAATTAGATTATGGAAGTGTTTGTCCGAACAAATCATTTTTAGAGCAAGCACTAAGTCTAATTTGCAGAAACTTGGTTGCCCCAAAAATTGTTTGGTTGCCCGAACTAAAATTGGTTGCCCCGGGCAACCGGACATTCATTAATATCGTTAACTGTATATACATATGAATATCGAATCTGTTTCTGGCAATTAATTGTGTTTAGTACCCAATAGCAAGTCGAGCTAAAATTCCAAAAACTTTGAATCCTTGTTTTTACGCCCCAACGAGTTTGACGTCGTCATGAATCTGGGCGGCAATAAATCTGTACATCAATTTATATTGTATTAACACCAGTTCAAACAGCTCGAGCATTTAACTATTCGATTAACAACATTGTAAGAGTGACAATTTCATATTGTATATGTTAAGCGAACAAAACCATTTCGCGAAATGGTAATTCACCGAAAAGGTCGGGCGGACTACAACTTCAAATTCATTGGAAAACGTAGGCCAGTCTTTGGATTTTAGCCTGACAGGACCAATAAAGGAAGATTTGTGCCAGGTCAATGTTAACATTATTATACCAGCGATAGGGAGATATTTTACTGTTACAACTTCAAGTTACTAGAAAGTAATTGTGTACAAGCCGAGAGTATGAGCAAGATTTGTTTTGCTTCCAACATCATATTACAATTTTTAAATGTTATTATGCGGACTAGATAAAATTCATAGAGCTTGATACTTAAAATATGAGCGCGTTAGAATAATCATGGCATGTAAATACAGCACATGAACAACTAAAATTAACTAACATAAAAGGGACACCCACACTTATCTTTACACCATTTATAATGCAGAGAAAGGTACATTTAACTATCAGAATAACATTATACCAAACCATGGTATACACCTCCGGAATTTATTTATTTTTCAGTGTGCATACCCTAACTTGGTATTACTTGTAAGGATAGTTCGAGAACACATTCTCTCGCTTGAAGAAGTAACAGTTATTTACCTCCAAAGTAGAAAAGAAAGACAAACACTCAGAAAGCACACCATGTCGTAGAGCAATTTCTGCTCAGGTATGCTTAAAGACCGTGCAGTTGTAGTTTAATCGATATAAAATACATTAAATAACTGATCTTATAGTATTATGAACAAGTACATAAATAATGTCTATAAATGTAAGTTTGTTTCTTGACATCTTGTGGATTCATACACTGACATTTTCATCACACTTGGTCACGATGCTCTTATTTCATATAAACCTGTAAAAATAATAAAAGCAAAGTTTATATGTAGTAAAGAATCCCACTGATATCAATTACAATTAGAAACACATTTTCATAACATAGTTAATGTTGATTAGATAATGAAAATCGCGTTGATTACACATTGCTCGTCATACAGCTTAGAGAAGATTTCTAAAATAACATTTTTTGACAAACTTAGCGAGAGTCCGATATTACCTACGCCGAATAATAAATTTAGAGGCTTATTGCAAACACTTCAACACACGCAGTGCTTGTTTAGTCGACAAAACATTTACATGTATAGTGTTTTTGACTCATAATCGAACACTTGCCTATGACCATAGACATGGTTTTGTATTAGGAGGAATTCCGTTTTCATGATGAACAAAACTTCTAAACTTTGACAAAAACATTGCTGTTAATGATGATGTGTATGAACTATGAACTAGAAACTCTATAATCATTTGAATACGGAAAGTATCATGTAACATGCAATTCATAATACTATTTCTAATGGAAGACACAAAATCGACAGTTCGTGTGTATGGGAGGGTTCAGATTGCCCATGTGGCACATGAAACATATTCACATAGGTATGTGAAGTTGGCGTGTAGATTGTACATTGTAATTCAACTCGTAGTTTGCGAATTACTAGCTAGCTAGTAGATGGGTATTCAACTTGTAGTTCGCGAATTACGAGCTGGCTAGTAGTTGGGTATTCAAGTTGTAGTTCGACCCGGACTCACCAGCATACGTATCGTTTGAATTACTAGCTAGTAGATGGGTATTCAAGTTGTAGTTCGACCCGGACTCACCAGCATACGTATCGTTTGAATTACTAGCTAGTAGATGGGTATTCAAGTTGTAGTTCGACCCGGACTCACCAGCATAGGTATTTTTTGAATTACTAGCTAGTAGAAGGGTATTCAACTTGTAGTTCGACACAGATACACCAGAAAATGTATTTTTTGAATTGCTAGCTAGTAATTGGGTATTCAAGTTGTAGTTCACCCGGACTCACCAGCATAGGTATTTTTTGAATTACTAGCTAGTAGAAGGGTATTCAACTTGTAGTTCGACACAGATACACCAGCATAGGTATTTTTTGAATTACTAGCTAGTAATTAGGTATTCAAGTTGTAGTTCGGCCCGGACACACCAGCATAGGTATCGTTTGAATTACTAGCTAGTAGATGGGTATTCAAGTTGTAGTTCGACCCGGACTCACCAGCATAGGTATTTTTTGAATTACTAGCTAGTAGAAGGGTATTCAACTTGTAGTTCGACACAGATACACCAGAAAATGTATTTTTTGAATTGCTAGCTAGTAATTGGGTATTCAAGTTGTAGTTCACCCGGACTCACCAGCATAGGTATTTTTTGAATTACTAGCTAGTAGAAGGGTATTCAACTTGTAGTTCGACACAGATACACCAGCATAGGTATTTTTTGAATTACTAGCTAGTAATTGGGTATTCAAGTTGTAGTTCGGCCCGGACACACCAGCATAGGTATTTTTTTAATAACTAGCTAGTAGTTGGGTATTCAAGTTGTAGTTCGACCCGGACTCACCAGCATAGGTATTTTTTGAATTACTAGCTAGTAGTTGGGTATTCAAGTTGTAGTTCGACCCGGACTCACCAGCATAGGAATTGTTTGAACTACTAGCTAGTAGTTAGGTATTCAACTTGTAGTTCGACCCAGACACATAACTATACATAACATTTGAATTACTAGCTAGTAATTGGGGATTCAAGTTGTAGTTCGACCCGGACTAACCAGCATAGGAATCGTTTGAATTACTAGCTAGTAGTTAGGTATTCAAGTTGTAGTGCGGCATGGACACACCAGCATAGGTATTTTTTGAATTACTAACTAGTAGATGGATATTCAAGTTGTAGTTCACATAAAATACATCAACCAACGTTATACTTGAATAACTAGCTAGTAATTGGGTATACAACTTGTAGTTCGGCCCGGACACACCAGCATGTGTATTTTATGAACTACTAGCTAGTAGATGGGTATTCAACTTGTAGTTCGACATAGATACACCAGCAAATGCATCTTTTGAATTACTAGCTAGTAGTTAGGTATTCAAATTGTAAATCGGCTAAGGTACTCTAGCGTAGGAATTGTTTTAACTACTAGCTAGTAGTTGGGTATTCAACTTGTAGTTCGACCCAGGCACATTACTATACATAACATTTGAATTACTAGCTAGTAGTTGGGTATTCAACTTGTAGTTCGACCCAGGTACTCTAGCATAGGAATTGTTTGAACTACAAGCTAGTAGTTGGGTATTCAACTTGTAGTTCGACCCAGACACATTACTATACATAACATTTGAATTACTAGCTAGTAGATGGGTATTCAAGTTGTAGTTCGACCCAGGTACTATAGCATAGAAATTGTTTGAACTACTAGCTAGTAGTTGGGTATTTTACTTGTAGTTCGACCCGGACACATTACTATACATAACATTTGAATCACTAGCTAGTAATTGGGTATTCAAGTTGTAGTTCGGCCCGGACACACCAGCATAGGTATTGTTTGAATTACTAGGCTTGTAATTGGGTATTCAAGTTGTAGTTCGACCCGGACTAACCAGCATAGGAATCGTTTGAATTGCTAGCTAGTAGTTAGGTATTCAAGTTGTAGTTCGGCCAGGACACACCAGCATAGGTATTTTTTGAATTACTAGATAGTAGATGGGTATTCAAGTTGTAGTTCACATAAAATACATCAACATACGTTATACTTGAATTACTAGCTAGTAATTAGGTATACAACTTGTAGTTCGGCCCGGACACACCAGCATATGTATTTTATGAACTACTAGCTAGTAGATGGGTATTCAACTTGTAGTTCGAAATAGATACACAAGCAAATCTTTTGAATTACCAGCTAGTAGTTGGGTATTCAAATTGTAAATCGGCTAAGGTACTCTAGCGTAGGAATTGTTTGAACTACTAGCTAGTAGTTGGGTATTCAACTTTTAGTTCGATACAGGTACATTACTATACATAACATTTGAATTTCTAGCTAGTAGTTGGGTATTCAAGTTGTAGTTCGACCCAGGTACTCTAGCATAGGAATTGTTTGAACTACTACTTAGTAGTTGGGTATTTAACTTGTAGTTCGACCCAGACACATTACTGTACATAACATTTGAATTACTAGCTAGTAATTTGGTATTCAAGTTGTAGATCGGCCCGGACACACCAGCATAGGTATTTTTTTAATTACTAGCTAGTAGTTGGGTATTCAAGTTGTAGTTCGACCCGGACTCACCAGCATAGGTATTTTTTGAATAACTAGCTATTAGTTGGGTATTCAAGTTGTAATTCGACGCGTTCTCACCAGCATAGGTATCGTTTGAATTGCTAGCTAGTAGTTGGGTATTCGAGTTGTAGTTCGGCCAGGACACACCAGCATAGGTATTTTTTTGAATTACTAGCTAGTAGTTGGGTATTCAAGTTGTATTTCGGCCAGGACACACCAGCATAGGTATTTTTTGAATTACTAGCTAGTAGATAGGTATTTAAGTTGTAGTTCGACCCGGACACACCAGCATATGTATCTTTTGAACTACTAGCTAGTAGTCAGGTGTTCAACTTAAAATTCGACTCGGACACACCAGCAGATGTATTATTTAAACCTCTAGCTAGTAGTTGGGTATTCAACTTGTAGTTCACCTAAATACATCAACATACGTTATACTTGAATTACTAGCTAGTACTTAGGTATACAACTTGTAGTTCGGCCCGGACACACCAGCATATGTATTTTTTTAACTACTAGCTAGTAGATGGGTATTCAACTTGTAGTTCGGCACAGATACACCAGCAAATGTATATTTTGAATTACTAGCTAGTAGTTAGGTATTCAAATTGAAGTTCGACTCAGGTACTCTAGGGAAGGAATTGTTTAAACTACTTGCTAGTAGTTGGGAATTCAAGTTGTAGTTCGAACAGGACTCACCAGCATAGGTACTTTTTGAATTACTGGCTAGAAGTTGGGTATTCCAGTTGTAGTTCGGCCCGGACACACCAGCATAGGTATTTTTTGAATTACTAGCTAGTAGTTGGGTATTCAAGTTATAGTTCGACCCGGACTCACCAGCATAGGTATTTTTTGAATTACTAGCTAGTAGTTGGGTATTCAAGTTATAGTTCGACCCGGACACACAAGCATAGGTATTTTTTGAATTACTAGCTAGTAGTTGAGTATTCAAGTTTTAGTTCGGCCAGGACACACTGGATAGGTATTTTTTGAATTACTAGCAAGTAGTTGTAAATATTGGAAAAAGTAGTCTAACTACAAATGAATTTGATGAATTTTATTTTCCAAGCTTTCGGCTGTAGTAGCCTTCCTCAGGGAATAAACAATAATACAGGAAATGACGTCGACGTCATGCGACGTCAATAGTAACGGCGTGACGTTTGGCGTACTTAACATTAACATTAACAGGATCAATATATTAATATGATACAAAATAACTGATGAGTATAAATGCAGTATGAATGCAAATAAAGATATAAAAAGCATCAATTAAACTGTTAATGAAATACATTTCAATTTAAAAAAGCAAAATTTAAAATTTTAAAATTTTAAAATTTTAAAATTAAAATATGGGGGGGGGGCAGCTTCAAAATAACATTTTGGAATTCATCCCTAATGGGGACAAAGTTCCCAAACGATGAATCCAGTAGTTGGGTATTCAAGCTGTAGTTCGACCCGGACTCACCAGCATAGGTATCGTTTGAATTACTAGCTAGTTGTTGGGTATTCAACTTGTAGTTCGGCCAGGACACACCAGCATAGGCATTTTTTGAATTACTAGCTAGTAGATGGGTATTCAAGTTGTAGTTCGACCCGGACACACCAGCAAATGTATTATTTGAACTACTAGCTAGTAGTTGGGTATTCAACTTGTGGTTCACATGAAATACATCAACATACGTTATACTTGAATTACTAGCTAGTAATTGTGTATACAACTTGTAGTTCGGCACAGATACACCAGCAAATGTATCTTTTGAATTACAGGCTAGTAGTTGGGTATTCAAATTAAATTTCGGCCCAGGTACTCTAATATAGGAATTGTTTGAACTACTTGCTAGTAGTTGGGTATTAAAGTTGTAGTTCGACCCGGACTCACCAGCATAGGTATTTTTTTGAATTAAAAGCTAGTAGTTGGGTATTCAAGTTGTAGTTGGCCCGAACACACCAACATAGTTTTTTTTAATTACTAGCTAGTAGTTAGGTATTTAAGTTGTAGTTCGGACTGGACTCACCAGCATATGTATTTTTTGAATAACTAGCTAGTAGTTGGGTTTTTAAGTTGTAGTTCGACCCGGACACACCAGCCTAGGTATCGTTTGAATTACTAGCTAGTAGTTGGGGGTTTAACTTGTAGTTCGGCCCACGTACTCTAGCATAGGAATCGTTTGAACTACTAGCTAGTAGTTGGGTATTCAAGTTGTAGTTCACATAAAATACATGATTTTACGTTTTACATGAATTACTAGCTAGTAATTGGGTATTCAAGTTGTAGTTCGACTCAGATACACAAGCATAGATACTATTTGAATGACCTGATTGCTGAAATTTTTTTTGCTAATTAATAATTTTGCTGAAATTTTTTTTTGGTAATTTTTTTTTTTTTAAATTTTTTTACTGGAATATTTTGTTTTAACTAGAAAAAAAATGCTGAAAACTGTTTTTTGCTGAAAAATTTTTTTAGTTATTATTTGTTTTGCTGATTTTTTTTGCGGAAATTTTTTTTTTGCTGAAAATTAGTTTCGCTAAAAAAATATTTTTGCTAAAATTTTTTGCTAATACTTGTATTTTTTCTAAAAATTAAGAGAGAATGTATTCCAAAAAAAATCACCAAAAATTCAGCGAAAAAAATTTTCAGCTAGAAAAAATTCTCAGCAAAAAAATTCAGGAAAAAAAGTTTCAGCAAAAAAATTTTCAGCAAAAAAAAAATCGGCAAAAAAAGCTAAAAAAATTTTCAGCAAAAAAAAAGCTAAAAAAAATTTCAGCAAAAAATTTTCAGCAAAAAAAAATTTTTTCAGCAATTTTTTTTTCAGCCAACAAAAATTGCTGAAATATATTTCAGCAACAAACAATTTTCAGCAAAAAAAAATTCAGCAAAAAAAATTTTAGCTTAAAAAATTTTTTTCAGCAAAAAAAATTTTCACCAAAAAAAATTTTTATCAAAAAAAAAATCAGCAAAAAAAAAAAAATAGCTAAAAAAATTTTCAGCAAAAAAAAATTTCCGCAACAAAAATTCAGCAAACAAAAAAATTTCAGCAAAAAACTTTTTAGCAATGAAGAAATTCAAATAGTACCTATGCTTGTGTATCTGAGTCGAACTACAACAAGTTGAATACCCAACTACAAGCTAGTAATTCAAACGATACCTATACTGGTGAGTCCGGATCGAACTACAACTTGAATACCCAACTACTAGCTAGTAATTCAAAAAATACCTATGCCAGTGAGTCCGGGTCGAACTACAACTTGAATATCCAACTTCTATTTAGTAATTAAAAAACTACCTATGCTGGTGAGTCCGGGTCGAACTACAACTTCAATACCCAACTACTAGCTAGTAATTCAAAAAATAACTATGCTGGAGTGTCCGGGCCGAACTACAACTTGAATACCCAACTACTAGTTAGTAATTCAAATGTTATGTGTAGTAATGTGTCTGGGTCGAACTACAAGTTGAATACCCAACTACTAGCTAGTAAACTAAAAGATACCAATGCTGGTGATTCCTGGTCGAACTACAAATTAAATACCTATCTACTAGCTAGTAATTCAAAAAATACCTATGCTGGTGTGTCCGGGCCGAACTACAACTTGAATACCAAACTAATAGCTAGTAATTCAAAAATACCTATGCTGGTGAGTCCGGGTGGAACTACAACTTGAATACCCAACTACAAGCTAGTAATTCAAACGATACCTATGCTGGTGTGTCCGGGCCGAACTACAACTTGAATACCAAACTAATAGCTAGTAATTCAAAAAATATATATGCTGGTGAGTACGGGTAGAACTTCAACTTCAATAACCAACTACTAGCTAGTGATTCAAACGATACCGATGCTGGTGAGTCCGGGTCGAACTACAACTTGAATACCCAACTACTAGTTAGTTATTCAAAAAATACCTATGCTGGTGAGTTCGGGTCGAACTACAAGTTGAATACCCAACTATTAGCTAGTAATTAAATAAAAACCTATCCTGGTGTGTCCGGGCCGAACTACAACTTAAATACCCAACTACTAGCTAGTAATTCAAAAAATACCTATGCTGGTGTGTCCGGGTTGAACTATAAGTTGAAAGCCCATCTACTAGCTAGTAATTCAAAAAATACATACCCTGGTGTGTCCGGGCCGAACTACAAGTTGTATACCCAATTACTAGCTAGTAATTCAAGTATAACGTATGTTGATGTATATTATGTGAACTACAAGTTGAATACTTAACTACTAGCTAGTAGTTCATATAAAACATTTGCTGGTTTGTCCGGGTCGAACTACAAGTTGAATACCCAACTACTAGCTAGTAGTTCAATGAATGCATTTACTGGTGTGTCCAGGTCGAACTACAAGTTGAATAACCCAACTACTAGCTAGTAATTCAAAAATACCTATGCTGGTGAGTCCGGGCCGAACTACAACTTGAATACCCATTTCCTAGCTAGTAATTCGAATGTTATGTATAGTAATGTGTCTGGGTCGAACTACAAGTTGAATACCCAACTACTAGCTAGTAGTTCAAATAATACATTTGCTAGTGTGTCCGGGTCGAACTACAAGTTGAACACCCAACTACTAGATAGTAATTCAAAAAATACCTATGCTGGTGAGTCCGGGTCGAACTACAACTTGAATACCCAATTTCTAGCTAGTAATTCAAATGTGAATACCCAACTACTAGCCAGCTCGTAATTCGCGAACTACAAGTTGAATACCCATCTACTAGCTAGCTAGTAATTCGCGAACTACGAGTTGAATTACAATGTACAATCTACACGCCAACTTCACACACCTTATTCACATTCCAATATCATTATACCAGTTATTGGTAAAAGTCTAAAGGCTGTAAGTCAGACATTTCTGAAATCGTATCGATAGCTCGTTATAGATATATTGCTTTTATAGATTTGTATATTGAACATTCATTTTATCACTTTTTAAATAAGAAATGTATTTTAGTCACAGTTGCCAGAATTGCCAGAACATCACACAACAGGATTAAAATTCAATCATAAATTGAGTTCAGGTGGCACATGAACTGATTTCAAAATAGTCCCCATTGACCAATAACTGGCATAATGAACTACATGTATGATCATGATTTTTGTTCATGGGCCACATACAAAAATAAATCTGAGATCTCCCATTCGAATGAACTGTCGATATTATGGTAAGTGAAAATGGAGATTGTATAGCGATAAAGCGATTCTAATATTATACAATGAATATATTCCACATTCAAATAATACGGTGTTTTTGTAATGCACTTTGTCCATGAAGTTACCTATCAATTGTCAGTTAACTATACATGCCTATTCATGGGATGATAAAAAGTTTATTCGGGGAATAAACAGCTCCTAATTTAGATGTCTATTGAGAAGTATAATCGTGAAAACATAACAATGTATTCAAAAACAAATTCAAGAGTCCGTTGTCGCAGCGCCGAACTAAAGCTGTTTATTAAGAAGTCTATTCACAAAACTTGACTTGGCTATGCGTTCAAATCTATTTGCAAAATTGCAGCAATGTATTCCGGGGAGAATTAAAATTCGATTAATGCATTTCCGAACAACAGCTTTTCATTTAGCCCAAAACAATCATGTGATTAAGTCAGAAGGAATAAAGACGTTTGTACGAAGACATTACTGAAAATTGTCAATGATTCCTAGGTTTGTCCTTATGTTTTGTGATTTTATCATAATTATATCACAAGCAATAAAACCGCATGGTTATTATATCAAAGAACATATTGAATCTGTCAGACTTAATTAATCTCAGCCTTCTGTAAACTCTTTTTAAAGTTCAATACGATCGGTAGGAAATAACTTAATGCTAAATTAATATACATATTTCTTCTTGTAAAACAGTTTTTACAGATATCTAAAATAACATATTGACGCATACACAGTAATTCTTAAGATTCTGAATAGATTTTAAACGCACGGCCCAAATTCTTATTAAATGTAGATTTCTGAATAAATACAACGTTTTCGCAAGTATACTTCCGAGTAGACTTCTGAACGAGCAGCCGTTTATGCGGCTCGATACCAATAGACTAAAACGGAATTTTAGCTATCTGAAAGAATAGAAAAATATTTGCGATTTGTTTTGTGAAATTGTGTCTAAAGAAATAAGAACTCTACTCGAGTGGGCGAAAACACGTACGGGCTTTAAAATCGATTCATCGTTTAGAGTCCGTTCAAATTTCCACGCAGGAAAGAAAGAAACAAGGTCGAGCAAAAAAGGTTTCTGTTAACACGTTAACATGCATCTGAATAGACGTTTGAATAAGCAGCTATTTTAGGTACTGCATCAAAAGACTTTTAGATTAAGTTAAGAACGCATAGCTATTTTTTGGCGAATAGACATCTGAATAGATTTAGTAATCAGCTGTTTATTTTGTGCTGCACCAATAAACTTTTGGATGAAAGTATAACATACGTATAGTTATATTTGGGGAATTGACTTCTGAAAAGATTACTGAATAATCAGCTGTTCATTTCGCAATGCACCAATATAAATTTAAATTATTTATTGAACGCATTTATTGCAAAATAATTCTGTATAGATGCCTGAAATATGTTTGTTGGGTTTAACGCCGTGGCAACATATTGTATAGGTCATATAACGGTGGTCAGTTAACCTACTCACTCCTCCTGGAAAGGCTAAATCACTGGAATTAGCTGTTAACCAACTGTGCTCTCGCAAATAAACCATATATACTTTTAATATACTTTTTGATCAGCAGCTGTTTTCAGCCCTTCGCCTAAACCATTCGTAAACAGTCAGGAACGCATATAGTTGGCTTTAAAAATCTGAAAGGTTTTCTAAATGCATTTCACAAAAACTTTTACATAAACTTCTGAATAAGCAGCTGTGTACTCAGCAATTGGTCGATAGACTTCTGCATGAATTTCTGAATAAACAACTGTTAACTCCTGAATGAACATCTGAATAGTTAACTGAAAACTGATGGACTTAATGGTCGCTTATTACATGCGACCGGTACACTTAACCAACTTTCAGTATTTTATATTAATAGGATAATAAATTATGAACAGCAATACGAATCAAGCCGTAGCACCAGACCGCAGTTCGAACCAAAATGTGGTAGTCCTAAGTCTGAGTGAACATAATTTATATTTGATCAAAGTTTCTGAGAATTTCAATGTACTTACCACTGGAAGTTATATCTTATTGTGCTGTATCCATATACTCTTAAACCCAACTCAAAATGGAACCAATTTGGTCTTTTCCATATTAGTCTGAATCCGTAGACATCCGTCACAACCTAAAATGTATAACATACAGGAATACTAACCATACGAAATGTTTCTTAACTACATGTACTCAGTTGCTGAATATTTGTATAAAAGGATGCAGTGAGTACCCAGTTTCATGAATAAACTTAAGAATGAATTCTATAACAAACTCAAGTGTTTTGCCACTAAATAGCAAGTCAATGCAGTCAGTCGGAATGAATGTTATATGATTATAATTATGAAAATACATAATGTATCAAAATAAAACACCATTGTGTTTTATGATAAACTCAAAGCCACAAACTCAAATTTCACTTGGCTTAACAGTTCATGTACAGATTCAAATCAATACAATTGAATTAAACTTATCAAAACTTGCTATCAGCTTTGCTTTGTAAAAATGTAACAATAATTAAATTAGCAAAAATAATGATCAAAATAAGTAAGTTTGAGTACAAAATTGAGGTTTTTTTGGTGTAAGTGGTACTAGTTTTTACTGTGAATTACCTTATAGAATTGACTTGTATGAATTTCTTGATCCATACGGATACATGTATCAGTCCGAATCTGAAATAGACAAAACACGAGAAGAGAAACTCGAAAGAAATATGTTTTTGTTAATAACATGTACATTATACCAAACAAATATATGAAAAAGTTAATAAGAAAGAAATCCTGAAAACGAAACAAATTAGTTAGGGACACGGAGTATGGAAAAACATGCATAAGGGACGGGGAGGGGCACGGGCAGGGATTTTTACACCATGGAGGTTTTGTGGTCCGTGTAGGGCGGTCATTTCCGCTACCATTCCCACCTATTCACCAGGGCTATAGAAAGTCTCTGATCACCATTATTCCAATATTGCTGACTTGCAAGAAATATTTGTTTTACCTAGTTAAGACAAATATATCAATCCCCCCCAAAGCACAGTTTCAATCCTGAACCCACCCAATAGTATTCTTATACCCGAGAAATCCTTTGCTTTGAAAGCTTTATAAAACGGCACAAAACTTTTCCTTTAGAAAGGCATTATAACTCAAACATTAACTAATTTAAAAGTAGATAGCCTCTGGCAAGTAAACCCTAAATTTCCATCTTACTCGGAGAAATAAAGTAAACTCGTTTGGCGTTTTATGAATTTCATCTTCATACTCAACACCTTGGGGAATAAAATGATTATCCACAATTCCTATAATCGCCAGATACGTCAGTTTCATTAAATTTTAAGCACACACTTTTTCACAAATTCATTTATATTATTGAAAATTTTTATGAGACCAGTGAGTATGATTTATGAAATTATTAAAATTCTCAATCACTGTTCTTTAGATTCCATGGATCTTTTTCATATGGTAACAGCAAAATATCATTTATATAACATTTAATTGATGCCAATTAAAGCTTGATAAAAACATCACGTATTACAAATTACCGTGATCAATCAAATATTTAAAAGACATATAATTCAAGTATGTATGAAAACAAAATCATTGATTAAATCTTTAGAAATTCAATCATCTTTTACATCATCTGTCGTAAATACTCTAATATGCAAAAATTCATGGCAAAGCCATATTTCCTTGTTTGTTGAAGTGCTTCAGGAGTTGTTAGAAACCTTCATTGTAGTTTCAAGTTTTATTTCTACCTAAACTGATAAGGTATTGAACTTAGTACAAAAACATCTTTGGACCGAAAAATTTCCTGAAGAAGGACGCTGACAAATATATATAGATATAGAGCATGTTTGCAACCCTAGCTTGTTCATTCCTCAGACACACGAGCGTTCTATGAGTATGATATACTTTTATTTGACTTAAGAACGCGCATGGTACGAACAAAACTTATACTTTTTACTTTTTTAATGGGTTTAACGCCGTGTCAACACAATTTAGGTCATTTTTATGAGCACCTAACCTAGCTTTCCGTGACCCTTATCTATAACCAGTACTCACCTACCCTTCCACAAGGCCGGAAACTTCTCCATATTATCTGACCAATTGAGGAAAATTGACATTTTTGTCAAATTTTCATGAATGGTAAACCCTCCTCTGGTGGGATTCGAACCCGTACCCCCTTAAGGACACGAGATTCCAAATCCCGGCGCACTACCAACTTCGCTATCTACCCGGGTTACAAAACTTATACAATAGATGGAGTATATTACTAACTACTCAACATAAGATGCACTTAAACTGTGGAAACATAACAGGTTTCAGCACTGACGGATACACAAGATTCAGAATATTAAATAGCATTTTTTAGAAGGAACCGGACATGGAGATTGGTGAAGGAAAACGGCACTGAATAAATATCTGCTTATTACAGAATAAACTTATGAAAAGTCATCTTAAGGCTAATAACTAACTTCATGGATATCATATATACAGGAAATTGTAATATGAAAAGAGTATTTGAAAAGAGAAGGTTTGTAAATTTGTTCTTGTACTTTTTGTATATTTATAAATTATTATATGCTTCCATTTGTTATATATGCATGCAATTACTCTATGTTGAAATAGATTGTTTGTAGCATTATTTGTTGGTATACTTTGTATTTGATGTATATAGGGATGTGTATTTGATAATAAATGTATCCATTCTGCAACAATGGGTCAATGGCTGTGGGCCCAAATCATTTATATACTGTTTGATCTAAAACACAAAAAAGGATCATAAAACGGGTAAACATAATTCAAGATGTGATTTAAACATATTCATTGCTTGTCATTTGTAATTAGGCTGGCTAAGAATGAAAACTTATCTTAAAGAAACATTAAGGAAATACAATGGAGTATAAAGTGTGTTTACGAACTGGTACATAGGCTTGCAATAATACACATGTATTTTTATCTATATTGACTGTAAATGCTAAGGTTGGCAAATAAAGGGCGCATAGTTGTAATGGAATGGTAATTGTACGAGAGTATAAGTTAAGTTCTAATATAAATTATGGTCCTAATATGCTATTTACGAGTATTACAAGAAAAGGGACATTTGGACCTGATTTACTTTAACTTATACCAATAGTACAATATATCTTATACCGTATACTTTATAAACTTTGTATTTACACGAACAAGTTTAAATAATATGTAATCCAGTCAGAGAAAAAAAACATAATTAAATTGATACAATATGATCATTTACACTGATTGTATGCACACGTTAGCTATCTCTTTCAAAAAAAATATTGCAACATAAAATTTACTAAATAAATAACGATGATAACACAATATTTAAATTAAAAAAAAAACTCCTGAATGCGTTATATTATAGCAATAACATTCCAGTAAATAAATTCATGTTCTATTAAATCAGCAGCTATGAAGCATGCAGCTCTATATCAATTACCAATGTCTATGTACAATACAAACTATAACCAAATGCTGGTATCAAAAAAACATATCCAAACTGACAAATTAATTAATTTATGATTTGGAAACCAATCAGTTAAGTTATATACATAAATGAACTATACCAAACACCTCCTACATCCATGTTACTAACAACATAATTCATTATACTTAGATTGTTCGTATTTGTTTTAAGCATATACATGTAAGCAGCACCCTAGCAAGACTTAGTACATGTACTATGAACACTTTGTTAATTTAACCATATACAGTAAATAGTACCTTATGTATTTGGTACATCATAACTGTTTTTTGAAAAAAAAGTAATTCTGATCTAGCTATCCTCCCATAAAATGGGCCCTTCACTAGATTGCTCAGAATTGTGTGTTTAATAAATATGTATAATTCCGATCTAGCTATCCTCCCATAAAATGGGCCCTTCACTAGATTGCTCAGAATTATATTTACAAATAATTCCGATCTAGCTATCCTCCCATAAATGGGTCCTTCACTAGATTGCTCAGAATTAGTTTTTACAAATAATTCCGATCTAGCTATCCTCCCATAACATGGGCCCTTCACTAGATTGCTCAGAATTATGTTTTACAAATAATTCCGATCTAGCTATCCTCCCGTAAATGGGTCCTTCACTAGATTGCTCAGAATTATGTTTTACAAATAATTCCGATCTAGCTATCCTCCCATAACATGGGCCCTTCACTAGATTGCTCAGAATTATGTTTTACAAATAATTCCGATCTAGCTATCCTCCCATAACATGGGTCCTTCACTAGATTGCTCAGAATTATCTGTTTTCTCTCTATAATTCCGATCTAGCTATCCTCCCATAACATGGGCCCTTCACTTGATTACTCAGAATTATAGACATTTTCATTTTTTTGAATTAAGAAATATCAAGTTTCATACTTACCTCCTTTATCAAGTCAATTATCATTAAGTACATCGTTATCAAGCATCATTAGCACTTCTTACATGTATTAAAAATGCTATTTATTTTATTAAAGGTAGAAAACGTTATCAACATACTATGTATAATGAAAATGTTATTAGATCTATGAACGCGTAGGCATGAGTATTGACTATTTCTGTATGTTAAAATATTGGACCATTTAGCCATTATAAAAAGAATGTTTATATAATTTGTATTGTCAGAGAATTGATAAATTTGGTACTGAGTCAACTGCTTAAATGACCTGATGATTTCATGATTTCTGCTAGACTTTATTCTCATTGTGCTAAAATGCTATCATACTATGGCTGATATAAATATCGAATTGTCATTGAATATAATAAAAAATACAAAACTACTGCAAAAATATGCTGAAGTGTCCATTCTTTAATATTTTTTATTTACGTTGAATATAACAAATTCATAAAAATATTGTAAACGATAGATCCCAACAAATAGTATAACAAAAATCCTACCAATTTTATTTGATGCATAATTACACATTCTACCAGTATATTCATTTCAGATAAAAACGTTCTTAAATTTTCCAATTGTTTCTTGATATATTGATCATTGTGTAGTTATAAAAATATTTTTTAACATTTTTGAACTGCTATCATTATTAGTTTTGTTTTTTAAATATTGCACATGCTGTTATAAAGCTCAAAAATGGAAGCAGACTTTACATAGAGCTATTTATATAATAGACACCTACATAAAAATAAGAACAAAATGATTTGCAATAGTTTACATCTATCTTTCTCTATCTGAGAGTAAGGACCTAATGTCGTATTGTGTGTATGTTATCTTATTTAAAGAAAAAGATACTTAACTGAAAATAAGGAAAGGATTACATGCCATATTGTGTATGGTTATCTTAATTAAAGACAGAAACCAACATGAGAGTAATGATAGAACGAAATGTCAATGTCATATTGTGTGAATGTCAGGAATGGGTCGAGCACTGGATTCCAGTACTTGAGTAGTACTTGAGTATTTCAAATTTTGTACTCGTACTTATGAGTAATGAGTACTGTCTTTTCTTCAGTACTCGAGTAGTACTCGAGTAGCACTTAAGTACTCGTGAGTATTTTTGAGTACTAGATTGTTTTGTATGAGCATGTAAAAGATTTTAGTAGAACTAAGAGACTAATTTTATTTATCTATTCAATTAAACATCAAATGAAGCTTCAAATTCAATTTTAAAAGGAACAGTCAAAATGTCAATGTGAACATTTTATGCAGCAGCGTTTATTTTTGGTCAATATTATAGCTGTTTAGGGGCTATATTCTCAATCTAAGATAATATCTTTTTCCCCAAATTTCAATCAAAATTTCCTGATTTAACTTGATTTTTTTAAAAAAAAAGACAGCTGTAAGTTTGTTTCAGCATAAAAATATACATTCCAGTATCTTTATTTTTATTAACTAACTAACTGAATGAAAAATAAAACAAATAACTTTGTGAAATCTGCTACTGTTATTAGATTGAATGACATTTTATCTCTATTCAAAACAAACCATTGATTTTATGATTTTAATAATTTATAAACTATATATGTAACAAACTGAGACAAATATTGTATAAACTGCAAAAAGGTGTCAGACATCCCATTGATATGCATATGATACATTTGAAATCAAAAAATGATAATCCCATAACAATAGCTACCAAAAATACTTGTAATCAGATAGCCAATTAAAAATGCATTATCATTTCAATCAAGGTAAACATAATTAGAATGTGATAAAAATGTAACTAAATAGAAATAAAATGACCAGCTCTCAAACATACTCGTGAGTATCGAGTACTGCTAGTTCAGTACTTGAGTAAGTACGAGTATGAGTACAATTTATTTTCCTGAGTACTGAGTACAGGCGAGTGCTGGAAAAAGTGGTACTTGTACTCATAATACTCGAGTACAAGTACGAGTACCCCATCCCTGGTGAATGTTATCTTAATTCAAGACAGATACTTACCTAAAAATGGAAAGAATGACATTTCAAAATTGTGTGTATGTTATCTTAATTCAAGACAGAAACCTACAAGAGAGTAATAATAGAATGGCATTCCATATTGCGTGAGTGTAATCTTTATTTGAGATAGAAACTTACATGAGAGTAATGATAGAATGACATGTCATATTGTGTGAATGTTATCTTAATTAAAAACAGATACTTACCTGATGATAAGGGAATGAATGATATGCCATATTGTATGTATGTTATCTTAATTAAAAAAAGAAACCTAAATGAGAGTAATGATAGAATGACATGTCATATTGTGTGTATGGTACCTTAATTGAAGACAGATACCTACACGAAAGTAATGATAAAATGACATGTCATATTGTGTGTATATTATCGTAATTAAAGACAGTTATTTCCTAGTTCGATCCTCTCAAACGGAAATAAATCATTTATCCCCTAATTAACAAACCATATAAATGAAAAACAACAAAACATATATAGTTAGGAACAGCCCTGCATTGTGTATTTATTATAATATATTTGAGCACATGTACATTAGTTCTATGGTTATACATATCAAAAAAGAATAATGTTTATAACTGTATCATTGAGCAAATCTCAAAAAGTATGCAGCGTGATTCATTATATTTATACATGTAAGATGTTAGTAATTGTATTTTAAACTTTGATCATGGATGACATAATAATAAGTTTACAGAACTTAAGTTTACATGTTATGACAAATGATATGCAGATATAAGCTAATAATAATAAGAATAAATAATTAGAAAGCTTTCAGTAACTTTTGACTTACAATTGTAGTGTAATGCGCATTGTTTTACGCGATAATGAAGTAAATGTCAATATTTAATTATATTGTTTAGTTGTTACATATAGGATGAACCTATTCTTCTTTCATTTCTATTAGCCAAACATACATTATCATAATTTAAATATAATATCATAGTCATGATAGGCATGGTAGTATATAAACTATGTGAAATTCACAATATGTGCATATATTTACAAATACGGTATATAATTTTACATGTCCCTTAAGCTGTCATAGGTAGTGGCATAATCTAATAATCATATTAATATCCTGTGAATAAGTATACAGGCGCACTTTCAATATCATTCTGCAGATGTGGTGGACTCGCTCAGGTAAAACCAGACACTTTGTGTCTGGAACCCTGTGCCCATTTGTCTGCTTCTAGGCATTCTTCACACCACTAAATGTTGGGCCTCATTTCGCAGAGTGATAAAAAAGTGAATACAATTATAAGCTCGAACTTATTTGGTTAATAATACAATTGGAAAACTAATTTACAATACTAAGATAGAAGATTATAATGTATAGCAGCAGTATGTTTAACAAATATCATTCAAATTGTTATCATGATAAGAATATTTAGTTTGGTCCTACTGATATTTTCAATTTTCAAGACATTAATTTTGATTTGATATCTGACAAATACTAAATTGTATACATAATGTGTATATTCAATACAACTGGTATCACATTATATGATAATAATAGAGTCTTATTATGAATAAACGTGATTGGTATCTAGAGTCCATCGATTAATTTAAACACATAAAGTTCATGTAAACACAAAAAAGAAAATAGATGGTTTCACAAATTTATATCCACGAAATGATGTTGATGTGTCCATCTCTTGACGGAAAGAATAACAATCTTGAGAATAATAATACACTCTCCTCTCTTATGTTGATGACATACATGTATAACACACTTTCTAAAACTACAAGCAAACAACATAACTTCAATAAATTGCTTCTGAAAATATATTGAAAATATAATAATACATGTTTTAAGTCTAGACAAAAGGGTGAGAGGGTTGTAGTAATCAGCAAGTTAAATTACTTATACTAAATCTTATAGAATGACAAATTACTCAGTTCATGCGGTTTCTATATGAACCGCCAAACATGTGTATTACAATATATATTTGATACAATAGTGTAAACCATAGATTACTATATAATTCTATATTAATTCATTTGATATAAAATACCAATTTCAAACATATGGAGGGATGGGATAGGGTGGGTAATTCTCTAACAAACTTCTAACACAATGCAAAGACTTCGAATGACTAAAGCACACTAAGTAAGCTTTTTATATGATGTGTAATCACACAAACTTCGTGCTAAAACTACACATAACTCACTACTGATATGGTTTACTGAACCCTGGATAAATTCATTTATTTCCTAGTTTGATCCTCTCAAACGGAAATAAATCATTTATCCCCTAATCAACAAACCATATAAATGAAAAACAACAACAAAACATATATAGTTAGGAACAGCCCTGCATTTTGTATTATCGACATACAAAGAACGGGCATTGAAATGAAATATGATAAACAAAATAGGAACAAAATATTTATGTTTAAATTTACATCATTCTCATAACATAAAGGAACATAATATACATAAAAATAGACTTAAATTATCACGCCTCCAAAAAGTCAAAAAATCACAGTTTGATTTGATAATATATAACACATTAACCAATTATTTTCAAAGTATTTTGAAATAAGCACTTTCAGCCAATGTCATTTTAAACATAGTCTAGCCATATTACATTACCTTACACTTAGTAACCATTACCATATATATAGTAAGACAATTAACGGAAAGAAAATTTAATCAGAATCGTAAGATATCCAACATATAAAACTGGACAAATTATATATAAACACGTCATTGGGCTATAAACACACTAATTGGCTATAACAGACATTTTGGCTTTAAATGTAGCATTTGGGCAAAACAAGCAATTGAGCTATAAATTCACATTTGAGCCATAAACAAACATATTTTAACAGGCATTTTGGATAAAAACACACTTTGGATATAAAACAGACAGTCTGGCAATAAACATGTAATTGGGCTCTAAACACAGCATTGTGGCTTAATTCGGCAATTTTGCTATAATTAAATCATTGAGCTTGAACAGGTAATTTTGCTATTAACATGCAATAAAACATGCCATTCGGCCGAAGAACATGTCATTCTACTATAAAGCATGCCATTCGGCCGAAGAACATGCCATTTGACTGTACAAAATGTCATTCGGCTTTAACATTTAATTCGGCTATTAAACATGTCATTTGGCTTAAAAACATGCCATTCGGCTATCACATATGTCATTTGGCTTTAAAACATCCCATTCGGCTTAAAAACAAGCCATTCGGCTTTAAAACCTGCCATTCGGCTATAAAAACATGCCATTCGGCTATAAAAACATGCCATTCGGCTTTTAAAACATGCCATTCGGCTATAAAACATGCCATTCGGCTATCAAATATGCCATTTGGCAAAATATAAACAGTTATATTTCACAAGCCACAAACACTACAATTAGCTGTGAATATGTCATATGTTTTAATAGGTGTCATTCGACTTTTCTGTATATCATGTAAGACCCACAAAAAATAAATATATAAATTTATTTTAAGGCATATATATGTATAATGTTCAACGACAACTTTGTTAAGAACAATGTCATCTAACTGTTATTACCTTACCAACAACTTACGTCCAGAAATTTACGTTTAATAATGATGTTTTCAAAATATACTTTAAGACTTAAAAAACTAAAGAATATTTGTTATGTTTGCATTATTTTAAGTTTTCCAGAATGTACCTGCTTGGCTTTTTATGTGCAAACAGCTATGCATTTTATTGAATGATTTTTAACATAAGGGGCAAGATTTACGGACGGTTTAGCCAATTATCTCTCTCCTATCAACAAGAAACTTATCCTCAACTTTAAATTCTCAGATCCTGGCGGTAAATCGTTTCAGTTGTTATTATAAATAATACTAATAGTATTAGATAACTATTAATAATCCATGAATTAAAGAATTCGTTCAAGGCACCCCGTTCAACTACGCCTATGAATTTATTGATATAATCTGTAAACTCGTAAGTTTTATTTTTCTAATATTCCATTCAAGATCTATGAAAAAAAATCCTTAAATGTAAGTGCAGTCAAATGACTATGTCAAAGTATAGAACCAAGTATAGTGATTTAAAAACAGTATTGAGAACATGAGAAATCACTTACTAATGACATTTAACCCTTATAATATTCAGCTGAACGAATTAAACATGTAGCGTACACATTGTGGAAAAACAAAAGTAAGATACTGAGGGAATCACCAAGTTATTTACAGATTTGTTATATGTCGTATTTGTTGAAAATTAAACATTTTCATTGGTTGTTTCTTGTCTTTTCAACACTCTTATGCGGTAAGGATATTTATTTAATCGAATTATGCTAATGTAGTACAATAACAAGCTCTAGTATCGTCCAATCATTAAATGCATATTTTTAACACTAATCTCTTTTGCTAACCTGACCCACGTGGATTTAGATAGGGAACAACCCCAAATATTAAGAGAAATTATAGAAATATTTTGCCAAGAAATATAACAGCTTGTCTGTATCAATCACAATGATAAAAATATGACACAAAACCATGAAATTTTTAACTGAAAATTTTGTCTTCTAATACCTTTAATATATAAATTAAATTTTGTATAACTGTTTAATGTGAATTAGTCATAGAACTCCCCTTACCACTATACGCATGTAGTTTTGATTTTACTTTCTTATTTTATTCGAAGACTTCAGCTCAAATAGTACTTCTTGTCATAAATCATTATCATTTAATTTTACAAATTAACATGTAATAAATTACTAGTCGTCCACGTAAACATTGCGTATATAAACACAGCTAGTTTCATAACACACCAATATCTAGGGGTGTATTATTTTAACATTTTTATATTTAAATATGTTTACACTTAATTCATGAACATGTCATTTTATGAAATTTACAATGTGTTTACTCACTATTCAAAAAAGATCTTACATATAAATTTGTCTGTTTAAATCAGTAAAATGTTATTCACGTATGAGCTTATTCATCGGTTTATAGGGCAAGATCATTGTACAAAAAGACGCATGACCTAGAATACAACATGTAGCCTACATAATAAAACAAATGAATAAACAAGAATTATATGTCAACTGAAAAAATAAGTAAATATGAATGTCTTCTCATTATCAGTACACCCGTGCTATCTTTCGTGTCTTATCAAAGAAAAAAGTCTGTAATGTATAAAATAAATATGACATTTTTTTTTTCATGTTAAACGTCTGATCTTTTTATGATGAGGGCATCTTTTATGAATTTGGTCACAACAATTTCGGTGACAGCACTATAGATTGCACAAGAAATGTCTGAATAACAATTGACCGCTTCTGGAACGGGACTAGAATAAACATAGTTTTTGTTAAGATTTGATTTCTAAAATGACAAGTTTTTCAAACAGCCTGACAATGTGATATATCAAACACTGTATCCTTATTAGACCTAGACTTAATGACTTTTTACAAATTGTATGGACATTTATAAACAAAATATTCAAAAACAGGAATCATATAAATACTTTTACGTGCAAATCTACTAAATTCTCTTCCTGTTAAAATGTACACTTCACTATAACACAGACAGACTGACACTCTATTGTAAGTCACTATACAAATGTATGAAGATATTTTCATCAACAGTAGACTTGAAAACGTTTTACAACCATGAAATTACCCAATCATAACATGCATTAAAGGCACAATTAACCGTTCAAACCGTTCTGCTTTCTAAATCTGAGTTAGACAAAATGTCAAATTCTTAAAAAAGTGGGGTACTTTCATAAGAGCACACTATATTCACACTATATCCTGATCCAAAATGGTTTAAAAACTTAATTATGTAAATTCGGAGTAAGTTTTCTCTCTAATAAGACTTCATCTTAAAAAAAATATTTTGATCAAAAATAATGTTGCAAGTATTGACAACCAAATTCTACTTTCGGTTTCGATCTACTTTTAGTTTGAAATAAACAATTGATATGAACATATCTAGGCATTATTTGCATATATTTAAAAAATCTTGTTCATAAGAGGTGATTGAAATAGATAAATGTCTTTTCTTTGCCGTCAAAAAAACAGAGTTACTTTTGATATAGGGGCTTTAAACGTCGCACTAAGGTACTAAAATATTAAAGGCCACATCAATCTGAGCTGTTCAATAATCTTAATTGGAATAAAAATTGATTTCCTTTAAACTTATCAAAAAACCGCATTGATTTGAACAACTATCTCTGAAAGTAACCATGATCTTGAAAAATTCTATATCTAACAATATTTCTGTAATAAAAAATCCACAATAAAAACTTAAAACATTTGTAAAAATAATCATACGGTTAATATACAAATGTTCTAAAAAGTTAAAACAATGCGCCTATTGAATTTCTGTTTACCATCTTTTCAAATAGAAATCTTAAAATAGTATGCAAGAACTGAGAAAAATGTATGTGATGATAAGCCGAAGAAATGTCACAAAATAAACTCATTGGCTAAGACACAATTTTCAAATTGAAAAAGCTATTTTCTGTTAAATTTTGTACAATTAAGTCTATAATGAGTCTGTTTTCTCGACATTGTTTACTGAAAACTGTAACAAACTACAAATCTGAAGAATGAATGATAATATCAGAATCTGAATGTTTCGTACGTATTATTTTCCAAAAATAAACTATTTTGAATTTTAAAATATAGTCTAGAACAACTTGAGTGAACATTGCTAAATAGATATGTAATTGCAAAAACGTACTTTCATTATGAAAAGTAAACATCTAAATTATAATCATTGTTACGACAAATTTATTCTAAGAATACTTATCTATTTCAAATTGTCACTGTGTAAAAGACTTCTTCTTCTTACACCCCATGGTTTTGGTAGTTGTTTGTTGCTAGAACCACTGAGAGCTTGATACTCCATGAACTCAAAATCTGACGACAATAATTTCTATTCTCCATGTAGCATAGTTCTGCAGCAGACGAAAAGTCCTTGAATTGTTCAAAGTCGGCATTGAAGTAGATTTCTTCACATAAATTTCGTCGTAATAACTTCTCATATATTGGAACTTCTAAAAATAATGTACTTCTCTTGAGCCATTAGTAAAAGTCGCATTTAAACACAACTGGTTGGCCATGTGCTCCAAAAATGTATAATTTTGCCAATTTTTAATTCTCTAACAAACTTCTAACACAATGCAAAGACTTCGAATGACTAAAACACACTAAGTAAGCTATTTATATGATGTGTAATCACACAAACTTCGTGCTAAAACTACACATAACTCACTACTGATATGGTTTACTGAACCCTGGATAAATTCATATACCTACACGAGAGTAATGATAGGATGACATGTTATATTGTGTGTATGTTATCTTAATTAAAGACAGAAACCTACATGAGAGTAATGATAGAATAAACATGTCATATTGTGTGTATGTTATCCTAGTTAAAGACAGAAACCTACATGAAAGTAATGATAGAATGGCATGTCATATTGTGTGTATGGTATCTTAATTGAAGACAGATACCTACACAAGAGTAATGATAGAATGACATGTCATATTGTGTGTATCTTATCTTAATTAAAGACATATACCTACACGAGAGTAATGAAAGAATGACATGCCATATTGTGTGTATGTTATCTTATTTAAAGACAGAAACCTACATGAGAGTAATAAAAAATGAAATGTCATATTATGTGACTGTTATCTTAAATGAAAATAGAAATCTACATAAGAGAGTTACAGAATGACATGTCATATTTTGCGTATGTTATCTTAATTAAAGACAGATACTTACTTGATAATAAGGGAATGAATGACATGCATATTGTGTGTATGGTATCTTAATTAAAGACAGATACCTACACGAGAGTAATGATAGAATGACGTTTCATATTGTGTGTATGTTATCTTAATTAAAGACAGAAACCTACATGAAAGTAATGATAAAATGACATTTCATATTGTGTGTATGTTATCTTGATTAAAGACAGATACCTACACGAGAGTAACGATAGAATGGCATGTCATATTGTGTGTATGTTATCTTAATTAAAGCAAAAACCTACATGAGAGTAATGATAGAATAAACATGTCATATAGTGTGTATGTTATCCTAGTTAAAGACAGAAACCTACATGAAAGTAATGATAGAATGGTATGTCATATTGTGTGTATGTTATCTTAATTAAAGTCAGAAACCTACATGAGAGTAATGATAGAATAAACATGTCATATAGTGTGTATGTTATCCTAGTTAAAGACAGAAACCTACATGAAAGTAATGATAGAATGGCATGTCATGTTGTGTGTATGGTATCTTAATTGAAGACAGATACCTACACAAGAGTAATGATAGAATGACATGTCATATTGTGTGTATCTTATCTTAATTAAAGACAGGAACCTACGGGTCCCACTTTTGTTAAAATTGGACACATAGTAAAACTCAAATTAAGAAAGCAGAATGGTTTAAACATTTAGTTGTGTCTTTAATGCATGTAATATTTTGATTTTTCGAGGTTGTAAAAGAGTTTTAAAGTCTACTGTTAATGAATAAACCTTCATGACATGTCGTATTGTTTGTATGTGATTCTAATTAAAGACAGAAACCTACACTAAAGTAATGATAGACTGACATGTCATATTGTGTGTATGTTATCTTAATTAATGACAGATACCTACATGAGAGCAATGAAAGCATGACAAGTCATATTGTATGTACGTTATCTTAATTAAAGACAGATACCTACATGAGAGCAATGAAAGCATGACAAGTCATATTGTGTGTATGTTATCTTAATTAAAGACAGATACCTTCATGAGAGCAATGAAAGCATGACAAGTCATATTGTGTGTATGTTATCTTAATTAAAGACAGATACCAACACGAGAGTAATGATAGAATGACATACCCTATATATAAGAAATGAAAGAATGGCATGTTATATTGTGTGTATTTTATCTTAATTGAAGAAATATACTTACCTGAGAATAATGATATAATGACATGCCTGATTGTGTGTATGTTATCTAAATTGAAGATAGAAACCTACATGGGAGTAATGAAAGAATGACAGGTCATATTGTGTGTTTGTTATCTCAATTGAAATCATATACTTACCTGAGAATTATGATATAAAGACATGCCTTGTTGTGTGTATGTTATCTTAATTTAAGACAGAAACCTGCATGAGAGTAATGATAGAATGACAGGTCATATTGTGTAATGTTATCTTAATCGATGATAGAAACCTACAAACGAAAATTGATAGAATGACATGTCATATTATGTGTATGTTATCTTGATTTTAAACATTAACCTACATGACAATAAGGGTCAATTGACATTTACTCTTGTGTGATATACATGAATTATCATTGAAGATAGGAACCTACATGAGAGTAATGACCATATATGTCAATTTGTATGCATATTTTATAAGATGGGCACCAACCTGAGAATAAGGACAAAAAGACATGGCATAGTGTATTCGTATAAGAGTAACCTTATTCAAAGATTTAAACCTACATGAGAATAAGGATCAAAGATATCAATCCAAAATATTTTTTCTTTAAATTAATTCGTCAAAGAACTATTAAAGGGACACTATACAATGTATTAGAGACAAACAGAAATGCTTGATATCCACAATTCTTCCTGGTATATTAGACAGACCAATCAGTAGGGCATTTAACATCATATACAAAACAGTTATATGGCAGGACCATGCTTACAACAAAGCAAATATTTTAGTATGTCCATAACCAGAGATGTTTCCACAATTTAAAATTACATGTAAATGTGTAGGTTCATGTTTGATTACTTAAATTATCCAACTAATCATTAAATGCTGACAGCTTACACTTGAGACATGAAGTAAACAAGAGGCGATGATGATTTTCCCATATTTTTAGATGCCTGCTACGGTGCTAACTAATAAAAGTATAAACTTATAATGATATTTTGCTGTTAGTTTTTTGAACGCGCAGGCATTATGGCTGGCTATATTTTAAGATATAAATAAATGACACACAACTCGATCACCTGTTAATTATGAATTCAAATCACTTAAGTACCATAATAAATATATTCATAATTGTGCATGGACTATGTTAATTGAAAAGCTCATTTCTGGAAAAATTTAATTTTATAAAAAATTCTTAAGTTATTATCTACCTTTGATATGAATAGTTAGAGTGAACTATTATTTCCTAAAAAGCCTCATAGATTTACGTATGCCAAAAAGTTAAGTATTGATAATAATAAAACACAAACGTGTGATCATACAAGAATATTTTAGTGAATTATTTCTTTAAACTCATAACATGAAAACTTAGAAAATCGTGAAAGCAGATTCGATTCAGTGATCATTGATCAATGAAAACCTTCATCATTTGTATTACATAAAATCACATTTCAGACCTATCTGATGTAAATCCTATCAAAATTATTCACTTCACGGCATACTCGTTTATTTTACGACAGCGGTCTATAGGATACCTGTATACAGAGATTGATTTAAGACACGTATTACTGCAATAAATATATCAGTCATTTGTGTAGAATACAGTTTCATTTGTAATGATAACATGATTAAAGTTTTAGACTGTTTTAAATATTTTAATAGACAAAAACACCACAGCCGTTACAAATATAGCGCCCCAAAAGAAAACGTATCAACGTCCTCGTTGTTCAGTTGTAACCATTCAATTCTCTGCATACATACGATTAAACCAGCAAAACTACAACAATGGGACCCAACTAAAAGACCATTTTCTATAATCACTACAGTCAATTGCTCAACTTCCTAAGCTAGCAAAAACAGCACGACTCATTTTTACAGAATACCCTCAATGAACCATTCCATTTTCTGCACTTTCTGAGCATAACCTACTTTCCTTGTTGTTCTAATGTAGAACCCAAAGAAAATTTACACTGTTCTTAATTGTGCCCAATTTTACCTTACCCAAACAACTAATTTCCACAGAATACTTCAAGAGAACCCTTCCATTTTCTGAGTAAGCCCAAACCTATTTCCTTTATTTTTCCAATGTAGAACCCAAAGCGAATTCTTATAGTTCTTAAGTGAGCCCCAACTTACTCCACCCAAATAAACCCACACACTATCCCAAATTTCTAAGAAATGTTTGTCTTAACTAGATAAAACTGATATGAAATCTATAAGTCAGCAAGAATACAAATAATAATGACCAAAGAGTTTCGAACCTCTGATGCTGGGGGATATGAAGCCAATGACTCTTAAAAACCCCAACGGACCGAACCCTCTTCATGGCGGGGATGGGGCATTTGGGAGGGATATGCATGCTGAGACCTGAGATATTGGTGCAAGTCTCGGGTCAGACATGGACAACCTAAGGACCAAAGAAAAAACGAAACATAGATTACAATAAATTAAGCAACAACAAATGTAAATGAAGTAAAATGTAATCAAAAGTTAAATGAACTAGAAATGTCATTTGTTAATAAACGAAGTAAGTGCTACACAAGTTCATCAACTGGATAATGAATAAGTCAGTTACTGTACACACACGAACTCACCCCCACTCGCACGCACGCATGCAGGCACACACATACAACGCTTACACGCACCACACCCACACACACTAAGAGAAACTGACTTATTCAATAGCCAACAGAAGTGTCAAGTACAGTTTTAAAAACGAATTTAAAGTTAATTAGGGTCCGTCCGCTCTACAAGGATGCATTAATGATAATGATGCGAAGACACCGGGATGTGACTCTTCATCCCTGAAAGAGGGATTTCAGAGCCGATTATGAGTCAAATTTTGATAAAATTCCCAATACAAATCATATTAAGAGTTTTACTTATTTACAAAAATCTTGCCATTTTCGTTGTTGCCAAAGATGGGTTGTCTCCTAATTGCAAACTCAGCACTAGAAAGTTTGAACATTACCTTTAATGGATAATTAACAAATACTTAAGTTTATAAACAAATGACATATCTAGAAATAATATATGAATAAATAAATAGACACTCACCGATTCTTCACTGTTACTGCTGAAATGTCTTCTAGCATGCTAGTCATAACCAAAGTGTTTCATATTTACCTTTCAAACCTTATGAAAATTATTCAATGACAGGTTTTGAATACATCAGCTTTAATAGTTACTTTACTTAATACAACAACGTCTCAACTACCATCAGCTGAAAATGAAGTAAGTTTATCAGTAAAATTAAGAGACGAACTTCTGAAGTTATCCTCCTTCCTTAACTTTCAAGTAAAGATGAAAACAATTGATTACCCTTGCACCTTTACACAAAAATTCTTACGAAAAAAATGATCGTAAGTCAATTTCATAGTTTTTCAGTTCAAAGTCAAGAGGGGTAATAAAAATAACTATGATATGATATTTAAACGTTTTACAATATTCTACATAATTAAATAATATATGGAAATGATTGGCCAAAAAATGACCGCTAAAGTTTCTTGCTTTTGAGTTACGATGAATCTTGTCGTAAGATATTTTTTGTGAAAAGCGCCACCTAACGTTAAATAAAAGAGGACATTATATTGTTACATGTATTTATATATGGCGCTTCTTACTGCATTTCAACATTTTTAGTAGAATAACGACGATTAATCGCCCTATCCACAGTGTCTGTATGAGCCTCAAGTTCTGGACCGAATCTATAAAATCAAGCTAGACTTACGCAAATTACATAGAAGCAGTAGCCAAACATCAGAACACTTTTTGGATAAGAAGTCTAAGGTTCGAATCCCGCAAGGGGCACAAGTATTTTTCTTAAGTCTGGAAACAGCTGTGACCTACATGATGGTATATACGAACCACATGAGTCAAGTCTATAAAACAGACTGAATATGCATAATTAAAAAAGATTTAAAACCGAACTTTGTTTAAATGAACTTTAATGTCTAAAAATATACTTCCTTTATCATTTAAGTGAGAACATTAATCTTTGTCATCAAACAAATCTATATATAAACAGTTGATCATATCACAGTAGTGATTCCATAACATTAATCCACTTCATGAACTCATACAATCTGAAAACAAGATATTGTTAATATAAATACAAAAGGTACATGAAAGCAAAGACAATAGTTCAATGTAGGACATTGATCGAGAGGTGACAGGTTCGAGCCCATACCAAGGGCACTATTTATTTACTATACCAAGAAAGTTGTCTGTGTTGCTTCACTTAACCCAGAAGTAAACGGGTACTTTAATTAAGCCGTCAATATATCATTTCAAACAATTTCAACAATTTAATATGGTAACATAAGTTACTTTCATTATTCAGGAGCAGTACCAAGACAGCGTGTTCGACTTTTCGAGTGTTTTGCTTATACCAAGGTTTATCCTTAAACACGAGTGTTTGAAGTCTGAACGTTTTTCAAGGAAATAACACAGGTAGTCAATAATTAAAATAATTTCATAAGTCACATTTTAAAGAATGAAAGGCTCATAACTTCAAAAACAGTACATCCGGAGATACATTCGTCATAGTTGTGAATACACGACTAAGCATGCCAAATTTCATTTAAATACCTTGAAAAAACTACAGAGACTAAGTTCGCCTATAAAAAAGTTGTACATGCAATTGGGTTAATAAAGGGACATTATAACTAAAATGATTTTGCACCCCCTCAATCATGGTAATGCTTACATGTAACTGATTAAGTAGAGCTGATTAATTATCACGTCATCCCACTGTCAAACATCTTGATTAGCACTGAAGATATTCAAATTTGAAATACGTTATACTTAGATATCAGAGTATAACAGGCAAATACCAAAAATGAACATACTACGTCCATAATAACATTTATATATGAAAATACTGAATAAACCAACAAACTTTCATTTTAATATTTGAATGCAAATATCTCACTGTGAAAACGTTGAACTTAAATGTTAAAGTTTAAAAGGAGCATAACTCCAAAAATAATAAATCAAGAGCTGTGTCCCTTTATGACAGTGTTGATATGTTACTAATGAATAAGCATAATATTAGGATACATATCTAAAATAGTCAAATTTAAGAACTGTCAGATGAGACAGCATGCTTGACTAAGTAAGTATTTGTCACAGGAGATGTGGCTGATGATAAGGAACATACATATTTTAAAATTTTAAAATATAATCTTAACAAATTTAAAGTAAAAAAAAATATTTTTTAAAGAAAATGTTTAATTCATGGGAGACAATTTTGAAAAATGTATTTTGATTTATGAAACTTGTCACATGAGATGTGGTTGATAATAGGGAACATATATTTAAAGTTTGAAGTCGAAACCTAAAGAGATAAAACAGTTGTCGTAAAAACAAATATTTTTAAAGAAAACTCTTGGTTCAAGGGGGATAATTCTGAAAAAAAAGTATTTGGAGTTATAAACCTTAACACATGAGATGAGGTTGATAATAAGGAGCATACATTTAAAGTTTGAAGTCGATACCCAAGGAAATAAAACAGTTGCAGTAAAAAAACATTTTTTAAAGAAAACTCTTAAGATCAAGGGGAGATAATTCTGAAAAAGAATGTATTTCGAGTTATGAATCTTGTTACGTGAGATGAAGTTGATAATAAGGAACATATATTTAAAGTTTGAAGACAATAACTTAAAAAATAAAACAGTTGCAGAAAAAACAAACATTTTTTTAAAGAAAACTCTTAAGTTCAAGGGGAGATAATTCTGAAAAAAATGTATTTCGAGTTATGAATCTTGTCACATGAAATGTGAGTGATAATAAGGAACATATATTTAAAGTTTGAAGTTGATACCTTAAGAAATAGAAAAGTTATAGTAAAAAATATTTTACTGCACAAAAACTTTAATCAGAAATGTTGACGCGAACACCAACGCCGACGCTAGGGCGAGTAGGAGAGCTCTCCATTTACTTCGGAAAGTCGAGCTAAAAAAGGGGCATATCTAAAAAGTAATACACCCAAATAATATTTTTTTCATAGTTGTAGAGATGTAGCACTGCTGAAAAAGCATACACTTTCAATCAAATATCCTTATTGTTGAAAGTTTAAAAGTGACCTAATTCTGAAAATGATACATCCAACCCCTTTAAGTAACGAGTGTAGACGTAATACCGATGAATAATTTTACTAACTCACGTTTAAGTAACTTGATTAGTATTGAATCTATCTTACTTAGAAAAATATTTACCATTTTCGAACTCTTTCAAGAAAAAAGGGATATAACTCCAAAAAAATGCATCTTAAATAATGCCCCCTTCACAGAATGGTTGATGAAGTCCCAACAAATAAGTATAACTGACTCTGATAGTGAAGACGACAAAAGACTTACACCTAACAGGCTACTCTAAGGAAGACGCCAACGCCGCCACAAAAATGCTTATAAAACCTTAAATCTTCTTTGAAAAATATAGCTATGAAGAAATATAATCCTCTATTCACAGCTGTCAGACCAATATGGCTATATAGCAACGCTCTCTGATATCTGACGCATTTGGGTCCAACGCACTTTCAGGTCCAACGCACTTTTGGGTCTTGAAAGTAGACCCAAAGTAAGTTATGCACCTTGAGGTTGAACCTAAAAATGGGTAGAACCTCATAGTAAGAGGCTATATTGGAGCAGAGTTCCAATGGTAAAACGCATTCTTAAGGACTCACGAAATCTAGGGTTCGAACATAAAAAAGACACTGATAAATTTCATAAAGCAAGAAAGGTACCTCCCAGTATTTCACTCTATACATATTTGGGGGTGACAAATTTGTTGACAGTACATTAAATATAGGGGTGTAACGGTTAACCGATATACCAGTTAATATTGCAATACGAATTCTGACGGTTTTTACCCGGTTCGTTTTTTCCTGAACCGGTTCTTGTTGTTAGGTTCCATACTGATTGTTTTTGTCAGAACCTGATATTCAAATAGTTGAATAGGTATAAAAATGTGTTGAAAATATTACATTTTGCTTAAAATGTTAAACATTTCGTTAAATGAGAAAATAATTCTCGTCGAAAGTTCCTTTCAAAAAATGCATTTTATAATAAAAATCCATTTTACACAAATCGTTCAAATATTTGGGTAAGATTTTTTTGAAATTACACATATGCGTGTAACGAATGCAATGCACGTGCATTAATTCATGCTTCACATGTCTACTAAAAAACCGAAACGTATTGCAATATATTGCAATACGGGGTTTGCATATTGCAATTTATTTCAATACGGGTTTACCGTATTGTTACACCCCTAATTAAATAGAGTAAAAATCGTATGGATAAAGATAAGTGGTGCGGTGACCAGGGTAAATGTCTGAGTCTGTAAAGTCAGCATGCGTCTAACAACACAAAGACTAGACAACTTCACTTTATTTGCTCGAATAATAATGATACCATTTATAATTTCAATGTAACGTTATTAATCTTTTTTTTATTTTGGCTCCAATACACTTACATCATCTTTTATCAGAAAAATCGTTATCTATGTCTCTGCTTTCATTAATTTTCGGAGGTTGACGCGCCAAAATCTAAGTTTTCATTAAAAACATTCGAATATTTTAAAGATTGATAGATACACTTAGTAAAACTGTCTAATTAGGTATATGTGGAGCAGAATGAAACATAATTTACCTTGACTTATTTAGTCAAATTAGAAATAGTCCAATTTCACTAATAAAAGTTCTAATTATTCCTTGCTTACAACAGTTTTCTGTTACTCATTTCAAATTCAAAATGGCGATTTATGTTTTGGTCGTGTTTGATTGGATACCGGAATTGTGTTGATTTGAATAAGAATAAAAGTAGCCAGGGTTAAAGTTTATAGGTAAAACAAGAAATGTCTTTAAAAAAGTCAAACGGCGTCGATTTAAAAACAAGAGGGCCCAAAGGGCCCTGGGTGCTCACCTGAGGAAAAGGTCAAAGGTCACAGAAGAGCCATTTACATAGGACCACTAATGTTAAAACCTATTTTTTGACGTGGTGATGGATTGCCAGATTCCGTTAGTATTTGCTCATACAAGTTGTGACCACGCATCATCACTTCATCAACAACATTTGCAGACCAGTTTCGCAGACTTGGCACATGATTGCCTACCGTAAACAATATGACAGCCAATGCAATTGCCGTACACTGATAACCACAGGGAATTGTCAAGTTACCTCCCTTTGATTTTTCCAACATACCTTTAATATACTTATATACAAGGGGTACAACTGCTTACAACAGTTTTCTGTTACTCATTTCAAATTCAAAATGGCGATTTATGTTTTGGTCGTGTTTGATTGGATACCGGAATTGTGTTGATTTGAATAAGAATAAAAGTAGCCAGGGTTAAAGTTTATAGGTAAAACAAGAAATGTCTTTAAAAAAGTCAAACGGCGTCGATTTAAAACAAGAGGGCCCAAAGGGCCCTGGGTGCTCACCTGAGGAAAAGGTCAAAGGTCACAGAAGAGCCATTTACATAGGACCACTAATGTTAAAACCTATTTTTTGACGTGGTGATGGATTGCCAGATTCCGTTAGTATTTGCTCATACAAGTTGTGACCACGCATCATCACTTCATCAACAACATTTGCAGACCAGTTTCGCAGACTTGGCACATGATTGCCTACCGTAAACAATATGACAGCCAATGCAATTGCCGTACACTGATAACCACAGGGAATTGTCAAGTTACCTCCCTTTGATTTTTCCAACATACCTTTAATATACTTATATACAAGGGGTTTACAGGACCGATTCATCTAGATTTCTTATTTTGTGGCTCACAAAAATACTGATACCCTAGTAGCACTTTAACCGCACGATTAAATTGATTAAACATAACTCTTCGAGCTATGAATATTAAATGTTTCATAGGGCAGATCATTAAAACACTCGCCAACAAAAAACAATTCTTTTTGACAAATAATTTTTAGATATTCAAAATATGAATTTCAAGACCTTTCTAGTGATATAAAATGCAAAATTGTTTGATGAAAAATGACTTAGTAATTGCAATTTTAAAATTACTGTGTTTTCATTGTATTTACTCGCTATCATTTCTTGCCAACCAGCGAACGGTTACCTGTAGTCTTTATCAGCTCCTTGTTACTATTTATAGACATCATAACAATAACAATGAACTGGTCTATATGTGGAGCTGTGACTCTCAAAGTGTAAACCCCGGAAACTGGACGTAGTGAGGCTAATTTAATAATTATTGGGTAATATGTCAGACTTTTTACTAGAAACCGGTTCACATCTGGAGACGTAATTAATTTTACCCATAAAATATTGTCTCTGACACTTAACCTTTTATTGTTACAAAATAAAAAAACACTTTGGAAAGCAATAGAAGTCTACCCAAAAAAAATAATCTACGAACGAAGCAAAATTTCGTAAAACACTGCATTACAGTAGTGTGGCCTTTATTTTTTCGCGCGTGTCAGGGCCATCCAATCGAAGAGGGGGTTTTCTCTGTTTCCCCCGTACGTCATTCTCAGTGCTTATAAAATCATCCAATAGAACGGCGGATTTCCGAAATCCCAGAGACGTCATTATACAGAAATGTAGATCAAAATCCAGCTTAGACAGCTACGCCGAATAATTGATCTAATTCGGAACTCCAATTTATAGGGTTTTCAGTCGTTGCAAAGGCGGTACAAATAAAGGTTTCTACACATTATTGCTGAAAGCACGGAGTTAAAATTAAACCCTATTGATCTTTGTACACTTATTTTCATTGTTTGTTCTGCCCGCAAGTAAATCCTAAAATATTTGAATTCCTAGTATAGTCTATTTGGAATCTACAGCTTGTGAGTTATTATAACTTATGTTTATCACTTACGAGTCTGCTTCCTGGTCCCCCAGTACTGAGCTAGAAGGGTCAAATTTCTTGCTCAAGGAAACAATGGGGTAGGTTTTGGATGGGATTCAAACCAATGCGGAACTGGCTACAGTCTATAGCTTCCGACAATACTAGTATGTAACCTGGAAAACATTTATGAACCGAAGTGGAATTGGTCTGAGAAGCTAGAAAATACACTCTAGCACGTCGCCATACATATAAGCACTAAAGTCAAAAGAATACAAGGGTCGTATTATTTCTTGGTTAAATATTGAAATTATTCGAACTTAAACTTATCTATTTAGTACGTCACAGAATGAGAAAAATATCCAGCTTGATCGGTACTCGAACCCTAGTCACTAGGCCTAAAAATAAGATCCCAGGAATTTTTTTTTCATTTGGACATTTTTTCTACAGAAAAACGTCCAAATGATAAAATCATTTAGGGTCTTATATTTAGGACTACTCTAACGCAGAACCCTCGCTTACAAGATGAGTACAGTCCTACTGAGCCACCCGGTCGTATTCTGTCCATAATGTGAACATGTAAACTCCGTGACAAAACATAAACCTTAGTACACCAGTAAATCCAGAAACACACAACACTAAAACATTCACTAATCATTGTTAAATTCCAAATATATTGAAAGTCTTGGTATAACATTGTGCAATATCAATGAGCAAAGTATTCCAAAAAAAACGCACCAAAGGAGAATATTAAAAATAGTATAATGTCTCCGTCATCGAATTTAACACACATAGTTACGCAGGCGTGGTCAGAAAATAATCCCTATCATTGAATCAAGTTTGTAAACCATTATAAAAACAATTAAAATCTAGCGTCTTATATCAACACTGCTCAAGACGTGTAAGTTTCCGTACTTAACAACCATGGCATGATTACCTCCCCTACCATTCACATTTATATTCGCATATATTACTTGATTATGTAATCAGTTATTGCCCATTTTATTTTTTATCAATACATATAGTCCGATTTGTTAAAATTATTAAGGACTATGTAAAAGTTTTAAGGTATTTATTTGACGCTACGTGGGAACTTTTTTGAGCCTAATTACTTTATTTTGACATCCATCGGTTCCGTCTTAAATTGGTCGATGTTTTCTTAGCAGATGACCATTTATTGTGTCATACCACCTTTGTTTAAATTGGCCGTGTATTGAAAAATCAAGAGTATGGTGGCTCGGTATAGCCCTCGTGCATTTTCTTCGAGAGCTTCTTATCTCCGTTTGTGAAATTTTGTTCGTTGAAGTTTGTGGAACATATTGTATTCTTTAAATGTTTTGTAGTTTATAATGTATTGTTGACAACAAATCATGTGACCAAAATTTAAGGGGTTCACCACTTGACGTTGACTTAAGTCAGATCGTATTGTAGCAAAGATTTTAAGTTTCGAGTGCGTCTTTAAAATTCTCTCATCGTATTCGTAAACGTAAGTTCAACGTAAGTAAGTTATTTCGGAAATTTCGCTATCTTATACGTAAGATTCTTATGAAATAGTCCCAGTTCTTTATCAGCCCTGCGTTCAGTAAGCATTAAACGTTAGTCAATCACTAGGGCTGCAACGATTCGATTCGATACATCGAAACTCGATTGCAATGGTCGCCGATTCGATTTCGATTCGGGACCCGCGAGTTTCGATTCGATACTGACTGTTAAAAGTGTCTACATAAGTTATAACGATAAAAGCAAAGGCGCGCCTAAAAGTCAAAGTATACGTTGACAGTGAAACTGAGTTTCACTTTGTTACATTTCTGTTAAATTTCCATTACGATTTTATGTAGCATGATTGGAAACTCTGTTCCAAATATACATTCTATAGTATATGCCCCGATCCTCCGCCAATTAGGATTTTTTTTTTTTTTTACCTGTTCTGACAAACTGGAAGATTTTAGACTCCGCATGAGCAAGCCAAGTTTCGTTGTTAGTTTATTCAAATTTAAATAGTTTCGCATGCACAGTGAATGTTCAACTAATATGTACAATAGTATACCAAGAACTGCATCTTTCTACAATTTATGATCCATGCTGACTTTACGTTTAAAGTCGATATTACATTAATGATACATTTTCGCGACCTTTACATTCGTACCCAATCCATTTCGTACTTGAATAAAGCAAATATTAACTATCAGATTTTCGAATTTCGTGTTATCCAATTTTAGTAACACTTTCGTTTAATTAATATTATTTAGTTTTAAGCTCAAATATATGTATAAATGCATATTTGTAGTAAATTGTATTAATAAAAGAATCGAATCGAAAAAAATCGAATCGAAGAAAAAAGTATCGAATCGCATCGAATTGACTTTCCAGTGAATCGTTGCAGCACTATCAATCACCGTTACCGTTATGAACGGTTAATTGAACGATACGTTGAAGCGCGAACGTTTAAAGATAGCGGACGAGAGAATCATACTTCAATTTATTAGAAGAATTCGGAGAGGAGGAATTGTTTTCTTGTTTACTTGGTTTTTTTGTGTAAATTTATTGATCTAAATCAACGGGAGTAACACCACCGACTTCGTTGTAACGGCAGTTACTAATTTGCCCAATATACTGGAACTATTTTGTTTCAGGTTGTTTCATACTCGCGTACTATATACTTAAACCGTTTGCTGTTTGCATGAAACGTTTCCCGCTTACAGGCCGTTCAATAATGACATTAGTGAATTATACTATTTTAAGTGTGTACCTTTCATTACCTGTGTCCATTATTGGACACCGTACTTTTTGTTTGTACTACTTCTTTTGTGTAAAGTTATATTTTGGACATGTTGAAATTTATAAAATTTAGTTTATAGAGATATTTTATTATACTGATTTCAGACAATGTATGAATTAATTTGTATTTTTAACTCTTAGTGCATCTGTACTGGGGTGTACACAATCTGATTGGAAGATTTTATTTTAACTGTTTTCACTATAATTCATGTAAATTTGCACAAAAGTTTACATGTTTAAACTCACTTTTTTCGTAAAAAATAAATATTACTAAATCACTTTTTTGATATTTTTCTATTAAACTTACTAATTTATTTCATTAGGATTAAAATGAAAACTGAAATTTATGAAAATTATTTGTAAATTTCAATTATTGCAACCACACCTATTTTAAAGTCATGAAGGACATTCGTAAATTACATAGTCCTTAAACGTGTGCTAAAATATTACTAACAATATCTATATAAACTTGGTTAGGTTAATCGCCGTGGTAACACGTTGCATAGGATATTTTTTTTCGAATTATTTCTTAACGTCGTATTCAACACATACATAGGTCATATAGACGACGGCCAGCTCTTCCTACTATAGGTTTCTATGACACTTTCTATCACCAGTACTAACTTACACTACCACGAGACCGACAACTCATGTATAGAGTATGAGCTACCGCGAAGTCAGACATGCTAACCTGTACGCCACGGCTGCGGCTCGGATAAATTTATCATGATCGCTAGTCAACCTACGCACTTTTTCTTGAAAGGCTAAATCTCGAGATTTAGCGGTTATCCTACTAGACGCATACTCTCGTCAGTGACTGACACCAGTTCTACATAATTTAGAACCGGTGGTAGGAGGGAGAACAGTCGTAAAATTACTTAATTACCAAACTCCGCGAAAGTATCCCCTAACCGAGAATCGAACAAACGACCCCTCGATCAATAGACTTGAGTGCTAAACTCAACTAGCTGCATGGTTGGCACTTAACATTATAAACACACGTAACAAATTTAACAAACTATATCATCAGGAATAGGTATAACTTTTTTTACAGATCTGTCATAAAAGGTATGCAACCTGGGTTCATAACGCAGTAGGCTACGCACATGATTTCTATTCCCGTTGCTCCGATGGGGTAGCTGGTTCGAGCCACGCTAGATTATACCCTTCCATGCAACTTCGTCTGTACTATATATATTTTTAATTAAATAAGTGTTCGGAAAAAAAACAATCGTTGGCTTTGTAGAAGGGTAAGGTTGGTGCTAGTCATAAACATATCTAGGAAAGCTAAGATAGGTGAGCTGGTCACTGTAAAATGACCATAACATGACATCAACCCAACAAAAACACAAAGATTGTTATTCTTATTCATTTATAATGTATTCTTAGTATAGTGTGTAAATATTGACCCCGATCTCACCTTTCACATTTGCATCTAATAATTATCTACACATATCCCGACGAAAATCAGTACCACGCCTATTCTACACTTCGGCAGCGATCGTAAAATTATAGAAGTGTGTTTGTGTGTTAAATTTTAGCTTATAATCCTCACGGCCACGGACACGGTGTAATCGAAGATTAATACTACATTCGTTTTCAATGTATTGAATATTCTTGCATAAAGGTCAAGTCGGGGTTAATATTTACGCATTATACAACAGAATTAACCTGAGCTTGACCTTTATGCAAGAATATATTTAACTCAATATTTACAGTCTATTTTTGTCTTCGTTTTTAAATCGCGCTTTATCGGAAGCTTTCGGCAAAATTCACGCACAGAACAATTGATGTTCTTTTCATAAGAATAAATACTTCGAAACTGTGCCATAATACTGCTGACATACTTGTTTACCCAAAAACTAATGTGTTCAAATTAAAAGTACAATAACATGCCACTTTTATTAAATGATTTATACTCGCAACGGTTGTTATAAACACGTGTATAACCGTTTACGCGCATACGGAAACTCACGATTTTATGTAAATGAAGTGTGTAATTATTGTAATTAGGTAGTTCAGGTCAGGTTAATTCTGTTGGACTATATATCAAAACAAAATAGATGTTCTTTTATTAAATAAACGTATATATGTAAGTATCTTGTCACAAGCAAATAAAATACTCAGGTGTGTAAGTGAAATAATTGTGCAAAATGTGATAAAAGCACCAAATTTGGCATGGAGGTACTTTGAGTCATACTGATCAATATTAGCCCAGGAGACAGTCATGAGGGGCCTTGTATCTTGCCTAAATGGGGCCCCGAAAGGGGCACATAAATAGGCACATAGTTTTAAAATTATCATCTCCATAAAAATTTAAGATGGTTATCAAAATATATGTATTATGATTTTATATGCCTAAGAAAGTATATTGTACACTCAAAAATAGCTTTTTGTCAGTTTACTTGCAGTTGAGGCCCGGTATATGCTTTGAACTTGTCATAAGGCCCTAAATTATGCATAATGTAATAATATAATTGAATAAATGGTAAATATTTTATTTGAAATCATACAAATACATCATACTTTCTCAAAATAAGCCTCCAATAATTAATTTATGTAGATACATGTACACCAGAATCAGCATGCGGCACCATTGTATGAAACACATGAGGCCCCGAATGGGTTTATGTTTGAACTCGAAATAAATTAATACCAAGTAAGCCAATATACACTTTATTCAATTTAAACTGATAAATAAACTTACTATTTAAGATACGTACATTCAAAATGACGATTTTAAATAATAATAGCACCCACGCCTTAGATACATTTCAAGTTCTAAAACAGTATGTGATCATGTTTTAATACAAGTCTAATATCACCATATTACAAAATAAAATAGTCCTGTAAGAGACTATGCATTACACCGACATCATACCCTTGAAGCTCGGAGTAAAAATGAAACAAATATGTACATTTGTATACTGTGTTTGATGTACAAACTACATGTAATTTTAAACAGACTTTATCATTGATAAATATCTTACAATAAAACAATCAGTATATTAGATATTATAGAGAGAACAATTTAAGAGGCCCTTCTTATATACATGTATCAAATATAACCATCACCAAAAGCACGACATTTCTTCATAAAGATTGGTAAAATTGATTTGACTATTCAACTAAACATGGTAAAAATTATAGCATTTTATAGTCTAGATTCCATCTTTTCAAATGCTCACTGACTGGCTATTATCCCTAATCATAGGTACTAGTACACTTTTCTGTATTTATCAATCTACTTGACGAAACTTTCACTTCATTTGGTAGGAAGTCAATGTGGCAAAGGAAATGACATAACCAGGAAAGGTGCCGTTTTACAGCTGAGTAGATTGAAGAAAAGCAGACACATGGCTTGCATAAAGAAATAAACATTGACCCTGAATGGGTTACAATCTTAGACTTTTCTATCTCTAAGCGAGTGTAAGAGATTAAGAGCATTTTGTGAAATCATGTTAAGCGAACTTACCGTACATAATTATTTTTGTAAACCTTATAAAATAAAAGAAATATTCACAAATTTTATCATTGCTCAAAAATATATTTAGTAGAAGAATTACATCTAGGATTACATCTCCCGGCATAAAAACGGAAGTATAACTTCATTTGAAGACGAGTTTTAAAATATTTTAATCTTATTTATTGTAATACTGTTATGGAAATGTCTGTCATAGTCAAATTTCATGATCGATCACTGCCACAGCTAAATTGTCAGTCGACTTTTATACATTCATACATAACATACGTCTACAATAAATGGTTCTATTAAAAATATGATAATGTGGAGTACGTCCATACACTGGTCACCTTGTCTATCAAGCGGGTTATACATTATATAGCTTTCATAGACCGTCAAGCTTGTCAAGAATCCATAAAATGAATAACCCCAGTGAAATCAACAATATGAATTGCAAGAATAGTGAACATGTGTTCAAGATCCGTTGGAAACTTTTTTATGCTTACTCTTCCCTACTGAGTACCATGATAATCAATGATATCAAATCTAAAGGAAGTTACTTAGTAACACTGGTGGTTTATCCAGTCTATATGTTTCTTAAATCTCAGTCATTAGCATTTGTCACATGGTATGTCCAACTTGAGTAATACTACATGGTATATATTATCAAATTATGGTTGTTTGTTATCGCCTTTGCAACATATATTATTACATTGTAAAACATGCATGACTTGGTTTGATAGATGCTAAAATTAGTTTTTGGAAACTGTGGTTGCGTTCATAATAAAAGAGCAAAAGATGAAAAATCAAACGAAATTGATTAACATCAAAATAAGGGCCTTTTAGTAGATTTTCCTTTAACCCTTTACAAGGAAAGATAAGTGCAAAAAAGTGGCAAATTTTCACCTCAGAGATAAGGCTATTTCAATAAACGATTTTCATGATTAATTGACGGACAGCAATGCAACTTGGCCAATTTGTTTCTTACTTGGTTGTCTGAAAGTAGAAGCCAAAATTCGATTCAGGAGTAACTGGGTTGGTCAGTAAAAGGTTAAAAGCCTTATCATTTTTACCCAAATCAAGTTGATAAATTACATTATATATATTTCAACTATAACTAAAACTAAAGTTAAACTCCATTAATTCCATAGCAGAACAATATACATGTATGTTATGTATCATACATGTTTCATTGTTGTAAGTACGTTAGCTCAAGTGGGACCACTCCTATTTTCTCCGTGCAGGGTCTCTTTGTTCATCGTTGCAAGTAATTGATGCTTTTGCTTAGTAATTAGATTTAAAATGTGATTGGATTTTGGTTTTTATTTTTGGACATGTTTTTTTTTATTTTTCATATTCAAATTTTCCAAGAGGGGCCTCTCAATAGATTAATACAAACATGCTTGATAGATCTCATTAATTTTTTGAAAAAGCAAAATGAAATAAACAAATAAAAACTTAATTATCGTATTATAATGTGCTTTATTTGATGAATGTTACTGTTGTTTAGATAAATCTTTGTCTCCAGTCCTATTAACACTAGAATCCTATATAACCAATACAGAAAATTATGTACACGTATTCAAAATTTATATAAATTTCCCCTTGTTTTGGCCTCATGAGACCATACTTTGTTTTGTGAATTATTTAAAAAAAAAGAACATGATAGCTAACCACACAAAATTACCCATTCAAAATACTTTCAGTAATAAATTAAAACAAAACGAGAACAATAATTTCACTGGTCATTTATAGTTTTTTTTGTTTTCTTAAAAACCCTTACCTGGACCTCAATTACAAATCATTGTATCATGTTAAATTTGAAAAAAAGTTTCTGACATGATTGTACTCATCATGAGTGAAGAAAATTTATTTTATTTATTTGATAGATAAATATTAACACTAAACACTGCTTATACTTGTAATGGGTGACCCCTTTCATGGCCCCACAATTTTGTTAGTAGGGCCTCTCATGGTTGTCTCCTTGGGGTTTTCTGAGGTGCATCACTCAAAATGATATGAAGAATAAAAAAAGTTTCATCATTATGTTATTTGAACTGTGCATAATAGATTAAATGTTACTGATACAATTTCTGAATTCTCTGTAATCAGTACAGCAAATTAAATAACCAATATTTTTTCATAAGTTTCCCCTTGTTTTGGCCTCTTTTGATCATACTTGGTTTTGCAATTTATTTAAATGAAAAGACACCACATCTAGCCACACAAAATTACCCATTCAAAATGCTTTAAAAATGTGAAAAAATAAAAGTAAAAACTGTACTGGTTGTTAGTGGTCTTTTACTATTTGTTGACCATAAAATCCCTTTATGGGGCCTCAATAACGATTATAGTTATCATGTTAAATATTCATAAACACCAACTGACATATTTGTTCTCATCTTGAGCAAAAGAAATTTAATACATTTAGTTGATATATAAATTAAGGATTTTTACACAGTACTATGCAATAATATCAATTGTTACGGGTAACCCCCTTTAGGGCCCCATATTTTTGTTCACAGGGCCTCTCATGGTTGTCTCCTGGCTTTTTTCTGAAGTTCACACCTTAAAGTTGATTTCATGAAAGTTTGGTGCTTTTATCACAATTTGCACAATTTGACCATATTTTGTCCCTTACACACCTGAGTATACAGTAAATGCGAATAGACTTCTGAATGAATAGATTTCTCAATACATAGTTGTGTATAGTGCAAATAAACTTTTGAATAGAGAATAGACAATAGATAGCTAACTTCACAGACCTAAATAATCAATAAAGTAAAGGCTGGTAAATGGCCCGAAGTTCAATCGAGAGAATTGTAGAAAAGATTGACAATGGAATTCAAGACAAAAATTGGTGTGTATGCGCCCGATATAAAGTCATGTATGAACCTTGTGACCAACAGATTGGGCTCAGTCCCAGTTCATTAACTTTACAGTAGGCGAGCGGAAAATTTTAGATCGGGTTTTAATCAGATTGGTATCATATTGACTGCATATTAATACATGTAACAGTCAATAAATGTGTATACTACAAAATATAATAGTGTTTTTTTCATAGTTTGGTCAATAGGTTTTATAATAGTTCATTAAGGACATTTAATGTCTAGAAAATGATTATTTTGAGACTTCATTGCTTAGCCGTTGATTATTGGGAACAGTATGATAATGGAAAGAAACTAGCTAGTAAATGGTCTAAATGAATAAACTTAATGGAAAATTAATGGAAAAGTAGAGTAAATTAAATACATAAGCATCGGCAAATCATCACTGATCCAGATTCCTTAGTGTAGCATTATGGTACCTATAAGTTTCTTTGAATATACTTAAACCGCAGCTACATGACTGTAATTATATACCGATTCCTACTGAAACAAAATATAATGCAGAAAAATGAATACCTTTAACAAACATAAACTGTGTTAATTAATATAATCATGAGATATGAAGTTTTATTATCATTACAACATTCTAGAAATTAAATATAGGCCTACATTTTCATCTCGTAAACAGTTGCCAGGTTGGTAAATTAAAGGGAAATCGCTCAATGGAAGTTTCTCTTCAAATGCTTAATCAACAGTTGATGATGAATTAAACGTACAAAAAATGTTTTACATGAAACTTCCTTTGATACTGCTTCAAATAAATGTATGTAGATCTACTCGTACATGTTTATTTCAGGAATATTAGAGCGACGAAGTAACACAAGAAAAAAAGCTTGACTCAAAATGTTTTTCTCTTTCTACAAACCCGGGTCGATAGCGCAGTTGTTAGCGCGCCGGGATTTGGAATCTCGTGGCCATGAAAATTTGACAATAATGTCGATTTCCTCCATTGATTAGATAATATGGAGAAGTTTCCGGCCTTGTGGAAGGGTAGGTGAGTACTGGTTATAGACAATGGTCCAGGAAAGCTAGGTTAGGTGCGCTGGACGCCGTAAAATGACCTAAATTGTGTTGACACGGCGTTAACTCCAATAAATAAAATAAGTAAATAAACTTTTTTCCTTTCTACGAACTGTAGATAATACGGCTTACATAACATAAAACTTGTATATAGCCACTAAGACCTTGTCTTATTTCTTAAATTACATTGTATAATGTCAAAATTGTTCCATATTCCAATATTAATATGATAAAAGATTGGATCTTTGTAGAAATGTTTGTTTGGGTTTTACGGCGCACCAACACAAAAAGGACATATCGCGCCAAAAACATTTGATGATACTATTAATTGTAGAAATGATTATGATATAAAATAAAATTCAAATATTTATAGGTACACTTATTTTGTATAACAAATAATGCGATATATTTACTAGCGTCCAAAGTTTTGAATTCAATAGTTTGTATAACAAATTTAATAATGCGACATATACCCAAAACTCTAAACACAGTGATCGTATCCAGATATTCTCAAACATGAAATGCCTTTCAAATTTAACATATAATTTCATCATGTGATATCATGATATGATAGATACTACAGTTGATGTGTTCACTTATCAAAATTAATACCTTTCATCGGAGAAAGGGTGGGCTATATACTGCGGTAGGTCAACACTTATTACTAACGTATACTTTTTATTAACTTACCTTGTACCTAAAGATAAGATATATTAATGTGTTTTGTCAAATTAATATATTTGTATGTAATCGTAATTATCTGTTCAATGTCTTTCAATGTAATTTGGCTACATTTAACAAACCTACGTGAATAATAAACAAATCGATGGCTTCGACTAAAACACGAGTTCAAATCTAGCCGATTAATGCCAGACTATTACAAAACAGATACATAATCAGCTCACACAATAAAGATTTATTTGTAGAAATATTTTTTTTTGTTCTTTATTGTAAGACGAGTTATACAACTCGACGTTTTCATCATACGTCATTGAGATTTATTACCTTATTTAGTACTAACACGACGGATGCCATTGTTAATTGAAACAAAATACTCTTTAACTGACAATATCAGTTGATAATCAAAGCACTGAAAGTACTGGGGTATTCATTGTGTTAAGATTTATTCCATTTTTGTTGGGTTTTACGCTGTAGCAACACCTTATATAGGTTATATCACAGCGGTCAGTCCACCTACTCACTGTTCCTGGAGAGGCTTTATCTCTGGATTTAGCAGTTAACAAACTACTAGGTGCATACTTCGTAAGTGACTGACTACTGCCCTACATGATTTAGAATCAGTGGCAGGAGGCAGAATGGCTGTAGAAATTATTAATGGTGTTGATTACATGTTTTTTCATACTCTCTTCACAATAAAAAATCTGCTTGAGTCATTTACAATAATGAACGATTGAATTTACTTATTACTATGATTACTGTTGTAATTAGTCAAAGTTATGTAGTGTGACAATATGACTCTTAATATTGTTTAATCAGTCTGCGTGTCAAAAACTCTAATATACAACTTGAATTTTACATTTCTGCTTATTAATAGTACATAATAGTTTTGTACAACCATATTATCTGTCTTGCATCCAATGCGCCGTAAAATTCAGGGCTGCGTTCAGTTAGCAGTTAGCGTTAGTCAAACACAGTTATCGTTATGAACGGTTAATTGAACGACCCGTTGAAGTGCGAACGTTTAAAGATGGCGGGCAAGAGAGTCGTTACTTCTATTTTATTAGAAGATTTCGGAGAGGAGGACTTGTTTACTGGTTTTTTGTACATGTATTGATCTAAATCAACGGGAGTAACACCACCGACTTCGTTAGACCTAATCCAGAAATTAAATTTATGGGTTTTTCTGTGACCGGGTTGTTATTTGTACTCTTTCTGCTATTTCTCTCTTAAACATCATCTTTAATTAAGCATCATCTTTAGTTTTACTTCATCAGTTTATGTCTTGTGACATTTTGAATGTTTTCATTGTGAATGTTTATATACATGTGTCATCTTCTATAGTAATAGAGAATTGATATATAACTAATATTGTGCTCTTTAGTTATTCATTGAACCCCAAAGTTACATTGGCGCCCAACGTGTTATTAACTTTGTCACAATATTTAGTTTGTCGATTCATTAGTTGGATTTATTTGAAGTTATACTGTGGAATATTCTGCATATATCAACTGAAATTTGTATTTATCATCGTTGGAATATCAACAGAACATTAACTGTTACTTTGTTATACGTTAGCAAAGTTAGAATCCTTCATATCCATTGTATATTTATCATCGTTGGAATTTCTACCCGACTTCCGTCTCGAATGTAAACAGTCCATTTACACTTTATTTTGAAGAGTATCCGGAACCATGCGATACGACTATGTGCGCATGCGTCAAAATCGCAGAGACTAAAAAACGTACGATTTTACTGGAAGAGTACGATGGCGTTAGTAAGACGGTCATAAGATAAATCGTACCTAAGTCGTACATCTAAATCGTACGATAAGATCTTTGAAAATAGTACGATGTTTAGTAAGACGCCCCCCAGACGTTTACTTTGTTATTCTTATTAGCAAAGTTTAAGTAACTACTTATTCATTTATTATCAACGTTGGATTGTTAGAGATCTTCACTCAGACATCATTGACTATTTACTTGTTTTATGGTGGAACAGATACATAGACTCATATCTTCATACATCTTTAATATTGGATCATTGTGAATGTGACTGACTATTGGTTTATTGAAAATCATATATTATTGAAGTGGCTGACAAATAAAGTATTTGTATCATCAATCATCAGTTGTGAGTATGAAACATTTGTTGTATGAAAGTGACCCTTTCACTTATTTATTTAATTTTAATACTTGGTTATGGTGTGGTGAAGGCATTAATCTTATATTAATTAATCCTTTAATCATTGTGCATAAAGATCCATCATTAGAACCAGTACTTTTGTTAAACCCTGTGTATTAATACACAAGTTCTGTTGATGTGAAAGTTTATCTTTCAAGTATTAGTTACATTGGCTGTACCATATTATGTCCCAGTTTATGATTGATTTGTTGTCAGATTGTTTTCATTTTCATTGAATTCCAAATTTGATATACTTATTGATCTTGACCAATTGTTTTCATTTATTTTAAGTCTGATATAACATATATCTTGGTGGTTTTCATGAGCTTCCCTTGTCTGACTTAATTTTTGATTTTGGCTATATTTATGGTTTGATCTATATATTGACCTTGCTGTGTTGATAAATTCATAGATTAACTTTTCTTGTTGACATAGCTTGTTATTGGATTTAACATCTCCTTTGTGCCAGAAATAAGTTTTTTGACTTTGACATATATACTGACTTGACATTTATTTATTTATATGTGCTAATATTTTACTTAGTTTTGTAGTATATTTATTATGTAGATTATGTAGTGTATTTTATAGTTACTATATTATAACTGAGCACAGTGCATAACTTATTTAAAAATTGATATTCATTTGTTAATTTTAAAATTGAAATTAAATTTTATAGCTTAAAAAAATTGTTTGGATGATTTAAATTTAATTACTAGCTTTTTGAAATTCATATTTGAAAATTCATCAATATATTTAATTTTACATTAGGATTCTTTTCTTATAATTAATTTAAGTATTCAGTTTCAAAGAACTAGGTATTTGCAGGTTATTTAGGTGCACAGAAGAAGGTTTGGTGAAGATAATTTTTTTTATTGGAAATTGACATGTATAATATTTTAATTTAGATTTAGATTTTCAGTGTGAACCATCAGTCCAGAGGTCAATTGGTGTATAGAAGTTTACACATTCCATTTTTAGTAAACACAAGCATTTGTATACATGAATTTGATTCAGATATAAGGTTTTCAGTGTTATTATTTATATGGTATTAATTTTAGTGAGATTATTACTTGACATTTAACATTTCAAGGTCATTAGTAGTTTGTAATTTTGATATTTCCATTAAATTGATAGAATTTATTTATTTAATTGTTCTTGAAACTCTGAACTTGGGACTATTAGTATTAAATTATACAATTTAAAATCAAGCTTTGTAACCGATTTGCTATTTTATCACAGTATTGCCTTTTATAGACTTAGTATTCAATTTATTGAATCATCCAGGTGCCAACCATATAGTTAGTTTTTTTTTTGCTTTGTTGAATAGTCAGTGATTGGGTTTGGGTAAGAACTTAGTGATTTATTTTTGGTATTATTACTGTTCAGTGAAAGTTTAATGTACACAACTTAGCCACTTGTTTTATTTTTATTATATTATCTTATGATTTGTATTTGTGTGTTTTCAATTGTCATTTAATCATTGTATCTTTACTGTGTATGTTTACATTGCATGTTTATTTTCAGTTTAGTTGAAGTAAAGTTTATTAATTTTAGAATTTACTTCAATTTATGGCATGTGACAATTATTTTGTTGCAGTATAATATTGTAAACAAAAAACCTTGTGTGAACTATTTTATCAGTTCCATGTACATGTTCATGCATGAGTGATTAATTATTTACTATACTCATAGTTGATACATGAATGACTTGGCTCTCTAATATTTTAGTTTAGTGATTTAAATGAAATAATATCTTTATAGTAAAGATCAGATTTGACCTTGACATTTGTTTAGTATTGGGTTTATTACATTTGTTTATTATTATTCATACTTTGAATTTAATTTGATGTGATTTAAAATATAACTTTGATTAGAATTTATACTTTTAGAAAAATTAACTAGTTAAATAATTTAATAATTACAAAAATAGTTTTGAATAGTTTATTTTATTTTGAATTTATTTGTAATTATACTTTGATTATTTACAGATAAATTTATTTCATCAATTTAAACATAGACTTTTACAAATAGATTTAAATTTAAAAAAAATTATTTTCAGATTTGAACTTTAAATATTTTAATTATAGATTTCGACTTAGAATATAATTACTTGATTTCGATTTAGTATATAATTACTTGATTTCAACTTAGAATATAATTAATTGATTTAGACTTAGAATGTAATTAATAAATTTTGACTTAGAATTTAATTACTAAATTTAGACTTAGAATTTGATAACTAGATTTTGACATAGATTTGAATTAATAGATTTTGACTTAGAATTTAATTAATTTAATTAATATATTTCCATTTTGATATTAATGAATAGATATCCATTTAGACAGTAGATTTAGAATTTGAAATATACTGATAGATTTAGATATAACATTTCATTTACAAGATTTAAACTTAGAGTTTTATAATTAATTTATTATTCAAATAGTTTTATGTTTGTTCATTAATTGATTTTGAAACATTGATTTAGAATTTAGTAACATATTTGAATTTATAAATAATAATAAATAATCAAATTTATTCATTGATTTATAGAGAGTTGTAATTGAAATTATTTCATAAAAAGTTATATATTATTTATTTTATAATATTATTGTTACTTTTGTATATACAATTAAATATTTTTTATATAGTCTCAGTTCACATTTAACTACTACATATCTATATATATTGAAATATCCAAATATTTTCAGTATTATTTACATTTAAATTATATGAATCCAAGTGTTGATTGAGTTTGTAAGTTTCTCATCAATATTACATATCAAGTATATATATATTAAATATGTCTGAGGAAGATAAGAAACATTTTGATTTGGAAGTTTATGATGATTCGGAGGAGGAGGAGGTGAGGATAAAGGATGAAACTATGGGTTCTGTTGACCCTACTACTGATGAAATGAAGTTGATTTTAGCGATTAGAGAATTACGAATTGATCCGAAGATATCTAGTGGAGAATCACTGTTAAAGTTGAAGCAAGTATTTTCATCAAAGGATTTAGGAGCTCGGAGTAAGGACTATTTAGGGAAGGAGGAGAAAGTAAAGGATGAAGAATTTGATGCTGCATTAAAGAAGATGGAGGCAGAAATAAAATTATCTGAAGAAAGGAGATATTTTTATGAAGAGGAAAGAAGAAGGATGGAGTTACAGGAGAAAAGGATGAGATTGGAGATGGAGGAATTTAGGAGGAAGGAAAATAGGATCAAAGAAGAACTAAGATTAAGAGATGAAGTACATCATAAGGAAATTGAAGATTTAAGGAAGGAATTTTACACCAGAAAGGACAAGGAAGAGACCAGGATTGATGGGATAGGGAAAGGTTATCCGAAGATTTCTATATTTTACGGAGAGCCTGAAAAAGGGGAGATCAGCTGGCCAACGTTTAAGTTTGAAGTAGAGGCCTTACTTGCTGACAGGATGTTCTCAAAGGAACAGATCCTCCTTGGGATCAGACGTGCATGTAAAGGTCAAGCAGGCGACAAAGTTAGGAGAATAGGACCGACTACCAACATAGATACTGTAATGTCTGAACTGGAGTCTTCCTATGGTAATATGGAGTCAGATATAACCATTATGAAAAAATTCTACAACTGTGTCCAGGGCCAGGATGAGTCAGTTGAACAGTTTGCCTCTAGATTGGAAGAACTGTTCAACCAGGCCGTTATGCTTGGCGCAGTCAGCAGGTCAGACTCGGAAGTACTTATTAGGAAATTTCATGGTGGTTTGAAACTGAACCTGAGACAGAATTCTAGGACCATGGTTGATAAAATGAATTATCAAGAGTTTAAGAAGGAGCTACGGAAACTAGAGGTAGAGTTATCAGAAGACCAGCCTGACAAGAAGGAATTGAAACCATCTAGTGCCATGGTCAAACAGCCAGAATCAACTGACTTAACAGAGATGAAGGAACTGTTGATGAAGTTGAACCAGAGAATGGAGCAAATGGAAACAACTGAAAGGTCCTAACAGCCACGTAGGCCTACTGGAAGAACAACTTTTCAGCCAAGATGTTACCACTGTGGAGAGAAAGGTCACACTAGGAGATCCTGTCCCAAGTTGATGTCAACAGTTGTTTGTTTCAAGTGCAACGAAACGGGCCACATGAGAAGAAATTGCCCAAAAGAGTAAGTGCTCAGGCTATAGGGTCATCCTTGGGCACCTTTGATAATGACCCACAAATCATTGGAGAGACTAATGAAGCATTAGTTACCATCAATGGTATTGAGACATCTGCTCTATTGGATACTGGGTCTTGTGTTTCTGTGATGTCGGAAACATTTTTTCGAAATCACTTGAAAGATTCAAGACTCAGGTCCATTGAAGAATTAACCAACTTCTCTATTGAGTGTGCTGATGGACAACCATTGCCATACTTAGGTATTGTTGAGGCAGAGTTATGTGTGTCTGATGGTTTGCCTGAATTTGTGTCCAGACCTTGTGTATTTTTAGTGTCTCCTGATACCAGGTACTCATCAAGAACTCCTATTATTTTGGGCACCAACATTCTACAGGAAGTCCTTTCGACCATCAAACAGAATAATAGTGTGAAATTTTTACAGACCAGTAATCTTCGCAGTTGTTGGTATTTAACCTTTCGCACTTTGAATTTGCGAGAGAAGACTTTGCAAAAGTACAACAACCGACTTGCGATAGTCAGATCAGCGATGACACAAAAAGTGCTTTTGAAACCTAACAGCGTAGTAGAAGTTAAGGGAGTTCTTGATAATTGCATTGATCACCCTCCTACTTGTGCGTTAATGCAAGAAACTGAACAGAGTCGGCTGACAACTATAGACGTATCTCCTGCAGTGGTTCAGTATGATGGGTCTGGCAGAGAAGTTACCATTACGCTGTCAAACTTGTCTACTGATACAGTAGTTGTTTCTCCAAGATCTATCATTGCTGAGATACAGCCGGTAACTCTGATTAGTGAGGATGAATTAGGACATCAGGATGAGAATTTTGATAAATTTAGTGAGATCAAGATCGATGAAGATGGAATTTTGTCACCAGATCAGAAACAGACATTTATGGATCTCCTTATAGGATTTAAGGATATGTTTTCTGTAGATGACACTGACATTGGAACCTGTTCAGAAGTTAAACATAGGATAGATCTAGTAGATGATGTGCCATTTAAACAACGCCATCGCAGGATCCCACCCTCTATGTTGGAAGAAGTCAGGCAGCACATAGAGCAGCTACTAGCATGTGGAGTTATTAGACCTTCCAAATCACCTTGGACTTCCAATGTGGTTCTTGTACGCAAGAAGAATGGCAAACTTCGCATGTGTGGAGACTACAGGATGCTCAACAACAAGACTGTTAAAGACTCTTATGCTTTACCCCGCATGGAGGAAGTATTCGATTGCCTGCATGGTGCTAAGTACTTTAGTACCTTAGATATGAAGTCTGGTTACCATCAGGTGGAATTGGAAGAACAACACAAACAACGTACAGCTTTTACAGTTGGATCGATAGGATTTTATGAGTTCAATCGCATGGCATTCGGACTGACTAACGCGCCAGCAACCTACCAGCGACTTATGCAAGAGTGCCTGGGTGACCTCAATATGAAGATATGCGTCATCTATTTGGATGATGTTATCATCTTCAGTAGTTCGTATGAGGAACACCTTGAAAGGTTGGAGCTTGTCCTACAGAGATTGAAGTCATATAATCTGAAGATCGCCGCTGAGAAGTGTTGTTTCTTTCAACAGAAGGTCAAGTTCCTTGGTCATGTTGTTACTGGAGATGGTGTTGCTACAGATCCAGACAAGATTGCGAGAGTTCAGAATTGGCCTACCCCATCTAACCCAGATGAACTTCGGTCATTTCTAGCCTTTGCCGGATATTACCGTAAGTTTGTGAAGAATTTTAGTACCATCGCCAGACCTTTGTCAGTATTATTACCACCTACTTCTACTAAGAAAGGAAAGAAGGCTTACACAACAACTTGGAAGTGGACTGATATAGAACAGGAAGCATTCAATACCATCAAGGATAAGTTGGCATCACCACCTATATTAGCTTATCCGGACTTTGAGAGACCTTTCATTCTACACACAGATGCTTCAACTAAAGCTTTGGGAGCTGTCCTCTATCAGGAACAAGATGGTATCAAGCGTGTCATAGCGTATGCAAGTAGGGCTTTGTCAAAGACAGAAAGGAATTACAGTGCATTTAAATTGGAATTCCTCGCTCTTAAGTGGGCTGTAACAGAAAAGTTCAGTGACTATCTTGTTACCAACCACTTTTCTGTTTTTACTGACAACAACCCTCTTACATATGTACTGACATCAGCTAAGCTGGATGCGACTGGACAACGATGGGCATCTGCACTTGGTCAATTTTCATTCGACATTAAGTATAGACACGGAGTAAGCAACGCTGATGCGGACGGCATGTCACGATACCCTCATGAACAGCTTGATAGAGATATGATACAAGCCATCTGTGCAGATCCAGGACATGTAGTAGCTATCGAGAATATCCCTGCTGCTGGTATCAACATTGTTGATATTGTGGATGATTCTGGATCTCTACTTGCACAGAAGGAAATTCGTGAGATTCGACAAGCACAGCGCTCAGATCCTTCTATTGAGACCTGGAGGAAGGCAGTCATTGATAAGGTTGTACCCAAGTGTGTCAAAGGGAAGGATGCTTTGAACTTTAGGAAGCAGTTCTCCAACCTAAAGATCAAACGTGGTATTCTATACCGAGAGATTGTGAAGGATGGTGAGACCTTGATTCAACTTGTCATTCCGCATTCATGTAGAGAAGAAGTACTCAAAGGATTGCACGACCATGTAGGACATCCCGGGATTGAAAGGACCTTGAGACTTCTGAGAGAAAGGTTTTACTGGCCTGGAATGGCATCTGATGTTGACAAACATGTGAGGTCATGCGACAGATGTGTACGCCGCAAGGATAAACTTGGCCAAAGAGCTCCACTTGTCAGTGTACAGTCAACCTACCCACTGGAACTAGTCTGTATGGATTACCTTTCACTAGAGCCATCCAGAGGTGTGGGAAATATCTTGGTCATTACTGATCACTTCACAAAGTATGCAGTTGCCATACCGACCAAGAACCAGACTGCCAAGACAACTGCAGAAGCTCTGTTGGAACATTTTATCAACATTTATGGTATTCCTACACGGCTGCACTCAGACCAAGGCGCTAACTTTGAAAGCAACTTAATTCAAGAACTGTGTAACTTAATGGGAATTAAGAAGAGCCACACAACGCCGTATCATCCCCAGGGGAATGCTGGACCTGAAAGATTCAACAGGACCCTACTGGAGATGCTCGGCACATTGGACAATGAGCGCAAGTCGGACTGGAAGAAGTACATAAGTTCATTGGTGTATTCATATAATTGTATACCCCATGAGACCATTGGTGTTTCCCCTTATGAACGTATGTATGGACGCCGTCCAAAGTTGCCCATTGACAATGTGTATGGGCAAGCTCTCGTTGAAGACCAGTTCAGTGGCACGGATCAATTCATCATTGAGTTGAGGAACAGACTCAACAGATAGAGAGAATTAGTTGCCGTCAACACGAAGAAAGCCCAGCAGAAACAGAAGGTGCAATATGACAAGAAAGCGAAGGAAGTAGATTTCAACGTAGGAGATCAGGTTTTGGTTCGAAGAACATGTTTTGATGGTAAACATAAGATTGTAGATCGGTACGAAGAAGATGTGTACGAGATCATTGACCATCCCAAAGAAGATATCCCTGTGTTCAAAGTTAGATGCGGCGACAGAGAGAGAACATTGCATAGGAATTTACTGTTTTTATTAAAAACAGTCAGTCGTTCGGAAGAAAAGGAGGAGGTGCCTATGTTCAATGGTTCTGTGGATACTGATGTGGTTACAGATAAAGATGCATCAAGAAAGAGTGACGTCACCAGAGATATTGACCATGACTTAGTCGAATCTTTAGAAGCTGAAGATTGTGTTGGGGACGCCCAGCTGGTAGACTCTAGTCAGGCAGTTGATTATATCAGTTCTTCTGATTTAGATTCATCTGATGAGGAAGATTTGTCGTATTTCGCCGTTAATGTGCAAGATCAACATCTGGACATGGATGATGAAGAAGATACTTGTTTCGTGGCAGAAACTGATGAAAGTGAAGATGAGAACACTGAAGATGGGGTACTCGAAGATGATCTTATTGAAGATTCAGACATTGACGATCCTATTGAAGAGACATACATTGATGATCCTATTGAAGATTCAGACATTGGTGATCCTACTGAAGATTCAGATGTAGAGGATCCCATTGAAGATTCTGACGTAGATGATCCTATTGAAGATTTATATGTAGACAATCCTATTGAAGATCAAGACATTGGTGGTAATTCAGATGATGATGATGAAGAATTAGTACAGACTGTTGAAAGCCATCTGGATGAGACAAGTGAAGTGGTCGAGAGAACACCCGAAAGTGATAGTTCTGAACTTGTCACCATTCATGATGATGAACAGAATGATGATAACAGTATGGGAGTTGCAGGAACTGAGGATGTTGTGGAAGATGAAGATGTTGGAGAAAGTGCTTGTGTCGCCAGTGATCTGGACAGCATGACTGGCAGAACAGAAGATTCAGTTAGTATGGATGAGGACACTAGTACAGTTGTTGATGTTGAAGTGACAGTTTTATCTCCTGCTCCTCCTCCAGTTCCTCTGCCTAGAAGATCAACACGAGAAAGAAGATTACCCGCCAGATTTAGTGATTATGTCATGCATGAGATTGTTTGTAACGAGAAGGCAGTTGGTAATAGTTATAAATTGTATGTATTTAAATCTATTTTAGATTCAGGCATCCTTGAGAACATGGATAGTGATTCAGTCAGTAAGTTAGTTACGATCCTTTTGAAGCTTTAACATTGTTTTTACATTTTGTTTGTATCATTAATAGTTGTTTATTTTTTTCAGTGGTGAAAGTTTTGGGATTGAGAATAAATTATCCTGTGTAATTTATGTGAATTTAGTATGTTTCAGTATTTGAAATGTATATTTTCAGCTGTTGTTGAAACTTTCAATCATGCGTTTTTAATCTTAGGTTGGTTGAGATGTTTGTGTGTAGACACACATACTTTTGGAGAGGAGGAAGAGGTGTTTTTTTAATTATTGTTTTTTTTTGATGCAGTTGCATTTTTACTTTTTATACTGAAAGAATTGTTTGAATTTGATTAGTTTTTTTATATTAAGTTAATAGTGAATTATTCAGTATTATCATATTGTTCATTTTTTTCATAATTCATTTTTTAGAGCTTTGTACTGCATAGTAGTTGTAGCACTGTAACTGTTATGTGTAGTAGATTATAGGTAGATAGTAGTTATATGTATATTATATATATTAAGTAGTAGGTGATGAAATATATATGTATGTGTTGTCCGTTAATTATATGTATTGACGATTTTGATGTTGTATATATTTTATTTTGTGACAATGACGGGACGTCATTTCTGGATGAGGGGGAGTATGTGACCGGGTTGTTATTTGTACTCTTTCTGCTATTTCTTTCTCTTTCCGTCTTTTACTACTTTCTTTTGGTTCTTTACTTGTTATTCGCCGTTCTGGCTTCTGATTGGTTGATTCCGATAGTGCGGGAAACCTCAGATGACATGATGTGTGATTGTTGACAGACGTTCTTTATGCTTTTGAATTGACTTATTTTTGAGAGTTTATATTTGTATAACTTGTTATATTCATTGTCACAGATACCCCTGGTCAGGATGAATGTGTAGTATTGTATTAGTATTGGGAGTGTTTCATCCCATAGATTGGGACACATCCTATCTTCAGAGCTACATCATCTTTAGTTAAACATCATCTTTAATTAAACATCATCTTTAGTTTTACTTCATCAGTTTATGTCTTGTGACATTTTGAATGTTTTCATTGTGAATGTTTATATACATGTGTCATCTTCTATAGTAATAGAGAATTGATATATAACTAATATTGTGCTCTTTAGTTATTCATTGAACCCCAAAGTTACATTTCCGTCCGTGCACAGGCGGTACAAACAAAGTTGCCTACACATTATTGCTAAACAACACAAACTATGGATTAAATACTACTGTTCTTTTTTACACACCTTTTCATTGAAACAGTGAAAGTTTGTTTGTACCGGAGGGGAAAACCCAAATATTTGAATTTCGGATATAGTCTATTCGCTATGGTAGTTACTATTTTGCAAAATGTACTGGAACTATTTTGTTTCAGGTTGTTACATATTCGCGTACTATATACTAAAACCGTTAGCTGTTGGCCTTATACGTTTTCTGCTAACAGGCCGTTCAATTATTACTGATGGCGAACGTTACAGAACGTTACAGAACGTTCGCGGTAACTGAACGCAGGGCAGGTTTAATTGCACACGACCCGAACAGTTACAGTCCGGAAATACTAGGCTGCGTTCAGTTAGCAGTTAGCGTTAGCCAAACACAGTTATCGTTATGAACGGTTAATTGAACGACCCATTGAAGTGCGAACGTTTAAAGATGGCGGCGGGCAAGAGAGTCGTTAATTGTTTTATTAGAAGAATTCGGAGAGGAGGACTTGTTTTTCTTGTTTACTTGTTTTTTGTAAATGTATTGATCTAAATCAACGGGAGTATCACCGCCGACTTCGTTAGACCTAATCCGGAATTTAAATTTATGGGTTTTCCGTCCCTGTACAGGCGGTACAAACAAAGTTGTATACACATTATTGCTAAACAGCACGAACTATGGATTAAATACTGCTGTTCTTTTTTACACGCGTTTTCATTGAAACAGTGAAAGTTTGTTTGTACCGGAGGGGAAAGCCCAGATATAGTCTATTCGCTATGGAAATTACTAATTTGCAAAATGTACTGGAACTATTTTGTTTCAGGTTGTTTCATATTCGCGTACTATATACTAAAACCGTGAGCTGTTGGCCTTAAACGTTTTCCGCTAACAGGCCGTTCAATTATGACTGTTAGCGAACGTTACAGAACGTTCGCGGTAACTGAACGCAGGGCAGATCTTTAAAACAAACCCAATACGCGGGAATCAGCACTTATAATAATGTATACAGTATAATGTTTCTTATCTCTGTTACAAGTTAACCACTTCATGTATATTCTTCAAGTTCATTTTTGTGACGTCATACTGAGCGTCTGGTCAATTTCTCGCGCAGAAATACATAAAGTACCAGTTTCAGTATGATGTTGCAAATTATGAACTACTTTGTCTCGGAATATTCTGGCTAGGGTGCTGTTAGGTTTTGGCGATGTTAAACTGAACGATTGTAGAAATACGGCTATATTCTAATGACAGTGTATTCATTGCACACAATGAATACAAAAATCATGTTTAGACTAAGTAGGCGATATTAGTCAATACTTCTATTTAATCCCTTACTGTAGTTATAATTACAACAAATTCTGTCCTATAATTCCCATGTGTAGTTATGCCTGATACAGACAGTAATTGTGTCTTGTACAAGTATTAACATACGTTGATTATTAGATAAAGCTTAGAAAAAATATTTCATGAAACAATATATACCAAGGGTCTATACTGCGAAGGAAATAGGAACTACATTTGATCTCGTAAAAATTCATAGTGATGAACGTATGCATTCTATGAACATTGTACGAAGTACGTGAATTACTAAAATAAGTCATATAATTTAGACACAATTTGTTTATGAAACAGAATACATTCGCCAATCAAGTGGAGACTAATCGAATGCTATGGAATTCGCAATGACACTTGGATTCAAATTAGCGATATAGTGAGTACCCATCCATTAAAACAGTATAGTATGAATCTTATGGAAATAATATGTCTGGCTTATTCTCTGTTCATTTACGCTACATATGTATGTGATTTGACTTAACATTAACAGTATGTCAATTAATATCAATTAACGTGTATACTACACGGCAGAAAAATATTTTTCTCTAACAATCTGATCAATAAATGTTATAATGAGTTCATTAAGGACATTATAAATCATATTGACAATTTTGATCAACTATAAACTGTTACACTAAGTCTCCCATTGGGACATTCTTTCTAAGCTTTTTGATAATTGATTACATGGTAGAATTCGAAATATTGAGATAAAGTTATAATTTACTTTCATTTATTACCAAAACCGAATTACTATCATGTCAGAATTCCATCTGCGTGTTTTTATATTCATTTTGTATTTAACTCTTCCTTTATTACCCAAACTGATTTACTATATTCAGAATCCGAATTGCCTCCTGGTTAGAGCGGTTCATCAATACAATGAACAATCGTGAAGCAAATACATCAATGTACTTTTACGAGTTTATACATCTATACCGAGATCCAGCTTTAAGATACGATAACAAAATATAAAGCATAGGAAAAGCCCATTTCTGTGTCTGATTGGAAGTTCTGGTGTTTTCAATATAACTGTGGGAGTAATATATTGTCAATATTTTATATGGCATACTCGTACTTATCATTACTACATCCCACAGCGACCATATTAACAAAGAATATGCACGCCATTCAATTACGTTAGTTGGGTTATGATGTCCATTATGATGAAACAATGAATCAACCATATGTGTACGATGGGCCTCTAGAGACACCCGAAGTTTTGATGATTTATAATAAATTTATTATTTATGAAACAAAACATTTCAGATGTTTATAGATGTCATTATATAAGCAAAGTGTTTCTTTAAATGCAAGCAAACTAATAAACAAACGGTAAAGGATCGATAACTTAAAACTCATCATTTATTGTAATGATAACCAGTAGGGCAAATACTGAAGTATGTACCTATTGGCTGGTTAATAGATTTAGCATTTCCAGCTCATAACTTTCGTATTTCTAAACTAGCATGAGTACGCATTTTATTAGTTAGGACAGTTTGCGTATTATAGACATACAATCATAAATTCGAGTAAACGTATTTTATCATATAAATCCATTGTAAACAAATTAATGACCTTATATTTGCATGCGGGACAAGGCAGTAAAAAATAAGTCATGTAACTCTCATAACCACCCGATCCGAACAATTCTCACGTGACTGTATTAATTATCCATTGTTTGTGCTTAATTGTGCGTTATATTCATAGACAACTAAGTCTACGGCTATAACCTATTATATAGTTTTGAATTGTATACTGTAAAGCTAAAAGCTCAAATATCACTAATATTATATTATATGTTGCAGTTTATTCACACTGATCTGATAAAACAAATGCTACTTTAATAACATTTACACGTACTCTTTCATTCATTACATGTATTATGTAACTATGTAAACAGTTTTGTCACTAGCAAATGTTTCATATAATAATGCCATATCTAAATACAATCGTAAATGATAATCTTGCTAGTAGTAATTATCGAATGAACCCGCATGCAAATCATATAATTGTAAAATTTTAAGTTTATTAAAACATAATTTTCTGTGATAAAAATCAATCGGAAGACTTTTATGTCAAGTATTTTACTGTTTTACTGTTCAATGTGCCATTATGTATATTCGTTGGTGTTTAAGACAAAATAGCACTTAGTATAAAGTATAAAGATGTTCTGTCTAACTATGTTCAGTGACCTATGTCGTTTAACAAGATCTTCCATCATTATTATTGTTGATTTCATATAAATTTTATTACAATTTCTAGAACTAAAGTTAGCTTTAATCATATTATTCTAGTGTAAAAAAAACATGGCCTTATATTTGCATGCGGGTTCATTCGATAATTACTACTAGCAAGATTATCATTTACGATTGTATTTAGATATGGCATTAAAGAAAGAGTTAGTCACATTATTGTCATAACTGCCCGTCCTGAAAAAGCTCAATTTCTGTTACATTTGAAACAACCATGCGATCTTCTACTAAGATTTGCCTCGGATATCATTAATGGTTGAAGCACAATAAGTTTAAAGTCCCGACGAATATCTCGTTGGCAAATCGTGCTTTAGTTATTGATAATGACAAAACAGATAATTATATTTCTGACATTTATAAGTTAACCACAACTCTGCTGTAATGTGTCAACGGAGGGCTAGTCAAGAATATTCAAATGCATTTTCTATATTCACATGACACATGTTTTACTGTTCAGTAAGCTTGTATATGCATCTTCATTGATAGTTTACGTAAAAACATCTCAATGAGAACTGTACTAAAATCAAAACTAGTTCTGTCTTTTTCTGTTGAATGACCTCCGTCGTATAACGAGATCTCCATTAATCAATCTACTGGGACTATTAACGTATGTACCAGATCTACGTATACTGCTCTTCCTTACATACTGTTGGTCAGAAATATTTCCATCATTGTGGCTTAGATGGTGATTATAAGAATAGCGCAAGTTACTGTTGTTTGTTGCATATCTACTAAACTTGTGCAATGTGTTGTCATTCAAAAAAATGTCTTCTTGAGTTAAATGACTTCTTGTGATCGCTACTACCTGAAATACGTAAATTGTCATACTTAGCCATGATCTCACTCTCAACACAATCTATTAGCACCCATGTATACAGTTGTCGGAACTCTAAAGATTTTCTAGTAAAACTAATAGAAGATAATCCTTCACCCTCCAGTGATGTAATGCCAGATAAACACCGATGTGTTGTGCTACACGTTCCACGGTGTATCTTGCAGCTTTAATTCTCTTCAGTATATCATCATCTTCCCCTCCCCAGCCAAAATATAAATTTGAAAGTACTCTAAAGTTGGTTTTATAAGATAGCTCCACTGAATGGATATTAGTTAATAAAATTGCATATGTGCTGTTCATTCCTGTTTATTTATAGAGTGTATATACTTCTAATAAACAGTGGCGTTCCGGTCAAAATGTTAGTGAATGTATGCTTAAGAAACTAAATTTCCAGCACTTACAGTACCCCCTGTTTAAGAACAAATCTTTTGTATTTAAACTTTTATTACTTGTATTTGGCTTTAATTATACCTTTAATTGATCAATTGACCTAGTTTTGCATTTTTCAAGATATACCCCAGCCAACATTCTATATCGGCCCGACATCAAACCTATATGGTTTTCTATGACGGCCTGACGTCGGATTTAATCTCGGCTGCAAATAGGAATGATGTCGACCCGACATCGGTAGTACAATATCGGGCCGATGTCTACACAATATCGGCCCGATATTTCTTGCCTACATCGGGCCGACATCAAAACAATAGCGGTGTGATGTCAGTCAACAGTAGAAATTATTCTATATCGGTCCGACAGCAAACCTATATGGTTTTCTATGACGGCCCAACGTCGGATTTAATCTCGGCTGCAAATAGGAATGATGTCGACCCGACATCGGTAATACAATATCGGGCCGATGTCTACACAATATCGGTCCGATATTTCTTGCCTACCTCGGGCCGACATCAAAACAATAGCGGTGTGATGTCAGTCAACAGTAGAAATTATTCTATATCGGTTCAACAGCAAACCTCTATGGTTTTCTAAGACGGCCCAACGTCGGATTAAACCTCGGCTGCAAATAGGAATGATGTCGACCCGACATCGGTAGTACAATATCGGGCCGATGTCTAAACAATATCGGCCCGATATTTCTTGCCAACATCGGGCTAACATCAAAACAATAGCGGTGTACATGTACATTTATAAACCGTGGAGTGAAAATAAACAGCAAGTATGCAAAAAACAAACGGATTTGTTACAAAAAAGATTATAAAAGTGAATATTTAGTATATTCTAACTATAAAGAGCAAATGATAATCACGGCCTTGTTAATGCATGTCGCGAAATTATGTTACAAATATTTTCAACCATAATTTTACTTTAAAATAAGACAAACAGATAAATTTTGTATTTTTCAATCGCTCAAATGGTTAAAATGAAGTAACTAACAGTGTTTACACATTTGTTAAATCATCATTAGATCTACTTTTAAAAGAAAATAAACTTCACCTTCATCACCTTCCTTTGACTTTTAGTTTTTTTGGCGCTTATTCAGTTGAAAGAAAGAATGCAGTGAATATTTGCCAGTTCTTCATTTAAAATAATATTATTATACAGTATAAGAGTGGTTTATATGTACTTAAAAAATATTGATTTCAATTGCAAACAACATTTCATTTCAAAACACAGCTAAAATTATTTTAAAATTCATACCAAAATGTACAATTATTTGCTGCATGGTAAACAAGAAAACGCAATATCGTACCGTTGTCTATCCGATATACAAAATAGTTGCGTTCATTACCATGTAGGCCCGACGCAGACCCGATATACGTTTTTTGACGTTACATGAAATAGGGTTAGTGTGGTTCTAGAAATTGAAATCATACACAGGACTATTTATTAACATAATTAAGTGAACAATACAATTGCAGTTAGCATTTTCCAAAATATTGAGTATGTCGGCACTGCAACGGTCCGATGTCGGTCCCAAAATAGGCACATTTTGCCGGTATGACAGTACATAAATATAATAAGTAGATAACAAAGGTGTTTCATTAGAATTAATTTATTTCATAATATTTTAACGATTTAACAATATATGGAGGTGTAGCAGAAAACGCACTATCGTACCGATGTCAATCCGATATACAAAATAGTTACATTAATTGCATGATCATGTAGGCCCGACCCAGACCCGATATACTTTTTTGGTGTAACATGAAATGGGGTTAGTGTGCTTCTAGTAATTAAAATCATACACAGGACTATTGATTAACATAATTAAGTAAGCAATTCAATTGCATTTATAATTTTTCAAAATATTGAGTATGTCGGCACTGCAGCGGTCCGATGTCGGCCCCAAGTCGGCACATTTTGCCGACATGCCGACATTAATTGTATATCGGCCCGATATGGTCATGCTGGCTGGGACGCTGCTCTTTCAGAGAATGATTAAATTTACCATGTTCTTTTGGGCAGACAATACATAGTATTTGCGAGTAAATGCGTTTATCATCATCTCACATCACATCGTTTTGCAGTTTTTAACACGTAAACAATGCGAAAATAAGTTTATTTGTCACAATTAATTTCTTTGCCTACTATTATTACTTATTCGGCAATTGTTTTAACGCCCGCGGTGGCAATATACGAACAGATGATGGCCCTATCCGGCCCTAATTATGACACGTTGTCATGAATGTTAAACATCGCTCGACTGGTTTTAATCATGTAGCGAAGCCTCATGACCTTTAATATGTGTCATGAGAAATTAACTCGCAGCCCTATTGTCACTGCTTGGAAGAATATATTGCCGCAGCCGCGACCCCTGTGACCCAAGCTTCTACGCGCCTGAACTGACAGTATCTGTTGATAACACGTTAACATATGGTAGGATAATATTTGTCAATAGGTCTATTAAATCCCTTACCGTCGTTATAGTTAAAACATACTCTGTCCTATAATTCCCATGTGTAGCTATGTCTGATACAGACAGTTTAAGTGTGCCTTGATCAAGTATTAACAAACGTTAATGATAACATGTAGCTAAAGGCCTATGCTGTTTCATTAAACAGAATATACAACAGACCAAATGCAAAGTCGATATAATCTACATTCGAAATCTCTGCCCAGCCAGCATGACCATATCGGGCCGATATACAATTAATGTCGGCATGTCGGCAAAATGTTCCGATTTGGGGCCGACATCGGACCGCTGCAGTGCCGACATACCCAATATTTTGAAAAATTCTAAATGCAATTGTATTGCTTACTTAATTATGTTAATCAATAGTCCTGTGTATGATTTTAATTACTAGAAGCACACTAACCCCATTTCATGTTACACCAAAAAAGTATATCGGGTCTGGGTCGGGCCTACATGATCATGCAATTAATGTAACTATTTTGTATATCGGATTGACATCGGTACGATAGTGCGTTTTCTGCTACACCTCCATATATTGTTAAATCGTTAAAATATTATGAAATACTTAATTATGTAAATAAATAGTCGTGTGTAAGATTTCAATTACTAGAAGCACACTAACCACATTTCATGTTACATCAAAAAAGTATATCGGGTCTGCGTCGGGCCTACATGATCAATTAATGCAACTATTTGTATATCGGGTTGACATCGGTACGATAGTGCGTTTTCTGCTACACGTCAATATATTGTTAAATCGTTAAAATATTATGAAATAGAATTATTCCAATGAAACTCCTTTGTAAGTTACTTATTATATTCACGTACTGACATACCGGCAAAATGTGCCTATTTTGGGGCCGACATCGGACCGCTGCTGTGCCGACATACTCAATATTTTGAAATTCTAAATGCAATTGTATTGTTTACTTAATTTTGTTAATAAATAGTCATGTGTATGATTTCAATTTCCAGAACCACACTAACCCCATTTCATGTAACGTCAAAAAACGTATATCGGGTCTGCGTCGGGCCTGCATGGCAATGGACGCAACTATTTTGTATATCGGATTGACAACGGTACGACATTGCATTTTCTGTTACACGTCCATATTTTGTTAAATCGTTGAAATATCATGAAATATTTTTTTTCCAATGAAACACCTTTGTTATTTTATATTATATTTACGTACTGTTGAAACGAACCGGCATTGTCGTTTTGTTCAGCGACTTTGTCGAGAGCATTTTTCTTTGTATGCAAGATCGCCTTTGAACAATTTCTTTGTTGAATGGTTTTGACAAATTATCTCCCTTTACTAAAATTAAATGTTTTGGTGAATTTTCTTCTTTTTCTGTCATGTTTAGAATTGTGATACGTTTTAATTGTCTAAAACTATGTGGTAGTAAGCCTTTTTAACTATTTATTTAGAACTTTAAGGGAAATCCATACCTTTGTTTTATCAATTTAAATCTATATATAATATTTGGTTAGGTCAGATTGGGAAAATATATAAATTACCTCTCTTTTCAAAAATTAACTCGTTTTACCTTCCGGGTTGGAAATGGACTGTTCTGTAAAACTGACTCGTCCAATAGTATATAAATGCGTGTTGACTTCATTTGGTATTGTTTAGGTGTTAGCCCAATGTAGGCAAGAAATATCGGGCCGATATAGTTTAGACATCGGCCCGATATTGTACTACCGATATCGGGTCGACATCATTCCTATTTGCAGCCGAGGTTAAATCCGACGTCGGGCCGTCATAGAAAACCATATAGGTTTGATGTCGGGCCGATATAGAATGTTGGCTGGGTGGAAATTCCAATGACGAGTTCTCAGAACTTATAAAAAGCACTCCCCATGTTTAATTTGTTTTGTTTCTAAGAAAACCATAGGGTTAATTAGTTGTCAATATTCTATTTGACATCCTCATACTTCATAATCAGATGTCCCACGGCGACTATACTTTGTATATATTTTTGATGAGTCACTAGAGACTAAAGGTTATTTTAGAATCATAATCAAGTTGGTTTAAACAATATTTTATTGATTAACAAACAAGTACATATACAGTAGTATGATCATAAGAATTAACTAATCAAGTTTTAACACAAGTAAAACATTGCTGCGAAATGCAGCAATGTGATTATCTCGGCAAAAAAACAGTTAAGTATATTAAGGTAACTCAAAATAGCATTGTGTTGAACTTTAGCATAAAATACGTCTGTATATCCTGTCCTCCAGGGTCACACTTCATGGTTTAGGCTCCACGGGTTTTCGAACTCTCTTAAAAAAACGTCTATAGTAAGTATACACATTATATGGCTTCTTTGAGGTCACATCTCTCCTTTCAGCCCAAGATGGACTTGTATGATGCTGCTCATTCGATTGATATTAGCATAAAATACGTCTGTACACCCGGTCTGTCAGTGTCAAACTTCGCCGTTTGGGCTATACTCGGAAGGATTTAATACTTATCTCAATTCCGAAAAGATGCGCCCAATAACAAAAAGGAAAGCTATTTGGAACAGAAATCATAATTTTATAAGTAAGAAACAATTTACATGCCAGCAAAATATAAAAACTTAGACATGTAAGGTTCAAAAGACATTTTTACACTTGAAAAGATTTACTTGGACACGAGAAATCATAATCCATTCGAATAAATTAAAAACTGGCGAGCTTTTCATGTGTGTCGAAAGGGTTCGCGGAAATGTGTTAATATAAAACGCTGATATTTCGTGTGTTGATAAAAATATTGTTTATATGGTTTGGAAAAAGATGCTTTTTCTATGTAACTTTTAACGGATATGGGCTGTACAATGATTGCATGAAAAAGCCAATAAAATGTCGGCAGTAGAAATCGAAAGGACTTTTGTCACGTGACTTTTGCCCATTGCTACAAAAAGCCACCCATCGAAATAAGAAATAAGAAAAACATAAGGGCCATGATGGCCCTTTATCGCTCATCCGGGTACTATTGGTGTGTGAAGGACCTGTGTTTTGCCAGTGGATTCTTTTTGTAATTTGCTCTAACATATTTTAACTATAAACTAGGAATAGTTATCTAACAAATTTTACCCAGCATTCATTGTAACTGTCAGTAAGGTGTTATGCAACATTTTTATATAGATCTTATCTGATGTCAGGATCTCAAAGTTCTAGCACTCAGCATGGTGTCTTTTTGGCTCTTTGATTCACATATTTTTCGGTATATATTACTTGATATTGTCTGGATTTTTGCCATGACCAGCTAAGTATTACATAATGAATACACTTAAAGTTATTTCAACCAATGTCCAAGTCAATTGGAGCTCACCAGGGTATCTTTGTTCCACCCAAAGGTTATGTAATACCAATAGGCACCTGGAGAGGTAAATGTATTGTAGATTAATGTTACTGATAGGATAAATTATATAGAAAATAGTGACTTTGTAGACTGATTTTATAACGTTTAAATATTTTAATGTTTTTAAAATTCTTTTCAATGATTATTGACATAGTTATAGGTTACATACCACTAAATGGTAACCGGAAGTGAGCATTTACCGGAAGTAGAAAGTGTGACATAGTCCTTATTTATTTTTTGAGAGCGCATGGATACCTCATTTGTGGTGCTTTTTAATATTGAAGAGTATGTATGTCTTTGACAATGCTTTTCCTATGAAATTATGCAAAAATTCAATGGATCTGGTTTGTTTAGTCGCGAAAACTGGTTAAAAGGGGAGATGACTCTGTACGGCTGGTGAAGAGTTAAAAACCAGGACATTTTCAGGGTAGGAACTTTCAATCGCAATTTATTTTCTTATAAGTAACGTAACTTTTTTTCTAATACTGATCATTTTGAGGGGAATAGATAGATCTTTCAGCCTATATATGGTTTGGGGTATCTCACACCCCTGGGTCATAGTGTAATTTGTCATTGAAAATGAGACTTTTTATATACAACAAAGAAGGATTTTATTCAGTGGTATGTAACCTTTAAGAGACATTATCGTCTGCCAAATTTAAGATTTTTGATGGATTGCATATAAAGATTATGGACAAAATCATTAATATATGTCATTTGATGTAGAAAATGGATGTTTGGTGTTGGATGATGCATGTAGTGGTGCTGGACTGTCCAAATATGGGATAATTAGGGTAAAACGCCCATCCGAGACCCCATCCGCAACCAGTTTGTGCACAGATTGATGTATCAATTCCCATGCCATGTGATTTTTTAGCCATGATGCATGCCTATCACATCTGTGCTATAATAGTTTATGTTGTAATGTTCTCCATTGGATTATTAAGCCTCTAACTGTCAATGATGAAGGGAAAACTGGTGTCAGAGTTGGGCTGTAGGCCGGTTATGGAGATCAGCGGAACCGCATTATCATCTGATTTATTGTCATATGATGCATAAATGTGATAATATTTAGATATTCTCTTGTAAGAGCACCAATTTGTGTCATATTTATCAATTCAAACTCAATACATTCTCATATGCACTCAACATAAGATATACAAAAGCAAGAAAATATGAAAGAACTGCACAAAAATCACTACCGCGGTATCATCACTGGTCATACGCACCATCAAGATGACTGTTAGAGGGCTGTATTAGCATTTCTTATTTACATGAACACATAAGATCACACAAAGTTTTGACCTATCACTTGTTTTTGCCTATTTTAGTAAGGATGCAATGTGTAAGACTTGTTGAATAGAGCTTCCTTTCATGAAGCTAATAGCTTTGTCTCTGTTAGGCGGTAGGGCACAAATTTCTTTTTGGGCGTAACCTGGGAGTCCCGCTTTCTGCAATTTCATTTGTCAGTTGCGTGAATCTGATTAATAATTTTAGACCCCCAAGAATAGGAGGTTCCAGAAATTGACTTTTGAAAGGAAAGGATCCTGTGAATCCATTATTCAGGTTGTGGATCTGGAAGTGAACACAGCTCCATACCATACCCATTTTTTGAGAATTTTCTGAGTCAAAAGTTAATTTACCGTCACATTTTTTGTCACAAAACCTGTTTTTTCTGTTGCAACTGACACTAAAATCCTCAATTTTTGTGGTTTTCATTATTTTACTGGTTTGCCTTTCAGGCTTTGAGTTACTTAGGGACAGTTAGGGAGCATTGATTTCATCATCCAACTAAGGTCTGAAAATGCCGTATATTAGTAGTGAACCCATCCCCATCACCGAAGGTCAGTTACCATTATGTTCATTAGTTCTACTGTCAAAGACTGTCTTTTTCAGTCTAGGATATTTTACATCCACAGAACAACAATTTATGTAATTTTTTTGCCCTTAAACTGGCATTTTACACCTTTTTTGAAATCCCACCCACCTACTCAGTGCTTTTCTTCTCCGAAGGGTCATGATCCTTACACACAGTCAAATTATCAGCAAGTGTGATATAATAAAATGGAAAAACAAGAAATACACATTCACAGACTCAAAATATCCTCATATAGACACCACTGGTGAGATCAGGAAGTGAGATCAGTGGTCTTTCAGAGGGGTAGGGGATAATCCCGGCTTTAAAGAGCCCCCCTTAGGCCTGCTGATTGATAAGTCATAAAGTCACCTTGGTGACATCCATGTTTAAAAAATCTGGTTTGATTCAGTTGAATTGACTGTAGCATGCATAGAAACATGTCATTTGATTATCTGATGTGACATTAAAATGTTTTTAAACCAGAAAAAAGCTTGAAAATTGGTTCATTTTGTGCTATTTTTGGTCATTTTTTCTCTAAAAATCACTATACAAACATAGAAAAGGTGAAAATGATGCTTGGAAAATGTTGCATTTCCCTTTTCTATCATGAATATACAGAAAAACATCAATATATTGTCAGTTATAACACTAATTTATGTGAAAAAGCTTTAATTTCAAGGATATGTAGTTCATATGTGTACAGCTAAAATGTTCTAACTGCTTAGATAATCAATATTTTTTGATGAAACTGCACATAATTGCTCAGAAGTGATTGGTCTTTCACTTTATGAATTGATTTTTAAGAGCCAAAAAACTTTTTGTCCCTTAAAGGTTACATACCACTAAATGGTAACCGGAAGTGAGCATTTACCGGAAGTAGAAAGTGTGACATAGTCCTTATTTATTTTTTGAGAGCGCATGGATACCTCATTTGTGGTGCTTTTTAATATTGAAGAGTATGTATGTCTTTGACAATGCTTTTCCTATGAAATTATGCAAAAATTCAATGGATCTGGTTTGTTTAGTCGCGAAAACTGGTTAAAAGGGGAGATGACTCTGGCTGGTGAAGAGTTAAAAACCAGGACATTTTCAGGGTAGGAACTTTCAATCGCAATTTATTTTCTTATAAGTAACGTAACTTTTTTTCTAATACTGATCATTTTGAGGGGAATAGATAGATCTTTCAGCCTATATATGGTTTGGGGTATCTCACACCCCTGGGTCATAGTGTAATTTGTCATTGAAAATGAGACTTTTTATATACAACAAAGAAGGATTTTATTTAGTGGTATGTAACCTTATAGGCAAATTTAAGGATGCTATTTCCTTAGTAACCAGAATACTGATATTTAGATGAGCTTATATTATGTTGTTATTTTGCTTGATTTTGTCGATTTACAGGCTATTAGCATTTTAACTTTTAAAATGGTTTTAACTCATCAAAATCACATTTTCGCTGTTTCTCAAGATAAGTTATCTATCAATATGTTTATTTTGATCGGTATGATCTATAGATGATTCTAACATAGGCACGTGCGTTTTCACTCTTTATTTAATGTGACGTCATCTATGCTTTATTATTCAACAAAATATAGCTCGTGACGGCTGTTGAAATTTTACTCCCCACGTTAAATGCGCAAAGCCGAAAATGGCGCCCGAGTTTATAAAGGTTGACTTTTATAATTTGGTTTCTATTCTATAATTAAGATTTTAATATTTTTTGTTCGGAATAAGAAACACCTATCTGTGAGAATTGTGTAAAGAAATACTATTTTCGGCCTTTGCACTGGGGTGGATTTCAACAGCATGACGTTTCTGTCATTTAAAAATAGTTCTATAAATATATCTTTTCTACGGATGTATTTTACGATGTTAGAATCGAAATAACTTACAGTTGTCTATATTTTGTTGTCTAATAAAATATAGGCACTCGTTTGATGCGCTTATTAAATCACTCGTGCTAAAGCACTCGTGATTTAATCATACGCGCATCACAACTCGTGCCTATATTTTATTAGACAACAAAATATAGACAATTGTAAGTTATTTCTTAAATAATATGTGCTTATTTTTGTGATAATATTGTTTATTAAGAGTTTGTAAGCAATTTAATGTTTTTATTCATCAAAATCACTTTTTTACTATTTCTTAAAGTAGAATAGCCATCAATAGGTTAATTTTATTCAGAAAAGTGTACAGATCAATAATATGTAGTTTGTTTTGCTTAAATGTTGATTTTTGAGATTTAATAGCAAATATTCATCGAAGTCATCATTTCATTATTTCTTGAGATAAAATATTCATCCATATGTTCATTTTAATCAGAATGATGCATAGATAATGAAAATGTAAATCATATTTTGATAGTGTTATATTTATGAAAAATTAACAATTTTCAATGGCTTATAGATTATCAATATTAGATTAACTAAGATAAGAAAATATCATTTCCTTTATCTTTAGAGTGATATTGCCAAGTTTAGTCTCTTTTTGTAGATAATGATATGCTGATTTCACTGGTAATCTTGAATTTTAGATATCATATATAGTTTTTGAATTATCAATCAAAAATGATTTTGTACTTTTTACATAAGGAATTTAGAGGTTACATAATACAAAACCTTTGAAGCTGGAATGACTCATATGTCCAGTCAGTAGGCGGGGCTTATCAGCATCTTACTTTTGTCAATCAACTTTTCTTAATTGGTGACAGCCAATTAAAATGTGATTAGAATTGGAACTGACCAATCATGTGACACCTGTCTTTGTCTTATAAACTGATGCACAGCCTGATTTTGGCACTAAATAACCAAAATATTAATAAAACAAACAATAAAATAAATATAACACAAGGTATTACTGAAGTCCCAAATAACATGGGCTTTGAAGAATACAAAAACCAACTACTAAAAAACTCAACAGTAAACAAGGTACAAAAAACAAAAACAGGACAGGTAGCAGTACAATTCAAAACAAGTACTCTACCGAACACAATACAGGGACAAGAAGTCAAACCGTCCCTTCTAAACATCTTAAGGTGTAACAATTGCCAGATGTTTGGACACATGACAAAAAATTGCAGGAACAACCCAAAATGCCCTCACTGTGCAGGAAACCATATACATCATCAGTGCACTACAAAAACAAACAAAAAATGTGCTAACTGCAATCAAAGCCACGGTGCAGCATATAAAGGCTGCAAAATCTATCAAAAGTATTGTAACAAAATTAATACAATCAATAAAAAAACATTAGGAACACAAGATACCAAAACTACAACTAATCAAAACAAAAAAACTAATAAAACAACCCCAAACAAACAGGTTGATATACCAGCCTTAGCAAAAAAACTGTTAAACAAAAATGAACAGGAAATTATTGATATCCTGACACTAACAATCACAAATCAAAGTGCTGAAAAGCACTGAAGCAAGACTGTGTTGAAGGCTCAAACAACCATCAATAGTTCAAGCTTTAGTTAAGTCTCATGTATAACCAGTCATTAATTTAGGTATAAATCAAATCTGATGATTAAGAGCTTTTTAAGAAAGATTGGCATACATTTTGTAGTAACTGACTGATCAATTGACTTGTATAATTACTAGTTGATGAAGAGCTGTGAGAAATCTTATTTCCTCATGCAATAGAAATAATGATTTTCAGTAATGTCAACACAATTCTTTCATACATCCTGTCTATAATCACGAAATATTGTACTTCAAATATCAAAATCATGTTGAACACGTGAAGAAAAAATTAAAATCATTATTCACAAGCTAGATGATTCAAAAATGGAAAAAAGAAAATTAAAATGATTCTTGTTTTTGTAATCTTACTTTCATAGCTATCATAAACAGAACAGAACTGTTCTGCTACTATGAGTTACTTTTAAGGTAAGCAGTAGAAATTATCATAAATGAAGTCGATTTAAACAATTGTTGGATCAGCCTGCAGTATGTACATTTTTTTAAAAAAGGACAACGCAACAGCACGAGGTAGAGAACAATATCATTAATTGAAATGAAACAATATAAAGTGTGAAATACACATTAAAAATACAAAATGTTTTCATTTTATAGGTATTTTTCCTTAAAGCTGGACTTAATGAAATATCTAAATAACTATCGGATGGAATTTACTCAAATTTTGTTTATGATTTTAACTAGCATTTACCTCCTCAAATCCAAAAATTCAGAATTTTTCTTAAATTCATAACATACTTTTCATAGACATGCAATGCAAACTTTAAATCCAAAAGAGGGTTTTATTTAATGGGTACATGCCGAAATTAGGGCAGCCATGGATATAGGTATAAATGGTTATAGTTATGTCTCCCTGTGTCTTCAACGAGTCGGTATTGACGATGACCATAAAAAAGCGGGTGTTCGGGGACAGTAGCCCCCGATAAAATACAAAATATCATGAACTTAAAATAAGATCACTTTTTTACATATCAGAGTCGTCAGAATCTGATGGTAGAAGCAGTTCATGATTTCTTTACTTTGCACTTTTTTTGGTGTGGAAACAGGTTGGAACCACCATCCGAGGTCTACCAGGGTGTCCTGTGCTTGCCTGCGCTTAAATCCCTGGCAAAAGACCTGCCGAGCCCACTGAAGCCGCGGCCGGGTGCCCAGCCGAGGTTTCCCTGCGGAACTTAGCCCGCCTACCCAGCCGATCTTACCCCGGTGTCCCGTGCTTGTCTCCGCTGAAATCCAGCGAGAAAGACTGATGTCCGTGGCAGGCTGCATTGCCCCCGCATAAGGCCCACTGATGCTCCGGCCGAGTGCACATCCGATGTTTCCCCGCTGAAATGAGCCGCCTGCCGGTATCCCAAGCCGCCTGGACTAATATAACAAAAATAAAATTACGACTTGCACTTTTTTTGGTGTGGAAACGGGTTGGGACCAACATAAAATGCATACCCCAGTGACCCGTACTTGCCTCCGCTGAAATCCCAAGCAAAATACCCGCAGAGCTGGCCTTAGCCGCAGCCGGGTGCCCAGCCGAGGTTTCCCCGCGGAACTAAGCCATCCTTCGCTGATTCAAGTGAGGCCGAGTACCCAGCCGGGCTTTCCCCGGTGTCCCGTGCTTATCTTCGCTGAAATCCAGCGACAAAGACCGATGTCCAAGGTAGGCCGCGTAGACCCCGGCAGAAGGCCCGCGGAGCCCGCTGATACCCTGGCTGAGAGTCCAGCAGAGGTTCCCTAAATATTTTTATATTGTATTTTTTATTACCTCGCTTGTTCATAAAAATTTGGTCAAACCATATAAAGCTATAAAAAGCAAGTGAATTAAGTTTCTTTTTCTGTGCTTGCTTGCGGCATTTTCTTAAAAAAAAAGCCGTAGAACATATGATCAACTGGTTGTGGCCTTAAAGTTTTCACAAAACATGCACATTTGTTTATAAAAGAGAAAATACGTGATGTACAAAGCTTTTGTAAATAATATTTTGGTCATCAAAAATAAAAACAATTGTTAAACTCCATCTTATTATTTTAATTTTTATTTGACGATAGTATAGATCTGTAATAGGAAAGTATACACTGTAGCATGTTATGAGTGTTTGAGTGTTTGAGTCTGAGCTTAAAATGTGTTTTTATCAAATTATTTTAATGTATACACAGTAAAATTTACACATACATGTACAATGTGTAAATAACACACATAAACTTCAGAAACTTATACATTTTAGAGAAAAAAATAAATGAAGAATTCAGGTGTTCAAGGCATAAGTATAAATTTCAGACTAAAATATATATCATGTTCTCACTAACATTATACAACTTAACAAGAGCTGTCAGAGGAGACAGCATGCTCGACTTAGTTAGTGTTTGTCACAGGAGTAAAAAATATGTATAAGGAGTTATAAACCTAGTCACATGAGATTTGGTTGATAATAGGAAACAAATATTTTAAGTTTGAAGTCAATACCTTAAAAAATAAAACAGTTGCAGTAAAAACAAACATTTTTTAAAGAAAACTCTAAGTTCAAGGGGAGATAAATCTGAAAAAATATATTTGAAGTTATACACCTTGTCACATGAGATTTGGTTGATAATAAGGAATGTACATTTAAAGGTTGAAGTCAATACCTATAGAAATAAAACAGTTGCAGTAAAAACAAACACTTTTTAAAGAATACACTAAGTTCAAGATTAGATAATTCTGAAAAAATATATTTGAAGTTATACACCTTGTCACATGAGATGTGGTTAATAATAAGGAATGTACATTTAAAGTTTGAAGTCAATACCTAAAGGAATAAAACAGTTGCAGTAAAAACAAACATTTTTGAAAGAAAACTCTAAGTTCAAGGGGAGATAATTCTGAAAAAAATATATTTAGATTTATGAACCTTGTCACATGAGATGTGGTTGATAATAAGAAGCATATATTTAAAGTTTGAAGTTAATATCTTAAGAAAAAACAAAGATATAGAAGAAAGTATTTTACTGCACAAAAACTTTAATCTGTGCACAAAAACTTTAATCAGTTCAAGGGGAGATAATTCTGAAAGAAATGTGTTTGGAGTTATACACCTTGTCACATGAGATGTGGTTGATAGTAAAGAACATATATTTAAAGTTTGAAGTTAGTATCTTAAGAAATAACTAAGATACAGAAGAAAGTATTTTACTGCACAAAAATTATAATCAGAAAGGTGGACGCGGACCCCGGGGCGAGTAGGAGAGCTCTACATTACTACGTAAAGTCGAGCTAAAAATTGAATGCACTTCAACTTTCAATATTGAATTCATGCATTTATTGAAATAATTCTTGGTCTAAAATTGCAAAGCATGAAACAAATGAATATAATATCTGATGATACTTTAGCATCAGTACCAGACATTGGACGACACAATATTTTATAAGTTTTTCCTAAACCAATTAAACGCTCTATATGTACTCTTTTACTGGATATTCGCCGGTCCTTCATAACAACTTTTCCTGACAGTCTGTTCTTTTTTTAAAGAAAGTTGGAACATTAATTGTCACATGATTTGGTGCAAACAAATCTTGCACATTAAATCCTTTGCCGGCCATGATAGAATCTCCAGGATCACACATGATGAATAAAGCACTGCGTTCAACCATTTGTCTGTCACTAGTAGATCCACCATATAAAGGAGATGTATATGTTATGACCCCACCTGGTGAAGCACCTATTAAAGTTTTTACAGTATTCCTGTTTTTATAGGTTGAATATGTTGCCTGTTGAGCTCTTGGGGCCTTCGTTTTTTTTATGGGACACTCGGTTCCATCAATTACTACATGTGTTGTAGGAAATTTTGATTTTGATACTAAGTTCCGTGACGGCCAAATATCAATTTCACGCCACTGTTTTGACATAAATAATATCCATTTATATACTACATTTTTAACACTTCCTTCTGATATGTTAAACATTCTTGATAGTTCAAAATGAGTCATGTTTTTTCTAAGTTTCATTAGTGTTATGAACAATTGATTTGGTATGGAGATAGATGTGACATTGTGGTATAAATACGTTAGATAAAAAAGCTGCAGGTCCAAGTGTATTTAATACTAACATGAATTTCATGTAATTTTCTAACCCAGTGTAGAAAAGAATTCCTTCACTGTCATTAACAAAGTTATCAATGTCAAACATTGGTTTTGCTTCTGTTTGTGAAGCACAGTCTCTATTCATTTTTAATGGAACAGCTGTGAATAAGATGTCATCATCCGTGGCTGGAACTATCTCCTCAATCACATCTAAAGGCTGAGAAAACTCGACCTCTAATTGTCGAACAACATCTGACTCCCTTTTTCTTTTACGACTTTATCTCACAAACAGCCGTTCACTACGACTTATATCTGATGGGGTTTTGGGTTTCGTCCATTGAAACAGTGTTGGTACAGCTGATGACAATAGCTTCTGTTGACCGCGCTTTCTCCCTACAAAATAAAAGGTACCAAGTCTAAGGTCAATGATTGAATAAACATACTAAATCAAAAATCATAATCTCTTAATACTGATCATCATTAACAGAAGAAAGGTTTATCATGTTTATAAAGCCCATCCTGCTAGCTCAGTTGGTAGTATACTGATCAAGGGTCCTTGTTTTGATTCCCAAGAAGGTCATGGACAGATATATGCCTCTACAAAATTTAACTTTTCCATGATCAGTGAGTAGGTGGGCTGACTGCCTTGACATGACCTATACAGTGATGCCATGGAGTAAAATTCAAACAAAGTAAACCAAATCATGTTTATATAGGTTCATATAAGCCAACTCTTAGCAGATAAATTAGGTCTCACATTGTATCAATTCTTTAGCTTTACCCCACCCACTACCGCATATCACTATTTCAATTCAATATTCCACAACTGTACGTATAATGTACCCATTTATGTTTATATTTTAAAGTAAAAACAACTTGTGAACAAATCTTACCGTCTTTCGTTAGCTGAAGGTTATCTTCAGGCCTAAAATGCGACTTGCACACAACTGCTGAGGCCGACGGTAATCGGTATTCAGTTTTTCATTGTTTCAACATCGAGGCGTTTTATGGCAACAATCCATTTCTCCCGTCGTTCTTTTTCAGTTGGGAATTCGTGCCCTCCTCTATTGTGACAATTTGGTACACAACAGCACGTACTAGGCATTTTAAACGAATAATTATGTTAAAAATCGACAAGATTCAACTTCACTTCCTGGTTTGAGGTAGGATAAATTCCGAGTATGCCCGAAGTTTTGGACCGGGTTATGTGGCGACACCTGTGAAGGAACGATAAGCGATTAACCATTATCGCCGCAAGGAGTCACAGCTTATCTCGACGTAGGAAATATTCGAATTTCTAACTCGTTATACAATATTTGTAATTTTTTTTGCAAAGAAATACCATTTTACTTCACTGAAATAATTATCAAGATATTATGCACATTAATTTCAATGTTACGAATATTCGAAGTTTCACTGCGGAGAACAGTAGTAATAGACTTATGAAATATTCGAATTTGCACGGCGAATAGACTACTTCACAACTAGCATTATTGTGTCATTCAATATTTGTTTATTTTTTTTACACAGAAATAAACCATTCACTCCACTGTTTATATTATTATGAAATTTAACCGTTCTTACGAATTCAAAGTAAAGCGTTTGATCGAGTCTTTCCAGGTTTATTGAATTGTTAATCACGTGACTATAGTGCTTGATACGGGGCCGAGTAAAAATTTTCATTCATAATTTTCATGAATGAAATCGATGTACATGTATACATCCGCGGTAACCCGTCGTGTTATTACTTTTCTAACATAGTTTAATTGTTCACAAAATTGAAGAGATTTGATGTCACAATGAATTTTATGAAATATGTGTGAATGCAATATAAAGGCAGTTATATATCGAGTTTTTGATATTGAACTATTTTCTGGCATGCGGAAAAATGGACCACAACTCAAGATCGCAATTCTGAAATGCCGCTTATAGCTTCGCCTGTTTCACAGTCTTGCTAAAAATGACACACCTGCCGAGCAAATAGAAAAAGCCGGTAACAACAATAAAAAACAACCAAACACACAGTCAACTAAAATAACAACCCTAAATACAAATAAACCAAAATATAAACACATACAAGCCATCCCCTGTCCTCCATATCCAAGAAGATTTACTATTGATCCATTTTTTAACCCAATTATGGGCCCAGCTCAATTAATACAAAATATTAAAGGTACAAGGCATCCTCTTATTCAGAGAGTACCCCAGCCTAAATCAAGTAGTAAAAATTAATTACATACAAATAGTATTCTTCAAACAAATTAAATCATAAATAATAAATCATGACGGTACAAGGCCATAAAACAAAAGCTCAGTCTAGCCTCACCGTCATGTCATGGAATGCAAATAATTTTACTTTCAAAAACTCTAATACTAAGAAATACCAACTGGAGAACTTTCTCTTAAATCATAAAAAAGTATAGATGTTATATGTATTCAGGAAACTCACCTGAAAAATAAAGACAAACCTATTATAGTAAAAGGCTATCAGAGCCCCATAGAATATAAGAGAGAACATAAAAAAGGGGGTGGTGTCTCAATATAATAATAAATTATGCAATTGAAGGCCTACAATTTCAGGAATTAAAACTAGAAAAAGACGAGCACATGAAGGCCTGTGCTATAACTGTTTATGGAAACAATTCCAAATTAAATATAGTGAATATATATAGCCCTGAAACACAATATAATACAATAGAAAAATATAATAAAATTCTCTCTCCAATAGATAAAAATAATAACAATATTATTGTAGGAGACTTAAACTTAAAACATATATTCTGGAACCCCCCTGGTGACTTAAGGTGTGACGGTGAGGCAGACAACTTACTAAAAATATTAGACGAATACAACCTTACATATCTAAACGATGGACAAATAACTAGAATAAGCTCAACTCCTAATTGCAGAGATAGTGCTTTGGACATGTCAATAATATCATCAAAATTACAAACTAATTGTGAATTCTATGTAATAGATGACTCTCTAGGTAGTGACCATCTACCAACTGAAACCACCATTCAATTTTCCTCATCTCATGAGGGTAGACTTCCCAATGGAAAATGGAATATAAACAAGAAATGTCTTTAAAAAAGACAAACGGCGTCGATTTAAAATCAAGAGGGCCCAAAGGGCCCTGGGTGCTCACCTAAGGAAAAGGTCAAAGGTCACAGAAGAGCCATTTACATAGGACCACTAATGTTAAAACCTATTTTTTGACGTGGTGATGGATTGCCAGATTCCGTTAGTATTTGCTCATACAAGTTGTGACCACGCATCATCACTTCATCAACAACATTTGCAGACCAGTTTCGCAGACTTGGCACATGATTGCCTACCGTAAACAATATGACAGCCAATGCAATTGCCGTACACTGATAACCACAGGGAATTGTCAAGTTACCTCCCTTTGATTTTTCCAACATACCTTTAATATACTTATATACAAGGGGTACAACTGCGTTTACTAGACCGATTCATCTAGATTTCTTATTTTGTGGCTCACAAAAAATACTGATACCCTAGTAGCACTTTAACCGCACGATTAAATTGATTAAACATAACTCTTCGAGCTATGAATATTAAATGTTTCATAGGGCAGATCATTAAAACACTCGCCAACAAAAAACAATTCTTTTTGACAAATAATTTTTAGATATTCAAAATATGAATTTCAAGACCTTTCTAGTGATATAAAATGATGAAAAATGACTTAGTAATTGCAATTTTAAAATTACTGTGTTTTCATTGTATTTACTCGCTATCATTTCTTGCCAACCAGCGAACGGTTACCTGTAGTATTTATCAGCTCCTTGTTACTATTTATAGACATCATAACAATAACAATGAACTGAGGTGCGTTCAACAATGCGAGCGCTCGGGGCGACATCGAGCGCACGCGTTCTGAACGCGGGCGCTCGCCCGTGCGCTCGCGTGCGCCCGCGATACAGCTCGAGAGGTGTTTCGCTTATAAATTGTTATTTAAATTCCGGTAAATGCCGTTTCGTTTTGATACCGGTACTCAAATCGGTACATTGAAAAAAATATAGCAGACTTAAAATTACCAAATACGAAATATCCAATGCTTTAATCTCAAGCCTTCTGTGTATTTATCGTATTTCAGAGGGATTTACATCGATCTAAACTTCGGTTTAGTATATCATATAAGCTAGTGTGTCAGATGCTGAATATTATACATGTGCCGCATAAATGAAATTTGTTTTCATTTTATCACGACCATATCTAAATATAAAAAAAATATATCAAAGAATTTTTCTGAAAAGTGGACGCAAACTCTTGTGAACTACTTGTTCCACATAAACTACCCACGCAATGCATGTGATACTCTAAATGTACCCTTTATTTGGTACAGTAAATTGATTCACTATGATTTATGTATGGTAAAAATATGAAAGATCTTGTGTATCAGCAGAAATAATTTTGATTCACCCACCCACTTTTTTAATACATGTAATGTGCTGTTTGACTTCGTCTTGGATTTTTATAGCGAACGCTCGCCATTCTGTACAAAACGGTCTGACTGACCGATATCTTCACCTTATTCTATTTATAGAATGAGCGCTCGCAGCCGTTCAATAACAAAACAATTCGCGAGGCGGGCGCTCGAGCGAGCGCCCGCATTGTTGAACACACCTCTGGTGTATATGTGGAGCTGTGACTCTCAAAGTGTAAACCCCGGAAACTGGACGTAGTGAGGCTAATTTAATAATTATTGGGTTATATGTCAGACTTTTTACTAGAAACCGGTTCAGATCTGGAGACGTAATTCATTTTACCCATAAAATATTGTGTTTGACACGTAACTTTTTATTGTTACAAAATAAAAAAACACTTTGGAAAGCAATAGAAGTCTACCCAAAAAAAATTATCTACGAACGAAGCAAAATTTCGTAAAACACTGCATTACAATAGTGTGGCCTTTATTTTTTCGCGCGTGTCAGGGCCATCCAATCGAAGAGGGGGTTTTCTCTGTTTCCCCCATACGTCATTCTCAGTGCTTATAAAATCATCCAATAGAACGGCGGATTTCCGAAATCCCCAGACAGTCGTCATTATACAGAAATGTAGGTCAAAACCCAGCTTAGACAGCTACGCCGAAAAAGCTACCATAGAAAAACTGGATAAACTTTAAACAACTAGCAGAAGTAGAATTTAGATATTATAAAAGTGAGGATGATATACAAGAAAATTTTAACAAATTTTATAATACTTTACAAAATATTTTAGACCAAACTTTGCCAAAAATTAAAGATAACAATAAGAAAAATAAAAAAATCAGTACCTTGGTGGACCCCTGAGTGTGAACAGGCAATAAAACTAAGAGAAAATTTAAGACATAGGAGGAAAGATAAAAAAAGCACTACAAATGAAGAATTATTTATAAATGCCAGAAGGCAAGCTAAACATATAATAAATGAGGCAAAAAAATCTGGATGGGAAAATTTCTGCTCTAAAATAACAAATAACACTAACTCCAAGCAACTCTGGGATTTTGTAAATAAAATTAAGGGGCGCCCTCCACCAAGTAACCCCCCCTTCATAGTAGATGGTCAGATAATAACTAAAGAGGCAGAAAAAGCAACTGCCCTTTTAAAAAATTATGTAAAAGTAAGTAGTGATGAAGGTTACAGTAGATCATTTTTGAACAAAAAAATAGAGGAGAAAGAAAATTTTAACGAATTTATGAAAATTTCGAAAAAAGATAAACATACTCAAATTCCCTATAACCAAAAATTTTCTATGTTAGAACTAGAAATAGCTCTCAAAAACTGTAAAAATGGAGCGCCTGGTGAGGATGGAATTCATTATTCAATAATCAAAAACTTACCAGAAAATGCCAAAAAATGTCTTTTAGATCTATTTAATCAATCATGGGAAAAAGGGGAAACACCTGACTCCTGGAGTGAGGCGGTGATAATACCCTTACTGAAACCTTGTAAACCAAAAACTGATCCTAAATCATATAGACCTATTTCATTAACATCCACTTTTACAAAATTAATGCAAAAAATGATAAAACCTAGGTTGTGTGAATACTTAGAAATATATAACAAAATATCCAAATATCAATCAGGCTGTAGGGAAAATCATTCATGTGAGGACAACCTATTAAGGTTAGAACATGACATAAGAACTGCACAAGTAACAAAACAAAATGTTATAGCTGTATTCTTAGATCTAACCTCAGCCTTTGACAAATTATGGACAATAGGAGCAATAAAAATATTAACTGAGGCAGGAATTAAAGGAAAACTATTGTTTTGGCTTATAGACTTCCTCTAAACAAGAAAAATAAAAGTAAACTTTGCGGGGGAAAGAACTCACACTGAGGAAACTGTAAACGGTTGCCCACAGGGTAGTGTTCTCTCCCCTATAATATTCTCTCTAATGATGAATACATTAAAAGAAACAATAGATAAAAATAACAAAGAAGCTGTTACAAAAAAACTACACAAAGTTGACCTGTCACAGTTTGTTGATGATGGAGCCATATGGACCAAAGTAAGACTCCTTAAAAAAGGGCTCAAAAGTATTCAAAATGCCCTTAATGCTATAGAGGAATGGAGTAATGAATATGGTTTCAAAATAAACCCATCTAAAACACAAGTAATTATATTTAAACCACGCAGGTCAAAAATTAATGAATTTTCATCTAACTTTACAAAATTAACATTATGTGGGGAGATACTTCAATACTCAAAAACTGCCAAATTGCTAGGACTAACTTTTGACGATAAGCTAACTTGGGAAGAACACATCAATAATGTAATCAAAAGATGTGAAAAAGATATAAATCTAATTAAATGTATCAAAAGCCACAACTGGGGCTGCGGCAAACAATGTCTTAGAATCATCTACAAAGCCTTAATCCAATCAAAAATTAACTATGGTTGTATAGTTTTCCATTCGGCTTCAGATTATCTACTCAATAAATTACAAATAATAGAAAATAGAGCCCTAAAAATAATAACAGGCTGCCCAAGAAATACTAGAACAGAACCTCATTTGATAGAATGTAATGAAATTCCTTTTGAGCTAAATAGAGAAATGCTTATGATGAAGTACTGGGCAAGAACTGTAAAACTAGAAGATGATTTACCGATTAATGAAAAAATAAGTTACAATTTAAACCTAGATATTAAATTCTTAAAACAGCGTACATTAAAACTACCATACACATTAGAAATACAAAAACTAATAGGTAAATATGAACTAAATAGTAATGATATCACCCCACCCTTCTATGAATCATTGATAGGAATAACAGCCCCAAATACAAATATTGAGTTAACTAAAACTATTAATAAAAAAGATCCTGAAATAACTAATAAAAATAAAGCAGTAGAATTCATTAACAAAAATAAAACTCCATGGGAAATTTATACTGATGGCAGTAAAGACCCAGAAAATAATTTAGCTGGGGCAGGAATTGTAATATTAGACAAAAACAACAAAATTATCCAAAATATGGCAATTAAACTAGACTATAGAGTCTCAATCTATAGCTGTGAAATCACAGCAATAAGTGTAGCTCTTAGTTGGTTACTATATAATGTTGTGAATAAAAAAACAAAATTTAATTCCAGATAAAATAAATCTATATTCAGACTCGTTAAGTTCAATTCAAGCAATACATTACAATCATGTAAATTCAAAAACAGACCAAAATTAGAACACAATATCTTATATTGCTTAACTGAACTTAAAAATCTAAATACAAATGTGAACATTATCTGGATTCCTAGCCATTTTTTTTTTTTTTGTAGGGATAGAAGGGAATGAAATGGCTGATACAACAGCTAAACAAGGATCCCTAAATAGAGAATATATTGACATAAAACTAAGTGTCCAAGAAATGTATAAAATAATAAAATACAAAATTAAACATCAATTCAAAAATGTGCTATTTCCTAAATATTGTGCATCAAAAGGCATAACATATGGAAAATGCCCTACAATTATGCAACAATATTCTGTTGTACCAGCACATGATAAGGCAATAACACAATTAAGATTAGGATGTAGCTACCTTGGGGCTGAAGCTATAATAAAAAAACCTTGTCCAAATTGTCAGTCAATAGAAACTTTTGAACATCTACTTTTTGATTGCAAAAGTTATGAAGAAGCCAGACAAAAGCTAAAAAACAAGTTATTTGAATTGGATATAAGTTCAGTCAACAAGGTTACACTATTATTCCCTAGCAATGAAAACTCGTCCAAAATTTACAAAATACTTATTGACTATCTAGCTGAAATAGGATACCTTAATAGAAAATATTTAAAAAAAAAAGATTAACTAGAACACTTTATTAAATTCACTTTGGGTAGTCTCACTAATTCTGGGAGATCACAAAAAAAACCATATATAATAAATGACTTATTAAGTCAGTTCTGATTGGGATAGGGGTTATTTTGACCACCTGGCCACTGGCCTCAACCAGTCACTGACCATAAATCAAAAAGGTTGCCACATAAATTTCTAGGGAACTCAAATACTCAGTTGTACCAGCAAATGATAAGGCAATAACCCAATTAAGACTGGGACGTGGTTACCTTGGTGCCGAAAACAATGAAAACGCAGTGCGTAAATTGCCAAGCACAAGAAACATTTGACCATCTAGTATTTGATTGCAAAAAATATGAAAAACCTAGACAAAAATTAAAAACAAAGCTATTTAAACTCAATATAATCGGTCACCAAGGTAACACAACTACCCCCAGATAATGAAAATTCAACAAAAATATTTAATATATTAATTGATTATCTAGCTGAGGTAAGATATCTTAACAGAAAATATACTAAAAGACCCCCAATTATAAATCTGACTAGGTAGCCTCATGAATTTTGGGGGACCAGTCAGATTTAAATAAACTAAACTAAACTAAAAAATATATATTAATATAAAACTGCACACCAATATTAGACTAATTAGGTAAAAGGGGGGGTAGCCAATGGGACCAGACCCCCCCATAAATTATAAACCAATAAAATATCACCGACCTGAGGGCTTCGGTCAGCTAGTTGGGTAAGCCCTCAAGTCACCAAAATACAAAATCCCAAAAACAACCTTATAATGTGCCAATATTAGACTAATTAGGTAAAAGGGGGGTAGCCAATGGGACCAGACCCCCCCCCCATAAATTATAAACCAATAAAATATCACCGACCTGAGGGCTTCGGTCAGCTAGTTGGGTAAGCCCTCAAGTCACCAAAATACAAAATCCCAAAAACAACCTTATAATATTAAAACTAATTAGGTACATGGCTGGTAGCCAATGGGACCAGCTCCCCCACCGACCCATAAATAATATTTTTAAAAAAATCACCGACCTGAGGGCTTTGGTCAGCTAGCTGGGTAAGCCCTCAGGACACTAAAATATCAAACATCCAACTAATAAATACCAATTAGGAAAAAAATCAGGTAGCCAATGGGGCCAGCCTACACCCCCATCTGCCTATAAATTTATAAAACTATAAAATATCACCGTCCTGAGGGCTTTGGTCAGCTAGTTGGGTAAGTCCTCAGGTCACAAAAATACAAATAACCTAAAAGACAGATGATACATGATACGGGAGCTGATAGCCAGTCCGATTAGTCCTAAATATAAGACCCTACGTAACTTTTTTATCATTTGGACATTTCTCTGTTACGTAGGGTCTTAACGGATAGCTTCAAAAACGCATAGCAAAAATTTTAGTGTACAGACATCGAATCAGGTCTGAACGTTCTACTCGTTTTAATTCGAAAAATTTGCAATAAAACGATACACCAATAGAAAGATAAACGAAAAATACACATGATGAAAGTAAAATAATTTCAAATTCTAACCTTAGACAGTCAAAAAATCCATTTAAAATCCTTAATTAACGAGTACTTTCAGTTTGTCACAATAATCGTGCAATAATAGCCAAAGCAATCCGAATTTAAATTTGGTCACGCCATTTGTAAGAAATGATTTTGAACGAATATATTAGGTACAGTATAAAAGCCAGTATCCGGACCGTTCCGTGTATACTTTTGACTGTTGACAGTAAGAACGACTACTCTTGAGAGATTAAAATTCGTTTAAGTAAACTGTAAGCGATTCGAAATTTTATTTACCGACACGAATTCAGTTCAAAATGGAGGCAAGCGGCGACAATCCTGGATAGCAGGAAAAGTAATTGGTGTTTTCATATGGGAAAAAACTGATTTTTATCTTTTGCTTCATGGAAAGAATAAAAGTAAACTTTTATCTATCGATTGGGGCTAATTTGACCCACATTCATTTACTTTTTGAAAAAAATATTTTGCTATGCGTTTTTGAAGCTATCCGTTAAGACCCTGCATAACAGAAGAACGTCCGTATGATAAAATAGTTATGAAGGGTCTTATATTTAGGACTACAGTCCGATCAGTCTCCTTATCAATATTCTATTACTAAAAACTAAAGACATAAGATAGATACTTATAAAAATAGTCCATCAATATGAAATCAAAATAATAACACAAAACCTAATAATATGCGTATTATATAAGAAAGGATACCACATTCATGAGATAAAGTATGGCCGTCTCCAATAAACCAATCCATATTCTAGATATCCACCATTAATTCTCTCCATCATTGTACAAATACTAGTTGATGAAAAGAGCCAAACCAATAAACTATTAGAGCCGCACCAATTAAATACAAGGTGCGGCCAAATTAGGTTACGAATATACTCTAAATACTCATTCCCTCCTGATCCTACTACTGCAAAGTTCCCATCATCTCCAAATCCAAAATAATCCCTCCTCAATTGATAAAATCTTCCTACGCCTCAGCTGCAATCCAACCAACAATAGGCTTTTATGAAGACAATCCCAGTTTATAAAACTATCCCAGCCCAAAAACCAAAACCCAAAATCACAGTTCGGTGCAAAAACGCGAAAACTGATGACAAAAAGATAAATTAGTTACTGTTAAAAAAACAAACAATATTTCCCCAAAACCCCGGCGCATATCATTAAAGTATAATAAATATATACTAAATCCACCAAATAATAAGTTCTACTCGCCCTAATTAACTTTAATTCCAATAAAAACCTTAAAAACATGTGGTATCCTCCATAATAACGGAAACGGTAATAGGGTAAAACCAACACGTCGTGACTTTTACTTTTTTCTACAGACTTATCGTTCGTGATTTTCAAGAAAGACAGGACCAATAGACTCCATATACTGACATGGTAAAACATTTAAAACATTATATATTTTATGTTTCTAAAAACTTGTATCTCATTATACCTTCATTTCGACCATTATTTTCTTTCGACTATGTATGAGAAACAAAGCAATATTAGATAAACATAAGTAATATAGCAAATTACTAAACATCCTTATATGAATCTAACCTTAAAGTTAGGTTAATAACCAGGGAATATATGTAACCAGACACCTTGTTAGTACTACAATGGAAAAAATTACTGTTAATCATATATAAACGTAACACTCTGGTATAACTATATATTAATATAGAAATCAAAAGGAAAACCTATTGTCAACAAGTACTCCTTATGTCATTAGCTATTAGCTATTAACAACTTACCTAATTAGTCTAACTCAATACTAATATCATATCATGTCTTCTTTACATATCTACAGATTATAACAGCCAACCAGATTATTAGTGTCTACACCCAAATAGAGACACAAGTTATAGTGCTCAACACTACAAAAAGTGATTAAATGGGTGTCATCAGTGATAATATAGTAAGAACACTTTCAGTAGTGCCAATTAGGAAATGAACAATTATATAGTGATAGAATGAGCGCCCTGTAAATCAACTATACCGCCTCAGTGACATATTTTACAGACACTCTATGTGCGTAAAAACCAATTCTCTAACACTGAGGGGAGATAATAAGTTCAGTGCAACAGTTTCCAACGGATATAATATATCAGTGTTAACATAGTGTTTTAATTAATGTGCTTAGTGTTTTAGCGCTCGTTATTATTATCAGTGTTAAATATTTGTTCTAACGTACAAATGTGCTTTTGTGTTTTAACATGTGCCCACTGACTTATTATAGCAATGTAATGCCTCTACATATATATATTTATAGGGACTCCTACACTATATAAACTTTTGCCATTTCCTATATATTATCACTTTATGATAATCATGATATAATATTATATGTATTTTTTATATAATAAAGGTGAAGGTATAAATATAGTTATTTCAAAAACAAAAAAAACCACTAACACTGGGACTTAAAAATCCCTCAAAAAAACTACTAACCGTTTTAATGTCATAAGTTCCATAATGATTATATGAAGCTTCCAATATTACATTTTACTTAATAATATGATATTATAATATTTAAATATTGATTTTATAGTCTTACTTGTTCAAATTTATATTATTGTTGTTCACTACATCAGTATTCTTTTTACATTTCCTATAAAGCTATATAGTCAAACAAGGTTCTTATATCTCATTATCTAAATGTATATTTATATTGAACAACCATAAATTTGTTTTTCATATAGATTTAGGATAACACTTAGCTCAAACAAATAAGAAATAAGGTAATGGTAGTAGTAATATTACCACATTTATTCATGTAAACATTAAGTTATTATCATGTTAGGTATTGTAATTTAATTTTATGTACATTTAGTGTAACAGACTTGTAGTTTATGTAGAGTAGGTTTCAACAAAAGCACACAAACATACCCAGGCACATGATACTAATCATCAAATAAACAGCCTAGGGTAAACCACAATCTAACTAGGAGAATCTCCAAAACTTAAGTGCTGAATTAGCAAAAAGGAGACTATCCATCTTTGGTAAAACACAAAATTTATAAAAAAAAAATTTGGTAATATAAATACAGAACCCGATATGAATTTTACTGGGAAAACTTTTCTAAATTTGACCTATATTTAGGCTTCAAAAACAATCTTTGAAGGAGTGAAAGGTCACACTCCGGGGTCTGCACATAATGCATCCATATGGAGCGGACGGACCCTGATTAAAATCTTACAAAACAACAAACTGATTTTGGCACTCTGCTGCTTTCTCTAAGTTTTGAAAAGTACTCTTCTACGTTATTGCAAAAGCAATAATTAATTAATTAAATATGGATTAGTTATTGATATTTCATTTTAGTTAAGTTCTAATTTTGTGACTAGATTCTAAATTCTATATTGGAAATGGAAAGGCAAGCTGGTAAATATGTATTTACTTAAAACTTATTTTGTTTAAAATGTTGATTATTACTCAGAAATAGTTGTTTTTACTACTGCAGAGTCATATGCAGATTATGACTTAGTTTTAATATAAGGTATTTTTGACATTGTTTACTTTAGTTAAGACTTTGACATAATTTGGGTATTAATGTAAATATTTGTATATATTTTGCCTTTCTTATCTCACTTATTTTTTTGTCGTATTTTTGTCTTTTCTATCTTACTTATTTTATGTTATGTTAAGTTCATTTTTGCCTTATTTTTGTCTTACTTGCTTTTTAACGTTTTCGCCTTCAAGTTCATTTTTGTATTTTCTATCTTACTTATTTTTATCTTACTTGGTTTTTAAAGTTTTCGCCTACAAGTTTGTTTTCGCCTCATAATCTTACTTTTATTATCTTAGTTTTCACTTTTGGTTTCGTCATTCAAAAATAAATATAACAACAAACCAGGTGTTTTCATTATTTAGATCTTAACTCAGAGTTCCTGAACTTGCCTTAAATTCCTGAATTTCTGAACGCTTGCGGTGTGCACGTTCCTTAAGGAGCGCGTACGCATCGAACGTTGCTGAAGTTAGGCATTTGCAGAAGGCAGTTCATATTTACATTTTATCTGAGTATTTGTCTCAATACTCAGCGGGCTGTGACTATCCCGTACAAGTTAGTCACTGGTGTCATCCTGGCGAACTGCTAGTTAAAAAGAAGCTAGCACCTAGTTGAACTTGAAATTAACCGAAGTATCGAACAAACAAGGACCCAGATCCGAGGCAGAGAGAGTGAGCGGGGTCGGGTCCGCCACAGGTGCATTCATGAACAGAGTAAGAATGGTATGTTTTGGTAATGGTCTATCACACTTTCATCGCACCCCAAATGCTTTAAATGTAGGCTTTGTATAGGATGATAACCTGTATGGGAATCTGATTCATTAGTAATCACATCTGCCTGTCAGACAAATGTTAATAGAGCTATGTAACTTTTAGCTACTGTGAAGTAGTCTTTCATCTATTATGATCCATTTTCGAACTCATTCAAGCAACTACTTCATCTATGATGATCCATTTTCGAACTCATTCAAGCAATTACCTAGACGAGCACTCTGGCCAAGTTTGATGACAAATGAGTAAAACTTTTGACAACTAGAATGCTCACAAAGATTTTCCATATTTGGGCTGTGTGACCTAGTTTTTGACCCAGGTGACCCATATTCAAACTTGACCTAAAATCATCAAACAATTTTTCTTACCAATTTCCATGATATTTCGATCAAAACAGTAGCCAAAACAGTGTTAACAATTTGTTTCTGTTTTTAGCTAATCAAACATTATGAACAAGTTTGATGACAATTGAGTAAAAAATGTGACCACTAAAGTGTTCACAAGGTTTTTCCATTGTGTGGCCTAGATTTTGCTCCCCGGTGAACTATATTCAAACTTGACTAGAAATCATCAAAACAATCTTTCAGACTACATGTCGTCCACGTAAACATTGCGTACATAAACACAGCCGGTTTCATTACATACCAATATTTAGGAGTGAATTATTTATACAAATTTATAGTTTAGCTTGTTTGCACTTATTTCATAAACACAACATTATAAAAAATTATAATTTTACATATAAAAATGGCGTGTTTAAATCATTAAAATGCTGTTCATGCAATAGCTAATGTACCAATATAGTGGGAAAGTCCAACTTAGAATACGACCTGTAATTGTCAGGATATTTTGATCAAAAACAGTAGACACAACAGTGTTACAAAGTTTTTATATTTTTAGCTCCTGTGACCTAGTTTTTCATCCGAGTTGACTCATGTTCGAACTCATACGAGAATTACCTCGACAAGCATCCTCACAAAGTTTGAAAAGAATTGAGCCTAAAATGTAACTACTAGAGTGTAAACAAACAATTGTGGACGGACAACTGACGTCGAACTTTCAACGATCCTAAAAGCTCACCCTGAGCTAGCTCACCCTGATCTAAAAATTATACATGAGATAAAATCACGGAAGTAAAATATTTTCAAATAGAACAAACACAATGGCAAAATTTTATAAAATCTTTATCTTTTCAACATTCTCCATAAAACAAGTCTCTAGTGATACCACCTGATTTTGGATATTTATATTCTAATTCTAAAAGCACACATTGAAACATAATGAATAAGGAAACTAATTTACTTAGAAATTCAAGCAACAAACAAACGGGTAACAATTTTTTAAATCAATGTCACACAAAAAGTGTTATTATTCATTAACATTTTCACACTTACACATATCGCAGAATCTGGATAAATTGTCTCAAGAACAGCTTTGTCTAAACAGTTATGGTCTTGCATTAGTAAGCTGTTCTGGACAGTTTTGACAGACAAAATATTACCACGTATTAAATAAATAAAATTGTAGAAATGCTAAAATATTGATCTTTTTAAAGAAAACAATACTGTTAACTATGTTAAATAAATGTTAACTAAGCGGATATAGTGACAATGCAGCTAGTGCTCGTTACAATGTTAGAACATCTTTTAAACATATTTGAATTTAACTTTTCAGAGTATTTTTTTCGGTGCCTCGATTTCTAAGCAGCCGCCTGGTTAGCTCAGTTGGTAGCACGCAAGTCTACTGATCGAGGGGTCGTGGGTTCGATTCCCGGGCGGGGAGTTTGGTCATGAAATTATTTCTACGGCCATTCTCCCTCCTACCAATGATTTTTAATTATGTGGGACAGTTGTCAGTCACTGACGAAAGTATGTGCTTAGTAGTTGGTTAACAGCTAAATCCAGAAATTTAACCTTTCCAGGAGGAGTGAGTAGGTTGACTGACCGCCGTTATATGACCTAGCAAATGTGTTGCTACGGCGTTACACCCAACAAAACGAACAAACAAACAGATTTCTAAGCACAGAAAAGATATAACTAAAGGAGCTGCAATGAGACTGTTGTAGTATTAACAAGGTGTGCATGTTATCAAACCAACTATGTTTTCAAAATCCTATTATCAAACAGAAATTTCATTGATATGGAACTCCAGGCCTGGTTTGATTATAATTGGAGCAAAAATGTGACGTTCAGTGTGTAAATAGACAAAAGGTAATGATTTGCGACAACAGACGCCTGACAAACCACTCAATTGTTTGTTTGCACATCTTTATCAATGTCAGGGTGATGCGAGTTTGTGGCTGATATGAAACATTTATAATTTATATAATAATTTAAATATTTTCTCGCTCAAGGAAATGTACAGATCTTCTCGTGAAATGCGAAAACAAAGCACAAGTTTGCCATTAGAATTTTGCTCTTGCTTGACAATTGTTTTGTGCATTTGACAACCTGAAAAGTTTATAGTTACAACTATCAATTATAACTGTGCTAATACAGGCAAAACAAAAAAAGTATTTATTTACTAAAACATTTCAGAGTTAAAGAATGTAATCGGAGGAGAAAGAAATAATTTGTCCTTATAATTTACCAGGTTGACGTGCTCTGCTATCCCTTACATTTTGTTTGTCAGAAATATTAACATAACAGTTGCTTAGGTTTTGCTTGTCAAATTAAAAAAATAAATAGTTACTATTGTTTGTTTTAGATTTACTTAACTTGTGTAATGTGCTGACTTATAAATGTCTTCTTAAATTAGATGACCTCTTGAGATGGCTACTACCTGAAATACGTAAATTGTCATACTTAGCCATGATCTCACTTTCAACACAATGTATTAGCACCCATGTATATAGTTGTCGGAACTCTAAAGATTTTCTAGAAAAACTTATACTCGATAACCCTTCACCATCCATCCGGAGGGCCCCTAGTTGTAGTAATTGATCTTTATATGGATTGCGTGGATTTGAGCGGTCACCTTTGTGAGGTAATGCCAAGTAAACACCAATATGTTTTGCTACTCGTTCCATGCCGTATTTTTTAGCTTTAATTCTCTTCAGCATATCATCATCCTCTCCTCCCCAGCCAAAATATAAATTTGAAAATCCATTTACTCTGAGATATTGTTCTCTGGTCAGGGCTAATACTCCACCAATGTAATCTTCGTATGGTAAGCCGCTAGTTTTGAATTTAGAACTTTTCGTAACTAGATGTATTGGGCTGGTTGGCGAACATTTATATTCATTGAAATCATTTAAAGGTAATAAATCAACGTCGTGTATTATATAACAGGAATAATTTCCTACACTTTCCGTTGTCATAAAACCACGTTCTAAAGAAGCTATAGTTATTCCATTTTAAAATCCCGCATGCGTTTGACTAATTGGCACGTCTAATTTATTGCATAGTATTATTGACAGTACTTTAGAACAGAACAGAACAGAACAGAACAGATATTTTATTACGGTAACGTATACAAAGGTATCTTGTTACAAACAAATGAATATAAACAATGGTTCTGTCACGCAACACACAACACAAACACACACTCACACATTCACACTCACACTCACGTGGACTCATTCACCCATTCATACACTCACAAGCTTCTAACAACATCTCACACTGACAAAATAATCAAAACATATGGTCATACATGTATATCAATTAACATAATGTTTTAAGTATCAATGATAAATGGACATAAATGTTAATAATTACTAGTTAACAGAATAATATAATCTATGAGGATGAACTACATGACGAATATTTTCAGTAGCTATAAAACTAGAATGAATAAATATATGATGCATATAACATGATATTTGAGATTAAGGAACATGTTATATATAATAGTTTAACACGTTAAAAATAGGTTCTACAGGAATTACAAAAATAATGTATAGATCATGTAACTGAGATTGTGGTTTGATAACGTAATAAAAATGCATAATAAATGTATTTAGCAAGATTTATAATTTCTTTTTTGCTTTCAGATTGCATTAATTGAGTAAATTTCAAAACGCTAGGCCTGATAAAATAATAAGATTTCAAATATTGTTTCCGTATAGTATTGTATTTAGGGCAAACAATTACAAAATGAAAGTCGTCTTCAATGTCTGATGAGTTACAAATATTACACAAACGATGGTTGCGGTCTATTCTCTGGTTACCATACCGACCAGTCTCTATTCTTAATTGATGAGAAGCTAATCTTAAACGAGTAAAAGCAATTCTATATTTTTTAGGAATAATGTCTAAATATGATTCGTATGAATGAGTAATCTTGAAATATCTATATATGAATAAACTAGGACTGTTAAATATGCTAGTATGCCATGACTGTATAAAAACATCTACTAGACGTTGTTTAAAGGTATTACAAAATGTTAAAAGATTAACGCTGTCCGGATTTATCCAAACATTACTAAAACCGTATGTATCTAAAAGGGATTTAACTCTACTCACCCAATTTTTAGCGCCATTTTCGCAATCAATTAACATTGATTTATAAAGGCGATTAACAATAATATTATCGGAATACATTATTTTAGACCAATATTTTATGATGCGAGTGTATCTTTGTATATATAACGGGTATCTTCCTAATTCTCCGTAAATACTCATACTAGACGTAGAATTTTTAACATGTAATAATAATTTGCAGAATTTCAGGTGAACCCTTTCAATTTCCTTATTATTGGAGAACCCCTAAATTTCGACAGCGTATCCTAATATCGATCCGACAAAAGAATCAAACAATTGTAAAAGAGTACTAAGTTTAAATTTGAATTTACGCGTATTGGCTAGTAAACAATACATAGCCTTTACAGCTTTGCCCACGAGCATTTCTATATTTGTAGTAAAGCTTCCATTATAATGAAAAACTGTACCCAAGTAATTGAAAGTATCTACTACTTCTAATGGCATTTCGTTATAAGTCCAGTGTTCATCGTGCTTAAGTCCACCCCGTTTCCTGAAGACAACTATTTTGCTTTTTGTAGAGTTAACAGTTAGACCCCAACTATCACAATATGTTTTTAGTAAATCAAGGCTTCTCTGTAAGTCTGCTGGATTTTTGCCAAATATTACCATGTCGTCGGCAAAAAGCATTAATATGAAGGAAATATCGTCAATATTAAGACCACTGTTATGATTTTCTAGTAGGTAAAGCTCCAAATCTTCTAAAAATAACGCAAAGAGAACAGGTGACATAACCTCCCCTTGTTTCAACCCAATTGAACATTCAAAGTATTCAGAATACGATTTACAACCTTTGACACGAGCCTTAACATTGGAATACATACTTTTAATAATTTGAAGGCATTTGCCTGTAATACCAATTTTATGTAATTTAAACCAAAGTGCATTACGATTTATACTATCGAATGCTTTGCTGAAGTCAATAAAAGCACATGCCAATCGACCCTTTTCGTTTAAAATTTTGTTTATTACAGCATTAAGAACAAATATTGCGTCGACAGTAGAACGACCTTTTCTAAATCCGAATTGCGCATCGCTGATAGTGTTATTTTTTTCTATCCAATTATTTATTCGTTTATTTAAAATACTGGTAAAATTTTTAGAGAAACAGCTCACCAACGCGACCCCTCTGTAATTATTGACGTCAGTACGTTCGTTTTTCTTGTGAATGGGAATAATGACACTTTCCATCCAAGATTCCGGAAATACACCTGATTTTAATATGGCGTTAAATAAATCGGCTAGATGGGATGACAAAATATCGAACGATTCTAAAAATTATTCATTCAGCAATAGGTCATTACCGGTAGACTTATTACGTTTCAAGTTACGCACTGCAGAGATAACTTCGGACTGAGTGATGACGTCATCAAGTTCATTAAATATACAATCATCAGCATTAAAATCATGGTAAGCGCGAAAATCTTCCGCTTCATTATTCGAAATATCAGAGGGCAAATTTAAATTTGAAAAGAAATCATAAAACTCGTTAATACTTATGTCGTTGGATAAAATATTATTTTTACGCGAAAAGTGCATCCAGAAATCTCGAGGTTTTTTATTCCTCAGATTTTCAATACTTTTCATCCGTACTAATTCATGAGCTCTTTTTTTCTTTTTGATTAGATTTTTATAAAATAACTTTTTGGAACACATGTCTACTCTATTTAAATCATTTTTACATCTCGTGAAATCACGTAATTTTGATAAGTATTCATTTTTTGCTGTTAAGCATTCGTGATCAAACCAATCCGATGTTTGCACAATTGATTGATGAGCACGCGGTTTGTCGCTCATTGATATGTCTTTACGAAATAATGGATCCGCCACGTCTCGGATAATATTTGTAAAATTGTTAATACATGTTTGTATATCGTTTTTATTAGCTTTGTTAGCTAACTCGGATATTTTATTTAGTTCGGGTAACTTCGAAATGAGTGAATTTCGGTATTTATCACGCAACTCAACATTCCATTTAACGTTTGTACGAGTAAATATTTCGTAAGATTTACTTATATTCGTATTACAAACAATAGAAAATACAATAGGTGCGTGATCGGAGTAAATATTAAATTGTTCGACTTCAAAATAGTTGATACAACTAAAATCACATTGACGAAGTAATAAATAGTCAATAATACTAGAACCATTGGTATGTGTATATGTAAAATTACCAACATTATAGTCTTTATAAAGTCTACCGTTTGCTATACGTAAATTATTTGATTTACACAAATCAAGAATTTTACTACCAAAGTTATTGTACTTTGTGTCTAGTGATTTTCTTTCCAGGGGTGTATCGGGGGTGTATACATCCTCATCAATAAAGTCAACATTATTATCATATACAATATAGTCTTTGTGGTATCCGACACGAGAATTCCAATCACCCACTAACATCACCTTACCCCTTGACTCATATTTACGAATATCACTGTCAATTATAGAGAATAAATCCGTATCAATTAAGTCATAACTTGGGGAATTTTCGACCCATATATAAACACCAGCTAAGAATATATCTTCTGATAAGTTAAAGAAATGTTTGTCCAGACGTAACCATATTACAGTGTCATGATGATTTTGTATAATTTTGGCTCCTTTACTTATAGCGTTTTTAATGTACAGAATTATACCACCACTGCAGCGTCTAGCACGCTTATTTTGATATTTTCTATAGAAATTAAAGCACTTATAACCATCAATATCAAGTTTGGACCTACTATTGGTCCATGATTCTAGTAAGAAAATTATGTCATGTTGTGTGATTTTTTCAATAAATTCCACATCTTCTAATAATGATCTAGTAAGTCCGTTAATGTTCCAGGTTATGATAGATAGTCCAGCCTCTGGCTTGTCCTAAGTTGAAGAGATTTTTACAGGATTTCCATCTATATATAATGTGTCATAGCTTAACCATGCTGATTTGCCATGACGTTTAGCCTCTCTTAATTTGGGCAATAAGGATTTACGACGTTCAGCTATTTCCTTCGGAAATTGTTCATACATGAAAAAGTTGGTGCCTTCAAGATTTTTACCGTTTCTTCTCACCATCTCGCGGTCCTTGTATAATGTAAATTTAGCAACTATCTTACGTGTATTAGAGTTAGATTGATTATGTCCAATACGATGCACACGTTCAAAGTTGATATTGTCCACCATATCCTGAGCCATTTTTAATTTTTCTACCATAAATTTACGTAAAGCAGTTTCAGTTTGGGTTGTTGATTCATGTGGCTCCTCAGCAATATTGGCGAAAATTAGATTATTCCGCATACTTTGTGATTGTAAATATAATAAGTCATCTTGAAGCTTAGCATTGACTTTCTGGAGACGAGAAACATCATCACGGGTAGCACTTTGAGCAAAATCTGAGCTATCAACACGATCACATAACTCGGATACTTTAGCATCAGTAGATTTAACGTGATCTTGCACGCGACACCATAATTTGTTAAGTTCAGATTCAAAATTACTGACCTTTTTCTCAAGTGAGTCCAATTTATTTAAACGCTCATCTACATGTGAAAGTTTAGAATCTATACGTTTCAGGTATCCTAATATATTGTCCATAGAGTTAGATCCATTTTGTGAATCACCGCCACCAGAAATAGCTTCCTCACTAAGTCCGCCACTGCATGTTTCAAAAACTGAGTTATCCATTTCCGTCATTGAATCATTAAATAAAACCGAGTTCGCTTTTCTTATACAATCACTTACACTTGTACATTGATTGTTTACATTAATTCCATTTAAACTTGTATTCTCAGCGTTTTAAACAATTGGCGAATCATTGCGCGCCGATTTCAAATTTTCATTGACTCCATTGTCCGAATTTTCACTGCTGTATTTTCTCTTTTTTTGACGCCTCTGCTTATTTTTCGAACCCATTTATGATTTAATCCAATGTACATAACATTTATGCAAAATTTCAGATCACTAGTAACGAAAAATGTATAGTTTAATCCAAAATTTATCGAAATTTTACACAGGATAAAAATCCATGACCGTCTCGGTTGGTGTCACGTGACCAACACCAAAGAAAAGACACTTGTTTCTGTATGAAATATCCACTTTTTGAAGTAGACTGTTCATACGCCTATTGTCTTATTGAGGTTAAAAAGCTGCATTTAGATTTAAACAATTTGTTTATAAACCATAACAATAGCGTATGAACTCCATTGTAATATGTTGGTGCATGTCTATTTCAGCAGGTTTTAAACAAATGTTTTTGTTCACCTTGAGAATGTTACTTTACTATTGTAAAATGTTATTATTATTATTTATTAAATAACTATTTGTTATTTGCCCTGTAAAGTGGCAAATTCACTGCACAATACAGAAAAAATTATTTAATAAAACTGAAAACCGGGTCGAAATCTGTTATAGGGCCAATAACACTTATTGGTCCTAGGGCCAATAACAAATGTCTGCGCTCTGATTGGTTGAAAAACAGGGCCAATAGCAAAATTTGCGTAAATGGAGAAATTCTAAAACAAAATGGCCGCTCTTTTTCTCGATAAAATTCACTTTTTATCTATTTTGCGGCCTAATCACGTCGCGGGCCTCAATAATCAGAATGAATACGGGTAATTTTCGAAAGGGAATTAACCGATACTACTTTTCGATAGATGACATCAACTAAGAATGACGAATTCACCCCGTGAATTATTGCATCATCTTGAACACAGAGTCTTGTTGACAACGAAAGTTTGATAAATTATTAATCTGTAATGCTGGACTGAATCAATCCATGTATAAATTTTGTTCTCTGCGTTACATAGTATAGCCGAGAACCGTTGTCTCAACACGCACGTGACTAAAACGGTTGGTCAGTTTTTGTCCGGGTATATATAGAGGCGAGGTCGTCAAAGCGAATCATTCTACGAAGCGAACGCACTTGTACGGAAATTCAACTTTTATACAGTTACAACCATAGAAGACCACGTGGATTGAAGCATACTCGACAGAGTGAAATTGAAGATTGAGACTACATTTTTTGTTAATAAACAAGTTTTATTATCAGAGATAGGACACATATTTGATAAGATAAGTGGCTATACTTAAATTTTGCTAATTAATTTGTTTTATTCTATTGTGCACTGCGCGCAAACGTTTATACGTTAAGCGCAAGCATGACCAATAAAATAATTATTGAAAACTGAATGCCAAACTTGAAGGTGGGGTTTTCGAAGTCTGCTGAAACTTGTTATTCAATAATAGAGGAAGGAATATTTAAATGTTTTGTTATGATTTGTCAAGGTTACAGGATAATTATACATTGGATGCTTTATAGGGGTCATTCTGTATTATATTGTTTTCAATTGATATCACCGTGTGTATTATACGCTGTGTTAACATCGATGTTATGTACTTAACTATGATGATAAAATGAGTTTGTTATTATTACGACTTGCAATAAATATTATTTTTGTAGACGTGGAACTTTAAACACGTTTACACATGCAAGACTCACATAATTTTAGGTTTATACTTATTTAGTAAGTGATATGTCAAAATCAATAGGTATATTCATACATTTTTATTTATTAGCTTGATGAAAAATTGCAAGGATATGGTAATTTAAGAATGAATGTACGCGCACGTATGATTATTTTTGTGTGTAAATTGTATACATGATTAAAAAGAATTTATTTCAATCAAAATAGATAACAATGTATATGCCGTCTTCTTCTGGTCATGCGTGTTTTTGTACTTTAAACGATGACATTATCAACCGAATAGGCGAATGAACTGACGCATGAACAGCATTTATAAAATGAATGTCAAATAATTAAACTATAAAACTGAAAATAATAACACGGCCCGAAGTATTGGAATGTAATTAGGCTGGTAATGTTTATATGCGCATTGTTAACGTGGACGACCTGTAGTGAGTATATGTTAAGTCAGAAATTACACATGAACATAGTATTTACACAAGTTATGTTTATTAATTGTTATCCACCTGAAGAAGACGTATATTAATGTCGAAACGCGTTGTGGAATAAAACGTTTTAATTGGAGCTTGTCTTCCTTTTTCAAACACTATCACAAGTTATAAAACAATACGTTCGATGGTTATATATTCATAGTACATGTATACATGTATTTATAGGTTATATAAATATAGTAACATAGTGTAAATGTGCATAAAATTGATCATCATGTAGAGCTCTAAATATGGAGTCAACTGTGTTCAAAACATAATGTGTATATTTATAATTGTTTGTATGTGTATGTATCTATGTTATTATATTATTATTATATACCGCATTTGTATAGCGCTCTTTTCATATTGAATATATGTTCAGGAGCGCTTAGTGGGTTTGTGTATGAGTATGTATGTCAACATATTCATGCTATGGTTTATTTGAAGCACACTTTATAACGTTGTAAATTTTAGTACGTTTGTGTATAGCTGTTATCCAATTTCATATATAATGCTTTTAATATATTATTACAATAATTCATAATTCAATGTCTTCATTTATTCTTATTATTCAGCTAATGACATTATAGCTCATGGCCTAATGAATAATAAACCAGGTCCGTGTTGTACAGGGAAGAAAGACGTACAGAGGACAGGGCAATATAAGATAAGTATAATACCTCATTCAAATGTTCTAGTAGACATTTAAACATGTGGAAATCATGTGCAGTAGATTATATTGTTTGTATTATTCAAAATGGATATAAACTTCCATTTAAACTGTTCCACCAGAGGCAAGTTTGAGGAACAATAAGTCAACTTGTGATAATGTACAATTTGTACATTCAGAGATTCAAAGTTTACTAAGTACAGTAGTTATTATACAATTTGATTATAAGCCGCTAGTTGTCAATCCCTTAACTGTAGCCTGTAACAATAATAGGAAAGCCACGATTAGTTTTGGACTGTATACATGTATATAAATTCTGATTTACATTTAATCATAGTTAAATTAGTCTATAAACGTTTAAACAGCTAAAGGTGATGCTAGTTTTTATTACGTATGTCTATTTTAAGGGTCATAAAGTAATTGTGTACTTAGATGACTGTATTCGAGGCCATTCAGATTATACGGAAACAATTAATTGTATTTTATGTGCAAGAAGTATTATTCAGTTTCTTTTTTCTTAAAGGCTAATGTATGTATATGTATACTAGTATATGTGTATATGTGTGTATATGTATATAAATATGTTTGTGTATGTGTATGTATATATATATGGGTGCTCATGAGTTCTATTGAGAAAAGTAACATGGTTAGAAAATCACAATGATTCAATTTTAAAACGTATTTTCACAAATGAAACATTGAATATTTAGAATTTCTCTATACTGGCCAATTTTAAATGCTTTGGCAGAACGTAAACTGACTTTATTGCATGTAAGACATTTATTTCAGTAGTCAGAGAGAGAGATATTATATCTTTACAAAATGTACTTGGAAACGTTGTTAAATTAAGAACTAGATACAAGTTAACTTGCATACTGACATGAGCGAGTTGAATATTCCTATTATGTTATCAGAACAAGCTTGTACAGAGCCTAAATAATGTTGCAAAAATTGCAGGACAAAGTTTGACGTAGAAAGTCCGTTACAATGTCTTAGGTCATGTGATATTTCGCTTTATTGCGATAATCTTGCCGATAAATATGGTGGCTATTTGATAGACCACAGATCAATGGCAAATGTACCTGCGGAAGAGGGTTTAAATGAGCTCCCGGAAGTGAGCATCTCGTTTGACGAGATATATGGTAAATCTGATTATAAACATCAGTGCATAGAGAAATAAATGAGCTCCCGGAAGTGAGCATCTCGTTTGACGAGATATATGGTAAATCTGATTATAAACATCAGTGCATATAGAAATATTCAGAAATTAAACCCAGTAATGTGGTTTTTGGCTCTTGGAGTCAAAGCGAGATTCTGTTTATTTTCAACATGAAAGGGAACGAAAGCTGTTGGTATAATTCTTAAGACAAAAATAATTGTCATATAAATGTGTCTTATCTTATGGCAGAACTAAATCAGGTTTTGAAAATATATCAGTCGCTATCAATGAAAGTTTGTAACCGTTATGACGTCCCGTTACAATTGGAGTTGATACAAAGATCTCAAAATGAATTAGCTGATCGATGTTTGGACAGTGATAATTGGTTTGTACCCAAACACTGTTCTTATTTTTTGGACAATTTGCGGGGCATATACACAATGGATTTTTTTAGCGCACTACAATAGGTATGCAGTAGGTATTAACATATTGATCAATCATATCTGGACTAATGAGACTAATTTGATCGTTCCATCGCCTAAATTGATTTTGTGGTGCATTTACAAATTAAGGAAAGAGCAAGAAAGGTGACCTAGCGGTTGAGCGTCGGAACGAGAAGCTAAGTCTTAGGTTGAGCCCCATGAGTGTCGATACTTTAAGACAGGTACCTTGATAGTTCCAATAAATGGAAATCAGCTGAGTTTTGGCAATGTATTTATGATGGCAGCATACTTTGATCATATATTGTAGATAGAAGGGTGTTATCCAGATAAAGAAATTTATAAAAATAAAAAGGTATATTCGTAAACGATACTGATAAATATCCATTCAATATGTTTTGTGTAAGAATGTATTTTAGAACAAATGTAAGAAATATTGATATACACGTACTTTGTTTGTATCGCTTTATGTATGTGAATCATTATATTTTATCCTTTGTTCACAGTTAATGACCAAGAGTATTTATAAACAGAATGTCTGGTGAAAACATCTACACATGTATAGACAATATTTTTTATAGTGTTTATCATCAAATCCAGCAAGATATATGACAGTAGTTTTATATTTTACCCAGTCGTGTGATTAAATGAGGAAAAGTAAACTAGTGTTATTACATCATCGTGTTATCAAGTTGATGCATCCGATTCCTGGCTATACAGGCCCAACAGAGAACATTAAAGAGAAGAACTTGTTAAAAACTTTGGAGAGATTATTTTCTATACCTGTAATGGAAAGACATTTTTTACATAAATATACTTTAACTACTAAGTAAAATGTATGAAAACGAGATGACAATTATGAATACCAGGATTTTGGCTATGATTTTAGCATGCTATTTTGTTTGTTGCTTACATTTTAATGAGTTAAGTAATTTAAAATGGTCTTGACATTAAATTTTCTGACTATATTGTAATCATATTAGAAAAGTAGAACTATAATTTAGGCATATATATATATATACACCAGGGATATTCATATCAACGATAGTTCATCTAATGCCTGTCTGTAGTTTGTGTAACAAAGTATGTCAGACATGTATCTGTCGAATTCATTAGATAATTTTATATTGAATACAATTAAAAATATTCGACGTATATATACCCTGATTGAGACAAATAAACGGTTTCATCATACCAGGGCCTATGAGCGTATATTTTCTAAATTGAATTTAGTTGCTCCAAATTTAAAAATTAGGTAACGATTCTTTGAGAGCTAGTACAGTTACGACTGCAGCAAACGCAGCATGAATAAATGTTAGTTGTTTTTAACGTAAAAGTCAGTGAAAAACCTGATTTGGTCAAAGATAGTTACATAGTTGATTCATTTGGCAAAAACTTGACTTTACAAAAATGTTTGGTACTTGAGGTCATCAAAAATTGAATTTCTCAATCCTCTATACTTTGTATTTTCTATAAACGCGTCTCGCTCACGCCCAAACAGTAGTGTTTGTCGTATTGTTTTTGGTATGGATAGGTGTTGAGACATTTTGTTCTCTGCGTTACATAGTATAGCCGAGAACCGTTGTCTCAGCACGCACGTGACTAAAACGGTTGGTCAGTTTTTGTCCGGGTATAAATAGAGGTGAGGTCGTCAGAGCGAATCATTCTACGTAGCGAACGTTATTGTACGGAAATTCAATTTTTGACATGAAGCGTATAATTTTTGGAGAAAATTTTGTTAACAAATGTTTGATTAATTTTTTGAATTGTTCGTTATTCATTTTTATCAGTCAATGTTCTAAAGTTATGAATGCATGACCTTTATGATACCTAAATACTTAATCAGTGAAAGTGTTTTTTTAGCGCATTCCATAAATCCTTTATGATCCTTGAAATAATAAATGTCAGATAGTGGTTAGTTATACCACGCTATTTTTGTATGACCATTCTTAATTCCATAGAAGCAGTTATCGTTCTTCGGCTTAGAATGTTTTCGCTATATAATACATTAATACTTTATTTATCAATAATAGTTTGTTGTTAACATAGTATAATTCATAAAATATATACTTTCGTTTCTTAAAGTAATAAATGTCAGACAGTGGTAAGATACACTGTACTGTTTGCAGCCCTCAGTATAGACTATATCTGGTATACAAGTCTTTAGGTTGTTCCCATCTACGAAATAAGCTTTTAATGTTACAATGGAAAACGTGTACAATGGTCTATGAGATTTTGTCTTGGGTTCATATTTTGGAAACAATGTGAAACAGACTTTGTTTGTACCGCCTGAGCACGAGTGGAACAACCTAGAGATTTGAATTCCGGATTAAGCCTATTTTCAGGAAACTTCATAAGGGATATTAGTAAATGAAACCAATCTTATCCTTGAGAAATCCTGACTGGGTTTTGGTTATCTTCTACCTCCACTTCCTTTTAAAAGGTTTGTGTTGGGGCAGCCGGCTCGCAGTTTTTTCTGACATTTACTGAATACGTATACGTCATAATACACTATAGTTAACTTGTATATTATGAAATTATTATTATTATGTGATGAATGCATACTTCATTTGTTGAATAAAATACGTATATATATATATATATTATAAATGCCTGTCATATCTCTGTACAATAAACGCGTCTCGCTCACGCCCAAACAGTAGTGTTTGTCGTATTGTTTTTGGTAAGGATAGGTGTTGAGACGGTATGTGTTCTATCATTTTGTGTAGTATTCATTGTAGATATTTGCCGTATATGAGACAACTGAGACATCGTCATAACGCATCGTCTGTTGACATTTTCTTTTCATAAAATCAAATCTTTCTGTGTTATTTTTCCTCGGGACAGTCATATTGGCCCTCAGCCTTCGGCCTCGGGCCAATACGACCGCCCTTGGAAAAATGACAGGGCCTATATCAAATCACATATTTGATAACATATAATACCGCATTTGTATATAGCGCTCTTTTCATATTGAAAATAAAAAATTAAAAAAAAATTAAAAAATGTTATCATGATTAACATCGCAATTTAAGGTAGAATTTCCATAATACAAACATGTAGCTGCTAATGAAGACTAATGATATACGTGTAAAATTATTTTTAATTTGTTTGTAAATATTGTCAAAAGTGACTTATCTACGGTTTAATATGTCAGATTTATCTTATTGAATTCATGAATACACGAAACGTCCTTTGATATTGCTTCACCTAAATTGCATGTACGAGGAATGTTATGTTACAGGGAATTTCGAGCTAAAAATACCACAAAAAGGATTATTGACTCAATATGACCTTCTTTCCTTTCAACAAGTTGAAGATAATGCCTCTGACCAGTACATACACCCACAAAGCCAGTTTTTTACACAACTAGGAATACTAAAAAGTTTAACTATAAAAATATAATATTGAGGGCAATATTGAATTACTTTTATGGTGATTTGAATACAATATTTGGTATAAACAATTTATAATGCGACATATATCCTAACCTCAAAACATGTTGATCCAATCCAGATATTCTTAAACATGAAATGCCTTTTAATTTTAACGTGAAGTTTTAATATAAAATATATAATACAATTGATGTGGTAACTCGTCAAAACTGATAAAGTTCATCGGAGAAAGAATGGGATATTTACTGCGGTAGGTCAACACTTTCTTTTTGGAACGATGTCCTAAGACATCGTTCCAACGGTAACAAGAAAGTATAAGATTACTCATTTCACGCTTCAACAATTTTCAACATAGACAAAGAGGCGTAGTTCAAGCGTGAAACTCATTAACATCTCATTTAAATGTAATACAACGCTGGCTTGTGTTGTCGTTCTTGAAACTCTTTAGGAAAAGGGAGGTTACTCTCAGGACATACAAATTTTGCAATGGAGACGGGACAACTCAACCCGTAGACAACTCAAACCGTGACAACTGCAATGATAACTTGTTGGAGTAAAAAGGGCCTACGATGTTTTTGACAATGCCTGTTATATGCGTAGCATAATTACATCATTCGATTGTAATAAACAATATTAAATGATCGTATTATATTATGTTACTTATGTCAATACATTAAGGATGATTTTGGTAGTTTTGGGGAGCACCGTTCTGTGCATATCTAAAACAAACACGACGTCAACGTTACAAATAAGGCAGTGGCTAGAGTTACGGTACCGTAACTCTAGACCCGGGTTCTAGAGTGACGGAATTTCCGTAACTGTAGACAACCCTGCCAGTGTTGGCTAGGGTTACGGAAGTCAAATGACATGCGTACATTGTATGTTTCAACTTTTAAACGTCGAAAAACTTGTTTAAATTCATTATTACTCGAAATTAACAAATATTTACCGACGTGACTTATCCAATTGTTATTACACCCGCCATTTTGGATATGACTAATACACTTACCGGATGTTTAATATACGGCGATATGACGTTGTCGTCTTCAAAGTGTCACATTAAAGGTTTACTTGAGCGATTTTAAGTTATAGAGTTTGATCATAATTTGAATGAATATGTATAATTTTGTACGGAATTTTAAGCAAATATTTATAGGAAATAGACGATTCTTAGAGTAATTTTAATTGTGAATAAATTGCAAGTGCAAAACGTTAATTTGGCTTAAATTTCGTGAACAAAAATGGGAATGTAGCTTGATGCAAAAGAGCTTAGTACTTGGGGGAAATCCTTAAATGAATTGTTAGAAAGGCGATGTTTCTGTGAAAAAAATTCAGCTTGTCATTCCACACCAAATTTTTAAAATTTTAACGAAAATATTAACGATCTCGTTAAAAAATACCCATTGATAACCAAAAATGAGAAGTTGTCAGCTCCTTGTGGTTAAAGAAAATAGTCCAGAATAATATTTGGTTTGGTGAGATGGCTGCTGTACATGACCCTAAAATGTGTTGATGAAAATTAATTCTTTGACTGGTTTATTTTGTTTGATAAAGTAAGATAAACCTTGCCATGATCAAACCACTTGAGAAGTCTAGTGCTATCCTTTTGTTAAATTCCGTTAATTGATATTTAATACATTATTTTATAGATAATGTACATAATTATATATTCTTAAATCAAAATATAAGTTCAGGACATCGTTCCTCCAGCACTCCAGTGCTTTGATTAGTTATAGTTTTCGTTTGATTATAATATACCTAAAGCCAAGTTATTTACGTGTTTATTCTAATGAATATATATGTACGTATTCGTGATAACCTGTTTAAAATCTTATGTAATTTGGATACGTTCCACTTTCCTACGTAAAAACTAACATATTAATTACTTCGTATATTAACATCAAAAGAAAAAGCAGGCTGAATAATGCTAGACAATAACAAGTGACATAAGATTAATGAAAAGATCACACAACGTAAGGTTATTTAATGATAAATTTTCTAGTTCTTGATTGTAAAGCGAGCTATACAGGTCAACGTCAATGTAGTTTTTTGTGTGCTTGAAATACTTACAGAGTTGATACTGTTGCTTAATAAAACAAAATCATGTTGACAGACAATGTAAGTTTATATAAATCACTTAGGGCCCCGTTACACCAAACTAGTTCTCAGAACGTTCGACCCCGTCCTAAAAATATTGCGAAACTAGCTGTGAACGAGTTAGAACGTGCCGTTTAAGTCGAAAAATATCAGCTATACGATCATAATTCGTTCAGAACCAGTTCCCGTTGCGTGCAATCCGTTTTTATCCCGTCTGTTGTCCGTTTGTATCGAGTTCAAATCGGGTAAAATTGCTCGTTCTCGTCACGAGACACCATCTCTCACTAGTCCAAACCCGTTCGTAGTCAGTTTTAACCCGTTCATAACTAGTTCTTCTAAGCTCCTTTACACTTGACCATCCCGTTTAAGACAGTTCAACTCGTTCTAAGTACGTTCTTATCTCAATCTTAGTGCGTTTTGGACGAAATAACGTCACGTTCTGACCCGATTGATATAAATATCCAAGACGTTTCTCCCCGTTCTCATTCTCGTTCCGCGCTTCAAGCTTTGAGGACACAATTCGTCAAGCATCACTGTGACCATCATGCCTCCAAAAATGAGCAGAATCAGACAGACGGTGCGTATTAAGACATCGCTTTCAAACGATCCAAAATCACCTGCACATGTGAAGCTCTTGAAGACCAGCCTCAAGATAAGCCACAAGATACTAAGCCTCCTGAGCCAGTCAATAAAAATGAGGAAGTTTCTCCTCTACCATGTAATTGTATTCTTGCTCCGCTTCTATAAAAAAAGAGTACAAAGCCAACATTCAAAGCATTGACGACTTCCATGGTTCTAGGCAAAGAGCTTGGGCCCAGATTATAACTTGGTGAGAAATGTTCTGTATTTATACCAAACCTTGTCTTGTTTGTTTGTTTGTTTGTTTGCTTGGGTTTTACGGCGCACCAACACAAAAAGGTCATATCGCGCCGAAAGCAATCAATGATACTATTGATTCAAACGAAATTAAAAGATGTAAAGCTCTATATTTTATTATAAACATTTATTTCTTTCAAAAAGTTAAGTATCGCATATGATGATACAGATTCAAAAAGTTCTTTAAGTGAGTTTACTTTAAAATGTTTGTCACGAATGTATTTAAGATCCTGACAGTCAAGGAGAACGTGTTTTACATTGAAATGCTCGTCACATGGTATACATTTAGGTGCTTCCTCTCTTTTGAGAAGGTATGAATGTGTTAATCTAGTATGACCAATTCTACATCGCGAAATCACTATTTGATCTCTGCGATTAGAAAATATAATTGACGAAGATGAATTAAGGGTTGGCTTTATGTCACGTAATTTATTAAAAATTGCATTGTTCCACAATGTTTGCCATTTTGATTTAATTAACGTGTTTATTGGACATTTGAAGTCACTGCTTGGTAATTTGATATCTACTGGTTGAAGGTTTAAAGATGCTTTGGCTAAAATATCAACTTTTTCATTTCCTTGTATACCAATATGGCTTGGTATCCAGCAGAGGTGTACTGTTTTAGATTTTAAAATTTCATGTAATTTTAATTCGATACTTTTAATAAGAATATTGTCTGAATTACGATTTTTATGGCCAATAATACAGATAGAGAATCTGAAACAATGATAAAATTATTATTATTACTATTTGATATGTATGATAAAGCAAGATCTATTGCTTTGACTTCAGCTGTAAATATGGATGCCTGGTCAGGCAATCGCATTCTTGCAACAAATGAATTTCCATATGCAGCGCAACCAACTTTGTTACCATCTTTAGAGCCGTCAGTAAATAAATGTGTACAATCACCAAACCTTGTCAGATCGTAAGTTGTAGACGTTATGGACGTGGTACGAACTGCATACGAACGCAATAGAACCGAGAACCTACTGCGAACTTTAAGAACTGTGTGTAAACGTGTTGCAAACTGGTTCAGAACTTCGTATTTAGCTTTTGTGCATTTAGACGGGATAACAACGCACTATGGACGTAATTAAGTCGAGTTAAGTCTGTGTGCAAACGGAATGAACGAGTTACAAACGAAACAGGTCGGTGTGTAAACGTACTGCAAATTGTGGCCCGATCGAACTACGACAAGGCACGTCCCTAGTACGATGCTAGTACGGCAATTCCGTTCGCAGTACGTCCTTTCCGCTGTCAGTACGTTGTCACTCAGTCTAATTGCAGAACGGGGTGGCCGCAAAAATATTTTGAGTCGACTCAAAGTTCTAAAACCCCATTCCCGTTCAACCCCGTCCGAGCTCGTCCATAACGCTCGAACACAAGCCGTAGAAAGTTGCAACTACGTCCAGTCCGTTTGCACACAGTTGGAGCTCGTTCGGTCCAATTTTTTTAGAACGTAGTGAGAACGAGTTTGGTGTAACTGGGGTATAAGTTGCAGATATTTGTCAATATGTCAATTAAATCCTTTACTGTCGTTATAATTACAACATATTCTGTCCTATAATTCCCATGAGTAGTTATGTCTGATACAGACAGTAATTGTGTCTATGTTATTGGTAATATACAGATTAAGGCCCACGTTGTTTCATAAAACAGAATATACTACTAACCAAAATGAAAAGTTGATAGAAACTACAATCGAAATGTCTGGAAATTCCAATGATGAAATCACAGAACTTATAAAACAGCAGTCCCTGTGTCTAATTTGGTGTTCTATTGTTTTTTTAAAAAAACTATGGGAGTAATAAATGGTCTAAATTCTATATGACCTTCTCATACTTCATAGTCAGATGCCCCAAAATGACCATATCAACAAAGAATATATAAACCATTTAATAAGGTTTACTCGATAATAATGTTTGATAGGATATATTATTTTTTCAACTATATGTTTTGATGTGTCTCTAAAGACTAAATGTGATTTTAGAAATAACTAATCACTTTATGATACAAGTAAAAAATTGCTGCTAAATGCAGCAAAGGGATTGTCACGGCAAACAAAAAAGAATGATTAAGTATAATCTAAAGGTAACTCAAAAGAGCATTATATTGAATTGTCATGTTAAGGTTTTTCAGTAATTAAAAGGTAACTTGTCATAAAACGTTTTTCTGTTCAAATGTAACAATCTCGTTCCAAAAGCCTAGTAAGATTCTCGATACTAGTTAGATTGAGAATCTTGACAAATTTGGAGTACGCGAATGGTCTGGATCTAGACACCATCTTTATGCCGACAGGATGTTTGGTTTTAGTTGGATTTATTTCCAGTAATTCATATTTGCATGACGCTTAAAAAGATCGGCAGAAGGGAAAACATAGTTCTTCAGAACAGAAGCTATTTACATGACTTATCGCTTCTGTTTAGTCAAGTGCTCCTCACATTGCGGATCTGTTCTTACCAATCCGTGTAACCAATCATCTAACTATTGCATAACTGTCCAGCATCTTTGAATTTTGACATTTTGATTTTACAGGCGTGAACATTTGTTGCATTTATTGCATTTATTTTTTAATCACGAGACAGTCATGCAATCTAAATGTGTGTGTCTTTGCCTTGAAATAGAAATATCAGTTTGCGCATAGTATTTAAGCAGAGGTAGAGAGTCAGCGAGTGAATCTTTCAAACCAGTGTATTAGAGAGTAGTCATACCTTTACTTGTTACGGAAGAATTTTGTTGCCGGATACACGAAAGGATTTAACATGTATTTTAATTCCGAAAAGATGCACTTAAATACAAAAGGCAAGCTATTTCGAATAGAAATCATTTTTTTCTTAATAATGAATTCACTCGGACTCGAGAAAACATACTCCATTCGAACAAATTAAAAACTGGCGAGCTTTTCACCTAGGTGTAAATGTCCGTCATTTTAACTCTCTTAAAATTACCTGGTCCGTCTGGTCAATAGTCCGTCAATATAGTACCAAACTTTTCATAATTAAAAAAAGTCTGCAAAAATAATCTTACATCTGCTCGATCTATAACCAGAAGCAAGTTCAATTACACAAAACGCTACAGTACGTTACATAACGATGCATTCGGAACTCCTCGGTCATACATTTGTTTACTTTAACGCCGGACATTTCAAAATAGCGTCCAAATATGTCCGAGATTATTCGCAGCAAATGGACGAGGACTTCCGAATGTATCGTTGCGGAACGTTCTATAACGTTCGCAGTTACTGAACTCAACCCTGGTCCGTAACACTTATGCTCTTAAAATTAACTGGTCCGCTGCACTTAATCATAGTTAGAAAAGATCGCCAATAGAGCTCAGTAAGAGTAAGAATTAAGAGTCAATGTTACACGATTACGCTTCTTTATTTATACAGTCGGCTAATAAGACAAAAAGGTATATTATTAAAATATATGAATCATATCAAAATAGTTTTCAAATGATAAATGCTCTAACAGTTGAAACATATAATATTTACAACAATATGTGATGAAGCAATCGACGATTCTTTTAATAGTTAAAGTCTGCAAAGTTATTTCTTAAAATATAATTTCGATATTGGTGTCTTATCTTTTCAAATAAAATATTGGCAAATATCAATAATATATGTACTATACACACATTATGATACGCATATTTGTTAAACTGTATCCGTATACTAAACTGGTCTCCTGGTCCGGTTGGTTCGCGATTTATACCTATCCCTTTTCGTGTGATTCGAAAGGATTTGCGGAAATGTGTTGATATAAAACGCTGATTTTTCGTGTGTTGCATTGTTGCAAGAAAAATTGTTTATATGGATTCCCCCAAAAATGATTTTTCTATTTAACTTTTAACAGAAATGGGCTGTACTATGACTGCATTAAAAACAATAAATTTGTCGGCAGTGGAAATCGAAAGGATTTTTATCATTTTTTATCACGTGACTTTTGCCCATTGCTATCAAAATCTACCCACCACAATATCACGGCGTTGAGACGCCGTGAAATAAGAAGAAAATATTTAGACATAAAATTTATATAATCACAGAAGTAAAATATATTTTACATGCAAACAAACACAAACAAAAATTTATTTAATCAATTCATGAACATATTTATACGACAAGTCTGAGGAGATACCAGTGGATTTGATTATTCATATTCTAATTGTAATATCCGAACAAAAATATTGAAACTTACAACATGATTGAATAAGCAAACTAAGTTTCTTCTAAATTCGAGCAACAAACAAAAGGGTGACAACTTTTATTTTTATTCAAAATATGCAAAAAATGTTATATTCATTAACATAGTCACACTTACACATATTGCGGAATCTGAGTAAACTGCCATAAGAACGGCTTTGTCTGAGAAGCTATGGTACTGCACGGGTAAACTTTAGATAGTTCCCGCTGATTTTGTTCGAAACCGAAGAAAACACAGCTTCTATGGTTTGATGTTTTTGGAGGGAGGAATTAATCTATTTATGTGTACATGTACCAGAATTACCATTAAGTCTTTATTCATCATTGTACCTGAGTCCCTGGATCAGACAATTTTATACATGTTTTATAATAATATTTAGAACTGTTTGTTAGAACATTTGCTTTGTTGTTTTTATCTAGTTTACTGTCTGCCTTTGGTAAAAGCAAAAAGTGTTCTAAATTGTTACAGGAAAAAACTAGTCTACTTTATTCCTGATAATGTAATATTTTCTTAGTTAAAAAAAAGACAAAATATTTAAACCTATTTAAACAAATGAAACTCGTATAATGGTATAAAGGCAAACAGATCAATGTTTCAAAGAAGCCAATACTGTTTACAATGTTCTTTAAATGTGAACGAGGTGGTCAAATAGTTACAATGTTCTTGGGTAAAGACCATATGAATTGAAATTTTAGTTTGCTTCATTTGGCACATGTATGGCCATATTTTGCTCATTTGAGTTTAAATGAGGTTTGATGTAATTTAGAACGAAATTGTGACTTATTAAGTGTTAGCAATCTGTTCATTATATTTAACACATTGACTTAGATTTTAAGGTTCTGGAACTGTAATGGTGACCTTCCACAATTCTTATAATGATATTGTTTCTTGAATCTATACTATTAAAGACATTCAATGGTGAATTTTTAAAGAAATTTACCGTTTGTAACTTAAGTTATGTGCATTTTTAAAACGTTACCCTTGCTTTTCAAAAAGACAGTAAATTGTGCTGGGACAAAAAGTGAAAAAAAACTGTTTTTTTTTAATTTGCTGTTTTATTTCCAAATTTTAATCACTTTTCCTGTTACACAATCATGTCATGATAAATCAGATCAATCAGATTACACTTAAGACAAATACAGAGCTTTGCATACATGTACCCCCCACGCAAAAATCCGAGTTTTTGAGAAGGTTAAAAAATTTACTCTATCTTTAAAAGAAAATATCTCAAGTTTAAAGTTAGTTAGACACATGCAACTAGTTTTAAAATTTTCTGCAGTATTAACTGCCCACAATATGAAATAATTAAGAAATTTTGCCGTTTCTAAACATTTAATAAACTATTATACCTATGTTCATTTTCAGTTAACAAAATAAATATTATCATTGGAGAAAACGAGTTATCAAACAATTAAAACTCCATTTCGCTCCAAATTCTCTATTTCGTCCATTACGCCTCAAAATCTCCATTGCGTGTTTTAGTCATACCCAATTTACATAGCAAAAAAAGATGAAAACAGTGCATTTTACACCTGTACACACAGAATCAACACAATAGTTATGATCCATTTCGACTTTTTATTGTTTTTATGTCGATAAACCATTTTTTACGATAACTAACTCTACGATCACGCTGTAGAGCATCTGGGGGGCATCTTACTAAACATCGTACTATTTTCAAAGATCTTATCGTACGATTTAGATGTACGACTAAGGTACGATTTATCTTATGACCGTCTTACTAACGCCATCGTACTCTTCCAGTAAAATCGTACGTTTTTTAGTCTCTGCGATTTTGACGCATGCGCACATAATCGTATCGCATGGTTCCGGATACTCTTCAAAATAAAGTTTTAATGGACTGTTTACATTCGAGACGGACAATTTCGGGGCATTTACTTATTGTTTAGCATTGAAATTATGTAGTTACGGTGTAAACAAATAAGTTAAATGTGTAACGAAAATACCGTCTAGATTGAGTTTTAGCCTATCTACGAAGAGTTGCTTCCCTTTATTAATATACGCTATTGACTAGAAGCCGGACAGTTTATTATAGATATTTAAGTAGTATCAGCTCGCCGGTTTGAGGTAATAAGACCGTTTTAAATATTTAGTTCAGATTTGAAATTGATTAAAGTTGTATTTTGTATGGAGCATGTTGTTTCCAGTCAGAAAATTGGTCATAAGACGTTGATCATAGACGCTTATTAAACTGAGAGTAAGGTAAGCGTTTAGTTCTTCCAGCCAATCAAATCGCTCCATTGTCCTGGAGAGCAGTATATAAGGACGAGTCGTGTAATAATCGCCAGTCTGGGTTCACTCGTCGTTGAGTTAACATCGCTCTTAATTAACTGGGACTTTGTCAGTATACCTGGCGCTACAAATCTACCCACTCGCGTTCTTGTTCAAGCATTGCGCTTGCCCAAGAGAGTGATAAATAAGTTAGCCCTAATACCGGGTCGCAGTGTAAGAGAGATCGTTGTTGTAACTCTGGTTTGTCCGTAAGTTGGAACTAAATTGTTGATGTTGGAGTTGGAACTCCTGTAAGTTGTGACTTCATAAGAAGTTGGAGCTTGATCTATTAAGTTGTGTCTGTGGATAGTGTAATTAACTGTGATTATTTGTTGTTCTATCCTATCATTTTGTATCATTTATTTCTCCAATCATTAGTCTAAGCAAGACGAGGAAAATTGTTATATAATATTGTCTTTATGACTGACCCTACAAGGGGGTGAGTTACAACTTAATTCATTCGTTAACCTACCTGATTAGATACACGCTCGGTACACGTTACAAATTTGGTGGCAGCGCGGTGGGATACATCACTAGTACATATACTGTACTGCAGGTAGGTGAATTCTGTAAATATTTGAGCCTTTGTATTTGAAAAGTTATAACTCACATAGTCACACCATGGCCTCTCAACGGTCGACAGAAGATATGTCTGAATATGCCAGTTACATAGAGCAACTTAAGCATGAAAATAAGATATTAAATTTGAAACTGGAAATAGAAACTTTGCAAAACCAAGTCAATTCGTCTATGAAAGAAATGAATCTTTCAAACCAGGCTGTTGGGTCTGTAAAGCATGAGCATATCACGCCACAAGCATGTAGCACTCCACATGCACCAGCTACAGACTCAGAATCTGATAAGACGGAAACCAAGCCAACTTCCCTAGCTAACTGGGATAGATTTGTGACAAAAAGACAAAAATCGGCTAAATTACCGACCGCAATTTCAAAAACTGGCACGTCACAGAATCAAAGTACTGAAAGTCCAAAACAATCAAAATCATATATTAAGCCTGCAACTTTTGATGGCACGAGTTCATGGCTCGATTACAAGGCTCACTTTGAAGCCTGTAGTGAAACAAATGGTTGGAACGAAACACAAAAAGGGTTGTACTTGGCTGTCTCTTTAAGGGGTCCGGCTCAGGGTGTCTTTGGTAATTTAAACCATAACAAACAAGATTTTGAACAGTTATCCAAAGCACTTGAAGAACGATTTGCTCCGCCTAATCAAACTGAATTGCATCGAGCTCAGTTACGGGACAGACGTCAGCGTGCTACTGAAACGCTGTCCGAAATGGGGCAAGATATTAGACGGCTAACTAACCTTGCCTATCCTTCGGCTCCAAGCGATGTTCGCGAAACCTTAGCCATGGAACAATTTATTGATTCATTAGTTAGTACAGATATGAGACTTAGAATAAAGCAAGCTCGACCTTCCAGTCTAAATGAAGCCTTGCGACATGCGGTCGAACTTGAAGCATTTCAAAGAGCCGAACAAACTAATGGTTTACAAGGCTACACGAGAGCTGTATCTTCAGCTGAAACTTCAAGTCCTATGATTGATGCCGAGTTACAGCTTATGAAAGCTTCTATAGCCGAAATGAAACAATGTTTGTCAAACATGGATAAACAATACAATAATCCGAATCCTGTAAATAACGGAAATCATGAAAGGACTAGTTACAACACTCCCCCCGTCCAAAATAAAGGTCCCATTTACCAACCACGGAGACCGGGGAATAAATTCTCGATAAAATGTTACGAGTGTGGTAAATATGGTCATAAGAAAATTGACTGTCGAAACAGACAACAAAGGTCAAATCATAATCAATCATCTTCACCAAATGTGAACTCATCGGGTAATTCGGGATCTGGTCTGTTCGTTGGTGCAGAAATTAATGGTGTTGTCACCAACTGCTTGGTTGATACTGGTGCAACTTTGACAGTTATATCTTCTAAGTTTATTGACTCCTTACAACAACCGGTTAAGCTTGAACTTTTCGAGTCAGATATCGTATCTGCTTCTGGAACTCCATTAAATGTGAAAGGGAAAACAGTTGTCACCGTATCAATAGGTGGTCAGAAAAGTAACGTAGATGTCATAGTAGCAGATATCGATATTGATGTTATATGCGGATTAGACGTCATGACGCAGATGAACATTATAGTAGATGTTGCTAAACGAGAATTGGTAATGGGAACAGAAAGAATTCAGTTAAACTGTGAAGGTAAGATTGGCTGCTATAGAGTTGTTGCTGTCGAAAGAGTGGAGGTACCTCCAAGATCTGAAATAATAACTGAGGGTAAAGTCGCAGCTCAAAATTTTGCTAAAGGCATATACATGACTGAATCGAGTGAGCGAATATTGTCTCGAGACCAAGGTCTGGTGGCAAAATGTGTTGTACAAATAGATAAAAAGATACCGCTCCGCGTAATGAATACCTCAGAAATTTCTCAAGTAATATATCCTGGTACAAATTTAGCAACTCTCTGTCCAGTTGATCTTGTTGGGACTAGAAGAAAGGGGAAATCGACATGTATAGAACAAGTTCCATCTCATATGCAGGAGTTATTTGAGAACACAGTTACAGGAATGGATCAATCACAGGTTCAAGACGTAGCAAAAATGATGTCAAAATATTCACTTATCTTTTCAACAAATGATTGTGATATAGGCAGGACCGGAGTCATACGACATCAAATATTAACTGGAGATTCTCGACCGATTAAACAACCAATTCGACGTATACCTGAACATATGAACAACGAAGTGAATAATCAAATTGATGATATGCTTGATAATGGAATTATCAAACCCTCTGTAAGTCCATGGGCAAGTCCTGTAGTTATGGTTAAAAAGAAAGATGGTTCATATAGGTTCTGTGTGGACTACAGACAGCTGAATGCTAAAACAATCAAAGATGCATACCCGTTGCCACGAATCGATGAATCTCTTGACCAACTTTCAGGTGCAAATTTGTTCTCGTCTTTAGACCTAAGTTCTGGATATTGGCAGGTTGAAATAGACGAGAATGACCAAGCTAAGACCGCCTTTGCAACACGAAAAGGTTTATTTCAATTCGAAGTTATGCCATTTGGTCTTTGCAACGCACCGGCAACGTTTGAGAGATTAATGGAGACAGTTCTTGCTGGATTACACTGGCAAATTTGTTTAATTTATCTAGACGACATAATCGTCATAGCAAAAACTTTTGAAGAAATGATACAGAATCTCTGTGTTATATTTGATCGATTAGATGAAGCTAATCTCAAGCTAAAACCCAGAAAATGACAATTATTCAAGAAAGAGGTAGAATTTCTCGGTCATATTATTTCTTCTGGAGGTATAAAGACAGATCCCAAGAAAATTAAGTGCGTACAAGATTGGCCTGTCCCAAATAATGTCAAAGAAATTCGTTCATTTTTAGGTTTAGCTAGTTATTACCGTAAGTTTATTTGTAACTTTTCCGAAGTTGCAAAGCCATTGCATCAGTTGACCGAGAAAGGTAAGAAATTCGTCTGGACCGACAAATGCACATACGCTTTCAATAAATTGAAACAACTTTTGACACGAGCTCCAGTTTTAGCTCATCCAGATTTTGACGTACCTTTTATCTTAGATACGGATGCAAGTGATCTCGCAATTGGTGCGGTTCTGTCTCAAAAGGTTGATAATAAAGAGCATGTTATTGCATATGCCAGTCGTACTTTAACGAAAGCCGAACGAAAGTATTGTGTAACGAGAAAAGAGCTATTGGCATTGGTTCATTTTGTTAAACATTTTCGGCATTACTTGTATGGTAAGAAGTTTACCATCCGAACTGATCATGGTTCCCTCCGTTGGTTGATGCAGTTTAAAAATCCTGAAGGCCAAATTGCCAGATGGTTAGAAGTTTTGTCAGCATACGATTTTAGTGTAGAACACAGGCCTGGGAGATTGCACGGTAATGCTGATGGTATGAGTCGAATTCCAAATGAGGGGTCAAATCTCAATAGTCAAATACTCCACCTTGAATTAAAATCCCATGAAGAGTCGTTTAAAGAGTCAACAGAAATGACCATAAAAGAAGCCCAGGATGATAACCATGATATATCTCTTGTCAAATCTTGGTTAAATAAGAATGAGAGTTATAACACTATTGGTAGTGAGAGTAACTATTTGAAGTCTCTTTGGAATCAATGGAACAGATTGGAAATTAGGGATGACTTAGTCGTTCGAAGATGGGACGTTCTTGGCACAAACATTGTGTTGTGGCAAGTGATAGTTCCACTGCAATTGCGGAGAAAAATCCTCAAGTATTCCCATGATATTCCTGCTTCAGGACACCTTGGCGTAACTAAAACTTTGAGTAAAATTAGACAAAAATATTACTGGCCGGGACTTCAACATGATGTCCGAACGTATATATCGGGCTGTGAATCTTGCCTGAAAAGAAAGGGCCCCATCCCAAGTTATAAAGCGCCAATGCAAGTAGTGAGATCTGGTTATCCATTCGAGCGGATTGCCATAGATATACTCGGCGAATTGCCACGAACTGAAAAAGGCAATAAATACATCCTGGTTATTGCCGATTACTTCACGAAGTGGACGGAATCTTTCCCAATGATAAACATGGAAGCCAGAACCGTCGCAAAAATTCTTGTGGAAGAATTGATTTGTCGTTTTGGAGTACCACAGATCATTCATTCTGATCAGGGGCGACAGTTTGAAAGCGAACTGTTTACCGAGGTTTGTAATTTATTACACATTCAGAAAACTAGGACCACACCATATCATCCCCAGTCTGACGGTATGGTGGAACGGTTCAATAAAACTTTAGCTACTATGTTAAGTATGTATGTCAAAGAAAATCAGCAAGACTGGGATGACCAACTTCCATATGTTATGATGGCTTATAGGGCTACAGAACATGAAACAACAGGTATGAGTCCAAACTTACTTATGTTAGGTAGAGAAACTTCCACCCCATTGGATATAGCAGTCGGGTTACCAAACGTCGTAAAACAAATACCACATACACAGTGGGTATGGGAGCTACAGGAACGACTAGAATTAGCTCATAATTTGGTAAGAAATCACACAGGTAAATCTATTCAGAAACAGAAAAGGTATCATGATGCTAAGATATGTTATGAGACTTTTAAGCCTGGTGACAAAGTTCTTGTCTATTTTCCTGTTAAAAAAGTTGGATGCTCGTCCAAATTTACATCATTTTGGCGAGGGCCTTATGAAGTTGTAGCTAAGTTATCTGATGTTCTGTATAAGGTTACGTGTGGTCGAACCGGTCAACCACAAATTATACATGTCAATCGTATAAGAAAGTTGAAAGACCAAAATCTGTTTCAGGAAGATGATAAAATCGAACATGTTGAGCCTGTCGCTACCGATATAATGTATGATGGCGAAACTCAAGACACATGTCTTGAAGATGTAGTTATGAGTGATAATAATGATGTGGATGATGATGAAGAAGTTATAACTAACCGATATGGCAGGACTTTTAAGAAACCCTTATATTTACAAGACTTTGTTTGCTCTATTTTCAGTATGGCAAAGACCAAGCATACACCAAGAAAAGTTACCTCAACTATATGTCCGATCTGCAAGGATGCTATAGACGTACATCAGAATTTTGGGGAGCATGTGACATTATGCACTGCTTCAAGGTTTAAGTGTGATGAATGTGGCGCATTGTTCAAGAAGCAAGCATACATGAACCAGCATAAGAAACGGGCTCACGTAGATAAGAAAGGTAAAAGTTTGCAAGAAATGCCCTCCACCAGTAAAGAAGGAGACACGAGTGAAAGCGAAAGTAATTCGGAATGGGATAGCGATCCAGAGATAGTTGTGGGTGATGAAGAAACGTCGGAAAAGGAAGATACCGATGACAATAATAACATAGTGAACATTGATAAGAACAACCAATCTGTATCTGACACGTTGATAGACAATCCGTCTGAGCAGTCGTTGCAACTTGCTCGTATAATTAGAAAGAGGACAATGCCTGCTCCAGTAATGGCACCAGTAAAGGTAAAGAAATTAACTGCTGAGAATAGGGATATTCGTGACACTTGTGCTAGCATCAATGTTTGTGAAAGTAGTGGAGATAGTAATGCTAAGAACAGGAATAGTTGTAAGAATGTACAAGAAAGTGAGATGGACGAAAATCTTACACCGGTGAGAGACTTAGGCCAAACTACATTTGATGACAAGTATGTTCAGACTGAGAAGACTGTGGAAGATAACTCAGAAAGATCTCTCTCTGAAGATGATCTGATGTTCGGAAAATTCATGTCACACGAATTCAGTTTCATCAAAGACAAAAAGCAAAGAAGGGTTGCAAAGTTGAAAATACATCAGATCCTTGTAGAAGCTCAGGATGCTGATGACTTGCAATAACTGTATTTTTTTTAAAAGTGTTCTAAGAGGGTTCGATTTCTAGCCAAGGTTAAATCTGTAGAGACAGATGTTAAGATGTTATACGTTCACAGGTAGTGGACTTATTGTTATTTCATGTATAATGTTGTTAGTTTATTAAAGTTAGTTAACTTTGTTTACAGACTTATGCTTGAATATATTTTTTTATTGTTAATAGTGTCTTAATATGCGAGGACGCATATAACCGGAGGCGTGGGTAGTGTAACGAAAATACCGTCTAGATTGAGTTTTAGCCTATCTACGAAGAGTTGCTTCCCTTTATTAATATACGCTATTGACTAGAAGCCGGACAGTTTATTATAGATATTTAAGTAGTATCAGCTCGCCGGTTTGAGGTAATAAGACCGTTTTAAATATTTAGTTCAGATTTGAAATTGATTAAAGTTGTATTTTGTATGGAGCATGTTGTTTCCAGTCAGAAAATTGGTCATAAGACGTTGATCATAGACGCTTATTAAACTGAGAGTAAGGTAAGCGTTTAGTTCTTCCAGCCAATCAAATCGCTCCATTGTCCTGGAGAGCAGTATATAAGGACGAGTCGTGTAATAATCGCCAGTCTGGGTTCACTCGTCGTTGAGTTAACATCGCTCTTAATTAACTGGGACTTTGTCAGTATACCTGGCGCTACAAATCTACCCACTCGCGTTCTTGTTCAAGCATTGCGCTTGCCCAAGAGAGTGATAGATAAGTTAGCCATAATACCGGGTCGCAGTGTAAGAGAGATCGTTGTTGTAACTCTGGTTTGTCCGTAAGTTGGAACTAAATTGTTGATGTTGGAGTTGGAACTCCTGTAAGTTGTGACTTCATAAGAAGTTGGAGCTTGATCTATTAAGTTGTGTCTGTGGATAGTGTAATTAACTGTGATTATTTGTTGTTCTATCCTATCATTTTGTATCATTTATTTCTCCAATCATTAGTCTAAGCAAGACGAGGAAAATTGTTATATAATATTGTCTTTATGACTGACCCTACAAGGGGGTGAGTTACAACTTAATTCATTCATTAACCTACCTGATTAGATACACGCTCGGTATACACGTTACAAATGTCTATCGATCTGTACAAACTGTAAATACTGCATGGAATATAGGATTTATGCAGGAAACACTTAGGAATATGTCGACATTTCTGACAACCATTGAACGTCAACAAAGCATTGAAAGCAAAGAATGCAGAAAAATCAGCTATCGTTTACATTATGCATAAGCTTGGCATTGAATAAAATGCGTGCCAATCTTTGTATTTATATATGATGGCTGTCTAAATCGTCAGACTAATCAGTACAGGGTGAAAACGACTGGAAGCCTCAGTTTATACATCCAATATCCATGAAGGTAAAATGCTAAAAAATTCAATAATATGAAAATGTAACTTGTTAAAGATATGTGTAATTGTATGGCCAATGTGCCGGTCTTATCAATATTACAATTAGTCATATTCAAAGATATTTAAAGGTGATCCTGGTGATATAAATTTAAGAGTATGGTAAACTGGAGATCTAAGGCACCACACTGATACTGGAATGCTGGCAAGTTGTCCCCAGTCACATTTGTCTTTGGGCGATCATTCCCCAAAGTCGGGGACCGATTGTCTCAGGGTGTATTTCACGGCTCTTAACTGTTCACATTATGGGAAGAAGGATATGTAAGTGGCCGGAAAGCTCAGTCGGGAGACCTCTCGTCCTCATGTGATCGAGTCCCAGTCAGGCTGCATATTTTTCTTACCCTGTGACATTTGGCGCCAAACGTGGGACCGTGACAATTACTTGGTCAGTTGAGATACGTTTGTAATAAAATAAATGCTCCTAAAATGGATTGGTGTTGTGAAATTCGAGACAATTTTCCAGTTCTTGGGGAAGTGTGTCATGTTCACATTATCGGAAGGATATGTAAGCGGCCGGATATCTCAGTCAGGAGAGCCCTCACCCTGTAAGGGAGGGGTCCTGGGTTTAAGTCCTGGTCAGGCTGCATATTTTACTTACCCTGTGACATTTATATGACTGGGAACGGATCATCTAGGGGGAGAAAAGTATTGAGGACGGATTGTTAGTGCACCCCTTTACTGGCACTTAAATTTTTCTTAATGTCACAGTACTTACCTGTTCACATTATGGAAAATGGGATATGTAAGCGGCTGGATAGCTCAGTCAAGAAAGCACTTGCCTTGTAAGCTAGGGATGCTGGGTTCTAGTCCCGTCAGGCTGCATATTTTTCTCACCCTGTGACATTATGTTATGTAATAATTGAAGAATTAAATCACATAAGAAATTATTTCATCTATATATGGGGCCTTATAAGGTGTGTGTGTGTGTTACTATTGAATTTTTCAATGGGAATAATAGCTATGATACATACTCAATTTTTTCTGTGTATGTTTATTTACAATTCCACAATAAGACCTTTACCACTGTTTCCTTTCCAACGATAATTAGCTTATACTGTTACAAAAGCAGATGGAATTGCATTACACAGTATATCCAGTGACTTAATGCAAGTGTATCCCACAAAAAAAACCTCCATAGTCCAAACTGAGATTCAAACCCACAGCCTCTCGTGTTGTAAGTGGACACTACTAGGATGCCATAAAAGATAGCTAAAAGGCAAGGGAGAACAATTACTGTATTATAATTCTGTAACACTGACAGGAAATGTTTGAAACAGTTGCTTACTCCAGTTAATCAGTTTCAAATACATTGTACAGTACTGTCTGAAAAAGGCATCAATGATGCAACAAGCAAATTTGTTTCCAATTTTATTTCTCATGTACAATATAACAATAATATAATTTTCATAGTTTTGTCACACCTTAATTAAAAATATTTCTTGGGTCAGCTTACTAATCTTTAGCCAGCAGCTCGACCCGGTGAAACTATACTTATATGTATGTATGAGTTTATTTGATGTCAGTGAGTTCCACTTCTTTAAGTTTGCTGTTATTCGCTTTATTTAGCGCTTTTAACTATGATGGCCCGCAGCTTCCAGTTAATGTATATAAGTAAAAGTTAATTGATCACAAAGATCCTGTAGTGACTGTTGTATTATATAATTTATTCTGTTGAAACATATTAAATCACAAAGTCCAACAATTAGGCCATGCCACATTGGAATTTTGTTAAGCGTCAACTCAAGTTTGACAAACCTAGGTACCTATTCACAAAAACACACAAACCGAAAACGAAAACACGTGTCATTCAAGCTAGTATTCACACAAATAAGTACTTGGTAGTACATGAATGCTAATAACATTAATGTGAGATTAAAGTAATTCTATAAAAAAGTGTGTAAAACATACACATGTACATTTTCATTAATCAATTACACATGAACAAGGAACAATCAGTATTTCCTGAGAAAAATCAGTTATCAAATCCAGGAACAACGGAATTTTTAAGAAAATTCACCAATTTTTTTTTGGTCTGAGTATTCTAAAACCTACGCGCATGCGGACGCTTAACATAATTCCGATATGGCGTAACCTTAAACCATGTCACAAATACATTGTAGACTATTTTCACAAAATTATTAACAATAAAAGTAAGTTGACAAAAAATGTCTTTTCCTAGTTCTTTTACACAAAGTATATTCTTAAAGTACACATAGTTATAATTCATATTTCTTTATTTTCCTTTATATTTCTTGATCTACTGATATACATGTATTGTAAATAATATTTCTTAGTATTTATAGGAAATGTATTGTAAAGGGGTAGGACAATATCATTGACCAACGAAATTGTGTAAGAGCTTGAAGCCAATAAAATAAGAAGTCAAAATATAAGTAATAGTTAAGTTATTACTGTCAGACTTGAGAAATATTAAGATTTCAACATTGTGTCAAATGAGACTACTGATTGGTGTCTAAAATTTAGATATGTTGCATACAACACCATTACTGAGTGTTATGACAAAGACAAGGCTGGTGGATGATTGAATATAATTATAACACTATATCCAAAGAGCGGATACAAATTTAGTTCATGGAAATGAGACACTTATCTTTTTTGTTGTTGTTTTTTTTATAAAAAACACACACAAATGAAACATAACACTGCAACACAACTGTCTATTTTCATAGATTAGATATAAAATGTATTCAATAAGTAAACAGTAGAAAAAGAACATGCTACTGTACAATATAGTAAAAGACATATTTGTCTTCACTTTAATGACAATTTATCTCATATCAATATTAGACAATTTCATGCATAATTGAACAACATTTATTTTCCTATTTTAACAAGAAACCCTTTTTAAAGGAATGAAAATGATAGCAATACAACTGAATATGTTTATCAAGTAAATTTCTGGGGATATGTTAATCATGCAAAAATCCATGTATTTTACTACCTTTAATGTACAACAATATTAGGATAACACAGTCAAAGATTTCATTACTGTCTATGTACAATTTCCATAATTCCAAAATCAGTAGAGTTAATTCATAAGAAACATTTTAAAAGTTGCTAACATTAGCATATTTCATTCAATACATCATATTAGTTATTTTGAATTAAACAACATGCCACAACAAATACAATATATTGGTGGTCAAAATACAAGTAACAATAGTTGGAAGTACACTGGGGTCCAAAAGTTTCTTTACACATGTACATTTTCCTTATTTTCTCTTAGACTCTTATCTGTTATTGAAAAATTATTGCAGACTCATTTTGTTTTGTATCTTTATTTTATACTTACAATACATAAATAACATAGTTAATCGTTCATATTAAACTACATGTACATACATGTATTTACTATTAGTTGTGAAACTGATAACTTCATGTAAATTATTTGTAAGTGTACTTAAAACATCAAAATTTAATATGTGTAGAGAAACTTTTGGACCCCATTTAAGACAATTATTGTATTTAAGACAAACACAAGTATCATATGATGTTTGATCCCATATATTCTAGATAAAGTAAATTTAGGTTGCACAATTCATCTTGTTTCAAAACTTTGAAAATTAATATCATTGTAATGTAAAAATTGAAAAATGAGCCATTTGTGATGACAAATACAAAAATGCCACATACATGTAAATTGAACCAATATATTATAAATGTTTTATGAAATAGCTATTTCTTATTTCAATAATATATTCAATTGTTTTTGTTTAATTAACACAAGATTGATTTTGCTCCCTACAAGTATTATGTTGACCAAAAATTTGACCTACTAAACCTATGAGAACTTGCACAGTCTATTTTGAATAACAGGTAATAATGATAATAATACTTTCATATTTCTGACACCTAATTATTTAGGATCTATAAAGTGCATTGGTTAATCATGCATTTATTTAAACATAGAAAATTTAATGTGTCTACTTTTGAAAAAGAATGACATTTTTTTTAATTGTGGATTAAAACTACACATTAAAACTTATGAAACAATTCAAAAATACAAGATGAACCATCCCTTCGCCATTTACCTCCTTGTACCCTTGTTGGGTCTTAAACATAATCAAAATCTCTTACATGATGGAAAATTTAAAACTTACAATGCGCAATATAAAGTGTTTTATAATCAGTACTGAAAATGTTTTATTTGCATAGTCATAAAAGTTTTACTTTTGTAGAATTCTACCTTTACATAAACCATTATCATGGTACTGATTATAAAACAATTATATTGCGGATTGTAAAAAAAATAACATACATGTACATCTCATATATAACATGTACATGTATCAAACAGTCACATATTCCACTCTCAACAAGTTGTCAACCAAGAAGTTGATAGCACTTTGCGTTCTCACTGTCAATAGAGATCCTTTCATACCTATGTAGAAACATATCTGCTTTGAATAATTCTCAGTTCTTCGAGTTAGAATGTCTCTTATTTTCAAGAAATTTGAAGTGTTGGGTGTATAAACTACAGTACAACCCCTCTTAAATGATACCCACTGGGAGGGACTATAGTATGTTGCTGTTCAGAGGTTGTTGCACTGCAGAGGTTATATACAATTGAAATTACACCTTGGAGAAATATCAAAAGCTGTTGTTGTGTAGAGGATTGGTTCTGTAGAGGACCGCTCTGCATAGGTTATAATGTACTTGAAAAAAATCCAATGTTATTCTGCCATATGTGGAGAACATCCTGAAAAGAGAAATAGTATTGAAGTAAGTAAATTGTTTATCTTTGTGACATGTATTATGACAAGATTACAAAGTATTAAAACATGAGACAATATGAACAATAATCAATATTTACATATGATCACATGACTTGGTGGACCTACATTTTCACTTATAGTATGTAATAGAAAGTTAAATAAAATATATAAGAGTAGTGCTCACTTTGATACAGAGGTAAGAGCATTAATGACCATAGAAATCATTTTAGGACCATAATCTACGACAAAGAATAACCATTAACTGTTGGATTCACCCAATTTTATTTAGAAAGTACACAGTACTAAATACAAAATGTACTTTGTAGTAACAAAATGCAGTAATGGATGTATACTTTTATTTCGAATCTTTCATTCCGAAGTTTGTACTCGACCATCTGGAAATATGATCGAGTGTACGTTGTTAGTAAATAGTTATATCAGTGGAAATGAGTGTACATGTCCGTCAATACAACCATCCGAAAATATGGCTACTTTTTTTTGGTAACATGTTTTATTCGGTCATTTAATTACCATTGCATCATATTAAAGTCAAATATTCAATTCAGCTGTTCGTGAATGACTAACCTCATTAATTAGAAGTGGAAAGTGCTCTGATAATCACATTGTAGGCCTATTTATTACGGAAGATTAAAACACTAATCATTATGACAGACGACGTAAACGTTGCTTGTTGACAAGCTGTCCGTATCACTCGGAAGCTTTACACGCAAGAGAATCTAGTTGTCTACCCTAATTTGTGCCTTCTGTACTAGTAGACCGGCTATTTTACAAAACAAACATGAAAATAACACCATTTACCTTTGTAACACAATCTTGACTAGTCTATAGCGTTGGATTTTCTTCAGCAAAATCTTGAATATTCAGATAATACTGAGCATATTGTGGATTCTGTATCAAGCCTGTATCGATTTATAGCTAATTCGTGTGTTAAAATCAACTAAAGGTGTCTTTCTTTAACGAAAAGCGCGTATTTTCGGTCGTTACCGAGATCTAACAGTATGGCAGCCATTTTATCGTACATAGGTACGACTGGTATCTAGTGGTCGTCACAGGCTATCGGCGTGTGTAAGGTCTACATATCAACCGATACTATATACTTAGAAAAGGTATGTAACTCTCAAGCTTATTTCTGTAGAAAAACAGACATGGTTGTAATCTATGCCTCATAGATCAGTCAATTTTCGGCCAATTTCAGTCAGCCTGAGCTTAATCAACTCAGAAATAAATATTCTTTTCATTGCCATAAAGACCTACTGTCTATCTACAACTACAGCAGCAGAGCGAGGGTCAAAACTGCTCGAAATACGATCTAGGACACCGTGTGACCGTTGAAATGCATTGTGCCGTTAATGTTGAATACGGCAATCTATGACAAACCTCTGTTTTGTCACTTAAAACCAGTATTGTTCAATGGTAAATGTAATTATTAAGTACTCACATGTGGTCGCTTCAATGAAAAATCGCTATTGTCGATGCAGTTCGCCTTCATTCACTTGTTTACTTTCGTTTTAGACCGTTTCCGGTTCAGCGATTCAATATGGAAGCGCCCGTCAAAAACGAAAGTGAAAAAGTGAAAGAAGGCGAACTGCACGGAAATTAGCGATTTTTCAATGAAGCGACCGCATGTGAGTACTAAATAATTACATTATCTATTGAACAATACGGGTTTTAAGTGACAAAACAGATATTTGTCATAGATTACCGTATTCAATCCATTACGGCACAATGCATTTCAACGGTCACACGGTGTCCTAGATCGTATTTCGAGCAGTTTTGACTCTCGCACTGCTGCGATAGTTGTAGATAGACAGTAGGTCTTTATGGCATTGAAAAGAATATTTATTTCTGAGTTGATTAAGCTCAGGCTGACTGAAATTGGCCGAAAATTGACTGATCTATGAGGCATAGATTACAACCATGTCTGTTTTTCTACAGAAATAAGCTTGAGAGTTACATACCTTTTCTAAGTATATAGTATCGGTGTTGTTTATTTTTTGAGAATTGTTTTGTTATGTTTTGATATGTTTTTTTATTAAGAATTATGTATTATAAGATGTGTTTAAGGGGTTTTGGGTTGTAGATGGGTCTTGAGCGGGTCCAAAGAGGGGGGGATATATTGACCTAACCCACGCCGATAGCCTGTGGTGGTCGTGAGAAAATCGACGATTTGGCGAAAATCGTACGATTTCAAAAAAGCGGCGATGTTTAGTAAGACACCAGCAAAATCGTAAGACCGATGTACGATTTTTCGTAGGTCTAAATTGAGAGTACGATGTTTAGTAAGACGCCCCCCAGGGTCTTACACAGGATACAAGTCAGAGAGATTGGACGATAGTTGGCTGGGTCAGACCTAGAGCCTTTTTTGAAAATTGGGGATACATTTGCCATTTTCCAGATATTCGGCAAGCAACCTGTCTGAAGGGATTTAGTAAAAAGTTCCTTCAGGATGGGGGCAAGTTCTTTACTTAGATGTTTTAGAACTATTGGACGTATCTGATCAGGATCGGCCGCCTTGTGGGGATTTAGGTCCTTTAATAATTTTTCTATACCCTGTTCAGAGATGTCAATATCAGGCATACAATTGTGGGGGATTGGCTGGGGATTTGGTATCTCTCTGCCTGTATCTGTGGTATCCTGCACTTTCATTTGAGCCAGAGATGAGAGTGAGATAGGGGATTTAGGGGTGAAAACCGATTTAAATTGTTCATTTAAGACATTTGCTTTGTCCTGTTCATCGGTATAAAGTATGTTGTTTTTCTTTAATGAGTCTATGCCATTTGAGTCTTGTTTTGAGTGTTTTAGGAGTGAATAGAGATTTTTATTATTTGGTCTGTGTTTTGTGTGTTCATTTAAGTTGTATTTTCATTGTTAATATTCAGGATGTCTTCAAGATATTTTTGATAAGCTATTTTTATTTCTTTTCTACAGAGATGTTTCAGTGCGAGATATCGTTTCTTATGCTCATTTGTGTTTTGCTTTTAACTTGAATCAATGAACAGAAAAAAGGACTTAAATATTTACTTTTCGTAATGGAGGACTTGTGCAAAACCGTTTTGTGTCATATTTTAAAGAAGGCAATAGAATATAATTCAACAAAACATCTAAAAATCCTTTTGAATTGATGTCTTGAAATATCTGTCTGCCAAGGGAAGTAACTCTTGCATAGCGTCCTTGACGACACGCTTAATAATATTTCCTTTATTATATTTATTGACTGAACCATATCTAAGTCGTCCCAGTAGCGTCTTGGATGTGACGTCGGACTACCAAACTAGGGGTCGTGGGTTCGAATCCCTATGATGGCAATTTTTTTAAAGTTTTTTTTTTAAATAAAGCTGTTGCTTTATAATTATTTTGTTATCGTCTTCCTTTCAAGTTAATTGATTAGAAATTATTAAAAGATAAAAATGTATTTTTTAAATTAATGTTAACTTACAATCTCATTTGTGAATTTATTCATATTACGTTTAGGCCTACATCATTTATCCTTTAAATGTTGGTGATTAGCATTAATTTTGTATAACAATCATCATCTGGAACAGGTGTAAAATTTTACCTTTTTACACATTTTATTTATCCGTTTCTATCTATATAAAAATTAATTATGCATTGTATATTTGACAAACTATATTTTCTTTGTCTTACCCCGGGAATTGTAAAGGTTGACTTTACGGTGACGGTCCGTAATCAAACTATGTTTCGATTTTTATGATTATTTATGATACTAGCAGTCATTGTATAATATATAGGGGTCAAAGGTCCGGATTAATCTGTATTTTCCCGCCAAAAAGTCAATTCTGAGATTGGTGCAAATTTCGATGACAAATAATTCGATGGAGGGAGAGCGGTAAGGGTTCATTTGTCTCAATGAGGGTCCTTGGTTATTTCCCGAACTTCGCCCTATTCCTGTATCAAATCTAAAAAACTTCGCCCAAATTTCTGACAGATAACAAGGAAGGGTTCTGCTGCAATTCACCAATTTTGAAATTGGCGTTAAAAGTTTGAAAAATAAGCGTATTTTACACATATAATCCAGGTAAGAGTTGGGAAACATGAGACAATTAAATGTATACAAATTAAACATAATTATAAGTCTCACGCTGGGGATTAACTCGCCGACAAACGTGCATAGGCTACAAGGATGTCACAAAATCAATTAAGGTGTCGCTTACAAGATTGATAAGGTTTGTATAGGTCTGGTACGCGACTGCAAGTATATTGGTATAAGCGCAAGAAGGAACCCATCAATTTATCTTTACACGTTCGGCGATAGACCAGTTCATAGTTATTGTTATGAAGTCTATAAATAGTAACAAGTAGCTGATAAGAAATACAGGTAACCATTTGATGGTTGGCAAGAAATGATAGGGAGTAAATAAAATGAAAAACACAGTAATTTTAAAATTGCAATTACTAAGTCATTTTTACCAAACAATTTAGTATCTTGAAATTAAGATCTTGAAATTCATATTTTGAATATTTTAAAATTATTTGTCAAACCAGAATCGTTTTTTATAAGCGAGTGTTTAAGCCTAGTGTTTCAAACCGGCAAGAAGCTTGTTCAAAAGACAGGTTTAAATCACCTTATATATTTTTTTACAAATCAAAATTTTGGCAATCTCCTTATATTTCATGGAAAGTTGTGATTTGAGTGGGTCGCGAAAATATATGACATTGCGTCGCGATTGTTGACGAGATTTCGTTCCATAAAATACAATATTAAACTATGCATAACTAAGCTATTAAGAGATAAGCGGTAGAATTATTGTTAGATTTGACGTCGTTTAACGAATGTTTTCTGAAAAAGTTAGTCTTCGTTTTTTTTACAGTTAAAATGGGGAGAAGTGTTGTCCTAATCCCAGAATTGGGCTCAATTATGAGTTTTCTAAACTATGTTATGGCCTATCAAATAATGTCTATATATTGTTGTTGTTTTTTTTTTAAAAAAAAACTACTGATAAGTGAAGCATTATTATACTTGCCTAACGTTATATGGAGTTGATAATCTTAATAATGACTAATTAAAGTGACATTCACAGAAGTGTGGGAGTGTAACAAGTTACATAACCTCATTAGCATCTTGTATTCATTATGAATATATAGGCCCCTATATATGCAGGTCTACATAAAAGGCAAAACCTTTGAACCGATGGTAAAACAAGGCTCAGTAAATATTGCTTGCAATACAGAAATACCATACCAATGAAATCTTTCTTAGTATTATTATTACAGCTGTAATCCGTATGACTTTGACCTTAGAAACAAATAACTAACAAAGGCAAATCACTTTTCACCAACTCTATTACCATAGCATCGACAATTTCATACTACTAACATAAATCCAAAACTTCATAGAGCTGCCCAAACCTATGACCTTATACCATGGTCACTTGCACCATTTTGACATGAGGAAAATCACACAACTTACACATTGTCTTTTACTATGTATTCTTGACATCTTTTTTCAAAGAAAAGTTACAACTATTTATGAGTTATCTCAATTCCCTAAAGCTTCGTTTTTACGTTTTTACAAAATCTATTACCACTGCAACAATAGTTTTCAAGTCATACGGGACCAAGGAAAACGACCCTTATAACTTCATACAGCTGACTACCAGATACCAACTTTCATCAATATAGCTTGGATTAGGGCTGTAACGATTCACCGATGCATCGTGAGATCGTATTCGCGACTGTCCGATACGGGTGTATCGAATCGCGTCCTAAAAAATCGCGATTCAGAGGGTCTTTTAGTTTACAAGAAATCAGTTAAAACAAAATATACTATATACATTTTTATCTATAGCATTTAACTTGCAATTGCAATAATTACTAAGTGTCCAGTCTAGAGCGCGCCATTGGCCCCTCATGAACGCAAATGGTGCAATATCAATCATCTATTGGGCCCGTCGGGCGCACTCGCCGAAAATATGGCTATATAGCGAATTTGACAACTTTTCGTATATTCTATGCCATTTGGTTTCGTTACATCCATTTTGCTAAATTAAACGGGTACCTCAGTCGTCGAATCTAGCTACCGGGCCGAAGACCGAGTCCATCTTAAACGCCGACGGTACATCCATTTTGCTAAATTAAACGGGTACCTCAGTCTTTAAATCTAGCTACCGGGCCGAAGACCGAGTCTGTCTTAAACGCCGACGGTTCGTTAAAAAGATACCTCGCAAGACCGAATGTCTGGTAGCAATTTCAATAGCAATATTACTAAAAATTGCAGTTACAAGCAACTTATTATTTGGACGCTAAAAATCCAGCCGAGAGTCCGCAATACGCATTTAATTTTTATCCACGCTTGTAACAATCATAGACAATATTACTTATGTGTAAGGCGTCCTCTAAAAAATCAATAGTGCTGCATATATGACGGCTCGATAAAATTGATTACATAATCAAACGGTTGCAATTAACAAACACGTGACAAACTTTGGTGAACATTGATTGAGGAAGATAACACTTTCTTTTATGTTTGCCGATATGCTGATAATTGTAATTAATTATTAGCGTGCTGTGTGGCACTTTAAATGGACATAATTAGTTGATTTTTAAATAAACTAATTCGTTAAATTCCACTAAAACAAACAACTTTGTCATTATTTTACAACAAATAAAGTTATTTGTATTTTATTATTCATAATGTGGTATTCCATTTCGTAAAAATAAAATTCCTCCAATCATTATTTCGTTATGTCATACATTTTCGCGACCCACGCTATCGCTTTTTTTATTTTATGATTGTTTGATAAAAATATCATAATTTGTCTATGCATTTATACCAAATTTACAATCTACATCGTATCGCGATGAATATCGTAATCGCGAGGCATATATCGCGAAACGTATCGTATCGCGACCTTGGCCACGATACGCAGCCCTAGCTTGGATAGATTTTTCGTTACATCGCGATACTAGTGTTTTTTGTACAATTTTGATTATTTTGGTTTCCATAGCAACCAGAATTTAGAACGGATTACGACAATACAATTATGTACGTAATGTAGATATTGCAACATATACACCTACCAACTTCGTGACTCAGCCTTCAGTTGTTATGACTTTTTTTTACACCCTCAGAACATAATTTTGACCAATAGCTTTATGTAAACTATTTGACAAGTTTCAAATTTGCTTATTCAATGGAGGTTATTAATGGGGGGGACTCGGGTGCATTCAAGTTCATTTATAAATTTCAATTTCAAATGTTTTATTCTTTTAATTTCAACCACAGGAATATGTCAAGTGGCCTTCCTTTGAATTTCAAACATACCGTATAGACATATATACAAGGGATACAACCGCCTTTAGTAGACCACTAAATGTAGATTAGTTACTATCTGGCACACACAAAAACTACTAATACACTTAAGGCACTTTAACCACCACGTTAAATAGATTGAATTTAACTCATCATTTTCGAAGGTTCATAGCTTCAAAGTGCAGACCATAAATATGATTAATTCATAACGAGTATCAAACACGGTACAAACATTTCAACTTGAACGAGTTTGTATACGCGGATCTAGAGGAGTTATACATGTATTTAAAATCTATTTAATGGCGTGGTTAAAGTACCATCGGGGTAATTATATTTTAGTAGTTTTTTGTATCATAGTTAATCCCAGCATAAAGTTAAATAGAATAAATATGTATAAATAGTTACTTAAAATCTGGGGTCACTATGTGTTACTTATAATGTCACATTTACCTTTTGGTCACCAGGAGTCAAAGTCAACGGTCTTCTTTTAGATCAAAACCAAAGAAAATATTTCGACTCTATAAAATCATAAACATTTTTAAACTTAAAATCAGATCTTCAGCGCTTTAATTATATAACAGGACGTTGATTCAGCGATATAAAATATTATCACACAGAGTGAGTGCTTAGATTTAAATTCAGCATGTAAATGTCCTGTATAGTAGTATATAAGAATACAAAAATGTAGACTTGCTTGTTAGTGTTATATAAAGTAGGGGCTATTTTCACGGTGTCAGATACATTTTATTACTCGCAGAATGAAATACTCTCCCATGTTTCTGTGTATAAAATCTAGTTACTATAAAGGATAATAAAAACACTCGCATCAATCAATATTGTCTCTAAATTGTTAAACAAAAAAAATCACCCTGGAACATTATGTCGTCTTTATATTGTCATCTGAATTGAAATGTCACTTAATCTATAAATTGTACAACATTTATATGGTTTCTTCTTTATTTCATTTTAAGACGAGACAAAGTAATCAAGCCTTTAGAAGGAGGACATAAACGGTTACATTTTACAAATCAATGAATGAACTACTGTCGTTGAAATTTTCGAATTCAATTCAGTTTAGGTCGTTATACATGTACTGTATTTTAACAACAATACGTTTATTTTACTACCCTATATCAAGTAACTCTTAAACTAAATTGTTATTTTCGTAAAAATGAAATAATATTCAGCAGAAAAAAAGGAAAACGATTTCGAAAAAGAAACCAGAATGTTCTTGACAAAATATAATACTAGTAGCAATTGTCTTCCAAAGGATTCCATGATACGTCTTCTATAATGAGCGTGCTTTTTAATTATATTTTTGATATCATAAAAATACCTTTTACGCCATCAAATAATATCACACAGAATGTGTGTTCATATGTTACTTTAGCATGTTCATGTCATGTATGATAAATGAAATTACAAAAATGTTGACATTATTGTTAAAATGATATAAAATAGGTGATAACTTCCTCCAATATATCTAATTACTCGCAGAATGAAATACATTGCCATGTTTCCGTGTACAAAATCTAGTAACTATAAATGATTACAAAAAACTCGAATCAATATTGTCTCATCATTGTTAACAAAAATCATCCAGGAACATCAAGTCGTTTTTATGTTGTCATCTGAATTGAAATGTCGCTTAATCAATAAATTGTTCAATATTTATAAAGTTTCTTCCTTATTTCATTACAATACGAGACAAAGTAATCTAGAATTTAGAATGAGGACATAAACGGTGACATTTTACAAATTAACGGATGAACTACTGTCGTTGAAATTTTCGAATTCAATTCAGTTAATGTAGTAATAACTGTACTGTTTTATCAGTAATACGTTTATTTTATTACCCTATATCAAGTAATTTTAAATTTGTTATTTTCATAAAAAAAGAAATAATATATCGCAGAAAAGAAAAACATATTTCGAAAAAGAAACCAGAATCTTCTTGGCTTTTTTTAAAATACTAGAAGCAAATATCTTCCAAAGGATTCCATGGTACGTCTTCTACAATGACGTGCTTTTTAATTATCATTTCTTTTAATATCATATAAAATACCTGTAACGACATCAAATATTATCACACAGAGTGTGTGTTCAAATGTAACTTTAGCATGTTAATGTCATGTATAATAAATGAAATTACAAAAATGTTGATTTTATTGTTAAAATGTTATATAATAGGTGATAACTTCGTCCAATGAATTTATTACTCGCAGAATGAAATACATTCCCATGTTTCCGTGTACAACGTCTAATAACTATAAATGATAAAAATACTCAGATCAATATTGTCTCTTCATTTGTTTTACAAAAAAATCATCCAGGAACATTTATTTATGTCGTTTTTATATTGTCATCTATATTGAAATGTAGCATAATCTATAAATTATTTAACATTTACATGGCTTCAATATTCCTTATTACTTTACAAGACGAGACAAAGTAATCGAACATTTAGAATGGGGACATTAACGGTTTCATTAACTTAACTCTAAATGACATCATGAACATATCTTCATTAGATATCAGTATTTGAACTGTGTTCAATCAAGTTCAAAACATTAAAACAGTACTTCCGCAAATATTCTGGCTAGTTTATGGTGATAGTTGAGCATCACTGTCTTCACATTTAACGATTTTCCCGAGTTAACGTGATTTATTAGGTTTTGGAGACGTTTGATAAAACAATGATTGCACTTATTTCATTGAACATTTTCGAATTTAATTAACTTGAGATCTAATTGAATACTAATTCATTTTGACACTTATAACTTTATTACCTTTCATGGATCTTTAGAGGGAGAGATTAAATTGATTAACAACTTGAGTTGAACGCCTCGAATTCAATTCTTACTCTTTCTAAGGACTGGGTAGAAAATAAACATTTATGTAGCACAAAAGTGTTTCATATTATTCTAAACACCTCTAATAGAAATGATTTTAGAGACAAACTTAAAAAAACAATATCTTTAGACAGTTTCCTGGTAGTAGCCTTACTAATAATTCAAGATATGGTGTTTGTTCATGAATAATGATCATGTAGGCGTTTTCATTTTCACGTAAAAAAAAATCCAGGGATAAAACACAAGAAAGTGACATTAAATAATTCTTGATTAAAGTTACATTACCCATAGAGTCATTGAGACATGTGTTTTGATTTATCTGTGCGTTCTTAAGATGGTTCTATCTGATTTGTTGGACTGCGTGTGGATCAAAATTTATGAAGTTGTGATTTTTAGAAACTCAGAACAAACAGAATAGCTACTTCTATGTTTCAGAGCCATCATAAACATTCTATTACAGTTACCTCAAGCGTTGAACATATACTCATTGCTATGATTAAGTGTTCATTTGGCTTTTATACGCAATAACTATACACTTCTGTGATCATTAAAAGAACCAAATTAATACTTTACTCGATAACTTTATTCTTACTATGATAATGAAATAATAACCTGTTTACATGTACTTTACTCACTAACAATAAAATTTACTGCGATAATGAAATAATAAACTGTTTACGCGTACTTTACTCGATAACAATAACATTTATTATTACCTGATTGCTTATATAAGTGTAATTCGATATTTTTAACTGTTTTCTGAGTGAACTGTTGACCGGTCAATAGTTTTGACTGTTTCCCGCGCGTGCTTTGACGTCACCTAATGACGTCACGTATTGACGTCACAAACTGTTACTGTACTTATATAAAGGGAAGTAACTGCAATGGGATTTTAGACTTTACCAGACGCTTTAAACATGTCAAGTACTGTTAAAATAGTAATTGATCAGGTAATAAAACAGTTATTTTATGTGTGATTTGGGAACAGTCAAACGGTTGTCCCTCGATGTCAGGAATAGTGCTTTAAACTGTTTCCCTCGGCCTACGGCCTCGGGAAACAGTTCAAAACACTATTCCCTCCACCTCGGGCCAACAGTTTGACTGTTCCCAAATCACATATGAAATAACGGTATACTGCAATAATGAAATAATAGCGAGCTCGAAGAGCGAGCTTAACGGTAACGCGAATATGTTTCTATACAGTATCGTATTTTGACAATGTACCGGAAGTTGATTTTTGAACCCGCCCTGCGCATCCGGAAGAGAGTCAACGCGGCAAAGCAAGTGGCGTCTTTTCATTGGCTTAAAAGATTAACAGCTGCCTCATGGCCTTTTTCACTTACAAAATAATTTCAAGTGTTTTTTACGATGCTTATTCCATAATAACAATTCAAAATATATTTCGTCGTTTTATTCGTTCTTTTACTCTATTCATTAATGACTTTTTTACATCGAATATACTTACCAACGCACCGTTTATGACGTCGCTAAGAGACGTTTATGATAAAACCAGCACGTTTCCGTAACTTAACGGTACCGGGCATTGTTTAAAGAGGAAAAATATATCTATCTTAAAAAATAAATGTTTTATTGCGTTTTTTTTCATCTATTCAAAAGATAAATAATAATGTACAATACATTTCTTTCAGAATTGAAATATGATTCTGACATAAAAAAATGAGATGTTGTCAGATTTTTTTAAATACAATTAATTACGCAGTTATCTCCCCTAGCTTGTTTGATTAATAGGCCCTCGAATAAATATATCACTGAAGCAACTACAATAAGGCCATGTTTACAAGCGCGGATCTGCAAGTTCATAAAAGTGACATTTTTAAAAGTAAAAAAAAATACAATAGAAACAGGGGATATGTTATGTGGGTTGAAGCCGTATATATAGTCTAATCAAATGTTTTATTTGCATCTTGGAGAACATGATATTTTTGTGAGGATGCAGGTGTAGTCCTACCTTCCATTTCTCTGTGATGTGACGCTTTTAAGTACAGCAAACCACATAGAGTGATCATAGTGTATAATTAGTGTTTCGATGATTGGTCTTGAAAATTGATTTCCTTTAGAAGGTTCTTTTCTCTCTTTTTAATCTCCATTAATTTCAGACTTTTATGGGTCTACAAGCTAACAAGTAAAAAAATGTGGTAACGTCTCCACATATAAGTTTTGATTCGTCGAGCTCGCTTTGAGGCTTTGCCTTAGTCATATTAAACTGTTTACACGTACTTTACTCGATAACAATAACATTTACTGAAATAATGAAATAATAAACTGTTTACACGTACTTTACTCGATAACAATATACAGTTATTTCATATGTGATTTGAGAACAGTCAAACTGTTGGCCCGAGGTGGAGGGAATAGTGTTTTGAACTGTTTCCCGAGGCCGTAGGCCGAGGGAAACAGTTTAAAGCACTATTCCTGACATCGAGGGACAACCGTTTGACTGTTTCCAAATCACACATAACTTGACATGTTTAAAGCGTCTAGTAAAGTCTAAAATCCCGTAGCAGTTACTTCCTCTATATATAAGTACAGTAACAGTTCGTGACGTCATTACGTGACGTCATTACGTGACGTCAGAGCACGCGCGGGCAACAGTATACAGTTATTTCATGTGTGATAGGGAACAGTCAAACTGTTGGCCCGAGGTGGAGGGAATAGTGTTTTGAACTGTTTCCCGAGGCCGTAGGCCGAGGGAAACAGTTTAAAGCACTATTACTGACATCGAGGGACAACCGTTTGACTGTTCCCAAATCACACATAAAATAACTGTTTTATTACCTGATCAATTACTATTTTAACAGTACTTGACATGTTTAAAGCGTCTGGTAAAGTCTAAAATCCCGTAGCAGTTACTTCCCTTTACATAAGTACAGTAACAGTTCGTGACGTCAATACGTGACGTCATAACGTGACGTCAGAGCACGCGCGGGAAACAGTCAAAACTATTGCTCGGTCAACAGTTTACTCAGAAAACAGTTAAAAATATCGAATTGCACTTAAACATATGACGTACATGTTGTGAAACAGTGAAATGTTGACAAACTTGACTATGTGCCACAACGGACACCGGACAATCCACACAGTCTATATAATGTTGTTTGTTTACGTATTTTCATCATTTTATACTTTTTAGCTTAATAAAATTAACATTGCTTTTTGTGGGATATGATTTATTTGTTTATTTATTTATACTGGGTTTAACGCCGTGTCAACAGTATTCTTAAGGTTTTTTACTGCGTTCAGCGCACTAACCTAGCTTTCCCGGACTCTTGTATATAACCAATACCCACCTATACCCTATACCCTTCCACAAGACCGGAAACTTCTCCATTCACCTTATGAACATTAGTATTGGTATTATTGTCAAATTTTCATGTAAGGGTGTAACCTTCCCGGGTGGAATTCGAACCCGTACCCCCTTTAAGACAGTGGGATACGAATTCTTAACATTTCGATTCCAAAAAGCAAGTTTTTGGCACTAGGCTTTTGCTTTTTTTCACAATTCTTTTTCATTTGGTAACCTCAACAAGTTTCTACTTACACAACTTTTAATAATGACTGTGCTTAGACTGGCAAAACATAATAGTGTTAATAGATACGAACAAAACATTTTTGAGATAAAAAAAGCAACGGGATGAGAAAGAAATAATTTGTTCTAATAATTTGATTAATGAAATAGAAACAACCAGTGCTAGTTAAATATCAGTAAATCTTCTAATATAATTATCTAAGTCGGCATCAGAGAAATGGATTCATATACTTAGGATCAAACAACGAATACTGTATCTAATGAGATAATTTCCTGTACTCATCAGATTGAGAATCTTGAAACTAAGAACGCATTACTAAATGTTATGATACATTTGTTATAAGAACTCGCACGTTTGATCCTCATAACTCGAAGCATTAGTTTTAGACGTTGATACACGACAAGGTTACGTCAATTTTCCCGTATATATCCTCATCGCCTGTCCCAAACAATTTAATGCTTAATTATGCTTTTATTCGAAGATTTGCATCGACTTTGTATCATTAGTTGAAGTAATACAACAATGTCTCGACGAATATCTCGTTGGCAAGTTGTGATGTTATTGTTATTGCCATAATGGCAATGTTGTACACTTGCATATATAACTGACATTAAGTAATCACAACTCTGCTGAAATATGTCAACGGAGGGCTAGTCTAGAATATCCAGATGCGAGTTCTGTGTTCACATGGCACATATATTACTGTTAAATATGCCTTAATGCATTTTCATTGAAACTTAAAAGTATAGGTAATCTCAAGCAGATCTGTGCTTAAGTAAAAATTAGTTCTCGTTACCGCTGTAGCTAGACCTCTGTCGTCTCACAAGATCTCTGTTCACTAATATACCGGGAATGTTAGCGTATGTACCTGATTGACTTGCATTGCTACCCCTTAAATAATGTTTGTCAGATATATCAACATAACTGTGGCTAAGGTTATTATTGTTAATATTGTTTATTTCATATCTACTTAACTTGTGTAATGTGCTGTCATTTAAAAAATGTCTTCTAGAATTAGGTGACTGCTTGTGAGCTTTACTACCTGAAATACGTAAAGTGCCATAGCTACCCATGATCTCACTCTCAACACAATTTATAAGCATCCATGTATAAAGATGTCGAAACTCTAAAGATTTTCTAGAAAAACTTATACTCGATAACCCTTCACCCTCCATCCTGAGGGCCCCTAGTTGTAGTAATTGATCTTTATATGGATTGCGTGGATTTGAGCGGTCACCTTTGTGAGGTAATGCCAAGTAAACACCAATATGTTTTGCTACTCGTTCCATGCCGTATTTTTTAGCTTTAATTCTCTTCAGCATATCATCATCTTCCCCTCCCCAGCCAAAATATAAATTTGAAAATCCATTTACTCTGAGATATTGTTCTCTGGTCAGGGCTAATACTCCACCAATGTAATCTTCGTATGGTAAGCCGCTAGTTTTGAATTTAGAACTTTTCGTAACTAGATGTATTGGGCTGGTTGGCGAACATTTATATTCATTGAAATCATTTAAAGGTAATAAATCAACGTCGTGTATTATATAACAGGAATAATTTCCTACACTTTCCGCTGTCATAAAACCAGCGTTAGCCAATAGGCCACGATTAAATTGTACCGGCAGTGCCATCTCAACTACATATATACCATAATATAGTTTTTGTCGTTGAAGCATTGCATGTAAATGTTTAACAAGTGTCTTAAGATGTTTTGCACGATCACGATATGGTATCACTATGGCAACACTGTCTTCCTGTTTACAATCACGTGGTCTGTATATACCGCCATATTTTATATCAGCAAAATTAATGTGTGCATTGTAGTCTTTGGCTTTAACATCTACGGATATATTCATTCGTCCATGTAAATGTCTTTTAGTGGCATTACACCAAACTAAGTCTTTGTCAAAATATGAGTTCCATGGCTCAGTTGTTCCATTTATTACAATATCAGTATCTCCATCCATGTCTATTTTCCTAAAAGATTCTATTCTGGGACACTTATCTAACTTATGTAATATAACATGTTGACTTTTATTTTCTGCCAAGTTGCTGCATTTGTAATTCATATACAAAATGGTACAAAACAAGGCCGCAATCCAGGGTGCATGTAAACGCAGGCTCAACCGTCTTATTTTTATCCTCATATTTCGCACAAAACATGTATAATCATTCTTAGTTAATCCATCCTTTTTAATTCCACATGCGTTTTATTTATAGCACGTCTTATTTATGACCTAATCTTATTAAAAACAGATTACAAAAGACACTAATTTCTGAATGGAATATCCACTTTGTTTAGTAGACGTATAATACGTACATTGACTTATAAATGTTAAAACGTTTTCGCATTTTAATTAAAAAACCATATCAAAATCGTATGAACACCATTGTTATATATAGGTGCATGCCTTTTTTAGCAGCTTTAAAACGAATGTTTTTTTTTCAACCTTGGGAATATAACAATCCATTCGGCATTTCTCTATTGTACACATTATCATAATTAACATCGCAGTTTAAGATCGGATCTATAAGAAACTTCATTGAATTGGCAATGGTAAATATTCAAACAAAAGTGTTGGTCATTTTTGTTTGTTTGCTCATTTGTAAAGTAAATGTATAGGTTTAAGTGTTTGTCCAATTCATTACTGCTGAAACAAATATTTGGTTTTTAAACTATCGACCGACGTCCAGTCAGCTTCTTTTGTATTATGTATAATATTTATATTCAGGAAATAGTATATGCTCTAGAATGGTATACTGGACATTATACACATAGTTATTGTTCGTTTTTTTCTCAACTGTCAAAGTTTGAATAATTTCACGGTGGATGTTTACACACTATCTTAATATCACGAGTGATTGGGCCGACTTGATTTGCCCGGGCGGCTTACGAACCGGCGTAAGCCGATCGCCGATCGGCTCGCCCCGGTGTGACATGTGAATCAAGCGACCCGGCTGACTAATTATTGTTGCAGACGGTCGCATTTCAAGCAGTGTGGTAAATTAATCCATATAAGTAGTTAAAATTTTAAATTCGTGCCTGGCGAGTAAAATGTGTACTTGTAATATAACTCTTACACAAATGACGCGTAAGAAAGTTTAATTGAACACATCAATTAGTATTTTGTCCATAATCGTAGTAATAATGGTTTCCCCTGTATCTATTTTAGCCACATTTGTCGCACGCTCGCCGCTAGCCGCTCTAACGAAACCGGCGCATTCGGCGTGCGCCGGTTGTTGACCCGGCTCAATATCGGAGCAAATAAAGCGAATCGCCGGTACCCGTTTCTGAATCGGCCTACGTCGGTTTAAGCCGCCCGGGCAAATCAAGTCGGCCTTTAGACAAAGAGCACGAAGTCACCGTGAAATTATTCATGTTTTGACAGTTGAGAAAAAACGAACAATATTTATAATGTATATTTACCGACTCAAAATAAAGATTAGTCTATTCCATTCTAATGAAGTAAACAAAGATTTGTTTTTCGTCGATTTCTTTTTTCGGATAAATCTTTGAATGATATCAAATAGCGCATAAATAACTACTACCTTTTTTCTGAAAAATTCCATTTGATCCTTTGATAAGAATTGAATCGAGCGGTAAACAATTTCATGTTAAAATCATACGCCAGCTGCACAAAGATCATTATGCCCGGAACCTGACAAGTGGCTTTAAGAGACTGAAAGACTTCTTGTTGGTATAGAAAGACACATTTTTGAAATGCTTAGTAACACTATTACTATGCTAATGAAATACATGCAATATTTTTGTAAATTTTTATTGCCAAAAGTGACTCATCTACTGTTTGTTATGTCAGATTTAGCACATTCAATTCTTGAATTATTATTAGAAGCGGGTGTGGCAGAGTGGTTACGACATTGGACTGGTAATCATTTAGTAGCCAGTTTGTATTTTATTCCACCATCTTAGTTGTTAGAACTTGTTTCACAATTGAGCTGGAAAAAAATTGTATACATGTAATGCTATATAATAAATTATTTCCTTTAAAACCCCTTTATTGTTTACAAAAAAAAATTATTTATTGCTTCCGTCTACGCAATGTACTCTGTAAAACATGACGCACTTAAAATTGACTTGTACAATACTTTAATTGAAAACATAAAATTATGTCTGCCTTTCGAAAGACTTAATTCCAATAAAATGTCGCCAGCTGGACATTAAAGCCGGAACTAATAAAACTAGCACAGTGATTTATAGTTGAATATCCATAGATTACAGGAAACAAATCTCATAACAATGTGTAATATCACTATGGTTTATACTTATATTACAAAAGATATGACTTTATTAATACAATACCTGTTACATAAAATGTGTTCATTCTATAGGGAACACTACATACAAAGACATTTGCATAATAAGATATTATATTGTAGTCATGGTAGTAACTTCGTAATAAAATGACTCTGATGATAGGCCTATTAGTTTTCTGTAAACTGACGTTGGTATCTATTAAACAAATCTTTTGTATCATACAAAGACACAACTTGTTTCTTCATTTGCAAGTTTTGTAAAGTATGGTGGCCGATTTACGCCATGTCGTATTTTCGTTTCTTCGCTGCGAAGATTAGAAAAAAAACGAAAAAAAACGAAGGCACGTTTTCGTTTTTTCGTTTCTTCGCCCTCCGGTTTTACAAGCGCATGAGCACATCAACTCATAAAAAATGAAAGTGTGAAAAAGATACTAAAGTGATCGCTATATTCCTCCATTGTTGTTTATGCATATGTGTAGTTGATTAACTACGCATGCGCTTGTAAAACCGGAACGCGAAGAAACGAAAAACATACATACGAAGAAACGAAAAGAAACACGAAAATACAAATAAACGGGAAAAAACGAATATACAAAGAAACAATAAAACTAACATACTTTTAAGGAAACGAAAAAAAAACGAAAATACGAAGAAACGAAAAAACGAAGATACATTAGATTTAAGGCGAAAACACGAAACATTTTATGTGCCGTACTTTTGCATTTATTTTGTCGTGTGTTCGTTTCTTCGCTGCAAAGCTTAGAAAAAACGGAAATACGAAGAGACGACTAACTGTGAATCTGTCGTGTCTTCGTTTTTTCGTTTATTTGCCAAGAAGATTAGAAAAAAAGACGATACGACAGATTTATGACGAAGGTAATAACAATACCAATAATTTTAGTTCTTTTTAAACAAAAACACATGGATTAACTACCAGGAAGCTAACTTTTTGCGATTATGGCAGCCGACAAATTGACACAACGGAACCCTTGTAGGTTCCCATTTACATGTAAATCTGCATTAAGTGAATTTATTGCTCAAGTAAAAAAGCTATGCCTCGGATAGTGTGTGGACCTTGTCTGGTTCCCAATCGTACTTTGACAGGTAAACGTACGTCAGGCAAAGCATGATAATGGCCGCACCCGATGCACTGAATAAGTTATTGCATAATTATGTTTTCAAATGAACATTTCTCACTACACAGGCTTAAATCAAAAGATCATTGTACAAGAATTAATGTGGATACCCTTTTTAGTTGTTCGGTTACATTTATGCGAAATAAAATATCCAAAATTCTAACGAGACTAATCCACGTCCGAACTGGGTTCACTTCGACACATGTATTTTGTTAATTGCTTGCTAAATATCATCGTGCAATCAAAAAATGAATATGAATAACCTACGTTGCACCTAACTTCTACTAAAATTACTATCGTCAGCAAATGATCATGCAAGATTAGGAAAACGTAAACCAAAACTTTGTTACCTGAATAATAACTGAGGGTCAGTCATTATTACGGCTTGCCTGGCCCGATAACGATAGTGGTAATGTGTAGGTAATCCAGACTAGTTTGGACCTAGAAACTCTCGATCGATCCCTAAGCACGATTTCTACCACTGACCTACTGTTTTGTTGTATCTCCAAAAGTGTGGCCTGCCATTTCCGTAAACCTACGTTCTACTTTTTCCTACACTGCCCTCCAAAAGTTTCTTCACAGTACAATCAATTAGATTGTTACAATTTCTATGTTAAAATTTTTAGAATTATTATTGTTCGTTTTTTCTCAACTGTCAAAACATGAATAATTTCACGGTGAATGCGTTTGTTAAAATTCTTGTAATACGCCCATGAGTTTCCGAAAGTGTGTATTATGATCGAGTAAGGCTTCTTATGTCGTATTATAAGTTTTAGTCAAGATATTTTTAATGAAAACTAGGCCGCCAGAACATAAACAATGCATTCAGTCACCGTGAAATTATTCAAGCTTTGACAGTTGAGAAAAACGGACAATATGACATTATTTATTTATTCATTATCATGCAATAAAAATGGATTTTCTATTGGTACATATATTTTTGAGTGGCAGCATAAGTTATATATTTTAAATCATTTAACAATAAATTGCTTGTACAACTTTTGAAATTCTTTTTAGTACCATATAAATTTTGAGTATGTGAAGGAACTTTTGGAGTGCAGTGTATTTATTTTATATATATTTGCATCTAAGATGAACTACTCGTTATCTTCTAAGCTTAATGGATACAAATCCGTCCAGAGTTACCCCCCTTATACCCCCGTTACACCAAACTCGTTCTCACTACGTTCTGAAAAAAATTGGACCGAACGAGCTCCAACTGTGTGCAAACAGACTGGACGTACTTGCAACTTTCTATGGTCTGTGTTCGAACGTAATGGACGAGCTCGGACGGGGATGAACGGGAATGGGGTTTCAGAACTTTGAGTCAAAAATTTTTGCGGCTACCCCGTTCTTCAATTAGACTGCGTGACAACGTACTGCATGACAACGGAAAGGACGTACTGCGAACGGAATTGCCGTACTAACATCGTACTCGGGACGTGCCTGGTCGTAGTTCGATCGGGCCACAATTTGCAGTACGTTTACACACTAACCTGTTCCGTTTGTAACTCGTTCATTCCGTTTGCACACAGACTAAACTCGACTTAATTACGTCCATAGTGCGTTGTTATCCCGTCTAAATGCACAAAAACAAAATACGAAGTTCTGAACCAGTTTGCAACACGTTTGCACACAGTTCTTAAAGTTTGCAGTAGGTTCTCGGTACATTCTACTCGTTTTTAGTAAGTCTATTGCGTTCGTATGCAGTTCGTTTGTTTTTGCTGTTGTTATTTTTACTAGATTTAACGCCGTGTCAACACAATTTAGGTCATTTTACGGCGTCCAGCGCACCTACCCTAGCTTTCCTGGACCATTGTCTATAACCAGTACTCACCTACCCTTCCACAAGGACGGAAATGTCTCCATATTGTCTAATCAATGGAGGAAAATCGACATTATTGTCAAATTTTCATGGAAGGGTATAACCTCCCCGGGTGGGATTCGAACCCGCACCCCTCGGGCACGAGATTCCAACTTCCGGCGTGCTACCAATTGCACTATCGACCCGGGTTTTTACAGTTCGTACAACGTCCATAACGTCTACAGTACTATCTGACAAGGTTTGGTATAAATACAGACCATTTCTCACCAAGTTATCATCTGAGCCCAAGCTGTTAGCTCAGAACCATGGAAGTCGTTAATGCTTTGGATGTTGGCTTTTTTTACATGGTAAGGGAGAAACGCCCTCATTTTTATTGACTGGCTCAGGAGGCTTAGTATCTTGTGGCTTATCTTGAGGCTGGTCTTCAAGAGCTTCACATGTGCAGGTGATTTAGATCGTTTGAAAGCGATTGTCTTAACACGCACCGTCTGTCTGGTTCTAGCCGCCTGGCTAGCTTAGTTGGTAGCACGCAAAGTCTATTGGTCGAGGGGTCGTGGGTTCGATTCCCGGGCGGAGCATGCTTTCGTGGAGCTTGGTCATGAAATTATTTCTGCGGCCATTCTCCCTCTTACCAATGTTTTAATCATGTACGTCAGTTGTCAGTCACTGACGAAAGTATGCGCTTCGTAGTCGGTTAACAGCTAAATCCAGAGATTTAGCCTTTCTGGGAGGAGTGAGTAGGTTGACTGACCGCCGTTATATGACCTTATTTGTGTTGCTACGGCGTTAAACCGAATAAACAAAGTAACAAACAAACTGTCTGGTTCTGCTCATTTTTGGAGGCATGATGGTCACAGTGATGCTTGACGAATTGTGTCCCCACAGCTTGAAGCGCGGAACGAGAATGAGAACGGGAAGAAACGTCCTGGATATTTATAACAATCGGGTCAGAACGTGACGTTATTTCGTCCAAAACGCACTAAGATTGAGATAAGAACGTATTAAGAACGAGTTGAACTGTCTCAAACGGGATAGTCAAGTGTAAAGGAGCTTAGAAGATCTAGTTATAAACGGGTTAAAACTGACTACGAACGGGTTTGGACTAGTTAGAGACGATGTCTTTTGACGAGAACGAGCAATTTTACCCGATTTGAACTCGATACAAACGGACTACAGACGGGATAAAAACGAAATACACGCAACGGGAACTGGTTCTGAACGAACTATGATCGTATAGCTGATATTTTTCGACTTAAACGGCACGTTCTATCTCGTTCACAACCAGTTTCGCGATATTTTTAGGACCGGGTCGAACGTTCTGAGAACTAGTTTGGTGTAGCGGGGCCTTTATAATTTATGTGCAGGAAACTGTTAAATTACTATTGACACATACATATAGATACAGTGCGAGCAAAACATTACGGCACGATAGTGTGCAGTCACATTTAATAATTATAAAAATGATTTAATATCGCACTAAATATTCTCCTTAGCTGAAAATACAAAATAACACATGTGTTTGTATCCATCACTGTATAGCTAGCCTACGACTCAATTAAGCCATTTGAAATGTCCATTGGTCGGCGTCAAACCAGACTAAATTACATGAACATGTATAAAAATGTATAGTGTATAGAAAATAGTCTCTTATTTGATAAAACCTACGGAGCCCCTATAGTGACATTTTGAAATATTTTTTTTTATTTTCACAACTATTTCGTTTAAACGAAATAATTATTTTGAAAAATCGAAATAATATTATTTCGAAAAAACAAAATAATTATTTTGAAAAATCGAAATAATTATTTCGATTTTTCGAAATAATTATTTCGTTTTTTCGAAATAATATTATTTCGTTTTTTCGAAATATTATTTCGTTTTTTATTTCGAAATAATATTACGTTTAAACGAAATAATTATTTCGATTTTTCGAAATAATATTATTTCGTTTTTTCGAAATATTATTTCGTTTAATCGAAATAATATTACGTTTAAACGAAATAATTATTTCGAAAAAGCGTAATAATTATTTCGAAAAAACGAAATAATATTATTTCGTTTAATCGAAATAATTATTTTGAAAAAACGTAATATTATTTCGTTAAATCGAAATAATATTTCGAATAAACGAAATAATATTACGTTTTAACGAAATATTTGTGATAATAAAAAAGTATTTCAAAATGTCACTTTTGGGGCTCCGTAAAAACCCATCTGTCCGGCACTGTTATTCACGGAGCATAATTGTTTTCAAAACTTGGAACTTTGGACAAACCTTATGGCCTTTCAATTATGAGCAAAGACCTTTATAAGCATTTCGAATCGTTCTTATAAGGGTACATACGAACTAATAACAACTTTGTTTAGCTGTTGTGTACACTTGTTCAGCAATTTACTGTGGTACATACAATCTTTTAACACGAGATGTATACACTTGTGTAGCAATTTACTGTGGTACATACACGAGTTGTGTACTTTTGTTTAGCAATTTACTGTGGTACATACAATCTTTTTACACGAGATGTGTACACTTGTTCAGCAATTTACTACGGTACATACAATCTTTTAACACGAGATGTGTACACTTGTTTAGCAATTTACTGTGGTACATACAATCTTTTTACACGAGATGTGTACACTTGTTCAGCAATTTACTACGGTACATAAAATCTTTTTACACGAGATGTGTACACTTGTTCAGCAATTTACTGTGGTACATACAATCTTTTAACACGAGATGTGTACACTTGTTTAGCAATTTACTGTGGTACATACAATCTTTTTACACGAGATGTGTACACTTGTTGAGCAATTTACTACGGTACATACAATCTTTTAACACGAGATGTGTACACTTGTTTAGCAATTTACTGTGGTACATACAATCTTTTAACACGAGATGTGTACACTTGTTCAGCAATTTACTACGGTACATACAATCTTTTAACACGAGATGTGTACACTTGTTTAGCAATTTACTGTGGTACATACAATCTTTTAACACGAGATGTGTACACTTGTTCAGCAATTTACTACGGTACATACAATCTTTTAACACGAGATGTGTACACTTGTTTAGCAATTTACGACGGTACATACAATCTTTTAACACGAGATGTGTACACTTGTTCAGCAATTTACTACGGTACATACAATCTTTTAACACGAGATGTGTACACTTGTTCAGCAATTTACTACGGTACATACAATCTTTTAACACGAGATGTGTACACTTGTTTAGCAATTTACTACGGTACATACAATCTTTTAACACGAGATGTGTACACTTGTTTAGCAATTTACTACGGTACATATAATCTTTTAACACGAGATATGTACACTTGTTTAGCAATTTACTACGGTATATACAATCTTAATGCAATCTGGTTGTACTAAAGGTGACCGGCAAGGTCTGAACATAAAGTATCTTTGGTCTGAGACCCATTCTCGTTCCCAGTGTCTAGTAGGATTCTCAATACTAGCTAGCATTGATAATCCTACTAGACTCTGGAACGAGAATGTTTGAGACCATACCAGCGACTTTTGGTTTGTACTATAATGAAAAAAGCAATGAGCGAGAGAGAAAACTAAAATATGAATTTTTGCTTTATTCTACAATTATATACAAACAATTTATAACATTGTGTGGGCATTTTAATGCTTGCCTACGACGTTCAATAGTCTCATACGGGCATTTAAGAGCGGATACAAATATTTAAATGATAAACAAACAAACACAAACAAATGAAGTCAGTATCATTTTATACCGTCAAAGACATTGTAACTGTTATTATTGCCATGCTTACAAGAACCTGTATGAGACTAGTGATCGTTATAGTGCTTATTAACATCATGGCAAAAACTATATTGTCCAATAGCTATAATAGGTTTTCTTAGTTATTATCTTATTTAGAATAGCATAGTTTGTACATATTTACCTGAGACAGAATAACACAATACACGGTTTAGGAATAACTACTTCTTTAATATATTTCATGCTTGCGACATTTGTATTGTATTTGAAGTCTTAAATGAATTTTACAAACTTTAATATAGTTAAAAAAGTATTCAAGTAGTATTTACGTGATGACAATTATTTTAAAAATTGCAATAGTTACATGCCCGATTCAGCTGTTACGTAATTTGATTATAATAGTATAGTCAGTAAAAACTTACGTCACATGTTATCGTAAGACCATTCAAAACATCGGTCGGAGAATTTCTATCGAATAAATAAGTTTCAAGAGATATAGTTTATACAAATTGATATGAGACAGAATATATGATTAATATATTACTAGATTTAGTGTTTACGCTACCTTTGATAATTTGATATATGCAAATGATAATTAAATTGTGTTTTTGTCTCAGGGCAACTTTTACAAGCTATATAACATTCTGCCACATCACACAGTCCAATGTGGAACTAATATGAAAAAAAGTTTTGAATATTTTATGAATGTTTTCTAATTTTTGAGGTTTTTTTGGCGAGAGTTATTTCCTGAAATGACCATCAGTGTACCTTTTCACAAAATATTCTATCAAAAATTATCGTAGGTCATTTTTCATAAAATCTGCAGAATTAATTCCAAGGAATGATAAACATACTTAGTATGTAATGATCCAAAGATATACATTATTCTACATAATTCAATATACAATATAATATATTTCAATGTTTAGAATTGATTAACTAAAATGACCTAATTATGAATGTTTCCGGCTTTGACATACGATGACTTTTATCGTAAGATTGTTTGTAAAAAGCGCCACAGGTTCATAGTGGCAATTAATCAGTTCTAGGTAAAACATTACCAAGACTCATTCTATGTGTGACCTTTTCAGTGACTGTAAAACTACGGTTATCAGCAGAGGCATGAATTTGATTTGACAGTCTACTCTTGTTGCAACACAGATAACGAACAAACTTCTCTCGAAATTTTCTGTTCATAAATGTATAAATGACTGGATTTATGCAGCAGCTTGCCATACAAAGACATTGAAAGTATAGCTCCAAATATCTAACATGTTTATTGGTTGTGGAGCTTACACTTTCAACACATTTTTCAACAGCGTTTAGAATCATTATGGGACTCCAGCAGACTATGAATGCAAGCATTACAATGACCAACATTTTAATGACACTCTTTTTCATGCTTGAATTTCTGAGAGAGTTCCGTCTGGTTCCCACTGGTTTCCTGATCCATAGCTGGTACCCAATCAACCCATATGTTGTAGACATAATGATCAGTGGAATGATAAACAAAACAACAACGGTAAGCCACAGTTCCAGAGGTAACTTGTATTCGTTCTTTGGCCACAGACAAACCAGCATATGATCATCTCTTTGGAAACATTTGTCCTCAATCTTCTGTACTGTATAGAACATAGCATGAGGTACGCTACACAGAAATGATACGCTCCAAATTAGAACAAGAAATATTGCTGCACGTTTGGGATTTTGAAGAAATTTGAGTTTATGTGGATGTACTATGGCCACGTAACGATCTAACGCTATAGAACACAATGTCAATGAACTGCAAGCAACGGAAAATGTCATGGAAAACGGTACCAGCTTACAACCGAAATGTCCAAATATCCAATACTTGGCAAAGGCTGTTCCTATGTTGATTGGTACACAAGTTAAAGTAACCATGATATCAGCCACAGCCAGCGATAAAATGAATACATTGGTCACAGATCTCATATGGCGATCAAAGACAAAAGTCATAATGACCAATGAGTTTCCTGTTAATGACATTAAAGTGATGAGAACGTATAATATAACAAGTAAAACTTTGGTTTCTATGGAAACTGCCGTATTTTCTTCAATTTCATGTCCCCACTTTAAATACAGTTCAGGAAATAATTTAGAACAAAAACTTTGAAAATTGGCACATTTGTTACATAACGGTCGCCATAACTCCTTCAATGCTGGGTAGAAAGTTGTAACGGAACTTATATTCGGAGAGTATGTATACATAAAGTCCTCCGTGGAAGTAATGCTTTCTGTTGAATACATGTTGAAATGATTAAAATGTTACTTATATAATATATTTTTGTAATACACCCAATCACTTAGTCAGAGTTTACTCAGTTTCACACTCACAAAATTTAATTAAATCTGAGAAACACAAATGTTTCGATATCACCAAGTGGTAACTTTGTAGTCTTTCTGCAGACAAACAAATATTTTAAGGAATAGGTGTGTATGAAGTTTCCTCGCTGGTGTTTTCAGGCGAAGTGTGTGTTTATTTAGAAGTCCACTTAGATAAAATCCTTGACAAATTAAAGCACAATATATAACATTTATAGTCCTTAAACAACTGAAACACTATTGTATATAACTTCGTCTCATCTTAAGGAATAATATTTCAAAAATCTTTTTGGTAACTGTTAACATGTGGCATCTAGAATAGCGTAATGTCAAATGTTCCTATTTCTGTAAGCACGTGGAAGTCATCTACGTTTTATCAGTCAATATTTTTTTATCACAGAACTTTCTATTTCAAGTTTTTGTACTGGATGAAAATATACAGCCATATTGTCTGCTATCATTTGATAGACAGTTTCAAGATACTTCAGCGGTATATAAGATAACACTTTCCGAGGGAGTATCGTAATATCTGGTTAGGTCAGGTACTACGTCGTAGATTTTATAGCTTTAACTTCAAATTATGAGTGATCTTTAAACAAAGGTGAGAGATTCTTGATAGAAATTGTGTAGTGCTCGTTGTTGACGTCACTGTTACCATGGTTACGGATAACCGTTGATAAAAACATATTTTGTGACATATGTTAGGTATATTTTATTGTTATTGTTTAAAAATAAAATCAAGCAAAATTCTCTACTTAGAAGATTTGATAGGTTAATTTTGTACAAGTTCTTTTAATACGCATGTTGTGTCGAGTCTTTAAATCTGATCAAGGGATTTGGTAAGTTTATTTTGTTATTATGTTCTTTTAAACCAAAAAGCTGGTTTCGGCAAGTCTTTATAAGTACATGCTTTTGGAATAAATGGCGGCCATTTTGGACGCTATCTTTGATTTCCATCTTCGTAAGAAATCACACTCAGTGTTTCACCAAAGTTATTTTGTATCATGTTCACAATACAACTTATTATACAGAAATATTTTGCAGTTTCTTCAAAGACTCGTGTGTATTTCTACGTCACTCTGGCTGTATAATCTTTATTTCTGAAATGTTTACAAAATGCACAAACATTACAAACTATTGTAACAAAAATTTACTATATTTACTATCACGTCTCTTTTGTTCAACATTAAAACAGTTATTTTATGCGTGATTTGGGAACAGTCAAACTGTTGTTCCTGCATGGGTATCAGGAATAGTGTTTTAAACTGTTTCCCTCAACATACGGCCTCGGGAAACAGTTAAAAACAATATTCCCTCCACCTCGGGTCAACCATTTGACTGTTCCCAAATCACACATAAAATAACTGGGCTGTGTTGAACCTCATTTTTCACAACCCGTGTTTATCACAACTTGTGAAAAACGCGTACGCATTTTTCACAACTTGTGTGAAAAACACGTTAGCATACAAATTTCATACGAGCGTAGAAACGCATTTTTCACAACTTCGAATGTGACGAAAAAAGTGTTTGACAAAATTGAGTTTTTTGGTATTAACCCATTTTTCACACATGTAATATTTTTAGTTGCCAGCTGTAACTAAGTAAGTAAGTAAGTAAGTAAATTATTTATTTTCGTGACGAGTGTTATGACAATATTACAAACATGAAACAACTTGAAGAGTATTTACAGATAAACACCCGACCAAGTGGGAGTAAAAAAAACACAACCTGTAAAAAGACAATTTTTTGAAAAATGAGGTTCAAAGTTTGTTACAACACGTTTTGTAATAAAACCCCGAATTGTAATAATTATTACATAACGGGTGATTACAAACATACAAACACATTTTGTAATAAAACCCGAAATGTAATAAAGTGTCTAGTTGTATTCATTCTATTATAAAATATAGTTAGATACTTTAAATTATTGGTAAAGAAAAGAAAAATTGTTTAACAAGCAAACATTTATGTTCAAATAGACAAATTACTTACATTTCGCCATGTTAATTTGAAGATTTCGACAGAAAAACAAGGGTCATATTTTATTGCAAAACGAGTTATTACAAAAGTGGTTGAACTTACCAACCCTTTAATAATAAATCATTATTAAAATTAGGGTTTTTTATTAAAAAACGGGTTGTAACAAACGTACTTTTTACAGGTTGTGAAAAACACGGTTTGTGAAAAATGAGGTTCAACGTTGAACCTCATTTTTCACAGAACGCGTTTTTCACAACCTGTTGGCTGTGAAGAACACGTTTGTGAAAAACGAGGTTCAACATGGCAAGCTTGCTCAATACTGGAATATATTGCTCGCCTCGAGGTTTTATCGGCACACTTTCACAGCATATTTGTTACTATTCATACAACATATGAATTCCAGTATTGAGCGACGGTAAAAAAATCTGACAATGAAATATGTACCTCTAAAATTGACTCCCTCACAATTATCAAATGTTTGCATAATAAAGATACAATGACCTGTACTTTTATATATCAATTATATAAGCTATAATCATAATTATTTAAGTTTAATATGCATGCATCTTCCCAACATGTGAACTTTTTTTACCAAAATATGAAATACTGTAGAATCTTCATGTTGCCATCTATGCATAATAAATAAATAGAAGTGTCAATGCGGATAATGGGTTATGTGCTTCATGCCCCAAGAGTCGCCAGTTTGAATACCTCTCCTCCACTTAAACGACTAAGGCTCGATAGAAGTTGCTTAGGGCATAAATGTTACCATGGATGATCGTGCTGTTGCTAGGGAGTGTAACGTAGGATGCTAGGACCTAAGTGTTTGCTAGAAGCATTAGAGTAATTACTATGGGCAATGAAACTGTTGCTAAGTGTGCTTGAGCAGCTGCTATGGACCTCGAGGCGGTTACTTTGAATGCGAAACTTGTTAATACGGACATTAATATAGTACCATGGGACATGTGTGCTTACTATGTACCTTAAGATGGCTTCTCAATGTTGCTTGTACGTAAAGGTGGTTAAATAAGGCACAATACTGGCTTGTTGAAGACCTTAGGGTGGTTGCGACATCTTGCGTCCATGGTGCGACGTTAACCATTTAAAAAAAATATTTGAAAAAAAAGACACATTAATTTTGGTTATCATATACCTTAAGATATGCAATGTACTATGAAATTGACCCATGTTGTGAAAATTGCGTTAGGACTAAAAATCGCAAAATATGTCTAACGTAATTTTCACATTGCTCATTTGTGAAAAACGCGTACGCAATTTTCACAACTTGTGAAAATTACTAACGTGTTTTTCACAAGTTGTGAAAATTGCGTACGCGTTTTTCACAAGTTGTGAAAAACACGGGTTGTGAAAAATGAGGTTCAACAGGGCTGTGTTGAACCTCATTTTTCACAACCCGTGTTTTTCACAACTTGTGATAAACACGTACGCATTTTTCACAACTTGTGTGAAAAACACGTTAGCATACAAAATTCATACAAGCATAGAAACGCATTTTTCACAACTTCAAATGTGACGAAAAAAGTGATTGAAAAACTTTTTTTTTTGGTATTAACGCATTTTTCACGCAGGTAATTTTTTAGTAGTAGTTTTTTTTAAATGAGGTTCAAAGTTTGTTACAACCCGTTTTGTAATAATAACCCGAAATGAATAAAGTGTCTAGTTGTATTAGTTTGATTATAAAATATAGTTTAATACTTTAAATTAATAGTAAAGAAAGAAAATAATGCTAAACGAGCAAACATTAATTCTCAAATAGACAAAATACTTACATTTTGCCATGTTAATTTGAAGATTTCGACAGAAAAACAAGTTGTCATATTTTATTGCAAACGAGTTATTACAAAATTGGCTCAACTTACCAACCCGTTAATAATAAATCTTTAACATAATTAGGGTTTTTATAACAAAACAGGTTGTAATAAACGTGGAAAAAACCACGATCGTAATTTTTACAGGTTGTGAAAAACACAGTTTGTGAAAAATGAGGTTCAACGTTGAACCTCATTTTTCACAGAACGTGTTTTTCACAACCTGTGAAAAACACGTTTGTGAAAAACGAGGTTCAAAATGGCAACTTTGCTCAATATGTATAGGTTATTAAACAGGGCAAGTGTGACTTAAGGAAGATATCGGCACACTTGCTTAGGTATTGGCCCGAGGGCTTTAGCAAGTTTCACAAGTTGTGAAAAACACGGGTTGTGAAAAATGAGGTTCAACAATGCTTCCATAACGAGCATAGGGCAGTTGCTAGCGACAATATAGGTGTTTTTACATCGAATTGTTGTTTGCCACTGTACATTGGTGTGATCAAGTGCAAGTTACGCGCACATTTATTGTTACTTCTATATTTATTGAGGGAAACTCTTACGAAACCCTTGTGCTCCGTAGCGGCTATTTTGCGTAACAAGTATTTCACATGCTATGTGATATAATTTATGGAAGAAACAAACTGTTTTTGTTTTCGATATTCCTCTTTTGATCGCTTGAGCATGTTAAAAGCAAAATTAGGCCTTAGCACTAACAGTTACGGTATGTGTGTAAGAAAAACATATTTTAGTGCAATCTGAAAAATTTGTGATGGATGACTTTCAGATTTTCAATTTTACAATTAATCTTACTTCCATTGACTCATTTATTTAAGTGGAAAGAAAAATGTTGATGTCTCTTTCATTAAGAATGAAAATTCATTTCGTTACGGAGCATAGTGAGCTTGTTACGGAACATGAATTGAAATAATAACAATTTACGTGATCACTGAATTAATTTGAATGCATTTCACATTATCACAATACTTTTACTACATAAACAGACTAACTGAACGTTTTCCAGGCTTATACATGTATGATGAAAATTGATGAAAGTTGTTGGGTCCGTGAAGATTTACATATTTGACACACCTGAATGTGTTTCAAATTTATAACAAAACAAACTTGTGAAACTAATTTATACAAAATTATGATCATAACAACAATACAGAACATATAATCTATTTATTTCCAGAGTTGCGCGCAAGACTGAAGTAAGATATTTGGATTAAAGAGCGAGTTACTACAGTCTTGAGAGCAACCCTCCTTTTATATGATATACTTTAATGTAATTATGTACCTTTCAAGTTTTATGAACTAAAATTTTCTACGATCTTTATTCCGCCTACTACAGCATAAAATTAGGCATCGTTCAGCCATTGGTAAAATCCAAGTATTGATGGTTTTAAGTTATATCTCCATAAAAATTTCGTTATAATGTACGGTCTAATACATGTACAGCTTAAAGTAACCATAATAAACGTAAACATAACACTATTCATTTTGAAATATTCATAAAATTATATATCTCAATATGTCAATGCTACCTCTTAATACGTAAATATGTATAATATAAAATATAGATATATATTAAAAAATAAAATATAAAAATAAAAATTTATGCATTTGCTAGGTTTCGAACCAGCGACCTCTTGAACTTTTCATGTCATATGCTTATTTCCGTTCCTTCCCTTTAGCCAACTAAGCTATTTGGGTCCTAAGAAACAGAGCATGTAACAATCGTTAAATACTGTAAAAAGGACATTAAATATGGGGAAGATAATTTTGAAAGATGAATCCTAAATTTAGTGAGTTGTTATCAAATACAAATAAACTGCACTATCAAATTAAAAAAAGCAATTAAATTGTGATTGGTAAAAAACGTATTAATGATAGTTATGAAATTTCAAGTAAAATAATCCCATGTACGATTTATTTGACATACTAATTAATTATGCACAGCGCTATATTTAACTGAAAACCTTGTAATTAACATTTTGTATATAGACCCATAGACGTTCTTGTAAGAAACAGAACAGTTTTGCCTGTTCACTTTGTCAAGCGTTTTTTGGCGAAGCATTTTACTGGCCCTGGTCGTTCCCAAACACCAAGTCATTCCCTTTTCTTAGAGAAGGGAAATTTGGCATGGTTACCAGAGCTGTTGATGTTTTGCTAGTACTTGGTCAAACGCTTTGTTTTCTGCGTTCGTCATCGTGAGATGACGAAACAACCTGCATGAGTCGTGTATGTGGTCGCACGATCATGGCGCTCTATCCTGTCTCGCCACCCTATATTTAATGAAATAACTATATTGAAAACGATTTAATATTTCTTTCATCTTGAAAAAAATATTAATGAATACATGTACACTTTAAAATGGATTAATTTGCTATGTCCATTTCATACAATTCTGTACTTATTACCCCTTCGAAAAATTCATAATGTTTTAAATCCAACCTCCTATAATCGAAGACAGGAAGAGTGCCATGGTCAAAATGCAGTATTATGATAAACAAAAATATATTCAAAAATACATAAAATGAATTTCTACGAACCCGGGTCACGTCAGTTTAATGCATTGCTTCTCATATTTAAAATATGCAAACAATATGAAACCATTAAAATAGTTTTGTCGGAAAAATATTGGCATTTTGAGAGAGGTCGATCGAGGAAGTTATAACTTTACCATCGGACTTACCTCGGCGATCTTCTATGCAGATAAATCTCGGATATCATAAGGTGAAAAAGTAGATCTACGAAGTTAGTTTCTGTAGTAATGTAGTCTGAACTGCACAGAAATACGACGTGTGAGAAGTTGTTCTGATGTGATGATGAGATAAACGTGTAACAAGGTTATTATTAAATGCTGACATGCAAATGACAAATGGACGTGTTTCTATGTATATAGAGACAGTCCAGGGCCATTTGCTATGACTTCTGAATGTTGTTTGTATAGCTAATTAGTAATCTAGCATACACATTTTTTAATAATATTGATTTTACACGTCGATGTATAAACAACTTGCCAGGGAGTTAATCGTCGGACCTTATAGACTGGTAGTATTTCTACAACGTCTGATTTCCGAGGTATATCTTCGTAGATGATCGCCGAGGTTGTTCCAAATGATAACTTAGTCAAAAATTTCAAATATTATCGGTCGTTTTCAGTTCCTCTGTTCGGTTAACATGTGGTATTGTATTTTATTTCGTATTCGCGGTTCCATGTTCTAACAGAAACCAACATCTTATTATAGTTTATAATAATACTTTTTAATATATCATGCTTGTTTGTTTGATTGTTTGTTGGTTTTAACGCCGTGGCAACACATTGTATAGGTCATATGACGACGGTCAGTCAACCTACTCACTCCTCCTGGAAAGGTTAAATCTCTGGATTTAGCTTTTAACCAACTACTAAGTACACACATCGTCAGAAACTGACAACTGCCCTACATAATAAAATATCATTGGTAGGAGGGAGAATAGCCGTAGAAAGGCTTGGGCTAGCTATTTAGGGGCGCTTGTCTATTTCAGAGACATGACTTGTTATCCATTGTTGTTCACTGTCCAAACAATGCAGTTTTGGCTGCTCAACTAATATTGTTTTACCTGAGTTCCTACGAATTGTGAGAAAATAGGTTGAATTATATTCTGTGGAAATAAGGAATATATTAAATGAAAAAGAATGACTTTTTATCATTATTGTTTTATCATTATATATATAATGTAGATCTAAAATGTTATAAAGATATCTTACGTTTATATAAAAAATGTCCTCTTTATCAGTATGATTGTAGGTTTATTTCCTGAGTTGCCCGCAAGACTGAAGTAAGAGCTTTGGATTAAAGAGCGAGTTACTACAGTCTTGAGAGCAACCCACCTTTTATATGATATACTTTAATGTAATTATGTACCTTTCATGTTTTATGAACTAAAATTTTCTACGATCTTTATTCCGCCTACTACAGCATAAAATTAGGCATCGTTCAGCCATTGGTAAAATCCAAGTATTGATGGTTTTAAGTTATATCTCCATAAAAATTTCGTTATAATGTACGGTCTAATACATGTACAGCTTAAAGTAACCATAATAAACGTAAACATAACACTATTCATTTTAAAATATCCATAAGATTATATATCTCAATATGTCAATGCTACCTCTTAATACGTAAATATGTATAATATAAAATATAGATATATATTAAAAAATAAAATATAAAAATAAAAATTTATGCATTTGCTAGGTTTCGAACCAGCGACCTCTTGAACTTTTCATGTCATATGCTTATTTCCGTTCCTTCCCTTTAGCCGACTGAGCTATTTGGGTCCTAAGAAACAGAGCATGTAACAATCGTTAAATACTGTAAAAAGGACATTAAATATGGGGAAGATAATTTTGAAAGATGAATCCTAAATTTAGTGAGTTGTTATCAAATACAAATAAACTGCACTATCAAATTAAAAAAAGCAATTAAATTGTGATTGGTAAAAAACGTATTAATGATAGTTATGAAATTTCAAGTAAAATAATCCCATGTACGATTTATTTGACATACTAATTAATTATGCACAGCGCTATATTTAACTGAAAACCTTGTAATTAACATTTTGTATATAGACCCATAGACGTTCTGGTAAGAAACAGAACAGTTTTGCCTGTTCACTTTGTCAAGCGTTTTTTGGCGAAGCATTTTACTGGCCCTGGTCGTTCCCAAACACCAAGTCATTCCTTTTTCTTAGAGAAGGGAAATTTGGCATGGTTACCAGAGCTGTTGATGTTTTGCTAGTACTTGGTCAAACGCTTTGTTTTCTGCGTTCGTCATCGTGAGATGACGAAACAACCTGCATGAGTCGTGTATGTGGTCGCACGATCATGGCGCTCTATCCTGTCTCGCCACCCTATATTTAATGAAATAACTATATTGAAAACGATTTAATATTTCTTTCATCTTGAAAAAAATATTAATGAATACATGTACACTTTAAAATGGATTAATTTGCTATGTCCATTTCATACAATTCTGTACTTATTACCCCTTCGAAAAATCATAATGTTTTAAATCCAACCTCCTATAATCGAAGACAGGAAGAGTGCCATGGTCAAAATGCAGTATTATGATAAACAAAAATATATTCAAAAATACATAAAATGAATTTCTACGAACCCGGGTCACGTCAGTTTAATGCATTGCTTCTCATATTTAAAATATGCAAACAATATGAAACCATTAAAATAGTTTTGTCGGAAAAATATTGGTATTTTGAGAGAGGTCGATCGAGGAAGTTATAACTTTACCATCGGACTTACCTCGGCGATCTTCTATGCAGATAAATCTCGGATATCATAAGGTGAAAAAGTAGATCTACGAAGTTAGTTTCTGTAGTAATGTACTCTGAACAGCTCAGAAATACGACGTGTGAGACGTTGTTCTGATGTGATGATGAGATAAACGTGTAACAAGGTTATTATTAAATGCTGACATGCAAATGACAAATGGACGTGTTTCTATGTATATAGAAACAGTCTAGGGCCTTTTTCTATGACTTCTGAATGTTGTTTTTTAGCTAATTAGTAAACAACAGGTCGTATTCTAGGTTATGCGTGTTATTTTACTTTAAATAATGGACTTTTCTACTATATAGGTGAATACGTTGATGCATGAACAGCATTTTGCTGATTTAAACACACCACTTTGATATTCAATGTTTATTTTAAATACATGAAAAAATGTATTGTATATCTTCTTTGTAAATGTTTTATAAACATGTGTATTAAAACAAGTGTAAACAAACAAACTATAAAATTGTATAAATAATTCACCCCTAATTATTGGTGTGAAATTAAACTGGCCATACATATATACGCAATGTTTACGTGGACGACCTGTAGCATACAATTTTATTAGATAATATTGATTTTACACGTCGATGTATAAACAATAATAGTACTACTTGCCAGGGAGTTAATCGCCGGACCTTATAACCTGGTTGTATTTCTACTACGTCTGATTTCCGAGGTACATCTTCGTAGATGATCGACGAGGTTGTTCCGAATGATACTCTAGATGTGGTCAATGTTTTGTTGTAGACCCCAATGACGTCATTTTTACAATAATAATAGTAATGAGCGCCATAAGCGCTCGTTACAACATAAATGTGATTATTGCATATGTTACTATAAATAGTAACAAAATCGACGTGGAAGTGCGCCAATATAGCCTCAATGTGGGCAATATATTCCGGTATTGAGCAAGTGTGCCAAAATATCGATATTTGGCCCACTTCCTAGTGTGCCAAAAATCGATATTGAGGCAACTTCCGGTCATTATGCACCTGCAGTCCAACAACCGCAGACTTTCCGCACGTGAAATTCGTACGTAATTAGCAACAAGAAGCTATAATATTCAATTTTACGACGTGTGTTTTTTTCAAAGTGAAAATAAATAAGATAATTAACAATTTATCAAGACTTACGTTTTATAACAAGCGTTCATAAGATTCCGACGTTTCGACGTTGAATAAACAAAACAATACATGTGACGTAACGTCAACGTGCAAAATAGCGCGGTACATCGAGAAAATGTATTTTTGTTGTAGAAAAGTCATCGTTTCATGAATTGGTCAACATATGCAATAAAAAGGTTATGAAACAGGGCAAGTGTGCCTTAAGTCGATATCGGCACACTTTCACCGGCATTGGCCCTCGGGCTAAAGCCCTCGGGCCAATACCTAAGCAAGTGTGCCGATATCTTCCTTAAGGCACACTTGCCCTGTTTAATAACCTATACTTATTATTCTATCTTTTATACGTTCAAAATATCGTTTTGTACAGATCGTTAAATATGTAGAGGTTATTTAACAGGGCAATCGTGCCTTAAGGAAGATATCGGCACACTTGCTTAGGTATTGGCCCGAGGGCTTTGGCCCGAGAGCTATTGCCGAGGAAAGTGTGCCGATATCGACTTAAGGCACACTTGCCTTGTTTCATAACCTTTTTATTGCATATGTTGACCAATGCATGTAATGATGATTTTTCTACAACAAAAATACAAATTTTTCTCGACGTAACGCGCTATTTTGCACGTTGACGTTACGTCACATGTATTGTTTGTTTTTCCAAAGCCGAAACGTTGGAATCTAATGAATGCTTGTTATAAAACGTTAGTCTGGTTGTTGATTATCTCATTAATTTTCAATATGAAAAAAAGAACAAACGTCGTAGAATTGAATAGCTTCTTGTTGAGAATTTCACGTGCGGAAAGTCTGCGGTTGTATAACTGCAGGTGCGTAATGACCGGAAGTTGCCTCAATATCAATTTTTGGCACACTAGGAAGTGAGCCAAATATCAATATTTTGGCACACTTGCTCAATACGTAGAGGTTATTAAACAGGGCAAGTGTGCCTTAAGGAAGATATCGGCACACTTGCTTAGGTATTGGCCCGATGGCTAATGCCGAGGAAAGAGTGCCGATATCGACTTAAGGCACACTTGCCCTGTTTCATAACCTTTTTATTGCATATGTTGATCAATGCATGTAATGACGATTTTTCTACAACAAAAGTAGATCTACACTAGCTTTTTCTCGGCGTAACGCGCTATTTTGCACGTTGACTTTACGTCACATGTTTTGTTTTTTCAACGCCGAAACGTTGAAATCTAATGAACGCTTGTTATAAAACGTAATTCTGGTTGTTGATTATCTCATTCATTTTTTATATGAAACAACACACGTCGTAAAATTGAATAGCTTCTTGTTGCTAATTACGTACGAATTTAACGTGCGGAAAGTCTGTCGTTGTTAAACTGCAGGTGCGTATTGACCAGACGTTGCCTCAATATCGATTTTTGGCACACTAAGAATGAGCCAAATATCGATATTTTGGCACACTTGCTCAATACTGGAATGTATTGCCTACATTGAGACTATATTGGCGCAGTTTCTCGTCGATTTTGTTACTATTTATAGTAACATATGCAATAATGGAATATATTGACCGCCTCGAGGTTTTATCGGCACACTTCCACAGCATTTTTGTTACTATCCATGCAAAATATAAATTCCAGTATTAAGCGAAAATAAAAAATCTGACAATGAAATCTGTACCTCTGAAATTGACCACTGTGTTACAATTCACAAGATATAACTCACTAATATCAAATGTTTGCATAATAAAGATACAATGACCTTTACTTTTATATATCAATTATCTATGCTGTAATCATATTTATTTAAGTTTAATATGCATGCATCTTCCCAACATTAAGCTTTTTTACCACAGGTACATGTATATCTCAACAAAATATGAAATACTGTAGAATTTTCATGTTGCCATCGATGCATAATAAATGAATATTAGTGTCAGGGCGTACAATGGGTTGTGTGCTTCATGCTTCGTCCCCCAAGGAGTCGCTAGTTTGAATCCCTCTCCTCCACTTAAACGACCAAGGCTCGACAGAATTTGCTATGGACATAAATGTTACCATGGATATTCGTGCTGTGCTTGGGCAGCTGATACAAACCTTGTGAATACGGACATTATAACAGTACCATGGGATGTATGTGCTTACTATGTACCTTAAGGTGGCTTCTCTATGTTCTAAAGTGGTTGCTTGTACGTAAAGGTAGTAAAATAAGGTACAATACTGGCTTGTTGAACACCTTAGGGTAGTTGGGACATCTTGCACTCATGTTGCGATGTAAACCATTTAAATAAAATATTTGAAAAAAATGAAACATTAATTTTGTTTATTATATACTTGAAAATATACTATGATATTGACCAACGTTGTGAAAATTGCGTTAGGACTAAAAATCGAAAAAATGTCTAACGTAATTTTCACATTGCTCATTTGTGAAAAACGCGTACGCAATTTTCACAACTTGTGAAAGTTACTAACGTGTTTTTCACAAGTTGTGAAAATTGCGTACGCGTTTTTCACACGTTGTGAAAAACACGGGTTGTGAAAAATGAGGTTCAACAGGGCTGCGTTCAGTTAGCAGTTAGCGTTAGCCAAACACAGTTATCGTTATGAACGGTTAATTGAACGACCCGTTGAAGTGCGAACGTTTAAAGATGGCGGGCAAGAGAGTCGTTACTTCTATTTTATTAGTAGAATTCGGAGAGGAGGACTTGTTTTTCTTGTTTACTTGTTTTTTTGTAAATGTATTGATCTAAATCAACGGGAGTAACACCGCCGACTTCGTTAGACCTAATCCGGAATTTAAATTTATTTGTTTTTTCCGTCCGCGCACAGGCGGTACAAACAAAGTTGTATACACATTATTGCTAAACAGCACGAACTATGAATTAAATACTACTGTTCTTTTTTACACACGTTTTCATTGAAACAGTGAAAGTTTGTTTGTACCGGAGGGGAAAACCCAAATATTTAAATTTCGGATATTGTCTATTCGCTATGGCAGTTACTAATTTGCAAAATGTACTGGAACTATTTTGTTTCAGGTTGTTTCATATTCGCGTACCATATACTAAAACCGTTAGCTGTTGGCCTTAAACGTTTTCCGCTAACAGGCCGTTCAATTATGACTGTTAGCGAACGTTACAGAACGTTCGCGGTAACTGAACGCAGGGCTGTTCTATTGCCTGATCAATTATATTTTAACAGTACTTGACATGTTTACGTCTGCTATATCAAGACGCTTGATGCATTTAAAAGCGTCTGATATAGCTTAAAGTCCCGTACCAGTTACTTCCCCTTATATCAGTATAGTAACCGTTCGAATAACATTGCGTGGCGTCAGAGAACGCGCGGGAAAACAGTCAAAACTATTGACCGGTCGTCAGTTCATTCAGAAAACAGTTAAAAGATCGAATTACACTTATATAAGCAATAAGGTAATAAAATAGCGTATTGTCCTTTCATTTTATACAGGATATCTCAGATTTTTAAAGTGTGTGCAATCGGGGCATGAACAATATTTAAATTCATTGTTAATTATACCAAATACTAGAGACTACAATGAATTTTGTTAATGTGCTATAGACTAAATTTAGGGTTGATATTCTTAGTTTTGAACCATGTAGTTGGATTTTCTGACAACTTATATTTATTACCTGCTTTATTTAAAACGGATAATCAATTAAAAATGTAAAGAAGGTAATATCAACCAATGAGCTATCGATATGCTATTACATATATGACGAACAAAACAGTAAGTGAATCCTATGTTAAATGTTATACATTGTATTTCATTTTCAAATAATATGGTATTTAGAAAAACTCAAATACTGCAATTCCACAATCCCAGAATAATACATTCCGTTTAATTACACTGTCACTTGTTCGGAAGGAAGTAAAAACAACAACATCAGAGCCATAATCATATCCCGTATGAATCTTATCTAAAATTGATACTTAAAGTGAAAGTGAAATTTCATATTTCACAGTGAAAATATACTGAATAGTTTCTGATTGTATTGATGTCAATTAGCAGTGAAACTATAACCCTATTTGCCCCGTATTGTTTATTGGAGGCAGAGTTTATAAACTATAGGCTAATAAGCTGTCTGTAGAGCATACATTAACCCGGCTGAATTAAATACTCACTACAGCACTTCTGTACTCTCGATCAATTTAAATAGTAATTCCAATCTATGTACGGGGATTATCAAACAAATATCGAATATTTAAATAAGCAGGATAATGTACAAATATATACACAACTGACAGTTGAATTAAATTTAACTATGTATCTAGCCGCCGGATGGGCTATACTCATATTTATCTAAACATTTAAAAAATGACGTCACAATAATGACGTACCTGTCACAATTCCTGAACTTACAGATGGCACTGTAGCTTGGTGTCGTTTTGATTTCTTGTAATGTGAACGACAACAGAAGAAAGTGACAACAATTGTCAATATTATAAAGAAACCACCTAATGCTCCGAGGACACCTTCAACAATCTCAAACTCTGATCTGAAAAAATATAAAAAAAAATAAAAAACCTAAAAATAGCCTATAGTCACGTGATCTTTAACAACAACAACCCAAAATAGCCATACAGGAGCGGATCCAGGATTTTTTTCTATGGGGTCCAAACTTTTCTAGGGGGGGGGGTCCAAACTTTTCTAGGGGGGGGGGGGGGGTCCGAACCTCGAACCACATCCTCATTATACACATTTTGTAAAAAAAAAGAAAAATGCAACATATTGATAATAAAAACTACATAACCTTTAAATATATGTTTAGCACCGAGAAAAATTACTTCATACTACTTAAAAATGACTTACAAGCGAGAAATACATTAATGAACATGTACATTTTCCAAATTCTAGGGGGGGTCCGAACCCCCCTGATCCCCCCCCTCTGGATCCGCCTATGCTATATCCTGCCTGTATAGCGAGGATTGTTCGCAAGACTGTAGTAAGTGCATTGCGTTATAGAGCGATTTACTGCAATCTTGTTGGAAACCCTCGATAGTATAGTAAGAATTCTTTCACCTTACGAAGGTCACGGCGCTTACCTTTGTAAATATGGGCTAAACCATTATAAAAGAGGTTGTTCGGAAGGTTTATTCTCCGAGAATTTATTCCCCTTGTTCAATGTTAAATTGTAATCAAATTTATAATGTAGCAATTATCGAAAGACGGCTTAGCACAGTGGATACTGCTGCGTCTAAAATAACGTTTTTGACACAGTGGTCGGTGGTTCAAATCCTATGCTGGTATCAATTTTTTTCATTGGATATTTTAAATGTTTTTGGGGTTTCATTATAATTTTTATAAATAATTTCTTTACATTTTTGACAATTTTTCGCGTGCTTACACGTTTCAGACATGATGACCTAACTAACACTTTAAAGACATTTGGGTCGTTATATACACTCTTTGTATGCACGAGATTCACGAGGGAGAAAAACTTGAATAATTTATACATGTATAATACTGAAACCATATTATAAATAAGATGAAAAAAACGTAGGAAGGTTTTAGTCTGAAAAATATTATGCTACCGGGATTTGAACCTTAAACCTTTAGGTCTGACGGCCGACGCGTTACCAATGGGCTGAGGATATCAGTTAGTGAGATGCGTCAAAGTAATTGTAATTAACGCTTGCTCGTATTGTAGTGCACACCTGTTCACCGCATTCGGATCTTCTTCATGAATATTCAATGAACTTTGACCTTCGTAAGGTGAAAGAAATCTTACTATATCATTACATCGAATACTAATAAAGTAAACAAATCACTGTTACTGTATTGTCTTTCTTTGGAAAATAAATGCTAAAACATTGAAATGAAGTGCTGAATGTTCAAATTCACTTAACGATTTTTTGTGAATTTCAAATATAAGAGATGGAGCAAATGTCTACACGGTGGATGTCGGTTGCCAAGTATCACCATTGAAGTTGAAGCTGAAGAGTTTAATGTTTCAAAAGACTACCTACTTCACAAGACAACAATGAGTCTCGTTACCACTACCACAACAACCTGTATCACACCATATTTTCTCTGGTGGCTCAGTACTTACTGGTTTATATTGTACACACCAATGTCTTCCTTGTATAACTGAAATATATGTGACATAAAATACCACGTGTAATGAATGAAATACATGTAGTACCAAGGTGGTCGATTGATGAATTTCTTGCAAAACTTTCTTGTTTTGGTCAGTGATTTGACGAGGTCTGTGAAGTTAGCTATCTATTGTCTATTCTCTATTCAAAAGTCTATTCGCTCAATAGACAGCTATGTATTGAGAAATCTATTCATTCAGAAATCTATTCGCATTTACTGTATACATAGATATAGGTAAGTTAAAAAATCTGTACAAAAATCTGTACACAAAATGCCGAAAAGACAGCTGTTTATTCGGAAGTCTATTCAGAAGTCTATTCGAAAAAAAGTAAGTAATGCAATCAAACATATTTAAAAGTCTTTTCATGGAATACATAAAGAGACAAATGTCCATTCAAAAGTCTATTCAGAAGTTTATTCGCAAAATCATATATATGCATTCAAAATGAGTCAGAAGTCTTTATATAGTTTCGAATAGACAGATGTCCATTCAAATGTCCATTCAGAAGTCTATTCGCAAAATCATGTATATGCATTCAGATTGAGTCAGAAGTCTTTTATAGAGTTTCGAATAGAGAGCTGTCCATTCAAAAGTCTATTCAGAAGTCTATTCGCAAAATCATATATATGCATTAAGAATGTGTCTGAAGTCTCTTATAGAGTTTCGAATAGAGAGCTGTCCATTCAAATGTCTATTCAGAAGTCTATTCGCAAAATCATATATATGCATTAAGAATGTGTCTGTAGTCTATTATAAAGTTGCGAATAGACAGATGTCCATTCAAATGTCTATTCAGAAGTCTATTCGCAAAATCATGTATATGCATTCAGAATGAGTCTGAAGTCTATTATAAAGTTGCGAATAGAGAGCTGTCCATTCAAAAGTCTATTCAGAAGTCTATTCGCAAAATCATATATGTGCATTCAAAATGAGTCAGAAGTCTATTATAAAGTTGCGAATAGACAGATGTCCATTCAAATGTCTATTCAGAAGACTATTCGCAAAATCTTGTATATGCATTCAAAATGAGTAAGAAGTCTCTTATAGAGTTTCGAAAAGACAGCTGTCCATTCAAATGTCTATTCAGAAGTCTATTCGCAAAATCATATATATGCATTAAGAATGTGTCTGAAGTCTATTATAAAGTTGCGAATAGACAGATGTCCATTCAAATGTCTATTCAGAAGTCTATTCGCAAAGTCATGTATATGCATTCAGAACGAGTCTGAAGTTTTTTATAGGGTTTCGAATAGAGAGCTGTCCATTCAAAAGTCTATTCAGAAGTCTATTCGCAAAATCATATATATGCATTAAGAATGTGTCTGAAGTCTTTTATAGAGTTTCGAATAGAGAGCTGTCCATTCAAAAGTCTATTCAGAAGTCTATTCGCAAAATCATATATATGCATTAAGAATGTGTCTGAAGTCTCTTATAGAGTTTCGAATAGAGAGCTGTCCATTCAAATGTCTATTCAGAAGTCTATTCGCAAAATCATTCATATGCATTTAGAATGTGCCAGAAGACTTTTATAGAGTTTCAAATAGACAGCTGTCCATTCAAAAGTCTATTTAGAAGTCTATTCTCAAAATCACATATATGCATTTAGAATTTGTCTGAAGTCTATTACAAAGTTGCGTATAGATTGTTGTCCATTCAAATGTCTATTCAGAAGTCTATTCGCAAAGTCTTTAATATGCATTTAAAATGTGCCAGAAAGCTTTTTAAATAGAAGCGTAGATGCAGCAATTCTTTCAAATGTTTATTCAGAATTCTATTCGCAAAATAATGTATATACATTGAGAATGCGTCAGACGTATATTCTAGGATTGCTAGTAGACAGTTGTCTTTTCAATTTTCTATTTAGAAGTTTATTCGCAAAATCAAGTTTATGCATTTAGAGTGTGTCTTTAGTCTATTACAAAGTTGCAAATAGATTGTTGTCCATTCAAATGTCTATTTAGATGTCTATTCGTAAAATCTTTTATATGCATTTAGAATGTGTCAGAAGTCTGTTATAGTGTTGCGAATAGACAGCTGTCCATTCAAATGTCTATTCAGAAGTATATTTGCAAAATCTTTTATATGCATATAGAATGTGTCACAAGTCTATTATTGAGTTGCGAATAGACAGCTGTCCATTAAAATGTCTATTCAGAAATCTATTCGCAAAATCATATATATGCATTTAGAATGCGTTAGACGTATATTCTAGGATTGCTAGTAGACAGTTGTCTTTTCAATTGTCTATTTAGAACTCTATTCGCAAAATCATATATATGCATTAAGAATGTGTCTTTAGTCTATTACAAAGTTGCGAATAGACAGCTGTCAATTCAAAAGTCTATTCAGAAGTCTATTCGCAAAATCAATTTTATGCCTTTAGATTGTGCCAGAAGTCTACGTGTATTCAAAGAGTAGCGAATAGACAACTGTCTTTTCAAAGGTCTATTCAGAAGTCTATTCGCAAAATCATGAATATATACATTAGGAATGTGTCACATGTCTATTATAGACTTGCGAATAGACATTTTAGTTGAAGGTCGAATTTGCCTTTTCATATCGTCGTTTTCTTGCAGATTATGTAAACCAAATCGAGCCGGTAAAATCTGGTTCAAACAAGATTACTGGTACCGTAGATTACACAAGTGCAAATGCAAATTCGGTAACCAGTGCTGGTTCTATTCGAGGACGCGCCATTGCTTGAGACATGCTAATATTTCGAAGTTTGGAGGTAGAAACCTTTGAATTTCATATTAAATCGTAAACAAATTGTTATTAATATCCACAAGAAAAATAAGCGCCAAACAAAACTACTTTGTCACCAATTTACATTTAAGTGATTAAGCCTGTCAAAATGATTATTTTTGTTTTATAAGAAACACAATTTTACGCCATTTTGGTAAATTCTTTGAAGGTGCTACAGCGTGACGTCAATCTTGGTGTTTTCTCACAGGTTCGTGCTTGCAGTATATATAATGTATTCATCTTGTAACCGAAATGAAAAAGGTAGACAAAATCAATTAGAAGAATTAATCTCATGCCAGTAGTAAAGTCCGTTGGACCTGATTTACTGAAAGAAGTAATTCAGCTACCGAGAGAAGACTTACTAGCTGGAGAAAAATAGAATTCTTGTTTTCAATAGAAAAAAGTAGACCTGCTTATAAGAGCATGTCTATTCACAAACCCAGATGATAATTCCGACACATTAAATATGCATGTCTATTTAACACTTTACAAAAAGAAACTTTATAAAAAGACTTCTGCAACATTCTGAATGCAAACTACTGTTTGCGAGTAGACTTCTGAATTGGCATATAATTAGATAGCTGTCTATTCGCAATCCAAGAATATACTTCTGACACAATATGCATGTATTTACTTGATTTTGCGAATAGACCTCTGAATGGACACTTGAATGGACAGCTGTCTGTTCGCAACTCTATATAAACTTGTGACACATTCTAAATGCATATAAAGGATTTTCGAAAAGACTTCTGAAAAGACATTTGAATGGACAGCTGTCTATTCGCAACTCAATAATAAACTTGTGACACATTCTATGTGCATATGAATGATTTTGCGAATAATTTTCTGAATAGTTATTTTTCTTATAGACTTCTGAAAAGACATTTGAATGGACAGCTGTCTATTCGCAACTCAATAATAAATTTGTGACACATTCTAAATGCATATACATGATTTTGCGAATAGACTTCTGAATAGACATTTGAATGGACAGCTGTCTATTCGCAACTCTATTATAAACTTTTGACACATTCTTAATGCATAAACACGATTTTGCGAATAGACTTCTGAATAGACATTTGAATGGACAGCTGTCTATTCGCAACTCTATTATAAACTTGTGACACATTCTTAATGCATAAACACGATTTTGCGAATAGATTTTTGAATAGACATTTGAATGGACAGCTGTCTATTCGCAACTCAATAATAGACTTGTGGCACATTCTACATGCATATGAATGAAATGCAAATAAACTTTTGAATAGACTTTTTTCGAATAGACTTCTGAAAAGACTTCCGAATATACAGCTGTCTATTCACACCCCACGAATGAACCTTAGGAACAATCTGAATGCATAGCTATATATTCGCGAAAAGACTTTTGAAAAGAGATCCGAATAGACTTTTGAATGGACATCTGTCGCTTTGCATTCCGGGAATAGACATCTTGCACATTCAGATTGCATAACTATGTTTTTGTGAATAAACTTCTGAATCGGCTTTTGAATGGACATTTGTCTCTTTACGTATTCCACGAAAAGACTTTGAAATATGTTTGATTCCATTATGATTTTTTTCGAATAGACTTCTGAAAAGACTTCCGAATATACAGCTGTCTATTCACACCCCACGAATGAACCTCAGGAACAATCTGAATGCATAGCTATATATTCGCAAAAAGAGATCCGAATAGACTTTTGAACGGACATGTGTCGCTTTGCATTCCGGGAATAGACATCTTGCACATTCAGATTGCATAACTATGTTTTTGTAAATAAACTTCTGAATCGACTTTTGAATGAACATTTGTCTCTTAACGTATTCCACGAAAAGACTTTTAAATCTGTTTGATTGCATTATGACTTTTTTCGAATAGACTTCTGAAAAGACTTTTGAATGGACATTTGTCTCTTTACGAATTTCACGAAAAGACTTTAAAATCTGTTTGATTCCATTACTGACGTTTTTTTTAAATATACTTCTGAATAGACATTTGAATGGACAGCTCTCTATTCGAAATTCTACAAAAGACTTCTGACTCATTCTGAATGCATAGACATGATTTTGCAAATGGACTTCTGAATAGACTTTTGAATGGACAGCTCTCTATTCGAAACTCTATAATAGACTTCTGACACATTCTGAACGCATTCACCAGATTTTGTGAATAGACTTCTGAATAGACTTTTGAAAGGACATCTGTCTATTCGCTACTTTATAATAGACTTCAGACACATTCTTAATGCATATATTTATATGATGTTGCGAATAGACTTCTGAATAGACTTTTGAATGGACAGCTGCGTATTCGCTACTGTATGATAGACTTCTGACTCATTCTGAACGCATTTACCAGATTTTGTGAATAGACTTCTGAATAGACTTTTAAATGGACAACTCTCTATTCGAACTCTATAAAAGACTTCTGACTCATTCTGGACGCATTCACCAGATTTTGCGAATAGATTTCTGAATAGACATTTAAATAGACATTTGTCTTTTTGCAACTTTATAATAGACTATAGACACATTCATAATGCATATATATGATTTTGCGAATAGACTTCTGAATAGACTTTTGAATGGACAGCTCTCTATTCGAAAATCTATTATAGACTTCTGACTCATTCTGAACGCATAAACCAGATTTTGCGAATAGACTACTGAATAAACATTTGAATAGACTTCTGAATAGACATTTGAATGGACATCTGTCTATTTACAACTTTATAATAGATTACAGACACATTTTTTATGCCTATATATGATTTTGCGAATAGACTTTTAGTAGACATTTGAATGGATATCTGTCGATTCCCAACTTAAAAATAGACTTCAGACATTTGTCCCTGGCAATATGGGAATAAACATCTTGCTCATTCAGATTGCATTACTATGTTTTTGCGAATAAACTTCTGAATAGACTTTTGAATGGACATTTGTCTCTTTACGTATTCCACGAGAAGACTTTTAAATCTGTTTGATTGCATTACTGGCTTTTTTCGAATAGACTTCTGAATGGACTTCCGATCTTGCTTATACATGATTTTGCAAATAGACTTCTGAATAGACATTTGAATGGACATATATCTTTTCGCAACTTTATAAAAGACTTGAGACACATTCTTAATGCATATATATGATTTTGCAAATAAACTTCTGAATAGACTTTTGAATGGATAGCTGTGTATTCGCTACTGCATAATAGACTTCTGACATATTCTGAACGCATTAACCAGATTTTGCGAATAGACTTCTGAATGGACATTTGAATGGACAGCTCTCTATTCGAAATTCTTTAAAAGACTTCACCCTCATTCTGAATGCATATACATGATTTTGCGAATAGACTTCGGAATAGACATTTGAATGGACAATTGCCTCTTTACGTATCCCACGAAAAGACTTTAAATCTGTTTGATTGTATTACTGGCTTTTTTCGAAAAGACTTCTGAATAGATTTTTGAATGGACATTTTCCTCTTTACGTATTCCATGAAAAGGATTTTAAATCTGTTTGATTGCATTACTGATTTTTTTCGAATAGACTTCTGAATGGACTTCCGAATAGACAGCTGTTTTTTCGGCATTTTGTGAACAGATTTTTGTACAGATTTTTGAACTTGCCTATATCTATGTATACAGTAAATGCGAATAGACTTCTGAATGAATAGATTTCTCAATACATAGCTGTCTATTGTTCGAATAGACTTTTGAATAGAGAATAGACAATAGATAGCTAACTTCACAGACCTGATTTGACGATAGCGTTGATAGCTTGTGACTGTATGGCCAGTTGTCAACTTGTCAAGTCACTGACGGGTGTCTGGTTAACAGCTAAATCCAGATATTTTGTCTTTCCAGTTTGTGACCAGTACTATGTCTTCCTACTGCGCTTAACCAAGCTTTAGATCTTAGGCGTATTTGTGTCTTTACCCTTAATGAACGTCTATAATGCCGCACCAGGTAAAAATGTAAAAAAAACCGCAGCTTTAAACGTTTATGAAGCAAGAACTTAGTTAAACCCGCATAGGCGGATCTAGCGGGGGTCAGGGGAGAGGGTGAATGGAAAATGTACCTGTCCATTAGTGTATTTCTTGCCTGTAATCATTTTTAAGTAGCATGAAGCAATTTTTCTCGGTGCTTAACGTAGATTTAATGGTAATGTAGTTTTTATTATCAATATGTTGCATTTTTCTGCAAAATGTGTAAAATATGGTTGTAATTCGAGGTTCGGAACCCCCCCCCCTTGAAAAGTTCGGACCTCCCCCCCCCACCCCTAGAAAAGTTCGGACCTCCCACTAGAAAAAATTCTGGATCCGCCCCTGTTTTCCCAACTGAAATAAATCAAAGCACTGAAAGTACTGGGGTATTCATTGTGCTTTTTTCAATTTTTGTTGGGGTTTACGCTGTAGCAACGCCTTATAAAGGTTATATCACAGCGGTCAGTTCACCTAATCACTGTTCCTGGAGTGGCTTTATCTCTGGATTTAGCTGTAAACAAACTACTTGGTGCATACTTCGTCAGTGACTGACTACTGCCCTACATGATTTAGAATCAGTGGAAGGAGGCAGAATGGCCGTAGAAAATATTAATGGTGATGATTACATGTTTTTTTCATACTTTTTTCACGATAAAAATCTGCTTGAGTCATTTTCAATATTGCACGATTGAAATTACTAATTACTATGATTACTGTTGTAATTAGTCAATGCTATGAACTGTTACAATATGACTAACACATTGTTTAATTAGTTTGCGTGTCAAAAAACTCTAATCTAGATGAGATTTAAAACTATGTAATTGTTATCTGTTATGTGTGCTACATAGTACACATTTTTTAGTAAAGTTGGACATATTTATTTATTTATTTATTTATTGGATTTAACGCCGTATCAACACATTTTAGGTCATTTCACGGCGTCCAGCGCACCTAACCTAGCTTTCCTGGACCTTTGTCTATAACCAGTACTCACCTACCCTCCCACAAGGCCGGAAACTTCTCCATATTATCTTATCAATGGAGGAAAATCGACATTATTGTCAAATTTTCATGGGAGGGTATAACCTCCCCGGGTGGGATTCGAACCCGTACCCCCCTCGGGACACGAGATTCCGAATCCCGGCGCGCTACCAATTGCGCTATCGACCCGCGTTAAAAAGTTGGACGAACACCCTGCTGCTAATCTATGATTTATATAGTAACTGAACAGAAATTAATGTATATAAACCCAATTTCTGCTTATCATGAATGTCTTAGAAATTAATTTTACCTGTACTGATGGTGTTTAATGGTGAACGTTAAAATTTGCAGTTATAATTAAGAATAAATTGTTTGATAAATTATATTTCTTTTTTTTTCATTTGATTACTTGAATTAACAAAGAGGTTAATGTAGTCAAGTGAATGGGGTTATTTTTTGGAAAATAGTTGAAAGTGTTTTATATGCACAAATAATCTATATCTTGAAAGAAAATAAACAAATGTTAAGATTCAAAGTGTTATATCTAAATACCAGAATTCATTATTACACACAAACTAGTTATTTTGACGAAAAAGGGATAAATGTTCCAAACATTAATTATGTTGATGACTTCAACAAGTACAAATAATATATTCAATACATTAATTGATAGTATAATAATTACCATTTATATAATTAATATATTTAAGTACAGAACAGAACAGAACAAATCTTTTATTTTCAACTCAGGTACATGTTGTACAGCAAGAGGAAAAGACAGATATAAATTAAACAATACATTGGCAACCGGTGGGAGGAAGAGATATAAATTTGCTTGTAATATACATGTATTGTACGATTATATTGAACTGTCCGATTGCATAATTACACGGTTATCGCACGCTGTATATATTTGTTTCCGCGTTCTATAAATAGAAATTTGCAGTAAAAATTACGAAATGTAGGTTAATTTAGTGTCGATATAACATCTGGCTGAATGGTCGTACGGTTGAAGCGCAATGGTACCAAACATTGATTTTCGAAAGAAGTGCCAGTCTGAAGCTAAATATGCCATTTTTATTTTTATTTTTTTGTTCTTCGTTTTGTATTTTTTTGTTTTTCATCTATTTTATTCAGTAATTTTGGACATAGAAATAAAACACTTTAAAACAAACAATGTAAAACTCACTCAATTTTACTGAATGTGTCGGTTGTGCTACTGTCATCATCATTTAAAGAGATGCCTCTAAATTTATAACAAAGGCTTCTACAAGTTTTATGATGCAGGGGGACAATGAGTTTTACACAATTTGCCCATGATTAAAATAAAAAAAGATAAAAAAGTTTCTGTCGGGATTCGAACCCGCAATAAAAAGATTTGTAGTCTGACCGTCTCCCCACTCGGCCACACAAACTACGATACGTGTTGCAAATAAGATGTAATACATAAGTGTTATGCGCTAACACTATGCTCTACGTGAACTACCGAAATTAACCGAGTATTAAATATACCGTGTAATGTGACGTTTTAATTTATGCAATCGGACAGTTCAATATAATCGTACAATATAAGAAAATATAGCAAACAATTGATGTCTCTAATGAGGTCACGATTACAATATTTGCAATTTAGCGTTGAGTGGTAAATAGCTGAGAGTTAAAATTTCCAACTCTTAAAACAACAATCAGTTCATAATTTATGTGACATTGTTGAAATACACTTTAAATAGGTTATACATGAGGTGTACAACATTTCAACAAAAAGTGAGAAGGAAAATCAACTACAACAAAACGAAAAGAATAGTCAGCCATAGCTATAGGTAGTGGACATCATAATTTTAAAAAAGAGATATGAATGTCAGAGTTATGTATGGTATGAGTAATACATGCGATTAAATAATAATAATCAAAGTTACAGAAAGTTGTCTTAACAAGTTATATATAATTATGATAATTAGAATAAAGATTTTATTTTGGTATGGGGTTGTTAGCTACGAAAATAAAGACAAGGCACAGATACGCCCTAGCTAAATTTATGAACGGAACCAAATCGAGGCAACACACGCAATGCACGTGGAAAACGTCGTTTGTGTATATTGTCTCGATTGGATTTCATTCACTCTTTCGTTTTACAACATGTTGATATACATTATATTTAGGATTTAAATCGGTCATGGAGTACATTACTATATGATTATTCACAATTATGGATTACGAACAAATATATGAAAATGAGAGGCATTGGGATTAATTACTAAAGGTTTTCATAATGATGTTAAGGAAAAGTGCAACTTTCTTTAAATGATATTCGCTATCAAAATTAAAAATGGTTTCAAGGGACTGTAGTCGCGTGTTGGATCTATCTATGTTATTTAAAAAATTAGTTCGTTGAAGGTCGAAATAATTACATTGAAAAATATAGTGCTCTTCAGTGCCGGGTAAATACGATTCACAGAGAGTGCATTTCCTGTCAATGAATGGGGTTCCGTCGTATCGTCCAGTTATTATCATATAGAGGGGGGTAGATTTTCGAACTTTTGTTATTTTTCGTAAGAACTTATGGTGTACTTTTTCTAGTATGTCTAGGTTCTCAAAACCGAAAATATCACTTCCGTATGTCAGTATAGGGGAAATAGTGTGGTCAAACAGTTTAAGAATCAGGTCTAACGGTATATCAGAGTTGTTGCATTTAGTGTATGTAAGGGATATACCACGAGAGCTGTACAATATGTTAGATATTGGATAGCTGATGCGCGTTAGCGCCGAAGCGTATCCAATGTCTAACATATTGGGCTGCTCGAGGGGTATATCTTACTTAAACCACAGCTTACCTACAGATTATTATTATTATGATACAAACTCAATTATAATTTACACCTATACAAATAACGATTTAAAAATTATACTTTTAAATCATTTATTTATAGAATTTAAATAAATATAGAAACTATTTATTGTTTCCCGTATGGTGCCCCTTAAGTCCGACAATTTAATGAATTTTCTGTTCGCGAGATTTTCGTGCAGATCTTTTCTCATGTAAACTTTTGTGTAGTTATGACTGTAGTTTTTCATTTCGTTTCTGTTCTTCATTTAGTCGGGTACATTATACAAGTGTAACAATTTTTGATAGACCTAATTGATCACTGGAATTAAAATGTATTTTTCTCATGGATAAACTTCGGAAATCTTTCTTTTGGATATATATTCATTACAACGCTTGACATGCATAGAAAACGTGGATTATCAACTGATTCCAGTCATGTCTAAGAAGCGATGTCAGTCACAGCCTGAAAAACAATGCTGATTTCTTGTAAGCTTGATAAGAAGCTTATATTGGAGCAACAGGTCATTGGTAAGTTTATATTTGCAAAATATATTATGTAAACAATGGTCACATGGAGACCTGAACCTGAGCCCCGAGTGCACCAAATACCCCGTAAAAATGTTTCACTGACAAAACGTTCCAAGTCCCAGTTAATGATATATGTATATTACATACATCTTTCGTAAGCATAATGTCTGCCCTTCTTTTTACATTCTAATCTATAGTCGCTTCAAGGCTCAAACCTATGATTATTTGATCACGGAGAGAGGCCGTTGTGCATAAGATCTAATTTTTAACTAAAATCTGTACCTTTTGTATTTGATATTGTCTATTGGTCATATTTTTCAAATAAATATAGTTCTAGCGATGTTCCTATATCATTTTGGTTACGCTGAGTGTTAATGAAATATTTTCAAAGTTTATATATGTTGCCCAGTGCATGAATATATTATTTCTGTTGTAATATTGCCTGTGCCATTGCTCAATAAAACACTCACCGGACGCCAAGGTCACAGCATGCTAAATGCACAGTCACTTTTATTTAAAATAAATCTTCTTTACGTTGATGACGAATGACATGTTCCGTTCTGCAACTAATTCTAAAGAACGCTGTTTTATTTTTATCTTATTAACCTTACGCAAGAAATGGTTAACAGTTTTTGGCAGAGTATGAGTTAAAATGTGCTTAAAATCTACTTTGTGTCTTGGTATTTGCTATACTTAAACATATCATTTTATTTTCATTTTCAGAACGACAGAGCAACGTTGACTAAATGTGAACAGGAATAACATTATTATTATTAACGTCTTCATTTCGAAGGAGAATGAGTACAGAATTTACAATTTTGATTTTATTTGTCAATTTTTGTTCTATAAATGAATCAATAAATAACTTCACTCGTTCGTTTGGTTTTTTCATTGAACAGGTAATCGTTCACTATTAAGGTTATGCGTACATTATCTGATGTGATGGACAATATCTAGCGTGTAGTACAATATTAGACTTACACGTTAGATATTGTCCTAACACATCAGATATTGGACGAGTAATCTTAATATTGGACGGCTACCTGTACATTATTAGATATGTACGGTACTGTGAATACAATGGAATGACGTCACAGCTGTGGTTTAAAGAAGGTATAATGCCTTCGTGGCTTGCTCAGTTATATGTTTACGTGCGTTAAGGAACGATCCATTACTAGTAAAGGTAATGCCGAGATAATGATATCTGTCCGTTATATCTATAGTACTATTTCCTAATTTAAAATTAAAGTTGTTTGTGCGGCGTGCTCCGAAGATGACAATTTTAGTTTTATTAAGATTAACAGTTAAATGCCACGTTTTACAATAAGAATGAAAATGGTCTAAACTAGTTTGTAAGTCGGCGGCCGAGTTCGACATGAGTATAGTGTCGTCTGCGTAGAGTAGAACTAGAAGTCTAAGCCATAAAGTTAAATCACGTGGATCCAAGAGTTCAACTCCAACGCTAGAGTTTTCTATCAGGTATTTTTCCAAATCATTAAGATATAATGAGAATAAGATCGGAGATAGATTTTCTCCTTGACGAACGCCTGTTTCTGAGATAAATGACTTCGATAATTGTCCATTGTGTAAAATCGATGACTTAATATTACTATACATATTTTGCAATACAATGAGAAATTTACCGTTTACATGGTTATTTAAAAGTTTGTGCCACAAGCCATGTCGCCACACTTAGTCAAAAGCTTGGGCAAAATCGATAAATGCACAGAAGAACTTTTGTTTCCTTTTTTTAATAATTCGATTAATGAATATAAAGTAAATATGTGGTCATTACAAGAGTAGCCGTGTCGAAAACCCGCTTGATTTTCTTGTAAAATATTATTGACGTCAAGAAATTTTGTGAGTCTGTTATTCAAAATAGAGGTGAACAGTTTTCCTAAGCAACTAAGAATTGTTATGGGCCTGTAACATGAGGGATCACTTGATTCGCCCTTACTTTTATAAATTGGGATAATAGACCCTTCTAGCCAGCTTGTTGGTATAATACCCGATTCGAAAATATGGTTAAAAAGTTTAGTGTAAAAAGGTAATTAGAAGATCTTTAGTGCATTTAATGTATTCATTACGAATCTTATCGACTGGGCTGGGGGTTTTACCATTATGTAGATTTTTTTATACATTTAAGTACTTCGGTAGGGGTGATTTTCATATTGAGACAATCAGTGTTAAAATTATCAACGACTTCGTTGTGGTCAAAATGCACTTCTGTTGGTATAGAACTTTCATTGACTGATTTAAAGTGGCGGTAAAATTCGTCTATGCTAGGTGAATCCTTTTTTGTGGTGTTGGGCTTAATATTTTTAAGAAATTTTCAGTACTTTTTTGGATTAGATTCATTGAGTTTTCGCAGTTTTAAAGAATTGTTATGTTTATCTTTTTTGATGTAGTAATCTAAAGTTCTTTTGTAACGTTTGTTAGCATCGCGAAGACGTAATTTATTAGTCTCAGAAGGTTCTAGTTTATAGCACTTTTTTGCATTATGATAGTTGTTTCTTGCAATGTTACATTTAGGCCCAAACCATGATTTTTTGTTATTTTTGATAAAAATATGTTTTTTAATATTAAACGTTTTGTTTGCAGATTCTTGGAAAAAAATTTGTAATTCTGTTGTAGCATGTTCAATGGATTGTCTTGTGAGTGATTAAGTGTGTGTATACGATCTATAATAATATTACTTAAGAACACGTCTGACAGATTACTGTCCCATGTAGGGGTTATATTCAGGGGTGTATCAGAATGTTGTAGGTGAACTATACTTTTAGTTTTAATTGTCCAGTTTAAGATACAGTGTCCGTCCGAAAATATAGGATCAGTTGATTCTATGTCAAAGTAAGTTAAGTAGGGAAAGCATTCTGCCGTAGAAAGTACGTAATCTATGATGGATCGATCTCGGAATGTGAATTTTCTGACATTACGGTCGTTTGAGATCCTGCCATTTAATATAAACAAATTATTATTTCTACAAATATCAATCAACCGAAAGCCGTGGGTGTTAGTGCGCTCATCAAGCGAAGACCTATCTAAGGGTATATTGTGATTTTCAAGTATTTTGTATCTTTCAAGTTCAGATTGAAGTTCGTCATCTAAGCCGCAGATATCATTGATAAATTGTCGTTTAAGATAAAATCGCGTAGTTTTGATACACGTGCATTCATATCACCGGCTATTTGCAAGAATTTGTTTTGGCTACTCATCTGCGATATTTCGTTTTCTATATCGTAAAAGTCGTTTTCGTTAAAAAAACGAGAATTTTCGGGTGGAATGTAAGTTGCACCGAGGATGAAATTTTCCGCGGTACCCGTGCACTTTTTGTCAATAGAGATCCAAAGAATGTAGTCGGAGTAATTTTCTAATACTTTAACGAAAGGGGCAATTCTATTCTTAACATAAATCCCAATACCTCCAGATTTTCTTTTATAATTTTTAGTTCTATTTTTGGCAAAAAATACAAAGTCGTCAATATCAACAATATCAGTACTGTCTATATGAGTTTCAGAAGTACAGAGTATATCATATTTATTCACTAAGTCTATAAAATCTGGGTAATCCAGTCTCTTCTTCAAACCATTTACATTTAAACTACCAAATTTAAGAAAGTTTATACAGTTTGTATCATTCCTCCTGCTGTCCTAACGATGTTTGGGGGTTTGGTTACAATCAGGTGTTGTTGAAGAACGAGCGGTATCCCAGGGTCGTCGTATACCATTATCGTTAAGTTGAGAAGTTGGTCTAGGTGTACGTTGATTATGGCTAAATGGTGCCGAACTACGTGGTTTGCGTTGCACAGGAGACCTGGATTGTTTCCTGCGGGGCAAATTTGGACTTAAAGGTGTCTGGCTACGCCTCTGGACGTTAGATGACATGTTATTTAATGAATCATCTCTAGCACGAGAATAACGAGACTGTGTTGTGTGTAGGTTCTCGGTGATAGTATGATTAATACGATTGCCTTGCATGATAAGGCTCCAATTGGGGAGAGCGTCAATAATAGTTTTTCCATCTTTGAATTTTTTAGCTGGATACACAATGCTTATTTTACTTTCCGGGTATGTAGAACGCAGTCTTCTGGCCATAGGCGTTTACGAGCATTGGTGATCTCTGGAGGAAAGTCACGATTGATGCTGTACTTAGTACCTTTCAGTTTGTATGCATTAGAAATGACTAAGTCCACGTCACGATAGTCAAGGAAGCAAACAATTATTGGCCTGATTTGATCACGTCTGTATTTACCCAAACGATGAGCCCTTGGTATTGATGGAAATGTTTCAAATTTTAGATTTTCTTTCAAGAAGTTTTTCACAGTTTTCACGTTTTTCACAGTTCTCGTTAATTTCTTCCGTTAAACCACCAAAAATTAAGTTGTTTCTCCTTGAACGAGCCTCAATATCAATGGATTTATACTCTTTAATTGATTAACAGATATGCAGCTTGGCCAAGTTATTCCCTGGGTGACCGGCTTTCAGAAAATGATTCCGATCTTTCTTGGCGATGAGGGGCACTGCTCCCTCTTCAAACCTCAGCGACAAAGGTGACATATCTCCCTTTGGGGACCCCCGAGACGTATTTAGATGAGAGAGGTGCGCGAAAAGAACGTCATTTTTGGGACGACTTTCCTACAACGAAATTCACTAAATCCAGAAAAATAACCAATTTTAAGGTCCTAAAAATGCGTGATTGGCCAGTTAAAAGTTTAATCTGTGCAATAAAAATGCACCAGAATGCTCGATTTTAGACCTTCATTTTTCAAAATTTCCAGGGGGGAACCCCCGTACCCCCACCATCCGTAGGGGATACCCCTACCGTACCCACCCCAAGTTTGGTCTTCAAGCCCCCCCCCAGGCAGCCCTATTCTGTATCCGCCCCTGGTTTATACAGTATAATGTTTCTTATCTCTGTTACAAGTTAATCGCTTCAAGTATATTCTGTGACGTCATACAGAGCGTCTGGTCAATTTCTCGCGCAGAAATACATAAAGTACCAGTTTCTATATGATGTTGCAAGTCATGATCTACTTTGTCTCGGAAGTATTCTGGCTTGGGTGCTGTTAGGGAAAGGCGATTATAATCGTACTCCGATCGGAATACTACTATTACAGCATTTCTCAGGTCACGTGTTACACTACTCTACTGTACCGTACTGTAGGACTCAAAATAATGTGTGCCATTTACGATGACGATTCATGTGTTAACAGGTACAGTATTTATATCATATTGTCCTATAAAATCATATCATATGACATTTATAATTAAGTTAGTGCGTCAGAGAATGATGAAAAATGTACTTTGTCATACTTTGCCCGTACCTTTCCTTTACACTATGTGCATACGTATGTATACGCTATGACCACGGATATTCTCTTGTAATGTTTCTTGGCTTGCCTGTTTACTAACAGAACACGAATCAAGCACATATGCTCTGCAAGCAAGTCCAAGACACTACAACACAGTTGTAGTGGGCAGCTTCACTTTGTGTTAGGAGTAACAAATAAGCAATACACGCGCTATTTCAACATTTATTTCTACAGCTGACTAGCGGTTATCTGAAAGTTATACAAAACAATCAAATAACAAAAGATACAAAACAAAAATATAAAAAAAAACAAACAAACAAATACTAAGTACAAAACAAATGAATATAAAGTCAAGAGAACATTAACAATTTATCAAATTAACAAAATAGAACATAATATAACAAATAAGGAATCCTGTGGATATTTATTTAATAAACTGACAATTGATTGAAAAACAGAGTTTTATATTCATTGTACAAAAGTATGACAAAGATAGCGTATTAATTTACTGAAGTAATATAAGTGTAATTATGTTGCTTAAACAAAAATGATAACTTTAGTATTTAGAACAAAATATTTAAACAAATTATTTTACTGAGCAAAGGTAAAAATAAAACAAAAGGAAAACTTACTGAACGATTGTATCTTTCCCAATCAAAGTGAAATTGTAGTAATCTAAAGTATTTGTTCTTAACCTTTTGAATACCAAACTCAAACTGCACAGTAGCAAGGCGGCAAATTTTGCATTTGCATAAAATTAATGTTTCCAGAAACTGTCTTGACCAATCGAAAGGCAGAAAGGACCATTTAACGAACATCTAAGTTCAAATCTTAAACTCTAGATACGGAAAAACAATACCACCCAGCAAGCCAGGATCAGAAGGCTATAAAACTACATTAAGACGGACAGTTGACATGATATAGTGCAATTAAAAACAATGCTACAACATGGAAAAGGGTCAGGGAATAATTAAAACCAGACTAAAACAGACAGTTGACTTGATATAATGCAATCAAAGATCAATATCAAAACATGTCAAAGGGTCACTGTTAATTTAAACTATTATCAACATTCTGAGTCTGCAACACCGGCCCTCAATGAACCTTTTCACATTCATAAGTTCATTCTTATAAACTAAAGGAAGACGAAGAATGCCATACTCAATTTGTTACTTAACACTTAATGAAGTTCAAAAGTAACAATTTTTTTAAAAACTAGATTTTAAAAACAAACATACATACATACATTCGCAGAAACATTTTTTACACTATTTACAAACAAAAAGTTCACTCAACAAGCTTAAAATGTTATCAGTTAGCATTAATGGATTCTTGTTCTAACATACATAACATTGTAATAGGACGTACTTTCACAGATCCGTTCACTCTGACCTTACATGACCTTACCAACCCGTCTCTACCTTTATTTACTTCGAGAACAAGTCCTAATGGCCATTTACCTCGAGATAATTGCTCATCACAGACGAGAACGAGGTCATTTACGGACACATTCCTTTGAAGATTGTACCATTTTTGTCTTACCTGTAGGGTAGGCAGATATTCTAGAACCCATCTTCTCCAGAAAATATTAGCTAGATACTGTACCTGTCGCCACCATCTTTTACAATAGACATCATGCTTGTCAAATACGCCTGGTGGGAATGAAGCATTTTGCCTCATTATTAGAAGGTTATTTGGAGATAATGGCTCTGGGTCCCTTTGATCACAACTTACCTGGGTGATGGGTCGATCATTGAGGATTTTTTCTACCTCAGCAACCAATGTCAACAGTGCTTCATCATTCAGAAGTTGTTCACGAATGACTGACTTTAAGGCCCTTTTGACGGACCGTACCAGCCGTTCCCAAACGCCACCCATGTGACTAGCATAAGGGGGTTAAAGTGCCATTTTATCTCCTGCTGCGTACAGAATTTTGCAAGTTGGGTTTGGTTCAATTGACGAATGCTATCACGTAATACCTTTTCACTAGACACAAAATTGTTTCCATTGTCACTGAATATTTTTTCAGGGACACCTCTACGGCTAACAAATCTTCGCAGTGCACAAATGAAAGAGTCTGTATCCAAACTATGAGCAATTTCAATGTGCACTGCCCTTGTTGTCATGCAAGTAAATAAACAGCCATACCTTTTCAGATGACCTCTTCCAGATTTCACAATCATAGGACCAAAATAATCGACACCGACAAATGTGAAAGGTGCTTTATCAGGTGTGAGTCGTTCTTCTGGAAGATCGCCCATCTGTTGAACTAAAGGCCTTTCTAATTGTTGCTTACATGATATACACTTACCTAGGACTGACTTAACAGTTTTCAGTCCGTGAATTATCCAATATTTCTGTCGCAATAAGGACAAAATATGAACAGGACCCATATGTGCATTCTGTTCATGGTATTTAAGAATCAGAATTCTCGTTACATGATGGTTACCTGGCAAGATGATTTGATGCTTTGCATCTACATGTAGGTCAGACTTTCCTACCCGTCCACCTACTCGCAAAACATCGTCCATCAAGACAGGAGATAGCCTTTTTAAAGAGCTTGAGCTAGAAACTTGCTTATCAGCCTCAAGTTTCCGTATGTCATTTTCAAACATTTCCCTTTGAACTAATTTGAACACAGCTATCTCAGCCATTTGTATTTCACTCACACATAAAGACTTACTATTTACCTTATTGCTAGGATCTTGTCCTTTCTGTAGGAATTTCTCAACTAAATACTGCTTAAAACGCAGCAGCCAACCGACTACATTTTGTAACTTATGCCAGTCGGAGAACTTATTTAATAACACACTAGTACAAGTATTATACTTACCTTGCGTACTTAATACACTAGACATAGGTTTAAACTCTATGTTATCTTCATTTAAGGTAACATTACTTACCTGAACTGGCCACTCAGCTTCATTCCTTTTAAGTAACTCAGGGCCATTTAACCTGTTGTTAGGAAGGCTTACACCAGGGTCCCTCGAGGGAAGTCCCAACTTATAATGGCCATTGTCTTTGACTATTGTACCTTTCATTGCCGAAAGAGCACGACAGTCTTTCTGAGACATCCCAGTGCCACAACTCTTGACATCCGAAGAGTCGGTTGCCCATAACTTATCAATCTGCAACTGAGTACTAGATACAAGCTGAAAGTTTACATTACCTTGACCTTGTGATGGACCATTGCGTGTTGGACCAATAATGCTCCAGCCTAGTACCGTCTTCAGTGCATAGGGCTCGCCGCTTTTACCTCTCCGTTGTTCTTCCACCCAAAAGGCATCTGGGGTGTCACTTCCAATAAGTAACTCAACATTGCTTACGTTGATTTTTGGTATATGTATACCACTTAAATGTTTCCACTTACCTGTTACAGACTGGTCTGGCAGAGACTGCAGTGATATGGGCAATGCTTTAATAGACCATACCTTTTGAAGGTCAATAACTTGATTCCCATTTAATGCACCAACCTGCAGTTGCACTTCTCTGCCGTTAATATTCTGGCTAGACTTATTCACAGTGGTTAATGTGAACTTACAAGGTTTACTTTCAACCCCTAGCCTTTGTACTAAACTATCACTACAAAGTGTAACATCACTCCCTTCGTCCAGGAGAGCATAAGTCTCTACCTGTGCAGACTTGGAGCTGACAATTACAGGGACAATACGCAAACTTACCTGATTCTGTTTACAATGTGATTCAGAAGCAGCAACATATTTTTCCTGAACAATTTCATACTCACCTGAATCCCGGTGAAACATAATATTATGCTTCCCAATACAACCTGGGACTCTACAAAAACTATTCTTTCTACAATCTTGGGCAACATGTTTAAAATTCATGCAATTTTCACACATTTTATGCTCTCTGATAACATTTAGCTTTGAGTTAATATCAATTAACCGAAATTTATTGCATTCCCTCAATTTATGTTCCTCGTTGCAATAAACGCAAGATAATTGACCCCTTGGGTATTTTTCTGAGGGAGAATTACCTGTACTGTTCTCATTTGACCCAGTAGATAATGTAACTACTTTATTTTGCTGGGAAGGGTTAGCGTGGGAGTTTTTAGGCGAATTTACCGTTTGTTTACTGGACTCATTCGCAAGGTCATAACCATACATTGTATTAGCAACAATGGAACGTTCCTTAATAAAGGTTAAAAGGTGGTCAAAACTTGGTTCGATTCCCTGCTCAATCAGTCCGCTAGCACGTTCGGCCCATTTGGATCTAATGTGCATTGGCAACCTTCTAACTATTTTTCTTAAATTCTCTGTATTGTTTACATCGGACAGGAAGCCTAACTGGGAAAGAGTTATGTGACATTTTTCCATATGAAGTGATAAGTTCATCAATCCCTTTACATCATTGTTCCTAATAGCACCACCATTAATCAAGCCATCTACATGTGACCTAGCCACTAAATGGGGTTTGCCATATCTAGACTTTAAAATCGCCTTTGCCCTTAAATAACCTTCATCTGGAGACATTATTACACAATCTTCAATGCAAAATTTGGCCTCGCCCTGGCATAATTGAATTAAATAATTAAGCTTTAATCTATTGTCACTTACCCTAGCCTCAATATTGGATTCAAAATTGCTTATAAATTTACAATAATCCACAGGATTTCCATTAAAACTTAATAATTCCGGTTTTGGTAAACCATACAAGTCCTGAATGTTATACATTGTCACATTATCACAAGGTTTGTCACTATTTGAATTAACAGGTAAGTTATTTACATAATTCTTCACACGATCTTCTTGCACTGGAACTTCTGGTAACGATCTGCTGTCTTCGCTATCTTCCTCCTCCTCTAGCTCTGCCATTTCAACTTCGTGTCGGGCGGACTGGAGTTCAATCTCCCGTTTCACCTCCTCGCTCCTTCGTTCCGCATCTTGTTTCTCACGTAACTGGCGAAGGCGCAGTTCTGCCTTCCGTTTACGTGACGCAGTTGAACTGTGAGAAATTACTGATCTCTTCAAACTAACTACATCGTCCATCGATGAACCGGAAGCCATATTTACTAAAAACTTAATAGTCCGGTATGCACAATATAAACAATAAGTCCAAGATAATTTCTAACTAAACTTATTAAACTCCAAATATAACACTTTCTAAGATGGTATTCAATAACTTTGTACTATCTTTGAACACAAGTTCAATACACGTATATATAACTATATTCTAACTTTGAACAAAAGTTAAATACCGTTCAATAACTGTACTATCTTTGAACAAAAGTTAAATAACGTTCAATAACTGTAATGTTTCTTGGCTTGCCTGTTTACTAACAGAACACGAATCAAGCACATATGCTCTGCAAGCAAGTCCAAGACACTACAACACAGTTGTAGTGGGCAGCTTCACTTTGTGTTAGGAGTAACAAATAAGCAATACACGCGCTATTTCAACATTTATTTCTACAGCTGACTAGCGGTTATCTGAAAGTTATACAAAACAATCAAATAACAAAAGATACAAAACAAAAATATAAAAAAAAACAAACAAACAAATACTAAGTACAAAACAAATGAATATAAAGTCAAGAGAACATTAACAATTTATCAAATTAACAAAATAGAACATAATATAACAAATAAGGAATCCTGTGGATATTTATTTAATAAACTGACAATTGATTGAAAAACAGAGTTTTATATTCATTGTACAAAAGTATGACAAAGATAGCGTATTAATTTACTGAAGTAATATAAGTGTAATTATGTTGCTTAAACAAAAATGATAACTTTAGTATTTAGAACAAAATATTTAAACAAATTATTTTACTGAGCAAAGGTAAAAATAAAACAAAAGGAAAACTTACTGAACGATTGTATCTTTCCCAATCAAAGTGAAATTGTAGTAATCTAAAGTATTTGTTCTTAACCTTTTGAATACCAAACTCAAACTGCACAGTAGCAAGGCGGCAAATTTTGCATTTGCATAAAATTAATGTTTCCAGAAACTGTCTTGACCAATCGAAAGGCAGAAAGGACCATTTAACGAACATCTAAGTTCAAATCTTAAACTCTAGATACGGAAAAACAATACCACCCAGCAAGCCAGGATCAGAAGGCTATAAAACTACATTAAGACGGACAGTTGACATGATATAGTGCAATTAAAAACAATGCTACAACATGGAAAAGGGTCAGGGAATAATTAAAACCAGACTAAAACAGACAGTTGACTTGATATAATGCAATCAAAGATCAATATCAAAACATGTCAAAGGGTCACTGTTAATTTAAACTATTATCAACATTCTGAGTCTGCAACATCTCTTAAAAAACTGGGGCCACTTTCACAAAAAATCTTAATTTTTTTCATAAGTCAAGACTTAAGCTTGGACTTAAGTTAAAAGTTGTGGTGAACTTAAGTTTTTACTAAGTCAGTTTCTCGAAAAAACTTGAGACAATCTTATCTGTTCCTGACTTAAGTCTGGTCTTAAGTTTTGACTATATCAATGTTTCATAGCTACGCTGTTAAATCTGTCAATTTTAAACCGGTAATGTGTAAATCATCAATAGTATGATGTAATACACGTACAATCTTTTAGCATTGACTTATATACACATCACACAAACACATTGAATATCAATACACGATGTCCTCGTGTTATCCTTGTACAAACAGGGAACGAAAGTAAAACAAAAAAGGTTGATGTAATATATATATGTAGAGTTTGAAAAACAAAACAAAATTACTCTGCAGGCAAAGCTTTCATGACTAATTAGAAAGCAGCCAAATATTTGGATTTGTGAGGCTATCAATGAAAAGGTAAATCAATATTTTCTTATTTAAATTCTGCATTTCGTTGCTTTTTGACATTCACTGATACATAATTTAATTTGTTTGCTTTTATTTTGCATTCAATCTCAATTTTGCTGTCGGGTAGCTTTAATTGTCTTTACACGCATTTTTATTTGTTCGCCTCTTCATAGAAATAGTGGTACATATATGTATTTGAATGCCATTTATTCTATGAGTCATGCAATTTGAATTCTGTTATAATTGCCAGTAGCATAGAACTTTAATGCATCAAGAACTGTCATGTAAACTGGCAAACTATGTGACCTGCTTGTAGGTAACTTGCTTGCCTGGATAACCTGTACATATTTATTAAGTATTGATCGTCAAACGCTTCTAATGGGTTAAATATATTCTAATTATTCGCGGCCTACTCAAATGACATCTCCGAATTAATACATTGGGCGCAGCCATGTTGAAATTTCTGACTTAAGTCCCCTGTTTTAGACTTAAGTCACCTCCCTAGGTGACTTAAGTTTTGTCTTAAGTTTATGTTTCAAAATCGACTTAAGTTGTTTTGTGAAACAATGATAAGATAAAAACTAGACTTAAGCAACAACTTAAGTTAAAAAAAATAAACTTAAGTTGTTTCGTGAAAGTGGCCCCTGGTATCGAATTCGAGGGTTGCCCGCAAGACTGTAGTAGCTCGCTCTGAAACACAGTGCACTTACTACAGTCTTCCGAACACCCCTCGAAATGTATACTTTATTTATAAGATTTTCACAATTTTAGACTTTCATATTATATGTCCTATTATTTTGCATATAATAGAGAAGCTAAAAACTGCGCTATTTTCATTTCAATGGTTCGGCGCGATATGACCGTTTTGTGTTGGTGCGCCGTAAAACCCAAACAAACAAACAAACAAACAAAACAAACATTTCAAAGGGAGATAATAACTCACTTTCATAAAAAGTTATTGATAACTTAGCAACAGAAAGTTGCTTTATAAATCTAATATATGCAATACATTTAATTATCATTTATTTATATAAGTATGCAATTATGCATATAATAGTGAAGCGCTTTTGTACATATTTCAATATTAAAAGAGCGCTTTTCAAATTTGGTATATAATAATAATGGTGTAACGAATGGAAGATGCTATGTTTGAAATCATTTATCATGGGTTTTTAATGTATTTATAGTATATAAATGAATATAGATCGGCATTTTAAGAATTCTACCATCTATTTGGGCCGCATAGATAACATAAGTAAGGCACTACCGGGTTGCTGTCTGATGCTGACAAAAACATTGATACAAGCTTATTGAGAATAAATGATGAGGTAAAACGTATGAGTAACACAGGCCAAAATTACATTCTAAATACAATTTATTGTTGAATGTTTTATGACTATCACTAGCGTATACATTAACCCCTAGGAGCGGACGTGGCCGAGCGGTTATGACGCTGGACTGGTAATCATTGGATAGCCAGCTCCGTGTTGGTTCGAATCCCATCCAAAACCAACCCCGTCGTTTCCTTGAGTAAGAAACGTTATCCTACTAGCTCAGCACTGGGAGGCCAGGAAGCGAAAGAGATAAATCTAAGTTGTTTCACAATCGAGCTAAAATATATTAGTATACAATGTACCATACCAACCCCTCTGATATAATAACTTGACATTTGCTAGATAATCACATAAAATTTATATAGATATCTTTCTTATCGATCGTGAGTACAGAAGTACTGAAGTGAGTATTTAAATCAGCAGAGACAAAGTATAATACATTGGCAGTTAAATAAACTTTAATAACAATACAAGGTATAATCGACGTTAATTTGCTAAATACACGTGTTCGTCGTAAACATAAAATATAGGTACATGTACAATGTCTCTACGAAGACATGTCAGAAAAAATGAATATATTATTAATTAAGATATGTTAAAATGTGACTCATTAACAGCTGATGTCATAAAATGACATTCAGCTACATAAGTGATACGTGCTATGTAAATTGTGTAAGTCTTACTACTTTACATACAAAACAGTTACGTGGCTGACAATACAAAACTGAATGTTAAGTTAGCTGTAAAACTGACTTGTCTCTTACACCGGCGCATCAGTAAAACTTATTTTTTCTACTTTTTGTTGGATAAAGCGCCGCATTGGCAGATCCAGCGGGGGTGGGGGTCAGGGGGGTACGGACCCCCCTAGAATTTGGAAAATGTTCCTGTTCATAATTGTATTTCTTGCCTGTAAGTCATTATTAAGTAGCATGAAGCAATTTTTCTCGGTGCTTAACATAGATTTAATGGTTATGCAGTTTTATTATCAATATGATGCATTTTTTTCTGCAAAATGTGTATAATGTGGTTGTGGTTTGAGGTTCGGACCCCCCCCTACAAAAGTTCGGACCCCCCACTAGAAAAGTTCGGACCCCCCCCCCCCCCCTAGAAAAAAATCCTGGATCCGCCCCTGCGCCGAGGTAGGAAGACACTCAACACTCATGTACCTTTTTCAGGGCATAGTTGAAGGATCTGTTAAGAGTACTGCTTAAGGAAAGTTATCCTGAAAGTTAAAGCGAGAGGCAGCCTAATAAAAATGTTGATATACATGTACCTCGTAGAACCTACACTGTATATCGAAACGTTAAACTTATAAACACCATTTGAACACCAAAATGCAACACATATTGAACGCGTCCATTTGCTCAAAACATGTTCTTAACTTTAATACTTGGTGTTTAAAGAGGAACGCCTTAAGAAAACTAGTGTTCTGTGGTTGAACGCAATGTGTTAAGTAAGTGAACGGCATGTATTAAATACTTGAACTACTAGAACACTTCGAACATGTTTATACATGCGTGTATATTTTGAACACTAGTTGAATATTCAATATTTCCAAAAAGAACATACAGGTAACAACCCAATCTGATTAAAACCCGATCTAAAATTTTTCGCTCGCCAACTCGCTAATTTAGATCTGACCTATTTCAAACGAGGGTCACGTTCAGGTGACTTTTTCTATGGTATGTGAAGTTGGCGTGTAGATTGTACATTGTAATTCAACTCGTAGTTCGCGAATTACTAGCTAGCTAGTAGATGGGTATTCAACTTGTAGTTCGCGAATTACGAGCTTGCTAGTAGTTGGGTATTCAACTTGTAGTTCGACCCGGACACAGCAGCATAGGTATCTTTTGAATTACTAGGTAGTAGATGGGTATTCAAGTTGTAGTTCGACCCGGACTCACCAGCATAGGTATCGTTTGAATTACTAGCTAGTAATTGGGTATTTAAGTTGTAGTTCGGCCTGGACACACCAGCATAGGTATTTTTTGAATTACTGGCTAGTAGATGGGTATTCAACTTGTAGTTCGACCCGGACATACCAGCATAGGTATTTTTTGAATTACTAGCTAGTAGTTGTGTATTCAAGTTGTAGTTCGACCCGGACTCACCAGCATAGGTATTGTTTGAATTACTAGCTAGTAGATGGGTATTCAAGTTGTAGTTTGACCTGGACTCACCAGCATAGGTATCGTTTGAATTACTAGCTAGTAGTTGGGTGTTCAACTTGTAGTTCGACCCGAAAACACCAGTAAATTATTATTTGAACTACTAGCTAGTAGTTGGGTATTCAACTTGTAGTTTACATAAAATACATCAACATACGTTATCCTTGAATTACTAGCTAGAAATTGGGTATACAACTTGTAGTTCGGCCCGGACACACCAGCATATGTATTTTTTGAACTACAACTAGTAGATGGGTATTCAATTTGAAGTTCGACCCGAACTCACCAGCATAGGTATCGTTTGAATTACTAGCTAGTAGTTGGGTGTTCAACTTGTAGTTCGACCCGGACTCCCCAGCAAATGTATTATTTGAACTACTAGCTAGTAGTTGGGTATTCAACTTGTAGTTCGGCCCGCGTATTCTAGCATAGGAATCGTTTGAACTACTCGCTAGTAGTTGGGTATTCAAGTTGTAGTTCAGAGAAAATACATGAACATAACTTTCACATGAATTACTAGCTAGTAATTGGGTATTCAACATGTAGTTCGGCCCCGACACACCAGCATATGTATTTTTTAAACTACTAGCTAGTAGATGGGTATTCAACTTGTAGTTCGACTCAGATACACAAGCATAGGTGCTATTTGAATAACTTCATTGCTGAAAATTTTTTTGCTAATCAATAATTTTGCTGAATTGGTTTTTTTGCTAAAAAAATTTTGCTGAAATTTTTGGTGAAATTTTTTTTTTTTGCTGAATTTTTTTTTCTGAAATTTTTTGTTTTAGCTAAAACATTTTTGCTGATCATTGTTTTTGCTGAAATTTTTTAGCTATTTTTTTTTTGCTGAATTTTGTTTTGCTGAATTTTTTTTTGCTGAAAATTTTAATTTTTTTTTTTTGCTGAATTTTTTGCTGAAAAAAATTTTGCTGAACATTTTTTGGTCTGAATTTTTTTTTTTGCTAAAATATTTTTGCTGAAAATTGTTCTTGCTAAAAAAAATTTTTTTGCTGAAACTTTTTGCTACAACTTGTATTTTTTCTCTAAAAATTCCGAAAAAGTTTTCAGAAAAAATTCAGCAAAAAAATTTAGCTTGAAAAAATTTTTCAGGAAAAAAAATTTCAGCAAAATAAAATCAGCAAAATAAAATTCAGTTTAAAAAAATTCAGCAAATTTTTATCAGCAAAAAATATTTTCAGCAAAAAATTCAGGAAAAAAATTTTTTTCAGCAAAAAAAAATTTCAGCAAAAAAAAATCTGCAAAACAACAAATAGCTCAAAAAAAATCAGCAAATAACAATTTTCAGCAAAAACAAATTCAAAAAAAAAATTCAGCAAAAAAAAAATTTCCGCAAAAAAATCAGCAAAAAAAATTTCAGCAATGAAGTAATTCAAATAGTACCTATGCTTGTGTATCTGAGTCGAACTACAACTTGAATACCCAACTACTAGCTAGTAATTCAAGAAATACCTATGCTGGTGAGTCCGGGTCGAACTACAACTTGAATACACAACTACTAGCTAGTAATTCAAACGATACCTATGCTGGTGAGTCCGGGTCGAACTACAACTTGAATACTCAACTACTAGCTAGTAATTCAAAAAATACCTATGCTGGTGAGTCCGGGTCGAACTACAACTTGAATACCCAACTACTAGCTAGTAATTCAAAAAATACCTATGATGATGATCCGGGTTGAACTTCAACTTGAATACCCAACTACAAGCTAGTATTTAAAAAAATACCTTTGCTGGTGTGTCCGAACCGAACTACAACTTGAATACCCAATTACTAGCTAGTTATTCAAATGTTATGTATAGTAATATGTCTGGGTCGAACTACAAGTTGAATACCCATCTACTAGCTAGTAGTTCAAACAATTCCTATGCTAGAGTACCTGGGTCGAACTACAATTTTAATACCCAACTACTAGCTAGTAATTCAAAAAATACCTATGCTGGTGAGTCCGGGTCGATCTACAACTTGAATACCCATCTACTAGCTAGTAATTCAAAAAATACCTATGCTGGTGTGTCCTGGCCGAACTACAACTTGAATACCCAATTACTAGCTAGTAATTCAAACGATACCGATGCTGGTGAGTCCGGGTCGAACTACAACTTGAATACCCAACTACTAGCTAGTAATTTAAAAATACCTATGCTAGTGAGTCCGGGTCGAACTACAACTTGAATAGCCATCTACTAGCTAGTAATTAAAAAAAATCCTATGCTGGTGCGTCCGGGTCGAACTACAATTTGAATTCCCAACTACTAGATAGTAATTCAAAAAATACCTATGCTGGTGTGTCCTGGCCGAACTACAACTTGAATACCCATCTACTAGCTAGTAATTCGACCCGGACTCCCCAGCAAATGTATTATTTGAACTACTAGCTAGTAGTTGGGTATTCAACTTGTAGTTCGGCCCGCGTATTCTAGCATAGGAATCGTTTGAACTACTCGCTAGTAGTTGGGTATTCAAGTTGTAGTTCAGAGAAAATACATGAACATAACTTTTACATGAATTACTAGCTAGTAATTGGGTATTCAACATGTAGTTCGGCCCCGACACACCAGCATATGTATTTTTTAAACTACTAGCTAGTAGATGGGTATTCAACTTGTAGTTCGACTCAGATACACAAGCATAGGTGCTATTTGAATAACTTCATTGCTGAAAATTTTTTTGCTAATTAATAATTTTGCTGAATTGGTTTTTTTGCTAAAAAAATTTTGCTGAAACTTTTGGTGAAATTTTTTTTTTGCTGAATTTTTTTTCTGAAATTTTTTGTTTTAGCTAAAACATTTTTGCTGATCATTGTTTTTGCTGAAATTTTTTAGCTATTTTTTTTTTGCTGAATTTTGTTTTGCTGAATTTTTTTTTGCTGAAAATTTTAAATTTTTTTTTTTGCTGAATTTTTTGCTGAAAAAAATTTTGCTGAACATTTTTTGGTCTGAATTTTTTTTTTTTGCTAAAATATTTTTGCTGAAAATTGTTCTTGCTAAAAAAATTTTTTTGCTGAAACTTTTTGCTACAACTTGTATTTTTTCTCTAAAAATTCCGAAAAAGTTTTCAGAAAAAATTCAGCAAAAAAATTTAGCTTGAAAAAATTTTTCAGGAAAAAAAATTTCAGCAATATAAAATCAGCAAAAAAAAAAATTCAGATTAAAAAATTTCAGCAAAAACAATGATCAGCAAAAATTATTTTCAGCAAAAAATTCAGGAAAAAAAATTTTTTCAGCAAAAAAAAATTTCAGCAAAAAAAAAATCTGCAAAACAACAAATAGCTCAAAAAAAAATCAGCAAATAACAATTTTCAGCAAAAACAAATTCAAAAAAAAATTCAGCAAAAAAATTCAGCAAAAAAAAAAATTTCCGCAAAAAAATCAGCAAAAAAAAATTTCAGCAATGAAGTAATTCAAATAGTACCTATGCTTGTGTATCTGAGTCGAACTACAACTTGAATACCCAACTACTAGCTAGTAATTCAAGAAATACCTATGCTGTTGAGTCCGGGTCGAACTACAACTTGAATACACAACTACTAGCTAGTAATTCAAACGATACCTATGCTGGTGAGTCCAGGTCGAACTACAACTTGAATACTCAACTACTAGCTAGTAATTCAAAAAATACCTATGCTGGTAAGTCCGTGTCGAACTACAACTTGAATAACCAACTACTAGCTAGTAATTCAAACGATACCTATGCTGGTGAGTCCAGGTCGAACTACAACTTGAATACCAAACTACTAGCTAGTAATTCAAAAAATACCTATGCTGGTGAGTCCGGGTCGAACTACAATTTGAATTCCCAACTACTAGCTAGTAATTCAAAAAATACATATGCTGATGAGTCCGGGTGAAACTACAACTTGAATACCCAACTACTAGCTAGTAATTCAAAAAATACCTATGATGATGATCCGGGTTGAACTTCAACTTGAATACCCAACTACAAGCTAGTATTTAAAAAAATACCTTTGCTGGTGTGTCCGAACCGAACTACAACTTGAATACCCAATTACTAGCTAGTTATTCAAATGTTATGTATAGTAATATGTCTGGGTCGAACTACAAGTTGAATACCCATCTACTAGCTAGTAGTTCGAACAATTCCTATGCTAGAGTACCTGGGTCGAACTACAATTTTAATACCCAACTACTAGCTAGTAATTCAAAAAATACCTATGCTGGTGAGTCCGGGTCGATCTACAACTTGAATACCCATCTACTAGCTAGTAATTCAAAAAATACCTATGCTGGTGTGTCCTGGCCGAACTACAACTTGAATACCCAATTACTAGCTAGTAATTCAAACGATACCTATGCTGGTGAGTCCGGGTCGAACTACAACTTGAATACCCAACTACTAGCTAGTAATTTAAAAATACCTATGCTAGTGAGTCCGGGTCGAACTACAACTTGAATAGCCATCTACTAGCTAGTAATTAAAAAAAATCCTATGCTGGTGCGTCCGGGTCGAACTACAATTTGAATTCCCAACTACTAGATAGTAATTCAAAAAATACCGATGCTGGTGTGTCCTGGCCGAACTACAACTTGAATACCCATCTACTAGCTAGTAATTCAAACGATACCTATGCTGGTGTGTCCGGGTCGAACTACAACTTGAATACCCAACTACTAACTAGTAATTCAAAAATACCTATGCTGATGAGTCCGGGTCGAACTACCACTTGAATACCCAACTACTAGCTAGTAATTCAAAAAACACCTATGCTGGTGAGTCCGGGTCGAACTACAACTTGAATACCCAACTCCTAGCTAGTAATTCAAAAAACACCTATGCTGGTGAGTCTGGGTCGAACTACAAGTTGAATACCCAACTACTAGACTTGTGCGGATGAAGGTGGAGTGTGAACATGGACAGTCGATTCCGAAGATTTATGAGGGAGCATCTCAAAAATATTTTACATACAAATAGACATAAATGTCAGTGTATCAGCTTTGAGGTTATTAATTTTGCAAGGCGTTCATTTAAAACATCCCAAAAGTTATAACAACATAAACAATATCAGTAGACATACTACCATCTTTATGGAAAAATACAAAATGACATGTAATGGGTTAATCACTTATGTTAACTTATTTGCAATACTACCAATATAATTACGTCCTATATCCATCCCTCTGCATAATAGTGCAACACAAATACCACACGGACAGCATGCCACGCGGATGCCTCCAAATACTTCTTTTCCACTTATATGTCTTTATCTGCGCGATTTATTTTTTCCGATTTTGACAACGAGTGAATTGAATAAAAGCATTTGTTAATTATGCCCACTGTTTACTTATTTTATCACATATCTACACAGTTACGGTTATAAAGTAATGTAAAACTCAAGATAAAATGATTTAGCCTAAATCATACAAGTTTTGTGTAGTGAATTTCTTGCGAAAACTTATTAAAACTCGTTAGTTTTACACATATATACATACTGACGAGAAAAAGGAACGACTCATCAAAGGCTTAGAGATACAGAAACGATTGCTGATTGGCCACGCTCATACAGACTGCGTTTATTGTCGGTACGACCAGGCAAATATTTACACCAACTTAATTAGCGTGATAAATTTATCACTATGTCACTTGTGATTAAATGGTAACGGTGAACGCCAAAAAAAAATGATTTCGAGAACAGCGAATGGTCTGGTGTATGCCGTACCCCGTACTAGTTCTAAATGTTTATTACCATCTTAAATTAGAACAACTTATGCGGGCTTGTTACAATCTCAGCAAGCGTTGGCAGAATGTCGGCTCTTAGAACGTCAACAGACGTATCGGTATCTAAAACGATGTCATGAACTTTCGAGGGAAAAAACTTATTACAGTGGTGGCAATGTCATAGTCTGGTCATTTTGTGCTAGGGTAATCTCAAAGACGTTACATCGGCCCGCTATTACGTCCTGTGACTTCCTCTATATTTTGGCAATGCCGTTGTTTATCAGAATGACATTGCGCGACCACAATCTAAAAGTGACCACAAGCTTTCATCATTTATTTTAACAATTTGATTGAACACCTATGTTCGTAACGGTGGTTACGTCGACAACAGCTGACTTTCAGAAGTGGATTGAGATTTATCCAACGATGATCTGCAATTTATATTGTCTTTATAAATTGTGACAGTAAAATGATTTCTTAATGACTACGAATTTTTTTAGATAATATAACTTGCAAGCAGACATTTTTGTTGCCTTTTACGTAACCTTTAAAAAATATTTCCGAGTTGTGTGAGGCGTTTCTTTTTGCATCATTTTAAATTTTGTGAAGTCCATAGACTTTCACGCGCTGGTTTCTCGAATAAATTTCGGGAAAACGATGTGATGTATCCATCATTTTAACCGTGAAGTGTGCAATTTTCTAAACACTTTTCAGCGCTTTAATCGGCTGAGGGGCGCCACCGTAGTCAACACAAATAACAAATGTTTAATAAGCGTGGCCTTAAAAGTGATGTTCAGTTAGAATATGTATTATTTCTTTGAGAAAACCCCCCCCCATTCTTTTCTCATATCCACAGTTCATGTTCACGTCGGGGTTTAACCCGCACAAGTCTACTAGCTAGTAATTCAAAAAATACCTTTGCTGGTGAGTCCGTGTCGAACTACAACTTGAATACCCAATTACTAGCTGGTAATTCGAATGTTATGTATAGTAATGTGTCTGGGTCGAACTACAAGTTTAATACCCAACTACTAGCTAGTAATTCAAAAAATACATTTGCTAGTGTGTCCGAGTCGAACTACAAGTTGAACACCCAACTACTAGCTAGTAATTCAAACGATACCTATGCTGGTTAGCCCGGGTCGAACTACAAGTTGAATACCCAACTACTAGCCAGCTCGTAATTCGCGAACTACAAGTTGAATACCCATCTACAAGCTAGCTAGTAATTCGCGAATTACGAGTTGAATTACAATGTACAATCTACACGCCAACTTCACACACCTCTTTTTTTCTCATCATAATATTAATGACGAAATCGTTATGATACGTAACGTGTTTACATCGTCTACGTCACGCAATTTGAAATGAGCCGTCCAACCGCAGACTGTGAATAATACCACTGTTAAAATAGCTGGCAAACCTTGGTCAAAAAATAGAAATTACGAAATCAAAATGTTATTAATAGTGTTTCGTCTAGATGAAAGCTACGCATTGATTAGTCGACTTAAAGGTCATCTCGACGTGACCCTCCATTGAGATAGTAGAGATTCTGTGCGACAATGCTCTACAGGATATCTGTTTACGGAGATTTGTAACAACCGTTTAACTATTTTATGCGTTCAAACTGCAAGTGTTCAATAACAAGGGTTGTGGTCCATATATTTAAACCTTTCGTTTACATTTCTACTTGCAACTGATTGACAGAATAAACAAAATATAACATAAAAGCACTTTATTTATCCATGTAGACTAAATCGATACCCATGGATATGTATATGTGAGAGTTGTCGACGCATAAAAGTATAAACATTCTTGGTCGCAAATATCTTTGCTCGTTTTATTTTGTACTTAAACACAAGCCTGTACAAATATTAGATGTTTAGTTAACTGTCACTCATTGTTTCAATCAGTTCCAAGAAGAAAAACAGTAGAAACAGGGGATCTAGGGTGGCTTACCTCCCCTCTAATCTTTTTGATAATTATTCCGACTTATTTATACTTAACCAGTTTTGGTACTTGTTTCTTTCCTATGGAGAATCAACCCTCTAAAACTGTAAAGCCCCCCTCCCCCCTAATCTTGAAATACTACACACGGTCATGAGTATAGTACATAAACAATTAAGGCCATAAAATAACACTGTCAACAGCAACACGTGAATAACGTACAGCATTGTTGTTTACATTTATGCACTGTTTGCTGTTGATGTTTTTAATATGTTTACGCCTCTTTCAACAGTTTTGGGTCACGTTTTGCTGGACTGTTCATCTCAAAACAATTTCCTGGTCCCAGTTTCACAAACAAACTGAAGAACGAACTCAATAACAGACTCAAACGTTGTTTATTTTACCCTGTAGTGTATGTCCATGCAGGTGGAAAAACTGTTACTAGATGATCATAATAATGAAAATAAATGCATCAACATTAAATATCGTAGGTTTTATTAAAAACTTAAAGCCACACGCACAGATTTCGCTCGAGACTGAATTCAACAGTTCATTGACAGATTCAAAACAATACAGTTGACTTAAACATTATTCAAATGGTTTGAATGCAGCGTGCTCGTCAGTTTTATGTTTTATTATATGTCTTTAAACGACTATGGGAGGTTTTAATGACACTAAATTTGTTGTAACATTGATTTAATTATCAAAATTAATGATCAAAATAAAATAAAAAGTTTGAGTACAAAGCTGGTACCCGATTCGGTGGCACAGTTGGTAGCGCGCCAGGATTCGGAATCTCGTGTCCCGAAGGGGGTATGGGTTTGAACCCCACCCGGGGAGGTTATATCATTCCATGAAAATTTTAATACCAATTTAAACTACTGTGAATCGGTTTTATTTCGCTGTCTCCGTGTTTGGCGTTATCTAAAATGTGTGTTCCACGATTTAGGACAAATCATGTGGTCCCCAAGCTGGCCTTAAAACAGAACTTTACTATAGAGTGTAAGCATTTTGTAAGGATGTTCCAGGACAGTTTCATTGGGAGATGATATGGTGATTAGTTTATTTTAAATGTACAACAATATGCATTGTTTTTGTACGAGGTATATATAGCTTAATTTGTTGACGCTTTTATTATTGATGTTTATTGTTATTAATATTATAATATTTGATTGTAGGCGTCTATTGTTGTCGTATAAGTTCATGTGTATTTCCTGTAGACTTGTTTACAAACAATTCTAATAAAAGTCTAATTAAAGTACTGTATCAGACATCGTCTTAAATTTTCGCGAGCACTAGCGCGATTTATTAAGATATAAAGTAAAAGACAAACACCTGGATTTCGAATTTAGTGTGCCGAAAGTGGTACGGGTTCGAATCCCACCCGGAAAGGTTATACCCTTCAATGAAAATTTGACAATATTGTCAAGTATTATATTTATAAGGTAATGAAGAAGTTTCCGGCCTTGTGGAAGTGTATGTGAGTACTAGTTATAGATAAGAGTCCAGGAAAGCTAGGTTAGGTGAGCTAGACGCCGTTATGTAACCTATACAATGTGTTGATACGGCGTTAAACCCAACAAAATAAATCAAACTATCAACTAGCCGGACTACAAAAGTATTATGGAATAAGTAATTTTCACTAATCCCAGAATGTATGTATAAACATGTTTCTAGTGAATTGAATGCATAATATATATTTTGAAATTTATTATTTACCGCCGGCCTGAAGGCCGGTGGTATATTGGAGTCGTCAGAATCTGATGATCATGGTAGGAGCAGTTCATGTTTTTTTCTTTAACTTGCGTCCTCCTTTTTATTTACAAATGTTGACAGTGCTAAATTGTATTAATTTTAAGTTTTATAGTACTGCAATAAAATTTTGTGCTTTTTGAGGGGCATTTTAAAGAACATTTTGTCCTTAAATTATATTTTAAGACATTGTAAAACTAAAATATCTGCTCCCCTAAATTGAGGTTCAGGCTAAAAACACGTTCCGTACATATTTCACGCACGTCTCCGTGAACAGATTTGCTACAGACTCTCGGTGAATAAGCGAGTACGCGAGCTGAGAATTTTAGATCGGGTTTATCGTATACGAAACGCTAAATGCATGATGTAAAAGTTAATTATTTGTACTTGTCTGTAGTAAGTATTGATACTGTGTCTGCATGCTCAACTTTTCGGCTGTTAAGTACTGCGTAATTTTTATTTATTTTTTTTTACTGTCTAATTCGCTTTCTCATGGAGGCCGCTAGTAAGTCAAAAAAAGGTTTGACAATACAGCTGGACAAGAAGTATTAGATTACTGAATTGTTAAATCTGGCGTGTTTTTGTATACGTTTCATTTATTCTGTAAAGCATTTATATATCATGTTTAAAAGGAGTTTCTCCAAGAAGTTGCAAATTATCTTCTCTTCTAAGCCCTAGTTTAGACTAAAACACGTAGACAAGCGAGTCTTAATCACAAACGGTCCGTTGGTCTATTTATAGAATAACTTTGAGGAACTGTCCGAAATAGTGACACTAAAACTGACGATATACAAAGAATAATTATCAGACCATTATTGAATGATAGGTGCTTATATTTTAGTAAACATAAATATAATACATGTACTGTAATTAGTGGCCATTAAGCAATGTCGTTTTTTAGTTTATAAAAAGAAAAAAATGTATTAATGATGTAGTAAATATAGATTGGAACACTACATGTTCTGTATTATACCTCAAAATACAGAATTTTGTACTCTTTTTGCCGCATATACCTTTGTTTTCTCTTTTGATATATGTACACATAATGTTACCACTATCCGGCGGTATTTAATAATCTTTTCTTGTTCTGTATTGGTTTTGCAAAGAACTTACCACAATGTAAAATAACTTGGTTAAAATATACCTCTGTGATTTTATAGACTCTGTTGATCGTGACAAATAATAAAACATTAGCCTACAGAAATTTAGCTAAGTATAGAATGACAAAAAATATACCACACGTTTAAATTGTATGTTTAGTTAAGTCATAGAACACAGTGTGTATTTTTAGTTTTCTACCAATTTTGGTATTTTGAAATAATTCTTAAAAAATTAATGAGTAACCATTTCGCCATTTCTTAAAAATCATCAGCTTTAGCTTTAAACATTTTAAGATAAATCTAAAAACCTAAAAGAGTTATTAGGATAAAAAAGGTACATACCATTTATCCAAAAGAATAAAATCACAATTTTCAATAAAGACTCCATATTAGAATTTATACGTTAACGTAACGTTGTGTCGTAAAATGCCATGTTTACGTTTTACACTGGATACAATAAGACGTTTATGAAACAATGTCATGTCTGTACATAGTTCGTGCTAAACGTAGTATTATATTATTCACCGTTGTTCTGTTGTTTAAATAAGACGTTTTAGGATCGCTTAATATTGAAGGCTATGCAAACTTTATGTTATGCTGATGATTTTTGTCGGTTTTAACGCTGTAGCAACACGTGGTATTGGTCATATCACGGCGGTCAGTCAATCCACTCACCGTTTGTTTTTTTGGGAAGGCTAAATCTCTGTATTAAGCTGTTAACCAGTAACTAGGCGCATATACTTGCAATCAGTGACTGACAACTTTCATACATGATTTAGAATCAGTGATAAGAAGGCGAATGGCAGTAGCAGAAATTATTTTATGACCAAGCTTCACGGGCAGGGCGCCCCGGAATCGAACCCACGACCCCTCGATCAGTAGACTGCGTACGTTCGACTGAAGCAGTCTGGCGGACGTTGATTGCAACTCAAACTTTCAATTAATGACCAATAACTATTATGACCAATAAGACCGAACGTGGTTATGGAGGTAAGCGTTTTATTGAACTTAACATGTATTAGTTCGCGGGAGTCGTTTTTTTCTATCTGTTAAAAATGTGACAATTTTGAGAGACGGTAAATGAATAATCGATTTGATATGGCCTTAATATGCTGTACGTATGACAGGAGACGTTGTAGTAACATGAACGCCATCTGACGGATACCACATAATTATAATAGCCGTACAATTAAGCCGTTAGATCTACACGTTGTGACATTTACTATTTTAAGCATGGAGATTAATAAATGGGTTTTTTGTTTCATGTTTAAGATCAAAATTGTAATTTTAATAATTTACAAATAAGCTACACCCACCATTATTACATAGACGGTAATTTATAAGCTCCAATAACTTAGCACAAAATTCGACGTTCGATATTCGATATTCAATATCGAATATCGAACCAGTTCGACGTTCGACATTTGCATAATGTGCCAATATCGAACAGAAGTTGAATATCGAACCAGCTCGACGTTCGACATTCATTAATAATAGTCCGAATGTAGTTCTGAGGTTGAATATCGAACCAGCTCGACGTTCGACATTCATTAATAATACTAATGCGAATGTAGTTCTGAGGTTGAATATCGAACCAGTTCGACGTTCGACATTCATTAATAATAGTCCGAATGTAGTTTTGAGGTTGAATATCGAACCAGTTCGACGTTCGACATTCATTAATAATACTAATGCGAATAAAGTTCTGAGGTTGAATATCGAACCAGTTCGACGTTCGACATTCATTAATAATAGTCCGAATGTAGTTCTGAGGTTGAATATCGAACCAGTTCGACGTTCGACATTCATTAATAATAGTCCGAATGTAGTTATAAGGTTGAATATCGAACCAGTTCGACGTTCGACATTCATTAATAATAGTCCGAATGTAGTTCTAAGGTTGAATATCGAACTAGTTCGACGTTCGACATTCATTAATGATAATGATGCGAATGTAGTTCTGAGATTGAATATCGAACCAGCTCGACGTTCGACATTCATAAAAGATAGTCCGAATGTAGTTCTGAGGTTGAATATCGAACCAGTTCGACGTTCGACATTCATTACTAATAGTCCGAATGTAGTTCTGAGGTTGAATATCGAACCAGCTCGACGTTCGACATTCATTAATAAAAGTCCGAATGTAGTTCTGAAGTTGAATATCGAACCAGCTCGACGTTCGACATTCATTAATAATAGTCCGAATGTAGTTCTGAGGTTGAATATCGAACCAGCTCGACGTTCGACATTCATTAATAATACTAATGCGAATGTAGTTCTGAGGTTGAATATCGAACCAGTTCGACGTTCGACATTCATTAATAATAGTCCAAATGTAGTTTTGAGGTTGAATATCGAACCAGTTCGACGTTCGACATTCATTAATAATAGTCCGAATGTAGTTCTAAGGTTGAATATCGAACCAGTTCGACGTTCGACATTCATTAATAATAGTCCGAATGTAGTTCTAAGGTTGAATATCGAACCAGTTCGACGTTCGACATTCATTAATGATAATGATGCGAATGTAGTTCGAGATTGAATATCGAACCAGCTCGACGTTTGACATTCATAAAAGATAGTCCGAATGTAGTTCTGAGGTTGAATATCGAACCAGTTCGACGTTCGACATTCATTAATAATAGTCCGAATGTAGTTCTGAGGTTGAATATCGAACCAGCTCGACGTTCGACATTCATTAATAAAAGTCTGAATGTAGTTCTGAAGTTGAATATCGAACCAGCTCGACGTTCGACATTCATTAATAATAGTCCGAATGTAGTTCTGATGTTGAATATCGAACCAGTTCGACGTTCGACATTCATTAATAATAGTCCGAATGTAGTTTTGAGGTTGAATATCGAACCAGCTCGACGTTCGACATTCATTAATAATAGTCCGAATGTAGTTCTAAGGTTGAATATCGAACCAGTTCGACGTTCGACATTCATTAATGATTTTGATGCGAATGTAGTTCTGAGATTGAATATCGAACCAGCTCGACGTTCGACATTCATCAATAATAGTCCGAATGTAGTTCTGAGGTTAAATATCGAACCAGCTCGACGTTCGACATTCATTAATAATAGTCCGAATGTAGTTCTGTGGTTGAATATCGAACCAGTCTGACGTTCGGACGACTTGTTTCAGCGGGGATACCTAGATTGGGCCCTTGGCCGCGCTTGAATCAGTGGAGCACGGCCTGTTTCTGCGGGGAAAACCTCGGCTTGGCCCTGGGCGGCGCTGGAATCAGCGGCATGCGGCTTGGATCAGCGGGGGAACCTCGGCTGGGCACTCAGACGGGGCTTCAGCTGGCTCTGTGGGTTCTGTGGGCCTTCTACCGGGGTCTACGCGGCCTGCCGCTAATACCTGCCTGGTTGGCTTGATTTTAGCGGAGGCAAGCAAGGGACACCGGGGTTTACCTCGGCTGCAAGCCAGGCGCGCTTGTATCAGCGGCGGACGGCTTGATTCGGCGGGGAAACATCGGCTGGCCCTTGGTCGCACTTGAATCAGCGGAGCACGGCTTAAACGGGGAAAGCCCGGCTAGACCTTCGGCCGCGCTTGAATCAGCGGCGGACGGCTTGTTTCAGCGGGGAAACCTCGGCTGGATCCTTGGCCGCGCTTGAATCAGCGGAGCACGGCCTGTTTCAGCGGGGTAACCTCGGCTGGGCCCTGGGCGGCGGTGGAATCAGCGGCAGGCGGCTTGGATCAGCGGGGAATCTCGGCTGGGCTCTGCTCGACGTTGATGCGAATGTAGTTCTGAAGTTGAATATCGAACCAGCTCGACGTTCGACATTCATTAATAATAGTCCGAATGTAGTTCTGAGGTTGAATATCGAACCAGCTCGACGTTCGACATTCATTAATAATACTAATGCGAATGTAGTTCTGAGGTTGAATATCGAACCAGTTCGACGTTCGACATTCATTAATAATAGTCCGAATGTAGTTTTGTGGTTGAATATCGAACCAGCTCGACGTTCGACATTCATTAATAATAGTCCGAATGTAGTTCTAAGGTTGAATATCGAACTAGTTCGACGTTCGACATTCATTAATAATAATCCGATTGTAGTTCTGAGATTGAATATCGAACCAGCTCGACGTTCGACATTCATTAATAATAGTCCGAATTTAGTTCTGAAGTTGGATATCGAACCAGCTCGACGTTCGACATTCATTAATAATAGTCCGAATGTAGTTCTGAAGTTGAATATCGAACCAGCTCGACGTTTGACATTCATTAATAATAATAATGAGAATGTAGTTCTGAGGTTGAATATCGAACCAGTTCGACGTTCGACATTCATTCATGATAGTCCGAATGTAGTTCTAAGGTTCAATATCGAACCAGCTCGATATTTGACATTCGTTAATAATATTAGACGTATGTATTTTTTTCAATATTTAGCACATTGGTTGTTGACTTAATTTCTTTGGATCGAAGTACTTTTATTCATGCAATATTTGTTTTTAATATTTTTGTTGACACAATATTAAGACATCTAGCTAACAAATTATATAGTCAATCACATGAATAGACTATATCCGGAATTCAAATTTTTGGGGTTTTATTGTCCGTTTTTTCTCAACTGTCAAAGCTTGAATAATTTCACGGTGACTGAATGCATTGTTTTTGTACTGGCGGCCTAATTGTTATTAAAAATATCTCGACTAAAACATATCATACGGCATAAACAGCTTAACTTGATCATAATACACGCTTTCGGAAACTCATGGATGTTTTACAACAATGATTTTAATAAACGCATTCACCGTGAAATTATTCATGTTCTGAAAGTTGAGAAAAAACGAACAATACTTGTGGTACAAACAAATTTTTGTGTTAGTTGCGTGTTTGTTTTGTTGGATTAAACGCCGCAGCAACACATTGTATAGGTCATATCATGGCAGTCAGTTAACCTACTCACCGTTCCTGGAAAGCCTAAATCTCTGGATTTAGCTGTTAACCAGTTACTAGGCGCTACTTCCGTCAGTGACTGACAACTGCCGTACATGATTTAGAATCAGTGGTAGAAGGGAGAATGACAATAGAAATTATTTCATGACCAAGCTTCACGACAGTATCCCCCGCCCATGAATCGAACTCACGACACCTCGATCAGAAGACTTGTTCGCTACCGACTGAGCTAGCCGGGCGGGCGAACTAACTTTTATCGTTACAATGAAAGTATGTACAGAGAACAATTGGATTTATTCCGATTTTGTACCGCCTGTGCACGAAACCCATAATTTGGAGTTCCGAAAAAAGCCTATTTATATGAAGCGTCGCTGTGCTGCACGAGAGCGATCATCAATCGTGCATCAATGGTGTATAAAAGAACAATGAATAATTAACTGCACTTTTTTAGTCGCCGAAACGGGTTGCGACCAACAGAGGAGGTATATTCGGTGTCCCGTGCTTAACCCCGCTTAAATCAAGCGAGCCAGGCCGATATCAGCGACAATCCGCGTAGACCCCAGTAACGGACCCGCAAAGCCCGATGAAGCCCCGGCCGAGTACCCAGCCGATGTTCCCCCGTTGATTTAAGCCGCCTGCCGCTAGTTCAAGCGCGGCCAAGGGCCCAGCCGAGGTTTACCCGCTGAAAGAGGCCGTGCTCCGCTGATTCAAGCGCGGCCAAGGGCCCAGCCGATGTTTCCCCGCTGAAACAAGCCGTCTGATGCTGATTCAAGCGCCCCTGGCTTGCAGCCGAGGTAAACCCTGGTGTCCCGTCCTTGCCTCCGCTGAAATCAAACGCGCCAGACCGATATCGGTAGCAGGCCGCATAGACCCTCGTTAAAGGCCCGCGGAGCCCGATAAAGCCCCGGCAGAGAGCCCAGCCGAGGTTTCCCCGCTGATCGAAGCCGCCTGCCTTTGATTTAAGCACGGCCAAGGGCCCATCCGAGGTTTCCCCGCTGGAATAAGCCGTCCTCCGCGGATTCAAGAGCGCCTGGCGCTGATTCAACGCGGCCAAGGGACCAGCCGAGGTTTCCCCGCTGATCCAAGCCGTCCGCCGCTGATTAAAGCGCTGCCAAGGGACAAGCTGGGCTTTCCCCGCTGAAACAAGCCGTGCTCCGCTGATTCAAGCGCGGCCAAGGATCCAGCCGAGGTATCCCCGCTGAAACAAGCCGTCCGCCGCTGATTCAAGCGCGGCCGAATGCCCAGCCGGGCTTTCCCCGCTGAAACAAGCCGTGCTCCGCTGATTCAAGCGCGACCAAGGCCCCAGCCGATGTTTCCCCGCCAAATCAAGCCGTCCGCCGCTGATTCAAGCGCGCCTGGCTTGCAGCCGAGGTAAACCCCGGTGTCCCTTGCTTGCCTCTGCTGAAATCAAGCCAGACAGGCGCGTATCATCGGCAGGCCGCGTAGACCACGGTAGAAGCCCGCAGAGCCCGCTGAAGCCCCGACCGGGTGCCCAGCCGAGGTTCCCCCGCTTATCTAAGCCGCCTGCCGCTGATTCTAGCGCCGCCCAGGGCACAGCCGAGGTTTCCTCGCTGAAACAAGCCGTGCTCCGCTGATTCATGCGCGGCCTAGTGCCCAGTATAGGCTTCGCATCATTATTGTTAATGAATGTCGAACGTCGAACTGGTTCGATATTCAACCTCAGAACTATATTCGGACTATAATTAATGAATGTCGATCATCAAGCTGGTTCGATATTGAACTTCAGAACTACTTTCTGACTATTATTAATGAATGTCGAACGTCGACCTGGTTCGATATTCAACCGCAGAACAAAATTCGGATTATTATCAATGAATATCGAATGTCGAGCTGGTTCGATATTCAACATCAGAACTACATTCGGACTATTATTAATGAATGTCGAACGTCGAACTGGTTCGATATTCAACCTCAGAACTGCATTCGCATTATTATCATGAATGAATGTCGAACGTCGAACTGGTTCGATATTTAGCCTCAGAACTACATTCGGACTATTATCAATGAATGTCGAACGTCGAACTGGTTCGATATTCAACTTCAGAACTACATTCGGACTATTATTAATGAATGTCGAACGTCGAGCTGGTTCGATATTCAACCTCAGAACTACATTCGGACTATTATTAATGAATGTCGAACGTCGAACTGGTTCGATATTCAACTTCAGAACTACATTCGGACTATAATTAATGAATGTCGAACGTCGAGCTGGTTCGATATTCAACCTCAGAACTACATTCCGACTATTATTAATGAATGTCGAACGTCGAGCTGGTTCGATATTCAAACTCAAAACTACATTCGGACTATCTTTTATGAATGTCGAACGTCGAGCTGGTTCGATATTCAGTCTCAGAACTACATTCGCATCATTATCATTAATGAATGTCGAACGTCGAACTGGTTCGATATTCAACTTCAGAACTACATTCGGACTATTATTAATGAATGTCGAACGTCGAACTGGTTCGATATTCAACCTCAAAACTACATTCGGACTATTATTAATGAATGTCGAACGTCGAACTGGTTCGATATTCAACCTCAGAACTACATTCGGACTATTATTAATGAATGTCGAACGTCGAGCTGGTTCAATATTCAAACTCAAAACTACATTCGGACTATCTTTTATGAATGTCGAACGTCGAGCTGGTTCGATATTCAATCTCAGAACTACATTCGCATCATTATCATTAATGAATGTCGAACGTCGAACTGGTTCGATATTCAACCTTAGAACTACATTCGGACTATCATTAATGAATGTCGAACGTCGAACAGGTTCGATATTCAACCTCAAAACTACATTCGGACTATTATTAATAAATGTCGAACGTCGAACTGGTTCGATATTCAACCTCAGAACAACATTCGCATTAGTATTATTAATGAATGTCGAACGTCGAGCTGGTTCGATATTCAACCTGAGAACTACATACGGACTATCATTAATGAATGTCGAACGTCGAGCTGGTTCGATATTCAACTTCAGAACTACATTCGCATCAACGTCGAGCAGAGCCCAGCCGAGATTCCCCGCAGATCCAAGCCGCCTGCCGCTGATTCCAGCGCCGCCCAGGGCCCAGCCGAGGTTTCCCCGCTGAAACAGGCCGTGCTCCGCTGATTCAAGCGCGGCCAAGGGTCCAGCCGAGGTTTCCCCGCTGAAACAAGCCGTCCGCCGCTGATTCAAGCGCGGCCGAAGGTCTAGCCGGGCTTTCCCCGCTAAAACAAGCCGTGCTCCGCTGATTTAAGTGCGACCAAGGGCCCAGCCGATGTTTCCCCGCCGAATCAAGCCGTCCGCCGCTGATACAAGCGCGCCTGGCTTGCAGCCGAGGTAAACCCCGGTGTCCCTTGCTTGCCTCCGCTAAAATCAAGCCAATCAGGCAGGTATTAGCGGCAGGCCGCGTAGACCCCGGTAGAAGGCCCACAGAGCCCACAGAGCCAGCTGAAGCCCCGTCCGAGTGCCCAGCCGAGGTTCCCCCGCTGATCCAAGCCGCATGCCGCTGATTCCAGCGCCGCCCAGGGCCAAGCCGAGGTTTTCCCCGCAGAAACAGGCCGTGCTCCACTGATTCAAGCGCGGCCAAGGGCCCAATCGAGGTATCCCCGCTGAAACAAGTCGTCCGAACGTCAGACTGGTTCAATATTCAACCACAGAACTACATTCGGACTATTATTAATGAATGTCGAACGTCGAGTTGGTTCGATATTCAACCTCAGAACTACATTCGGACTATTATTAATGAATGTCGAACGTCGAGCTGGTTCGATATTCAATCTCAGAACTACATTCGCATCAAAATCATTAATGAATGTCGAACGTCGTACTGGTTCGATATTCAACCTTAGAACTACATTCGGACTTTTATTAATGAATGTCGAACGTCGAGCTGGTTCGATATTCAACCTCAAAACTACATTCGGACTATTATATTTGAATGTCGAACGTCGAACTGGTTCGATATTCAACATCACAACTACATTCGGACTATTATTAATGAATGTCGAACATCGAGCTGGTTCGATATTCAACTTCAGAACTACATTCAGACTTTTATTAATGAATGTCGAACGTCGAGCTGGTTCGATATTCAACCTCAGAACTACATTCGGACTATTATTAATGAATGTTGAACGTCGAACTGGTTCGATATTCAACCTCAGAACTACATTCGGACTATCTTTTATGAATGTCGAACGTCGAGCTGGTTCGATATTCAATCTCGAACTACATTCGCATCATTATCATTAATGAATGTCGAACGTCGAACTGGTTCGATATTCAACCTTAGAACTACATTCGGACTATTATTAATGAATGTCGAACGTCGAACTGGTTCGATATTCAACCTTAGAACTACATTTGGACTATTATTAATGAATGTCGAACGTCGAACTGGTTCGATATTCAACCTCAAAACTACATTCGGACTATTATTAATGAATGTCGAACGTCGAACTGGTTCGATATTCAACCTCAGAACTACATTCGTATTAGTATTATTAATGAATGTCGAACGTCGAGCTGGTTCGATATTCAACCTTAGAACTACATTCGGACTATTATTAATGAATGTCGAACGTCGAGCTGGTTCGATATTCAACCTCAAAACTACATTCGGACTATTATTAATGAATGTCGAACGTCGAACTGGTTCGATATTCAACCTCAGAACTACATTCGGACTATTATTAATGAATGTCGAACGTCGAGCTGGTTCGATATTCAACCTCAGAACTACATTCAGACTATTTTTAATGAATGTCGAACGTCGAGCTGGTTCGATATTCAACCTCAGAACTACATATGGACTATTATTAATGAATGTCGAACCTCGAGCTGGTTCGATATTCAACCTCAGAACTACATTCGGACTATTATTAATGAATGTCGAACGTCGAGCTGGTTCGATATTCAACCACAAAACTACATTCGGGCTATTATTAATGAATGTCGAACGTCGAGCTGGTTCGATATTCAACCACAGAACTACATTCGGTCTATTATTAATGAATGTCGAACGTCGAGCTGGTTCGATATTCAACCTCAGAACTACATTTGGACTATTATGAATGAATGTCGAACGTCGAGCTGGTTCGATATTCAACCTCAGAACTACATTCGGACTATTATTAATGAATGTCGAACGTCGAGCTGGTTCGATATTCAACCTTAGAACTACATTCGGACTATTATTAATGAATGTCGAACGTCGAGCTGGTTCGATATTCAACCACAAAACTACATTCGCATTATTGTTATTAATGAATGTCGAACGTCGAGCTGGTTCGATATTCAAACACAGAACTACATTCGGGCTATTATTAATGAATGTCGAACGTCGAGCTGGTTCGATATTCAACCTTAGAACTACATTCGGACTATTATTAATGAATGTCGAACGTCGAGCTGGTTCGATATTCAACCACAAAACTACATTCGCATTATTGTTATTAATGAATGTCGAACGTCGAGCTGGTTCGATATTCAAACACAGAACTACATTCGGCTTATTATTTATGAATGTCGAACGTCGAGCTGGTTCGATATTCAACCTCAGTCCTACATTCAGGCTATTATGAATGAATGTCGAACGTCGAGCTGGTTCGATATTCAACCTCAGAACTACATTCGGACTATTATTAATGAATGTCGAACGTCGAGCTGGTTCGATATTCAACCTCAGAACTACATTCGGGCTAATGAATGTCGAACGTCGAGCTGGGTCGATATTCAACCACAGAACTACATTCGGGCTATTATTAATGAATGTCGAACGACGAGCTGGTTCGATATTCAACCACAGAACTACATTCGGGCTATTATTAATGAATGTCGAACGTCGAGCTGGTTCGATATTCAACCTCAGAACTACATTCGGACTATTATTAATGAATGTCGAACGTCGAGCTGGTTCGATATTCAACCTCAGAACTACATTCGGGCTATTATGAATGAATGTCGAACGTCGATCTGGTTCGATATTCAACCACAGAACTACATTCGCATTATTGTTATTAATGAATGTCGAACGTCGAGCTGGTTCGATATTCAAACACAGAACTACATTCGGGCTATTATTAATGTATGTCGAACGTCGAGCTGGTTCGATATTCAACCTCAGAACTACATTCAGACTATTATTAATGAATGTCGAACGTCGAGCTGGTTCGATATTCAACCACAGAACGACATTCGCATTATTGTTAATAATGAATGTCGAACGTCGAGCTGGTTCGATATTCAACCTCAGTACTACATTCGGGCTATTATAAATGAATGTCGAACGTCGAACTGGTTCGATATTCCATTTCATTTCGATATTCGAATGTCGAACGTCGAGCTGGTTCGATATTCAACCTCAGAACTACATTCGGGCTATTATAAATGAATGTCGAACGTCGAACTGGTTCGATATTCCATTTCATTTCGATATTCGAATGTCGAGTGAGTTATAAAAATGTGTTGCGTCCATGTGTCGGATGTACCCATTTATCCATAGTTGAGATCTTTTTGCTTTCTAAAGTACTTTAAATAATGTGTTCCTGCAAATTTCATAAAATATTTATACAATTTCACATCAACTTTTTATTATTTTCTACATAAGTAATGTGTTTTTTATTTATTTTCCTAGTCAGGTATTTGTCTATCAATTTTTAAGATCTCTGTCTTTGTACATTTGTGATAAACTTTACTGTGTAACATGTGCAACTATTAAATAGTTTCAATTTTCTGTGATATGATACCTTAGTATTACTGTGAACATGTTTTTATTGTTAACATTAATTTCGCCTCTCCGAGTCATACTACCACATGAGGGTCCACAATGGAAACAAGAGTTCACTCTTTTTTGTGATAACCCTGGTGCTGGTATTTTATGACATGGTTTAATATATACAATGTATATATGTATGTATATCTAACTTTAATATTTATGTATTTTTTACTATAGTATCATATTGTATTGTTAAATTACATATGTCATGTTGTATTATGCCAATACCTAAATAAATCTATCTATCTATCTATCTATCAATGAAATTACTCAACCATTTTTAGAAAATAAACATGTGCGTTGTTTTCTTTTTTAAATAAGAAAAACCCAGTATGACGTCATTATTATTGAAGAGTATTTATTTGTGATATGCGATTTCATTAGAAGAAGATTGGTCTCCTCTGCCTTATGCATATTTATGAATACGATATTTTGCCAGTCAAATTTCCCACGGTACGTATGAAGTGTAACGGAAGAAAGTACTGTGGTTGCCGACGATGAATATAAAGAACATATGCTCTATTTTATCTTTTCTAACTGTTCAAATTACATTTGGCAAACCGATGGCCCATCGTTAGCCCAACGATTTAACATATATTTAATAGCTATTGGGCCATTGACGGATGCCAACGTTGGCCCAACGTTTTTTTGTTAATCGGTTCCACGTTGGCCCAACCGTTGGCTAATCGTTAGCCCAACGACTTGAATGCAATTAATCAAATTAATCAAAGAAAGTACTGTGGTTGCCGACGATGGGAGGCACTAGGCGTAATAAAATGATTGCCATAGAGGATGAAGGATAGATACAAGCAGTATGATGATTGGGGTAATGGCTTTAGAGTCGGTAAACGAACATCATCATGAAACTGGGATTATAAAAATGCAATTACATGCACTTTAATTAATTGAAAGGGAATGGTGCCTTGTCCTGTCGTTCATTTGTTTGTTTAAAGTAGTATACATTGTATATTTCAATAATTAAGTTCAAACACCGAAGTAAATCACAAAAAGGAAATCCCATGCTTTTTAACTAGCATCAATGTAATATAATGTAGTAAAATCTAATTTTAAACAAAAATTAAGGGAGGTATAGATATTGTAAACGAAGTTATGGACGATTTTCTGATACGGTATGTTTAGTTCATTCATTCATTTTTCGTTCGTTTTTGTTTTTTTTAAATAAATAATGACTTCATAAAAATAAATTGCCAAATTTGCAAACTGTTGTACTTCACTATTTAGGGGCATGTGAACTAATTATAATGTATCATTTTGGTAATTGCATATTCTTAATTAGCAATGATAACTTCTTTAATAGTAACGTACCTTATGATAGCTAGGATAGACTCGATACTTCTAGAAAGAAATGTCGAAAAACGTTTTCAAGCTGAACAATGTGAAAATATATTGTTAATAATACCAGTTTAATCCAAACTATAAATCAGCATGATTTCAGAGATCACATTCAAGGCTGTGAGATGACATCACGCACATATGCATAGGCGGATCTAGCGGGGGAGAGGGTCAGGAGGGTCCGGACCCCCCCCCCCCCCCTAGAACTTGGAAAATGTACCTGTCCATTAGTGTATTTCTTGTCAGTAAGTCAATTTTAAGTAGCATGAAGCAATTTTTTCTCAGTGCTTAACATAGATTTAATGGTTATGTAGTTTTTATTATCAATATGTTGCATTTTTTCTGCAAAATGTATATAATGTGGTTCGAGGTTCGGAGCCCCCCCCCCTAGAAAAGTTTGGACCCCCCTAGAAAAGTTCGGACCCCCCCCCCTAGAACAAAATCCTGGATCCGCCCCTGATATGTCTTTTATATGAAATTGTAATATGATATTTGTATTATAATTTGTTGATATAGTATGAATGTAATGTATAAAATGTGTACTTGATAATTACTATCTATTCTATTACAATGTCTCACTGGCTGTCTTTCCTAATCCCTACTTATTGTATTTTTATTTTTGACAGTTGAATTTATTGTAAAGGGAAGTAACTTTGTGTGAAATTCTTGAGTTTGCTTCAAAATGGTTGTGCACTTGTAATCTCCCTTTATTTCATGCGTGGCCGTGATATTTTTATCAATTTGAACAGCGGACGAAAATATCATTTTTGTTAATATCAAATATTTAAAACTGCTTCGTGTACTCGTATTACTTCAGGATGTTGGGTATTTCAATTAGTTAAACGATTACCAGACAAATATCATTTCTTAATCCGCTTTCCTATTTTCTCATATCATTTTTGTCAAATGCAAAAAAAACTTAAGAGTATTCTTAATCATGTCTCACGCAAACATTTATACGACGGACATGCAGTACCCACCGAAAGTTTGGAGACAAAAGAAATTAACTACAATTCTTGAAATTTGATAATTATTTTATGTAGAACCTTTATTTCTAATATATTTGAGTATGGTTGGTGATAAAATGAAAAGCATATCATGAATGCAACACATTTATAATATTCATCATCTGATACCATAAAGCCTCAAAAAACCACGTTTATTGTATTTCTATAATATTGCTTTTAAAATATTTTTGTAGTCTTAGTTGTAGTTATAATGATAACCAAAAACAAAGCAAAACGTAGAAGCACTTCAAGATAAACAGTCATCAAATATTTATATTAACAGCTATTCAGTATAGCCTACAAAGTGAAAATGTCTCAAAACGTTTGGTGGGAACTGTATATCAAATTTAAAACAGGTACGTGCTTAAAATTACTGCATAGCAGGGATGGGGTCAATTACTTGCAAAGTAATTAATTATAATTACCATTATTCTCAACCTCAGTAATTATAATTAATTGTTAATTACCCTGAGTAAGGACAATAATTAATTACAATTACCATTATTTACAAAAACAATTAATTATTAATTAATTATTTCAATGACGTATTTAGGCAAAAAATGAAATTCCAGTTACTGACACGTATTAATTCAGTGATTTTTTTACCAACTCATCAGTGTGGGTCCTAGGACTTGCTGGGCTATAAATCTATGAGTCCCTAAACTTAGCCGACTAATCAAAGTTACAAGGTTAATATTGCTTTGGTGATATGAAGGGTATATTAACAATGGAATGAAGAAAAATGAATTTGATTTCTACATTAATTACAATGCTTCTGATACTGAAATTATTCAAAACTGTCAAATAAATTTAATAAGTTTATTTTCATTAATTTAGTTTAAGATTAATCAAAACTTCTTTTCCTTAATATTTTTATGCTTATCTATAGTAAAGCACATTATTATTTTTATCTGTAGAAGATTTGCTGACCTAGAATATGATTGACATAACTTGAACACAATTTGGTATTTACATGCATTACCAAATTCCTGTCAGACAGGACTCCATACTCAGAAAAAGTATGCATCCATAAGATGCACATTATATTTTGAAACTTTGCATCCACAGCAAATTAAATGAGTCCTGGACTCAGGATGCAGAGGTAAAAAAAAAACACTGTTAATTATTGTCCTTACCTTTAAAACTTTAAATAGAAGATAAGATAACTCAAATTGCAGTATACATGTACTTGATACTTTATTTTCTTCCAATAATTCTTAGTTATGTTTTATTTATACAATGTACATCATATCAACAGAAACAATGTGAAACATTTACTCAATATGGGCATTGTCTTCAAGATGATCACCTCAATGCTCAACTGTCAGTGACCAGTCAGACAATTTAATCTTTTACTATAACACCATGCAGGGTTATCAATCAATTAGCTATAGATTTCATATTACAAACACTATTGTTATGATAGTAAAGAACCCATTCATCAGGTGTGAAAGGTGTGAAAAACAGAAAAGAGGGACCAGTTTGGAAACTAAGTGGCATTTAATGAAACATATGCAAATGTATCATGAAGTAATTGAAAAATAATTGAAATCAATTAATTATTGCCTAAATTTCCTAAGTAATTAATTATAATTACCATTGTTTTCCATTTTTTGATAAAATAATCAATTACAATTACCATTGTTTTTCACACAGTAATTAATAGGCAATTAATTGTTCAGAGCAATTAATTGGCCCCATCCCTGCTGCATAGATATACATATTGATCATTTACAAAACACCCTTTAAGATTAACTTAAATCCCCATAAATCCCCCCCCCCCCAAAAAAAAAAATATATCATAATGCAAATTTTCGTGAGAACTGATAACATAACATATACATAATAGCATATAATGGTTTTTATATATATTATTCATTACATCATTTTGATCATTTTGCATGGATTGCATGCAAAGAACATTTACAAAATAATACTCTGTTGCAGAAAACGTCATGAAAAAACGTGAGTTACATGTAAATTTTATCTTGTATTTTTTACAAAGTCTCTTTTTTGAAAAAGGTCGTGGTTTCTGTATTAGCTCAACTGATCACAATGTTTAAGGTCTTCTACGTAGATTGTTCAGATATTATTATATACTCATTGTATAATAAGACTTCAGGCCCATACACATAGACAGGTATGTTCAATGGGATCAAATTTAGCCCCAAGTCAGGATGTATTATTTTCTATGGAATTAGCTAATGAAACAGTAAGAAAATCTTATGTCAGACGTTTTAAGGTTAATGTTTCCAGATGAGTGGTCAATGGGTGTGTTTCATTAACATTCCTAGGACGAAGTTTGGTCCTAGGATCAAGAAAAAAACCTTAATGCGTTTAATTAAAATTCCTAAATAAAATCCTAGAATGAAAATGCTTCTTACTTTAGGAATAGTCTTGAGCAGTCCTAGGAGCATGTCCTAGGAATTTAAAATGAAACGCAGCAAATGCTCTTTAGAACTCTCTTGCTCTTTGGACTCATGCCACTCTATAATACTTCCAGGTGATGGTCAGCGGATAAACTGATATAAATAAAAACATTGGTATAAAACAAACACACCTTAATGTTAAAACTTTATTAGTAAACGATAACAAATATTTAGCTCATGAGAATACATGGAAATAACAAACACATTTTTTTGGCAAACGATCAACGTACATTTTAGAACATTTTAATGATAATTTGCATAACAAACTGACACTCATACGTGGGATCCCAGTCGTGTGTCTATAAGAAGGATCGGTTTATTTTATCTTAGGTAGTGTCAATTCGAAACATCTCGACCGTTCACTACAAATAAATCATTATTATTCAATTAATGAATGGCCGAGGTGTTCCCAAATGATGTTGTGTCCAGACTAACACGTTGTCTGCACATCTTTTTTATGCTCCAATTTCTAAAAGTCACCTTTATATAAAGTATAATTAACAATCGAACATGTAGAACATGGCATTAGAAGTTCTATATTTCGCTACGGTGTAACAGGAGAACTTGGTTCCTTCTTGCAATAGACTTCATAATATCCCAGGAGCTATCAGTCTACACAATCTATATAATATTCCTTTAAGATGTACATGTGTAAGGTATATAGAAATGTTTTTTTTATACTAAAATGTACAGTACAATGTAGTTTTGTTTTTCTGTGGTTTATTTAATCATTTTTGTAATATTTACAAGAAAGGGAAGGACCCTAAGAAGGCTGCAAGCTATAGACCTATCAGTCTCACTAGCTGCGTTGTAAAGACAATGGAGATGATTGTCAATGCACGCCTTAAATGGTACCTGGAGACCAACAATCTACTTGCCACACAACAAGCTGGTTTCCGACAATTCCGCTCCACCGAAGACCAAACCACATTCCTTGCACAAGAAGTCGAAGACGCCTTTCAAGAACAAAAGGTGGTCCTAACAGCATGGATTGACCTTCAGAGAGCGTTCGACAAAGTTTGGATTGATGGACTGCAAGTAAAACTCATGCGTAGTGGGATTGGAGGAGCTATGCTCCAATGGATCAAGTCCTATCTTAACAACAGAAGAGCCAGAGTGACTCTGAACCAAGCTACAAGTAGAAAGTTCCTACTGCGACATGGCGTTCCTCAGGGTGGGGTCTTGTCTCCTACACTCTTTCTGATCTTCATTAATGATCTGGTGTCCGAACTGCCCAGAGTAGTTCAAGCTGCTCTCTATGCTGATGACTTGGTGCTATGGTGTAAAGAAGAGCATGCCACCACAGCTAAGTACAGGATGCAACAAGCCATTGACAAGCTTAACGCATGGGCGGAGGACTGGTGTGTGACGATCAACAGAGATAAATCGTGCACAACACTATTCACCTAGTCTTCAACGCAAAGAGCTGGGAAAGTCATGATGGGAAGTACTCCTCTGGCTGAAGTTGATGAAGCCACTTACCTTGGCGTGACCTTTGACAAGAGACAAACGTGGAGACCCCACATAAATCGTGTAGAAGGTGTGGCCCGAAGAAAACTTGCAATCATGCGCAAGCTAGCTGGGACAACATGGGGAGCTAATGAACAGATACTCAAGACAATGTATCAGGGCACAGTGAGACCCACCATGGAGTACAGTTCGTCTACTTGGGCAACAACAGCCAAGACAAACCAGCAGACCCTAGACAAGGTACAAAACCAAGCTCTGCGTATCATAACAGGTGCCACAAAATCTACACCTATTGCCTTCATGGAAAAGATAACTGGCATACAGCCTCTACAGGAAAGACGGCAGGCCAAGATTCTTCTTCAGGCAGAGAAGTTCAAGTGTATCCCAGATAACCCCATGAAAAGCAGACTGGCAGGATATACAAAGAACAGGCTCAAGCGAAGCAGCTTTGTCCATGAAGCCAAAAAACTGGACAGAAAGTTTGCAACAGAGCTGACAATACCTACCGCGCCTTTGAGCAGCACGGACATACCAGACCCATTGAAAAACGACCTGTCTGCCATAAAGGTGAAACTCAACATTCCACAGCTTGATAGTGGTAAACAAGAATGTGAGAGTATCAGAAAGAGTCTTACACTCGCTATGATCAACGAAGACTATCCTCGTGACAAGTGGACCCATGTTTACACAGATGGGTCAGCCACAAGAGCAACCAAAGATGGATGAGCTGGTATTCTCATCAAACACCCATCAGGCCGTCGAGAAACACACCATATGGCCACCGGAAAGCACTGCAGCAATTACAGAGCAGAGATGGAAGCACTACTGAAAGCAGTCTCCATCATTATAGACACGACAGAAGCTGTCTCTGCAGTGGTCTTTCTTACCGATGCACGTTCAGTCCTGGAAGCCCTGACAAACAACAAATCCTCAGACCTAGCCAGAGCAATGAATGACCTCAGCACAACCTGCAACGTTACATTACAGTGGATACCAGCACACTGCGGAATAACGGGCAATGAAGAAGCTGACCACCTGGCTAAACTAGGAGCACAATCAGAGCAACCAGATGTCCAGGTCAAGTATAAGGAGAAAGTCACCATCATCAAAGCACTAACAGAGCCAAGACAAGACCCTGATGCATATCATTCTTTGAACCGGCCAGAGCAAGTGATAATGGTCAGACTACGCTCAGGACATAACAGACTGAATGCACACATGTACAAAAAGTACCGACTCGTACAATCCCCGAAGTGCCCGTGCGGAGAAGAAGATCAAACTGCAGAACATGTCCTCCAAAGATGTAAACGATACGACCAGGAGCGAGCTGCGACGTGGCCTCAGGAAACAACCCTCCAACAGAAACTATATGGAGATGTTGAGGACCTGAGACGGACCACATCCTTCATCGTAAATACTGGCGTAATTGTGTAAATGCGAACGCCAGTAAGTAAGTAAGTAGTAAGTAATATTTACTTAATTTATAAAAAACTTAGATCTTTCTGATTCTCTCCCAAACTGTTCCAATAATATCTCAATGGGGTATTGTTAAGTTCTATTCAACTGCCAGTGATGCATACATTTGCCCCACTAATTTAAATACTTGACACATTTGCCATAATCCACGTTTAGATAAGGATAACTAATTTCATCGATAGTGAGTACTGATCGAAGTACTGTGAAAAGTATACTAGGACGAAAAAGAAACGCCGGGTACATAAAATATGCAACACATGTCTGGCCGTGTTTCGCAAAACAAGAAGGGTCATCGTTAAAAGAGGGTATATTTCACATAATCAGCATCGGAAATCGATTGAAACTTCAACAGCTGGTTCCATACAGATGACATTTCATACAAAAATAAATATGATAATCCAATAATACAATTTATCCCTTAAAACAATCATTATAGGTTACCCGGCGTTTCTTTTTCGTCCTAGTATATTTTAATCCGCGAGGTTTAATGTATGCTCTACCTACATTTGAAAACAATTTAACAATATGCATATAGAAGTGGTGTCCTTCGTACATATATACAAGTCGCGCATCTGTGATATGTATTAACAAATGTCTAAACTCTGTTCCTAATTATTTTTGGAACAAAAAGAAAACTAAGACATGGCACAAAATAAGTAAAATCTTAGAAAAAAATAAATGGTGAAATGATTTACATATTGAATTAGGAGATTTTCATGTGATTGTAGTTTACCTACAGGTTTTTTTAAAAAAGTGCACGATTCAAACGTCAAAGTCAAACATTTTAAAAAACACCTAACTTTATACGTACATGTCAACAGGAGGCAGACATAACTTTACTCTGCTTATTAATCTTTGGATTAAAGTGCATGTACAAAGAATAAAACTAGTAAAAATAAAAGATAATTTCACATTCAACAAATGATTAACAACAAAACATTGATTATAAAAATCTGTCATGTTATCGCCTATTGACTATACAAGACAATGATTACATTATACAGTGTCAATAAAAAGTCATTGGAGAAAATCCTGTGTTGATAATTAATCTGATTCCAAATTACCTATAAAAGACGACACAAAAATCGAATGAACAATTTCGAAAATCCACTTTTTAAGTTTATCAACATATGATTCAAAAACTGTTACGCGAATAAGATATAACTACAGAAAAAAAGTCTTACAGTTATAACAATCATTTGTTTATCGAAAAATGAAATTTGTCAAAAAACTTTTGATTGGCACTGTATATAAACATTGTTGACTTGATTATGCTCCGCATTAAAATCTATAAAACAAGAAATGTATATGATATTTTTTTCATTTTTTCCCCATTTTTAAATACAAATGAAGGTATTTATATGTTTTATTGGGAAAAAATCATTAACAAAACCGAAAATAATTTGATAAGAGCACTTTTTTGAAAGTCAAATAAAACAGTCGACCAAACTACACTTTTTTATATGTATAAAAGTCTTATCGTTGTCACAGGCCGTCGTCACAAAACAGTCCCCCCCCCCAAAAAAAAATAATATATACACACACATATATAAAGTAAAGGTATGTAACTCGTCTACACAGAAACCAAGAAAAAAATGACCGATCTTTTTCAACGGACTCTTGTGTTTTTATTTCTGGGTCGTTATTCAAAATCTTGGTCTTATCTATCAAACAAATGGTTAATTTATCGATCGCATGTAAAAGCTTTTTATTGGAAAGCAAATGGAGAAAGTTATGTGACGTTAAACAGGGAAAAATATCTGATCGTACCCATCGGGACCTACCAAAAACCCGTTACCTTCCCGAACGTAACACATAGAAGTGCACGTGGAACGCCAATAAAAAATAACTAAAATCAAAGCAAACGCAATTTAAAGTCACTGGCCTTTCTCAAAATCGTCAAAGACACATCATTAAATTTCTATCGCTCAATGTTCCTGAGGTTCCGTTGTTATTTTTCTATCGCACCCATGATGAAAGTTGACCCGGAAATAGTAACGGCTAAAATCCGAACATTAGACCAGATGCACGTGTGTATTCAGCGATTGGTCACTTGGAAGATGTGACGACCCATTCGGATAGACCTCGGCGATTTTCCATGTAAATACGCTGAGACAGTTCCGAATGGTGATGACCTTCACCTTTGGTTCCCGGTAAGTACATTTGTTATCATTAAAATGCCGGGTACAAGTGTGTAAACACGAGAACTACATTTCCGATAAAGTGAAGCTGAACAAGTTTATCTATCTATCTATTTATACGGCATCACACTCGATGAGCATTATGTGCAGGTGATCATTATTATTGATCAATAAGCTGTAAATATGCCATTTCTTACTTGGTAAGCCTTGCAGATTATTCAAAATTTCTTTCATTGTTTATTGTTAATTACTTAAGTTACGACCAGGATTTTTATTTTTTTAAACTTTCACTGTGTGAACCACATGCGATCTACGTTCGTGACTGATATATGTCATATAACTTATAAGAGCATTGATAACTAAGAATTTGACATGCATTTATCTTCTTTATTCATTATTTTTTACAAGATACATCCCATTTTATTTCAGTAAACTATAAATAAACCTTGCTTACAAAAAAGATACCATATGCAGTATGTGAAGCAATTAATTTATAACCATAGTCCACTTTCTGGGCACCTACACTGCACAAAATGAAAATTCTAGGAATTATATCTAAACAACACATGAAAGGATGATAGTATACAAATTTGTGAGACATTATCATGTAATGCTAACTCCTTTTTTTGCAGAAGTTAGTTGAAGTAATTCTTTTGTTGTGTATGTTCCATGTTTTGAACATAATCCTCTACTCAAGTGTGAGAAGATTGTATGTAGTAATTTGAATAATTAAGATAAAACACTAAGACAGATAAAATAGGACATCTCTTTATTAACAGTTTGCCTTAATGATAAATGGCCCAAAATATTTTTGTTATAACTGTTATTACTACAAAGCACCAGATACAATAAACAATAGTATGAACCACACAATTCAAAGTCCTACTAAATTACAACTAATTGTTAAATGATACACATTATATAATAAAATATAGTAGAAATTCTCTTAATTTCTAATTCTATTAGGCATGTTTAATCCATTTATACAATATTTGACCTACAATGAACTAAAGCATAAAATACAGTATAACAAAGTTTGCTTGTATAACATTATCTTAATTTGTGTTATGAGAATGTAAAATTTCATTCTTGAAAAAAATAAAGCAATATATATCTAAATAATTCTGACGTTATTATCCAGACATTTTATAAATAGAGACCTCTTTTAAAAATGATGCCATCAAATCAAGGTCACTTATGATTTTGCTCCAACCACAATTTAAAACAATATAATTTGTATGGTTCAATGGTACACATGTATTAACCATTAACCCTCTTGATAAATTAGTTTAATTATTATATTCATATAATCTGTCATGGTGAAACATAATTTGATCAGGTTTTGTGAAGATCAGATGAAACCTGTATAACCAAGACATTAAGACATATGCCAAGTCATTCTCCTCCAAACATTGAAATTTTTATTATTTCTATTTAGATAACACCAAATTGCAGAAGTTTTTTCCACTTCGAGAAAGTAAAACTACTAAAATCCCTAAACACAGACACATATATAATAAAACTATTATTGCATCTAGTTAGACAATGAAATAAACTTAACAAATAAACTATATGAAAATACAATAAGGTATTATCGTAGTTATGAATAAGAGTAAAGAATTATTACAGGGTGCATCTGAAGCTGTATTGTCTTTGACTCAAATACAGAGTGGGACACCCTCTTTGTCAGTCAGCCCATTGTTATTAAATTTATTATATCTTTTATAAACATTATTTAAAAGTCATGTATTACTAAACAACTTACAAAAATGCATGTACAACTCAAGTAAAGGTTTAACTAAGTTTGTTACTGCCTTTTTAATTGAATGGCAGAAAAATAAATGTTGAATTTTATTTACTTCCTTTACAAAACTATAATTTGAGTAAGGTACACAGCCACTGATGTCATAATAACAAATAAAATCTACCACATTCACTGTGTATGCTTAGCATACTATTTTTCTAGCAAAACAAAGATATGGTTGTTATGCTTACAACACCTATCAACAAAATTGTTTATTTTAAGTTCTGGACAGAAATGTCTTGGAAATACAAAAGTACTGAAATTTATTTGAATGAACTCAAATTATTTGTTTTATAGGTAATTATTGAATTACTAGATTCCGTATAAAAATTTAATATGATATTTTTACTGTTTTTAGACTTTGGGTGATTTGGCCAAAATGCTTAAGTTATACCGCTAGTCGTAAACTATCAACCATTCAAATGCCTGACCAGTTTAACCTGCTGAGTGATACACATCATTAGTGTCTCTGATTTACTACCCAGTCAATTTTTAGAGATAAAAGTAGTTCCGTCATCTGACAGGTGTTTACATATGGAAGGGGCAGTCAAATCTCATTAATACACTAAGCAGTATACATGCACATAGTGATCAATAAAGCATTATTATTAACCACAGCAAATCAAAGGTTTATCTTCCATGTTGAGAAGTTTATGTAGTAAGAGCTGTAAAATGATTTGTTTATTGATCGATTCTGTAGCTGTTTAATGTAATGATACTGTGGTCATTCATTGCATTACTTGAAGTTTAAGTTGCTTTACTGTATTGCACCATACTTATAATACCTACTAGATTTGTATGCAAATTGACAAAGTACTGTTCTTCAAGATTTTGAACAGGAAGAAGAGAAAATAAAATGTTTGTATTTTGAACTGATAGTATTTTCCAGTAATATAGAGTAGAATTAATATTTCGCCCGCATTTTTGCACTGCTAAGTTGGTACTTAAATCTACTGTTTAAGGATTAATCTTTAGTATGGTTTAGTTAGATTTCAGTTAAAAAGTATTTCTGTACTTCAATACTTTGATTCACGTTCAAAAACTGTTGACCGGGCAATAGTTTTGACTGTTTCATGTGTGTGCTCTGATGTAATGCTGAAATACTTGAACTGTGACTGTGCTAACATAAAGGAATGCAACTGTTTTTGAATGCATCAAAACTCAATCGATCTTGATCATAAGCCAGACTGAAACTTTTCAACAACAAAATGTAACTTAACAATTTATTATATTGAGAAAATTAAGTAATCAATACTAACAAGTACATTTGCAAAACTGTTTTCTTGGTCTTATTTCTGCAAGTAGTCTTTATACAACAATTGATCATGTAATAAAACAGTTATTTCATATGTGAATAAGGAACAGTCAAACAGTTGTACCTTGGTGTAGGGGATAGTGATTTGAATTTTTGCCCTCGGCTTAATACGTCATGTAACAGTTCAAAACACTATCCCCTCAACCTTGGGCCAACAGTTAAAATGTTCTCAAATCTCATATGAAATAACTGTATACTTGCACACAATTGAAAACTTACATATCCAAAAGAATGCCTTACAGAAAATGGATGATAAGAGTTATAAAAACTTTTCTGTCAAATTAAAATGTGAACGTTAATCTATTCACAATACTTGCAAAGAAATTTCGATTTTTTTTTCTGCATTTTTTTCCAACTCATGTAATGTTTTAATCCAGCACAATTTCTATGAAGCCACAACTTACATTTATCACATTGAATCCAATCTGACTGTCCTCCACTGGTATGACATACTGTACAAACTATTTCATTTGCAGTAGACATTTCAGTGGAAGTACCAGGTTCTTCCACATCCATAGGTTTTGTGTCTTTGGATCTAGAATTACAGGGTTTGTCTGAAGTATTGCCTTGAACCCTTACTTGCTTTCTATGGGCCATTTTCTTTTCAATATGTAAGTTTTCTATAGTGTCTTTCCTGAACTGATTAAACATAACCTTGAGATGGTATTTAACAATTTCATGAAATAATATTTCTACCACTTCTACATGAACAATCATTAAATCAAGAAAACCTTCAACAGTATTATCATGATCATGTATGAATGAATGTCGTTGTACTCTGCTGCAAAGTTCAGTAAAATAATCATATACAAATGAGGATTTGATATTTTTAAGACACTCCATGAACATAGTTTCTCCAAATATGTTTAAATTGTGATCTGTTAGGAGGTCAAGACATTTTTCAGTTAAAGTTATGAAAAAATTAAATACACAATCTGGAATATTAGTTAATCCTCTACTAAAATTCTGTCTGCGAGATATGTCAAGAAGGGAGGATGGCTCTACAGTAGTATCAATTACATTTTGCTCATGGTCTGACAAATAATTCAAAATATCAACTGCACATTTTGACTTTTCATATTCTTCTATGTCTAGCTTTTTATTTGAAAATCTATGAGTATTTTTTTTGGTGATAAATTTATGTTTAACTTTTGCAATACAATAACCACCGACATACCTTATTCTTGATCTAGAGGCTGCGGTAATTGATCTTTTATTAACTGTGCTACTTTTAGATTGAATTGATTTTGCTTTTTCATTCATGATAAACTCCCTAATTAAAACATAAATTTTTGTGCATATACGTTGATGTATATTAGAAAAGTTTTCTTCATTTTGAAACAATTTTAAACTGTGCATCTTAAATTCAGCACTTAATAAATAAGTGTGCTGTTGAGTGAAAAACTCACCCAGATCTTTAGACATTATCTGTCCAGAATTTAAACATTTACATTTGTTGATGAGTGATGTAAGCATTGTATATTGTTGTTTTACAAATATTTCTAATTTTTCTAAATCTAGCCGATCCAGAATAACATTATTTTGAACTTGATTTTCAGTCACAATAATTTTAGCTTTGGTATTATCAATTATATTATCTAAGGATATATTAATTGGTAGAACAACATCTCGGCACTCTTCATCGGCTTCTATTTTAGATATTACAGCATTTAAATCATCTTCTAAATCATTAAGATCTGGCTGATATTCACCAATTTCTGTATAGTTGGTAGTTGTACTTGCAATTCCATCTGTATATTCAAGTGTTTCTCTGAAAAGATGAAAAAATGCTCATTATCAAAATTGACAAGTTTGTTATAAGAGTTTATCAGTTATTAAATTATGCTAGCATAAAATGATATGCATATTCATAAGTCAGTATTGCATCTGCCTTATTCATGTATTGCCGGTTAATGATTCCTAAGTGGGACCTTCATACCTTAGTAGAGTTTATCATTGAATACTTTCTATTACCATTATCTCCTATTTTTGCTGTATTAATTGGGATGAAGGTATTTGCATAGTACTGGTTAGAAGTTTGGGTCTAGAGATCTTAGCCTGTCCAGGTACTGTGAGTCAGTGTACTTAGTGCTGCAAAATGACAGAAATATCATCAAATAACCAAGCTTAATTAAGTCTTTGACTGATTACATATTAATAGAACTATCAATCATTGGTATTTTCAACCATACATTACCATTCATTAACCTTTTATAAAGAAAATTCTGTCTACATGATGTATACATTGTCGAAATGTTTAATTCATTTATGAAAGCTGGTTCAAACCTCATGCTATAATTATTTAAAGATCAAATGGTAGACAAATTAATTTTAATATATTTATTATTTCAGGATGTGTACAAGACTCAAAGAAGATGCTGAATCAAAAGTTGAATGGAACAAGCTTATTGAATTGTATAAATTTGAAACTAAAGCAGAAGGGCAGACTCCAACATTGAAACCCCTTGTTTTTTCGGATTTTCTGACAATTTTGTATCCAAATGTATCAAAATTAAAAAAGACATCTGCTGTTTCTACCAAGACTATTTACCAAGGCATCAAAATACAACCTCCACTACAAGATCAAGTAACTACATTCTCAAAGCTTTCTGATTTGAAGAAATTTGTATTAGATGAATTTATTCTTGAAAGTGAAAATGAGAACTTTATAACATTGAAATATTTCACTGGGGAATTAATAGACAACAATCAAACATTCAAGATAGTACAATTTAATAAAGATGGATCATGGACTTTGAAAGTATGTGGAAAAGAAATTTCTTTATCAAGTGTCTATGTCTCTAATATGTTCAAGTATACTAAGGAAAGCATTGAAATTACATGCCAAATAGTAAAATTGCTGAAAATGTGTGGTGGTGTAAAAGTTACAGGTTCAGTTGTTGTTACAAGGTACCATCAGTATAAAAAAATTGAGAGTTCAGATGGTACAACAAAAAGAATTATAAGATCCATATTATGTGAAAGAATTGTAAGTTTGAACTCTGTGACTGAAAAATGTAAAAAATGCAGAAGAATGATTATGACCCATAAGAAAAAAGAAAATGTAAATCCAGATAATGTAACTGAACTTATTGAAAAGCAACCAGAAGCTACATGCAGCAATATTAGTGAATCTTCAACTAGAAAACCTGTTACTTTAAATGAAATAAAAGAATTGATTCCTGATATGGCTGATGAAATGGCAGATTTATTCTTAAGTCAAGCTCACAATGTGTCTAGAGATCCTCGAGGTAGGAGATGGTCCAAACGTATGATCAATACATGCCTACAGTGGTATTGTAGAAGTCCACAAGCTTATGAAGCATTCAGAGCTACAAAAATGCTAGTCTTGCCATGTCCATCTACATTAGTGCAATACAAGAATAAAGTGAAACAGGATCCTGGTTTTGACAGTCAAATTCTCCATTGGATGCATACTGAGGCAACGAAAAGAGATATTCATGATGAGGGCTGGAAGGGTGGTGTTATTATTGATGAAATGGCTATTCAAGAAGACCTTCAGATCACAAAAAATGGAGATGCCATAGAAATATGTGGATTTGTTGATGTTGATGTTGAAGGGAATGCATGTACAGCTGTCCGTACTGGAAATATTGAAAAACATGTAGGAACTTATGCCCTACAATTTGTTTTCTTGGGTTTAACAGGTTTCAGGTTTCCCTTCGCACATTTTATTACAAATGGTGCTCAAGGTACAGAGTTATATTCTCTATTCTGGAAAGGTGTTGATGAGCTTGGAATGTTTGGATTTACAGTTTTGTATGCCAGCTTAGATGGAGCTCAGAGCAATCGTAATTTTATTAAGTACAATCTACATGGTACATTTACTAAACCTTTCATATCAAAAAATCCATTTAATTTTAGTGAAATTGTTTTTATAATGGACTCCTCTCATGTTATCAAGAAAATAAGAAATAGTATATTGTCAAGTGGCACAGATAAGCATCACACAAGAATATTAACTCTCCCATCAGGGGATACTATATTGTGGCAAATGTTTGTTGATTGTTTTTACTGGGACAAAGGAAATTCATTTCAATTGAACCAGAAGTTGACTCTAGAACACATCAATCTATCTTGTCAATCCAAAATGCGAAATCATCTTGCTGAAGAAATTTTAAATGCAGAAATGTTAAATTGTTTTACTCAGTATAAACTTAATCTGGGAGAAAAGGGCTGTGTATTGAATGGTGCCATTGAATTACTTCAGTATACTTCTAAGTTAATAAATTTATTTCACGATATGCGACCTATTAATAATTTAAAAGATGATAGATTGTTAGCATTATAAGATGTAAGTGATTGGTTTGACAAATGGAAGGTACACTGTAAAAACAATTCAAAGCTTTGTATGTCTTACCAATGTCATGATGACATACAGTCATGTTCTGTTGGATTCATTAAATTGTGCAATATGGTGATAAAAGAAAATAAATTGATATTTGTTACACCAGGTTTGATTAATTCAGATGTAGTTGAAAATATTTTTAACCAGCAACGATCAACATATAATGGTGCAAACTCAAATCCAAATGCCTTACAGTACCGGCGTTCACTAAACAGCATAGTTACAGGTCAAGCAATTATTTCTTCCAAGGCCAATGCAGGCAAAGGTAGAGATGCTGCTTTGGCATGTACGAATGCTGTCAGTACACAAAAAGATTCATAATATGTCTTATGTTTCTGATTCTAAATAATTCATATGACAACAAATGTAACTAATTACCTTTTATTGTAAATACAGCAACTCCTGTCTTCTGTGGTACTCAAATTGTCGTCTTCATTCAAGTAATTTATTATGTGTTGTGGTTGTTTCATACAGGCACTATTTGAATAATTAATCACCCTTAGACCATCCAAGTCTCTAGCTCTGCCAATTGCCACACCAAGCTGTCCAGCTTTGAAAATACCTTTACAGTCTACTTGAACTCTAGTGTAACAAATATAAATGTTCAAAAGTTTTAATATAAATATATGTATGTGTTTGAATTTAAGGTATACAATCTCCAATAGAAATATGTTTTTGATGCTGAAAATTCTAGAAATAATTACATTTGTATGTACATTAAATTTTTAAAATTTTCACTTTTAAAGCTGAACTTAACTGTTCTGTGAAAATTTTAAAAATTTAGTTCATCATGACATTGGTATGACATACAATTTAGTTAATCTTTCCACAATGAAAAAAAGAGTTCACTCTTTTATTGTGCTAGCCCTGGTGCTGGTATTTTATGACATGGTTTAGTATATACAATGTATATGTTACTTGATATTTACTTATTTTTTATTATAGTATCATATTTTATTGTTAATTACATGTCATGTTGTTTTTTGCCAATACCTAAATAAATCTGTTTATATTTAAAATCTATCTAGTCTTTGAATTAGGCTAACACAGTTTTTATTGACACTATATGACACAACTTATTATAAATTTTGACACCTGTATTACATGCTTTTATGTGGCTAGACATAACTGTAATATTTAAGTATTGTTCATTGAATAGACATAATCACTGACCCACTTATGAGTGAATGAACCTGATTCAAATGTAGTGTTCATAATGGACATTTGTAGTAAACAGCAGAAAAATAACATTTTCTTAATTGGCCATGATTTTTGCTGTTCAGAGCTCGAGTTTAAAACTTTTTACAACTTTAGTGACACAAAGGTGAGATATCCGATGCCATTATTATCTTTGGAAGCTGAACTAAACTGTTCTGTTTCCCTAATTGTATTAATCGTCAAAAGTGGCTAATATTATATGGTCAATTAGGAGGGTTTGGTGCACTAAGTCACTAGGTGACACTTCATCTTTGAAAGTTTGTATGAAATTTATTGACAAATATAGATGGAATAGCGAATGGAACAATATTTCTCTATTTATTATGTACATATATCATGCCATTGACCAATTAAGAAGAAAATTGTCATCGCTTACATGAAAAACATACTTTATTTTTTTGCCTCTATTATTATGCAACCACTAAACTACAATTTTTTATTGTTACCTAAAATTTATAACTTGTGTCTTTAAATCTTTTTCATATGAAATGGAGGTAATGATAACTCCCAATGACAGAATTAGTAAGTTACGTAATGAACCTCATTTATGGAAAATGATTTACTGTGAATGAAATTAGGAGTTGTATACCTTAAATAAAAATATCAACATTATATGAAGCTGAGTTGTAATTGTTGAATATATTAAACTATTATCATAATTCATTTTATCAAATTTGTCTTTAAAAGTTGTACTAGTTGACCAATACATTTTATATCTATCTTATGTCATGTTTTTGTCTAAGACTGTGTAGTCTTGTGTCTATATCATTTATTTTGCATGTCAATGTTTTCAAGCATTATGTTCAGTCTTTGCATAAAACTTGCACAAAGCACTAAGCCTAAATTACAATTTTTATAGTAAAGTTCTAACTTTATGAATAATGCTATTTTGACTAGCTGAAATCAAATTACACTTGTCCTGGGCACAGGATTATGGGTTAAGATAAAGACTGATACTATGGTCATATTTACCCCATTAATATCATGAACTTTGTTGAAACATTGTAGTAATTTTATATAAATACATTAAATTACAAATTCTATATTTTGGTAATTTAAAGTGAAGATATAATGAAAGTGTTCTGTATAGTCAGATTTTTTCAGTGAGCTAGGATGGTACTTCCTTATCTATAGCTCTCTAGAAAATTCCTAATTAAGATAACACAAACACATATTACATGTCAGTTGGGATTGGTTTGCAATGTTGTTTTCTATGGATTATACCTTGCGTCTATGTAATGATGAGACTTCCCTAATCTTCCAAACTCACAGAATAAAATCTGACTATATTTCTAATTCATTATATTTGTTTATTGTATTTATAAACATACAGCTGGCATGACATCTTAAGTATTAAATACCATACTTAAGAGACTTAGAAATTTGCTTATAAATGTTACAAATTTCTCTCTTTTTGCATTACATCTGAAAATGTTCATACCTTTCAAGTGTCATTCCTTGACTTTTATGAATGGTAAGGGCAAAGGCTGGTTGTAAAGGAATCTGTTTTCTAGTTGCAACAACACAATTTCTTTTGGGATCAAATACTGAAAGAAAGAATGGAAAGATTTTAAATATAAATTATGGTATAATATTGCAATGAAAACTACTGTTATCCTACAAAAGAAAGTATAAACTTACATACAAGAAATCACTTCTTTCAAAGCAGCCTTTTTCACATTAGAAACATAATTCTTGCTCCATTTCAGTAACTACATGCCTGAATGAACATTGTTTAGTTAACTTGTAAGTTAATGTGTAAGAATTGTATTGTCCAAAATATTTTTTTTATTAATTTATACAAGTAATTTTAATTGTATACTTTCTTTTGGTGGATACTGTATTATATAAATTTGTGACTGTTGAAAGAAAAAGTAAAGATACCTATTTGCTGAGTGTTTTCCACTTTTTACTAATTTGGGTTTCTTGAATCAAGTCATTATGAATATATGATACAATAGTTGTGATATGATATACTATTGCTATAGTTATATTTAAATGACATGTTTTTTAATAATCGCCCAAGATTTATCACTTGCTGCTGTAAATACTGTAAATACATTGTACAATGATTGAAAATGTCATTAATGGACAAATTACTACTACTTTCATCAGCAGTCAACTTATACATTAATTATCATTATAACATAAATATAACATTTAATATATGTTTTTGTTTACATATCTTTAAATTTATTTTAGTTCTGGCAAACAAGTTTTTCAAAATATAGGCTTATTTTTACTTCAACTAGATGATAGTTATTATGGCAATTTGATATTGTTTTATAGTTTCAATAATATAGCACCTCTAATACAGTTTCAAGATGTATCAGTCTATCTTTCCAGCTCTACTTTTCACCACATCAATTTTTTTGCTACAATGACATGGTCATAATATCTTATGACAGTTTTTATCAAATTATTTGCAATAGCAAGTTGTGTAATGAATATTGTCATGCAAAATAATAATGTAATACATATGTAAACATATCAGCTTTTGTGAGCCTTTACTTTTCAATGTGTTATTCTTTAACTGAAAAAATTGTATGACTTTAAGTTTTCTATATTCTATTGTTACATTTACATTGAATATTATGTAGTAATAAAGTTTTAGCTTTTATAATAACTCAATTATTTATATTTATATTTGTGTGTTACCTTCAAATTTCACTTGTTCAATATAGACTGTCTCTTCTACATCCACAAAATCCACCATCACTTTTCCATCTTTGATATCTCGCACCTTTCCTCTCAGTCCATTTACAAGTTGGTCTGATAAGTTTTTAATCAATATCACTGGGATACCTACTTTCAGTCGGAGCTTTTTGGATGCTGTTATTTCTTTCATATACTTTTGCTCACCAGTGTCACTTGAAGTAAATTCAATTAAGTCTCCAGAAAAACGAAGAATTTTACAATGATTCAAATCATTTACTAAGTCATTTGTTGCATATAAAATCACTGGTTCCCTGTCTGTGTTTGGTAAAGGCCTTGAAAGGCTTTTCAAAAGATTGACAGATTCAGAATCAATATTGCCAAGTGAAACTTGTTCAATTGTTCTTATTAGGCGCTGGTCTGTTTGACGATATACTTCATCAAGTTTGATACGATGAGGAAAGGCTTTACTGTATATAAGACTTTCAAAGTAGAAAGCACCATCATCATAATACCTTGGACATGGAACAGGGGCTAATTGTAGAATGTCACCCACTAAAACTATCTGTATACCACCAAATAATAGTGATGGGTTTCTCATAGAGCAGACAGCATCAATGCACTCAAAAACACGCTTACTAAGCATTGACATTTCATCAATGATCAATACATCTGTTTGTTGTATCCTTTCATGGACAATTTGATATTTGATGTTATTAGCAACAACCAATCCTATTTCATTTGGTCCAAAACGACCATCACCTATGCCTGACCATCTGTGTATTGTCATGGCATTCAGGTAGTTAGGATACAGACTGCAAGCTATGCCTGTTGTTGCTGTCACTGCACATGTTTTGCCAACTGATGTACACCTAAAATGTGATAATATAAACTTTAGTTTAAGTTTGCAAGAGTAATATCAAATAACATCAGCTTGTAGGCTTATTTAATTTTAATCTTATGGAAATGAAACAAGTGTATCAAATGGCTGGGGCGCTTAATATATAATCAAGTCCTGGGTTCAGATCCCAAGAATTATGATGTTGTATCTTAATTGCCCAACTTGTTTGCGATACAATAAATTATCAAACAGTACTGTCTAGAGGAATAAAGAGTAAGGGGTAAATATAGTTAAGTTGCAAAGCGTGCAACAGTATGACACAGACTATAAAATGCAAATACTAACTCAATTACTTTGTATAAAAAGACGTTTCTCACTAGACACTGTTAAGTCTAAGTTATGGGAATTGTGACTCAATAAAATTGGACAATTTATTCAATAATAGTGTTGCTGCCTATTATTCATCCTAATTCAGATGGCTCATTGGTTCAATTTACCCAAAACTGTGTTTTCTCCACATTACACATGGTAGCCCATCATTTTCTGAAGACGCATTACTTTACATTACTTTACATTACAGTGGCTAGTCATAACCAGGCAATAAAAGATAAGGAACATTAATTACATGGCTTATTAACGTCAAAAAATACATTACCTATCTACAATACGTTTAACCGTATACGTCTTCCCGGTGCCGGCTTTTCCGAGCAAAACCAAATTATGACCGCTTACAACAAACTCAATTGCGGCACGTTGTTTTTCATTCATCGTGACAGATTGCGGGAAACTGGTTCCTTACTTTGTATACATAGCCAACTGCGAAGTGAGGAACCAAAGGTGAAGGTCGTCACACCTTCATCAATTGACCAATCACTGAATACACGAGGTTTTAGTCTAATCGAATATGTTCGGTTATTATCGGCTACTATTTCCGGGTCAGTTTTCATCATGGATACGGTTGGTAATTTACAATGAAAGGGCTGGAAAATTTTGCGATAGTAATTAAATGATATGTATTTGACGATTGTGAGAAAGGCAAGTGTCTTCAAATTTTATTTGCTTTAGTTTTAGTTAATTTTATTTGAGTTCCACGTGCACTTCTATGTGTTACGTTCGGGAAGGTAACGGGTTTTTGGTAGGTCCCGATGGGTACGATCAGATATTTTTCCCTGTTTAACATCACATAACTTTCTCCATTTGCTTTCCAATAAAAAGCTTTTACATGCAATCGATAAATTAACCATTTGTTTGATAGATAAGACCAAGATTTTGAATATCGACCCAGAAATAAAAACACAAGAGTCTGTTGAATAAGATCGGTCATTTTTTTCTTGGTTTCTGTGTTGACGAGTTACATACCTTTACTATATATATATGTGTGTATAAAATTTTTTTTTGGGGGGGGGGACTGTTTTGTGACGACGGCCTGTGATCGTTGTTACACCCGACCTCAATTTTCTGTCTTTAGTATGGTTGAGCTGGTGGGGTATTTAACTCTTCATATTTTGGTAGAGGCTGTGCATAGGGGTTTGGTTGTACAGGGGGTGGAATAGCCGTCCCTGCTGTCATGGTAGTAGTCTGTATAAAACCAGCATTGTTATACCCAGGGGCACCATATGCGACTGGGGCACTTGGATAACCATAGCTGATATTCACACCTAGAAAAATGTAGAAACTTAGTAAGCAATACTTTGCTAGGTATTTTGAAAACAAGGAATGCCATATTAACAATTATGACTAGCTTGTTTAGATAAATGTGTCGGTTCGCCCACGATACATTGCTCCGCAGGCGCTATACTATACGTTTGGAATGTAACTGAAGAAAGTACAGTGGTGGTCGACGATGGACGTAAGCGGTCTTGAACCAAACTCCTCACAGAGGTAAGGTCACGCGTTGCTACTTTAGCCACTGCTTTCAAAAAATTACGTGACGCTAGTTATACCTCGTAACTAGGGTTTAACTAGACGTGTTTATTTTATCCATTTAATAAAGGGAAGTAACCGCTTCGGGGAATTTGGTTTTTAAATATATAACAGCTTTGTAACTACTAAATAATAAATGAATGCTTCACATAATTGAGTAACTGAATGCTCTAGTAACTTCATATTACGCATCGAAAAACAGTATACATGTAAATTATAGGCACACATATTATATTGTTTGTTGCAATTTTCGTGTGACTAACAAGGCATGGGATGACTTGAAAGCAACTGGGCCTGATGATCCACTGACATGTTTCTGTCACTTTATTTTACGTCTATTACAATATGAAACAGAAACAGGCAATAAATGAGCAAATTTTGTATTTTAACAGTGTCTTTGTAAATTATTTGCTATCAAAACACATATTTACCACCAAATTAAGGTTAAGGCAAAAATACCAGCAATTTTATACTACGTATCAATGTATTTTATTTGTATCATATTTTAACCTTAAGTTAAGTTTATTCATACATAAAGTAAATATGTGTTATGGTCCAACACTTTTGAAACAAGCAAGGACAAAGTATATTACAATAACGATCATTCTCACTTGGTCACATGCGTTTCCAATATGCTAGATGATAAAATGGAATTCTTTATCAATCTTTGGATAAAACAAAATTTGGGATACCGTTAACTGAATTTTAAACATGTTTTTGTTTTCAATAAAATACAACAGTAAAATATGCACTCGTTAATATTATATGCGCTTATAATTCTACAAATGCAACACACTGATTATTTGAAATACTCGTATTAAAACTCATTCCTAAAGTTTCATTTATTAAGTCCCAAGTTGATATTTGACGTTGTGGCTCAATATTGACTGTACCGATCGAAGGCGGTCGGCCCTGTCCGTCATATTAATAGTCGACCAGAGACCTTATGCGCATACATGTACATGGTTTCTTGCGTTGTTTGGTACCTTGCAGGTCGCTCACTGCACCTTGTTTGAGATATTCACCCTTTACAGACCAATCTCGTGTTTTACGTGACTGGACCCCATTTCAAATGGCCGTCATGAATGCCCCTTTTTTCCGTCTAACGTTGCCATGGTAATTGAGACCGGGGTTCAAATCGCTTTTTTTGAAGTACAACCACCCATTAATGATTTGTCAAAGTTGCCTTTTCGCACATGGTCTGACTAGTATAGGATTAATTTTGCTATTATTCAAAATTTAAAGCATATGTTAGAGATTAATTATTATGGACTAGAATTTTTTTGTTTTCAAATACATTTCAGTCATTCCTATATTATTTGTGCATTTCCAATCTATGAAAATGTGAAAAATCATACCTCTTCAATTTGCTCAAAAATTAGATTTTCTTGAAGACAAATTTATATCTTTTAAGATATGAAAGAGTTTCTCATAAACTCTCAACCGTTAATTTTCAATGCCAACTTGTGAAGTTGGATCTAATTGCTTTGGTAACGGAGGTTAAATGCTTTATCGACTGGTAAATTATGGAGCAACTGAATCCACATTCAATTATAATCTGTTTAAATCTACTAAAAAATAATGTCAATTCACTTACAATGTAGTTACAAAATTCTTTCCAGTACATATTTTGGATGAAATGTCACAAAGTAACAGCATATCAAAACTAAATAAATTGGTCTCACTTGGTTCTAATTCACTTTTTATTCAAACGATACTTAATACAAGAAAACATATCAGAAAACAGAACAATTGGTGTTCAATAACTTATCAAGTCTTCTTTCGTTCAAAAAAGCCACCTTAAGTTAAAATTGCAAGTTCCTTTAGGAATAAGTTGCCTGTATTGAATGTTGTCAAATTGTAACGGAAGTTAATCACAAAAGTCTAGAATGATTTCGAAACATAAATAATTCATGCTTATACCCTAAAACGCTTGAAATTCTTGTGAATGCTTAAATTATCAATCCTCATACCCCCCCCCCCCAAAAAAAAATAATACAGCAGCAGGTTTATTACAAATAAACAAAACCGTTAGATTCATTTACTTGAATAAAATTGTATTTAATATGAAGTCATTAGAATGAAGTCACCAGGGATATCCTTAAACAGAAAAAATAGTTAATAAATGTCTGTCTATACATATATACATATGTGTATATCCAGTATGCAATCATACACTTTCTAAAGCAATTTACAATACCACGAGGCTTGATTAAGTTTAAGTTTTATGAAAAAGGCTAGATGTAGCACACAAAATATAATGTGAGGGATTATTGGACCAATGCAATGTTGTAATTGATAGCTAGTTTTATTTTACATTTCTCTTTACAACAGGTGGTTGAGTAGACAAAACACATAAATTATTTCAATCATTGTATAATTAGTGATGACCAGTTACTACAAGAGGTCAGTTTATCATCTATTAAGACTGTACATGTAAACATAGCCATAATGTATAGATTGCATGAAATGTGTTACCCACTACAAATTGAATGGAATTATGCAAATATTGAAAAAAAACCATTAATGCACAAAACCTGTCATTCCGAGGTTTTTTGTCACTCCATGTGGAATATATGATAGCCTCAAAATGGCTTGGTCAAGAGCGAAAGAAACATGTATACGTTTATTCAAGCTTCTTATAACATTTCAATCCATTCAATTATTTCAGAGCTTTCCCTAAACTGAGTTTTTGCTGTTCAAAGGGATATAGTTTGGTAATCTTAGTATTGTGTAATAATCTTTCCAAAGCACATCTTTTTAATTTGGCCATCTAAAACAATTACCCAGTTTACCAGATTCTTCCATGAAGTTAACTTTGGTGTCAACTTTATCTGCGCTTATATCATTAATGACCTCAATAGACCATTCACCATCATAAACTGTTGCACAGAATAAGCCAATATCAATATTTCTTGCTCATCTATATCGCCATGTGTCTAGACAATATCAAGTGTTGTTTCAATTGGTTCACTTAAATCTGAATCAGTTGTGTTTTAGAACATGCACAGATCATCGATTTCATTCAGATCCAATACATTACTTCTGCAGTTTATGCAATTACATGATAATAACCTAATGGCTATCCTGATTTTCAAATAATCAATGGGGATTACAGAATGTAACTTAAAAGTGCCACTCACCAGGATTACAACATTAACTTTTTTCAATTCAGTCAATCAGGCTTGTATGCTGGTTAATATTCGTAATAATAATGACCCACATTTTTCTCGTTGCCTAGTTTTAGCACAATCAAAGAAATCAGAACAATGTTGAATGACAGCCTTGTCCAATGCCAGCGTTCCTATCTAAACTCCCCTGAGAACATCACAGAGGGCCTTTAGGTGACCACTTTTCAAGTAATCTCACGTGACATTGATATTAAAGGTGAAAGGAATATTCCAATAAAAAAAGAATAAAATGTTATCCATGCATAATGATGTATTTCCAGTTCATGAGGAATGTGGATATGTAGGTGCTGAAAGAATGTTTTGAACTTAAATATTTGTTACCAAAGACTAATTGTATCTACGTTACTTAAGTCTTCTTCTTGCCCACTTGGTACAAATAATTGTAGGGTTTTTATGTTTATACACAAGGGGTTGTATAGATAAGACTGTGGAAAAAAATTAAAATCCATCATTGTCTTTTTTCAATGAGAGAATGTGGGGGCTTTAAAACTAATTTTAACATCCGTTACCTTGGACTTCCTGACATAAGTGAAGAAGACACATATGCTAAATATACTATGCATTTTGTAACCATTCATGTCGCCACTCAAAAAAGAATTGAACTTCAAATGACTACCATAATAAGGCATAACTTTACTTTACCCCAAAGCATGTGGCTATAAAATTAACATCCGTTACCATGCTATACATAATGGTTTTAAAAGAATATTTTGAGTAGTATACCACTGAAACTTTGGTCATATAATTGACTTGTTCCAGCAAAATTGCTGACATTAAATGTCTTCAGTGCTCGCTCAATTATTGAAATAATGGAACATAGTCTCCAAAAATTATTTATGTAAATAACTTAACCACTGTAACAGCCTATCATGAAGATATTTTTTTCTAAATTTTCGAAACATGACGTTAGTCCAATTAAGCGAGGAACAAACTTTGTTTAACCCAGTGTGTTTGTAATGTAGACAGGTCATGATACCTGCTAAATCAATACACAATTGTTAGATAAAGTCACGGAGGTTAATGGTAATGGAGGTTAAGAAATTTAACAATATTGGTCAGTTTTCTAGTTTAGATTGAGTGTAATGTTATCAACTCATTGCGATATATATACACTAGATTATGATCTACATTGACATTTGGATGACCAACGAAAAAGAAAGAAGATCTTTAATTGTAGGGATCAACGGAGGTTAATAATAAATTTTACTTATTATGACTGACTGACTTGCTTAGCAAAACTTGGAATAAAAGAATAAGGATTCCCCAGTTTTCAAGGCTCTGATAAAAAGGGGACTTGAAGTACGAGAAAATTGAGCCAAGTGGAATATTATTGGATGAACAGTAATATCCAACCCAAGGTGTCAAAGTTCGGTAACGGACGTTAACATCAATATGGAGACACCCATATGAGTCTGAGTAAATATTTTACATTGATTCAAAATGAAGTTTTTTTCACGATTATGAGCGCAGACATATCTCACAAATAGAAGGCAAATGAAAAAAGTTTGTAATTAATGAGCATATTTTTGTAAACATGATGTTTTTAATCACACCTAAGCTTGAGACAAGCAAAATAGCTATTTTTTCACATTCTTAAATAACTATGTAACAAATATGCAACAACCAAAATGTGCAAATAATGTTTTATTTTACATCTAACCTTGTAATGAAAAAATATAAGGGAAATATTACATGGATATAAGCATCAGCTCGCACCTATCGTTAAAAGACATCCAAAAAACACCAAATGCACAATAAAAATAGGAATGGCTGTTTTGTACATGAAACAAACTAAAATATGTGTATTTTACTGAATTATTTTGTTTACCTGGTTGTTGTGTCTGAACTGGTTGACAAACTTGACCTTGTTGACCTCTAGACTTTCTCAAGCAACAACAGACAGCAACAATAATTGATACAATAAGTATTACACCACACACACAACCTATGACAATACCTACTATTGCTCCGACCACTCTGAAATTATTAATGCAACATGTTCACTATGAAGTAAAAAATGAGACCCCTAGAGAGTTCACTAGGTTTTTAATGCACTGGCTGTGTGACCTAGTTTTTGACTCCAGGTGAACCATGTTTGAAATCCCAGCAATTAACTAAACAAATGATACATTACTTTTAACTCATTCTATTTCCTAAAATCACATTATTCATTTATAAAAAATCGATGATATATATATGTGTAAATCCAAAAGGAAAAAAAGTTTTTGGGCTTTTGCTAAAAAATAACAGTTTTGTTTTAATGGTCATGGGTTCGATTCATGGACAAGGGCATACTTTTTTAGTTTGGTCATAGAATATTTTCTAAGGCGAATTTCCCTCTTACTACTGATTCTAAATCATGTGGGGAAATTGTCAGTCAGTGGCGGAAGTATGCGCTTAGTAAATGGCTAACAGACGAATCCAGATATTTAGCCTTTCCAGGATCAGTGAGAAGGTTAACTGACGGCCGTGATCCGACTAATGACAAACGACGTAGAATTAAAAGAAATTTCGCTATAATATAGCTTGCCCAAGACAAGCGTGACATAGCAAAGTATATATACTACATTAAAGATTAAAAAATAATTGCGGAACTAGAATTCTTAAAGTAAACATATTACTGCCAGAATCCGAAAAGGCCAGGATGGAAGTTCTTGCGTTACTGAATATGAAAACAAATATTTAGGCCTACAATTACCGAAAACGCATTCAATTGATTTCATCCGTGTGTTATTAAATGTTTGAAAAAGTACGTTATTTCATAAATTTATAACGCTTTAGAAAAGACCATTTAATTTATTTTATTTTTGAACTTGGACGAATATGGGGAAACTCTGATTTCAGATGTTGTAGCTCGTTTTCATTTTTCAACCAGTAGAAAAAGGTGTTACTCCTAGTTTCCAGTGCGTCATGTTGCGTTTGTCCAATAGATTGAGATATTTTATAAATAGACACATGCTGTATCTCATATTTCAGCTTAGACAGCTATGCTAAATAATAAATGATAATTTATATCCACAACTACTGGAATCTAAGCAGCTTGTCAACCTTACTGGCCATTGACGCAGCTTGCTCTTGATAGTACATGGAATAATGAACTTGACAAAGACTAAATTTTATGATGATTTTGCCATTTATTACACACATTCATAAATGACGTATATTATAAACATTAATTATAAAAACATGACATGTATTTAAGTATTTACATAGTTGGGATTAGCAAATTTATTCCCCTTTAAATCTTTACTTTGTATTGGCAGCAATGCCGAAAAATAAATAATAATTTTTATTTACCCCTTATCACAGCAATATCTTTTATATACATCGCCACAGCAATCATATGGACAATTCAGTGTATCTGTAGGACCCCAGAAATCATCAACATAATATGTACAGAAATCAGCACTCACAGCTACAATAAAATGTTACAAATGTTAGATATATCAAATTGGGATTATTTTACCTTACATGAGTAAACAAACAAATTTATACATGCACTTCTTAATACAGTACATACTGATATTCATATCAAGGTCTGAAAACTAATCTAACCCTTAATTTGACATTATTACGATTAAAATAGAATTCTAAGTTTTTAACTACATTTTGTATTTTAAGTTTCGAAATTTAATGACTATTTCAAGCTTAATAATGACACTTTTAAACCTGACATTTGCATTCGAGGACTTAAATTAGAATGACTCTTTAATGCTAGAAAATGGCTCACTGAACGAGGAAGTTACTTTTTTTCATTTACGCCAGGCAATAATTATTTAAAGTTTTAATTGACTCGTGTAAGACTGGTAATGAAATTAAATTAACCTTGAAAATTAATCTTTTAAACATGGGTATGTCGTTTTAATTTAACACATGACAGTCATACACTAATACTATTAAAAAATCCTGAAATCTAAACAATATAATATGAAAGAACGTATTATATATGCATAACTATATCATAGAAGATTATTTACAGCTTCAGGGAGGAGCCATATGGCATATAATACTCTAATTACAGCACTAATTACAATGTACTAAATACATGACGAGAAATATCAATTTCAACAAAACTAATTAAGTGGGAATTTGATAGTAATGAAATAATATGGAGGAAATAAAATCGAGACCTTTAATTTATCTCGTCTTACTTTGATACGGAAACGAATCAGCGCCTCCACTAAGTTTCACGTCATGCCAACTTGGTTTTTTCTGAGTTGACCAAAAACATCCCATAGAGACGCAATGATTAATGCGTAATACGTAGAAAATTTGAATTATATCAACTAGATTTCTGTCGAAAAGACAAAAGCAAAAGGCAAAAGCATCTTGTCAATGCGAATAAAAAATAAATTTTGTAAAACATAAAGCAGAAGCACTTTTTATACGGCTGACACGGAAATACCTATTTTTTACGATTAAATATTTGAAGTTATAGGCGGTGGACAAGTGCGCGGTGATAATACCACGTGATAGATAAACGCATTTCTGAGTTGGGATTCGTAATAAACATACTTTTACATACACGCAGGAAAGTCCCCCAACTTTTTAAATTTTTTATCTATTTATTTTTCAGTCAGCAACAGTTCCGTATCGTATACATATCATAAAAGTTATACACTTTGCTATGGCTTTAGTAAATTAGCATACACTAATACGAGTGCAGAAGTTATGTTTATCAGCGATAAGTACACATTGTTTTCTTAGGGAAACATTTCTCTAATAATTACAGTCTTATATACACTCACCAAAATTTCTAATCGATCACCCCATTAATTCCTTATTTTTAGATAAATCAAATAAAGTAAGGACTATCATGGCAATTTCATTGTCAAAGAAAATTATATCGGGTATATTCCTGACAAAACATTTCACATTTACAATAATTGCGATTATATAAGAGTGTCTTTAACATAGGTATTCATGTAAAAACTCACGAATTGTAGAACTTCAAAATAAGTATTTAATAATGTGTATGACCTCCGTTGCCAGCTTCCATGGCACAACCTGGAGATCTCATAGATACAATGTAACTTTGCAGATACTGTTGTGGATTATTTCTCCATACCTCTTGAACGTCACACTCCTGTTCATGGAGGTTATGCTGCTGGCGGCAGGTCGAACTCGACGTTTGTCTGGAATATATATATATACTTAGTATATTTTGCTTCAATACAAATGCTATGATAGTCCTTAGTTTATTTTTCAGATATTTGAAAGTAATTTATTGATTGGGTGACTGATTAGAAATTTTGGTGAGTGTATATTGATAAATGATTACAAATCACACCATCCTTATATTAGAATACGCCCTAAAATTCTTTGACCTTTTTACTTTGGAACAAATAAGGGTGCAACCAAACAATTAATCACATTTCCATTGGTCGCAATTTTTATCCCGATAAAAACCCAACGACTGAACTGGAAATAAATATAAAACCATTTGATCCCACGTCATACACTGGGGTCCAAAAGTTTCTTTACACGCGTACTTTTTCACATTGTCTCGTTTTTTATTGAAAAAAATATTGCCGACACATTTTGTTTAGTATTTTCACTATATATTCACAGTACATAAAAAACATAATTGATTGCTCATGTTTTATTGTATATTAAGCGTGAAACTAATAACTACATGTAAAGTATATCAAAGTATACTTCAAAAGATCAACTTTACTGTGTGTATAAAAACTTTTGGATCGCAGTGTATTACGTGGTCATAAAGGCAAATGTGTACAAATGTCATATTAAACCTTGCAAATTAACCTAAAACAGACTACTTGTGCATACTTGTGTAAAGTTGAGATAAAGATTTTATTTGAATAGTGATAACGCTTCTATAGATTTTTTTATCTGTATACAAATTTGTTAGCTATCATGATATAATATTATATAGGTTTGTAAACAAATTGAATTATATATCATTTCCTTGAAATTTGATACATTTACTAGTTAAATAACATTATACGTCTCCATCCCCTTGTATATATGGCCAGGGATGTTATAAAAAATCCCTGATCTGGCTTATAGTTACTTGTTCACAGAGCTGACTATTTTAGATACTTTAAATGAAAGTTGAAATCAGTAAACAACCTAAGTCTCACTGCTTTTAAGAAGCAATCATAGTTATCGCCGCCTAGTTTTGTGCAACAAAGGTACGTATATGTATTTGCCGATTTGTTTATAAAGTTATGAAAAATATTTTCTAAAGATATTTTTAGAAGCAAGGAAGTTTAGATGGCCGTCTTCATTATGTAATTATTGTACCCGGGTAAGCGGAATTGATATATTATACTTGTACATGTATATACCATAAACATCTTTACTATATGCTGTATTCACCAATCGTAACTGTTCGGCAATTTACGAATCTTAAGAAATCGTTAAAACTTCGACCATTTCCGCCAACGGACGCTTCTTTGCCATACACCTTTATGAATCTTAAGAAATCGTTAAACTTCGACCATTTCCCCCAACGGTCGCTTATTTGCCATACACCTTTATGAATCTTAAGAAATCGTTAAACTTCGACCATTTCCGCCAACGGTCGCTTATTTGCCATACACCTTTATGAATCTTAAGAAATCGTTAAACTTCGACCATTTCCGCCAACGGTCGCTTATTTTTCTCATACCTAAGCGATGTGATATAAAATGTTCAGACTAGTCTAAATATCAATTGATAAGAGGGAAAGTGTTATCTTTTTAAGGGAATACACTTACATTGTTACTAACCGGTTAGCAATATTCTTGATGCGGAAATTGGTTAACTATTTACGTAACTAGATAACCACTTAATTACTATTAAGCTGGTGAAATAATACAAACATAATACTTTCACATAGGCATTTATTTCCTGTAATGATCTTTAATTTATTGAAATAAAACTAGTTAAGTAACTAGCTTACCAATCAATTAACTAGTTGTTTATTTTGTAAATTAGTTAGTTTCAAGTTAATCAATTAATAAACTAGTTATTTATTAGATCAACCAGTTACGTAACTAGTTAACAACTTAATTAACTTGTTAGATATGTGGTTATCTGATGGCAGAAATATGCCACCATGTAAAACATCAATCTCCGTAAACAGATATCCTGTTGCGAGTAGGCGAGCGTAAAAGTTTAGATCGGGTTTTAATCAGATTGGTAAATAGGATAACAAAAAAAAGACATCTAACTATTGATATATTTGTTATAGATTCTACACCATACGTCTCAACTTCATTCTCGTACCCCGAGGTTATCAAGATTCTCGATCTAGTATCGAGAATCTTACTAGGCTCTGGGAACGAGAATGCTCAATTTTAGATCTTTCCACTGACAAAAAAACGTGTCAAAACACTTTGCTTTCTAAATTTGACTAAATGCGCGACCATTGCTTAAAAGGGGGATTCCCTTTTTAAGCACACTATTTTCTTTTTTGTTAACATTGAATGATCCAAAATCGTTTAAGAACTATAAATTGTGTCATTTGGACGTGTAGTTTTCTATCTCCAGATTTCATATTGAAGTATATAGTGATCAATACTATTGTTTGAGTACTGACAACCAGATTTTACTTTCGGTTTTGATCACTGATCATTTCAATGGTCTTATTTGGCATTCTAATACGGTATTCTAATGGTCGATATTTTGTATTATATATCTTTAATGTCGCGCGTTGAAAAGCACTTGTATAAGTAGTTTTTTTAACTTGGTGCGTCGATTTAACAAAAATTATAGTCTAACTGTCAAAAATATGGATCAATGAATATAAAATATTATTCAGAAATATTTTTATTTGTATAAAAACAATTTAAGTGAGTAGTATCTACATTCTTATTCACTGAGCCACAAGTACTAAATAATTAATTTTATTTTTACATGAATAAATACTTGAAAAATGCTACACAAGAGTGAATGAATCCAAAATTGAAAGTACAATAACATGTCATGTTTTAAAAATCGATTTGTATCTTCCTAATGGTAAATATATTTTCAACACATAATGATAATCTGAGGAGCTAATCTGACCTACGTGGGTCTAGTTAGGAACCATCTCAGATATACTATAGATGCATTGGTGTCCTCATTATCCTAATACATTTATAACTGTTATGGAAATAATTATATTGAGTTTTTTATAAATATTTTAATGAACAATTTAACAAGGTGCCTTTTGCAATCACAATGATGATACCAGAAAACAAAACCGAGAAAAGAGAAATTATAGGCATTTTGTGTGTCTATTCATTCCTTTAAAACCTAAAGAAAAACGACCGATGCAAACTGAATGACTCAACATTCATTTATTTAACACGAACTGTATGATAACATTGTCTTATCTAGCAACCATTTTGTAATCAGGAATTTAATGTTATCTTACAAAATGTTGGCCTGTTGTTTGTCACATGATTACATAAGACCCTGTGTACATGATTGCATACATGAAATATACATTTACATGATCTGCTAAATATGAATTTTAAAATTTAAAGCCCCTTTACCAATACAGGGATTTTATATAACAGGGATTTGTAACGATAGGTAAATTTCACTGTCGTTGCTATTATTTCAGCCAATACGGAAAAACAAGAATAACAAGTTTAAATATAGATATTCACATGAAATTTTGTACCAGTACCATTCAAATTGACATAAATGTTAAGAAAAGTGTGTTTCTAAATGATTTTGAGGTAAATTACGCTCACAGACTGTTTTACAAAATAATGCATTTTCTTGACTATGGTAACACTTTTTACTGTAGAATTATGAAAGAGCGATCTAGTTTAAAGCGCTTTTCGGAAAAAGTCAACGATTATTGAATTGATACAAAAATATCTGTAGAAGAACAGAACAGATTCTTTATTTAGTAGCGTATACATAAATTCAACGTGTTACAAATAAATGTCATATTACATGTAAATGAATATATTGTTTCTATACACTTGTTTACCGCCGGCCTGAAGGCCGGTGGTATATTGGAGTCGTCAGAATCTGATGACTACGGTAGGAGCAGTTCATGATTTCTTTTACTGGCGTCCTCCATTTTTATTTACTAATGTTGACAGTGCTAAATTGTATTAATTTTTATTAGTTTTATTGTACTGCAATAAAATTTCTTGCTTTTGGTGGGCATTTTAAAGAACATTTTATTCTTAATATATATTTTAAGACATTGTAAAATATCTGCTCCCCTAAATTGAGGTACAGGCTAAAAAATACACGTACCGTACGTATTTCACGCACGTCTCCGTGAACAGATTTGCTACAGACTCGCGTTTATCGTATACGAAGCGCTAAATTCATGCTGTAAAAGTTAATTATTATTAATTTTGTACTGTCTATAGTAAGTTTTGATACTGTCACTGCATGCTGAACTTTTCGGCTGTTACTGTATAATAACTGTCTAACTCACTTTCTCATTGAGGCCGCCATTAAGTCAAAATAGGTTTGAAAAAAAAACGGCAGTATTAGATTTCTGAATTGTTAAATCTGGCGTATTTTTGTATACATTTTATTTATTCTGTAAAGCATTTATATATCATATTTAAAAGGAGTTTCTCAAAGAAACTAATTATCTTCTCTTCTAAAGCCTGCAGCGTGTTCAGTAACTAGGCCTACTGTAAGTTAACGTTAAAGGTACGGGACAACTCAACCCGAAGACGACTCAACCCGTGCATAACTCAACTCAAAGTTGTTGGGACAACTCAGCCCGTTAGTAGGGGATTGAGTTGGCTCGGTTGAGTTGTCTTTGGGTTGAGTTGTTCCGACACATTCGTTACGGGACGTTTTGGAACGTTTGGGATTATTGAACAGGCTACTGATTTAGACTAAAAACACGTAGAACATGCGAGTACAACTTTGAGGAACGGTCTATAATAGTGACACTAAAACTGACTATATACAAAGAATAATGATCAGACCATGATTGATTATAATTTAATAATATAATAGGTGCTTATGTTTTAGTAAACAAAAATGCAGTATATTGCTGTAGTTAGTGGTCAATAAGCAATGTGTGGGTTTTTTTTATAAAAGTTTATAAAAAGAAATAATTTATTAATAATGTAGTAATTATATAGATTTATATACTGTGCCATTTAATCATGAAACACTTTACATGTTCTGTATTATACCTTAGAATACAAAATTTTGTACTCTTTTTGCCGCATATATCTTTGTTTTCTCTTTTGTGTATGTATACATAATGTTATCACTATCCGGCGGTATTTAATGCTTTGCATTAATCTTTTCTTGTAGCATGTAATAGTTAACATAATAGTTATATTATGATTTTTAATTATGTAGGGCAGCTGTTCTGTTCTGTTCTGTTCTGTTCTGTTCTGTTCTGTTCTGTTCTGTTCTGTTCTGTTCTGTTCTGTTCTGTTCTGTTCTGTTCTGTTCTGTTCTGTTCTGTTCTGTTCTGTTCTGTCATCGGTCTACAGTCGGACTGATATCTATAGATCTATCAATCTCAATCTCAATAGAGAGTTTTTTCTCCACTTATGTGCCCATTTACACCTAGGTGAAGTGAAGCAATCGCAAGTAAATTTCTTGCTCGAGCAAACTAGCTGTGCCACTAGTGCGGTTCAAACCCGGTACCTTTCGATCCCTAAGTGCGCGTCCCATCTCTGGATAACTGCCTGATTAAAACCTCATTTTGTATCAGTACTCAGACTTTCTTGGAACATGACTTTTTCTGTATTTAGGTAGTTTGATGGAACAATAAAAAATATTGATGTTATAGTTAAATGGTTCTTAACTAATTGTTATAGAGCTTGAAGAGCGCGATTCACGGTGACGAGAATATGTTTCTGTACTTATCATTATTATTATTAAGTCGACTTTTGAGACAAACTGCATATAAAGGACGTAGTTATATGAGGTGAAGTTGTTGCCTTCATTTCATTGGCTTAGACGATACTGAATCGTCGCAGTATTTATTACTAAAAATGTTCAAGTGTGGTATTTTTTAAAGAATTGTTTGGTTGTTTTATGCATTCATTTCATAGTTAAAAGGTCTTTTCACGACTTCTTACTTCAGCAGCTCAAGAAAAAACAACTTATGTGTCATATTTTCCGAAGGTACTTTCGAATCATTATTCTATCTGACAGGTATGATTTTTGGTTAGGATCCAGAACAAATGTATGTACATGCAGTTTCTACATTTTTTCAAATACAACATTTAGATAAAAGCATGCATATATTTAGAATTTTGTCAAGCCCGGTTTGAGGATTGCATTATTCATATTAGGTATAAACCGAAATTATTGTATTTCAACGGCACTATTAACCGTAAGCAAAGAATCCATTGTGGAACACTAAAGGAACCATTTAAAATCGATTTCAACATCATTGAGGAATTAAAACACGAAGGATACCCACAAAATGTGTAATTCAATAACATAGTAAATTAAAAATCGTCATTTTGTTTCTTGGCAGAAAATGGCGGAAATTGAGATGGCCTTAGACTTTTGGCAAGACCATATAAACTGATCAACAACAAGCATTAACGTGCGACGTTTGTTTTCGTACCGAAAAGCAATAACTTTTAATAAAAGCTCAATCGTCATCCGCTTTCAATAACTCCGAGCACCTTTTTACAAAAACTGTTACAAAATAGTTATCATGTCATTTTCAAAAAAATTGCATTTCTAAGTCAGAAGGACAATAAACATAACTATGATATGATATCCAAAAGGTATACAATATGCTACATAATTCATTAATATTTGGAATTGGTTGGCCAAGAGATGACCGTGTTTCTTGCTTTTGGCTTACTATGATTTTTTTTCGTAAGATTTTATTGTGAAAAGCACCGCTGCTGGTTCTGTTGACTAACCCAGTCTAAGGATTCTAAGGCTAGTTACTCACCTCATACAGCTTCAGAGTAATAGAAGATGGATTAGTTAGGCAACCAATGCAGAGTTTGAACCATTGAACTCACGCTCTGCATGCAAGTTAGATGTTCAGAGCTCTACAAATTTATATATTGAGTCGATCAATAGTTAACACACATATTTTAAAGATATGCTTATATACCGAATCATCCAAAAGCCCATAGGTAAAAACCTGCTTTTTGCCCATGAAAAAGCAATTGTTGTCTGAGTCAATTTTAAAATGATTAATCATCATCATGATGATATGTAACATTTTTTTACAAAGGTAAGTTTCAATTACAGTGATAACCCTAATCCTTTCTCAAACTTACATTTCTCCAAGAACTTTTGAAGGGCTTTTGTATACAGTTACTGTTTAACTAAAGCCGCCCGGCTATGTCATTTGGTACCATGCAAATCTACTGAATGAGGGGTCGTTGGTTCGATTCCCGGGCGGGGCATACTTTCGTGGAGCTTGGTCATGAAATTATATCTACGGTCATTCTCCCTCCTACCAATGATTTTTTATTATGTAGGGCAGTTGTCAGTCACTGACAAAGTATGCGCCTAGTAGTTGGTTAACAGCTAAATCCAGAGATTTAGCCTTTCCAGGAGGAGTAAGTAGGTTGACTGCCCGCAGTTATATGACCTGTATAATGTGTTGCTATGGCGTAAAACCCAACAAACAACAAAACTGTTTACTATGTGAAAATCTGAGATATTGAATCCATCTCTAATTTAATTTACCAAACATAGACGGATTAAATAATTAACTTGTATATTACATTGTATATCAATATTACAAAATATAAATTGATAAATAAATATTTCTTCTACATAAATATATCATATACACATGTTTATTAACAGAGAATGTTTTGAAGTCAGGTCAATAGGGGTAAGGATCCAGTGGAATTCAATGGATTCTTTCACCCCTGGAATAATAAATAATTCGGGCCTGACTAAACCAAAAATAACCAAGGGCTAGCAACTTTGACACTTTAAACCCTTTACTGTCATGGAGATCACAGATATGTCACCCTAGCTGCCAACCATCGCACCTGGAGCAAGTAAAGTCAAGTCTGTACATGAATGTTACATCTCACTAATGCAAAATGTATCACATTCGCTGAATTCTCATCCAGAAAAAGATCAACAACAAAACATTTTAAAAAGATTAAAATCAAAATATATAGATCTATATCTTATGAAAATGAACAAAAATGTATGTTTAATACCATTATCTTGCCATTTCTCAGCTATAAACTTGTATATCTGTGATAAGTTGACATATCCACTGTCCATAGACATAAAAAGGTATGGGGTTGAGTTCTAAACCTTTAATTAATATATATTTTAAACGAGTGAAAAACATCCTTAGAAAAGATGACGCTAGAAACCTAGAAACGCCATGCTGTTGAAATCCACCCCAGTGCAAAGGCCGAAAATAGCATTTATTTACATAATTCGCATAGATATGTGTTTCTAATTCCAAACAAATAATCATAAAAACTTATTAAACAAGAAATGTCTTTAAAAAAGACAAACGGCGTCGATTTAAAAACAAGAGGACCCAAAGGGCCCTGGGTGCTCACCTGAGGAAAAGGTCAAAGGTCACAGAAGAGCCATTTACATAGGACCACTAATGTTAAAACCTATTTTTTGACGTGGTGATGGATTGCCAGATTCCGTTAGTATTTGCTCATACAAGTTGTGACCACGCATCATCACTTCATCAACAACATTTGCAGACCAGTTTCGCAGACTTGGCACATGATTGCCTACCGTAAACAATATGACAGCCCATGCAATTGCCGTACACTGATAACCTGCAGCTTGTGAGCATATCTGACCTTGGTGAAATCGACCGTTAATAATCCTTACCATTGTTTTGATCTCCGTTGCCCGTTCAATGTTGTTTACTTCTAACCGCCTTCTAACCGCATTGCAACGCATTCTTTCCCAGTTTACACCATAGACGTAGAATATATATTATTCTACGTCATTGGTGTACACTATTACACTAACAGTGTGGGGAATCACGTGACCTAAAATGGTTCTTTACACGAAAAAAATGGCGGCCATATCGTAAAATTTGGGCTAAGAGACAAGATAAAAGACATTTATACTTAACCAATTTTTATCATACCTAGCGCAGTCTAAGCAGCACAAAATTCTCTTTCTAAAGGTAGTTCTGCCAAACCCACAACGGTTCTAGTTTTCTAGATTACCTCGAGGTTTTGAACGAGTTGAGAGTTTCTTGGAGGAAAAATGCCGTGGTGCCTAACACGTACATGCTATGATTTTTTGAAAATTAACAAATTTAAACTGAAATTGACCGAGCTTTTGCGAATGTATGTTAACCTTATGCGGAAATACTCATAACCTGTCGATAATTTTCTGGTACGTCTTTAAATAAGAACGATATTCATGCTAAGTGACTATTGGTGCTTCACACGTACAATTTTTCTGTCATAAAATGATGGTGCTTTACACGTTCGATAAAGAACTCATTGTACATTACATATCTCTAACGGAATTTTTTTACATCCATTATAGCACCCACACGTCCGTTTGACGAGATATTCATATATCGGTACATTGTCACCAATTGATAACAAAGTCGCCTTTTACCAAATAAAGTTTGCAAATTCATACCAATGCACGCTTTTCTATACACATATCTACAAAAAATAGCATTTGATTTTATGTGACATATCAGATTTTCCCTTTACACGTTCGATTTGAAGGAGTGTACGCGGCTGCCAGGTCGCCGAAAAGAGTGAACAGTGAGTGTAAATAGAAAAGCGATCTAGAAAGGAGCATTAGATGTCAGATGGGAGAAAGCGAGGAAGAACGAGGCAAAAATGTTTCAAACAATGAAAATGGGACTTGATTAGCTTTATTATATACATCTACGTCATCAAATATATGCGTGCATATTCATTTTCACACTTATATGTAATTGAGCTAAGGTTGCTGATTTTTGTGGACAAGGCATTATACATAGTGTCGGGAGTCAACTTGGGTATGTAAGATATGTAAAAGGCAAATAAAGTGACACTTTAAGTACTTTTTATTTTCACAGTTATTTTGTTTCAACAAAATATGTTTTCGTTTAACGAAAAGAAAAATCGTTAAAGTAAATTAATAAAATGTAACGTTTTACGAAATAATTGCGTAATAAAAATAGAAATTCAAATGTAACTTTAAAGGCTCCGTACAATTTTATCAAGTATGTATTGAAACAAAAACACAAAGGACTTTTTTATATGATTGCTCAGGGATGATATTGGTTTTAAAAACCTGAAAATTAAGGCCGGGGATCAATGGGGTCGCGCTGTGTCCTATTTTGGGTCCAGGGCAACGCAATGGTGGGGTCACTGGAGGCGAAGCCCTCTGAAGCTCCAGTGATTTAAGCATTTCAATTACTTGAAATACTTTTAAATTTAGCCTTTGCTAGGACTATTCGTCTACCTATGTAATAACTGTTTGTCTGCCTTTTGTATGAACTGTTTGTTAGAGTACCATTATGTTGAACATACATACAAATCTACCGGTCATGTGATAAAAAATCAGTCAGCTGAAGAAGGTGATGTGATGTCACCGAAAATTTCAAGGTAAATAAATATTCGCTCTGAGTTGAAGAAAATTAACTCCATGAACGATCCAGAACAGAGAAACCTCTTTGGACGTAAGTGTAGTAGATTCACTGGAAAGGTAAAATATAATTTCTTATAATTACTGAGTCTGAGTTTTAATCTGTTATGGAGAAGTTTTTATCAATTTTAGCATATTGCTTTTCATTTAATGACTAGAATTTTCATTTCTGTATACATTATCCAACTTGGCTTGATTTAGATTGGCTTCATATACACTTACACAAAATGTGCCGATATCCCCTGGATACGAAATTAATGAGACAAATGTTTCACGATCCCATTTACTCTTTAGCCTGAAATAAATGGTTTAAATTAACAAACTCTGAAAAGTCTGCCGATTTTATACGGCGAAATCCAGAGATTGGGCCGAGTTTTCGGCGAAAACACAAAAAAAAATCGGCCGATTTCCTCGGCAAAATCGAAAAAGAAAAATCTTAAAGCCGATTTTTGGCGATATCGAACGTTGACAGGATCGCATATTTTCACTCTGTCGTGTAAGAAGCTAAAACGTTACGATGCAACTCCCGTTATCATTCGATCAGTTATTTATTGAGAGTAAATTTACTTATAGCAACCACTGAACTCTCAAATTAATAACGAAGTCATCGTCTGCCATTATAAAAACTGATCGGCGGTAATCATCAAAAAAGTTGATATACCTTGATTATCAGTGAAAGGGACTCGGTGCCGACTCACATAAATCAATTTTTATTGACGTAATTGTTCATACTTAGATAAAAATAAAATCATACGCCCGTAAATAGTACGATATTTTTGGATATTTATAAATATATACGATGCCAAAATCACAACAAGGTTTACTCAAACCGACAGTGCAGGGTGCTAATTAAATGTAATAACCTGACCTTATATATGAATTAACTTCAAACACGTTATTGTTTTCAAAGAATATAACAATTGTCACTTGTCAAATTTAAATATTAAAATATTAAAATTTTTAATTCTTTTGTTCGCCGATTGTTTTTTCACAGTCACATAAAATAACGTGCCGCATGGCAAATAAAATTGAGTAATTACTCAACTCAAATTCGGTATTTTTATAGGCCGATGTTTGATGAAAAAGATTTATCTAATAATGGCATAGTGTTTTCAATCTGAAACAGAAAATAGGGCATTCGTCATTAGAAATGACGTATATATGTATTTATCTAATTCGGGGTACCTTCCCTTACCGGACTGCCCGTCAGTCCGATAATTTACCGGACTATACCGGACTGGCCTAAATATTTCATTGTTTTGATAAAGATTAACAATAAAATTACATGTTTTGACTTTTTTATTATTTTAAAAGGCCATATCTTGATAATCGATTGATTTCAAACAGTGAAAATAGCGTTTTAAACCGACTTAGAGCCAAAGAAATGAATATGTAAGATTATTCTCACTTTTTACAAACGGACTAGCCTTAATTTACACTTATAAAATTGTAAACCTACCGGACTGGCGATATTTTCATGATGGAATACCTACATAAATAGTAAAAAAAATAAATGTTTTAAAAACATTTTATGCAATATAAGAAGAAAAAAATGTTATTTGCTACCGGACTGGCATTTCTAAATTGTGTAAGATTACTCTCCCTTTTCACTGCCGGACTGGCCTTAATATCTACTTATAAAATCTAAATACTACCGGACTGGCGATATTTGTATGATGGAATACCAACACAAATAGTTAAGAATTAATAGATAAATGCCAGTTCGGTGACAAATAACATCATTTAATTCTTCTTATATTGCATAAAATGTTTTTAAACGATTTAAGTATCTATTCTTAGCTATTTGTGAAGCTATTCAATTATGAAAATATCGCCAGTCCGGTAGTTGTAAGATTTTATATGTATATTTCAAGGCCAGTCCGGTAGAGAAAAGGGAGAGTAATCTTTCCATCGCTGAAAATGCCAGTCCGGTATAGATAGTTGATGAATCTGTTATCAGAACTAAGTATTTATTACCAAATTCTATCCTTAGATGAGTGATATAGTATATATAGCATAAATAAATGTATCCCACGCACTTTCCATGGCCATAAAGTTATTGATCATTGTCAATCCAGACGATCACTGTGAATAAGCCATGTGACCTCAGTCAGCGGTGATATATACTTTATTATTATATGGGTATATACACAATAAAATGCTAAAAAATGATTTAAAACTTTATTTATTGAGTTGTATAACAATACTACATGCAAAAAGTACCATTTTAATATGTATCTTTATCAAAACAATGAAATATTTAGGTCTGTCCGGTAAATTACCGGACTGACGGGCAGTCCGGTAAGGGAAGGTACCGATCTAATTCGTATATATCTACACTCTAAAAACAATAAAACATCAATAAATCTATTATGCAAATAATAAATTAAGATAATAATGACCCAGTTCCATCATCACTATTAATAATAACGGCTAGATGTATTTTGCCCTTTTAAGAGATGACGAATTTAAATATTTGGAATAAATAGGACGTAGAAATGTATAGTTGATTGTTGAAACTTTTGAGAAAATTTGTTAGACCCAATGCTACGAAATGTGTTTAAAACTATTCAAGCTATATACTCAACTGCTTGTACATCTACCCGCAACCCTCTAACGCAAGAATGTGTGAGGGATTTGAAATAACTAGTTAAAAAGGTCTAGAACATAGTTAAACTTTTATCATAAATATCAACCTGATAATACTAATAACCTTTTGTAAATCACTATCAGTTCTTCATCGAACGTGTAAAGCACCGTCATTTCATGACAGAAAAATTGTACGTGTGAAGCACCATTATTACTTTTTCAGTAATATCTTTTTCAAATGGAAACGTAACAATGAGTAATTGACAGGTGATATGCATTTCTGCATAAGATAAACATACATTGCCAAAATTTTGGTGTATTTTTGCTAAAAGAAGTTATTTTTCAAAAAATCATAGCATGTACGTGTTAGGCACCACGGCATTTTTTCTCCAAGAAACTCTCAACTCGTTCAAAACCTCGAGGTAATCTAGAAAACTAGAACCGTTGTGGGTTTGGCAGAACTACCGTTAGAAAGAGAATTTTGTGCTGCTTAGACTGCGCTAGGTTTGATAAAAATTGGTGAAGTATAAATGTCATTTATCTTGTCTTTTAGCCCAAATTTTACGATATGGCCGCCATTTTTTCCGTGTAAAGAACCATTTTAGGTCACGTGATTCCCCACACTGCTAAAAGTAGTTCTGGAATTTTTTGCAATATATCTTTCTCTTGAAACCAGATTGCGTGCTGTATTCGTTTTTCATAAACAATACATGAAATTATACATCATTAATGCTACAAAACAAAAAATATGAATTTATTCTTAAACGTTACGTACCAATAACTCTGCGGATTAATAAATATAGACCAGTTCACGGATGACGTCACAAGCACCTGCTACCTTTATTTGGCTGATTTACTGATTGGCAGAAAGAAACCAATGTTTTATTTTTTTATTTTTATTTATTGGATTTAACGCCGTATCAACACAATTTAGGTCATTTCACGGCGTCCAGCGCACCTAAACTAGCTTTCCTGGACCATTGTCTATAAACAGTACTCACCTACCCTTCCACAAGGCCGGAAACTTCTCCATATTGTCTAATCAATGGAGGAAAATCGACATTTTTATCAAATTTTTATGGAAGGGTATAACCTCCCCGGGTGGGATTCGAACCCGCACCCCCTCGGGCACGAGTATCCAAATCCCGACGCGCTACCAACTGCGCTATCGACCCGGGTCGAAACCAATGTTTACATACATTTGAAAGCAGCAGAATTTTTAAATCATGATAACTTTTTTACTTATCGGCCGATTTTTATGATATTTATATTGATAGAAAGCTTTTTAAATTCATATTTTTAAAATATAAGAAAATTGCCAAAATTTTGATTTAAAAAAAATATATGAGGCGATTTAAGGTAGAATTCCCATAATAGCTGCTGTCAAACTTCGGGCGATGTCGGTTAATGTCGACAAATTACGTAAGCGGTTTTCGTCGGTGTCGTTATCAATCGATAAAGATCGGATGAACTTTTTTATTGTGTAAATGCCTCATTTTTCAAATATTATTATTATTATTATTGTATTACCTCACAAGAATATTAATTCTCTCAATTATTTGAGAAAATAGGTAGAATTCGTGTAAAAAGTTTAAACCGGAAGTTTAAAAATCCAATTCAAATAATGGACGAAAAGATTCGTCCCCTAACAGATTCGTCCCCGAACAAATTCGTAATCAATAAGTTGTTGATGATTAATGCAATTAGACCGTAAAATACCATTATTTTATCTTTAAATTGTCAATAATGGCGTTTAAAAGTAAAATATATACTGTAAAGATGTGTTTACTTCATATTATGATGGTCACTAGAGTTTTGACATTTTTTCAAAAAGGGGGTTGATGTATTAAAATTGCATTTTGTTTAGTTATCTGTGGTAAAAGTTTTTGTTCTTTGTTTATTCATTGCCATATGGTTTAAGGTAAATTATTAAATGTGTAACTAGGAGTGCAGAAACTGTTTTCATAGTCAAAAAATAAGGATACGGACTTGTTGTTTTTATAGCTGGTGAAAATCGTCACATTTTCTGTTGGGTCTCCCTATTATTAACTTGGTATGTGTGTAAATATACCAAGGTAAAGTTATTAAAGTTGATGTATTTGCATTTATTAAAGTATTGTGAATTTTATCAAACAAAATTTATGAAAATAATTTGATTATTTAAATCAATTTTACATTTTAAAGACATATACCCCTTCAAATTTATAGTGTGATTCTTACTTATAACTCAATTTTCAAAAAAATGTTATAAAAAATTTATTGGACGGTAAAAATTTAAAATATTTTGCCAGTGAATCTAGGTTGTGATCCTGATTATAAAGAAAGTAGCAAAAGTCTTATTCCTTGATATGTGTATTATGGGTGTTCTACCTTAAACCTGTCTTTTGAACTATCTTCTGGCCAGTTTGAAGCACTAGGTTTAAACACTCGCCAACAAAAAAACAATTCTTTTGTGACAAATAATTTTTAAATATTCAAAATATGAATTTCAAGACCTTTCTAGTGATATAAAATGCAAAATTGTTTGATGAAAAATGACTTAGTAATTGCAATTTTAAAATTACTGTGTTTTCATTGTATTTACTCGCTATCATTTCTTGCCAACCAGCGAACGGTTACCTGTAGTCTTTATCAGCTCCTTGTTACTATTTATAGACATCATAACAATAACAATGAACTGGTCTATATGTGGAGCTGTGACTCTCAAAGTGTAAACCCCGGAAACTGGACGTAGTGAGGCTAATTTAATAATTATTGGGTAATATGTCAGACTTTTTACTAGAAACCGGTTCACATCTGGAGACGTAATTCATTTTACCCATAAAATATTGTGTTTGACACGTAACTTTTTATTGTTACAAAATAAAAAAAACACTTTGGAAAGCAATAGAAGTCTACCCAAAAAAATAATCTACGAACGAAGCAAAATTTCGTAAAACACTGCATTACAATAGTGTGGCCTTTATTTTTTCGCGCGTGTCAGGGCCATCCAATCGAAGAGGGGGTTTTCTCTGTTTCCCCCGTACGTCATTCTCAGTGCTTATAAAATCATCCAATAGAACGGCGGATTTCCGAAATCCCAGCGACGTCATTATACAGAAATGTAGATCAAAATCCAGCTTAGACAGCTACGCCGAAAAAAACTTTCAGTGACAGAAGCTTTAGTTCAGTTGGCCCAATGCTATGGAATAAGCTACCAGATGATATCAAATTATCACCTACTTTGGATGTTTTCAAAAACGATTGAAAACTCACTATTTCTATAATTTTTATGATCTATTCTAGAATTGACATGGCTAGTAAATGCCCCACCTTACAATTACGGTAAACATACGAAGTGATTGAGTGCATTATGTCGTGAGAATGAGGATTGCCTCGCTCTCTGTCATTTTCTACCTTGTTTCATATGACTGTATTACACCTATAAATAAATTGTCCGTTTAAAGGTGATGTTTCGACACCTTTGGGGCAATGTCTGGTTAACAGTGCCGTTATGTTACACTGTTCATGACATGTCCGGTTAACAGCAGCATCATGTAATAATGTTCAGGACACCAACTTTTAATATCAAATTAATAAAAAAAATGTAAATTCGTGATATAAATGTAAAATTAAGTAGGATCATGAACTTTGAATGATGTAGGTATAATAAAAAATTCACTTACACACTATATTACATTATGTGTAATAAATTTTATTTTGTTTTGTGTTATTGTATATACATTATGTATTTATGGTGGAGGGTTTTTACTTATTTATATTTTATAATCTATCTTTTTGTACAACGCCATTGAATATGTAATATAGAAATAGGCGTTTAATCAAATGAAAAAGTTTAAGTGTAAAGTTTAAACTTAAGAAGTTACAATTCACAACTTGGTTTCATCCCTGACATTTTCAATATCCTGTCAACATACAATCTTCAACACCATCTAATTAATTATATACATAGCTCAATATTCCCAACGAAATATGTATGGAAACAAATTGTCAACAATACAGTTCGTCATTACCACCATTGCGCCTTAATTCGCCGTATCGAAGCAGACACCGAATTGTCAGACTTTTTGTTTATTTACACATACATGTACTAGATTATTAATCGTAATGTATATTATATATGTTCTCTTTACGTATATGTGTAATATATTTTGTACTTAATATATTTTATGTCCTTAACTTCATTGTGTTGTCTTTTGTAAAATATATACATTGTGTTCTTAGTTTCATTGTAATGCATTATAGATAATGCATGTAGGCCTATCTGTTTATTTATTGTCATGTAATTTACAAATCTACTTTTTTGTTGTTGTTGTAAACTTTGCACTATTCTAATGTATGTAATGTATATGTAAATCCTTTCTAAAAAAAGGGGAAATAAAATGTATATATATATATTTAAACTATGTATGAGTCATGTCCCCTTATTGATAATACACGTGCTCTCGTGCGGAGTAAAAAAGAGCATTTTTGTACATAAATAGACATGGGAATAAGTGTATCTCAATGGAGAACTAAAATTGGATGTTTCAATCAACCGGACAAGTCAAAAACTGGACTAAATGTTTTTATTCTAACTGTGAATAGTGAAATTAGAATAGGAGCAAGGTTAGCGGTATGTATAGTCGCCATCTTGATTACGTGCGGAGACGTGGAAACTAACCCTGGCCCACATTCAGGTGCTGGGGGCAGTAAAAGAGTGACAGGGAATAAGGACAACGCCACTCCTAAGTTAGTAAATGATGTATTGTCAAGTCCTGTCAGCAGTTTGAATAATAACTTGCCGTCCACGTCAGCTCGTTCTCAGCGAACAAGTAAGAGTACGAAACAACCAGTCATCTCCACGTTCACAACAAATTCATCTCAAAGCGTAGGTTCTACCCCAACAAGAGAACCTTATATGCGATGGACAGCAAGGTGCTGAACTGTTTTCTTTTCTTCGTTCTATGAAAAATGAACTGACTGAGCAATCAAAATGTATGACATCCAAAATTTCCTCCATGAATGGTAAAATTGACTCATTGATAACAACTGTGAATGATCTTAAAAGTAATCAAGAACAATTACAACAAGAAAAAGCATCTTTACATGAAGAACTATCTTCCGTTCGGAATAAACTTGACCAGTATGAAAACTCTTCCCGACGTAATAACCTAGGATTTAATGGAATACAGGGTAAATTTAGTATGTCTTGGTCAACCACTGAAGACACTCTACGGAACTTCCTACGTACGACACTTAATTTAGGTGACCAAGCTGACAGTATTGAAATTGATCGTGCACATCGTTTGAAATCACGTTATCCTGCTGTATGCACTATTTTGCTAGATTTGTGAGATTCATGGATTGTCAATTAATACTGGCTAAAGCAAATGATCAAACAGGATGTTTTCGGTACAGTAAGATTATTCTGATAGAGTACGACAACACAGACGTATTTTAGGAGAACGAATGATTCAGGAACGGAATAATGGAAATTATGCCTCAATTCGATACAATAAACTCTATATAAATGATAATGTGTATAAATATGATGAGTCTACACAACAAATAGTGACTATCGGTAGACGTGTATGTAATACTACTACGAATAGTACTACTAACTCGCCACGTGACAGTTACCGTGGGAATATTAGCTCATCGCAGGGACACCGATTGGTCGACAGACAACGCGGGAATTACGTAGATACCAGTCAGCCAATCAACGACCACAGTGATCTATCCGATGACACAGACCGTGAACTCTAGGGGCGTGGCCAAGGCCATACAAATTTAGATTCTTTAAATATAATATCTTGGAATATTGGTGGACTAAAAAAATATATTGATGATTGTTCTTTTAAAACCTTTTTGTATTCATTTGACATTATATCCTTTAATGAGACATGGAGTAGTTACAAAGGAGAGTTTGACTCTTTTTTAGAATCATATGTACATTATGACTTTGTAAGAGATAGTAAAAATAATGCATTTCGCGGTAATGGTGGTGTAAGTCTATTCATTAAAAATGATTTAGAGAAACTGAATATCATCGAGCGTATTTACAATGATTTTCATAACTGTATTGTCTTATTTTATAAATTTTCATTGATATATGATTGTAATGATGTTATTATGCATTTTACGTATATATCACCCGAAAATTCATCATATTACATTGATAAAGTGGAAAATAATGGTATTATATCCATGATGAATCATTTTAAATTAATTAAAACTGACTATCCTGATGTTTCATTATATATAGCAGGTGACTTGAATTGTAGAACTAAAGATTATTTAGATTTCATTCCAAATGATAATTTATACCATGTTTTTGGTAATGTAGAATATGAGGGAAGTATTTTTGAAACCTGTAGACGTAGTAAAGATATATTACGAGCGAACAATTTTTGGAAAGACACTTTTAAATTTTTGTTGTTTATTTGATGTACACATGCTGAATGGAAGATTTGATGGGGATTTCGATGGAAATTTTACTTGCCATGCTAATGACGGAGCGAGTATAGTTGATTATATGTTAGTATCAACTTCCTTTTATCATTTTGTTAAAAATTTCCGTGTTCTTGATAACGATAATCAGATCACTTTCATATTTATTGTGAAATAGTTTTGCCTAGAAAACGTCCTTTTTTATCAACATGTATTAATGATACTTGTGAGGTCTCGCTTATCCCTAAGTTTGGATGGCGGCCAAATGCTGAAATAACTTTTACAGAAAAGTTTAAACATATTTTTGAAAGTAATTTACTATCACTATATAGTGCATTTATATCTAATATAGATAACGCCGTTAGTATTATTACTTCTATTTTTCAAGAAGTTGGTTCTTGTATGTTAAAACAATATCGACTTAGTTCTTTACAACCACATTGGTGGAACCACGAGTGTGATAAATTAAATCAAAGCACAGAAGGCGCTGAATTTGTTTGGGTCTCGGGATATCAGAAAGGTGAAGGTTGTGTGGAAACAATGAGATATAAATGTAATATAGATGCTATAAATTCAAGAAACAATGACACAGCGTTATAAATTTATATTTTAATGAACTGAAAATAATGTAACATTTCAATATATTAAAACATATCTAAACATACAAAAAAGTATCCTATATCTAAACATGCAAAAAAATAACATTATTATATCCAACATATCTTACAACAAGTATAACAGTATATTTATTACATGGGGTTACCCCATGTTTAGTAGTGGACTGTGGCAAATCCACATCAAAATTTGTCGCGGACGATTACATTCCTTGTGCGCGCGAACATAAAGGGATAATTACCACTGCAATTAATATAGTCCGCATTACGCGTTAACAAGCAGACGATAAGAAGCACGTGTATATCCTATCTAGTTTATATGGGTCCGGTACAACTCAACCCGTGGACAACTCAACCCGTGGACAACTCAACCCGAAGTTGGGACAACTCAACCCGTGGTTAACTCAACCCGTGGACAACTCAACCCGTATAATATATTATGATATGATATATTATCTAATTAGTTATTTATCATAAAGGTATGTATTAACAATAAAAAGTGAAATTAAATATATTTCTATCAAGAATGGAAAATATTTGTGAATAAAGAATAGGTAATGTATGGTATTTAGAGATTGCGTAAATATAATGTCAATTGTGTTATATGTAATTGTATGTCAAATGTGTAGTATTCATATACTTTAAGATTGAGTACCTGTTTTACCGATAATTGAACTTATTTTGTAATTAATCCTCATATTGACTGTAAAAACATGTGATATGTGATAAAGAAGAATGATATATATCTTTATTACAGATTTTCAAGGTAACATAATAATCACAGATCAATAAACCGTAATTTAAAGTTAATTTACTTACTCATGGAATGAGCCATTCTTAAAGAATTTAAATTGCATTAATTGTCAAACTACACGGCGAAATGGGATAATTCACAATAACTTTTGATTAAACAAGCTCTTAGTTTTGTGGATTTCCAATTTAATTAGCAAACATTAGGTTAAAATGGTCATCATTATTTTCATACTTGAATATCTTTCATTAGCGATAAATTTTATCTTAATATCAAATTTAACAGTTTTAACATATTATTTATGATAAATAACTAATTATATATCTTACGGGTTGAATTGTCCACGGGTTGAGTAGTCCACGGGTTGAGTTGTCCCGGCTTACGGGTTGAGTTGTCCCGGATTGAGTTGTCTTCGGGTTGAGTTGTCCCGGTCCCGTTTATGTAAGGTAAAGGTTCCTTGTATCGCTTCCATGAGTTGTATACAGCCATATACTCTACCAAAACCCCATGTCTGACAGCGCTATCGGCGCTTTGATATAATATGGTCAACATAGTTTTTTTAAAGTTTAAATAAGTAATATTATCACTGTCACAAACTGGTTTGTTATGTGAAATCAACTTTACATATATTTCTTGTTTATAAATAATACCAACAAACGATAATGTATAATTGCATGAAATATTATTTACAAACCTTTTTTCTTTCTTCTCCGTGGGTTGTTCTGTTGACTCTACAGCGTGGTTTGATCACGTGACAAATTGAATTTGTTATATAAACTAACCCATAGACAAACGCCTTTTAATTGAAGAGTTTAAAATTGACGTGCGTTAATCAAAATTATTTCAATATATTACCAGTATTTTGCGGAAATGTTACAGAATTGCACAATATTAGAAATCTTCGACCAATCGGGAACTATATTTTCTTCCCTGAGCAGGTTTAAAAATTATGCACCTGTTATTTGACAATTAATCTGGTTCCCTGTCCTATTATGGTTCGCAGGGGACCAGTCCATTTGACAATCTTCATGCAGTGATTTCCCCTGAATTTTTCGGCGTTAATGTCCATGTAAAGGGAAGTAACCGCTTCAAAAAAGCGGACTACTTTCGGCATTTGCAATTAACAGCATTCTGGTCTGAAATTTCGCTACCATTATTTGTTTGGTCTGATGACCCAAACAAATAAAAATGAGAAATATAAAGCTCTAAGAAAGTTCCGTTTCTCTTATTCTGATCCAGACCTTTTCATGTATAAATATAAAAGAAATGAATTTAAATTTTATTGTAAACGTAAGTCCTCTGAATACAAATATTTAAACAGACAGAAATTGTTAGATGATAGCAATAATCCAGTATTGTTTTGGAAAACTCTGAAGAAATGCAAACCTCGCAAAAACCCTGATAGTTGTATTTCTCCTTCCGAATGGTTTCAGTATTTTTCTACATTATTGTTTGATAAAGATGCCCGTTTTATTGATCTTGATACCAACATAATGCCAGAATTTTAGGACATGTCTGCGAACAAGTTAAATGATCCATTTACTTTGGAAGAAGTTAAAAAATCTATATCGCAGCTCTCTATTGGTAAAAGCACCGGTATTGATGGTATTCCATCTGAGTTCTATAAGTGTACTATAAATGACATAGCTCCAATATTTTTAACGATTTTTAACACAATTCTTTCAAATGGTTGTTTTCCTGCTACTTGGGGAACCAGTATTATCAAACCTGTTCATAAATCTGGATCTACAACATTTTGCAGTAATCATAGAGGTATCTCTATTCCTAACACAATGTATAAGATTTTTTCAGGGGTTATTAATAATAGACTGTATAAATGGGCAGAAGAGAATAACAAAATTGACGAGTCCCAAGCTGGTTTTAGAAAAGGCTATTCAGCTATAGATAATATATTTTGTTTACAGGCAATTGTTCAAAAGTATCTTTCTAAGCAGGGAGGCCGATTTTATTGTCTTTATGTTAATTTCCGTAAAGCTTTTGATAAAATAAACCATGACAATTTGTTCCTCTCATTACAAAAGAAAGGCTTGCATGGCAACTTTCTAAGAACGCTTAAGTTAATGTATATGAATCTTAACTCATGTGTAAAAATTTCGAGTAATAAAACTACGGGATGTTTTCCATGTAATATTGGTACCCGTCAAGGTGATAAATCCAGTACTACAATTTTTGATTCTATTTATTGATGAGTTATCTTCACTTTAAAGAACTCATTGTAAACCAGGTATTTTTTATCGCTAACGATATTCCCGATATTATGTGTCTCATGTTCGCAGATGATGTATCAAATTTAGCTGAAAGCGTTATTAAACTACAACAACAAATTAATAGTATTGATAAGTTCTGTCAGGATACAGGCATGGGAGTAAATCTTGATAAAACTGAGGTAACTGTTTTTAGAAATGGTGGCCCACTACGTCATTATGAGAAATGGTTCTACCGAGGTCACAAACTTAAAGTCGCTGAATGTTATAAATATATGGGTACTTACTTCACGTTTATCCTGGTCATCTGTTCAGGAAAAATTAACTGTACAGACTCAAAAAGCCATCCATTCAATAAAATCTTATCAACGACCGTTTGGATATTTTACAATTAATGAAATGTTTAAAATTTTTGATGCCAAAGTAAAACCAATTCTTTGTTAAGGATCCCAAGTCTGGGGGTACGAGTATACTAATACAATTGAATCAGTTCACAATAAATTTTGCAGAAATTATCTCCATGTGCGTAAAACGACAAATACCAGCATGGTCTTAGGAGAATGCGGTAGACTACCCCTGTATGTTTTTTACATGACTAATTGTATAAGATACTGGTGCTCTCTATTACGCATGCCTACAAATAGGTATCCAAAACAATGTTATATTATGTTAAAATCTTTAGATAATGCAGGAAGACATTGCTGGGTCACTAAAGTTAAAAATCTCCTATTTTCTCATGGTTTTGGTTATGTATGGCTGTCTCAAAATATTGGCAACGATAAATTATTCCTAAAGCAGTTCCAACAAAGAATTACTGATACATGTAAACAGAATTGGTATTCTTCTTTAAATAACGAAAGTAGATGTCATCATTATTGTAATTTTAAATCATTATTAGATGTAGAAAAATACCTCACATTAAACATAGACTTAAAATATAAAATATCAATGTCTAGATTCAGGTTAAGTAATCATAAATTAAAATTTGAAACATGTCGTCAACTTGGTATTTCTGAAAACGCACGTATTTGTGATCAATGTTTTTCTAACCTTGGTACGTCATTATTAGATTGTAAATATCACGCATTCTTCCATTGTAGTAAATATATCGATGTTAGGAGATAATACTTCAACTGGTACAATCATAGAACCAACCTCATTGACTTTTATAATCTTATGTCGACTAATGACAGTCAAACTACACAAGACTTTCTAAATTTGTTCATGAATTGATGTTAAAAATTAATAGCTAATAAATAGCCTCTTATTCTTGATATCAGCAATTCACATGTAGTCTATTCACTTGTTGTTGTTCCAGCCAACTACACTGTCTCTTTTATGTTCAATCGTACGTAATATTATTCTTATTTTGCTTTGTATTCTATGTTTGACATAACCTTAATGTATATGACATAATTGTAATGTGCATGTTATGTATTATGGGCCAGATGCCTTGAAATATTCAATGAATAAATTATTGTATTATTGTATTATCAACGTCTTCAAATAAAATATCAAATATCAAACTATTATTTGGCTTTAATTATACCTTTAATTGATTAATTGACCTAGTTTTGAATTTTTTAAGATATACGCTGCTCTTTCAGAGAATGATTAAATTTACCATGTTCTTTTGGGCAAACAATATTTGCGAGTAAATGCGTTTATCAACATCTCACATCACATCGTTTTGCAGTTTTTAACATGTAAACAATGCGAAAATAAGTTTATTTGTCACATTATTAATTTCTTTACTTACTGTTCTGAATTATTCGGCGATTGTTTTTTCACGCCCGCGGTGGCAACAGGCGAAAAGACGATGGCCCTGTCTGGCCCTAATTATGACACGTTGTCATGAATATTAAACATCGCTCGGCTGGTTTTAGTCGGCACAACCAGAGAATTATAGGCCTATTACCTTACTAAGTTGCCTTGGGAAACTGTTTACATGTATAATTAACAAACGATTAACAAATTATATAGAATCCAATGATTTAATTAAAAACACTCAGGCGGGTTTCAGGAAGGGATATTCAACTACAGACAATATGTTTATTTTACAGCATCTGATCCAATATTTAAATAATGGTAGGAAAAAACTTTATTGTGCTTTCATAGATCTTAAACAAGCGTTTGACACCGTTTGGAGAAATGGCCTGTGGCAAAAATTATTACATAACGATATTAATGGCAAATGTTTGAATGTTATTAAAAGTATATACCAAAATATTAAGTCATGTGTATCCGTTAACTCCGAACTCTCAAACTTTTTTCACTCAAACATAGGGGTCAGACAAGGCGAAAACCTTTCCCCATTGTTATTCTCATTATATCTAAACGATTTAGAAGAGTTCTTTAATCAACATAACTTTACCGATACGATAAACATACCAGACCACAGATACGATACCGAATTAACTAACTATCTCAAATTATTTATTTTACTATATGCAGACGATACAGTGATTTTATCAGACTCGGAGTCGGGCCTCCAGTCTGCGTTAGATATATACTCAAAATACTGTGATAGATGGAAGCTAACCGTCAATGTTTCAAAATCGAAAATAGTTATCTTTTCCAAAGCCAGACTTAATAATTGTCGATTCATTTTTAACCACGAATACTTAGATATTGTGAGCGAATACAAATATTTAGGCATTTACTTTAGCAAAAATGGTTCCTTCACCTTTTGTAAAAAACAAATTGCAAATCAAGCTACTAGAGCTATGTACAGTTTATTACGTTATGCAAATCGATTGGGATTACCAGTAGATTTACAGATTGATTTGTTTAACAAAACAGTAAAACCTATACTTCTATATGGAGCTGAAATCTGGGGATTCAGTAACAACAAGGTAATTGAAACTATCCACTTAAAGTTTTTAAAATATGTATTAAAATTAAAGAGATCTACTCCTAATTGTATTGTTTATGGAGAAACTGGTGAAACCCCTTTGGGATTGGACATTGAAGTAAAATTTATCTCTTTTTGGACTAAATTGATATCAAATCAAAATTCTGTTCCTTCAAAGTTATCCTCCATTATTTATAGTATTATGCATAAATCATTCCTTAATTTAAATGTATCTACACAAAAAAAGAATTTTCCTTGGATTTACAAGGTAAAAGCCATTATCAATAAATGTGGTTTCCCAGACATATGGAATACCCAGTCTGTGACTAACGACAAATGGTTAAAACTAGCTATAAAACAAAAACTGAGGGATTTGTTTATAAATGAATGGTTTTCAAGTATTGAAAACTCTAATAGTTGCCAGTTTTACAAAGTAATTAAAACATCTTTTGGCTTTGAAAAATATCTGAACAAAATACCCAAAACTCTTCTACCTTACATCATCAAATTTAGAACACGCAACCATAAACTACCCATTGAAACAGGCAGTTGGCATGGTTTGCCTTATAACCAACGTTTATGTAGTACCTGCAATATACTTGGTGATGAATATCATTATCTCTTTGAGTGTAGTTTATTTGTAAACGATAGAAAACTACTTCTGAAACCGTATTTCATAAGACGTCCAAATACGTACAAATTATATCAATTATTCAATAATTCATCAACCCAACAGTTTAACAATGTGTGTAAACTCCTTAAGATAATTTTATCATCTTTATGATAAAGAACTGCTTATATGTATAACATTCTTAGTTTTAGCTAATAATATTTACTAATTGTATAACATAATTTCAATGTACCATTATATTATTATGACTCTCCGGTGCCCTTAAGAGGACACCAATACATATATATATAAATACATAACTTATTAAATTAGTTCCTGATTGCTACCCTAATATTCTCATACAGACAGTAAATGTGCCTTGTTTAGCCTATGTTGTTTCATAAAACGGAAAATGAATTTCTAGCTTGTTCTTACATTTATAAACCACGAACTATTCTTATATGTTCATGTTGATTTGTTTGCAAGTTACTAATCTGACACTAAAGGGAAGATAGACAATAGTCACTAATTTGACATTGGACATGCGATGTCAAACATCCAAAATGCACTGTGATATTGTGTCAACTGTATTTGCAAAGGCATCAAGGACGCCTTCAATAACTATACCGTAAAATTTCGATTATACGCCCCGAGGGCGTAAAATTTTCCAAAGGGGCGTTTAAAAGCATATAAAATCCAAACAGGGGCGTTTCCGACAAAACAATTCTGAAGTTGCTTCTCTTTTATTCTTTCATAATTTATTGCATCATTTATTGCATAACTTGTTGATATGGCGGTGACGATGAAAGAGACTCAAAGAGCTTTTTCAGCTAGTATCACCCCAGACAACCACCCACCTCCCAAAGCCAACCCTGCCCCAGAGCCAACCGTCCCAAAGACCATTTCCCAGGAGAATCCCAGGGCCATCCCACAGGGCCAATCCCAACCAACCTACCAGGACCAACGCTTTCCAAAGCCGTGCCCCTCAGAACCTTAGGAATCACCCCCCCCCACCTCCCAGGGGATTGTAATTTTTTCTAGCAATAGAGAAAAACTACCTTTCCCACATTGCCCCACACAGGGGAGCAGGGATCCATAATCCTGTCAGCAACAGAGCTAAGAGCTCATGGGAACGAAACTCCCCCAGCAAGGGGGGAGAACTACTCGACCCAACTTTTCCCACCAAGTGGAAAGAGTATTCAACTCGTGAGAACCGAACACAAAAATTCGCTTTAACTCCGTAGAAAACAGAGTTTAAACGATTCGAAAAGCAGATACCTTATGCAAGGGAGACTTTTCTTCCAAAATTGTCCCTAAAAGGGACTGGGTATTCAACTCTAAAGAGTCAAAAAATGTGCCTTTATACCGTAGAAAATAAAACCAAAGCACTTGGGTTTACACCGAACTACAACATGAACACCTTGAACCCTTATACATAATATTAATGATGACAATAACTTGGTTTGTAGCAAAAGCGCACATCGAAAGTTTTAAACATGTCTAGAAAATCAAAACGAACATTTTCTGTATTAAAACTCCTCTGGAAACATGAATATGTTTTATACAGTATAAAATATGTTTTCATATTTAAATACTTATTGGCATAACAAAGATTTAAGTATCAATTACAAAAGAAAAAGAAATGTGTGTATCCTCTCATGTCTATATAATTTGTATATAATAGAATTATCAATATGGCCCCTAAGGGCTTTTACAGGTATCACAATACATAATTTTCAATATTTTCTCACTAAATGTTATGAACAAGAAATATAAAAGTTAATTTAATTAATTCGGTTGCATTTATATATTTTATATACACAAAAATACGATTCCTCGTTTCAATATAAATATCTAGGGGAAGTTAGTAAATATTTAGGGACTCTTATCATTATATAAATGTTAGCTAACCTACAGAATGTCAGGACCCATAATAGTCCAGTTGGTTAAGTCGATGGAATAAGATAAACATAAAACAATTCAAACCAGTCACTGCCATGTTATTGATTTTTATTATTTATTTTTTATCATATTAGTATAATTATAATACTATATTTTAAAGTTTTATACATAATTATGAACATGTACTTAAAATTTAACTTCAGTGAAAAGCAATTTTATTTGGCATTGGTGTTTTAAATACCTTTCCTATAGATTAAGCTGAAATTCATTTTAAAACATATTTTTCGAAAGATGACAATCTGATGCGGTACTGCTACACCTGTACAAATGCTTCTGAAAAAATCAATAGAAAATTGAGATCTTCATTTTTATGATAAGGTCAAATAGAAAATGAGACGGTTATCTGTTAGTAATGATTTCTCTAAAATAAATAATCTCTCTAAAAACGTATGTATAACCTGGCATTTTTTAACCCCAATGAAACAGTGTTGGTATCGTTAAATACTAAATAGTCCCCGACAAAGTTTGATGCAATTTCCCTGTCTAAACAAAGGTTTTTTAGCAAGTATGATTAGTATCATCTAATCACAGGCTTTCAACATATTTCTGACCAGTTCGTTTGCAATCATTAATGAGTATTTTTTCCCACCTGTGAATTTTTAAAGCATTTGCTATATAACGTAATGAAATCCGGTAAGTGCACTTAGCGTAATGAAATAATTGCCATGGAGGAGGATGGATATAAGCATTATGTATGATGATTGTGGCGATCGCTTTAGAGTCGGTAAACGAACATCATCGTGACACATGGATTGTAGAAATGTATCTACATGCACTTTTATTACTTGAAAGGGAATGGGCACTGGTCCTGTCGATCATTTGTTTGTTTAAAGTAGTATACTATAATAAAGTAGTATACATTGTATATTTCAATAATTAAGTTCAAACACCAAAGTAAATCACGACAAGGAAATCCCATGCTTTTTAACTAGCATCAATGTTAACTCTGTAGTAAAATATTGAATTTTAAAACCAAATTATGGGAGGTATAGATATTGTAAATGAAGTTATGGACGAGTTTTTGCTACGGTATGTTTAAAATTAGTTGGTTCATTCATTCATTTTTCGTTCGTTTTTGTTTTTTAATTAATGACTTCATAAGAAAAAATAAATCGCCAACTTTACATCATGTTGTACTTCACTATTAAGGGGCATGTGAACTTATTATAATGTAACATTTTGGTAATTACATATTCTTAATTAGCAATGACAACTTCTTTAATAGTAACTTACTTTATGATAGTAGGATAGACTCAATACTTCTAGAAAGAAATGTCGATAAACGTTTTCAAGCTTAACAATGTGAAAATATATTGTTACTACAGAGTCTCACCTAACGACCGGTCCGATAATAAGACCAACTACATAATACGGGCAGTTTTTGAAAGACCGGAATTATTTTCTATATATTTCAATAGTCGTGAGGTCCGATAATAAGACCGTTCCGTTATTCCGTAATACGACCACTTTTTTAGACCCAACCAGTCTAATTGCACTAATTTGGGGTCCAATATTACGACCAGTCTACAGCAGTCGTTGACACGTTGTGTAACAACTTTTTATCGAGTATATACAACTTAATTGATTTTTGACATGTATGCAATTACGTAATAGGTATGACAAGATACACATAGTAACCACAAAATAAGTGATAAAAACATCGTTAACGTTGATCAATAACAAAAGAATTGTTTGTAAAATGTAATTGTTAATGATTGCAAATGTTTGATAAAGTGAAACGGCGATTAGTCCCTCAAATCAACTAAACTTCGTCGCGAATTAATTTTTTGATAATTTAAGATTAATTATAAAGAAAGTTAAATAGACGGACTGCGATAGTTTATATTTTTGTTTGATATATCAAACTCAAATTAGTCAAGAATGCGTTTCGTCTGCTTACGTAAGCGTTCTTACAGAGCGTTCTAAACAAAGAAAACGAAAGTAGCATTTCCTTTACAACTATGTGAAAAGTCGTCTATCTCATTAATTTGCATACGATTTTTAGCAAACATGTTCCTGCTATCGGATTATATTGCGTACAAATCTAATTTTAATTTGTTAAAATTAAAATAACTGCCAAAATTAAAATTAAACATAGCATCGTGTCGGACAGGTATAAACTCCAGTATACGGAACAGCACGATGGGTATAAAGTCTTGGGACGGTACGGACTTGGTGAATTTTGCGGTGACGAAATTATATTGTCAGTCAGTTTCTTAGTAAGATTATTAATTCACAAAATATCATTTAAAGCATAGGCAGATCTAGCGGGGGGGGGGGTCAGGGGGGTTCTGGATCATCCCCTAGAATTTTCTAAATGGACTTGTCCATAACTATTTATTGACTTAAAGTCATGAAGCAGTTTTTCTCAATGCTTAAAATATATTTAATGGTTACGTAGTTTTTATTATTTATATGCTGCATTATTCTGCAGAAAGTGTATATTGTGGTTGTAGTTCGAAAGTTTGGACCCCCTAGAAAAAGTTAAGAACCTCCCCCCTTAGAAAAAAATTCTGGATCTGCCCCTGAAAGGACTGTAATTTAAACAGTGTCTGAAATTAATAAGTTAAATGCAGATGTTTGGAAAAAATAGCATGAGTATTCTTACTTTCTATTTGTACATAGTAACCATTAACAAGACATTTTAACTATATGAATAGTCACTGGCAACGTTAATATTTTTTGATACCTAACTGTTATACTCAATATATAAATAGATGGGTTCGCTATTAAGACCGACTCGCTATTAAGGCCACTTTCTGTAAGACCACCAGGTGGTCTTATTAGCGGAACTTTAATTTACCATTTTAATCCAAACTATAAAACATAAATCAGCATGATTTCAGAGATCACATTCAATGTTGTGAGATGACATCACGCATGATGTCATTTTATATGAAATTGTGATATGATATTTGTATTATAATGTGTTGATATAGTATGAATCTAATGTATATAGTTGTGTATATGATAATGACTATCTAACCTATAGCAATGTGCAACTGGCTGGCGTTCTTAATCCCTAAATATTTTATTTTATTTTATTTGTGACAGTTATTTGAATTAATTGTACAGGGAAGTTACTTTGTGTGAACTTCTTGAGTTTGCTTCAAAATGGTTGTGCACTTGTAATCTCCCTTTATTTCATGCGTGGACATGAAATTTTTATCAATTTCAACAGCGGACGAAAATATCATTTTTGTTAATATCAAATATTTAAAACTGCTTCGTGTACTCTTATTACTTCAGGATGTAAAGTATTTCAACTGGTTTAACAATGACAAAGAAATATCATGCCATAAATCCACTTTCCTATCTAATCATACCCTTTTTGTCAAATGCAAAATCATTAGACTATTTTAATCATGTCCCATGCAAACATTTATACGACGGACATGCAGTTCCCACCAAAAGTTTGGAGACAAAAGAAATAAACTACAATTCTTGAACTTTAATGATTTTTTATGTAGAATCTGATACCATAAAGCCTCAAAACCACGTTTATTGTATTTCTATAATATTGCTTTTAAAATATTTTTGTAGTCTTAGTTGTATTTACAATGATAACCAAAAATAAAGCAAAACGTAGAAGCACTTCAAGATAAACAGTCATCAAATTTATATTTACAGCTATTCATATATATGTATATGTATAGCCTACAAAGTGAAAATGTCTCAAAACTTTTGTTGGGAACTGTATATCAAATCTAAAACAGGTACGTGCTTAAACTTACTGCATATATATATACATGTATATTGATCATTTACAAAACACACTTTAAGATTAACTTAAATCCCCATAAATCCCCCCAAAAAATATCATAAAGCAAATTTTCGTGAGAACTGATAAAATAACATATACGTAATAACATATAATGTTTATATATATATTATTCATTACATCATTTTGATCATTTTGCATGGGTTGCATTCAAAGAACATTTACAAAATTATTCTCTGTTGCAGAAAGCGTCATGAAAAAATGAATGTGAGTTTACAAGTTTTAACTAAGTCTCTTTTTTTAAAAAAAAGGTCGTGGTTTGTGTATTAGCTCAACTGATCACAATGTTTAAGGTCTTCTACGTAGATTGTTCAGATATTACTATATACTCATTGTATAATAAGACTACCGGCCCATACACAGGTATGTTCAATGGGATCAAATTTAGCTCCAAGTCAGGATGTATTATTTTCTATGGAATCAGCTAATGAAACAGTAAGAAAATCTTATGTCAGACGTTTTAAGGTTAATGTTTCCAGATGAGTGGTCAATGGGTGTGTTTCATTAACATTCATAGGACGAGGTCCTAGGATCAAGAAAAAATCCTAAATGATTTCATATAAATTCCTAAATAAAATCCTAGGATGAAAATGCTTCTTACTTTAGGACTGATCTTGAGCAGTCCTAGGAGCATGTCCGAGGAATTTAAAATGAAACGCAGCAAATGCTCTATAAAACTCTCTTGCTCTTTGGACTCATGTCACTCTATTATACATCTAGGTGATGGTCAGCGGATAAACTGATATAAATAAAAACATTGGTATATAACAAACATACCTTAATGTTAAAACTTTATTAGTAAACGATAACAAATATTAAGCTCATGAGAATACATGGAAATAACAAACACTTTTTTTGGCAAACAATCAACGTACATTTTAGAACATTTTAATGATAATTTGCATAACAAACTGACACTCATACGTGGGATCTCAGTCGTGTGTCTATAAGAAGGACCGGTTCATTTTATCTTAGGTAGTGTCAATTCGAAACATCTCGACCATTCACTACAAATAAATCATTATTATTCAATTAATGATTGGCCGAGGTGTTCCCAAATGATGTTGTCTCCAGACTAACACGTTGTCTGCACATCTTTTTTATGCTCCAATTTCCAAATGTAATCTTTATATAAAGTATAATTAACAATCGAACATGTAGAACATGGCATTAGAAGTTCTATATTTCGCTACGGTGTAACAGGAGAACTTGGTTCCTTCTTGCAATAGACTTCATAATATCCCAGGAGCATGACACTAACAGTCTACACAATCTATATAATATTCCTTTAAGATGTACATGTGTAAGGTATATAGAAATGTTTTTTTTATACTAAAATGAACAGTACAATGTAGTTTTTCTGTGGTTTATTTAATTATTTTTGTAATATTTACTTAATTTATAAAAACTTAGATCTTTCTGATTCTCTCCCAAACTGTTCCAATAATATCTCAATGGGGTATTGTTAAGTTCTATTCAACTGCCAGTGATGCATACATTTACCCCCACTTATTTAAATACTTGATACATTTGTCATAATCCACGTATAGATAAGGATAACTAATTTCATCGATAATGAGTACTGATCGAAGTAATGTGAAAAGTATTTTAATTTGCGAGGTTTAAATGTATGCTCTACCGACATTTGAAAACAATTTAACAATATGCATATAGAAATGGTGTCCTTCGTACATATACGAGTCGCGCATCTTTGATATGTATTAACAAAGGTCTTAACTCTGTTCCTAACTATTTGTCAGAACAAAAAAAAACCTAAGACATGGCACAAAATAAGTAAAATCTTAGAAAAAAATAAATGGTGAAATGATTTACATATTGAATTAGGTGATTTTCATGTGATTGTAGTTTACCTAGAGGTTTTAAAAAAAGTGCACGATTCAAACTTCAAAGTCAAACACTTCAAAAAACGCATAACTTTATATGTCCACGTCCACAGGAGGCAGACATAACTTTACTCTGCTTACTACTCTTTGGATTAAAGTGCATGTACAAAGAATGAAACTGGTGATAAAAGATAATTTCACATTCAACAAATGATTAACCACAAAACATTGACTATGAAAATCTGTCATGTTATCGTCTATGGACTATATAAGACAATGATTACATTATACAGTGTCAATAAAAAGTCATTGGAGAAAATCCTGTGTTGATAATTAATCTGATTCCAAATTACCTATAAAAGACGACACAAAAATCGAATGAACAAATTCGAAAATCCACTTTTTAAGTTTATCAACATATGATTCAAAAACTGTTACGCGAATAAGATATAACTACAGAAAAAAAGTCTCACAGTTATAACAATCATTTGTTTATCGAAAAATGAAATTTGTCAAAAAACTTTTGATTGGCACTGTATATAAACATTGTTGACTTGATTATGCTCCGCATTAAAATCTATAAAACAAGAAATGTATATGATATTTTTTTCATTTTTTCCTTTTTTTTAAATACAAATGAAGGTATTTATATGTTTTATTGGGAAAAAAGCATTAACAAAACCGAAAATATTTTGATAAGAGCACTTTTTTAAAATTCAAATAATACTGTCGACCAGACAAAATTTACAATTTCGATATGTATAAATGTCTTATCGTTGTTACACCCGACCTCCATTTTCTGCCTTTAGTATGGTTGAGCTGGTGTGGTATTTAAGTCTTCATATTTTGGTGGAGGCTGTGCATAGGGGTTTGGTTGTACAGGGGGTGGAATAGCCGTCCCTGCTGCCATAGTAGTCTGTATAAAACCAGCATTGTTATACCCAGGGGCACCATATGCGACTGGGGCACTTGGATAACCATAGCTGATATTCACACCTAGAAAAATGTAGAAATTTTGTAAGCAATACTTTGCTAGGTATTTTGAAAACATGGAATGCCATATTAACAGTAATGACTAGCTTGTTTAGATAAATGAGTCGGTTATCCCACGATACATTGCTTCGCAGCGCTATTCTATACGTTCGGAATGTAACGGAAGAAAGTACAGAAGTGGTCAACGATGGACATAAGCGGTCTTGAACCAAACTCCTCACAGAGGTAAGGTCACGCGTTGCTACTTTAGCCACTGCTTTCAAAAAATTACGTGACGCTAGTTATACCTCGTAACTAGGATTTAACTAGACGTGTTTATTTTATCCATTCAATAAAGGGAAGTAACCGCTTCGGGGAATTTGTTTTTAAATATATAACAGCTTTGTAACTACTAAATAATAAATGAATGCTTCACATAATTGAGTAACTGAATGCTCTAGTAACTTCATATTACGCATCGAAAAACAGTATACATGTATATTTTAGGCACACATATTATATTGTTTGTTGCAATTTTCGTGTGACTAACAAGGCATGTGATGACTTGAAAGCAACTGGGCCTGATGATCCACTGACATGTTTCTGTCATTTTATTTCACGTCTATTACAATATGAAACAGAAACAGGCAATAAATGAGCAAATTTTGTATACATTATTTGCTATCAAAACACATATTTACCACGAAATTAAGGCAAAAATACCAGTAATTTTATACTATGTATCAATGTATTTTATTTGTACCATATTTTAACCTTAAGTTAAGTTTATTCATACATAAAGTAAATATGTGTCATGGTCCAACACTTTTGAAACAAACAAGGACAAAGTATATTACAATAACGATCATTCTCACTTGGTCACATGCGTTTCCAATATGCTAGATGATAAAATGGAATTCTTTATCAATCTATGGATAAAACAAAATTTGGGATACCGTTAAATGATGTTTTTTCAGTGTTATAGGAAATAACTGAATTTTAAACATGTTTTTGTTTTCAATAAAATACAAAAGTATAATATGCACTCGTTAATATAATATGCGCTTATAATTCTACAAATGCAACACACTGTTTATTTGAAATACACGTATTAAAACTCTTTCCTAAATTTTATTCCACGACAATACTAAGACCACTATTAACTCATTTATTATGTCCCAAGTAGACATTTGACGTTGTGGCTCAATATTGACTGTACCGATCGAAGGCGGTCGGCCCAGTCTGTCTTATTAATAGTCGACCAGAGACCTTATGCGCATACATGTACATGGTTTCTTGCGTTGTTTGGTACCTTGCAGGTCGCTCACTGCACCTTGTTTGAGCTATTCACCATGGATCTACAGTATATTAGTAATATAGATCAATGCTATTCACTTTTTACAGACCAATCTCGTGTTTTACGTGACTGGACCCCATTTAAAATGGCCGTCACGAATGCCCCCTTTGCTCCGTCTAACGTTGCCAGGGTAATTGGAATCGGAGTTCAAATCGCTTTTTCTGAAGTACAACCACCCATTAATGATTTGTCCAAGTTGCATTTTCGCACATGGTCTGACTAGTAAAGGATTAATTTTGCAATAATTCAAAAATTAAAGCATATGTTAGAGATTAATTAATTTGGTTTTTTTTCAACTACATGAAACAAACTAAAATATGTGTATTTTACTGAATTATTTTGTTTACCTAGTTGTTGTGTCTGAACTGGTTGACAAACTTGACCTTGTTGACCTCTAGACTTTCTCAAGCAACAACAGACAGCAACAATAATTGATACAATAAGTATTACACCACACACACAACCTATGACAATACCTACTATTGCTCCGGCCATTCTGAAATTATTAATACAACATATTCACAATGAAGTAAAAAATGTGACCCCTAAAGAGTTCACAAGGTTTTTAATACACTGGCTGTGTGACCTAATTTTTTTCTCAAGGTGAACCAGGTTTGAACTCAATGAGCAACTCTTGAGCAATTAAATAAAAAAATGACAATTTCTATTTCCTAAAATCACATTATTCATTTATAAAAAAATCGATGATATATATGTGTAAATCCAAAAGTAAAAAAGGTTTAAGGCTTTTGCTAAAAAAGGAACAGTTTCGTTTTAATGGTTCGATTGATGGACAAGGGCATACTGTTTGGAGTTTGGTCATGGAATAATTTCTAAGGTGTTTCTCCCTCCTACAACTGATTCTAAATCATGTAGGGAAATTGTCAGTTACTGGCGGATGTGTGCGCTACGTAAACGGCTAACAGCCGAATCCAGAGATTTAGCCTTTCCAGGATCAGTGAGTAGGTTAACTGGCGGCCGTGATCCGACCTATCACAAACTGCGTAAAATTAAAAGAAATTTCGCTATAATATAGCTTGCCCAAGACAAGCGTGACATAGCAAAGTATATATACTACATTGAAGATTAAAAAATAATTGCAGAACTAGAATTCTTAAAGTGAACACATTACTGCCAGAATCCGAAAAGGCCAGGATGGAAGTTCTTGCGTTACTGAATATCAAAACAAATATTTAGGCCTACAATTACCGAAAACGCATTCAATTGATTTCATCCGTGTGTTATTTAATGTTTGAAAAAGTACCTTATTTCATAAATTTATGACGCTTAAGAAAGACCATTGAACTTATTTTATTTTTGAACTTCGACGAACATGGTGAAACTCAGATTTCAGATGTTGTAGCCCGTTTTCATTTGTTCAACCAGTAGAAAAAAGGTGTTTCTCCTAGTTCCCAGTGCGTAATGTTGCGTTTGTCCAATAGAATGAGAGCTTTTATAAAAAGACACATACAATATCTCATATTTCAGCTAAGACAGCTATTCCGAATAATAAATGATAACTTATATCCACAACTACTGGAATCTAACCAGCTTGTCAACCTTACTGGTCATTGACGCAGGATAGTACATGGAATAATGAACTTGACAAAGACCAAATTTTATGATGATTTTGCCATTTATTATACATTATTATAAATGACTTATATAATAAATATAATAATAAAACATGACATATAAGTATTTACATAGTTGAGATAAGCAAATGTATTCCCCTTTAAATCTTTACTTTGTATTGGCATCGATGCCAAAAATAAATAAAAAAAAATTACCCATGATTACAGCAATATCTGTTATACATATCACCACAGCAACCATATGGACAATACATTGTATCTTTAGTATCCCAGAAATCACCATCATAATATGTACAGTATTCAGTACTCACAGCTACAATGAAATGTTATGAATAAAATCAAGTTGGAAATAAACTTAAAATTCTACATTTGATTCAGCGCCTATTTCTATATTACGTATTTAATGGCGTTGTACAAAAAGATTAAATATGATTATAATAATAATAATAATTAATTAATCCATTCATGAGTAAAACCCTCCACCTTAAATATTTATACAATTACACTGTATTGAATTAAAATTCGACACACATGATGTTATATAGTGCCACCTGAGGACCAACCGCCCTGCCTGAAAGTCCCTTTCTGGGGACTCCTTTAATCAAACCTGAAACTGGCATTTTGAAGACTGTTATAGAATGACTCTTTAAATATTAGCCGGAAAATATCAGTTTAAGTCTAGAAATGATACTCATACAATCATACATGAAAAAGGCCAATACAAATTAAATTTCTGAGATCTTAAAATCGTCTGAGAACTTGCCAATCTCCGTAAACAGAGATCCTGTTCTACTCGCGTTGTCGTACTGGATCTCTACTTAGTCAATGCAAGGTCACGTCGAGATAAACTTTGTGTCGACCAATCAATGCGTAGCTTTCATCTAGACGAAAACACTATTAATCACATTTTGTTTTCGTAATTTCTATTTTTAGACCAGGGTTTGCATGCAAATTTAACAGCGGTATTATTCACAGTTTGAGATTGGGTGGCTCATTTCAAATTGCGTGACGTAGACGATGTAAACAAGTTACGTATCATAACAATTTCGTCATGAATATTATGATGAGAAAAGGTCACCTGAACGTTCGTTTGGAAAAGGCCAGATCTAAATTTGCGAGTATGCGAGCGGTAAAATTTAAGATCGGGTTTTAATCAGATTGAGAACTTGCATAACACACATTACTACATAATAGAAGACTCTTGATAGCTTCAATGAAGTATTGCCTGGCATATGATATTTAGTTACAGCACTAATTACAACGTACTATATACATGGCCAGAATTATCAATTTAACAAAACTAATTAAGAGGGCATTTGATACTAATTAAATAAAATGAAGGAAACAAAATCGAGACATTCATTTTATCTCGTCTTATTATTTACTTTGCAATATGCAAAAACATGTTTTATACGGCTGACACGGAAATGCCATTTTTACCATTTAAATATCTGAAGTTATATGCGGTGGACAAATGCGCGGTGTTAAAACCACGTGATAATCAAAGTACTGAAAGTACTGTTTTGAAGGATTTTTTTTAAGATTTAAAAGTTCAAAGTTACTATTTCGATATCCATCATTAGCTCTTTATCATTCATTGTCAACTGTGTTTCATATTTCATTTTACATGCACATTATCCTACTGATCGAGGGGTTGTAGGTTCGATTCCCGCGCGGGTCATATTTTCGTGGAGCTTATTTATGAAATAAATTCTACGGTCATTCTCACCACCTACCACTGATTCTAAATCATGTAGGGAAGTAGTCAGTCGCTGACTTGCGCGTAGTAGTTGGTTAACAGCTAAATCCAGAGATTTAGCCTTTTCAGGAACACAATGTGGGCTGATCGCCGTGATATAACCATTACAATGTGTTTCTATGGCGTTAAGGCCACAACAAATTTATCATAATTATGTTCTATGGATTTTGTCTTAAAAAAATTGAAGCGAGCGAGCAAAACAATATTTCCTCCCATTTCTGTCATTTTGAGAAGCGAGCGAAAGGCGGAGAATAAATTTGAGATATTTTCATGAAAATTTATGTACCAAATGTAAAAACATGCTAAATATGGACTTTTCACAGAAAACAGCATCATAATGTATAATTCAGAAAAACATTATCAGTTACTTTTAAGAGTTATAACTGGTCATTTATTCATTATATTGATGTGATACATCATTTAAAAATTAAATATGTCTAAGTCTTTCATCCTGATCTTGGGTTACAGGGTATATAGCTCCGATTACCTTGCAGGTTGTTGTTTAAAAAGATTGCTTGTTGTAAGTATGCATAAATCCTTTTAATATGCTACATACATCATAAATGACTGTATTTTGTTCCAATTGCATTTAGATCTACTGTCCACTATTTTTTTTAATGTTCTGATTTTAAGTGCGGTAAACCGACGAACAAATTATCAAATTGTTGTAGCCTAAGCCAGAAAAACACAAATTAAATAAATCAACAGAGTTAAGCTCATTGAGCTTACATTAATTTACAACGGTCATTCATTTAGCCACTAACTTTACATTTCGTTGCATAACTTTGACACCTGACCATCGCTCTACGTTCTCACAGTTAACTCCAGCTGTGAAAATCGTCTGCTAAGATATATATAAATATATATAGATACACGCGTGTGGCAGATAATAACGCGCAATAATACAAAATAACTGTATGACGGTATGAATAATGTTTGATTAATGTGAAGAAACATTAAATATCATAATTTTAAGTATTTGTTTAAATTAGTTTTTTTCAATTCATTTACGTTTGATAGTGTATAATTTTTCTACTGCACTATTTTCTTGGGCGCATTTACTAATTGTTATGTGTTGTTTTCAAATTTCTCAGAGCGCTGACACAGAAAGGAATTTTTTGAAAAAAAAATCCTTCCAAAAACACATTTCTGAGTAGGAATGCGTAAAAAATACTTTTACGTACACGCAGGAAAATCCCCAAACTTTTGTACTTTTTTATTTATACTTTTCAGTCAGCAACAGTTCCGTATCATATACATATTGTACATGTATACACTTTTCTATGGTTTTAGTAAATTAGCATGCACTAATTAGTGCAGAAGTTATGTTTATCAGCGATAAGTACACATTGTTTTCTTAGGATAAATTTCTCTAATATTTACAGTCTTATATTACTCACAAAACTTCTAATCGGTCACCCCATCAATTCCTTATTTTCAGATAAATCAAATAAAGTTAGGACTACCATGGCAATTTTATTAAAGCAAAATACATCTGGTGTATTCCTGAACAAAACATTATCACATTTTCAGTAATTGCGATTATATTTATAAGTGTCTTTAACATAGGTATTCACGTAAAAGTCACAAGTTGTAAAACTTAAAAATAAGTACATTTAATAATGTGTATGACCTCCGTTGCCAGCTTCTATGGCACAACAACGAGATCTCATAGATACATTGTATCTTTGCAGATACTGTTGTGGATTATTTCTCCATACCTATTGAACGTCACACTCCTGTTCATAGAGGTTATGCTGCTGGCGGCGGGTCGAATTCGACGTTTGTCTGCAATATATATGTATACTTAGTATATTTTGCTTCAATCAAAATGCTATGATAGTCTTTGATTTATTTCAAATATTTGAAAGTAATATATTCATTGGGTGACCGATAAGACATTTTGGTGAGTGTATATATTGACAAATGATTACAAATCACACCATTCTTATATTAGAATACGCCCTAAAATTCTTTGACCTTTTTACTTTGGAACAAACTAATGGTGCAACCAAAAAATTGATCCCAATTCCAGACCATAGGTCGCCATTTTCAACCCGATCAAAACCCAACGACTGAAATGGTATTCAATCTAATCAATCTAAAACCTTTCAAGCTTTAAGTGAACACTATTACGTGGTCATAAAGGCAAATGTGTACAAATGTCATATTAAACCTTGCAAATTAGCCTAAAACAGACTACAATATATTGCATGGGTGCAGACCCCAATGACCCCCCCCCCTCCTCTAGATTCGCCTGATAATGCATGATAATTGATGGCAAAACAGTACCTATCATACGTTGTTCATACTTCAGCAAAGTTGAGATAAAACTTTTATTTAATAGTAATAACGATTCAATAGATTTTTTTCTACTTTGTTAGCTATCATGATATAATATTATATATAGGCTTGTAAACAACTTATATATCATGTCCTTGAAATTTGATAATACATTTACTACTTAAATAACATCATACGTCTCCATCCCCTTGTAAATATGGCCAGGGATGATATATAAAATCCCCGATCTGGCTTGTAGGTACTTGTTCACAGAGTTGAATATTTTTGATATTTCAAATGTAATTATGAAAAAAAAAATCGTAATATTTTAATGCACTTGGAACTATAAAAAGTAAGAAATATAAAATACTTGTAAGTCACAAAATCGCACTTAAATCTCTAACGGGGTAGGATTTTGTACAAAATCACAATATTGTACGGTTGTATGATAATTTGCAGTAAAATTAAAATTATTAAAACACTGCTTTGCTGCTTCCAAAATTGTTTCAAATTTGGTTCTAAACAATTTTTAGAGTTCATTTAAAGTTGACATTCAAGTTGAAATCAGTAAAAAACCTAAGTCTCACTGCTTTTAAGAAGCAATCATTGTTATCGCCGCCTAGTTTTGTGCAACAACGGCACGTATATGTATTTGCCGATTTATTTATAAAGTTATAAAAAATATTTTCTAAAGATATTTTGGAAACAAGGAAGTTTAGATGGCCATCTTCATTATGTAAATATTGTATCCGGGTAAGTGGAATTGATATACATATGTATACTTGTACATGTATATATATCATAAACATATGATATTTACTATGTATTCATTTAAATCTAATAGGAAGATTAAGTTTATTCACCAATTGTAACTGTTTGGCAATTTACGCATCTTAAGAAATCGTTAAACCTCGTTCGTTTCTGCCAATGGTCGCTTATTTGCCTTACACTTTTACGCATCTTAAGAAATCATTAAAACCTCAACTTTTTCCGCCAACGGTCGCTTATTTGCCTCACACCTTTATGAATCTAGAGAAATTGGTAAACTTCAGCCATGTTCGCCAACGGTCGCTTATTTGCTATACACCTTTATGAGTCTTAAGAAATTGGTAAACTTCGACCATTTCCGCCAACGGTCGCTTATTTGCCTCACACCTTTATGAATCTTAAGAAATTGGTAAACTTCGACCATTTCCGCCAACAGTCGCTTATTTGCCTCACACTTTTATGAATCTTAAGAAATTGGTAAACTTCGACCATTTCCGATTTATTTATAAAGTTATAAAATATATTTTCTAAAGATATTTTGGAAACAAGGAAGTTTAGATGGCCATCTTCATTATGTAAATATTGTATCCGGGTAAGTGGAATTGATATATACTTGTACATGTATATATATATCATAAATATATATTTACTATGTATTCATTTAAATCTAATAGGAAGATTAAGTTTATTCACCAATTGTAACTGTTTGGCAATTTACGCATCTTACGAAATCGTTAAACCTCGACCGTTTCTGCCAATGGTCGCTTATTTGCCTTACACATTTACGCATCTTAAGAAATCATTAAAACTTCAACTTTTTCCGCCAACGGTCGCTTATTTGCCTCACACCTTTATGAATCTAGAGAAATTGGTAAACTTCAGCCATGTTCGCCAACGGTCGCTTATTTGCTATACACCTTTATGAATCTTAAGAAATTGGTAAACTTCGACCATTTCCGCCAACAGTCGCTTATTTACCTCACACTTTTATGAATCTTAAGAAATTGGTAAACTTCGACCATTTCCGCCAACGGTCGCTTATTTTCCTCACACTTTTATGAATCTTAAGAAATCGTTAAAACCTTGACCATTTCCGCCAACAATCGCTTAATTTCCTCACACCTAAGCGATGTGATATAAAATGTTCAGTCAAGTCAATATATCAATTGATAAGAATGAAAGTGTGATCTTCTTTTAAGGAAATACACTTACATTGTAACTAACCAGTTAGCAATATTCTTGATTCGGAAATTGGTGAACTATTTACGTAACTACATACTACTTCATTACTATTAAGCTGGTAAAATTATACAAACATAATACATTCATATCGGCATTTATTTCTGTAATAATCTTTAATTTATTGAAATAAAACTAGTTACGTAACTAGCTAGGTAACAAATTAATTAACTAGTTATTTGTTTTGTAAAGTAGTTAGTAACTAGATAATTAATGAATAAACTAGTTATTTATTAGATCAACCAGTTACGTAACTAGTTAACAACTTAATTAACTTGTTAGTTATGTGGTTATTTGGTGGCAGAAATATGCCACCATGTAAAACATCATTCTCCGTAAACAGATATCCTGTTGCGAGTAGGCGAGCGTAAAAGTTTAGATCGGGTTTTAATCAGATTGGTAAAACATATAACTCACACTTTTATGAAATCGAAGAAAGGATAGCGAAAACAAACGTCTAAATATTAATATATTCGTTTTTTTATTCTATACCATTCGTTTTAACCTTAGATCTTTCCACTGACACTGAACGTGTCATAACATTGTGTTTTCTAAATTTGAACAATTGCCCATTGCTTAAAAAGCGGATTCCCTTTTTAGAGCGCACAATTTCTGTTTTGGTTAACATTGAATGATCCAAAATCGTGTTAGAAATATACATTGTGTCATTTGGACGTGTTTCTTTTCTATCTCAAGATTTCATATTAAACATATTGTGATCAAAACTATTGTTCGAGTACTGACAACCAGATTTTACTTTAGTTTTTAACACTGATCATTTCACTGGTCTTATTTAGCATACTAATATGGTATTCTAATCGTAAATATTTTTGTTGTAAATCTGTAATGTCGCGCATTGATAAACACTTGTTAAAGTGACATTTTAACTTGGTGCGTCGATTTAACAAAACATATAGTCTAACTGTCAAAAATATGGATCAATGAATATAAAATATTATTCAGAAATATTCTTTTATTATGTGTATAAAAAACAAGTGAGTAATATCTACACTCTTATTCACTGAGCCACAAGTACCAAATAATTAATTTTATTTTTACAAGAATAAATACTTGGAAAATGCTACACAAGAGTTTGGCCTCACATGTTTCCTAATAAACGAATGAATAAAAAAATTGAAAGTACAATAACATGTCATGTTTTGAAAATCGATTTATATCTTCCTAATGGTAAATATTTTTTCAGCACATAATGATAATCTGAAGAGCTAATCTGACCCACGTGGGTCTAGTTAGGAACCATCTCAGATATACTATAGATGCATTGGTGTCCTCATTATCCTTATACATTTATAACTGTTATGGAAATAATTAAACAGTCCCTATTGAGATTTTTATAAATATTTTAATGAACAATTTAACAAGATGCCTTTTGCAATCACAATGATGACAAAAAAATACAAAACCGAGAAAAGAAGAAGTATAGACATTTTGTGTGTCTATTCATTCCTTTAAAACCTAATGCCTCAGTCCCATAAAATCGCAGCTTGTTGCGTACCCGTACGTGCAGACATCCGTAGGCCGTGGGAAGCCTTGCGTATTAACTTATTAAGTTGACGGTACGCACTTGGCACAAAACAACACACCCGTACGGAGCCGTAGCTGGAAGATATGCAAGTTTAATTTATACTCGGCAACGATTTTGTTCACAATTTGACTTGAAGCTGATACTTGTATCCATGGCTCATCTCACGGACCCTGGTAAAAACGAAACAGTTCGAACGGGTACGCAAGAGTTCATACGAGTCCTTGGGGAGCTTGGTCGCACGACGCCCGTACAGTGTCCTCATGGCTATTTTGATGTTTATGGGACTGTAAAGTGTAAATGGGACATAAAGAAAAACGACCAATGCAAACTGAATGACTCAACATCATTTATTTATTTAACACGAACTGTATGATAACATTGTCCTGTCTAGCAACCATTATGTAATAAGGAATTTAATGTTATCTTACAAAATGTTGGCCTGTTGTTTGTCACACGATTACATAAAACCCTGTGTACATGATTGCATACATGAAATATACATTTACATGATCTGCTAAATATGAATTTTGAACGTTAAAGCCCCTATACCAAGACGAACATTGTTCATGAACTGCTAAGAAAATAGACATGTATCAAGTACAAATACATTTCATATTATTTCAAAATGTGTTTTATATCATTTCAAACATATCCTATTCAAGATGACTTTTTAATCAATGAAATTCCCCTTTAAAGTGGTTATGGTGATTGCATAATATATTTATTGCAGTTCGAAAGTAACCGGAAGTAGAATTTGCTTGTCATAGGTAAAAACGATAGATTTGATCACACTATGGTTAAGATAAACTCTTGTGGTAAAAACAATCCTATAAAAAACATAATAAGCCCAAAAATGTTTTTGATGATTTATATTTAACATTTAAAAAAACAATGAAAATATTGCGCTCTTAAATAAGAAATTCGCTTTTAAGAACCTGATATTTGTCTATTGTAAACCTAGAAAGCAAAATTGTATAACATGTTTATTGTGTCTCTAATGCTTGTTATATTTTATGACCTTATGGTTTAAAGACAGATTCAATGTCGGCTGTTAATAATGCATCTACTTGTAGTGGCTATATTTGCTACTGAACGATTATTCGACTATACCGCTTCAGTTTAATTACGCAATACAATCATAAATGTTAAAAACTGCTTCTGCGACTATATAGTGGAACCCATCTTCTCAAAGATACTTCTTAAACAAACGTGTCTGAGAATATAGTAGAACCTCTCCATAATAATACCCACTGGGAGGAACTAAAGTGTGTTGCTGTTCAGAGGTTGTTGCTCCGCAGAGGTCAATTTGATTAAATTAAAATTACTACTAGTAGTACGGGAAATATCAAATGTTGTTGTGCAGAGGATTTGTTCTGTAGATGACCGCTCTGTAGAGGTCATATTGTATTCTCATTTTCTAAGAGCATTCCATGTCAGAAATATTTTGTTAATTCATAATCATGAAAAGACTGAGCTCGATTTCGTTCTGCATTTAGCTTTTTTAAGTTTATAGCATTTAGTCTTATTAAATATTGTTACAAGCGACCTTTCATATGAACGTTTTGTACACCAACATGTGCACTAGATGTAAATACATGCATAGTTTCAGGACGTATCGTGACACTCAAACAGAAAAAGTGCATATATGTTGATATATCACGAACCGTGATGTCATTATAAGATAACATAAAGAAAATAAAGACCGATGACGATCCTTTCTGTTTTTAATGTAATTTATTGTCCGTATCACAAGTTTACAAGTATATATTTACAACAGCTATGATTATGATAATGATACAGAATAGAACAGAACAGGATATAAATGAACATACGTTTTAGTCTGTGGAATAAGCAATGAAGCCGACATGAAAGGAGTGAATGACGTCAATACACACAAGTTCAATACACGGCGACTTTGAACTTAGATCAACATGAAATTATGATAACACTGTCTATTTACGTTATGCAGATTGGCTGTATGGTTGACTAGTCTCTCTGTATATAAAGTAAATGGTGTTTGTCACATCATCTAAGAACAATTGAACAAATGGATGTGGTGATTTTGCATGCTATATGTTACTGGGTCAGAATTTAACTTCTACTTTCGGTTTCAAATCAGCATAGATATAACTCCCTGAAATCAGGTAGGCCTGCATGTAGATCTAGATGATCTAAAAATTTTCACAAAATTTTCATTATAGCTGTAATATTGGTATATCTTGGCATTGAAACCAATTGCTGATGTTCTGTCATACATGTATATAGTTATACAAGTCAAAAGCAATGCTTGGGTTTGATATGACAAGTAATTACAAAATTGATTGCCCTAATTTCTAAACTATAACATGTACAGTACATGCAGTTTGTTAGAGGATTGTTAGACCATACATTTGTAAAAACACCTAATAAACATGACAAATTGTCAATTATATGTATATAGTTATACAAGTCAAAAGCAATGCTTGGGTTTGATATGACAAGTAATTACAAAATTGATTGCCCTAATTTCTAAACTATAACATGTACAGTACATGCAGTTTGTTAGAGGATTGTTAGACCATACATTTGTAAAAACACCTAATAAACATGACAAATTGTCAATTATGCTTCATGTTGCTAACCTTTTTAGCTCGACTTTACGTAGTAATGTAGAGCTCTCCTACTCGCCCCAGCGTCGGCGTCGGCGTCCGCGTCCACCTTTCTGATTAAAGTTTTTGTGCAGTAAAATACTTTCTTCTATATCTTTGTTATTTCTTAAGATATTAACTTCAAACTTTAAATATATGTTCCTTACTATCAACCACATCTCATGTGACAAGGTATATAACTCCAAACACATTTCTTTCAGAATTATCTCCCCTTGAACTGATTAAAGTTTTTGTGCACAGATTAAAGTTTTTGTGCAGTAAAATACTTTCTCCTATATCTTTGTTATTTCTTAAGATATTAACTTCAAACTTTAAATATATGCTTCTTATTATCAACCACATCTCATGTGACAAGGTGTATAACTCCAAATATATTTTTTCAGAATTATCTCCCCTTGAACTTAGAGTTTTCTTTAAAAAGTGTTTGTTTTTACTGCAACTGTTTTATTTCTTAAGGTATTGACTTCAAACTTTAAATGTACATTCCTTATTATCAACCACATCTCATGTGACAAGGTGTATAACTCCAAATATATTTTTTCAGAATTATCTCCCCTTGAACTTAGAGTTTTCTTTAAAAAATGTTTGTTTTTACTGCAACTGTTTTATTTCTTAAGGTATTGACTTCAAACTTTAAATATATGTTTCTTATTATCAACCACATCTCATGTGACTAGGTTTATAACTCCTTATACATATTTTTTACTCCTGTGACAAACACTAACTAAGTCGAGCATGCTGTCTCCTCTGACAGCTCTTGTTTGTAAATACACCACATAAACATGACAAATTATCAATATATGCTTCATGTTGCTAAACTTGTTAGCAATCTACTTATTATAGCCCAGTTGTAAGTTGTATATTACATTTGATGTTGCAAAGCTGGGCCCATTCTCATAAACAACTGCCTTGGACAATTTTCCAGAACTTGCTTGTACCAAATTGATGTAGGATGCAAAAATAAATATTCAATAGGAAGAAAAGTTGCTTATGAATATAACAAAATAAAAACTCTAAATATAGACTTCATGTACAGCCCTGCTAGTCTTCAAATATGCTGCAATGAAAAGATTGTATTTAAAGCCATGGTGAATGACAATTTTCTTTTAATCTGATTTCACCTACTTGTACCTAATGTTTTTAAAAATGTACTATTTGTAACTTAATCAAATACAAAAACTGACAAATAGTAGAGGAATAAAAATAATTGCTTTTCCTTGAGCAAAACAAATGATTCAAACAAGTTTGTCAAAACCCCTACAAAAATGATAAAATCTGGTATTTACACAATGAGTATTTATACACTAATTTTGTTATGTACAAGATTTAGACACAAATCTGACTTAAATATAGAATAATTTTGTAATGTTTTGTACATCTTGATGTACAGTTTTACTTTAATAACAAGGTATACTTCATATGCAATCCTTTTGTGTTTGCAGTTTACTATTTGTATTCACTGATTTGGACAATTTCAATAATATACCTTCTTTGTTTCACACTTATACATGTTAAAGCTATATGATTAACTGTATGTTGCAGATGATCAAACATAAAAGTCTATCTGTGCTCTCATAAGAAGCCATATGAAGTAATATGTTTTAACATATGACTGCAGCTTGATAATTGCCTCATGAAAAAATTAATATTTTGCATGGACATCCTGCAAGTGTTTGATATTTTTTTCATTTCACAGTAAAAAGTGAAAATCATTTTCACTTGCTGTTTTGTACAAAATTGGTGTGAAAAGTACTATGCTTTTTTGCTCTGTACAAGGAATGACATTATAGATTGTCCAACAGTACTGGTTTCATTCAGGATTATCATAAAAGATAACATCTATGTGAGGACTCTTTGTGATGATTTAACTTTTTGCACATTTTGTATCATTGTTGAACACAATGTGAGCTAAGTGATTCTGTATTCACATTTTTTTCAACAATTAAAATGAAATCACTGCTGGATTCTATTCACTACTACCTAGACAATTTATTGTATCAAATGCTGAATCTGCTTTAATATGATGAAGGCATAACTGTCTTAACTAAGAAAAAGTAAAGGAATTACTGTATATTTTTTCTATATGATCTTTCTTTATTTCAACTTGTTCATATTATGCCATCCAATTCTCACAAAATGTAATGCAATTTGTAGAAAATATATAAAAACCTTGATATACTATTAATAAGTGAACCTTACATCCCTAAAAGCTTGGAAGCTAAATCTCTTATTCAGTTTTCCTGACCTGAACTCTATTGTATCTTGTAATCCTATTAGGATTTGATTAACACTTCTTGGACATTTTGAACATTTTTATATGAGAAATTAATACAAATTTAATTTTATTTTGATCTGATCATTTTAATTTCTATGAAATAATTGGTAAAAAAATCAGGTTTCATAATCTAGAAAGGTGCATTTCAAATTATTATATTTTCATTTTCTGTAACAATAGCAACCACAGCTTTCAATAGAAAAGAATAGCCTTTGATTGTTGTCTTTATACTGTGCACATCTTGCATACCAAATTTCATTACTTTAGCTTATGCAGTATTGTAGCAATGACTGAATCTCATTTTAGAACTATATTTACTAATGATGTTTTCATGGCAACCACTCATAAAAAAGATAGATAATGTGATGTAATGTCTGCATAATGATACTATGTAGTAATTAAGCACTGTTCACTTCAATACTGTTTTTTTTTATTTTAGCCTATTTGCATGATACATCTTCTCTGACAGATTTATGTAACTTTTTGTAATGCTCAAAAACTGGGATAATTGTTGCCTTAGAAACGACCTAAGCAACGAGTAACTAAGTCAGTGCTAATGTATTATTTTTTCTGTTTCAATTCAATTAAGTGGTAAATGTGATAAAATTTAGAATCAAAACTATTTAAATACTATATATCTTTGAATATCATAATTTTAGTAAAAGTGATAAAGTTTCCATGGCAACGAGAACCTATCAACTTAAATATATTTCTTAAAATGAATTTACTCAATTATAAATGGGATAACCAGAACATTAAAAACAAGGCATGCATTTAAAATCCAAACTTCAACTTCAAGCATTACATTCTTAGAGATAGTATAACATTCTATTATAAACATGTTATTTCTTGGTATAGAATACATTTATTTTGTTTCCATGGTAATAAATAATGCAATAAATGAGGTCAGAGTGTTGTGTTGTTAATTCTATATAATTACATCAACATAATGTTTGAATATGGTTTCTTTAGAATTGCAAAAAGACTTGTTTTTCAAAAAATAAAAGATTTTCAATTTCTGAAATTGGTTGCCATGGCAACCAAATATTAACAACTCAAAAAGAAAGTGCTTCCCTCATGTGACTATATCTGACTATAAAACTATCAATTTTGAAAGTCAGTTTGAAGGAATATCAATATTTTCAAATTATGCCATTTATTTTGTTCCGTTGCCATGGTAACAGACTTCACAGAATTCACTTAAAAATGTTAATTCTTGGTAACTTATTCATTTCCCTATCATATGACATAATTTGAACCACTTTGGCAACAGGGCCAAATTTGGGGGTAAATGCACCTACTCCTTTTAAGTATTTGTTTAAATCAGTTTTTTCAGTTCATCTGCGATTGATACACATTTTTCTGTTGCACTATTTTCTAGGTCGCAACAGAATTCAATTATGTGTTGTTCGTTTTTTTTTCAAATTTCGAAGAGCGCTGCCTTAGAAAGGAATTTTTGAAAAAAAATTCATTCCAAAAAGTAATTGCATTCTATAGTAATGGTTTCATACTGATACGCACATTCACCGACCATACAACTGTTACCTCTGGTAATCTATGATATTATCAATCTATTTAAATTTAGAACCGCTTATCACTTTTTGTATTCATTGTGAAACAATGAATACTCTGTTACCAATAGATTAATAGCGGTATTCCGATCGGAGTCCTATACTGACCTATTGACCTATATATCTAATCAACGAAACCGAACAGCATCCCGATAATTCCGCTACAATAAAATAGTTCGCAAGTAGTTCTTTTGTTTCATCGATCATCTGTGTATTCCTACGCGTCAATTTAATTACACATTTAACTCGATCTACATCAAACCTTTCTTCAAAGTGACACCGAGTATTGACAAATTTGTGAACAATTGACAATGGTAGACAAATAATTACGTTACTGATAATCGCGGATGTATACATCGATTTCATTCATGAAAAATTATGAATGAAACTACGTTCCCGTATCAAGCACTATAGTCACGTGACGACCATCCTAATTTAACCTGGTTCCCTGGACTAATATCACTACGTTAGATAAAATTGACTGGTTTACTGCTGTCGATAATTGTGTGGTACGGTCGTGTCAAAAATCGATACGCAGTCAAACATAATAATCAAAATGGCTGCTTAAAACGACGGATGCCGTTTACGGCAATGAAAAATGTCAAAAGAAGCCTGTACCATCTAGTTATTTAATTTCTCTAAATGCAGTTTACAGTCATTCACATTATTGGAAGGAATTGTTTGCAAACAATGCCTTTCTATGTCAGCGCTCCCAGAAATTTGAAAAAGAACGAACAACAGTCAACACATAATTGAACTCTGTTGCGACTCAGAAAATAATAAAGCAACAGAAAAATGTGTATACTATCAATTGCAGACGAGTTGAAAAAAATACAAATTTAAACAAATACTTAAAATTATGATACTCAATATTTTCACCTTAATCAAACTTTAATCTATCTGTGTACGGAGAAAAGTTATTTTGGATATTGCGCATTTTTATCTGTCATGTATATGTATATAAATGTAGCTGCATTTTTAACGAAGCGGCAGTGGTGCAGTGGTTAGCATGTCAGACTACCGATCTTGAGATTGCGGGTTCGAATCCTGGGCGCGTAAAAGTAGAAGATTTTTTTTTTGGTTTAGGCTACAAAAATTTGATCATGTTCGTCAGATTAAAATTCAGAAAATGAAAAAAAAATTTTGCTCTAGTTTCTTTTCACTTATAAAATGAAAACATCAATTATAAATGCAATGCATGTTAACCATAAACTTTATCTTAACACATGATCATCAGTTGAACACTGACGTAAACTTGATGTTTTCATCAACTCTAAACAGCTCTAGTTATGTGACGTCATGTCCCCCCCCTGCTGTGTAAAAATAATTCAAAATACTATTTACGACAAGCAGGTAAGACGGGGTAGAATATTTAACATTATAATTGTCAATGCCCCAAAATACTCGACTGACTTATTTTGAAATAAATTTTGCATAACGTACCCCAAGACTATATTTATATACCTTAAGGTTTAGTCAATTTTTATTTTAGAAGGGTTCTGATGTAATTGTTTTCTTTCACATAATTTATGTATATTTACATGTTGCAGTTGTTTCTTGTTTAGTCTATATAGCATAGTTGGCATAAATGACAAGCCTGTATTTATCCACTTTAAAGTTTACCAGTTTGGTCCATTTTTATTTTATAGAGATGCTGACTCTAAAATCATCATACATGATGGCTTAAGTAATCTTAGTAGTTGTTTGTTGTTTAGTTGTTCCCATATCATCCAAATAATATAACTTTATTTATACTGAAAAAGTCAACAAGACTCGTCCATTTATATTTACGGGGGTGTTCAACTGGTACTCATTCTGGATTACTAAATTATATTGAGCTGTTGTATGTTGATGAGTCATTCTCTTATTTACCCAATAACATTAAGACTTTACTAAAACACCAACATCAACGGGTTTGATCTATTATGATGTTAGCCGAGCTGATTCTAAATTGTACAGAAATATTGGAAGTATTTAATTAAAGGTTAATATTGAATGAATTCACTTAGTTTATTAGCTATGCAGTATAGTAAATGCAAATGGAACAAAATACAGTCAATATTGATGTATGTACCTTATTAAAAGCATTTATGTATTTTAACAGCAAATAATCTTTCTTACAACAACCTGCAAAATAATCAAAACTATATACCCTGTACCCCAATATCAAAATAATAAAGTCCAAGTAAGAACGATTTTGACATATTTCATCTTTGAATGTACATGATTGTAGCACATCAATATGCTGAATAAATGATTAAACGGTATAAACACTAAAAAGTTACTTATTATGCTTTTCTGAACTACATGCTATAATGGGATTTTCTGTATAAAGTTCATATTTAACATGTATTTTTCCATTTGTATAAAAATGCTCATGAAAATATCGCACATTTATTCCTCGCCTTTCGATCGCTTCTCAAAAAAAATTTTTTTCGCTGGCTCGCTCTATTTTTTGAGACAAAAATTCATAGAACATGTGATTAATTCATTGAGGCCTTAACGCCATAGCAACACATAATGTATAGGTTATATCACGGAGATCAGTCCATCCACTCACTGTTCCTGAAAAGGCAAAATCTCTGGATCTAGCTGTTAACCAAAAAAAAATCGCATCGATGACTGAGTGGTAGGAGGGAGAATTACCGTAAAAATTATTTCATAACTAAGCTCAACGAAAGTATGCCCCGCCCGTGAATAAAACTTACGACCCCTCGATCAGTAAAATAATGGGCCTGTAAAATGAAATATGAAACACAGTTGACTATGAATTATAAGAAGGTAATGAGTGATATCGAAATAGTATCTTTGAACTCGTTGAAGTCATCAACATAATTGATGTTTGGAACATATATCACCTTTTCTAGTTTGTGTGTACTAATGAACTCGGGTATTAAATCTTAGCATAACACTTTGAATCTTAACATTTGTTTATTTTCTTACATAATATAGATAATTTGTGCATATAAAACACTTTCAACTATTTTCCAAAAAATAAACCCATTCACTTGACGACATTAACCTCTTCGTTAAATCAGTTCATCGAATGAAAAAAAGAAATTTATCATACAATTAATTCTTAATAATATCTGCAAATCTTAACCTTCATCATTAAACACCATCAGTGCAGGTAAAATTAATTTCTAAGACATTTAAGATAAGCAGAAATGGGGTTTAAATACATTTCTTTCTATTCAGTTACTATATAAATCATAGAATAGCAGCAGGGTGTTAGTCCAACTTTACTAAAAAATGTGCACTACGTAGCACACATAACAGATAACAATTACATAGTTTTAAATCTCTCCTATATTAGATTTTTTTTGACACACAGACTAATAAAACAATGTGATAGTCATATTGTCACAGTTAATAGCTTTGACTAATTACAACAGTAGTCATAGTCATACGTAAATTCAATCGTTCAATATTGTAAATGACTCGAGCAGATTTTTATTGTGAAGAGAGTTTGAAAAAAAAATGTAATCGCCAGCATTAATAATTTCTACGGCCATTCTGTCTCCTTCCCCTGATTCTAAGTCATGTAGGACAGTCGTCAGTCACTGACGAAGTATGCAACCAGTAGTTTGTTAACAGCTAAATCCTGAGATAAAGCTTCTTCAGGAATAGTGAGTAGGTGGACTGACCGCTGTGATATAATCTAAATAAGGTGTTGCCACAGCATAAAACCCAACAAAAATTGAATAAATCTAAACACAATGAATACCCCAGTACTTTCAGTGCTTTGATTACCAATTGAGACAGGACGTCATGACAGGACACCTTACGACGACAGACTCTGCACAATTAGTAACAAGTAAAAAATTGCTGCGAAATGCAGCAAAGGGATAGTCACGGCAAACAAAAAAGAATTATTAAGTATAATCTAAAGGTAACTCAAAAAAACATTATATTGAATTGTCATGTTAAGGGTTTTTTTAGTAATAAAAAGGTAACTTGTTATAAAACGTTTTCCTGTTCAAATCTAACATTCTCGTTCCCAGAGCCCAGTAAGATTCTCGATATTAGTAAGATCGAGAATCTTGATAACCTTGGAGTACGAGAATGATCTGGATCTAGACACCATCTTTATGCCGACAGGATGTTTGGTTTCAGTTGGATTTATTTCCAGTAATTCATATTTGCATGACGCTTAAAAAGATCGACAAAAGGGAAAACATAATAGTCTTTCAGAACAGAAGCTATTTACATGACTTATCGCTTCTGTTCAGTCGAGTGCTCCTTACATTGCGGATCTGTTCTTACCAATCCGTGTGACTATTGGTTCCCAAAAGTGATCTGTATATTAAGGGGCGATCGTTGGTCTCCGGGCAAAATGAAAAACAAAGTACATAAAAAGAGACATTTTAACCGCAACAACTACTTCCAAAGAACAAAACATGACGTAACCGGTTTAAGACGTAAAGATGTGTCATAATCATTAGAATGTTCGTCCATAGGTAAGCCTATACAGAACTGTCCAGAAGCAGTAGGATGTTGATTTGCTATACAAAATATTTGATCTCTTTATACTACCAATCCCTCTCTCGAGTGTTACAGCCAGGATTAAGTGCACACCGGAAAGTGATAAATAAAGAAAAAGTTAAAAGATCCTGACAAATATTTTTGGCAGCAACAGTGAGTAACAGATATCAACCGATTTGCAGGCCAGGATTTTTAATAATACAAAAGCATAACTGTCATTGATCGATATTGTGTTCGATACAGAAACGATCGATCCGATATATCTATCGAACCTACAATAACAGTATTCGATATATATCGTATACTTAGGTAAGGCCCTTGTACTAGGTAATTCCTTACGCTCCCCTCGCAGCTCAGTGAACAGATTACATTCATTCGCTGCTTTAAAACGTGTTGAAGCATTTCCAAAAATGCTTGAACCACCGTTTAACCGTGTATACTACATAGATTAAAAACATTCAAGCAATATGGGCTAGCGTCTTATATAGTATATTTATTTTAGAATACAATAATTAGCGTGCCCAGCAGCGTGTTCACTTATCTTGAACATTTCGTAACGGTAGAATCGGAATAACTTAACAAATTGACAGCTCAACCCGAGACAACTCAATATCATACTAACGGATTAAGTTGTCCCAACTTAGTGTTGAGTATTGCACAGGTTGAGTTGGCTTCGGGTTGAGTTCTCCCGTATCCTTAACGTTAGCTAACAGTAGTTACTGAACACGGGGCTGGTAAAGATATGTAAAACCAGTGAGTCTGTTTATAGAATACCAGGAATTAGCTCGCCCTATGTAAAACCATTGATTTAGATTCGCCCCGAAGTAGGGAAGTTAGGTTTGCAATTTTTCAACAAATGCGAGTTTTAGAAAGAATAAAACATGTTACATATAGTTAAGCATTATTTCTTGGTCTTATATTGCAACTGTCAATTAACTGGCACACGTTTATATATTAATATAGGTATTTTCGGTAAATAATTCAAGCAAGTAACCCAACAAAACATGGCTTCGACGAGCTCATTTACGCACCCCTAATTTGACTTTTCGACGTCCATTTTTTCATAATGTGACCTCAAATGCATCGTTTTGATTGGCTTTAGGCAACCGGTGTTGACTACAAATTGCTCAAATCTTGACAATCGTTGGACCGGCGATAATGATATTGACCTTTACTATGAACCTTTAAAAGGCCAATGAAAGTTTAGCAAATTCCAATATAGCTAGAAACTTTATACGCATTTGTATTAGTTGAGCGTGTAAACAGCCCCTTATATGATATTATCATACTAGTGATGAATGCAACCTCGTTTTACGTCATATATCGTGGCTACACTTTGTATTAAAGTTCAATAAGTTGCTCTATGTTTATAGGTGAAAGATCAGAGATGCACGTTTTAAAAAAATCAATGGTTACTTTCTTTTTTTTAATTTTCCGTTATCTAACTAATGCAAAACTGTCCAACATCTTTGAATTTCGACATTTTGATATTACAGGCGAGAACATTTGTTGCATTTATTTTTAAACTCACGAGACAGTCATGCAATTTAAATGTGGCCGTCTTTGTCTAAAAATAGAAATATCAGTTTGCACGTAGTATTTTAGCAGAGGTAGAAAGTCAACGAGTTAATCTTTCGAACCGATGCATTGGAGAGTAGTCATACATTTACTTATCACGGAAGAATTTTGTTGCCGGATACACGAAAGGATTTAACATGTATCTCGATTCCGGAAAGATGCGCTTAAATACAAAAGGCAAGCTATTTTGAATAGAAATCATATTTAAAAAAATAACATGCCAGCAAATATAGAAAATTAGAAATATATGGTTCAAAGGACATTTTCACTCGTGAAAAAATTTACTCGGACACGAGAAAACATATTCCATTTGAACAAATTAAAAACTGGCGAGCTTTTCACCTAGGTGTAAATGTCCGTCATTTTTACTCACTTATATAAAATAACCTGGTCCGCTGCAGTGATACCTCAGGTCAATAGTCCGTCAATATAGTACGAAACTCTTCATCATTAAAAAGTCCGCAAAAAAAATCTTACATCTACTTGATCTATAACCTGGTCCGTAACTCTTACGCTCTTAGAATTAACTGGTCCGCCACACTTAATCATAGTTTGAAAAGATCGTCAATAGAACTCAGTAAAAGTAAGAATTATTAGTCAATGTTACACGATTTGGCTTCTTTATTTATACAGTCCGCTAAAAAGGACAAAAAGGTATATTATTAAAATATTACATTTGAATCCTATCAATTTTTTTTCAAATGACAAAAGCTCAAACAGTTGAAATATATAATATTTACAACAATATGTAATGAAACAATCGACGATTCTTTTAATAAAAAAAATCTGCAAACTTATTTCTAAAAAAAAATTTCGATATTGGTATTTATATATTAATATTTGAGTTATTTCCGAAAACTCTATCAATCTTATCTTTTGAAATAAAATATTGGCAAATCTCAATTATATATCTACTATACACACATTATGATACGCATATTTGTTAAACTGTATCCGTATACTAAACTGGTCCGCTGGTCCGGTTGGTCCGCAAATTATACCTACCCTTTTCATGTTAGTCGAAAGGATTTGCGGAAATGTGTTGATGTAAAACGCCGATTTTTCGTGTGTTGCAATGTTGATAGAAATATTGTTTATATGGTTCTCCTCAAAATGCCTTTTCTATGTAACTTCTAACGGAAATGGGCTGTACTATGACTGCATTAAAAACAATATATTTGTCGGCATTGGAAATCGAAAGGATTTATGTCACGTGACTTTTGCACATTGCTATCAAAATCTACCCACCACAATATCACGGCGTTGAGACGCCGTGAAATAAGTATAATATTTCTATGTACATGTATATGCATATGTTTTTACTACTCGCAAATTGTTATTTAAATAACTAGTGAATGTTAATAAAAGTGTTCTGTTCTGTTCTGTTCTGTTCTGTTCTGTTCTGTCCTGTCCTGTCCTGTCCTGTCCTGTCCTGTCCTGTCCTGTCCTGTCCTGTCCTGTCCTGTCCTGTCCTGTCCTGTCCTGTCCTGTCCTGTTCTGTCATCGGGCCACAGTCGCACTGATATCTATATAGATCTATCAATCTCAATCTCAGTGGAGAGTTTTTTCTCCACTAATGTGCCCATTTACACCTGGTTGAAGTGAAGCAATCGCAAGAAATTTCTTGCCCAAGTAAACTAGCTGTGTGTAGCGACGTTAAACGTCACAACTGACGTTAAACGTCGCAACACTAACGCTAAACGTCGCAACCGCCGCTAAACGTCGCAATCGCCCTGCCAATAAACGTCGCAACGCTGACGGTAAACGTCGCAAAAAAGTCGAATGCCGTTAAATACGCAACCTTGCCGCTAAACGTCGCACTTAGTAGGAAGGTATAGTGTCGAGCCTTATCGACACACAAATATTACATAAGACAAATATGACTTCAAAGCAGCCACTCTTAGACTCATAGCAACCATCAACATATCCTTAGCAACCACCCCTTGGTCCATAGCAACCACTCTTACACCGTATCCCAATCGCCTTAAGGCCAAAAGTATCCACTATACTGTCCATAGCAACCGATTTGAGTTCCATAGCAACCGTAATTGCACCTTTGATATTTAAATATCAAATGGAATTACTCTCGCGGCCATAAACTTAATATCAGTGTCTATTTTGATCATCTTCGGATCAACTTTCAAACTTGGTCATTTTTTGCTTGTAAAAAGCAGGGGCCATAAATCGTGTGTCAAAAATTGTAGACCCTAAGTTCTGTATTTTTCTGTATTAGCTCACCTGAGCTAGCTCAGGGTGAGCTTTTATGATCGTTGGACGTCCGGCGTCCATCGTTTGTCGCCCGTCTGACTACTGTTTGCGAACATTCTAGTGGATACATTTTAACCTCAATTATCATCAACCTTTGTGAGAATGATTGTCTACGTATTTGATCGGATGAGTTCGAAAATGGGTCATCTGAAGCTTAAAATAGAAACATATTGTTAACAGTTTAGTGGCTATATTTTTATACAAATACCATGGAAATTGGTTGGAAAATATTTTATTTACTCTGATTATGTATAATTATTTCAGTGGTACCCCGATTAGCGATAAAGGGCCATAACGACCCTCTTGTTTAATTTATGCTTAGCTTTCCTCAGCTACTTGAAATGATTCTGTTGTAAGAGAGCAAACTCCTCACAGCGGTTACGTCACGCGTTGCTACTTTTTACCACTGCCTTCACATGAATCACGTGACGCAAGTAGTACCATGTGACTAATGTTTAAATTTTAACGAGCAATAACGGTAAGCCTAAAATGTTTTAGACGTAATGTAGCGAGAAATAACATTGAATGATAAAAAATGTGGTTGATTTACAAGTACTGCCAAAGATAGAAGATAAATTAAATAGAAATATATCATTATGTACCAAAATTGTTTAATTCATGAACAAATTACAACGGAAAGTGAGCAAGGTCGGGGAATGAGCTGCGTTGTCCATCCAATAGGGTCCTTTGTCCACATCACGCTACTTACAAGATGCTTTTGTTGAGAAATCTTAAGTATTTATGATAAAATTATATGTATACGATACTGAATAATATAACATCTATATATTAAATTACTAAAAGAAGTACAATTATCCACTCAGGGTGAAATTAATCTTGGTTTTTGGAACGATGTTATTTAACATCGTTCCAATGGTAACAAGAAAGTATAAGATTACTCTTTTCACGCTTCAACAATTTTCAACCAAGACAAAGAGGCGTAGTTCAAGCGTGAAACTCATTAACATCTCATTTAAATGTAATACAACGCTGGCTTGTGTTGTCGTTCTTGAAACTCTTCAGGAAAAGGGAGGTTACTCTCAGGACATACAAATCTTGCAATGGAGACGGGACAACTCAACCCGTAGACAACTCAACCCGTGACAACTGCAATGATTACTTTTTGGAGTAAAAAGGGCCTACGATGATTTTGGTAGGTTTTGTGCGCACCGTTCTGTGCATATCTAAAACACGGACTGACACGAAAAACCACACACCACACACACACCACGCACACCACTTTGTATAACATGATGTAAGGCTTATTTTCGATTGTTTACCTGTTTTAAAGCCTAATTGTGGTATAAATTAACAGAATTACATAAATTAATTAATCATTAGATCGTAAAACGCGTTGGAAATTGCCATAGAAAATGTCATTAGATGTTTGTGTACACACCACGCACACCACTTTGTATAACATGATGTAAGGCTAATTTTCGACTGTTTACCTGTTTTAAAGCCTAATTATGGTATAAATTAACAGAATTACATAAATTAATCAATAATCAGTAGATCCCTGGTCCAATCTCCAGTCATAGCAGGTTACATCAGTGTATGAAAACTTGATTTTAATATCACATTACATGCACAAAATGAAAAGTTGTCAGTTCCTTGTGGTTAAAGAAAATAGTCTAGAATAATCTTTAGTTTGGTGAGATGGCTACTGTACATGACCCTAAAATGTGTTGATGAAAATTAATTCTTTGACTGGTTTATTTTGTTTGATAAAGTAAGATAAACCTTGCCATGAGCAAACCACTTGAGAAGTCTAGTGCTATGATCTTGTTAAATTATGTTGATTGATACTTAATACATTTTTTATATAATATATATATATTTTGACATAATTATATATTCTTTAATAAAAAAATAAGTTCAGGACATCGTTCCTCCAGCACTCCAGTGCTTTGATTTTACAAGTTATTTATTCATACTATTTATTTTTTCCCTTTATGTACTTTGAACATCAAATTTTTCTAAGAGAAGACTAAATTTATTGAAAATATTGAATTGTAAAAGAAAAGATGAAAAAAAATCGGCTCTCTGAGGGACGAATTTTACTTGTGGTGGCAGTGGTTATTGATTTGATAAAGGGAGATAACCGCTGCGGGGAGTTTGGTAAGAGAGTGGTACATTAACTATTAAGTAATGACTTTTCATAATCGACTGACTTTAATTGGAATGCTATTGGATTTTAGTCATTAGCCGATTAAATCCCACCAACGTTGCGACCTTGAGTCAAGATGTAATAGCTATACTACAGTTATAAGGCACGATTGTAAGGCTAATGAAAATAGCTGGGCAAAATCCGAGTAGTCCACCTAATCGGACCTACTTATTTGCATTCGGAACACCTCGACTTTTCATGAATAAATAATCTAGGAATGATTGTTGGCGACAAGGGTTTTTACTACCTACGCGAGAAGAAGCACAGGCGAAGCATGTAACGACCATGAAAAAAGTTCTTATAGTATACTCACAGATCTTTGTCAAAACATTTTCTATGTTATATATGTAACTAAATATTGTTTAGCGATATCATTAAATTGTGTAATTTCAAATTTATTGACTTAAAACGAAACACCGCTCATCGCCTAAACGATCGTGGATTTGTTTACTTCAACTCCGGTCAAAGCATTTTGTTTGGGAATGTGACGAAAAGGTAGTTCCAAGATGGCGTCTCAATATGTCCGAGGTTATTCGTAGCGAATGGCCGAGGAGTTCCGGATGACTTATTTGAAGAGTATGCAAGGGAAATATCTGACTAATGTCACTTACAATACACTCAGAGTCGACAGTCACGTGATCTATAAAAACAACTATTAAAGTACACAAATTTGTTTTCACCGATTTCCCTTTCCAGACAAAAAAATTTTAAATCACAAAGCGCATAAACTAACTGCATGTTAAACTTTTCCTTTTCGAAAAATTACAATCGGTCTTGTGCGGTTTGATCGTTAGTGAGATATAAATTGCACAAATATTGAATCGAGCGATAAACTAGTCATGCGCAAATATATTGTGCCGTAAAACTAGAGAAAACAAATACAACTGTCATTCTAATACTTGTATAGGCATTTTGGAACTATGGAACGCTGTAATTAATTATATGCACTTAATTAATCTTTCTTATCTTGATATCTTTATCTTGACAAATTCAAAGGCTTGTTTAAATGTCACAATTACGTGATTATATGCCCTGGTACAATATAAATGCGCCTTATTTCTCTGGCAAGGCTTTTTATTAGAAACCAGACCATTTAATATTCCTTTACGCTACATTCTGCTTCATTACGCCACATTTACTATGGGACGCCGATGTTGTGCGTTAAACATGAGTCACTTGGTACTTCTAGCATCACGTGATCTATGTGATGGCAATGTAGTCTCGACGTTATTTAATGAAGGAGTGTGTGCTTCACATAATGATGAAAGCATTAGTTCATAATGATACGGGGTTCTGGAATACTCAATTATAACATACCCATAACATTGAAATAGGAACTCAAAATGATAACAGAACCAAATGTTATAATACTTGAATTAGAGCTCCCTACTCAAAGAACAATTCAGTTCCTAATAAGTAAGCATCTTAGATACCCCGAACAAATACGTATTGCATTATTCAATTATATCAATCATATCATAGAGACATGCATGAGTACTCTACACATGTAACAATAAATTGAGCTCTTGCGCATGGAGTCCATTGTCAAGTTTTATAGCATCGATCCCGGATCAAGTGGATTCCGACTTCGCGGTATGTTCATAATTAGGGACTTTAGTCAGTTATCTTTCCCTGATAAAACCTGAAGCAATCCAATTGGTAATCTTGTATGTCCTATCAGTTGGAATCCTTGGATTTTATTATTGAAGTCCTATGTAAGGATAATAAAATACTTCATCTAATATCTTTCTTGTTAATGAAGATATTAACAGAAGTGATGAATTCAGATAGTTCTTTACCTTAAAAAAGCCTCAATGTTTTTTTTCAAGCAAATCTGTAGCGTGGTCTAGTGGTTACATATAATTGCCAGAGAAGAACTAAAATAATTTGTTTGAAAGCAATATGCCCAAGAGTTGATGTAAATTAATCCACTAAATAAAGATTAATCAACATGATGGCTAAGCAGACATATAGATTAGATAGTTAGCCCAACAACATAATTATGTAGATCTGTACCAGGTCAATATCAACAATTATAGTCGGTAAAAATAACATTACGTGTTTGTGTAAACATTGAAATAAACTAATCAATTCCAAAGGTAGGAAATAATTGAAAATGAAAGTTGTATATAGATCATTTTAACAAAATTAGTGTGGTTGATAAACCACCACTCAATAATGCTTGTCATGGACGAAATCTTTTCCATTACACCAACAAAACACTCGTAAAACATATTATTAATTCAATATTAGATAATATTTTATTGTCATTCCGATCACCCCATGTCGTGGATTAGTTCATTGTATTGTTTACATAAACATTGTTATGTGTTTAGTACGAACTGTATACTAGTAGGGTTATTGATAGATATTTACTGTAACATCTTCAAGTCAATGTACAAGGCGAGAGTTTTAGCTCTTTTTGCGCTTTTTTTCATCGGTTTTGACAATATTTCAAACGATTTGTCTTACAGACTAGATAAAAACTTATAGCATGAACAAATTATAACTCTTCACATCGGTTACTTCCCTCGCTTTTCATCCTTTAAAAAGGGGGGGGGGCAACCGCTGAGATATTTTAAGTAAAGGTACAGGTACGCTGAGTAAAATTCTATAGTTAAGTTTCATTCAACTGTCGGTAGTGCATACATTAACCTCCCGGATTTAAATAGATGAGCAAAGAAGAACTGTACTGAATATTTAAAGTCATAGGGAAAAACTTGCGCCACTGGCAGTTGAATTAAATTTAACAATTACATCTACTAAATGTTGGGATCTACCTTTGAATATTATTTTTAGAGTTCCCAGTCCAATGAGTATATTTAGAGAAACAAATCCTCGCTTAGTACAATAAGCTGAACATGATACAGTAAAATATCTACCTAGGTAGAAAAAACAAACACTTTGAAAGCACACCTTGTCATAGAGCATTTCATGCCCTGGTGTGCTTAAAGACCGTTCAGTTGTAGTTTAATAGATATAAAATACATAAATATCATTCTGATCTTGTAGTCGTATGTATATGTTCATAGATAATGTCTGTGACTGTTGTTTTGTTCCTTCATTTGAATACATACACTGACGTTTTCTATCAAGCTTGCCTCACTACGAAGATCTTTCTGCTAATAGATCTGCAGAAAAAAAAATATACATTAACTACCATTAGGTTAAAGCACAACGTACTCATATAAAGGAAGAATTCCCATAACGTGGATCTCAATTAGAAACTATACTAAAACCAAGAAAACCGTATTATTTGAAAAAAGGAAACACAATTTAACATCGAATTCACTATACTCACAATATATTTTTGTTTTATTCAACATGAAAGCATATCGCCAGTACGTATGGGAGGTCACAGATTTACATTATTGTGCTCATATGGAACATATAAAGAATTCAAATTCATTTTATCTATCAGTTATTCATTGTAAGAGATAATATTTCATTATACCAGTTATTCGTTATGAAAGTGAATTCCGTTTCTGCACCACATGAACTAAATTAGGGTTGAATGTCAAAGTTTTGAATCAAGTAGTTAAATGTTCTAGCAACTATGATTTTTTATTGTTTTTAACGTCGCATTCAACACATGTATAGGTTATATACACGACGGCCAGCTTTTCCTACTATAGGTTTCCTGGACATTTTTTTCTATCACCAGTACTAACTTACCCTACCACGCGGCCGACAACTCATGTATAGGGTATGACCTGCCGCGACCGGGTTTCGAACCCGCGATCTCCGGATTCGAAGTCAGACATGCTAACCACTACGCCACGGCCGCGGCTGTGATTCAATACGTCATGTATTATCAAAAGTAATGATAAAATTAGTGTTCAATTTAAAAGATAACACTAAGTTCAATGTACATGTTTACAAACTATGACTTTCTTTCCATTATAGCACCGATGTAATGATACCGTAAACGCTTATATTAGAAAATGAAATTTGGAAGTCGTGATTCAAAATCTGTATTTCATAAGTGGTAATAAATTGTGTCCATTCCTTCAAAAGCTTGTAAAAGTTATATAGCTAATGAACGCTTAAACTTATGTTGAACAGAAGAAGAGTAAATTACATGTTATATGATACATTTAATATCCAAATTAATTGGTATTGTAATGATATAAGCATTTGATACTACTTTATTTGGATTTAATCAATACTTTATTTGGTCATTTACCACTGTTATAATGTCACCTGACATACTTATTATTTAAATACAGCACAATGAGACGACAACCTCTACATATGGTAATTTTAACATCACGATCATGGAAAGATATAACCTGTCGCATAGCCTGATTCGACAAAAATAGCTATATGCTTTCATAAAATTGTTTTCTTTTTAGATATTTTTTGTTGCATTCAATTGTCTATGCATAAATAATAGCCATCAAGACATTTCATTTCTTAGTATGCCTACCACTTCTGCATAGCGATTTTCCCGATTTTTAATCGAAGAACTAAACAGCTATCATTACATTTTAGTTCGAGTTACACTATAATGAAAAACTTCAATTTAACATAAAAATATTAAAAGATTAAATATTTACCTTATCAAGACTCGATCATCTTAAGTTGATTCGTGTTGAATAAATTGTGCGATGATTACTACATTCTGTTGTTGGGTGTAATTTAAACATTCTACAAAAACATAAAACAAAAGTTTAGTTTAAATAAATGAAAGTAAGACAATTTGATAAGTTGCTTTTGAAAGTTTACATATCTGACTTTATCAATAAGAAAGTTTGTGTTGAGCATTAAAACCTCAGAGGTCATTTTCACAAAAATCTCATGAAAAATATTTTAAGTCAATTTCAAAAATTTACATTCAAAGCCAAAAAGATATGATATCATATAATAATATGTTTTTCAGAAAGTGTTCATTATCCTACAAAATTGAAGAATATCATAAATTGGTTTGACAATGCATGAAGGTATAATGAATGTTTCCTGCTTTTAACTTGATGATTTTTATCGTTAGCTAATTTTTGTGTGAAAATAACCACTGATTTTTATTTGCTAAATCCTCTTACTGATAAATGATGTAGCATAAGTTACCAAACATGTTATCTGAGAATGAAGACTGTTCCTTAAAAGGAAGAAAATTTAGTACTGGTGCATCCTATAGGAACGATAGATTAATAGGTAAACTATCCTGCTCACACGTTCCTGACTAAATCAAACCAAACGCATGGGTGTGTCTAGCATGCTATATCTTATTGTACGCGTCTCTAGCAACCTAGATTTTATTGTAGACATGTAAGTAACAGCTGTAGATATTGATTCAGGACTGATATGACAAATCCAAATTTAGGTTCTTCAAGAACTCTTTTTTTCTAATTTATGATAGTGCATAAACTCACACGCTTCAAAATATTGATGCTTTCTTATTTTTGGATAGGGCGTAAATGCAGACATCTCTTCTGAAGAGTTGGTAAAGTGACGAATAGACAACTGTCGCTGTATGTATACATCAAGTTTGAGCTAAAGTGGGACCGTGCTTCTAATGATTTGGGTATGTCAGCAGTTCCTGAATTTTGTTAAAATCAGTACAAATTCTAATCATCTAATAAGCAAATTAGCCAAACACACATGACACTTGGAAAATTTACAGAATACATTTTATCAAATCAACAAGTGATCATGCTTCCTTTAAATTCTGACTATAGCATTATACTATCAAAATAATTGAGGAATAATTCCAATAAACTTACCGCTAGAACGTATATCCAAAGGTCAGTTTTCCATTTAATCGTAGAATTAACTCAACATGGAACAAATTCAGTCACCTTTAACCCATCTTCATCCAAAGACACCAGTACATACCTAGAATATATAACATACAAGGGCCAGAGTTGTGTGACATGTGACCAAAATAATTCAAAATGGCAGATTTTCCCCTCGTTTTTATAAAGCAATAAAAGGAAAGTATACGCTATTTAAATAATAAATGCTGTTTGAATTTAGTAGTACTTTTAGTAATACATCGTTAACATTTTACGAAGATTTCCTGCGGTTGGTTTACGATATTTTCAGTCATAAGACTTTATAAATGAAGCCCGTTGCTAAATATGTGTCCATCTTGTAAAACCTTTTGTCTTGTCCAATGTTATTGTTCCATAGACATCACTCACAACCTGAAATAGACAAAACAAGAAACGAGAAACCCGAAAAAATATATGTAACAAAACATGTATAGTATATTGAAGATAAATTATAAAAAGATAACCAAAGAAACGCTGAAAAAGAACTAAGGAGTAATGGCATAAGAAGGAGATACGGGGCATGGACAAGCATGCATGAGGTACAAGGAGGGGCACGGGCAGGGATTTTTACTCCATGGGGGTTATGTGGTTCGTTTAGGGCGGTCATTTCCGCTACCATTCCCACATATTCACCAGGGCAATAGGAAGTCTCTGATCACCATTATTACAAATTGACTGGCTGGCTTACATGAAAATTAGTTTTATCTAGTTTAGACAAACTTATGAATACACGTACTTCCAAACCGACCTGTATCCTGAAACATCCCCTTCCAGTTATCGTTACATTCTTAGCCCCTAATAAAAATACAACACACACTAAATCTAGAAAGGCTTTTTACCTATATATAAACTCTTCAGAACTTTTATATTCCCTTTCAAACTTACTATATGGATCAAATTACCCTTACCAAAAATATCGACCTTAACTAAGTAAAAGTAACCTATGCAGGTTGTTCCATGATCGCCACACTTGTAATCAATGCCTTTTGAAATTTATAAGCAATACCACGAGACTTAACCATGCGTATTCATTATAGTTCCGACATTATTAAAAAGTTGTTTTTAATAGTAATACACGAGAGTTTTGTTATATTTAATTACATGTACACATATTCTCGTAAAAGTATCTATATTTTCAAAAAGCCTAGGCTGAACGAGGCTGTGTTGAACCTCATTTTTCACAACCCGTGTTTTTCACAACTTGTGAAAAACGCGTACGCATTTTTCACAACTTGTGTGAAAAACACGTTAGCATACAAATTTCATACGAGCATAGAAACGCATTTTTCACAACTTCAAATGTGACGTAAAAAGTTTTGAAAAATTTGAGTTTTTTGGTACTAACGCATTTTTCACACTTGTGATTTTTTTAGAAGCCCGAATTGTTTTAATTATTACAAAACGGGTTATTACAAAAGTAATTGAACATACAAACGCAATTTGTAATCAAATCCCGAAATGTAATAAAATGTCTAGTTATATTAATTTTATCATAAAATATAGATACTTTGAATTATTGGTAAGGAAAGAAAATAATGTTTAACAAGCAAACATAAATGTTCAAATAGACAAATTACTTACATTCGTCATATTAATTTGAAGATTTCGTCAGAAAAACAAGTTGTCATATTATATTGAAAAACGAGTATTTAAAAAGTGGTTGAACTTACCAACCCGTTTATTATAAATAATTATTACAATTCGGGGTTTTATCACAAAACGGACAAACGTTGAAAAAAACCCACGAGCGTAATTTTTACAGGTTGTGAAAAACACGGTGAGTGAAAAATGAGGTTCAACGTTTGAACCTCATTTTTCACAGAACGCGTTTTTCACAACCTATGAAGAGCACGTTTGTGAAAAACGAGGATCAACATGGCAAACTTGCTCAATACCGGAATATGTTGTCGGCCTCGAGGTTTTATCGGCACCCTTTCTCAGCAATTTTGTTACGAATTCCAATATTGAGCGACGGTAAAAAATCTAACAATTAAATCTGCACCTCTGAAATTGACCACTGTGTAACAATTCACAAAATATAAATCACAATTATCAAAAGTTTAAAAAAAATCGATGTCCTTTACTTTTATATATCAATTGTATTAGCTATAACCATATTTATTTAAGTTTAATATTCATGCATCTTCCCAACATGTAAACCTTTTTTACCAACTGTATATCTTACCAAAATATGAAATAATAAAGAATCTTCATGTTGCCAGCTATGCACAATATATAAATATTAGTGTCAGGGTGGATAATGGGTTATGTGCTTCATGCCCCAAGAGTCGCTAGTTTGAACTTAAACGACTAAAGCTAGATAGAAGTTGCTATGGGCATAAATGTTACCACGGATATTTGTGCTGTTTCTAGGGACCGTAACATAGGATGCTAGGACCTAAATGTTTGCTAGAAACATTAACGAAATTACTATGGGCAATGAAAATGTTGCAATGAGAGTGTGCTTGAGCAGCTGCTATGGATCTAGAGGTGGTCGCTTTGGATGCGAATCTTGTTAATACGAACATTTTAACAGTACCATGGGGCATGTGTGCTTACTATGTACCATAAGATGGTTTCTCTATGCGCGTAAGTGGTTGCTTGCACGTAAAGGTGGTTAAATAAGGCACAAATCTGGCTGGTGGAAGACCTTGGGTGATTGCGACATCTTGCTTCCATGTGCGACATTAACCATCAAAATGATATATTAAAAAAAAGCTGAAACATTAATTTTGTTTATCATAATATACTTTTAAATTTACTTTGATATTGACTCATGTTGTGAAAATTGCGTTAGGACTAAAAATCGAAAAATATGTCTAACGTAATTTTCACATTGCTCATTTGTGAAAAAGCGTACGCAATTTTCACAACTTGTGAAAATTGCGTACGCGTTTTTCACAAGTTGTGAAAAACACGGGTTGTGAAAAATGAGGTTCAACAAGGCTGACCTGCGTTAGTTTTTAAAGTATGAAATTCTCAATCACTTAAAAAATGATTTTAAAATATCAATTACGACATAATGACATGTCATCTACCACAAATATATACCTTTCGTACGTTGCTCATTGTTAATATATTGAATCTTAGACGCCAGAAAAACAGTTAGGATAACAAGCAAACAGTACTTAAAAAGGCAAGATATAAGACTATGTCCGTACAAATATTTTGAGGGGGTATATGGCCTCAAATTATTTTGAAAGTTTTGCAACTTAAAATGAACCAGATGAAGATGTTCTTTTTGCAATAGCGATCAATTGATTTGCTATAGACGATTGGGAGAAAGGTTAGATCGTTTGTATTTTTTCTGTTTGATTTTTTTTCTAAATCGGTCAAAAATAAGAGCAAAGAAACCTGTTGAATGAGATAGATGTGTTCGTGTTTTCTGAGGTTATGAGTTATATAACTTTACTGTATTTGTGTGTATATAGTAAACATATTTTGGGATGTGGTATAAATAATAATTTTGAAAGGGGACTTTTTCATGCCGAAAGCTTAGGGACTAGAGAACTGTCTGCATTCAAAGATTGTTATTTGTAATTAGTCTGGCTGAGATGGAACCATTTGTCTCCAAATGAATGTGAATGTCATCACACCATTTTGCGAGAAAATATGTGTTTTATTGACAGATACGGGTTTGCAACATGTATATGTAAATTGGATTTGTATATGTTTTAGTGGGCATAAATCGGGCGAAACTTGAATGGTGAACAAAGCAAGTATTATACAAATGCTATATTATTTCACGGCGTCTCAACGCCGTGATATTGTAGTGGGTAGATTTTGATAACAATGGGCAAAAGTCACGTGACATAAATCCTTTCGATTTCCAATGCCGACAAATTTATTGTTTTTAATGCAGTCATAGTACAGCCCATTTCCGTTAGAAGTTACATAGAAAAGGCATTTTTGAGGAGAACCATATAAACAATATTTCTATCAACAATGCAACACACAAAAAATCAGCGTTTTACATCAACACATTTCCGCAAATCCTTTCGACTAACATGAAAAAGGGTTGGTATAATTTGCGGACCAACCGGACCAGCGGACCAGTTTAGTATACGGATACAGTTTAACAAATATGCGTATCATAATGTGTGTATAGGCGATATATATGAGATTTGCCAATATTTTATTTGAAAAGATAAGATTGATAGAGTTTTCGGAAATTACTCGAATATAAATATATAAATACCAATATCGAAATTATTTTTTAGAAATAAGTTTGCAGATTTTTACTATAAAAAGAATCGTCGATTGCTTCATTACTTATTGTTATAAATATTATATATTTCAACTGTTTGAGCTTTTGTCATTTGAAAAAAAATTGATAGGATTCAAATGTAATATTTTAATAATATACATTTTTGTCCTTTTTAGCGGACTGTATAGATAAAGAAGCCAAATCGTGTAACATTGACTTTTAAATCTTACTTTTACTGAGTTCTATTGACGATCTTTTCGATCTATGATTAAGTGTGGCGGACCAGTTAATTTTAAGAGCGTAAGAGTTACGGACCAGGTTAAAGATCAAGTAGATGTAAGATTTTTTGCGGACTTTTTAATTATGAAGAGTTTCGTACTATATTGACGGACTATTGACATGAGGTATCACTGCAGCGGACCAGGTTATTTTTATATAAGTTAGTAAAAATGACAGACATTTACACCTAGGTGAAAAGCTCGCCAGTTTTTAATTTGTTCGAATGGATTATGTTTTCTCGTGTCCGAGTAAATTTTTTCACGAGTGAAAATGTCCTTTGAACCATATATTTCTAATTTTCTATATTTGCTGGCATGTTTTTTTGAAAAAATATGATTTCTATTCAAAATAGCTTGCCTTTTGTATTTAGGCGCATCTTTTCGGAATTGAGACACATGTTAAATCATTTCGTTTATCCGGCAACAAAATTCTTCCGTAATAAGTATAGGTATGACTACTCTCTGATGCACCGGTTCGAAGGATTCACTCGTTGACTTTCTACCTCTGCTAAAATACTACGTGCAAACTGATATTTCTATTTTTAGGCAGAGACACCCACATTTAAATTGCATGACTGTCTCGTGACTTTAAAAAAAATAAATGCAACAAATGTTCACGCCTGTAATATCAAAATGTCGAAATTCAAAGATGTTGGACAGTTTTGCATTAGTTAGATAACGGAAAATTAAAAAAAAGAAAGTAACCATTGATTTTTTTAAAACGTGCATCTCTGATCTTTCACCTATAAACATAGAGCAACTTACTGAACTTGAATACAAAGTGTAGCCACGATATATGACGTAAAACGAGGTATTCGTCACTAGTATGATAATATCATATAAGGCGTTGTTTACACGCTCAACCAATACAAATGCGTATAAAGTTTCCAGCTATATTGGAATTTGCTAAACTTTCATTGGCCTTTTAAAGGTTCATAGTAAAGGTCAATATCATTATCGCCGGTCGTTGGACCGGCGATATAGACAATTGTCAAGATTTGAGCAATTTGTAGTCAACACCGGTTGCCTAAAGCCAATCAAAACGATGCATTTGAGGTCACATTATGAAAAAATGGACGTCGAAAAGTCAAATTAGGGGTGCGTAAATGAGCTCGTCGAAGCCATGTTTTGTTGGGTTACTTGCTTGAATTATTTACCGAAAATACCTATATTAATATATAAACGTGTGCCAGTTAATTGACAGTTGCAATATAAGACCAAGAAATAATGCTTAACTATATGTAACATGTTTTATTCTTTCTAAAACTCGCATTTGTTGAAAAATTGCAAACCTAACTTCCCTACTTCGGGGCGAATCTAAATCAATGGTTTTACATAGGGCGCGCTAATTCCTGGTATTCTATAAATAAACTCACTGGTTTTACATATCTTTACCAGCCCCGTGTTCAGTAACTACTGTTAGCTAACGTTAAGGATACAGGAGAACTCAACCCGAAGCCAACTCAACCTGTGCAATACTCAACACTAAGTTGGGACAACTTAATCCGTTAGTATGATATTGAGTTGTCTTGGGTTGAGCTGTCAATTTGTTAAGTTGTTCCGATTCTACGGTTACGGAATGTTCAAGATAACTGAACACGCTGTTGGGCAGGCTAATTATTGTATTCTAAAACAAAATATACTTGAGACGGTATAACACGCTAGCCCATATTGCTTGAATGTTTTTAATCTATGTAGTATACACGGCTAAACGGTGATTCAAGCATTTTTGGAAATGCTTCAACACGTTTAAAAGCAGCGAATAAATGTAATGTGTTCACTGAGCTGCGAAGGGAGCGTAAGGAATTACCTAGTACAAGGGCCTTACCCAAGTATACGTTATATATCGAATACTGGTATTGTAGGTTCGATAGATATATCGGATCGATCGTTTCCGTATCGAACACAATATCGATCAATGACAGTTATGCTTTTGTATTATTCAAAATCCTGGCCTGCAAATCGGTTGATATCTGTTACTCACTGTTGCTGCCAAAAATATTTGTCAGGATCTTTTTAACTTTTTCTTTATTTATCACTTTCCGATGTGCACTTAATCCTGGCTGTAACACTCGAGAGAGGGATTGGTAGAATAAAGAGATCAAATATTTTGTATAGCAAATCAACATCCTACTGCTTCTGGACAGTTCGGTATGGGCTGTGGACGAACTTTCTAATGATAATTATGACACGTCTTTACGTCTTAAACCGGTTACGTCATGTTTTGTTCTTTGGAAGTAGCTGTTGTGGTTAAAAGGCCTCTTTTTATGTACTTTGTTTGTCATTTTGCCCGGAGACCAACGATCGCCCCTTATTATACAGATCACTTTTGGGAACCAATAGTCACACGGATTGGTAAGAACAGATCCGCAATGTAAGGAGCACTTGACTGAACAGAAGCGATAAGTCATGTAAATAGCGTCTGTTCTGAAAGACTATATGTTTTCCCTTTTGCCGATCTTTTTAAGCGTCATGCAAATATGAATTACTGGAAATAAATCCAACTGAAACCAAACATCCTGTCGGCATAAAGATGGTGTTAAGATCCAGATCATTCTCGTACTCCAAGGTTATCAATATTCTCGATCTAACTAATATCGAGAATCTTACTAGGCTCTGGGAACGAGAATGTTAGATTTGAACAGGAAAACGTTTCATAACAAGTTACTTTTTTATTACTAAAAACCTTAACATGACAATTCAATATAATGCTTTTTTGAGTTACCTTTAGATTATACTTAATAAAACTTTTTTGTTTGCCGTGACTATCCCTTTGCTGCATTTCGCAGTAAATTTTTACTTGTGTACTCACACTGTTCAGTGTATAAGGACGACAGTGACAATTCTTTAGTAAGGGAACTAGTTCTGTCAATGTTGTATGTGTCTCTTTCAGTACAGAACTTCATTTATGCCAAGAAAGCAAGTTTGGTTAATGTTTGTTTCTGGACAGTATTATTATCAGTATAGTCTTGTTTCTTTGACAAGATAAGATAGATTGAGGTTTTGACGAATATTCAAGAAAGGGTATACAATTTGTAATCTATTGTAGCTGAGATTGAACTCAGATTATAAGGGTATCTGCAATAGAATCTATAACTATTCACAACCATCTCGTAATAATAGTTCGTTTGTTTGAAACAGAATATTAACTGATTAGTATGTTCATATCTCGTTATCGAACAACGTAAAATAATATGCGAGTAAAACATTAATTGATAGCAGTGTTTGCAATTTAGACTGTTATAAATAAATGTAGCTGAACAAAGTTCGATAAGAAAACATTGGAATAATCAAACAAACGGTTCTATATTGTACTCTAATGAAACTATTCCTTGTACAGAAAAAACAACAACGAGATATTGTAAACAATTTACAATGCACATTTATAAGTCCTCAGAATGATAAAATATATCATTACTAAAAAAGTGTATCTTATAGACTATACTTCATATAAATTATTTTCAAAAACGGATTGAAAAAATATGTTTATTAAATTAAATACTTTAAGTAGTAATGCGTCACAATTATCTGTTCATATAAACCGATTCTATGCACAGTTTATTACCTTTTTCAAAAACAAAAATGTTATTACATTTACATTCTGAACGATAATATAGCAACAATATCATAATAGTATTAAAAATATAAAGTCATGTTCTATTAAATCAACAACCAAACCATGTAACATGTAGATTTGTACCAATTGACAACCTCTGTCTACAGTAAAAATCATAACAGAATATTGGGTTTTACAATCAAATCCCAATTGGCAAGTTTAGTATTTTATAAAAAGGACATTAATAATCAAAATAACACGTGTAAATGAAATGTACAAAGTACCTTCCACATCCATGTACATAACAACACAGTTCATTATACAGTCATTATTCATACAATCATTCCATTAGCCAAATATGTTTTAAAAATCCATTTGAAGTTTTCTTTTCCAAATTTGATTTAAACGTATACATGTAAATAGCTCCTTAGTTTGACTTAGCTCTATTTTCTCCATGTCCAATATTTTGCATGTCGTAACATGCTTTTTAGGTATTTGGTACTTTAGACCTTTTAAGACCTTCAGCAAATGGTGCTTCTTAATTGTTTTGTTAATTAATTAATGATTCTGATCTAGCTATCCTCCCATAAAACGGGTCCTTCTTCAGATTGCTCAGAATCATATTGAAGTGCATTGAATAATTCCGATCTAGCTATCCTCCCATAAAACGGGCTCTTCACTAGATTACTCAGAATTTTATTAAAGTACATTGAATAATTCCGATCTAGCTATCCTCCCATAAGTGGGCCCTTCACTAGATTGCTCAGAATTATTACCGATCTAGATATCCTCCCATAAAGTGGGCCCTTCTCTAGATTGCTCGGATTTATGTCTTGTTTCAATGTATAATTCCGATCCAGCTATCCTCCCATAAATGGGTCCTTCACTAGATTTCTCAGAATAATACTTCAATGCAAGGAATACTTCCGATCTAGTTATCCTCCCACAAAATGGGCCCTTCACTAGATTGCTCAGAAGTATTAATATTTTCCTTATTTTGTTACTTAAAAAAATATATTCTCGGCATGTATTTATAGAACATCATTATCAAACATCATTAGAGCTAATTACATGTATTTAAAAATATTATCAAATTATTTATTAAAAATCTTGACAATGTATAAAGACCATGTTATTAGATAAATAAATGTGTAGGTATGAGTATAAATCATTTTTGTATGTTCAAACATTATTGCACCATATATTAATTATTTTACATAGCTTGTAATAAGTTTTAATATGACAGAGAGTTGATTCAATTGGTATGACATATAAGTCAATCGCTTAAAAGGCAGGAATTGTTCAACAAGACTAAACTCAATATGTCTGAAACTGAATATAACAATTAAAGCAAACTTGTAAATAAAAATACCAAAAATATTACCAAAAAATGAATTTCTTTACTTATCTCGAAAATAATTATCCATTGAATTAGCATATTCACTTTAGCAGAACAACGTTCGTTATTTAATTTTGTCCAATGTTTTTTATGCATTGATAAGCATGATTAATTAGTAAAACACTCGTTTATTATCATTATTTGTTTGTTTCTTCAAAATATCAGTAAACATTCTGTTACAAACTCTTATTATATAAAAACTTCATCAAAAATACATGAAGACAAAGCTACCCCATGATGTTGTTGGGCAGTTGCAATTGAAGCAAACGCCTTTGTATATATGAAAATCAATAGACATGTTGTTAAGTAAGCAAAGACAGAAACCTTCATGCGAATAATGGCGGAAAGACATTCGATAGTGTGTGTATGTTATCTTTAGTAGAGATAGAAACCAGCACGACGATTTGGATAGAATGTCATGTCATATTCTAAGTCTGTTTTTAAAGACCGAAACCTACATGATAGGATACAATAATAGAATGCAGAAATTGAAGAGAGATACTTACCTCAACAAAAATGACAGAATGTCAGGCGATATGGTGCTTGGATTATCTTTATTGAAAATAGAAGCCTACAGAAGAATTATGATAGAATAGTTAGTTATTGTGTTTATGTGTATTCTTATGGGAGACAAATACTTACCTGAATTAGATGATAGAATGCGATATTGTGTGTGTAATCTTAATTGAAGATAGAAACCTACAGAAGAATGATTATAGAATGATATGCTATGGTGTGTGTACACATGTTGTCTTAATTGAAGAAAGACACGTGCATGAATTAAATGAAATAATTGAAGAGAGAAACCTACAGGCGAATGATGATAGAAAAGTATGTCATGGTATTGTGTATTATTTTGGAGACAAATACCTACCTGAGTTAAATGACAGAATGGCATGGGATATGGTGTGAGTTACCTTAATTGACGTCATAAAACCTACATGCAAATACCGATAGAAATGCAAGCCGTATTGTAAGTATGTTTTTATTGAGGAAAGATACTTACCTGAGAAAACATGAGATTAGCATGCCGTATTGTGTGTGTTACCTAAATTCAAGATAGAAACCTACAGGAGATTATTGATAAAAAGACAAGTTATATTGTGTGTATGTTAGCTTGATTGAAGATAGATACTTACCTCAATTAAATGATAGAATGGCATGCCATATTGCGTGTGCAATCTTAATTGAGGACAAGAACCTACTGGAGAAAAATGATAGAAATGGATGCCATATTATGTGTGAGATCTTATTTGAGGATAAGATAGAAACCTATATTAGAATAGTGGTAGAAAGGCATAAGATATGGTATGCATGTTATCTTTATAAGAGATAGAGACTTGTTGGACAATTTAGATAGAATGACATGCCACATTTTGAGTCTGAAAATTTTTTAAAGAATGAAATCTACTTAATCGTAATGATAGAATAACATTACATGTAATGTTTGCATGTTTTCTTGATTAAAGAAAGATACTTACCTGAAACAAAATGATAGAATGGCATGCGATATGATGTGTATTATCTTAATTGAAGACAGAAAACTACAAGGAAATACATGTATTGATAGTACGACATGCCATAGTATGTGTGTTTTCATATTTGAGGATAGAACCTTACACGTAAATAATGATAATAGGCATGCGATGTAGTGTGTATGTTAGCTTCTTGGAGAGATATCAGCACGACAATTCGGAAAGAATGCCATGCTATAATTTGGAAATGTTTTCATTCTTAAAGACTAAAACCTACATGACAGTAATGATAGAATAAAATGCCAGGTAATGTTTGTATGTTTCTGTAATTGAAGAAATATACTTACCTGAATTAAATGATAGAATGGCATGAGATATGGTGCTTGTTATCTTATTTGAAGACAGAAACCTACAGAAGAATAATGATAGGATGGCATAACATATTGTTTGTATGTTTTGTTTCATTGAAGAAAGATATTTACCTGGATTAAATTCTAGAAATACATGAGTTGTGGTGTGTGTTATCTTAATTTAAGACAGAAGTCTACATGACAATAATGATAGAATAGCATGCTAATGCGTGGCTGTTATATTAATTGAAAACTTAAACCTATAAAGGATTATTGATAGAAAAGCAAGCCGTATAGTGTTTATGGTTTTTTAACAGACTAAAGATACTTACTTGGGAAAAATGATAGAATGGCATGCCATATTGTGTGTGTTACCTTATTTTAAGACAAAACCTACAGGAGAATAATGATGGAATGGGTCGTCATTTTGTGTGTGATATCTTATTTGAAGAAATATATCTGAATTGGAATGTTGATAGAAAGGAAAGCCGTATTTTGTGTATTTTTCCTAATTGAAGACAGTTACTTACATGAGAATAATGATAAAATGGTATGCCATTTTGTGAGGGTAATCTGAATTTAAGAAAGAAACCTACAGGAGAAAAAAGATAGAATGACATGCAATATAGTTTGTGATATCTTAAATGAAGATAGAATCCTACTGCAGAAAAGATATATTATGCATAGTATTTGTATGTTTTCTTAATTGAAAACAGATACTTGCCTGAATAAATGATAAAATTGCATGCGGTATGGTGTGTATTATGTTAATTGAAGACAGAAAACTACAATGGAGTATTAACAGATTTGCATGCCATATTGTGTGCGTAACCTCAGTTGAAGACATAAAACTACAATGGAATTTTAACAGAATGGCATGCCATTTTGTGTGTGTTATCTCAATTAAAGACATAAAGCTACAATGGAATTTTAACTGAATGGCATGCCATATTGTGTGTCTTACATAAATTGAGAAGTAACCTGCTGGAGAAAAATGAAGAATGGCATGTCAATGTATGTTTGTTGTCTAGATTGTAGACATAAACCTACATAGGACTATTGATAGAAAGGCATGCCGTATTGTTAGCATTATTTTTACTGATGTAAGATACTTACCTGAATAACATGCCATATTGTGTTTGTAATCTGAATTTAATATAGAAGCCTACAGGATAGATGTGAGATAGAATAGTATGTCATATTGTGTTTGTTATCTTATTTGAAGATATATCTAATTGGGGATATTGATAGGAGGGCATGTTATATTGTTTGCGTGTTTTCCTACTTGAATCAGAAACTTAACCGAGAAAAATAGAAGCAAGGTATGCGATATTGTAGGTGTTATCTCATTTGTAGATAGATACTTAAATGGAAATTTTGATAGAAAACATGCCAAATTGTGTGTATGTGTTCTTAATTGAAAAAAAGAGATACCTGAAATTTTTTGTATATTTTTTTTAAAGTAGAAAGATACTTTCTTTAGAATAATGATAGAATTGAATGCCATACTGTGTGTTATCTTTATTGAGCATAATGATAGAATGGCATATCGATGCGTGTTTTGTTATATTTATTTAAAACATACACCTTCATGGAATATTAATAGAAAGGCAAGCCTTATTGAGTGTATGTTTTTTTTAACTGAGGAAAGATATTTACCTGAGCCAAAATGGCATACCATACTTTGTGTGAAATCTGAATTTAAGATAGAAGCTTACAGGAGAAAAAAGATTGAATGGGACGCGATATAGTGTGTTTTATCTTAACTAAAGACAGAAAACTACAGGATAATAATAATATAATGGCATGACATTGTGCACATCTCTTACTTTTTGCACATAAAACATAATGAGGCAGTGTTGGTGACACCTCCAATTTTACATTGTAACTGGCACTAGCCAGTACTTAAAATGATTTGACTTTCAATGCAAAATAGTATAACATGTATATATGTCTCCCTTTAATTGGTTTGTTTTAAAATTATGAAGATGCTATCACCTTTGAACGCCTAACTTTTAGGTTAATTATTTGTTACTATTTCGAACAAAACATGAATTCAAAAATATTCAGTGATTATAAACCTTAAACATTCGATAAAAGCTGTGATAAGAAATAAAAATCAAACACAAGTTAAGGTCAAAGACAAATGTAGTACTAAGTACGTTATACAAGATCAATTACATTTCATCCATATTTTACAACATGACGTATTTCAGTATGTTTTATTGAATACTATCTGCTTAATAGTAATATTGATATCACGATTACTGCTTATCAGTTATTTTGATATCACGATTAATAATTAAGAAGTTTCATTAATATGTTTATTATTTAAAAGAAAAAAACTGATTGCCACAAACACTCTGGTGAAACCCTACCAACGTTCCTATGTTTAGTAGTTATTTTCACTATTCCCTACTTATGCCAGATTCAGCCTAAAAACCAAAGTAAGACTTAATAATCATCCTTAACTCCTTGAATTAGCTTCAAACATCTTCTGTCGTTCTTAAGTAGATTTTGTTTCAATAAACCTCAACCCTTTACTCTTATTTCCATAGAAAAATGCATCAAACGTAGAAAAATGCACTAACTGTTGCGATTCTGAAATGAAACTCTATCCATCCCATTATTGCCATAATATATCCCATTGTTATTAAAACCTCAAATCATATTCCAATTACCCTAATCAAATCCCACGGAACATCTTCCATTGCTCTAAACATATATGCCATCACTAGATAAAACTAATATAAAACACTATAAGCCAGCAAGAATACTAATAATAGTGACCGAAGCGTTCTGAACCCTGGTGCTGGGGTTATGAAGCCAACGACTCTTAAAAACCCCAACAGACCGAACCCTCACCATGGGGGATTGGGTCAGATGGGATGGGACATGCATGCAGGGACCTGAGATATCGGTGCAAATCTCAGGCCAGACACAGATAACTTAAAGACCATAACAAAACAAACAAACAAAAAACAATCAAAATATGAAATACAATAAATCAAACAATAACACAATGTACGATGTAAATGAAATAAAAACACCATTTGTTAAAACCAAAATATATGTTAGCTGTACGTGTACATACATTGGATAATGATTAAGTCAGTTAGTGCACAAGATCAATCTCTAAACAGATATCTTATAGACCGCGAGTAGGCAAGCGGAGAATTTTTTAACAGGTTTTTAATCAGATTGCTCAGACAACAAATGAGATTGAATTTTTCAATAGCTTACGGAGCCCCTAAAGTGACATTGTTTTATTATCACAACTATTTCGAAAAAAACGTAATGATTATTTCGAAAAAAAAACCAACGAAATAATATTACGTTTAAGCGAAATAGTTGTGATAATAAAAAAGTATTTCAAAATGTCACTTTAGGTGCTCCGTAAATAGCCAATGTATGTGCTATGTATAGTAAACATGTACTTCAGTTTATTAACAAATGACATATCTAGAATATAGAATTAACTTAAACTTACCAACTCTTTAGCATCACTTTCAAAATGTCTTTCACCATGTTGAATCATAACCCATGTGTTTATAATAAACGCTTTACATCTTAAGGAAGTCATTTCATGATAGATCTTTAATATCTAAGCTTTAATATATACTTAACTTAATAAAACATCAACGCCTCAACTACCTTTATCTGAAAAGGAAAAAGAAACAGTTGATCAGAAAATAATCTAGTATTAATTTATTAAAGTCTAGTCTATGTACAATTACATTAAGCACACACATTATAAAACATGATGTCTGTACAATAGTACAATATAATGTAAGTACCTAAGTTTTCAAGTAAAAAAAGAAAAAAAATCCCTTAATTTTAAAGTAGAATTTTCCTAATACAAAACTATATATATGACCACAGAACATTTCTCAGAAAAACTTGTATCTAATTAAACATCGTATTTTTAATGTAGTCGATAAAACAATTTTTAAAATGATATTGAATATTATTAAACCACTTTGAATTTTATTTTGTATCCATGGACAAGATCAATAAATTTTGCCTTAAATAAGTATGAGCTATTATCTCCCTTTGATAATGTTCATATCAAGGGAAATAATAACTCACGTCCATTAAAGACTTTCATTTATAATTTTGCAACAACGTATTGTAATATAAATGTATACCATATATTAACATAATTGACATAATGTTATATTTCTCCACAAAAAATGTGAACTATACTCAATAAGCGAACTGTACTGATCCAGCCAAATATCAATTACAGGATGTAGTCCAAGGTTAGAACGTTTTTATTGTAAGATATCGGGTTCGAATCCCTCAAAGGACACAAGACTTAGTAAGTTTTCTTGAGCGAAAACAATCGGCGAATGATTCACTCAATTCAGATGTAAACTAGTACTCTAAAGGTCATTAACACGATGCCTCACCATTTGTCTTACATGATTATTGAGTCGACTAAATGTGTATAAATATTTAAAGGCAGATTTAATCTAAAATACTGCTTATATATTTAAACGTAATATTGTTTGAACATATACTTCCTTGATCAAAGTAGTTGATCATTGTCATCAAACCAGTTTGTACACAAACAGTAAATTATATCACAGCTATACGTCTATAACGTTGATCCAATCCATTAATTCATACAATCTGAAAACAAGATGTGGTCAATATAATTTATAAATATATGATATCTGGGACAGTAATGCATGAAAGTTTCTCTATGAAGCAATGATTGTAGATGCCATGTCATATAATTGTGGACAAGTTTTAATTACCAAATACTTAGAGAAGAAAATGTCCTTTTTTATTATGACCATTTCGCTAGTCAGACCATATACTTTGATGTTTTTATATTGTAATTTTACAGTACAATGGTGAGGGAAAATATAAAAAAAATATTAAAAAACCCAAATGTTTAGAGATCGAGTGGTCTCTGGTTTGAATACCCACCGGAGGCACTTGTTCCAATACAAGGAAATTTACATGTGATTGTTTCATTTAAGACAGTGGTAAAAATAACCTATAAATATAGCACAGTTTCAGCATTGTTCTATCATGTCAGATAAATTATTTTATAAAACAATGAGGCATACATTTACCCTGCTGATTCAAATACTTGAAATGTGTTCCATAATCCTTGCATAAAATACATAAATATTTTCATCGATCCTGAGAAAATAAGAACTGTAGTGAGTATTTAAATCAGCGGGGTTAATGTGTGCGCCACTGACAAATGAATAAAATTTAACAATATAAATAGTTGAGCAAATTGAACTGAGACATACGGTACCCACCAAAAGTTTGGAGACATTTTCACTTAGTAGGCCTGCTGAATAGACTTAATCTAAAATTTGATAACTGTTTATACAGAAACTCTTCAAAGTTTTGCTTTAATTTTTTGTTATCATTATAATTACAACTGAGACTACAAAAAAGCACATAAGCTATGTTATGGAAAATTATTACAATTGCTTATTAGCATGGTTTTGGAGGCTTTAGGAGGTCAGATGCTGAATCTTATAAATGTGTTGCATTCATGAAAACTGTTTTTCATTTTATCACCAACCATACTTAAATATATTAAACTTAATGATTCAACAAAAATAATCATCAAAATTCAGAATTATGGTATTTTTGTCTCCATACTTTTGATGGGTACTATAAATGTAAAAATTCATTTCACGCTGTGGTCACTACACAACAGCTTACTACTACAATGTATGTAAATACAGGCTAATGAGGAATATTAGCCAGTTATCCTTCCTTGACAAAGTCTGAAGCCATCTAATTGGCAAGTAGGTCCTATCAGTTGGAATCCTCGGACTTTATCATTGAAGTCCTGTGTAAGGCTAATAAAATATTTCATCGAATATCTTTCTTGTTAATTAAGATATTAAGGTTCATGTAGTCTTGGTTTGCAAAATAATTCAGTGAAAATGAAAATGCTCCGATTCTGGCACATCTACACTCAGAGTAATGTTTTATACATCAAAATGTTCCTTATGGAACATACAAAGTGATGCTTGTCATCAATTATGACAAAAAATAATTAACAAAAGATGTATTTGCGAAATTGATGTTGTATAAATAAAAATACTAAAATGTATTAATCTTTTCTTACAACAAAATTAAACATTAAATCCTTTACAGAACATTATAGTTCATATTCCCATGAAGGTACTCTAATATTTATAACATTAATAAATGTTAAAACAAAACTTAGGCAAATGAAAAACTAAAGTGAAAGTAGAAACAGGGTCGCGAAAACCCATTACACTTGCATCTGTCAAAATGTTTTTCATATACCTTAGTTTTGTTTTAACATTTATTGGGATTATATATTTTGGAGTACCTTCATTGGAATATAAACTATTATGTTCTGTAAATTATTTAATGTTAAATTAGTTTGTAAAAAGAATTGAATGTCTTTTAGTATTTTCATTTTTACAGCATCAATTTTGCAAATGCATCTTTTGTTAAAAGTTTTCATCTAAATTAATAGCCAGCATTGTTACTGTTCTTGATGAAAGTACGACAGAATTAGAGCATTTTTTATTTTACTATTATTAATGCTAATAAAGACTTTACTTGAACCTTAACAACAAAACACTTCTTTGCTTAATTTTTAAACAAATTAAATGATTTACAAAAGGGTATTCAAAATTGATTGTGTCAAATTGTCATTGAAAATAAGGATAAAATCCGAGTAATCCAACTAATTGGACCCAATTATTTTAAGAGTATGTAAAGGAAAATAACTGACTAAAGTCCCTTATTGAAGTCTCAGGTAATTTTTCGCAAGCCAACATGTTAATAAAAACTTACGTTGCGTCCAGGGTAATCACGTTCCATCACAAATATGTACCAGTACTGACTTTAGAATGTGTGTTTGGTAAACTGTAAAAGGCAAGGCAAAAGAGGAATATGGAACATAATTAGAAGTAAATGTTAAAAAAATAGAAAAGAAAAAGGGGTGGCTTACTGCCCATTAAACAACGACCGGAAGTAAGGTTCAATGAAATTTCCATGAAGACCCTAGCCCTGAGTGAATTTTAACAATTACGAAAACGACTGATCACATGTATAATGAACAGTTTACAACTGTAATTCCGATTTTAACTAAGGCATGAAACAAAACAATAAATGCATGATTACTCGAAAACAAAATTTGTCATTTTTATTTCACATATTTTTGTTGTTACAAGCGATGCTATTTTTGTCCAAGCATAAATATACAATATATATTTAGGAAAAAGAATGTCTTTTGTTGGATTTAACGCCATGTCAAAAACAAATTAAGGTCATTTTACATGGCTAGTTCACATAACTTCGGATTCCTTGACCCTAATACCGATAACTTATCTATATAACTCTATATCTCTATTTAGTATGGCACATTCTTTGGATTCGAGAGGTCCTGGGTTCGAACCCGTCATAGACACTGGGTCAACCTTGAAAAATATCTCCGATTGGTTCGCTTTACCAATGTTAATAATTAGATGGGTGCGTATAAGTGAAATTTTAGTCGGCAGTACAATGTATTTCTTACAAAATATATCAAAATTATCCGGAATTTATGGATATTTTAATGTATTTAGTTACCCTACCCACTTGATGGATGTTTTTCAATTTCAACAACTGATAGATTTTCAAAATAACTTTAGGAAACTTATCCAAACTGTGTCTAAAGGTATACGGAACAAAATAAAACATGAATTACCTTGAACAATACAATAAAATATTTTATATATTCCATTTTTCCAATGCTAACACTATCATTACACTTTTCAAATTTTAAGATGGCGGTTAGATGTTTTGTCGATGTTTGATTGGATATAAAATTGGTGTTGATTTGAATAAGAATAGCCAGAGGTTAAAGTTCATAGTTGAGGTACGGTACATTCGGAACACCTCGGATGATTCCGTTAGCTGACGATCAACTATCGCCTAGGCGTTCCGTAAGGGTACAGTAGAGTGATTAAACTTAGCTTATTATTCACCACCAAAACGAATCCCTAGTGTCAAATAAACCTTAGAATTGTGAACTTTATTATACCTAAGTTAATCCAAGAAGCTTGATACTCCACTTCGTAGTTTGATATAAAAAATCCCTCCTTATTACAATTTGAAAAAGGCATACCTTCCCGTAAGTCTTATAAGAAGAAGGGAGTTTGCTCCTGTGAGTTTTCGAGCCAATCTAATCTCATGCAAACTTTGTGGAATTAAAATTGTCCATTCTACAGCGACAAAAAATGTCATATGTGTCCCAATATTGGTCACTAATAGGTCATATGCTAGCACATCCAAATTGAATAACAAAACATGCAACAATGAAAATTTGTAAACACTCACCGCTCCTTGGTATTCACATTTTAAGGACTATGTAATTTACGAATGTCCTTCATGACTTTAAAATAGGTGTGGTTGCAATAATTGAAATTTACAAATAATTTTCATAAATTTCAGTTTTCATTTTAATCCTAATGAAATAAATATGTAAGTTCAATAGAAAAATATCAAAAAAGTGGTTTAGTAATATTTATTTTTTATGAAAAAAGTGAGTTTAAGGTTCATGTAAAGTCTTGGTTTGCAAAATAATTCAGTGAAAATGAAAATGCTCTAATTCTGTCAAATCTCCACTAAGAGTAGTGTTTTATGCATTAAAATGTTCCTTATGAAACATACAAAGTGATGCTTGTCATCAATTACGACAAAAATATTTAACAAAAGATGTATTTGCAAACTTGATGTTGTATAAATAAAAATACTAAAATGTATTAATATTTTCTTACTACAAAATTTAACATTAAATCCTTTACAGAACATTATAGTTCATATTCCCGTGAAGGTACTCCAATATTTATAACATTAATAAATGTTAAAACAAAACTAAGGTAAATGAAAAACTAAAGAGAAAGTAGAAACAGGGTCGTGAAAACTCATTACACTTGCATCTGTCAAAATGTTTTTCATATACCGTAGTTTTGTTTTACCATTTATTGTGAATATATATTTTGGAGTACCTTCATTGGAATATGAACTATAATGTTCTGTAAATGATTTAATGTTAAATTAGTGAGTCAAAAGAATTGAATATCTTTTAGTATTTTCATTTTTACAGCATCAATTTTGCAAATACATCATTTGTTAAAAGTTTTCATCTGGATTAATTGCCAGCATCTTTTTGTGTGTTTCTTAAGAAACGTTTTGATGTATAAAACACTGGTCTTGATGGAAGTACGACAGAATAAGAGCATTTTTTATTTTACTGTTATTAATGCAAAAAATGACTTTTCTTGAACCTTAAACATGTAAACTTTTGTGGAAGTTTACATGAAGTACAGTGAAAACAGTTAAAATAAAATATTCCAATCAGATTGTGTACACCCCCGTACAGATGCACTAAGAGTTAAAAATACAAAATAATACATACATTGTCTGAAATCAGTATAATAAAATATCTCTATATACTAAATTTTATAAATTTCAACATGTCCAAAATATAACTTTACACAAAAGAAGTAGTACAAACAAAAAGTACGGTGTCCAATAATGGACACAGGTAATGAAAGGTACACACTTAAAATAGGTATAATTCACTAATATCATTATTGAACGGCCTGTTAGCGGAAAACGTTTCAGACAAACAGAAAACGGTTTAAGTATATAGTACGCGAGTATGAAACAACCTGAAACAAAATAGTTCCAGTATATTGTGCAAATTAGTAACTGCCATTACAACGAAGATGGCGGTGTTACTCCCGTTGATTTAGATCAATAAATTTACACAAAAAAAGTAAACAAGAAAACAATTCCTCCTCTCCTAATTCTTCTAATAAATTGAAGTAAAGATTCTTTAGTCCGCTATCTTTAAACGTTCGCGCTTCAACGGATCGTTCACTTAGCCGTTCATAACGGTAACGGTGATTGACTAACGTTAAATGCTTACTGAACGCAGGGCTGATAAAGAACTGGGACTGTTTCATTAGAATTTTACGTAAGATAGCAAACTTTCCGAAATACTTACTTACGTTGACCTTACGTTTACGATGAGAGAATTTCAAAGACGCACTCGAAACTTAAAACCTTTGCTTCAATACGATCTGACTTAAGTCAACGTCAAGTAGTGAAGCCCTCAAATTTTGGTCACATGATTTGTTATCAACAATACATTATAAACTGCAAAGCATTAAAAGAAAAAAATATGTTCCACAAACTTCAACGAACAATTTCACAAACGAAGATTAGAAGCTCTCGAAGAAAATGCACGAGGGCTATACCGAGCCACCATACTCTTGATTTTTCAATACACGGCCAATTTAAACAAAGGTGGTATGACACAATAAATGGTCATCTGCTAACAAAACATCGACCAATTTAAGACGGAACCGATGGATGTCAAAATGAAGTTAAAAGGCACAAAAAAGTTCCCACGTGGCGTCAAATAAATACCTTAAAACAATAAATCATCCAATCTACAGACATAAATAGTAATAACTTAATAAAAAATAAACCATTCTTAAGACATTTCATCGAAATCTTACAATCTTTATATAGAAGTTCAGTTTGCGTATGTACACACGTTTTTGTGATTAGCCCCTGACTTCCGCAAAGATGTGTAATGAATAAGTTTTTAATACACCTAAAATGGACGCCAAAATTTTGATTACAGAGCCCACTTATTTGTTTGTTCATATATGTAAATTCAGTCACAGATATAGAAAATGTAAGCCTCAGTGCATCTAGAGTAATATTAGTGCATTCAATATCTTGATATGTATTCTGAATTTGTTCGCTAGAATAAAAGGAAACTTGCACAGAAAATAACGTATTTATTTCTGTATTCACAGGTGATGTGAAGTACCTACGATAACATTGCCTGGTCCAAAAGATTTCAGGCAAGAGGGATGATTAAACAATATGATATTTTTAGCACTGCATTCACCCTAACCAACTTTTTGAGGGCCGGTACTTAAAGGTACCTTTCTGTAATTTCAACAATTACATAGTCCTTAATTCCACGTGTCCATAGTACGAAAATTATCAACATGTTCACACGCGTACTTGCACTTTAAACACTATTTAACATTGTCATCTTCTTTAATTAAATCAACTATCAATTAGCAACACAACGGAATAAGATTGTTAAATCAATTAAAACTCTCTAGAAGCAAATAAAACTTCTTAGAACCAAAAGAGAATCGTCCAAACAGTCTAATTTCGCCTTCACTTAATTTAAAACACGTTTAAATAACACGGCATGGTAGAAAAGTAATCCCTATCATCGAGTTCATGATTTTGAAACCGGTTTAGACTCACACCGAACTCGTGCATTTCGTGTTTAGCTTTGACGTGTTTGTTAAAAAGCTGTATGTTTACGACCGATATCTCTTCCATTTAGTTCAACACAAATTATGTATTATTATGATTTAATTGTGTTTAATGCCGTGTCAACACAAGTAATTGTCATTTTACAGAGGACAGTTCATCTGACCTATATTCCCAGAAACGTTGTAGCGCCGTTAAACATCGCAACGCCGCTAAACGTCGCAACTGACGTTAAACGTCGCAACACTAACACTAAACGTCGCAACTGCCGCTAAACGTCGCAATCGCCCTGCCGTTAAACGATTTTTTGCAACGTTGACCATCAGCGTTGCGACGTTTAACGGCAGGGCGATTGCGACGTTTAGCGGCGGTTGCGACGTTTAGCGTTAGTGTTGCGACGTTTAACGTCAGTTGCGACGTTTAGCGGCGTTGCGACGTTTAACGGCGCTACACTGTGCCACTGGTGCGGTTCAAACCCGGTACCTTTCGATCCCTAAGTGCGCACCCCATCTCTGGATAACTGCCTGATTCAGAACCTCATTCCTATCAGTACTCGGACTTTCTTGGAACATGACTATTTCTGTACTTAGGTAGTTTGATGGAACAATAAAAAAAATATTGATGTTATAGTTGCATGGTTCTTAACTAATTGTTATAGAGCTTGAAGAACGCGATTCACGGTGACGAGAATATGTCTCTGTACTTATCATTGAATATAATAAATAGTGGAAGCTGACTTTTGTTGACCGTGGAAGTCGACTTTTGAGACAAACTGCATATAAAGGACGTAGTTATATGAGGTGAAGTTGTTGGCTTCATTTCATTGGCTTAGAAGCTACTGAATCGTCGCAGTTTTTTCTATCAGTAAAAGTGTGCAAATGTGGTATTTTAAAAAAAAATATTTGTTCGTTTTATGCATTCCTTTCATTATTTAAATGTCTTTTCACGACTTCTTACCGTCGGAATACTTCAGCAGCTCAAGAAAAACAACTAATGTGTCATATTTTCCGAGTGTTCTTTGGATCATTTTAAGTGCGTCCATTTTTTATCTGTATTTTGGGGGGTTAGGATCCAGAACAAATGTATGTACATGCAGTTTCTACATATTTCCAAATATAACATTCAGATAAAAGCATGCATGCATATATTTAGAATGTTGTCAAGTCCGGTTCGAGGCATTGCATTAGTCATATTAGGTATTAACCAACGTTATTGTATCTCAACGGCACCACTAATTGTAAGCAAAGATTCCATTGAGGAACGCTAAAGGAACTATTTAAAATTGAATTTCAACTTCATTAAGGAATTAAAACACGCAGTCCACGAAAGGATACCCACAAAATGTGTAATTCAATAACATTGGAAAAAAATGTCGCCATTTTGTTTTTTGGCAGCCATTTTGAAAATTGCGGAAATTGAGATTGCCTAAGACATTTAGCAAGAACATATAAACTGATCAACAACAAGCAATGTTTGTTTTCGTACCGAAAAGCAATGACTTTTAATAAAAGCTCAATCGTCTTCCTCTTTAAAAAACTTATATATTTGGAATTGGATAAAAGATGACCGTATTATTAGTGTTTCTTGCATTTGGCTTACTGATTTTTATAGTAAGATATTTTGTGAAAAGCGCCGCTGCTCGTTCTTTTGACTTACCCAATCTTTGCTTCACTTAGCCCTCAGATTCTAAGGCTAGTTATACACCTCATAAGTAATAGAAAATGGAATAGTTAGGCAACCCATGCAGAGTTCGAACCATTGAACTCCTGCTCTGCAAGCAAGTTAGAAATTCAGCTCTACAAATTCAGCTAATTGAGTTGATCAATAGTTAACTCACATATTTTAAAGATATGCTTATATACCGAATCCTCCTGAAGCCCATAGGCAAAATCCTGCATTTTACCCATAAAAAACAATTGTTGTTTGAGTCAATTCTAAAATAATTAATCACCATGTAACTTTCTTTTACATAAGTAAGTTTCAATTACAGTGGTACCCCAGATCCATTCAAAATTTCTCTTCTGCATTTCTCCAAGAACTTTTGGAGGGCTTTTAGTATACAGTTTTACGGAAACATCAGAGATATTGAACCCATCTCCAACCTAATATACAAGACAAAGACAATTAAATAATAAACTTGTTTATTACATTGTATATCAATATGACAAAATATATATTGATCAATAAATATTTTTTCTACATAAATATACCATATATACATGTACATTAACAGGGAATGTTTTTGAAGTCAGGTCAATAGGGGTTAGGATCCAGTGGAATTCAATGGATTCTTTTACCCCTGAAATAATTAATAATCCTGGCCTGAGTAAACCAATAAAGACATGGAGGCTAAAAACTTTGACACCATAATTTATGATAAACCCTATACTGTCATTGAGAGCACAGGTATGTCACTCTAGCTGCCAACCCTAGCATGTAGAGCAGATGCTCTTACACTCTAGATCAAGTAAAGTCAAGACTATACATGAAAGTTCTATCACACTAAAGCAAAATGTATCACATTGGCTGAATTCTCATCCTGAAAACAACAACAAAGACTATAAAAAGATGTACATTTAAGTATATAGGTCTATATCTTATGAAAATGAAAAAAAATGTACATGTTCAAAAGTGCAAGTACATGTATGTAAAATCGACCTACTCACTGTCCTTAGGCATAATGAAGTATGGGTATGAACTCTAGCCTATTATTAATTTACTATTTTATCACTACCAAGCAAATCTTATACAAATAGTATATACAAGCATGTATAATACATAGGGCTCTACACCGGTATATGATATATATCGAATACCGGTATAGTAGGTTCAATAGATATATCCGATCGAACGTTTCCGTATCGAACAAAATATCGATCAATGATGGTCATGCAAATAAAATCCATGGCCTTTAAATCAGTTGATAAATTTTGTATCTCCAAATCAACATTCTACTGCTTCCAGTTTGGTATGGACTAATCTGTGGACGAACAATTTCATAATATCATATCCTTTATGCAAACGTCTAGCACCAGTTACGCCATGTTTTGTATTTTTCAATCAAGGGAAGTAACTGTTGCTGTTAGAATGTCCCTTTTGTTTTCAATTAGTGAAGGAACCAACAATTAGTATTTAGAATATAGATCAATTCTGGGAACCAGTAGTCACTCGGATATGTTCGTGCAGATCCGCAATGTAAAGAGAATTTGATTGAACAGAAGATACATGTCAAGTAAATAGCTTTAGGTTCTAAAAAAGTATGTTTTTTTCTTTTTCCCAAATCCAGACCAGACTCACTGAATGCAATGATAATTTTGAAAAATTGAAAACTTCAAATACTTTAACATTTAAAATATCAATAAGACCGTGCATTAAGTAGTATGTGTGACTACAATTAAAATAAATGAATAAAACAACACTGTTTTGCTGTTTCATAAATAATGCTTTTTATTATAAAAATATCATATGATACATCGAATATTGATCACTTAGTATTGATACAAATATCATATCGATCATTATGACCAATATAGAGCCCTAATAATACAACTTTTTAAGTACAAAGACAAGTGGATACAACCATTTCATAAGAAAAAGATATAAAGCTTTATATAAAAAAAACTTCATTCAAAATTTAATTTTAAAATAAGGTTTTTGCTTTGGTACAAGCAAACGAGGATTAATTTTGTGTGTTTCGAGATTACTTTAAAAACATATACATGAATATGTATTGCATTAAATATTGTTTCTACTGATTAAACACAGTGGCCAATAACTGAATATTTTTAGTTCTAGATTAAGTGCCCTTAGGGATAACTAAATATTTTGAGTAGGAGATTACATCTATAGACACTATGTAACTAACCTTGTCACCATTAAGCTGTTGTTGTTGTTGTTGTTGAGAGTTCCATATATTACTAGTATCATTTAATGCTGATGTATAATCACTTATAAAATCAGTGTTTAGATCTAGATTACTCATATTATCACTTCTATAAAATGAAAAAAATTATATGATTATAATTATTTTGTATTCATTTATAAAACGCTCCATGAAGGTGTCATAGGTCAGAGGTAAAACACAGAGCAAAATTGATGGGTAAGGGGGGTTTCTTATACAAAAATGTATGCAGCTCTTCAGCTGTAGCTCCTCAAAAGAGGTGCAATTAAAGAAAATTATACTATACTATTTTAATGTGATAAGTCATACACAAAATTTAAATAGCATGTATTGCAAGATGCTTTACACACCATTTTTCAGTCGTAACTTAGCTGTCAGACATTATACACATTGTTCCTGGGCAGGCCTAGATCTCTGTATGCAAGCTTTAAACATATCACTAAGCCATTTTCTCTCCAGTGGCTGACAACTGCCCTGCTTGATTCAGAAGGGGGAGGGATAACTGGCTGTAGAAAATAAATTATGACTGAACTACACAAATGTATGATGGTTCCACTTGGAATCATACCTACAGTTCAGGATTTGTAGTCTGGCAGGCGACTGTCTAAGCTAAATGGGCTGGTATGTAGAGACTAACGTTCCAAGGAATTGCTTTTCAAAGATCATATTTAAAAGAGAGGTCTAAGGATAAAACATTAAATCAGTTTAAACAAGAGCTCCGCTGGGCGGGGCATTATACGCCCGTGTGCAGTCCATGCTGTGTTCTATCTCATATGAAGTCCCTGTGACCAATGACCCTGGGATCTCAGAATAGGTCCCATCCTTAACTGGAGGGCTATCCAAAGCAAAGATTTTGAGAACCTAGGTACAGCCATGGTTGAGTTATCACCGACACAAAGTATTCCCATACAAACTTCCAGTGACCTTGACCCTGGGGCCTCAGAACCAAAAGTTCTCGCCCTTGACCCAAAGAGTATTGATACAGAAAATTTGGTGATCTTAGGTAAAGTTGGTTGTTGGACAAGGTTTTTCCTCATGATTTTTCTTGTGACTTTGACCTTTAACACAGGGACCTAAAACCAAAGGGGCATATGCTAGACATTTAGGCTACCCTTAAATAAAATTTGGTAAACCTAGGTACAATCATTATTGAGTAACTGTCCGGAAAATGTTTCAATATGAATTAAGTCCCTGTGACCTTGACTTTTGACCCTGGGGTCTCCAAATCAAAAGAGAACATCCAATACCAAAGAGCTATCAACACATTACATCTTGACAAATGGGCTGATCCACATAAAATTTGGTTAACCTAGGTACAATCATTGTTTAGTTATTGTCCGGACAAGGATTTTCCATATGATGCCCCTGTGGCCTTGACCTTTGACCCAGTTTTGACCCAAAACCAATTGGGAACATCCTTGACACATGGGCTACCCTCACATAAAATTTGGTGAACTAAATTCATGTTACTTATTAAATATAGCATTATTTCCATTGTTTGCCATTTTGACTTTATTAACATATTGATTGAACATTTGAAGTCACTGCTTGGTAATTTGATATCTTCTGCATGATGGTTTAAACTTGACCCAGGGGCCCCAAAACCAATAGGGAACATCCTTGACACATGGGCTACTCTCACATGAAATTTGGTGAACTTAGGTGCAGTCATTGTTGATTTACTACACGGACAATGTTTTTCAATATGATGCCCCTGTGACCTTGACCTTTGACCCAGGGGCCCCAAAACCAATAGGACATAACCTTGACACATGGGCTACTCTCGCATAAAATTTAGTGAACCTAGGTACATTGGTTGTTCAGTTATTGTCTGGACAAGGTTTTTCCATATGATGCCTCTGTGACCTTGACCTTTGGGTCTGGGGCCCCAAAACCTATTGGGAACATCCTTGACACAAGGGCTACATTCACATAAAATTTTGTGAACCTAGGTACAGTCTTTGATGAGTTATTGTCCGAACAATGTTTTTCAATATGATGCCCCTGTGACCTTGACCTTTAAACCAGGAGCCCCAAAACCAATAGGGCATATCCTTGACACAAGGGCTACCCTCACATAAAATTTGGTGAACCTAGGTACATTGGTGGTTCAGTTATTGTCTGGACAAGTGTTTCATTGTTTGCCATTTTGACTTTATAAACATATTGATTGAACATTTGAAGTCACAGCTTGGTAATTTGATATCTTCTGGTTTAAGATTTAAACTTTACCCTGTTTCCCCAAAACTTATAAGGTACATCCTTGACACATGGGCTACTCTCACATGAAATTTGGTGAACCTAGGTACAGTCATTGTTGAGTTATTACCCGGACAATGTTTTTCAATATGATGCCACTGTGACCTTGACCTTTGACCCAGGGGCCCCAAAATCAATAGGACATATCCTTGACACATGGGCTACTCTCACATAAAATTTGGTGAACCTAGGTACATTGGTGGTTCAGTTATTGTCCGGACAAAGTTTTCCCATATTATGCCACTGTGACCTTGACCTTTGAACCTGGGGCCCCATAAACCTATAGGGCACATCTTTGACACATGGGCTACTCTTACATAAAAATTGGTGAACCTAGGTACAGTCGTTGTTGAGTTATGATCCGGACAAGGTTTTTCAATATGATGTCCCTGTGACCTTGACCTTTGACCCAGGGGCCCCAAAACTGATTGGGAACATCCTTGACACATGGGCTACTCTCACATAAAAATTTGATGAACCTAGGTAGATTGGTTGTTAAGTTATTGTCAGGACAAGTTTTTTCCCATATGATGCCACTGTGACCTTGACCTTTGACCCAGGGGCCCAAAAACCTATAGGGAACATCTTTGACACATGGGCTACTCTTACATTAAATTTGGTGAACCTAGGTACATTGGTGGTTCAGTTATTGTCCGGACAAGTTTTACCTATTTTAAGTCCCAGTGACCTTGACCTTTAACCCTGGGGTCTCAAAATCAATAGGGAATCTCCTCCACCCAAGGGCTATCCACACATAAAATTTGAGGAACCTAGGTACATCCTTTCTTGAGTTATCATCCGGACAAGCAATTGTCCACGGACGGACAGACGGACAACAGCATAACATAATACGACCGTTTTTTCAAAACGGGCGTATAAAAACTTACATTTGCTCATCGGAATATTGAACTCTTCTCCTACTTGACCTTTGACCTTGATGAGGTGACCTTGAAGCTGTATGTGACGTGGCTGATGCATTATGGGAAGGATTAGACTGTGATGATTGATTGAATGATGTTCTAGATATCTGTGGTGAGCTTTGTTGTTCATGATGCCAAGGATGTTGTCTGGAGGCAGGAATCTTGAATAATAATATGAAAAAATATAATACTGACAAAGTACTTTTTTCCAAGGGAAACAACTCCATAGTGTATCTAAATTATAAGCCACCAGCTAGTCCGGTATATAAACTACAAAAATCGACTGAACCGTGCATGGAATGATGTAGAAAATGTTTTTGCATTTTCTTGAAGCTAAGACATTGTAGTTTACGAAACTGAATGATGCCACTTCGGCACTCTTGGGCAACTCCCAAAATTCAAGATGGCGGACAAAATGGCGGAGGAAAGCTGATTATTGTATAATAAATCCATCTTTACCACAGCCTGATCATTTAAATAGCTGAAACTAGTCTAACAATATCTGCAATTTTATTTCATGCAATTTTGGTACCCCTCGTTTATTATCCAATCCAAGATGGCGGATAAAAGCTACATTTGTCGGGAATATCAACCTGAATGAGAAGAATCGTACATAGAGGCATTTCAAAAAGTTTTAATGCATTTTTGAAATAATAACTCTTGAGTTTAAGTTACAAAACTGGTTGATGCCACACTGGCATCATTGGGCAATTTCCAAAACCCAAGATGGCGGCTAGAATGGCTTAAATAACTAACTGTCGGGTATATATTAGTCCGGTATATAAACTACACAAATCAATTGAACCGTAAATGGAAGGATGTATAAAATGTTTTTGCATTTTCTTGAAGCTAAGACATTGTAGTTTACGCAACTGGATGATGTCACTTCGGCACTTTTCGGCAACTCCCAAAATTCAAGATGGCGGACAAAATGGCGGATGAAAGCTGATTAATGTATAATAAATCTATCCTTATGATTGTCTAATTTTAAATAGCTGAAATTAGTCTAACATTATCTGCAATTTGTTTTTGCAATTTTGGTACCCCTCGTTCATTATCCAATCCAAGATGGCGGACAAAATGGCGGATAAAAGCTACATTTGTCGGGAATATCAACCCGAATGAGAAGAATCGTACATAGAGGCATTTCAAAAAAGTTTTAATGCATTTTTGTAGGAATTACTCTTTAGTTTGGTTCATAAAAGTGGTTGATGCCACACTGGCATCATTGGGCAATTTCCAAAATCCAAGATGGCGGTTATAATGGCGTAAATAACTAAGTGCGTGTTGCTTAAGCATTTCGCTAGAAATCCCTTCGTAGCGAAATCCTAGGAAACGACTTGCTACAAGATATCGCTTCATTTCGCTACGTAGCGAAAGGTAGCGAAAAAAATCTTCGCTACCCTAGAGCGCTTTAACAAATCAAAATGGCTGCCTCCGCCGTAATGTAACTTCCTGTTTGCCGACAATTTATGTTTTTATGTTTGACTGACTAATGATGAATTGAAATCAATAAATATTCGTAATTGTTCATTTAAACATATGTTTTTGCAGTGATTTTGTACTTGTTAAAGCCTTATTTAGTTTGAAATCGCCCCGAAAACATGCGATTGCAATAAGCGCAGAAGTTTTACTCGGCAAAGGCCGCCATCTTGGTTTGTGACGTAAATAGCTAGCCGTTTCCTAAGACAAATCGCTACAAGAAAGCGCTTTTTCATAGAGAAACGTAGCGAAAATCGTTAGGCAACGCGCCCTTTCTGTCGGGTATATATCTACCACAATGAGCTAAGTCATAGACTGGGGTATACAAAATGATTTCAATGCATTTTACTTCGTAGTTAATCCTTTTTGTTTATGTAACCGATTGATGCCATATTGGTATTCTTGGATAACTTCAAGAATTTAAGATGGTGGTCAAAATGAATGATTAGAGTTTGAAAATTAATTTCAATTCACATTGAAAGACATAAATGCTAACTAATAGGTATACAGCATTATGTTTAGGTTTTTATATCTCTTGGTCTTGCGTATATCAAATCGTTGATACTTGTTTGCTTGTCAGTTGACTCTGGAAGCAAATTGTTTCTAAGATGGCAATTTAGAGACACTATTCTGGTTATATTAAATTAATTGAACAACATATGTTGTGATAATCTTAGAACAGCGACCACTTTCCCAATATGTTTGCCACTTCAATAATAATCAATATATATTTAAAGGAGGTTATAAAAAAGAAATAAAACTAATGACATTGTAAGAATTGTGTGCATGTTCTATTATCTTTCAAGAGTATTTTTAATAGCAATTGATAGAAATTCTGTTGACATTGTAACACATTTTGATAGTAAATAAGAGAAATTGCAATAGGATCATTTCAAGTCCAATCAAAACATCAGATATCACAACTGAATCATGAATGTTCTTTATTTAATTTTAAGTGACTCTGGCCATTGATAAAAAATGGAGAAATAAAAAAAGCACATTTCCATCAAAAGTGTGTTGTAGAATTTGGTTTTATTTACAAGGATTGAGAGAAATTACGTGGCGTAGATGCCAATTCACATTATAAGTGTATATAATGCTATTTGAACCCAGTGTCTAGTTCATGATTTAGCAAATAGTGTTACACTGTGCAAGATGGTGGTTTTAAGGGATTCATTAATTACAAAACATGGCCAAGTAGAAAATTTAAAAATGTATTGTTTCACTTAACACTAAATATCTTGAAAGAACACATAACAGATCTGATGCATCAGTGCCAAAAGTTTAAACATGTCTGATTACTAAACACATTTGGAATATATTCACTATCAAAGACTCCCCAAAAGAAGGATGGTACGTTGAGACAACTTGTCGATCTTGTATGTAATATTTAAATATGTTCCACTCCAAACAATATAGACGATGAATTGCAAGATATGGTGATTCTTCATTTTTCGGTAACATTACATATATGTTTAATCGCATAAACCTTTAAGACTTGGTAAGAGAAGCACAAACAACAAAATTGTTCAACAAATGATCACTTCTGCTGCAATTTGCTGAGCACCAAAAATATCTGACAACATTGGTGTGCTGATATGCTTTTGAGATATCTATCTTGTTGGAGTGACACTATAACAATGCGGTCAACTGACATTCGTCCAAAATGTAATGTTACAAGTCAGTCAGTTTTTGACAATGTAAAGAAGGTACACTATTAGCATGGGTGTAAAATATGCTTTTAAAGCTAGTTCACATGTTCTACATCAAAAGTGAAGACATTTATGATATCATTTGGCCATAAGCTAGTACCCGCTTGGATACTTTCTAAAGATAATAATCATTAATATGTTTAGTTTACCATTGCATATGCTTAGAGTGTTGAGTTCAAAATACTCTGTCAACAATAATTTGTGTCGTCACTTGAACATGTTGTTATTAACATACAAAACGACCAGAGAAATTGTGCTATCGTCATGTAATATTATTAGACAGAAGCAAACTTAAACATTTAAGCACATATTCTAATTAAGTCAAGTTTAGTCAAGTCAGACTGTAACATTGTTTGTGTAATGATATTGATAGAGCTCAGTCAATTAGTTTCTTCCTCATTTTTTGGCACATGCTTATTTTGCTATTGACATGTTTCAGTTTATTTTCACTGCATCGAAGTATTTCAACTAAAAGGATTATAAGCTTTTCAAATATCCACACATATTGCAATCTTAAACAAAATGATAGCATTTCATAATAATCCTAAATTATATTGTCTACTGTAAATTGTATATTAACCCAATTTTATTATCCCGTTTGTCTTTATTTAAATGGCTTATATTTTGGAAATTAAATTAGTTTGTCCATCACAATTTGAGGGCTGCCAGCAAAACTGTAATAAGTACATTGCGTTAAAGAGCTATCTTGCGGGCAACTCTCGAATTATTTATCAAATTTTCATTTCATTTAAACCTCTGCTTTAATGAGATTCAGACATTTTGATTGCTTCCGAGTTTTCTCATGAAGGCCGTGTTTTTTCTTCCACAAAAATGCCGTTATTTTGAATGTTGGTACAATATGAGCGTTTTTTTTAATTGGGACCCTATCTGCGACAATGGTGAATTAAGTGTTTTCATAACGGCCTGTATTCGGCTGAAGACAGTCATTATAAACCTAGGCCACAGGCGAAGGCTTATATGACTGTTTTCAGCCAAATAACTTGGCCATTATGAAAACACTTCATTATTTACAATACATTATTGCTAAAAAAATAGAACTGGTTGAATTTGCTTCGCAATCGTAAACGTTGACCCCACCTTGAATCTTGAGTTGCTTATTGATTATCAGAAGGGATTTACTAGTTTTACGAACTTGAGAGTTTATAAGGATTCAAAAAATCATATAACAAACATTGAAACTTAAACCCAAATGTGTTTGTTTCCGTCCATGTATGTACTCGTATATTATATACTGAACTATTAGATCAAATCGGCCATTTTAGCCGCCATTTTGGATTTATAATTGTTAATAATAAATTATAACAAAGCGAAATCAATCGGTTTCTTTAATATCATGAACTATTCTATAAGTAAATAAATTTCTACAGTACTCAGTCTCTTTCTGCCAGTTTGTTCTTTAGATACTGGGAAAATAGCCTATACCCGCCATTTTGACCGTCATTTTGAATTTAAAAGTTTGTATAAGAATAACAAAGTTTAACCAACTTGATCTGTAAATGTTGAAATCACTTTTGTCCTTCATTTTAAGACCATAATGTGTAAAAATACATTTTGCATGTATAATTTAGCTTCTAGCCGCCATCTTGGTCGCCATCTTGGATTCTGGGAGTTGCCCAAGGATGACAAAGTGGCATCAATCAGATTTGGAATCAGTAAGACCATGTCTACCAATAAATTCAATACCATTTTCTACATCATTTCTTGCAAGGTCATCCTTGGTGTTGGCCGGACTAAGCTTAATTCTAAGTAAAAATCATTATACAAAAAATCTCTGGTGTTTGAAATCAGCCTATGAATTTACTTTTTGGCATATGCAAAAGAAGTTGGTGTCATTTCAATAAGCAAAAACCTTAACTATGTATACACGTATTTAAATCTGTAAAATAGAATAAGTTATAAAAAAGAAATTGGCCCCTAAATAAACTTGGGTAAACATTAGAAAACATAAAAGTCTCACATCTTCTCTATTATGTCCATTTGTTACTATTCTATTGATAGCTCCATTATGTTGTTGATAAAAATTTCCTTCTAAACCAGGTAAAATCATTTCATCATCATAACTTTCTATAATAATATAATAGAATACATGTGTAATGTAATAGTATGTGCCAAACTGAATACTGTACATTCAATTGGTTGAGAGTAACTCCTGTGAAGGATTTTTGAATGGATTTTTTTTTAGAAAATCTGCCAAGTGCATTGTCTGGATTTGATGTGTTCACATGGTTTTGAGACAAACAAATGGTCATGATTAACACCTCCTAATGGAAAATTAAAGTAAAATTATGAGTAACCCTATAAAAATCTATTGCCTCAAAGGCCACATCAACCACCTCCTTAACACTTAACAATATATGTCTTCAAATCTGTGGAGTTAGGTTGTCTTTGGGACTATCTAAACACACAATTTCAAGTTGGTTATTTACCTTGGGTGTCAACTGTAACCCTATACAAAATCCATGATCTGAACTGAGATTAGAACCTATGATCTTCCCAGTGGTACATGTAAGCAGACACTACCATGTTGCCATAAAAGCTAGCTTGAAAGCAAGGAAGTCCAAGTGCCATATACTACTGCCACATATACATGTAGATAGAAATTAGCAAAACTACTGTCAGGTTACTGCACAATAAACCAAGATCAATATGAAATACTTTGATTATAAAAAAATTAATAACATATACCTAAAGAATCAGAGTCAACTTGTTCCGCTTTTCTTCTAGAAACTTCAGCCAGAGCAGTCTCACCTTTGTCTAATGCCATATAATGTATATCCTGGTAATAAATATATCAACCACATAGCATCTTAAATACAAGTCTAAATACTTTTTATAAATATTAGAGATTACCTGGTTATTTTAACCCTACAATGCTGGAGCCAAATATGAAAAGCCTTTGCCACCAGCATAGAGCCAAGTCAGCCGACACAACACATGCCAGCTGACCAGGTTCTTTGCTGTTGACTGCTCATTGTCCAATTTTTATCCTGAAATCCCTAAAAATGACCATGGATAGGTCTAAAATTAAAGACAGACTAATCCATAGTGGAAATTCAGCATTGAAAGGGTTAAGTACTGAGCTTTATATTGTATAGTGACAGAAGTTTTGTCTTAATCATTTTGTGCACAACATATCATATGAGTTGTTTTAACACCTAGCAATAAGTCAAGAGATATGGATCAGTTAGCAGCGCAAGTATTGCATGGAACATTTAGTACAACACTAAACATTAAGCTGTGGACACATAGTTCATTCAAATTTGACTGTTTTTATTGTTTTCTGTAACAGATTTAACCCTTTACTGGTCAGGACATGTAAAATTTTATATTATTTTAACATGTAATTAAATTTAAGAAAGTGTAAAAAGACTGGCAGAAATGAAGGATTCAGTAAATCCAACTAAACTCAACATATTTTATTAAAGTGTTCAAAAAGATATAAGATATAACTGTTTTTTTGTTACATGTAAAAGGAAACTTAGTAAAACAACAACAAACCATAAATAAATCTCGGGCACCAATATCTACAGCTAGTAAATAAGCTTTGTCAAATCTTGCATATCTGAAATATTAAATAAAAATCAAGACTATTATTTATTTTTTGAAAAATTTAGCCCCTCTTCTAAGTAAATTACATTTTAAAAAAAGGATCACAAGCGTGTCTGTTAATTAGCTGGAGGAAAAAAAGACAGCTACATTGGTACCAATGAAATGATACAGTATTTTAAAGTGTGACATCACCACCCCTGCCTTATAACAGGCAATGTTGTTATGTAGAACTAATACTACTAATTTTTTTTAGCTTGATTGTGAAACAGGTTATTACAACTATGATTTATCACTTTCAAGCCCTCTTCCTGGTCCCCCAGTACTGAGCTTGTAGGGAAAAAAAAGGAAACAATGATCAAGGAAACAGTGAGGTAAGTTTTGGATAGGTTTGAACCAATGCAGAGCTTGCTATCTAATGATTACCAGTCCAACATCATATCCACTCGGCCACACTCTCTCCTACAATTAATGGTGTAAGTTCAAGCAGCTACAGTTGCATGTATAAGAGTTTTGATCATTGTAATAGAAATGAAAAAGAAATAACAAGTAAATCTGTGAGCTAATGCTCACTAGTGATACCCCCGCAGTGAGAAATATGACTATCATAATGTAACTTTCATTTAACGAAATCTAAAAATATGCGACAAACATGAAGTAGATGAGCAAGGAGCATGAAATCGCTTTACACCTCATGGGACTATGGGATGAAGCAATATGCAAAGTATTAGGCTGCTGCATGTTATAGTTGCTGAGAAAACTGCGACGGAAATTTTGTAACGGACGGACAGACAAGGGTAAAACAGTATACCCCCCTCTTCTTCGAAGCGGGGGTATAATAAGTTTTACCTTAACAAATGATGAAAGAATCTTCTTGCTAGTCTACTGATAGGATCTCTATAATCTAATATTGTTATCTCTGATAATGGACGTTTTGGTGCATAGAATGTACCTAGAGCTGTCTCTAGTTGTACTGAAATATAGATATAGGAAAATATACAAATGAAGGGTTGTCAGCAAGACTGTAGTAACTTGCTCTTTAACACAATGCACTAACTGCAGTCTTGCAGGCAACCCTCGAAATACACTCAGTCATTTAGAACACCTTGACCATTCATTGAATAAATAATCATTGAAGAATTTGTGTATATAGTGGGAGGGTCCACAAAAAATATTTGGGTTCTTGCTACATACAAAAGGTGAAACACAGACAAAGCATGTAAAAGTTTATGCAAAATAATTCTTGTCATTATGTACAAGGCTTTAATTTTGTAAGCATATTTTATGTCAATATGTATGTAATCATGTATTTCATATTATTGGACTAAAATTAATATATGTAAAATACAATAATTTATAATGGAGAAACTGATCACTTGAATTAAACTTCGGTAAAAAACTACCAATTTTTAGTATTATGCCTTGTAAGTACATATAACATTTTTGTCTTGTTTTGTCGTCCCCTATGGATGTGAATACGTCAAATTAGACATACACAAATGAACTAAAAATAAGTCATTATAACGTTTTAGCCATAAAATACATAATGAATTGGTTTGACTTTATAATATTCAAAGATACTATTTTGATAATTTTCACAGTCATATTGCAGTGGTCTATAGATCTATTCATTGTTCATGGGAAAACTTTTGATCTCTTTACCTAAACTTTCAAATCTATGACACAGGGCTGCCATTATAGACCCATGAAATCAGCTGAAAAGGGTCAATCACTTCTGAAAATAGGTCAACTTGGGTCCATTTTTGCTTACTCCATCCAATTATTTTACATTACATTTATCAAATGGCTCTATATATTTCTGATTGTAACATTTTAAAGACCTGATACACTATTTTGTATTAAGTTTATCAAAATTAAAATCTATTTGCTGATGACTATAGGAAGCTAAATATAGCAGCCCTGATGACACCAACAACATTACCAAACATAATATATAAACCTTGGCTACCATACCTTCTCTGTCAGTATTCAATGGCATCTTTAATAAATGTGTAACAATACATGTCAGACATATATAACAATTAGCACCATCTATATCCCAGTTCATGCTACATAACAATGCTACAGCCTGTAATAAATAATACATTTCAAATAATCGATATCAAAATCTTCTATCCCAATACAAATTTGACTTGGTACATGTAATTCTTATAATGTAATAGGGTCCTTTCAGGCAAGTAATTCCTCACAGTACCCATTTTAAAGTTATAAAATATAAGTTAAAAAGTTAAAGCAACATTTTTTGAAGTCTACTTCTAGTATCACTATTCAGTTGACTCTTGAAATTAACTTCCCTGACAATGTAGTCACGCACCAACTGTTAATATATGGCGCAGATTGCAACCACAGCATACAGTGCATGACCCACACAGGTACCCATTTACACCTGGGCAGAGTGAAGCAATGGCAAGTAAATTTCTTACTCAAAGAAATTAGGAGTGCCCCTAGAGGGTTTCAAACCCAGAACCTTTCAATCCCTAAGTGTACATACTATCACTGGACTAATTTTTTGTGTCTCTAGTGGGGTTCAAATTTGGGATCTCTCAATTTCTAGGCAAGCCTCTTCAAATCTCTTAATTCCTCAGTTCTAAGCAATTATTATCATTTTTCTAGCTCAAAGAAGGCAACAAATCAAATGAGATCATATTGCCAAGGATGGCCTTAATGCCAATTAATTTATCATATAAATACACAACAACGTATACAAGCAATTACCTCATCTATCTGTTTAGCTCTAATATATTCTTTCACTAATTCCACACAAGACATTCTCTCTCTACTAACTACACCTAGAGACATCATTATTACACCAACAGGTCCTCTGAAATAAAAATAACAAGTAAATCTGTGAGCTAATGCTCACTAGTGATACCCCCGCCAAAATCTAAAAATATGCGACAAACAGGAAGTAGATGAGCAAGGAGCATGAAATCGCTTTACACCACATGGGACTATGGGATGAAGCAATATGCCAAGTATTAGGCTGCTGCATGATATAGTTGCTGAGAAAACTGCGACGGAAATTTTGTAACAGACGGACGGACGGACGGACGCACACACGCACGCACGCACGGACAAGGGTAAAACAGTATACCCCCCTCTTCTTCGAAGCGGGGGTATAATTACAATACATTCAATATCAGCATCCCAAACCTACCTCGTTGTTTCCTTGAGCAAGCAACTTTACTCTATTAGCTCAGTACTGGGGGGGGGGGAGGAAGTGAACTCATAAGTGATAATTTTAAGTTGTAAGAACTTAATTCACAATTGAGCTAAAATAAATTAATATAAAAAACAAAACAGCTGGTCTGCCACTAGAATGGTACATGTAACTACCCGTACACAGATATATCACAATTAAAACGAAAATTGTCTATAAGCACTCTTTATTTCATTATACAAATTATCATTGTGAAAAGGCAAAAGGGTAGACAGTTATGTCATAGACAACATTAAATGAATTTTTAGATAATGTTATGTATATAATGTGATAATTATCTTTGATTTGAATATTCTGGAAGTTTCTGAATTGTTCTTATTGTTTACAATGTAGCAACATGGAACATTCTAGACTGTACCTTTTATTATGTAACCAACTTGATTATTCTATAAATTTCCAGATTGTTCCGTTCGTTTTTTTTATTGAGATCATTCTATAATTTTCTGGAAAGTTCTGTCATAGAAGGTTGTGGAACATTCTAGATTTTTCTTTATTATTAGGGGGGGTTGTTAATTTCATTTTTTAAAGATAACCATGTGAGACCCTGCTTAAAATATGGTGCCATCAATATGATAATAGAATCAACAACAAAAAATTTTGTGTGACCCAATTAACCCCCCTGTACATACCCCTTAAAAGTCGGACACGCCCATTTTGCACAAAAATAACAATTTTTTATATCCAGCTGTTATAAATCAATTCTTATCAATATGTACGTTTGTTAGGCTACTGAGTTCAAATATGAAGTCAAAATCTAAATTAAACAACTTGATATGGCGGAAAATTCAAAATGGCTGCCAAATTGACCCAAAATTTGGACATATTTGGGTATTATATTTACTGGGCATTGAATATGCTGAATCATGCCTGCAATATATCAATCTAAAGGTGTTTTATGGTGCTGAGTTCAAATATTAACTCTAAAACTAAATTAAACAAACAAATATAGCAGATAATTCAAAATGGCCGCCAAAATATATCATATTTCAGTTATAAATGGCACACTTTAAACATGTTACGCAATTTATAAATTAACTCTAGTTAATGAACTCTTAACAGAATACCAAAGTTATGACACTTGATTATATGTGTGTAAATATATTTTATTCATTATATAGCTGAGGTAGAGCTCTAGAGGTATGATTAGAGGTTAAGGTCTGAGAGGTCATTCGTTCCAACCTCACCAGCGGCACATATGATGTCTTGATTGAAAAATGTGTCTTTGATTGCTTTACTTCATTAAGATGTTGATGGGTAGGTGCATAGAAAAAGTCTTGACACTTTGGTTGCAAAGTAGAGTTAAAATTCCCAGGAAATTTTATAGATATTAGTAACTAAATGATCATCATGGGCGATGTCTGTATGCTATCATGTAAGCATCTAAGCTACAATATAGATTGCAACTTTTTTTAACAAGACAGTGTTGTGTTGTTAAATTCTGAAAATATAATAAAGCAATGATTTCTTGGTAAAGAATGACCTTATAGCTTATCAGATTTCTAGATGCAATTCATTTACTTTCTCTGTTTCTATTTTTATTAAGTTTGGCTTATGTATGTATCAAAATCTTCACAAAAGGTATATGGACCAACAATTGCTTTCAGAGATTCAAAGAATTGTATTCTCCAATTTTCCAATAACACAGTAGTAATTGTGTCATTCCCTTTAATTCTGATTTGCAATTTTGGTTATATCTCTATTAATTTGTTTATACTTTCTTGCATTTCTTTTAACTAGCCCTTAAAACTAATGATTGAGATGATGGTGTTCAAGTATTTGGCCAACTGTGCAAGGTTGAAACAAATGCAAGACATTCCATGATTAGAAAATGAGATTGCTTATGTGACAACCAAGTAAAAGAAAAGTAAAGAAAACAATAATTGAAATAAGCAATTACTTTTTTGAGGGGTGGTTGATACAATCACAGCCAAACCAAGCAAAATGCAATGTGTTAGTTGATTAAACCTTTGAATCTCTCATGAATGCTAAAACAGACAGGAAACCTTTTTAGCTCACATTTCATACACTTTGTAACTAATGAGAGTTTATATATAAAGACACAAACAGGTATAGAATGGTTTCACCATAACTGAGGATGAGCAGAAAACATTTGGTACATTTTCTACAGAAACAATACTACAAGAACTTAAACACAAAACCTTTAAGATTACACATTTTAACCAAATTTGCACTATTTTCCATGGTCATTTGACTACTAGTATATTTATATATAGATGAGTTTCCAGATGATGTATGATTTAACATTACACTATTAGACTATGGAAAATACGTAAATTAAAGACACCAATTGGCGAATGAGTCATCCCTTCATGAATTGAACAATTGCAAGTATATTTCTTGTGCAAGGAAATTGGTCTTGACTCTTGTGTGTTTGAACCAAAAATCCATGATTTGTATTTTTATTTCAACTGGATCTTTGCTATAGCCTTTGAAAGTGTAGGCCATCAATCTGAAAATTTATTTGAGCAATGTCAGGTCTGACTTTTGTGTTGAACTGACATACCTCATTAAATATTTAGTTTATATGAGTTCATAGCATATTTAGTTTATATGAGTTCATAGCATATTAAGATGAAAGTTCTTGCAAAACAGATTATTATACTGCAATATATGATTTTTGCTTTATTAATTTACAAATAATCTAAACAATTGCATTAAGAGTGATAACATACCATGATTCAACATATACATGTAGATATGTACCATTGATTACCAGTATACATTGAAAATGTGTTATTTTAGTGGCCATTTTGAATTTTTGGCCATATTGGGTTGTTTAAATTAGTTTTGACTTCATATTTGAACTAATTACCTTAACAAACTTATAAATTGACATTATGTTAGCATGAATTCAACACATTGACTGCCCAGGATAATTAATTACCCGAATATGCTGAAACAAACTGGGTTAAATTTGGCAGCCATTTTGAATTTCTTGCCATATTGGTTACTTGAATTAACTTCCTTTTTGAATGCATCACCTTAGGAAACCTATTTCTGGACATATTGCATGTATGATTCAACATACTGAATGTCCAGGATAAATAATTACCCTAATATGCTCAAAATGGGTTTAATTTGGCAGCCATTTTGAATTTCTCGCCATAGTGGTTTCTTAAATTAAGTTTTTTGACTTCATATTTGAATTCAGCACCTTAAGAAACCTATAGCTAGACATATTGCAGGCATGGTTCAAGATATTGAATGTCCAGGATAAATAAACTCCTGAATATGCTCGTACTATGGTTATTTTGGTGGCCATTTTGAATTTTCGGCCATATTGGTTTGATTGATTTTGTTTTTGACTTCATATTTGAACTCAGCACCTTAATAAACCAATAAATTGACATATTGCAGTCCAATACCATACAACTTATTGCAATTAAATGCAAAAAACTGGTAATGTATGTGAAAAATGGGCGTGGCCAACCTTCAGAGGGTATGTACAGGGGGGTTAATGGGGTCAGAAATTAAAATGATATGATTTTCCTTACATGTCAGTACATGTAGCATGTTTTAAACAGGGTCTCATAAAAAAGTCAAATTAACAACCCCCCCCCCTATTATTATGTAATTACTATGTTGATGATTCTCTAATGTTTTGTCTGCTTCTATTTTGATAAATTCTATAATATTCTAGAATGTTCTGTCAGATCAAGTATATAGAGAATATTAGGTTAGTGCCAATCTGTATCTAGTTTATCCGGCAAGTTGGAGAAAGGTTTATTCGGCGAGGCTTGCCGAGTCGAATAAACCTTTTGGAGACGAGCCGGATAAACTAAGTACAGATTGACACTAACCTAATATTCTATTTATCCTACTCGCATTTGCTTGAATGACTAATTGAAAAACCGAAAATTCTGCGTTTAACATGCTTTAAATTCAGATCATGGCCGAATTGTCAAAGCGCAGTAATTGTGTAAAACGTTCTTTTAACTGTTTGCGCGTCAAGAAATAATTCCGATGATTGACTCCATGATATATTAGTAAAGGTAATATTTTAAATGAAAGAAGCGAAAATACTAAATAAACTCGGTTAAGAAATAAACAAGGAAAAAATCATTTTTGGACAAATAAATCACTTGCGAATTTTCCAAAGACGAATCAGTTTTTATGACGTCATGTAAGCGAAGTTTGTTGTCAACATGGCGGTCGTATTTAGCATTTGTAGGATTCGTCATTTGACGCGTTTACTATTATTTATCATGGATTTAACCAATGCTATCAGGATAATTTGTTAATCAAACTTTAAATAGATGATAGGATGTATGGATGAAAGGATTATTAAGGGAAATACACTCGCAGCGAGCCAGCGACGCTGAAAGATGTCAACCATTTTCCGAAAATGGCCAGGACGGTCTGTGTCGAGGATGACGATGATGATTTTTGAAGCCAGTTTCATTATATTTAATTTATGCGAGGCTTGGCTTTGGTAAAACAATAGTCAACCTATGTATTTACTGTATAATGGCTGGATATTCGTCAAAATATACACAGAAAGGAATTCATTGCAAATTTTGGAGTTTGGCACTGTACAGCGTCAACGATTGAGTTTTTGTAATATTTGAATGATGAAGTAAGTGATTTAATTAAAGATTTAAATTGAAATTGTTTGTAAAAGCCCATATTTGATTATTTTGCGTAAAATGTATTTGTTAAGTTGTCGTTAAAAGAATGAAACGCGGCCGCTTTTGATGCCCAATGTTATGATGATGTAGAAAAGTAGTCCGTCAATGCGTAGTCACGTGACTGCCGAATAAAGCAACGCTGCCGAATAAAGATAGGTTTATTTGGTCAATAGGTTTTCCTTCTAAAAGGTCACTTTAGGGTAGGATAAATAACGGTATCTGATCCTGGGTTAGAACAACAACAGATTTAGTCAGCCTTTAATTAGTCATTAGACGTCTACTATTTGGGTGTTCATAAATATTACCAGACACAGTGTTAGAAATTTTGGATTATTGAATTCGTATCTATATTTAGATTTAAATTGTGGGAATAGTTGGATTATAACATTTACATTCAAAATTGGATTTAAATTTCGGAATACAAAATGTACTTATAAAATTGGATATTTAACAACGTTGGATTTTAACCAGGATCAGTGAACACTGGATTTTAACCAGGATCAGTGAACTGTCCGAACTTACCGACTTCAGGTTTTATTTACTATTGTATATTTTCTTCTGTTTGTAACTTTTTATATAGTTCTGTAGTAAAATAAACATCTATTAGTTAATTATAGTTTGTTGCTGGTTTCATTCCTTTTCTGTACCGTAACAATAACTTATAGTAGAGTAGTTAACAGCCCAAAATAATTATTATATTATACATGTAAGTAAATAATTTAACATATACAAATTATAAGTAAACCTACCTCTCATATACAATAGATAATACATCATTATAAGTAAACCTACCTCTCATATACAATAGATAATACATCATTATAAGTAAACCTACCTCTCATATACAATAGATAATACATCATTGTAATCACCAGACCAATCCGCAGACTGTGCATCAAATGGACACCATTGTATTTCTTTAAGTAAAGGTGCAGCTCTACAAATAAATCATTTAAAGCAAATAACAAAAGGAAGAATTTATAATTTAACATGAAAAATAGACAGTTCAAAAATTACTCCTTACTCCTATGTTGGTCAATGAAATGATAAATTGAATCGTAAAAGGATGTTTTAAAGATAGAACATTGAGAAATTTTTGACAGTAAATTTTGTGTTTTAACATTTGAAAAAGAAGGGAGAGTTATGCAAAATATTATCTCGGTGAGACAATTGTCTCAATATTATGTTCATTAATAATTATTACTGATAATTGTTTATGATAATATAGAAAAATTGTGTAATTAAGGCGGTAAAAAGTTACTTGACATGATGATGAATATGGTTGCTAATTTGCTATGTAACAAGACTGTTGGTTCACAATAAAATGAGAAAGCAACTACTAATGACTTTTATTTAAGAAATAACTTACAGTTGTCTATATTTTGTTGTCTAATAAAACATAGGCACGAGTTGTGATGCGTGTATGATTTAATTAGCGCATCAAACGAGTGCCTATGTTTTATTAGACAACATAATATAGACAACTGTAAGTTATTTCGATTCTAACATCGCAAAATACATCCCTAAAAAAGATATATTTATAGAACTATTTTTAACTGTGAGAAACGCCATGCTGTTGAAATCCAGCCCCCCCCCCCAGTGCAAAGGCCGAAAATAGCATTTATTTACACAATTCTCATAGATAGGTGTTTCTAATTCCAAACAAATAATATTAAAATCTTAATTAAAAAATAGAAACCAAAAACTTAATACGAATTGTCATAGTTTTATTTGTGTGTTTAACATCATTCTACAAAATAAGCGCCCTAAAATAAACAAAACATTCGACCTTGCCCTTAGTGAGTGACATTTTGTATACACATGATGATGTAGCAAACTTTAAAGTTCGATGTTTTCAACGGAATATTGCAAGTACAGCTTAAATAATTGGATGTTAACTGGATAGTAGTGTGTTATCAGACAATTTAATTGAGAATTTTTGAAAAGGTTGGATATAAATTAGATTTATGAACGCAATTCAAGGAAGAATGGATTTTCGGAAATTCAGCGCTGCTCGTGTCAGCTTGGATAATTATGAAACTTGAAAGATTACACATAGCCAGTTCCATTATATTATGCTATGCACAGTTTGGCTTTAATTAAATAGTCAATCTTTGTATTTTTTGTATAATGGCTGGCATGATCGTCGGATGAAGGACAGGATGAAATGAGACAGCGGAACCGGGAAATGCTGGGACTTAGAAAACGTCTTGAAGTAGGTCTTTTTATGCTAGAATCGTTTTAAACTCAATTTAGACCATTTTCGTTCAAGTAACAAAACTGTACATGTTTTACAATCACTGACATGTTCCAAGGTCCTGTTAAAGTCAACCCTTATAAACTCGGGCACTATTTTCGGCTTTGCTTATTTAACGTGGGGAGTAAAATTATAATAGCCGTCACGAGCTATATTTTGTTGAATAATAAAGCATAGATGACGTCACATTAAATAAAGAGTGAAAGCGCACGTGCCTATGTTAGAATATTATTTCATCAATCCCTGTACATAGTTTAATGTCACTTTACATAGCAGGTTAATAGAAAGAATCATTTTAAGCTCTAGTCCCAATAGTTTTGCCACTGCCCATTCCAAGACCAATCTCCGTAAACAGATATCCTGTAGAACATTGTCGTACAGCATCTCTACTGTCTCCGTGGAAGGTCACGTCGAGATGAACTTTGTGTCGACCAATCACTGTGTAGCTTTCATCTAGACAAAACACTATTAATAACATTTTGATTTCGTAATTTTTATTTTTAGACCAACGTTGGCAAGCTAATTTAACAGCGGTATCATTCACAGTCTGTGATTGGACGGCTCATTTCAAATTGCGTGACATAGACAATGCAAACAAGTTACGTATCCTAACAATTTGGTCATGAATATTATGATGAGAAAAGGTCACCTAAACATGACCTTCGTTTGAAAAAGGCCAGATCTAAATTAGCGAGTAGGGGAACGGAAAATTTGAGAGCGGGTTTTAATCAGATTGTTCCAAGACAGATACCCCTTGGGTTTTAGTTGTTGTTTTTTATTCGTGGCATCCCATTTATGACAGAGATTTAGAGATCTGAAAGGTCCCCCTTTTTGATTTTTGACTGCATGGTGGGTTTGGATTTTTTGCTGTTGCTGTTCCCGATATGTTTGCTGATGTCTTTTGAACTTACAGTACTTATATTAGTAGAACTTACTTGAAAAATTTACTTGTAGGTAAAATTCTATGAGGATTAGGTTCTTCTGCTAGAAGTTGTATCTTTATAGGAGAGAGTGCCATATCAAATACCTGTAACATAAGTATATACATTTCTTACTTTAATAATAATAATAATTTATTTTGGTAACAATGACATGACACAAGGCATACAAATCAGGATTATCACAGTATGTAAAATGCCATATGTTATGTACATCAACAACAGGATGACACAATAGAGATTAGTCTCTTGTCTCTATTTATTAGGTTTTTTTACAAGTATTTACTGTTTGAAGGTTATCAAACAACAAGATGTAATCATAATACTGTACTTCCATTGATAAAATAAACACAAAAAATAAAGGTAAATAAATAAATAAAGTTTCAAGTTACCTGTATTTCTCCTCTATTACTACCAGTAAAAAATATTGTACCAGTTGGATGCCATTCTATAACATGAGGAATCTAGAATATATACATAATTCTAACATAGTCATGTGCGCTTCACTATATAAAAATAGGAGCCGGTGCTATACATTGGGCACGTTCCACAAGGCGATCTCTAGCTAGCGCTTCGTTCCCTGGTACCCTCGATTTGGTATCACATAGTAAATACTTTTGGTGCAAGAAAGGTACCAGAGGACGAAGCACTATCTAGTGATTTCCTTGCGGAACGTGCCCTATATTTCACAATAAAATATTGTAATGTTATAATTCACATGTTTATTGAACTATGGCCAAACAGTGCTAACAGTTCATGAATAAAGTAACTTTGGATGTATAATCATCCTTATTGGTTAATTATTTGTAGTTTAAATTATTTCATAAAAAATAATCATTATTTTATATATAATGTTATATCATGAAGCTTAATTTGTTTTCAATGTACTGGTTAAAATAACAAACAATTTGTTCTTTATAGAGCCACTCTGCAGAGGTTATACTGTAATACTACATAATTACCAGACCAGCTCTTGTCATTTGTGTAATCTTCTTATTCTCATCATAAATTACCTGTTACAAAACATATCAATAAATAAAGTAACTATTTATGTTGTTTAACATAATCACAATTAACAAAGGTATTCAAAAGGTTTTGGAAAACCTTGGCTTTGTTTAATCAACATTATACAGTTTAAGCTGGTAATGCCGGGTCTGACAGAAATATTCTGTTTTTCAACTGTCCAGTTTTCTCAATGTGAAATATAACTTAATATAATATTTTCTGGATCTAACATTTTGTGCAGTTTTCTAAACTTTCCACTTTTCAGTGTGCATAAATCTCAGCTTCTACTGTATAACAAACATTGAGTGTTCTATGTTATATGTTATTAAATAAGTGATTTGATATAGGCCCTGTTATTTTTCCAAGGACAGTCGTATTGGCCCAAGGCCGAGGGCTTATATGATTGTCCCGAGGAAAAATAACAGTGCCTATATCAAATCATCTATTCAATGACACTTTTATTAAATAACTGCTGAAAGACATACGGACATTGAACTGAATCTGAATATTCACAAAAAAAGCTTCTATTTGTTTACCTGCTGGCATTCGTCAGCATTTGCACCGTTTTTTTGCTACTAGTTGTGAAGAAAAAAGACATACTAAAAAGGACCCATGCCGGGAACGTACCGTTATGTACGAGACTCCACTATATCAAAGCTATGACTGCTATGGGTCTCTGCGGGAAGAATCAATTATGAATTGTGTTTAAATTCCATTAAAAACAAAATGTCCATCATTTTATGCTATAATGGTAACTGATATTGGCACTGTTTTGTCAACCAATCAGAGCACAGAAATTTGTTATTTGCCCTAGGGCCAATAAGTGTTATTGGCCCTATAACAGATTTCGGCCCGGTTTTCAGTTTTATTGAACAGATTTTGCAATATTGTGCAGTGAATTTGCCACTTTACAGGGCTAATAACACATAGTTATTTCATAATGAATGATATAGGTCAGTGGGCATTGTCACCTCCAGTATATAAGGGTAGTTACACCATGACAATAAGTTAATATTAAGAATCAATGTTATCAGATACATAGATAAAATCAACATGATATAATCATTATGTAATGTAATATGTACTACAAATAGAAACAATATTAATACATACTAATGAACCATCAGCACAACCCAGTAATATTTTATCTTCACCAGGATTTCTACTTTCACATGTCACCATACCTGTTAATATGAAAAATAAAAATCATATAATTAAGTATACTATCGTAATATCTCAATATGACTATTGCCTTACACTAAAAGAAGTACATTAAAGGGATATACAGGCAAATGACCGTGCCATAGAACATATGATCAATTTGTTGTGGCCTTAATCAATTAATTTTTTCTATATATATGTTTCTATTTTAAATAATAAAACCCGGGTCGATAGCGCAATTGGTAGCACGCCGGGATTTGGATACTCGTGCCCGAGGGGGTGCGGGTTCAAATCTGACCCGGGGAGGTCATACCCTTCCATGAAAATTTGACAATAATGTCGATTTTCCTCCATTGATTAGATAATATGGAGAAGTTTCCGGCCTTGTGGAAGGGTAGGTGAGTACTGGTTATAGACAATGGTCCAGGAAAGCTAGGTTAGGTGCGCTGGAAGCCGTGAAATGACCTAAATTGTGTTGATACGGCGTTAACTCCAATAAATAAATAAAATAAATTTAAATAATATTTCCCACAGAAAAAATGAAAATCTAACTTACTTTTTAAAGGTATATTTACAACAGACACTCTCTGAATCTAAAATAAGACATACAAACAGTAAAAAATAAACAATAAATAGCATACCCTTGGTAATACAAAACGTTGTAATTTCTCCTTTTATTATTTTGGCCATTCTCTTACCCAGAGCCTCTGAACGTGGCAGAGGTTATCAAGTTTCAAAAATCTTAATAACATCTAGGTATGATTCAAACTAAGTTACATGATTAGACCTTAATGATAGTAAAATTACAAGCAATTTTATTCAATTATCAACAGACCTTTCAGCCTAAGCATAAGCCTTCATCATTTTTCAAAAATGATTTTTTGTAACTTATGAAGGATTTATAATTATGATAAATACCAACCTTTCCTTGAATAACTTCATAAGTACAACATTTAGCTATAGTTTCACCACCAGATCCCATACCTTGTTCTACTGTATATAGTTTATGTGGCTGCAATTTACTGAAATATATAATAATTATAAAGTAAAAATGTGGTTTAAAACTTACTTCCATAATTATATAAAAATTATTTTCAACAGTCTTTACGATTTTGATCATAAACCCCAGTTCATTGAAATGGCCTACAGGTAGGTCATCACTAACAGTACCCTTTCACACCCAGTGAAACAACTGTAGTTAAATTTCATGTTCAAGGGATTTAGCAAAGCCACTAATGAGGCTCAAACCCAGGGCCTCTTGATCCCTACACCCATGTCCTACCACTGGACCAATGCTCTTACCAATTATAAACTTTTGATAAATATATAATTGTCAGTAATTATATATTCACTGCATAACATATACCTGTTAGAACAAATTATTAACTAGGAAGTTCAAGCTTTTTTTAGAGAGATGAACCTAGTGAAACAATACATTAATATTAAATTTCATCAAATAATTAATAAATTTCATCAAATAATTTTGACATTGGCTTTGGTTGGCAAATTACGCCTAATGTGAAGGCAATTTTTATATAGTGCATACAAATTGACCCCGACCTTACCTTTCACATTTGCATCTAATTATCATCTACACATATCCCAGCGAAAATCAATACCACGCTTACTCTATACTTTGGCTCGTTACGTATTTAAGATAAAATAAGACATGTATAGAGTATACACAGCCCGCATGTATAACAACTCACGATTCAAATGCATTCAAACGGGAAACTCGTGTTCTTACCTTTTTGATTACAATTAATAATAAAATGGATGGGGGGATGGGGGTTGTGGGGCTAAAACCCACAACCTTTGAATTGGTAGCTAGCCTCATTGTATAATCATCTAGTCCGGTCTATGTGTAATAGACACTCATTGTACGCTTTAAATGATATAATCCGATTGTTATCGAGCATTAATACTACATTCGTATTCAATGTAATGAATATTCTTGCATAAAGGTCAGGTCAGGGTCAATTTGTACACACTATACTATTCAAGATGGCAAAGGATAGAATTAGAACATTTTAGCATGAGTGGAAACCTTAGACCTACATACAATAGTAACATACAATATTCAATAAATATTCTTACAACAAGAAAGATAATGTGGGAGCCACATTAAAGCCGGATTTTTCTGCATATGGGAACATTGAGAACAAGTTTACGTTGGTACAAAAGAAAGTCATTTGATAAATTGCGTATCAGAAGGTATACAAAGGGCGATAATGAATCTTGAAGGATAAGAGTTTCAGTTACCATATATTTGTCCTATTGTATCTTATCTGATTATTTTGTTGGTATTTGACAAAGATGGCATAAGACATGAAAACTATCAATGAAAATAAAGCAAAACTAATGGTATGAAATTGGTAAGAGAATTTATTTAAAAAAATCTTATATGGCAAATGGTGAATTGTTGAAACAAAATGGCGGGAAAATATGACAAGAAAATGCCAGAATACTTGCTATTGGAGAGATCCAACATACTGAAACCTTTATCATAAAATTACAAAGGGAAAAAATCCATATTTAAGCCAGGTAGAGTTGCCATTACTGGCTAATTCTTTCAACAAATGGTATGTAATCATTGTATGAAATTATATAAACATCTAACCATAAATGGCAGAGATATCCAACAATTTTAAAACTTTAAGGCAAAAAAACCAAAGGGAAATAATCCATTATTAGGCCAGGAAGAGTTGCGGTTACTGTCTTATTCTTTTCAACAGATGGTATCTAAAAATTGTATGAAATTTCGTAAACATCAAACCATAAATAGCAGAGATATCCAACAATTTGAAAACTTTAACGCCAAAAAACAAAGGGAAATAATCTATTATTATTATGCCAGGTGGAGTTACTGTTACAGTCTCATTCTTTGCAACAGATGGTATGTAATCATTGTATGAAATTTCACAAACATCTAACCATAAACAGCAGAGATATCCAACAATTTAAAAACTTTAACGCAAAAATAACAAAGGGAAATAATCCATTATTAAGCCAGGTAGAGTTGCCCTTAATGTCCAATTCTTTTCAAAAGATGGTATGTAATCATTGTATGATATTTCATAAACATCTAACCAGAAATAGCAGAGATATCTAACAATTTGAAAACTTTAACGCAAAATTATCAAAGGGAAATAATCCATTTTTAAGCCAGGTAGAGTTGTGGTTACTGTCTAATTCTGTGCAACAGATGGTAATTAATCATTTTATGAAATTTTATAAACATCTTACCATAAATGGCAGAGATATCCAACATTTTGAAAACTTTAACGCAAAAAAAACAAAAGAAATAATCCATTATTTAGCCAGGTAGAGTTGTGGTTACTGTCTTAATCTGTTCATCACATTGTATGTTATCATTGCATGAAGTTTCGTAAAGATCTGACAATAAATGGCAGAAAAATATGCCAAATTAAAAACTTTAACGCAATTGTTAACGACACCAGACATCCAAAATTACAAAGGGCAATAATCCATAATAAAGCCAGGTAGAGTTGCAGTTATTGTCTTATTCTGTTCATCACATGGTATGTTATCATCGTATAAAGTTTTGTAGAGATCTGACAATAAATGGCAGAAATATAAGGTACATTAAAAACTTTAACGCAATTGTTAACGACACCGGACGCCCGCCCGCCCGTCCGTGTTCGCCAAACTATTAGCCGAATTTTTTCGTTGAAAAATCCGGCTAAAATCTTACCTAAATATAGATAGTAAAGGATCACATTCTGTTCTATTAAATGTTAACACATCAACGTTAGGTCTGAAATAGTAAAAAATAAATTTATTTAAATTCTGCATCAATATTTCTTCCAATGCACACTTAATTTTTGTTTAGAACTTTCAGATAGTCTTTTGCAACCAATAATAAATTGCCGACTATGTAATAATTATTAACCTGTTGAATATGGGTTATTCCCAAACATTGATAGCAATGCTAGACATTATGCACGCTTTGTAATGCTAATGAGATTAGAGACTTTACAGGCTGTCAACCAGATCATCTCCAAAATATAGGAGGAATATAGGAACATTTTTGCAAGAAATATAGGAGGTTTTGGACATTTTTTGAGACAAAATATAGGAGTTTCCAACTTAAAATAGTATCATTTTTTGCTACTATATATACATATAATTAATATTACAATAACTACCTTTCACTTACTGTATTTTACAATAGTCAATGATTAAACACTCAATGTCAGCTAAGTGGGCATTTTCAAATTTTCACTGTCCTTTGGCCCACATTTTTTAAAAACAGAAGGTAGCTGAGATTTTTTTCTCATAAGATGATGTATCCAACTTATATTTACCTCCAACAAAAGTTTTGTCCCTCATTGAACATACTTTCTATTGAAAACTTTAATCCAAAGGGACAAAAACTGTTGATTTTGCATTGTCCCTGCATAGGGTATTTGTTTTAACTACAATATAGTTTTGAGATGGTTACTTTATTTGCTGCAAATGTCACCAGAAAGGATACGAGAAATGAAAAATGACAAATGATCAAACATTCCATCTGAATATGGAGCACATGCTAAATCAACCAAAGTAACAATAAAATGTCTGAGTAGTTCAACAAAAGAAAATTTATCTGCAAATATTCCAAATGATTTAGAAAAAACAACAACAGAAGAATGCATTACAAATGAGGCTTTTACGCACCCAGTACTATCTACTTGTTTACATGAGAAAAAAGAAAAGGTATCAGGTAAATTCAATATTGAAAAAGTACCGAATGAAGTTTGAGCAAGCACATCAAACCAATGCACACGACAAATAGACAAAACAAGATTATTTTTTTTAAATGCCTATTTGTGACCTAGGGAAACAAAGTGCCACCTCATAGATTTAAGACCAAGGTCAGCGGCATACCAAAGTTGGTCTTGAAATGATCAGGTGAAAGCACTATAACAAAATATAAACCTTTTTACAAAAAGAAAACAAAAAAAACGAAAGTCTTAACATGAATTCAGATTGTAAGGAATTACCATACGAATAAAACTAAAGAAAACAAAACATCGTCCAGCACACCATGATCTAAAACCAAATTAAAACTTAATGATGCAGGTATAGTTCCTGACATATTACCAGAGAAACTCAAGAAACACTTGTTTATGCAAATAATGTAATCGAAAAAGTTTAATTACAAACAACAACGCCATATATTTTGAACTCATAAGTCATGAACTGCTTTTGATAAATGAGTAAGATATGTTAACAAATACAAAATAAATGTTTAAAGAAAAATCAAATTAAAAATGTCTTTTTCTGACAAATAAACATACTTGAAGCAAAAGAACTAGCATTGTTTTGCTTTGAAACATAAATTGTGCCTAAAGTAGTATGTCTTTTAAAATAAAAAGCAGTGGAACTTATGTGAATTGAAAAAGTATGATATGTTACCATTTTAGGTTTACGTATGTGAACGTTTGATTGTTGTCTAAACAAACTAAGTTTAATTTTGAATTATCCTTTTGAAATGTTTGTAAGCAAATGCTTGCATATTTTTTGCTTTTTGATTACATTTACCCTTAATATATGTCAATACTTTTTTAGCAAGATGCGTTATTATTTACCTTGTACAAATTAAGTGATTAAACCTTACACTAGAAACATATAAGCAGCATTTGAACTGGGTTTTTAGTGTGTTCTTACATTGACTTTTGTGCTCTGGTTGTATTGTTTTATTAATGTGAGTATTAGCTGAATAAAACGAATTGATTTAGAAACACATTCAAATAAAAAAATTTTTTATTGTGTTTATTGTTAAATCAAGGACAAATAGAACTTCATTCCGTAAGAAGTATATAAATAGTTGTCATGTAGTTTACCGTCATGCTATGAAATACCTTTTGATAATTATTGATTATATTTGCTATTGTCCATCTTTTCTAGAAATTTTATTTTAAAAAAGTTTAACGTATCTTACCTAACATTTATACTACCTTTCGTTAAGCAATGACAACATTCAGCACAGTCCTCTGATGCGATCTACGATGCGTATTTTCTACTCCAAAAAGGTTAATGTTAACGATTATAATGATAAAGATGTTAAATTGTTACTTCATTTCTGATCAATTGTCAAATCCTTAAATGCCCATTTAATTGACATTGAGCGTACAGTGTCTACCGTACAGATGAATGAAACCATTAACTTTGAACAACTATCTAAGTATCAAAGCAATATTAACTCTTTTCATTTTTGGCGACAGTTTTTTTAAAAATAATATAGGAATATTTTTTAAAGTATAGGAGAATATAGGAAAAATAGGAGGCTTTTCAAAATATAGGATTCTGACCCAAAATATAGGAGTTATATAGGAATATAGGAATCGGTTGACAGCCTGACTTTATTTCATTGCTCATTTATTAATAGAACTTGATGTTTACATGTATACTTCCTGAGTACTAAACCGAGAAATGCAAATATTTTCAATTTCCAAATTATTTATGTGAGAAAATTATCGTAATCAATTAAAATTAGTACTGGTAGAACTTTTAACCGAGTTCTCAGAACATTTAAACCTTCGTGTGACTTATGTTTTTCTCTTCCTTCTTGTTTCCAGTTTTCGTTTTCCTTATTGTTTCCTTTTTCATTTTGAAAAGGATAATACAGTATACAGCCTGGTAACCATATCTTAAATGTATTTATATATTTATCACATGCATTTTATGAATAGTCAAATTAAACTTCAAATAACCAATTATCAACTAATGTATAAAACACCAGTGCAATCTAATACTTAATAATTATCACATAATATTTCAACAATTTACCCATGTATTGATAAAATGATAAGATTAGCTCTATCTCTATCTGTTGCCATAGGTGACCATGGCATTGCTTCTTTACTTGAATTACTCCACCATAACAATGCCTGAATATAGAAAAAATATAATGAACTAAGTATAAGCTATCAATTAGTACAACAAATATACAGGAAGTAGTTACAGAAAAGTTAGCCCTTTAAGGACTATGTAAAAGTTGAAATTACAGAAAGGTACCTTTAAGCACCGACCCCCAAAATGTTGGTTAGGGTAAATGCAGTGCTAAAAATATAATAATGTTTAATCATCCCTTTTGCCTGAAATCTTTTGGACCAGGCAATATTATCGTAGGTACTTCACATTACCTGTGAATACGGAAATAAATACGTTATCTTCTGTGCAAGTTTCCTATTATTCTAGCGAACAATCTCAGAATACATATGCAGATATTGAATGCACTGATATTACTCTAGATGCACTGAGGCTTACATTTTCTATATCTGTGACTGAATTTACATATATGAACAAACAAACAATTGGGCTCTGTAATCAAAATTTGGGCGTCCATTTTGTGTGTATTAAAAACTTATTCATTACACATCTTTGTGGAAGTCAGGGGCTAATCACTAGGGCTCTATATCGGTCAGAATGATCGATACGATATTCGTATCGATACAAAATGATCGATATTCGATATATCATATGATATTTTTATAATAAATATACTTTTTTTCAAACTGCAAAACAGTAATATGTTATTCATTTATTTTGATTGTTGTAACACCATACTACTAAATGCACTGTATTTTGAATGTTTAAGTCTTTGACGTTGGCATTTTTTAGAAATATCATTGCATCTAGTGAGTCTCATTCTCGTACCCAGAGGTTATCTTCTCAAACTTACTCGAGAATCTTGATAGCCTCTGGGTATGCGAATGTGTGAGTCTGTGTCTAGACATAATCTGTCTGCTGACAGGCTGACATGCACGGCCAAGTGTTTTGTATTGCCACCTTAGCCTACAACATTTTTGCAGCATATAGACTAGTACACTCTGGTCCGTCCATTTTTTGTACAATAGTCCCAAACTTTTATTTTTCGGAGGCAGCATATTCTAGGACAAATGTAATGTTGCAGACGAGTTTTTGTGACACGAAAAGTCTGTGTATTAACATCAACATTGAATGAGTGTGTTCGATAATCGATCGTATATGTACTTGTGTGCAGGATTTACATGAAATTAAATCATTTTGTTGATGTTTGGTTTTAGTTAGATTTATCTCCAGTTATTCATATTTATATGACACTAAACAAATATCGGCAAAAGGAAAAGCATACTCTTTCAGAACTTCAGCTATTAACAAGAATGTCGCTTCTAGTCATTAAAGATCTCTTTACATTGCAGATCTACCCGAACAAATCCAAAAGACTTCTAGCTCCCAAAATTGATCTGTATTTAAATACTGATCGTTTACGGTTCCCAGACTAATTGCAAACGAAAGTACATATAATGGATATTCAAACCGCAACAGTTACTTCCCTTTGATAGAAAAAGGGCATAACATGGCGTATTTGGTGTAAGACATTTGCTTAAAGGAATGTCAAATTATGATATTGTTCGTCCACATATTATTACATACCAAATTGGAAGCAGTAGAATGTTGATTTGGCGATGCAAAATATCATATTATTTGCAGACCATGGATTTTATTTGTATGACCGTCATTGATCGATATTTTGTTCGATACGGAAACGTTCGATCCGATATATCTATCGAACCTACAATACCGGTATTCGATATATATCGTATACCGGTGTAGAGCCCTACTAATCACAAAAAAACGTGTGTACATACGCGAACTGAACTTCTATCTAAAGATTGCAAGATTTCGATGAAATGTCTTAAGAATTGTTTATTTTTTATGAAGTTATTATTTCATATGTCTGTAGATTTGATGATTTATTGTTTTAAGGTATTTATTTGACGCCACGCGGGAACTTTTTTGTGCCTAATTACTTTATTTTGACATCCATAAATCGTCTTAAATTGGTCGATGTTTTGTTAGCAGATGACCATTTATTGTGTCATACCACCTTTGTTTGCGTTGGCCATGTATTGAAAAATCAAGAGTATGATGGCTCAGTATAGTCCTCGTGCATTTTCTTCGAGAGCTTCTAATCTCCGTTGGTGTAATTGTTCGTTGAAGTTTGTGGAACATATTGTATTCTTTAATACCCCCGTTACAGCAAACTCGTTCCCACTACGTTCTGAAAAATTTGATCGAACGAGTTCCAACTGTGTGCAAACGGACTGGACGTAGTAGCAACTTTCTATGGTCTGTGTACGAACGTGATGGACGAGTTCGGACGGGGTTGAACGAAAATGGGGTTTCAGAACTTTGAGTTGACTCAACAATTTTCTGCGGCCACCCCGTCCTGCAATTAGACTGAGTGACAACGTACTGACAACGGAAAGGACGTACTGCAAACGAAATTGCCGTACTAGCATCGTACTCGGGACGTGACTTGTCGTAGTTCGATCGGACCTCAATTTGCAGTACGTTTACACACCGACCTGTTCCGTTTGTAACTCGGTTCATTCCGTTTGCACACAGACTGAATTCGACTTGATTTCGTCCATAGTGCGTTGTTATACCATCTAAATGTATGAAAACAAATTATTAAGTTCTTAACCAATTTGCAACACGTTAATACACAGTTCTTAAAGTTCGCAGTAGGTTTTTTGTACATTCTACTCGTTTTTAGTAAGTTTATTGCGTTCGTGTGCAGTTCGTACAACACAATAACGTCTACAGTACGATCTGGCAAGGTTTGGTATAAATACAGACCATTTCTCACCAAGAGATAGGTGTATGTCTTAGTTTTCTTCTTTTTTTTCTGGCTTCTGACTCTGCCCCAAATCTTCCCCTGAAACCTGGCTGTCTGAGTCATTAGAAGAAGCAGCAGATACAACACCCACATTTTCATTGACTGGCTCAGGATGCTCAGAATCATGAGGCTTAACTTGAGGCTGGTCTTCATAAGCTTCATCTAAGCAGGTGATTTTTGGAAGCGATTGTCTCAACACGCGCCGCCTGTCTAGCTCTGCTCATTTTTGGAGGCATGATGGTCACAGCGATGCTTGACAAATTGTGACCGCACAGCTTGTACCGCGGAACGAGAATGCCAACGGGTAGAAACGTCCTGGATATTCATAGCCATCGGATCAGAACATGACGTCATTACGTTCAGAACGCTCTAAGAACGAGATGGGAACGTACTTAGAACGAGTTGAACTGTCTTAAACGGGATGGTCAATTGTAAAGGAGCTTAGAAGCTTAGGAGCTTATGAACGGGTTAAAACTGACTACGAACGGTTTGGACTAGTTGGAGACGGTGTCTCGTGACGAGAACGAGCAATTTTACCCGATCTGATTCCGATACAAACGGACTACAGACGGGATAAAAACGAAGTGCACATATTGGGAACTGGTTCTGAACGAACTATGATCGTATAGCTGATATTTTCCTACTTAAACGGCACGTCCTAGCTCGTTCACAACCAGTTTCGCAATATTTTTAGGACGGGGGTTGAACGTTCTGGGAACTAGTTTGGTGTAACGGGGCCCTAAATGTATTGTAGTTTAAAATGTATTGACAACAAATCACGTGACCAAAATTTGAGGGCTTCACCATTTGTCGTTGACTTAAGTCAGATTGTATTGTAGCAAAGGTTTTCAAGTTTCGAGAGCGCCTCTGAAATTCTCTTATCATTAACGTAAGTAACTAAGTTACGGAAATTTCGCTATCTTACGTAAGATTCTTATGAAACATTGGATTAGATCTACAAATTATAAAACAACATTCTGATGTAAAATTGTTAATAAAAATGTTTAATGAAAGTGAGTTATTATCTTACTTTTATATGAAAATAGTAAAATGGTAATTATCCGTACAAAGTAATTAGTAATATAATTTAAAATCATGACATTGTAAAAATATTAAAATACAATGTTCAATTAGAGACACATTTTCTGAAAAAATCTGTGGTAGAAAACACAATTTTACATTAGTGAATTATACCTAATTAAAGTGTGTACCTTATATTACCTGTGTCCATTATTGGACACCATACTTATTGTTTGTACTACTTCTTTTGTGTAAAGTTGTATTTTGGACATGTTGGAAATTATGAATTTTAGTTTAAAGAGATATTTTATTATACTGATTTCAGACAATGTATAAATTAATTTGTATTTTTAACTCATAGTGCATCTGTACGGGGGTGTACACGATCTTATTGGAAGACTTTATTTTAACTGTTTTCACTGGACTTCATGTAAACTTGCACAAAAGTTTACATGTTTAAACTCACTTTTTCATGAAAGATTAATATTAATAAACCACTTTTTATACATTTTTCTACTGAACTTACTTATTTATTTCATTAGGATTAAAATGAAAACTGAAATTTATGAAAACTATTTGTAAATTTCAATAATTGCAACCACACCTATTTTATAGCCATGAAGGACATTCGTAAATTACATAGTCCTTAAACAGAGGCCATAAAATTATATCTGAAATCACATGATGCCAAAACCAGTTCATTTAATATAGATCATAGAGTAAAACAGTAATTATATTTTCTTAACATGAAAGGATCTTTTTAATGCCTATTCAAATTATAGAATTTCTTGAATTCATGAAAGTCCACTATGGATTTTCTATCCCTATAAATAATATTGCAATAAAAATCAACTGAAAGTTCTATAATAAATAAGGTTCCAAACCCCCAACCCCCTCCTAAAAAAAAGTTTTTAAAAAAATGAATGCATTTTTCAGTATTAGATAATATAAGGTCCCCAACCCTCCCCCCAAAAGTCTAATTTTGTGTTCATTTCTAAGTTCTAACTAAAATAAAGCCCCCTCCCCTAAAAAGGCTCATCATTATTTTTTTAGTGTATCTAGACCAGAGATCTTTGTAGTATCTTAATAGTGCACATTTATAAATAATTCATTACATCATGGACTATACACAATCATCAATAAATAATTAATCAAACCCCACAAGTTAAAGAGAACAATAGAATCAAGAAGTCATTAAATATTCATATAGAAATCAATACAAGTTACAAACATATGGTAAACACCTGGGACAGATCCTGACTTCTCTCCTGGGGCACAGAAATCAAGATCTTTTTTCTTAATATTGGAGTCTTAACATCGAAATATAACCCTATTCAACAGGTTGGTGGAGTTTCAAAAATTCAAGTCTTGACCCCCTGATACTAGGATTATTTCCCAATAGTGGAGTCTTGACATCTATCATATTGCTGGAGTTTAGAAAATTCAAGAGGAAGTATTGACCCCCTTGCCCCCACCCCTGTTTGACTGGCCTTGACTATCGTATCAAAGTAGTTCTCAAGAGATACATTTTCTCTTTAGGGGCAAAGAATGAACACAAGGATGTATTCTGATACAGAGATTTGTTTAAAATGTGTAGATGATAATGAAATCATATATGATGGGGATCAGACAATTATTAAAAAAATTGAATCGGAAATTTTAAATTGTCCGGAAATATTGTTCGAGGATATATTAAGAAATATAGAAAAATGTGAACAAGTGATGCTATGGATTATTCAGCAAAGGACTATATTGAATGAAACTAGAGTTAGATTTGATTCTAAGAATGATGTAGCTGGGATACAGGGTAAAATAGCTGAGATGGGTTTAACAAAGACTTGTGCCGAGTACTTGAGAGACACAAGTGATATAGGGTACAAAGTTTTGAAGAAAAATTATTTTTTTGATCATAGTGTAGAGTTTGACACAGAGAGACATGGGAGCATAGCAATTCATGGTAAGAAAAAAAGAATTATAGCTTATCCTGGAATGGTTACTCTCATGAATCAAATACCAACACAAGGTGACAATACTGAAAGAATAACTAAATGTAAACCATCAAGAAAAAGGAACAATGGTAAAATTCCTGAATCTGATGAAATGATTGCAAACAAATTAACCGAACTTAAACCAACCAGAAAAGGTAATGATAAAGTTTTAGAGTCTGAGGATATAATAGCAAAGTCCTCAAAAGAGAAGTCAGAACTAACTTTTACAAGAAAAAAATGCAAAAGAATAACCAGCAAGACCACAGCCAAAGATGATGAAACTAAAAATTCAAACAGTAAGAGAGAGAAATTGGAAGCAAAAGAGACAAAGGGGACAAAGGAGGCAAAAATGACAGAGGAGGCAAAAGAGACAAAGGAAGCAAAAGAGATAAAGGAGGCAAAAGAAACAAAGGAGACAAAAGAATTAGAAAGAGTAGTAGTGAGTGTGATAGTAACAGCAAGGAGTCATATAAAAGCATTAGATGTCTTGAAAAATATTATATACTATAAAATACTGCCAGCTACACATTTTTATCTACTGGTGTACCATTTAGGACCATTAGTTGATAAACAAGAAGTCGTCTTATATAAGCTATATATACCAGAGGAAATTTTGACAATGATAAATACAACACAAACATATTCTGATATTGCTACACAAAGGAATAATGATGAGAAATTAAACTTTGAACCTTTTACTGTGAGTCAGACTGTTCAACAGACAGCTTATCTTCATACAGACTTCAGTATTGAAGAAAATGCTATAAAATCATGTGATTTGGATCTTAGCCAATTGGAGGCGGAGTTTAAAAAGGTCATGGGTCATCGTTTACAACAAGCCTCACCACTTAGGGATTATTTTAGGTATTTAGTATATGACACACCAGGGATCAAAGATCATACAAAAGATGCCAAGGAACGTTTCGAAAGATACATGGATAAAAAGCAACAAAAGAAAATGATGAAGAAAAACAAACAAGACAGAATGAAAACTCTACCTGATAATGAAAATGAAGTTGAGAATTAGTATGTTAAGAATAGACTGACAAAGACAAATTTATAAAATGGACTTTGTAGGAAATATGGTAGAGACAGTTGGGTGCCTTAGAAAGAACCTGACATTTTGACTTACAGTAAAGTTTCACTAAAGGACCACGTAGGTTATTTCAAAATCATGTGATTTTTGACAAGTTTTAGGTCCCACATTCTAAATTTGAAAAGAAAAGGTCTCTATATAAAGATCATTTCATTATTCAAACCATTGATTTTGATGGTCCCTATAATGACTTTTTATTCTAAATTAGAACTATTTTGCTACTAATACCTCCTGATGGTGAATTGTTTCTATATATACTCTATAAATTGATTTAAAAAAAAAAACATTTTTAGTTATTTGGAGAACTCATTTTAATATGTTTTCCTCATGAAGTGAAAGTTCTAGCTATAGAGCGGCTGACAACTTTAGTTTATTTATAAGTACTATTCATAGATTAAGATAACAAATTTATATTTACCATATCTTGATGTATATTAACTGATAATTTTCTATCTAATCTTCTACCAACTGGACCAGGTATATCTACACTAGTTATCTGTAATTAATATACATGATATTCAACAAAAGCTGGAGTTATCTCAGAAAACATATTTTTATCACAGCCGCAATGATGAAATATTAATTTTCCAGGTTCAACAGTTGAAATTAATATGTTTCTTTTATGTGTTTTTGGGATTTGCTTGAGGTAGTTTAATAAACAAGTGTAATAAAATAATCTCTTTCAAGTGTTGTCATTTCTCGTTTAAGATATAAAATAGTTTGACTAATGATTGCATCATGAATATGATACTAGCAAAGGTCAGCTGAACATGAAAAGTTTGTCAGATTTAATATCTGCAAACATGAAAGCTGAGAATTTTAAATTGGGTTTTGATCAGATAACTATACCTTAGCTTTTAAACCAATACTAACTACTAAGCCTTTTTTGCAAAAATGCAGACAACAACCTTGCTTGATATTGTGGTACTAAGATGAATAGTTGAAAAAATGTTTGAAGACATAATTCATTACATTATTTAGGTTATAGAAGCTTAAGCTATGATTATGGAAATAGTTTGTCATATACAATGAGGACGACAGTGCTTATAACATTGGACTACCATACCTTAGGTTCCCAAGTTGAGACTTTCTCCAATTTTCTTACAGCTTCACCTAATGGTGGTCTTTTACAGAAATATATATAATCTATACGTGCTTTATCACTGTAACATGTTAGTATAAACTGATCTGTGATACATGCTGAAATATACAAACATGAAATATACAGTACAATCTCTCAAAAACAGTCATCACCACATTGGCTATCACTCAATAAATGAAATTTTCGTTGTTTGGAATGTTGAATTGGACAAAAATTATTTTCCCTATTTTGAAAGCTCTGATAGGTGGGGTAAGTGTAGCACAAGTTTTCACGCTAAACCAATGAAGCGGTTTTGGTCATTCAGCCTTGGGACATTGAATGTTAAACATCTGCAAGTTTTATTTATTTACTTTTTATTGTTTTATGTGAGCGGGTTGTAGTTTCAATGTTAAGTTTGTAAATATACATGCATGATGCCATTAAAATGCATTATATAGTAAGAATTAAGTGAATAATTTTACTCATATGTTTGTGTATGTATTAGTGACATATCAATACTTAGTATGTTAATACATGGTAGCAGGTCTTTGGTCCCCAAAGGCTTGTAACCAGAAGGTTGTTGGTCCCCAAAGGCTTGTATCCAGAAAATATATACTTTTGTTTGTTGTTTATTACCGAAGAAAGGACCTATCGGATGGTTATTAAGGGAAAAACCATTAACTCATCATGCAACAAAACAAAATCTCTCTACAGAGCATTTTAATTAAGAAAACACTATTTTAATGTTAATGTAAACATCTCTATAAAATGAGCAAAACAAATATTGTCAGTCTAATGTCTTAATGTCATGGCCCAGCTCTATTTCAACCATCACTACAAATATAGCATCTTGGATCTATATTACTAGAGTAAGACATTATAATACCTATAAAAACAATATGCTTACTGATATAAGATGTCTCATGAGGTCCCAAAGGAAGAATAAGTCTCCTCTGTTGCTGGGTTTGCAACATGGCATTGCATTGCACATAGCCAGAAAAAAATCTGGCCATTGAGTGCAGAAAAAATGGCACAAAATGGTAAAAAGACAGCATGTATTCAGCCTCTAAAAAATACTAGAACTTAAACTCTTCATATTGGAAAAATATCACTGAATAAAATGCCAATCAGAGTTGAAAAAGAGCAAAAATTTCATAGTTTGCCCCTTTATATCCACCTCAGTGTTTTCATGGTATTTATGGAGAGGCCAATGGAAAATTTAACCAGTAATGAAATAAGAGCATCTTGAAATAGTCCTATTGAGGAAAGGTGAAGAAAATGGCCCATGTTTCAACCAGTAAAGAGTTAAAGTATACCTACCATCAGATATAGTCTCTCCACTAAGTTTACCAATCAATGATTTATCAATCAATAGTTTCTCTATATCTCCAGAATATCCACATAATACAATATTTATAATACATGCGTTACTTAATATCATTTGTATACATTTTCTACTTCTCCATCGTAACTCTATCACCTTGAATGCTGATAAAATCTCCTGTACATAAAAATACAATGATTTGAAAATGATGAAGTGCATAAACAAAGCATTGATTTGTAAGTCGAACTAATTGATTGACCTTATGTTTTTTATGACAAGGGAGGTAATCCCAATTTGAGTGACAACTGAGTCAAAAGAATGTACATAAAAGGTGTACTTGTACTATGTTTCAGTATTAGTAAACCCATTGTAATAGAAACATCATCAAACTAAAACTCAGAAACCAAATTTGCTAAGCATGTTATTATTTGTCTAATATAGAACTTAACCCTTTCAATGCTAAATTTCCACAATGGACTTGTCTCTCTTCAATTTTTAGACCTATCCATAGTCATTTTAGGGATTTCAGGATAAAAATTGGACAATGAGCAGTCAACAGCAAAGCGCCTGGTCAGCCGTCATGTGTTGTGTCGGCTGACCTGGCTTTTTGATGGTGGCAAAGGCTTTTCATATTTCATAAAATATGGCACCCACATTGTAAGAGTTAAGCATGTATTATCATAACTTCATGTTTTTTAAACAGTTTTCATATCTGTTGTAAATGGATATATCTTCATATAGAGGCGTAATACAAAATGATTTGTGAATCATAAAAAAGTGTACAGAGATCAAATAATGCATGTTTCTGTTAGTTCAGCAATGCTGTGTAGAAAGAGTGATCAGAAATTCTTAATATTTTACACAGACAACTTTCTACAGAAAGTCATAACTGTTTTACCTCCATTTCTTTTATGTTATCTTTGAGTTTTTCTGGTCTTTTATTTTTAGGTGTCCACACCATGTCTCTACCTGTAAGATTGAAAATAATCACAAGCAATTAATTGACTTGGTTACATTCCAGAAAGTCCATGGTACAAGATTATGAACCTTAAGTAATAACTTGGTCACAGTACTCAAAACTAGGGTTTCAAAATCGGAAAAAAATCATAATCGATCATCAGAAATAATTGGACAACTCTTTTCGATCAATCATCAATTATATAATCGAAACATTTACTCAGGGTTTTCATTCAGGATTTCCAAAAATATATGAAAATACGTTGCAATGATTTAAGTGATTTTGTTATGTGTAATAGAATATAAAATCATGCAGGCAGTCTTGCCGTCCAGATATGCCATTTCGGCTTGTATATATTGTGTATATGTTATGTTTTTATGGCATTTAAAATAAAATGCCCTTTTTCAATCAACCTGATTTCTGTTATTTTTTGCCTCATGCCCTACTAGTAGACTCTTGTGATGGACAGCACATAAAATCATGCATAATAAACCTATAATAAGTAGTTTGATGGTTGTTTATATTTGATAATAAAATCAATTTTCTGACATTTTCAGTACCCAAACAGTATATAAAAGGGGCTATATTTTGTTCAATAATGGTGAATCCCATGTCACTGACAAAAAATAACCACAGACCTCAAGGATTTACAAAACAAAGTAGTTGTAAAAATTCCCCCATCATATTTTAATTAAGAAGAGTCTTATTCCAATGAAATATTTTTTTAGTAATATTAATTAATTAAAACTTGAATGTCTCATTGTCAATAAAAAAGAATAACTAAAGTAATCGATTATTAAACTTCAATATCGATTGTCTCCCACTTCTAATGAAATGATCGATTATCGATTATAATCAATCATCATTTAATTTTGAGTCAAAACTGTAGATTACTATAATCATTTAGAAAACAAGTAAATCTGTGAGCTAATGCTCACTAGTGATACCCCCGCAGTGAGAATTATGACTATCATAATGTAACTTTCATTTAACGAAATCTAAAAATATGTGACATACAGGAAGTAGATGAGCAAGGAGCATGAAATCGCTTTACACCACATGGGACTATGGGACGAAGCAATATGCAAAGTATTAGGCTGCTGCATGTTATAGTTGCTGAGAAAACTGCGACGGAAATTTTGTAACGCACGCACGCACACACGCACGCACAGACAAGGGTAAAACAGTATACCCCCCTCTTCTTTGAAGCGGGGGTATAAAAACTAGACATTTGTTCTAGTGTTGTACCGATGATCGAGAACAATCGATTAACGACTAGTTGGAAGCTTCCGATTCTGATAATCATTTAATTTTAGCATAACTGATCATCGGTTACAAAGGAGGATAGGCTATTTAATGACAATAACATTTTTTCATGTATTTGAACTGCTATTAAAAATGCTTTAAATACATGTCATTTGTGTCTGACTTGTATAGGACACTGATATATCTAGTTGAAGTTCCAAAAATACAGCTACTATACTAGTCAAGGGAACTAGGCAATCGATCATTTATTTTTATCGGTTTCTTCGATTTTTAATGTTTATTATGTTTTTGACACATTTGACTAAAGAATAAATATTTCCTAATCCATAGTACATGAATTTTATAAGGATTCACAGTAAAACATGCATGCAAAAACAAACTTATCAGGAACCGATTATAATCGGAAGAATCGCATCGACAACAGAAACCGATTCCAACTGATGATCGATTACGATTTTCAGCCGATGTCCCACCACTAATTTGTTCAAAGAAAGTGGTATAGAAGTATTATTTAATAATGCTTTCAAGTACATTGTACATTTACAAAGAAATAAATATACTGCACTTTTACAAAAGGAACCCCTTGGTAAGAAATAGACACATCATCAAACATCATCATGCGTCATTCATGCTGTTTTTAATAATCCCATACTCACCAAGAACTTACTTGAAAGCTACACTGAGCTTTGAGCATCGAGTCTATTCTCATTTATATAATATCAGACACAGTTTACTGCCAACTATTAGCTACCAGCTCCACTGTGCAGAGAATCAACATCTCTAATTAAAGGCATATTAGATTAACTAAACAGCTAAATGCAAACATTTATTTTATTTTTATATAATTATATTAAATTCACAACACATCTTACTAGTACATAAATATTAAAATAAACTATTACCTTCCACAAATTGCTGCTTTTCCTCAAAATATGGTTGCTGTGATGCTGCAACAAAGATAGGATAAATTTCAATACCACACTGTAAGGTTTTCTAAACAAAAACATTTTTAAATCTTGATTTTCTCACATACAGTTGTTAGTTAAAACTTCAGACAAACCAACTTAATTATTTTCACTATGAGATGTCAATGAGTCATTCATTCAAGACCATTTATAAGTCATTTGATACAGAAACCAAGATTTAAGAATTTAAGGCACTATTAATAGTGAGTTAAGTTTAGTTAGAGCTGTCATTGATTGGGCTCAAAGCATATTGACGATATTGATATATCGATATATCGAGAAATGAATATCGACGATACCTGATATATATCGATACCTTCATTTCATTACTATACAGACAATTTATGTTGTCATAAACTCATAATAGATGTATATTTGTCATGAATTTTATACCTTGGTATCCTGCATTAAAAAGATTTGTATTGATAATAAAATAATAAAAAGATCTATCACAAATTGATTGTTAGTTATCCGTTCATATTATGACAGGGCACCTGTTTCAGCTTACTATAGAAAGTTTGTCTTGAAAATTTTTACACTTTTATACATTTATCTACATAGGCTTTATTATAGATATTTCAAAATTCATATCTATTATTGATCGTAAATAAAATATACACCGATATTGATAGAATTGATGATAGCTCTAGATTGAGTTCCAGAAGACTATAAGTAAGTTTAACTTGTGTCAATGAAAAATTACTGACACTTAGCTTTGTATCACCCTTAGTTGTCTGCAGTTGTCTCCCTTCAGTTAAGTATAAAGTTAAAAGTTCGGTTTAAAGTCTGCTTCCACATACATGTTCAGCCCAATTTACAATCTTGTACCATAACTCCTGGTCATTGAAATCACCTTCAGGCAGGCCACCCCATACAGTACCAATTTACACCTGGGTGGAGTGGCACAATTGTAGGTAAATTTCTTGCTCAAGGAAATTAGCCGTGCCCTTAGTGGGGATTGAACCCAGGACCTCTCGATCCCTAAGCACACATCCTACAACTGGCAGACTTTTTTTCCTTATATAACAGGGGCTTTTTACAGGTGCCTCTTGAAATTTCTTTCGAATCATGTGATTTTCCCCAAATTTGGAGTTGAATTTGGATTTTTTGTTTCCCTATCTATGAAATTGCGATAAAATTTCCCCAAATGTTCTATATAAAAAGAGGCAACAGGCCCCTTCCCTAAATACTGAGAAAAGCCCTGACTGGACCACTGCTCCTACAAAGTATGTCTACAAATAAATGCTGCAATCTGCACCACTATTAATCTAGCATATTGATCCATTCTTATTTCTTACTCACGAATTTTACCAATATTTATCACAAAAGTTGACTCACCTGGATCATTTTTTTCATGGTAGCTATGACAACCAATCACATGACCTGAAATAATTGTAAACAGAGAACTGTAATACCTTATTTTTTCATAGTCATCATAATAACACCACATAAATGTATAATTGCTCTATACTTGAGATTTTATAAATTACTTATCATAATTTGTGACTCATTGGTATCCAAATTTTTTGTCTTTTATTGGAGGAACTTCTCACATTATGAGGAATCTCTGAATTACAGACTAGGAATTCCATTGGGATCCCTAGCAAAAACAGCTAGTGTTGATTCCTGAATTCTTGTCAGCTCTCTTGTGTTCAGTAAAGTCTAGATTCAAAAACAAATTGAAATACTAATACATACAAATGACACTGGATTTTTATAGTAGTCATCCATCATAAGCAAAGGCAGTAAGATTTCTTGTTCAAACAATACACATGATGAATTGCTAGTTTGATGTCATAATCTGATGTTAAGCATGCTTTTTTTAAAAGGACAGTTTAATTCTACAGTAAAATAATTCATGTTATACCCAAATGTTGTACATACTTGGAACCGTAACATTTCCTTTCAGAGACCAGAGAAACAATTCTGTGAGACACGTTGTCATCTTGAAAATTCACAATGCCACAAAAAGTTACATAGCCTCAAATCTGCAAGAAAAATATAACTGCTTTTACAAGACCTCCAAATTAATATTTTCTTTTCAAACACTCTGTGGATTTGTTCACTCATTCTAGAATGACTCTGCTTTGAGTAGGAACTGGACTGCTAAATGGTAGAGGTACATGTATATCCTACTTATTAAGAAGCATAAAATTCTAACTATTTCACAATCTAAAAAACAGACCATTATGACTTTCACACTACCTTCCAGAAGCTTAAAACACAATATAAATCATTACAAACAGCTGCAGTCATCACCTCAGCATACGACTTTGAGGTGGGTTTAACTGCCATTTCAATTAATAATTCAGTGAATTAAAATTGTAGTTCTAACAAATTTGTTAATTGTACCAAACAGGCATTGTCTTGTTTTAAGCACTAGCCAGACTTAGTTTGTTATACAGAATAGAATGTTAACTAAAGAGAGAGAGTGAAATGAGATAACAATTACCGGGTAAAGGTAGGCCTATGTAGGAAGTAAATACAGATAGCAGAGAAGGGCGGCTAGATTGAACAATGAGAATACGTCACACATGAGTGTGACGTCATACATGTATGTTGTTGATCACGTGACTACTATCACAATATTAGCTCAGTAACTGATATGATCCACTCTCTTAATCTAGCTGGGCCAACCATACAAATTAGAAGAACTGGAGCCAGTCTTATGATATCATGTTCCATAAAATAAAAAATCACTTTGTAGCAATTTATCCTGAAAATAACATTCTCATTCCTGCTGATAACAGAACAAGATCTGCTGATAACAACTTAAAATGTATTAGAACAACTAAAGATACTTATAAATTCTTATTTTCCTTGCACTATCATCAATGGAATGCACTACCTACTCATTTAAAACAGGCAGACAGTTTACTCCTTTAAATCATTGATCACTGTGCCTGTCCTTGTAGCTACCATTAACTACTAAGCCCCAAACAAAGTACATTGTTTTATTAGCAAAAAAAAATCATTCTTATTTTATCACTAAAAGTCTATTAGTTTTCACAGGACTTTCACAAGTACTTGGCAAGTACTGTACATAAATCACCTCATTTCTTAAATCAGTTTTAACTCAGTGCCAACACATAATCTTCAATCTATTGAAGGAGTGTTGTATTCAAAAAGAAGAAGAAGTGAAGTTTAAAACTGGACTGGGATAATTATGGGACACAAATTATGAACCGAACTTTCAATTTTTATTTTTACTGACTGTGTTGGTAATATTAATATAAAAGTAAAAAAACAAAAAACGTTAATGGCCAATGCATAATGACTTCTGTAGACTGGGATTGAACCTCTCGGACACTCACTTAGATTAAGGAGTATGTATTGACATATTCACCGATATTGTCAGGCAAAGCATAAAGTGGATCAAAGTTTCTGACCATATGATCTAAGTGTTTCTGAATAATTTTAAATATAAATCTTGTTGGTAACAATTAATATGTAGCTTTAGTGAAGTAAATAAGCAAATTTTAGAAAACCTGAGAAATGTCAGAAATATTAATATCGCGAAAACTGATTACAATAAGGTTTGATCGCATTGTCAACCCTGTAATCGCCAAACAAATGAAAGATGATATTAAATGTAGACTATTTTCACATTCTTATTCAATCATATTTAAAACATAACAAGTAAGTGTAGTATTAAACGTGAAAAACTCTCAGTTACCACAACATAAACAAACCGTGACCTTCACCTTTAAATTTCTTTATCTCGGACTCGTGAACATTTACCGAAATTGTCCGAAGTATTCCCAATAAATCTTGTGTAAGACAAGTTACACAAGCGCCGTACGCGTATTTCACGTGTTTTACCATTTATTCTGTATTAACGCTGTATAACAACTCGTCAGTTCGAAAAAGTTTGGAAGACAGAACAAGATTGAAGTCCAATCCAAGGATTGTAAGTAGCGTTTTATCTTATTTTCACAGATTGTGAGGTCATGCATTTGACATTTTGTATTGCATGCTAAAAGCTATTTTCATTTTCAGTTTCTGAATTGTTGAAATCGAATAGTCTCATATTTCAGTTGTGCATTTGATTTAGTTTATTGCATGACCTCTATAATGATGTGACATTGTTTATGGTTTAAAATCAATGCTTATCAAATACCTCTGACATACCTTGTACTCAAAATATGCACAGGTTATCTAGATCTATGCACAAATTGTTCAAGGTTAATGCACTCGGGGGGGGGGGGGGGGGTAATAACCCTATGACAATGACACATGTCATCTGAGTGAATCTGTTTTTTTAGTAGAATTGACTAATCAAGGATCGTGACATTAAGAATAAAGGTTTTTTGTCATAACTTAATCAACTTGGTTGGTTGTATGTCAATGTCATGATAGAAACCTGTACTGCATACTGGCTACACTCATTATACATTGACTGAGTATTAGTAACATAGTCATGTCTTCATTCTGTCACCCTAAACAGGCTTTTGCATTCTTATTTCAGACCCAGATTTCAAATCAATATTTTTTATGTAGCTTACTTCAGTAATTTTATAGGTCTTAGTACCTTGTTTGATATACATGACTTAGTTTAATAATGCTTTTATTAATATTTATGAAACTTTAATTTATATCTATCTATACATGTATATTGCAGTAATATATTAAAAAGATATTTTTTTGTCTTCAGAAACTGTGGTTGGTGGAGGATTACTAAAAATGTCAGGAAGAAGTGATCTAGCGGGTATTTTTCGAGGTCTAAGTCTTATAAGACAAGCATTGGTAGAGACACAGAGTATAGAGGCACAGAAAGCATGGAACAATTCAAGTCTTAAAACTGCTGCTGAACAAGTCAATGTAAAACTTCAGGAAGGTTTACGAAATGGACCATCAGTTAATCTTGGAGAAATACCGGTGTGTATGATTATTTAGATTATATTAGACTGCATTATCAGATTTAGAATTGTTGATGTCATGTATGACCTGCTACATGAGTGAGGACAACATCAATTTTTTGGACTTATATGTGAAAAATTATTGTTCCAAGAAAAAAATTAGGCAATATTCTACATACATGTTCATATTGTACAAAAATAATTATCCTTTTATAAAAATGCTGATCCAAGCATACTATGTATCAATATATCTCTATTAAAATGAACTGCTCTGATTCTGAAATATTTGTTTCTTCTAAATGGCTGCTATTTATGGATTATTAACCATACAAACTCTGAACTACTTGTTGAATTTTACTCAAAGGTCAGTGGCATATACATTAACCCTGCTGATTTAAATGCTGCGTATATGTTTCATAATAATTATTCCTTTACATAAATGCAATTTTTTTTATTTTTATGAATACTGAGTACAGAAATGCTGTAGTGAGTATTTAAATCATTGGGGATATTGTTTGTACCACTGATAGTTGAATAAAATTTATTGAAATTAGTCCTTTCTCTGATTTCAGGCCAAGGTACAGGATACAGCTTCATTAATGTACACACAAGCCTCTGCTGCCATTAATGTAATAAAGGATCAGAACAAGAAACAAGACACAACATATTATGATAGTGACTTCGATGATATTTCTAGTCCAATTATTGATCAGGAAGGAAATATGGATGCAATGTTTACACACACTGAAACTGTAGATAACAAAATGAAAACTGAGACTAATAATTTTACTAAAGTTCTGCAATCTGACTTAGATATCAGTGAAGTTAATAATACTGTTAAGCAGTCTGGTGGTGTAAATATTGACAATGTAGGTAATGATGCAATAAGAACTGGCAATGTGTCTACTAATATACATAAAGTTAAACAATCAACTAAAACTTCTACTGCTACAAGATCTATATCTAGCTTAGATTTAGCTCAGAGACAAGAAATATTGAATAAGTTTAAACCAGGTGTAAGTATATTATATATTTTGAGTATTAGCTCTTGTTATAATAATATTGCTAAATTTAATTCAGCTGTCTGTGGCACATACATCAACTAACTTATTAAACCTGCTGAATTGGATATTAGTGTATTAATAGATTTTCTGTCTTCATGATTGATAAAATTAGCAGGGTTAATGTGTACTGGTGACATTTAGAACATTTAGAACTTGTTCACTATTAGTATTTAATAAATTGATGTCTTATCTAAGTGTTAATATATTTCAGTTAAGTGACAAGGCACAACAAAGAAAAGTTCCTTCATCCAGAGTTGGAAGAGTTTATACATTTGGAAGTAAGCCTATAAACTTGCTAAATTTTCTTGGTTGACATATCTCAGTTGTAGTGATAAATAATGAATCATAATTTGTTGTACCTGACTTCATGAGGATAAAGTTTTGCTTGCAGCACTTAGTCAATACAATTCTTGATTCAACTTCTTACTGGAATGTTTAGCAGTACTGTAGATGTTATTACCAGTCATTAGCCCATCTAAATTATCTAAATTAACTATAATCCAATGTTTTTAATTCTAATTCTTGTTTTCAATGGCCACCCGGCTAGCTCAGTCGGTAGCACGCTAGTCTACTGATCGAGGGGTCATGGGTTTGATTCCCGGGCGGGACATACTTTCGTGGAGCTTGGTCATGAAATTATTTCTATGGCCATTCGAATAATGCCAATGATTCTAAATCATGTTGGGCAGTTGTCAGTCACTGAAGAAAGTATGTGCCTAGTAGTTGGTTAACAGCTAAATCCAGAGATTTAGCCTTTCCAGGAACAGTGAGTAGGTTGACTGACCGCCGTTATATGACCTATTAATATGTTGCTTCGGCATTAAATCCAAAACAAACACACAGTCTTGTTTTCAATTCACCACTTTCAATTATACTTAGTAAAAAGTTTAGTATTGACCTCTAAGTTATGACTCACAGGAAAGATTAGGCATTGCCTTACTGTGTTACCTCTTTAAATAAAGTCTTAATTATTATTATATCAATCTGATTAAAACCCGATCTAAAACTTTACCGCTCGCATACTCGCTAATTTAGATCTGGCCTTTTCCAAACGAAGGTCACGTTCAGGTGACCTTTTCTCATCATAATATTCATGACGAAATTGTTATGATACGTAACTTGTTTACATCGTCTACGTCACGCAATTTGAAATGAGCCACCCAATCGCAGACTGTGAATAATACCGCTGTTAAATCTGCAGGCAAACCTAGGTCTAAAAATAGAAATTACAAAATCAAAATGTGATTAATAGTGTT